>CM059605.1:13036160-14286160 GCA_030412105.1 Cyclura pinguis | reverse complement strand
TAATACGGAGATGCCACCATGGCACTTCCCCTTCTTTTAAGGGGTTGTTTTAGGTGGGTTCGTTGGTGGGTGGGGAGGATTGGGGTATGTTTTAATGTTTTTAATGTATTTAATGTATTCATGTTGTTCGCCGCCTCGATCCATGTGGAGAGGCGGGATAGAAATAAATATTATTATTATTATTATTTTTCCTTACCACATTCCGAATGATGTGGTGTAGGCACTGCACTCCCAGGATTTTGTTCTCCACACGATAGTCATCTGACAGCAGCAATGAGGGGGGCAGAACTTTCTCCAAGTGCTGGCTGAGCCAAGGTCTTGTGACTTGCTGGAGCACTGAAGAGAAGACATACTTTGTTGCTGGATTGCGCTGCCACGTTTCTCTGAAGCAGAGGAAAGACAATCATGATGCCCCTAAAGGTGTGCAATGTGGCTTTGAATCAACCAATAGCCAGAAAGGGGCAAGTAACAATATATGAAGTTCCTTTATACAGATAAGATTCTTTTTTTAACCTGCCTCAGCCAGTTGTCTGCTCTTGACTAGCAGCAGCTCTTGAAGGCCCTGGACAAACAGAGATCTTGTCCATTGCAAGATACCTGATCCTTTCAACAGGGATTGTTCCAGGACCTCTTGCACAAAAAACGTATGCCCTGTTACCATGTTATGTTATGGTTTGTCTCTGTAGGATCATTTCAAGAGCAACATACAATTCCAGCAAGGTCACAGTAATTCAAAAGAACGTAGTAGTGAAGTCGAAGTAAAAAAGCACACTGGCTTTGTGTTTGCTTCATTTGTAGCAAGCCTGACTATGAGAGACAATATAATGTTGTCCCTTATTGTGATGAATACAGTCAACCCTCTGTATCTGCAGATTCTGTATCCACGGATTCAACCAACCATGGCTTGAAAATATATTTTTTTAAAAAATCCAAAAAGCAAACTTTGATTTTTCCATTTTGTATAAGGGTTGCTGTTTTACTATACCATTGTACATAATGGGACTTGAGCATCCAAGAATTCTGGTATACACAGGGGTTCCTGAAAGCAAACCCTAGCGGATACTGAGGGCCCACTGTACTTTATCACCTTTGAAAGCAGAAGATTTCTTGTTCAATCTGTGTCATCTCCAGCTAGAAGCATCAGGTAACAGGAAAAAATATCTTTCTACCATCAGCAAGATCAGATGTTAGAACACCTTTCTCAGGCAATGACAGGCAGCAAATAATAAGTGAGCCTAGCAACTGAACGCAAGGAATTCTAATATACAAGGTCTCGGTGGCTCAGGGCACATAGCTAAGGAGTATTCCACAGCTCTGTAAGATTGCGGCTCTCATGACCCTCCAGATATTTTAGATTTCAACTCCCAGAAGTCCCAGATAGCACGGTGAGAGACTGTGGGAGTTGTCGTGCAAAATATTTTGGAAGGCCAAAGGTTCAGCGCCATTGCTTTAAGATAAACATTTTCCTTTGGCCGTAACCCTCAAACATCCTAACCTCTACCGTACCGTCACCCAAGGATGCTCCAAGCCAGTGTCCTCCAGATGCCTTGAGCCACGACTCCAGTATGCTCCAGCCAGCACGGCCAGGCCCGACGGGAGCCGCAGCCCAAAACATCAGCGAAACGCCACCGGGCAGGGCGCCCTCGCCCTGGCAGCCCCCCACTCACCTGGTCAACTCCGGCTTCAAACACTGCATCACCGCGGCAAACCACCCCTCCTCGCCCTCGCGAGCACCTCTGAGGAACTCCGGCACGGACTGGCAACCCGCAACTCGCAGGAGCCCATCCAGCAGCTCCCGAGCCTTACGGCGCGTCCCCGGGCTGCTCCACGGCCTCTCGGCGACGTGCGTCGCGGCAAACACAAACGCGGGCCCGGCCACCTGGCGCAGGACGGCGCTGACGACCGCGGCCCCCGGCTCCGCCAGGCCTTGGGCCTCGCCCAGCTTGGCCGCGATGCTGCAGAGAGCCAGGCCGGCGTCCGCCGCTCGGCGAGCCGCTTCCAGAGCGGAGGGGTCTCCGCCGCCGGGCCGCCCCGCCCCCTCCGCCCCCTGCCGCGGAGGGGCTGCGTGGCGGCCGAGCGCCACCGCCACGTCGCGGAGGAGGCCGGGGCTGGCGGGCCACGGGTAGCCCCCCAGCAGCCAGCGGCAGTCCGCCGCCTCCAGCACGGCGCAGAGCTCTCTCACCGGGCGCGCCTCGGCGGGGCGGCCGGCCGCCCGAGCGCCCCCGCCGGCGAGGAGCTCCAGGAACCGGGTGAGAACCCGCTCCGCGGAGCAGCCCTCGAGACCCCCCAGGGCGTCCGGCGGCGGGGGCTGCGCCATGGCTCCGGGCGGGCGCGCGCTCTCCCGGAACGCTGACCTCTGACCTCGAAAGGCCCCACCTCTGAGGCTTCCGTCTATCCGCCTCCTCCGTAAAACGCGCTCCCCGGCCAGACCGGCCCCCTCTCCTCGGAATCTCGCAAAGGGCTTAAGAATGTTACGCTCCTGCGAGTCAGAGCTAGAGTAATGTACTACTAAGCGGGTTATAACTTCCGTTTCCAACGCGAGGAGCGCTCCTAACGCAGACACGCCAACGTTCTCCAACGGAAGACCCCGCGGACTGGAAAGATGCTCCACACAGCATTTCCGTTTCAAACCGGAAGTTCAGCCTTTTCGTCTGGGCGCCATAGAGATACGTCCATCGGCGCCCAAGTGAACATCCGGTGGCAGTCCTCGTTTAAAAACAAAGGGGCTTCTTTCCTCTTAGTCTCATTTTGCGAACGCGTTCTTGATTTTTCGCAGCAGAAAAACGGCGGGTTACTTCGGCTCTATTTCCCCCGCACGTGAAGTCATAGCTAGCACCAACCAAATGGTTTTTAAGTTCAACCGAAATTTCTAGTCCTGCTTCGCTCTACCAGTACTATCTCTACGACCCCTCCCGACTCCACCTCCACCTTTAGGCTGGTCCTCCCCACGCCCGCCCCCTCCCCGCTGCATTTTATTATTTTAAGCTGCTTTTCAGGCCGCAGTGTTAGTCTGAAAAGGGGAAAACTTTTTCTTATCTACGAAAGTCATCCTATTTGCCTGTTTACGAGAAGCGGTCGGCAACATGCGTAAACAGGGGACGCCTTCCCAGAATAGAAAGGGGCGGGGCGTCGCTGGTGAATATATTAGCATGTCTAATAAGGCCGTAATAGTCTGTTATCTCTAGGAGTAAAAAAACATTCCAGGCCACAAGAAGGGAATTCTTCTTAAAGTCAGATATTGAGACACTTCAGCAGTCGGGTTTTCTCGTGCCAGGTCCTAGGTCATACTATCCGGAATGTCCACTGCAGATACTGACTAGTTCCGCAAACAGAAACGTTCTGTGATCCTTCAGGTTCTTCCATGTGATGAGTGGGTCGTCACGCGCCTGCGTGAAATGCGCCGTCCCGGTTGTTACGACAGGGCGCAGCACCCGTCTGATCCGGACCTGCAGTGTGTTCTTTTGACAGTTTGTCGTTGGGTAGTTGTTTGATGTTTTGTTGGGTGTTGTGGACGGGTGATTGTTTGGGGAGAGGGAGTAAGTTAGAAGAGTTGGGGATAATGCCTTTTTCTTCTTTTGCGTTGCAAATGGGGAAAAATGTGCTGTGCTGGGCTGTTGAGTCCCCGAAGGTACGTAACTGTGGTTCTTGTCAATCAGGTAAGCTCCCGTAATGAGTTGGTTGAGGGTTTTCTGGGCTTTGGGGCAGCGTGATATTCGCTCCCGCCATTCGTCTGCATCTCTGGCTGGCATCTTCGGAGGATGTTGGATTGTTACCCAGGGAACTGATGAAGTGGATCCGTCCACCAAAGTTAATGTTGGCGACTTCTTTCTGTCAGTCTCAAAGATGGTACAAGATCCCTTTGCGTAGGGATCCAGACTAACACAGCTGCGTGTTTGAATATTGCTCATGGCTCTGTTTTGGCTCTTGCCCAACAGGAGGAGGTGGGACCCCGACAAGGGACGAGGGTTGGAATAGGTCACGGGATTAGTTTAAGGAAGGTGGATAGGAAGCCTGCCCCCCTTGACAGGACCTTGCTGGGGTCCACCACGGTCTTGATGGCTGAGTGACGGTGGGCGTACTTTCTCAGCCTATCTGCTTACCCTTTATTGCCTCTGTGTTGTTATTCCTTGCCTCTGAAAACCCAAGGAAATTCATGGGTCGTCACAAGTTGACTTATTCTAACCCACAAAAGCTCCTGTCAAAACATATTGTTTAGGCTGTAAAGGTGAAAAAATGCTCATTTTTCTCTGTCCTGTTAATTTTGTAAGGTAAAGACTTATATCTATGTAATGTTCTTTTCTACCTGTAAGTAGGGCACAACACTTCTTTAATCTTATCTCCCCCTTTTTTTCCATTTTCTCAGAATGCTGATGTTATTCTCTTTAATCAAGGTCCATAGTTCATTTGAGCAATGATAATTTGCACCTTTTTAGCTGTATGACATATGTTAGAGTAATCTGGCATAAGGCTACCAGGTGAAATAAGGGGCAGCACTCCTGTCCCATTAACAGCTGTATAAAAGAGAGGCTTTCAGCAGGTGTGGCTTGTCACGCAAAGTATTCCTACCAAAATTCCCTCTTCCAACACCTTAGTTAAAGGAACAGTGACCCTGTCCTTTATTTCTCCTGGCACCCCTAATTTTGTATATTACTTCGGGACTTTAAAAACATTATTTTAAAAAGAGATTTTGTACAAATGTTGTTTTCTTTCTAAAATAAGAAAATGCATGTAAGACAGAACATGGTGCCTTGTGCCACATAGCATCCCAAAGCTTTAAAAGAATAAATGTGTAGATGACAATAAGGACAGGTATTAGAAATACTAGAAATTTAAACACCCAAGCTTACATGCAAAAGTTGTTAATGCACTGTTTCTCCTTTTGATAAATGCAGGTAATGACACCATTAACTGCAAACACAAAATTTGGAACAGGTAACAGAAGTGGTGGAAAGATGAACTGAAAGCCAGCTTTTTGGCTTTACAGCATAGATATCCATCATCATCATCATCACCACCTGAGATCACCAGCTGGGAAGCAACAGGCCTGATTCTTAGACCTACCTACTGTTTACCTTCAATTTTCTCTGTGGTTATAGCAGTTGGATGACAATGGGCCAGTCATTCCCCATCAGCCTACCGCTGCTTGCCACTGATTTCCTCTGTTCTTGTGTGTGTGTAAGTGTAAGAGCTGGGCCACAGATAGTAACTTCAGCTGAACAAGCCTGAAGCAGGGCCAGTGTCAGAGGACAGGAACCACTAATAAAGATAAAGGCACATGAGTTAGAATTCTCTGGAAGGAACAAGAACAAATCTGGGGTGGGAATAGTCTAGAGGTGAAGTGTTAATGAAGCCACACTAATGTGAAAGCAGTCCGTCCTCCAGAAGGATGTCTTGTTCTAGTATGCTTGTTTCCTTTCTAGGGTAAGCAGCAGTAGGAGAAATGGAGTGACTTTTGCTCAGTTCTTCTGAGAAACTGCACAGATTCTTCAGAGGAAGAAAAGAAATGAAGTGCTAAAGGTGGGAGAGAAGCAGTGGGGATGAAAAAGAAGGTAAATCCCACCTAAATCATGGCGCTGACACCACTACTTCTGTGAGGATCACATGGCCTGTAGTAGGAAAGCTGGGAGACATGTGACACAGAGATCCCTGCCTCTGACAAAGTGATTGTGTACCTCTGCTGTCCCTTCTTCTCTAGATACATACAATTCTAGGATCTCCCTTTTATTCTATTATGCACAGTTGCTCAAAAAGGGCCACTTTATGGCAAAAGATGAGTAGATTGTACTGTGCAAATAGATGCATGACACTTTTCTGCATATACTATGCTTAAGAACTGTATGTGGCAGAAAGTTGTCAGACAACATGTTTATAGGAAAAGTAGGGATAACTCTTTTTTAAAGGGTAAATCATCACCAGGGCATCTCCTGCTTCATCCAGGATACTCCCCTTTTCTCCTTGTATCCTTGAGATTACCTGCATGCTAATATTTCCTTTCCTTCTAGTGCTTCCTCAAAACCTAGCTTGTTTATGGAATCCTTGCCCCTTCTTGTCATCTTCTACAACCAATTCTGTAATGTAGGAGGGTGACTTGTGTCCATCCAGATGATGTTCTCCAATTACCCCTAGCTGGAATTGACAGTGGTCATGGATGCTGGGACCCCCTTTATCAAGCTTAAATATACATAACAATCCCACATTGTTCCTTCTTCTTGCTTCAGACCCCAGGATTCCATGGGATGTGGAATAATTGCGCTATAACAGTTTAGTGTGAAAATGGCCCTGGTCTCCATGGTTGCATTCCCAGTGCTCTCAAACCACACCATGCTGGCTCTCATGATGGTACCTTACTATTAATTTTAAATAGTATTTATTAATTGCTTTTTCTGCCCACCCGTACCTACAAAATAATGTGCAATAAAAAAAATCTATTCTGTAAAAAACAGATTTAAAACAATGTTAAAATCCAGTTTTTAATCCATTTTTTTTAAAAAAAACCTGGATGGGCTAGTGTAACATTAACTGTGTAAAGGAAGCTCAACAAAGATGGAGGCAGCCTGACTTCCCTTTTGGAGGAGTTCAACAGTCATGGTGCTGCTACACGGAAACCCCGTCTCATGCACCCAGCAACCCAGTTTGTTTTGGTGATAAGACAAATGTTACCCTTGTTGGCACTACTTTCCAAGAATCTTGAAAGGAACCTTCCTTTCCACCTGATCTTTCTTCATTGTTAATGCCAACAATTGAACCTAAGATATTCTGCATGAGAACCATGAACTTAGAATAATTCTCCCAGTGAACTGAATGCATGTCCTCTGTGTATATATGAGATAGAGAGATGGACAGAGAGGGAGGACATGCTGGGAAAATCTTCCTTTTAAATCCTATCTTCCATCCTCATGTTCAGAACTAATGTTAAGTGATGACTCATTTATAAAATGGAAAATATACATTTAAAAAATCTAGGTTTCAGAGGAAGTATTTTATTTTTTCTGTACAAGGATAGAATAAGAAGAAAAAAAATTCAAAGGTCACTTAAGAAAAATACGCCTCATCCATCTTCCAAATCCAAAAGGTGGATTGCATACATATTTTCACATTGTCTTCTCCTCTGCTAGCTGGCCCTAATGAATGCTAAGAATCAAGGTCTGGCCTCTTCCTCCCACTCCAAACCACAGTTCTAATGCACCTGTGCGAATAGGCTGGCCCTCTGGGTGCTCAGTTAGCCAGGGGATGTCTTCAGCACCTTGCAGAAGCCTTTCAACTTCAATCTTATGTAAACACTGACAGGAGGTTTTGCAGAGAAGAATCAAGGCAGAACCTGGCAATAGGTCTACGTCAGGCAGCTTCCAAGTTAAGCTCTTGGTTTATTCGTTGTAAAAAATGTCCTCCCCACAAGGAGAGATTGAGAGGGTCCAGATGGGGAAGGCTGACTTTCTACAAAAAAAGACTAGGGTTGAGTAGATCTGCTAAAACAGAAGTAGGAAATGCTGGGTAAAGTAGAGAAGGTAGACCATTGAAGATGCTTGCCACCTGTTGCTTCCAGGCCAGCAGGTCCTAGACAAAGGGAAGACTTTAATCTCTCAGCTGGCATCACAATGTCCAGTGGCAAAAACTTGGTACTAGAGATTTGCACTGGCCACACAGGATTTCCTGGGAAGAGTCAAACTTTCTGTCTCCCAAATCCTTCATGTGTCAGTGAGCTGCAGAGTGTGAGTTTCAGTGCTAATCTGATCAAGCGTCCCCTGAAAATTCCTTTCTGATTGGAGAGCAAGGCCAGCTTGCCTTCCATCTTGGCACTAGGAATGGCCCACTATTTTAGGGAGGAAAAGTCTGTACTGGTGGGAAGTGTGTCTGGTTGGGACACAGGTTGAAGTGCAGAGCCCGCAAGGCAATAGTCCATGTCAGCAGAGGCTCTGATTCTGGGGGAAGCAGTTGAGTGTGGGTGGCTATCACACCAGCTCATCCAGGAGGATTCCAATGCTCTGGTGAGGTTCTGTGGGGCCCGCAATGGGCTTGTTGCACATGGGACAGACACACCGGACTTCCAACCATTTTACAAGGCACCTGCAACCACAAACATAAAAAACAGAGGAAGAAGATACTGTCCATTAGCCTACATATGCATGGGGTTCTAAGCAAACAGTTGTGTATGCTCCCACCACCCAGAGGCTCTTAAACCTCAGGAGGGACTTGCTTAGCTTCTGTGGCTCCTTAACCTTGTTGTGTTGCTGTGTGCCTTCAAGTCATTTCCGACTTATACCAACCCTAAGGCGAATTTGGCCATTTCCGCGTGATGGGGCTCTGGCAAGTCCTTCCATTGCAGCCTCCGCAGGGAGGGGAGCGTGCCAGGAACACTCCCCTCTGCACCTCGCTGGGGTGCTGCAGAGAGGAGTGCGCTGGCCCCTCCTCTTCCCTTCTGCAGCGCAGTAGGGCACTTGCCACTGCTATGCTGGGGAGGGAGGCATCGCCAGCGCACTTTCACCTGTCTGCACAGTTGGGGAGGGCAGCAGCGCCACATGAGGGTAGGTGTAAAATGGATTTTTTTCCATTTTGCAAATATCGTGCATGCTGCTTGGGGGCAAGATGATGGCGGCTCGGCAATGAGGTCATGCAGAAGCACAACGAGCCAACTGCTGCCATCCTGGCCCCACAGCGGTGCAGCCCCTCATGCGGAAAGGGCGTTAGTCACAGGGCTTTCTGGGAACTGAGAGTTTGTGATGCACCCAAGGTCACCCGGTGGGTTTCCATGGCTGAGTGGGGAATCAAACCCTGGTCTCAAACCACTACACCACGCTGGCTCTCCTCATTAACATTTACAGCTACATCACGTAAAATTAATGTAACAGACTTCTTGCCCATGCTGCGTGCCCTACCCTCATCTAACTGTGCTCACACAGGAGTCAGAGAAAAGTAGGCCAAGAAAAAGAAACTGCAGAATAATCCAAGTGCTAGTTTCTCCCAGTCACTTGCCTGAGCTTCACTCCCTGCACCCTACCACCTTTCTCTGCGTGTCCTGATTTTCTTCCCTGAAAATGCCAAAGAACATGCATTTGTTCAGGCTGGTTGGAATTTTAGCCCCAAGGCATAGCAACTGATTCTGTTGGCTTAGCTCCCAGAGTTCTGGCATCTGCTGCATTAACCTCACTCAAGAGTTAATAACAAATGTTTTGAAAAATTGTTTCTGACCACAGCTAAGTAATACAGAGTCATAATCCATTTGGGCTAGAATGGGGAATCCTTGGCTCTGTGTGTAGCTGCCAGGGCTTGGATGCCTAATTTTAAAAGGTAATTAGTTACAGTCACAGTCACAGTTCCAAGCCTCACAAAAGCTTACAGTTGGAATTTCTAACCATTACAGTTACAGATTTTGAAAGGTATTGTTTCATTTTTTGTTTCTCAAAAATATCTAAAATAGGATTTTTTTTTAAAAAAATCAGAAGTTGGTGGTCTGTAGGATAAAGGTGTGCTCTCCTCTAACCCACCATCTTGCCCCCTAACACCCATAAATGAGCATCAGGTACAGCTGTAGCCAGCCCAGAAACATATGACTAAGACCACAAAGTTATGCTGCAAAAGAGGTGAAGATACCAAGTTATCTTGTTAAGTTACAGCTGTGATACAACACCTTACTTACTGGGGAAACAAACTGTTTACAGAGAACTGGCTATTTGTCATTATTTACTTCCAAGCTCTGCTTACGGGGAGGCAAATCTTCCAGTCCCCAATTGACCACCTCATTTGCAGGCGACGGCCATTTCAGCACTCACAAGTTGAGCCTTGGAACAACCTACAAAATGATTCGATGAGAAGGGAGTTGCTCACTTCACCTCATTTTAGGGGTTATACATTTTATTATTTTTCTTCCTTTCTGTTTTGTTAAGCTGGCAGTGCAGCAGTTGGAGAGCCCTTGCCGCTGCCATTCTTGCTTTTCAGAAGAAAAAGAAGATGAAGAACAATGGTAGCAGTGGCTACTACTGCCCAAACCTGCAGGCAAAGCCAACAGCTTAAAAAACTGTGTGTGTGAGAGGAAAGCAGGTTAATTGTACCCCATTCCCCATCATTTTTCTCACTTCTCAGATTACATTGCTCCTCGCCTCTTTGCTTTTTGGTTTATCCAAGATTCCCAACTCAATTCAATCTAGCCCCCCACGCAAACCAACCAGGACTAGCCGTAGTTTCTTTGGGCATGTATGTATGTGTGTTCATCTTTCTTTGGCCTTTTGCCTTAGTGCTGGAGACTCCAGGTTATAATTTAGCCTTGACTTCTACTTTTTGATTCAGGCCTAGGCCTGATTCCCTCCCTGTGACTCTGCTCCTCCTCCCATGGCTGAAGTGATCAGGATTGGGTTTGGGGTATTCTGTCACTAGAGGTACCCATCTCTTCTTCCCAGCCGCAGGCTTGAAGGAGATTGACTGAACACTGGGCTGTACGCCAAGCTGAGAGGCACAAAGGAGCTATTTCGGCTGTCCTTGGCAGCTACTCACTTTCTGTGGAAGGCATGTTGGCATGGCAACACTCCCAGCTCATCTTTCACTTTAAAGTCTTCTAGGCAGACGGCACAAGTCTGCTGTGGGGAAAGAAGAGGAGGAAGAGAAAATAGGCATACATTACACAGTGGTATGTGTGCTCACACATAGCAAAAAAATGGATTTCATGTTTCCTGCAAGTCAACAGACTGAGAAATGGAGAGAGAGGTTCAGAAAGGATGGTGCACCCAATTTGGCTTCTGTCAAGTCATCTGCCTTTTTGGCTATGAAACAGAAGGTAAACCTATAAGACACTTGCTTGGGTAAAGGCTTCCCTAACCTTGAGGGCTCACTGAGCAATAGGACAGGTCTCATTTACACAGTCTCTGAGCTTACTGGCCAAAGACTGTGTTTTACCTGATCTGAATCAGTTACACCAGACTTTCAGTGTCTCTACTATTAAGACTGATGGCTGAAGACATTGGAGGGAGAAGTGGTAGCAGCACACACTTCTTGGTGTGTCTGGATGCAGCTCTATCACTTGCTAAACTTAGTATCTGCTGAACTCTGAAATCAAGAATTGAGTGCCCGGAGTTTTTTTCCTTCCCCATGTTGTTGTTGTTGTGATCCTTCAAGTCATTTCCAACTTACAACAACCCTATGGTGAACATATCATGGGGTTTTCTTGGCAAGGTTTGTTCAGAGGGCCTCCTGTTGTCTTTGTCTGAATCTGAGAGAGTGTGACTTGCCCAGGGTTACCCAGTGGGTTTCCATTGCCCAGCAAGGATTCAGACCGTGATCTCCATTGTCATAGACCAACGCTCAAACCATGCTGGTTTTCTGCTTTCTCCACCCCTTTTTTGCTTTTGTAGTATATTGTAACCTTGTGGATCTTGCTTGTGACATCTGTCAGCTGCTCTGGGACCTTTTGGGGGGGTGGAGATTAGAGTCAAAATGGAGCCAATGATAAATAAATACTGCAATCCAGGGTCTTTTTAGAAAACCTGATTTATGATCAGAGAATGTGGGTTGTGTGGATCTGCAAAGAAGCCAGGTCTGTCCAGCTCAACATTGCCTATAATGATTGGCAGCAGCTCTCCAAGTCTCAGGCACAGACAATTCTTCCTTGTCACCTGGTATCTGATCATTTTAAATAGAGATACCTGGGATCCTGTGCATGGAAAAATAACTCTATCTTATGGTAGCCTTGGGATTTTTCATGGATTTTCGTAGAACCCCAGAGATCAACTTGTACAACTCCTGCCATGCAGGAATACCCAAGTAACGCACTCCTGAGGTATAGCCACCCAACCTCTGTTTAAAGACCACCAACAAAGCACAGTCCACCACTATCCAAAGGGGTCCATTCCACTGATGAACAGCTCTTACCATCAGCAAGTTCTTCCTATTCGGATGGGATCTCTTTTGCTGGAATATGAATCAATTTGTTTATGCCCTAATCTCTGGAGGAGCAGAAGAAAGGTTTTCTTCATTAATTACATGACATCGCCTTCAGATACTGAAAGTTGGTTGTTGTGTCTTCTCTCTATCATCTCTTCTCCATGCTAACCATACCAAAGCTTGCTGGTTTCCACGCCTTTTACCATCTGACAAATATTGCCAATATTCCTGAACTGTGCTGCCCAGAACTGTGCAGAGGATGCCAAATAAGATTTGACCAAAGCAAAATAAAGTGTTACTATTACTTCCTTTTGATCTAGGCACTATATGTTGAAGCAGCCCCAAATTGTGCTGGCTTTTTTGACCTCCCACATCACACTCATGGTTAGCTTGTGGTCTACTAAGATCACAAGACTCTTACATCTTTGTCATATGTACTGTTGTCAAGTCAGGAGTTGCCCACACTATATTTGTACATTTTACTTTTCCTGCCTAATGAACTATCATACATTTATCCTGGTTGAAATTAATCTTACTAGTTTTGGCCCACCTCTCCAATTTGTTAAAAGTCATCTTCTGGAGTATTACCTAACCCTCTTAATTTGGGGTCGCCTGCAAACTTGATGAATATCCCCCCTTTCCATCATCCAAGCCCCTTATAAAGATGTTGAAGATTTTGCTTTTGTTCAGCTGATACATGCACATATACATGCTCAAACAAGTTGTGCTGCTTCTATTCCCCACCACTACCCCTGGTTCTTTGGAAACAAAACATGAGGAATGCCTGCTTTCAACATTTTGGAAAAGGCTAGCCATGTCTTTTTATCAAAGTGAGTTCTTTACTCACCCCATGTAAGTTTAGCTTTCTGGCATCACCTTTTAAAACCACCTGGGAAAAGAAAGAGAAGGAAGGAGATTAGAATCAGGGTGTTGGTACTGAATAACCAGGACATATATTTTAATCCTGCTGGCCTTTGTGGAGGCAGACAGAGGCAGCTGCTGAACATGGAACATCTTGGTTTATGCAGAAGTTACATAACATACACATGGTTTCTGGGTGGAGAGATAAGGCTCAGGCAATCTGAGCTTCAGATTATTTTCCCCATTAGCAAAGTTCCTCTTTTCTACAATTTTGCTGTCCTTTCCCAGCAGCGCATACTATTGACTATTTGCCTGCCACTGTGTGCACATTCTGCATTTCTAGCAGTTGCCCTCAACTTAGCAGTTCTTTGCTCAAGTCACACTGGGGGCTGACTCCTGTAAGTAAGCAATGAACTGGTGATGCATATGAAGGCAGACCGTGGGCAGAAGAACATTGAGGGACTGCTGGATAATTCAAGATAGACCACCAAGTGCCTGCCAATCAGTGGAGATCCTTGTAAGGAATTAAGAACTAAACCAGGGATGAGCAATACAAAGGGAGTGGCAGCCCATTTTCCCACCTGTGACCACTGGTGGGCTGTATCAGACATTCTTAACACTGATCGATAAATTGAAACATACACTAATGACAATGGGCTTTCTAGTTGTTCTTTTTAAACAACATGTTTGAAATCAGCATGTGCCTGATTTACACTGGGCTTTCTTAAATTCCCACCCTTGACAAATTAGACTCGATGTGGTTTTAGTCACCAAGGTACCCTGCTGAGCAGTTGGACTATACCTCCCACTCTGATCACGGAGACTAGGACAAAGCTGGGCATTCTGTAGCCCTTGGGGAAAAGAAACTGTGAAAGTGATCAGATTCCCTGAGAGAATAATTTCTCCCTTCTCTAACAGCCTGTTAGGTTTGAAGGAAGAGGCAGAGCGAAAAGCAGGTGGCAGGAAAATATAGAGGGTGAAAGAAAGAAAAGAGACGGGCTCATTTCTGTTTTATTCTAGCTCCTTCCACTTCTAGTTTCAGTATCACCTAACTTCTGTCACGCAGCCCCCAAGAGAGCAACCCAAGGGAACTGAGTCAACAAGGAAAAAGAGTTTGCCTACTTCTTTACTAAGAGAACAAACAAAGAGCATCTGTTTTCTTGATTGCTTATATCCAGCATCTTAAGGAAATTTTCAGACGGGTCTTTGGCAGTCTGCATGGCCGAAAGGATCTACGGAGGGCCCTGTCATCTGCAAATGCTGCACATTTTTCAGGGAGTTAGTTCCAGTGAAAACAGTAGGGCTTACTTCTGAGTTGGACATTTATAATAAAACTGCCACTTATGATAGCCATGCGAGGGATGTTTATCTGCAAGAAATCTGCTTTGCCCAGCACTTCCATGTTCTACACCAGGAATTGGCAACTGTGGAATGTTAGTGGGGCTGGATTAGCCCCTTGGGGGGTGCACTTGTTACTGGAAAAAAAAAAAAAAGCTTTTGCCCCCAAATGCCTCTGAGGATATAGGGAAATTTTCACCATGTTTTAGATTTCAAAAAAGGCCTCTCCAGGGTCCAAACTGGCCCATGAGGTTCCATAAAATATGGTGGAAATGCAGCCTGATGTCCCCTAGTGGACATTTTGGAGCAAAAAAATTTTTTGGAAAATTTTGCAAATTGTTTTTGACCTCATGGGCAGGGGGCCTCCATACTTCCTAGAGTGAATCTGAGAGCATTCTGGAGCAAATATGTGTGTATATGTATATAAATATATGTGTGTGTGTGTATACACACACACACACGTATGTATGTATATATGTATGTGTGTGTGTGTGTGTATACACACACACATAAAGATGAATGAATGGCTTCTGGGGGAAGGGGCTAGGGGTTATATGCAGCCAGTGGGCTGCACTTTGCCACCCAACCTCTATGCTATGGACTGAGGAAACCTCCTGTTGTGTTTGCATAGTGTAATAAATCACACTTTATCTTTACCTGCATAAGCCATAGTAAGTACTGGACTTGCACACTTCCCCACCCTGCTCCTCCTGCACATACAGGAGGGGGATTTTGGAAACTTTTAATCTGATGTTTCTTAACTTTGGCTTCCCCTTTCAACCAAGGTCCATGATTTAAAATTGATTTTCAGGCATCCTGTCAATGACTTGTGTGCACATATGCCACACCTATGCATGCGTAAGTCCTATTTTGGGTGGGTGTGGAGGTCTAATCACTTGTCCTTGAATGTCATCTAAAAGCCTCCTACTGCCTGGCAGCCATCAAGCCTCAGAAGGAAGCCCTACTTCTATTGATTACTGGCAGGCAATGTGGGGACAGGCAATGCAGACCATGAAGATCTGACTGCTTGGGGCTCCTGGGGGAAGGAAAAGATGGGCTGCTCTCCATTTGAGAGCATATACTCATTTCTTCCCCCTAAGACTGAGCAGAAGCCAGCTGCGTCTCTATGGCCCCAAATCCCCTCCTTGTCCTCCTTTCTCCACCTGTAAATGAAAGAAACATAAGCCCCCTCCCCTGGGCTTGACAGCTGTCAGGGGATGGCAGGACACAGAACTGCCAATGCATAACTACATACCAAAGCAGCATCTTTGTCATACTGTTCCATTTTAAAAGAAACTAACTTTAAACTGTAGGTTTTGCAACTGTTCTATTTAAATTAACCACAGTTCATATAAACCACGATTCCTGCGTCACACAAAATGGGAAGTCACATTAAAGTAAAAGCTGAACAAACTTCGAAAGTCCTTCTGACTATGCGTGGTGACAAATGTGCAGTCCAAAAACATACTCTTCATCTGTCCCAATTTGCCAGAGATAATCCTGATTAATCCTCTGCTATCCCACTTTCTCAGTCGCTTTTAAAAAGTCCCAGTTTCTCTCTCTTTCTCTCATTTTTCCTCACTGTCCTCTGCATACTTCCACTGATGCAAACTAAGTTCAAAGTGCAATAATAATTTGCACTCTGTTAACTTGGCAAGGGGTAGAGAAGAGGAAGGGTTTTTTCACACAGTTTTTCACAACATCTTTCCCACACCTCTGTGAACGAAACATCATGATAGTTCAGGGGAAGAAAAAAACCTTAAAAGCCAGCCCATTGCTCCTTTACCTCTTTGTAACCAAATCTTTCACTCTGTGCTTGGTGTCGAAGTTTGCTGCAAAGGAAAGAAGAAAAAAAAGAACACAGTAAAGAAAGAACCAACCTCAACATTATCACATACCATACTTCTCCAACCTGGACCATCCAGATGGGTTGGATAGTTCTCTAGTCTTACCTATGGCTAACAGAAATGTGGTCAGTTCTTTATCACATGAGAAGGTTTTCAAGTTTTTGAAAGCAGGAAACAAGGCAAGTACTGGTGGACACCGAATGGTTTATCATACAGTAGCATTTATGCACATTATGTACCTTCAATCTGACTCCAACATATGGCAACCCTATCATAAATTTTTCACAGGTTCTTCTCAGCAAGATTTATTCAGAGGAGGTTTACTCTTGTCATCTTCTGAGGCTGAGAGAATGTGACATGTTCAAAGTCACATAGTGGGCTTCCTTGTCTGAGTGGGGGTTCAAACCACGGTCTCTTGGGTACCTACTGTATATATTCACTATAAGTCTAAACATTTTAGTCATAAAATTCACCCCGCAAAAACTGTGTCAACTTATGGGTTTATATACGTACTGTACCTTAACTCCTATCAAAAAAGAAACCATCTCCTTCTTTGTGTAAAGTGGCAAAAGATGAGAGCTTAGTCTGTCCTTGGAGAACCTAAAAGAAGCAGTGACACCCTCTATTCTCTGCCACAGTGCTGCTTCTGGTCTTTTTGAATGGCTGGGTGGGAAAATGTTGATTCCCTTCAAAGCAGCACTGAGAGAGTAGAGGGGGGCAGTGCTGCTTTTAGGTTCTCTTGGGGTGGACAATGCTTTCATCTTTTACTGCTCTACTTAGAAAGGGAGATGGGTTTGGGTTTTTTTTGGATAAAAGTTAAGGTATAGTATTGAGTCTTATCAAAAAAGGAGCCATCCCCTTCTCTGAGTAGAATGGTGAAAAACCTTTTAAAGTTTATAGAACAGAAACTAAAAAAAGGAAAGTCTCCACAGCCATGAAAATATATGTATACATCAAGTAAACCATCTACCGAACATCTATCAATCATTCAATTTCCCATTCTTCACCACATGACTTCCCCACCGGGTTATCCTTACATAATATATTTCATATATCAATGAGGATCTGTTTTCTTGAACATTCACATGACACTATTATTGTATTTGTTGGGCATGCCCAACGAGAAACTGGAACAAAAATATGGGGGAATTTTGTTCTATATGACAGCTCTCACAAGAATCAACTATGCTAAAGTTTGGAAAAGAACAGAAACTCTGAATGAAGAAGATTGGAAAATAAAATCGTTTGATGTTGCAATAATGAACAAGTTAGTGAAAGGCCTTTTTGAATGCCTGGGTGGGAAAATGGCAGTGGCCAGGGGCAGCTGGCCCCCTGAGGTGATGCTAGTGCTTTTCACTCTCTGTGGAATGACCCTCAACTTAGCCACAGGTCATATCTAAATCCATAATTTTGGTCCCAGAATCTGCCCTTGGCTTACACATGAGTATATATGGTATACCAACAGTCAAACCAGCACACCATGCTGGCTCTTACATACACATGCCTGCATACTTCTTTGCTGATTAAACAAAGCAACCTTTCTCATAAATTAATTTTTTTGTATTTGATTTATCTGGTTAATTAATTGGTTAAACACTGCAGCAAGAAACAATAAATGCATAAATGATGTCTTTACTGGCCCACTGACAGCTGTTCAGTAGGAAACACAACAAAGAAACACAGATTGGTCACAGACAGGCATCACTTGGCCACTTTAAAAGTCAATGGGAACTGGTGCATTAAGCAGTTTCTGCCTTCAGAACTTTTTTGTACCACTGCAAAGATGAGGCAGAGACAAGAAAACACTTTCTGTTTAGTCATATGCTGCAAGATCCGTGTTTCAATGGCGAATGAGAAGCAGCTGTTACTGGATGTGCCGATATAGGTTCCAAAGATGTTACTGGTGAACCTTGCTCCCATTATAGAGCTCAGACCTTTTGGTCAAAGCTGAGTTGTGCAAAGCCTGAGGGGACAAATGCCCCTTCAGTACTGTGGAAGACAAATCAGCTGGCTTGAGCTGTGGGAGGCAGAAAACTGACTGTGAATAATAGTTCTATTTTGTACTGACACAGATTCCTTTGTGCCAAAGTAACAAGAAGGGCTGGGCTGGGGCAGGAGACGAGCCAGCCGCCACATCTACTGACATGACTGCTCTAAAAACCAATGATAAATATATTGCTAAGAAGTAATGTAGTGATTTACAAGGAAATAAGAGTGGGAGAATTTGGTCCCCGAAAGATAATAGGAGCATCCAATTGTTCTAACTTTGGTTGACTTACTTTGAAAGGATTACGTCTTCCACTAAGGCAAACCTTTCTATAGCTCAGCTGATCACCTGAATCAGAGACCGTACGATCCTGATGTTTTTTCTTAGTATATCTATGGGCAAAAGAACAGTGCCTTGGGTTTCAAGACACCGTTGGACAGGCTATTAAAGAACAGATGAATATGGAAGAACACAACAGAGGGAGCAAAACTTTTAGCTGGCAGGGAGGGGGGTCAGGCAGAAAGGTTGGTAGAGAAGAAGGCTGTTCAAAGTCTGCCCTGTTTTCATGGGTGAATTGGTAAGAGAGGTCTGCAGCAAGTCTAGGATCTCTGCTGCTCATCTGTGCAGATTCTCAACAACGTGCCTAGAGGAACAAGTGGGAGGTGCCACTCTTTGCCACAGAAATAGCAACTTTCCCACCTCCTGATGTGTTCAGCGGGCAGGGAACTCAGTCTCTGGAGACAGAAGTACAGGATGTGGCAACTGTGTGTGCTTATTCAAGCTGTGCTTAGTAGCCACAGAATGAGCTATGTGGAGATCCTTCCTCACTTTGCTTCACTGGCATTACTGTATCTTGAAACGTCTACTAACTCTGATAAGCACCGGATCCTTCCTGATCTCAGAAGTTGATCAGAGTCAGGCCTGGTTAGGACTTGGAAGGGAGACTGCCTGGAAATACCAGGTGCAGTAGGCTATATTTCAGAGGAAGGCTATGGCAATCCCCCTACTAGTATTCCCTGCCTAAGAGGGGGGAAAAAAACCCTATGAGAGGGTCACCACAAGTCAGCGTTGACTTGAAAGCACGTCACACATAACCTTTCAACAGTCTTGATTTGGCAGAGACAGTCCCAATTAGTGCTTTGCTGCTCTACTTACTCAGCTGCTTTTAAAATGTCTGTTTTTCTCTCTTCTCACTTTCCTCTTAGTTTACTTCAACTGCTGCAAAGTGACTTCAACCTATACAAGTAGTTTAAACTCAACTCAGCAGATGGAGAGGGGATGAGGAGGCAGAATCTTGCCCTTCCCTGTCAACTTGGACAAAAACAATCTGCTGCAGCCTCCTCCTTACTTACCTGTTTTTTTGTCACTAATTACTTTTACTATCTCAACCACACTCTGAGTTTGATTACCCACGTATGTCTCAGTTTTCATCTGTGAAATGTTGGAAGGTATGAAATCCTATGGATTCATTGGGTGTACTCTGCTTGCCCATACCTGCCCTAGTTTTCATCTGTGAAATGCTGGAGGGTGTAGTAACAACAATCCTGAATGTCCCAGTGCTGTCCTTGAGGAGGGAAGAGAAAAAGCCCCATGCTTTTGAGTAGCTTGGGCTTTTGTGGCCCCACAGAAGCTAGGAAAACAATTGCAGTCGTACATCTGCATACACCATCCAGTTGTATCCTGTTGTAATAGGTATGCAACTATAAATGCTAGATGCAGAAATTATTGTATGAAAAGCTGTATATTGCCTTTATTCACAATATAGCCATAGGTGCTTATTGTATTAACAAATATAATGCATCCGACCCAACATCACAAAGTCAAAACATATATAACCTGTTGACCAATGCCAAGGCAATATAAAATATTTATAACCACTGAACGCATTACAGCAATCAAATATATGCAAACATTCTAGATGCTTTAGAACACAAATATGCAAATATTTGTAAGTTGCACATAATTTGATTTTACAATGTTGGATTTGGCAAGTTTCATTTGTCAATACAATAAGTGCCTGTAGCCCAATGACTAATAAATATTGAGTACAACTCTTCACAGAACATTTTGTGTTTTTAGAACACACAACTGAGACTAATACAGTCTCAGTATTAGACTAGATCACCATCACCTTATTCAATATTGTCTATTCCAAGGCTGGGAATCATGCAGTCCTCCATATGTTGAATTGTGACTTCCATCAGTCCTCACCACTACTTACACCGGCTAGGGCTGCTGGCATTTGCAGTCCCACAGAATCCACATGATTCCCATCACAAACTCACAAACATGATGCCTTTCACTGAAACACAGGCCAACGGCTGCATGACATTCACTTTCAAACTTTCTCCATTTCTGGTCTGTTCTCATGGGCAGTAGTTCTCCAGGTTTCAAGCAGAGATCTTTTCCACCATCTGTTCACTGATCTTTTTAACTGGCGATGCCAAGAATAGAACCTAGGATCTTCTACATGTATAACTAGTGTTCTACTCCTGTGTAACAGCCCCTGTGTGCAAAATTTCTCTGAGGAAACTGTGCCTTTATTTCTTTCTTGAAAAGAATTAGAAAATTAAGGCTTGGCATCCTGTTCAGCAGTCACAATATCATATGCTGGACTTAATGACAGCCTAACAATTGGAGAATCATGTTTATAGTTATGAACACCTGAATATGATCCTGAAAGCCCACCTTCATTTCCTGAAATATTTCTGAGGATCTGGAGGCCAGAGCACGGGGAAATGATATCCCCATGCCCTTCTTGTTGCAGGGTGCCTTGGGACAAGCAGCTGTGGCAGAACCTCAAGAAGTCTCTCCTGAAGATTCTTCTCAGGACACTCCACAATCAGAGCACTGCAGATCTCAATTCCCAGCACTCTTATCTCCAGCACCTCAGAAATACTTCTATCAGAGCATTTCCAGGCTGCAAATGTAGGTTTCGGGGAGGGTATTGTCAGTCATAACTATGATGATGGAGCTTCATTAGCAGTAATTGCAGTGATGACTCAGCATTTCAGCCTGAATTTTTAAAAGCAACCCACTACAGGTATGATTCCAACTTCCCTGCCCCCTACCGTAGTTAAATTAGTTATCATCAGTTTTTAAAAATTTCATCTTAGCGAAAGTAGCTAAATAGTGACCTGTCTAGCCACGTTTAAAAAATTTAAATAATACAGGCTGCTGGCCTATGGCAAATGATACATTCTCTTTCTGGCTAGCTCACTGTCAGTTTAATATCTACAACAAATGGGAATACACAAACACAGCATGGCAAGTGCTTGAACCGTGTGATACTCTCTCTGAGCCATTTAGTGAGGCCACATTTTGTAAAATTATAATTGTAACTATAAAAGTAATTATAAACTATAAAACTGAATATAAATTGATTATACTGCAAAATGACTGAAATTATCCTTTGCTTAGTTCAATTCTAATGTATTTATACCTTTGTTACTGCAAAAAGTAATTGAAGTAAGCAGTTATAACCACTTATTTCTAATGAGTTACTTCCAAGCTCTCCTCTTCAGTGGGGTAAGCTTGCCAAGTGAACTATGCAGTCTCTGCTAGTACCATTCTAGGCTTTCAGCCATAGGAATCAAGAAAGATCTGTACGTCTGGATAATGTATATAAGAGTACTGAAACACAGCTTAAATTGCATGACCATATTCAATAACTTTATTTGTAGCAGCTTCTGGTCTGCATTGTGTAGGCAGTTCTGCTTGCAAGGTCTTAGATCTGACCTGTCTAATAACTCAAATTTAGCTATGCAAAGTTAAGGACTTGCAAAGGTTTCAGAGTGCTATGGGTCTTGACTGAGCAAACTCAGCTTTTTAAAAGCTTAAACACTGTTGAGAAAACATCACTGAAGGTAGCGAGTGTTTAGAAAAAGTTACTTTTTGGACTACAACACCCAGAATCTCTTAGCCAACATGGCTAGTAAGCATGATGGCTTGAAAATTCTGGGAACTGCAATATAGAAAGAGTAACTTTTAAACTGGTTAACCTGATCTGAGCAGCAGCACTCCCATCACTGAAATTTCAGACTAAGAGGGCTGGAGATCATCCTTAAAACTCCCTCTTGAAGTGGATATATATTGGTTGGTCTGGAAAAGAGAAAGTTCACCAGGTCTCTCTTGCAATATTTTGATGGCACAGGAGCTTCAAAATGAACTAGAAGACAGCTGGTCCGTTTTGTCTGTTGAGATCTTTCTAGACATCCTGGCTGCAGATGACTGCAAAGTTTAAAAATAGTTTTTCCATAAATAGACAATAAAACCAGGACATCACTCTTCTTCCCCTGAGAAACAATGGATCTGCTCTGGCCACCAGAACAAGACCTTCCCTTCCAACTTCCTTCTATTTCCTGCTATATTTGAGCAAGAGATGATTTGCTTAGCTGGGCAGCACCTCCCTGGCTGTTTGTTTCTAATTGGAATGCAACACCACTATACACTCAGAAAGCTTTAAGGCATAAACATCTACAGCCCTGGAGAGATGATTTATGAGGAAATCATCAGACTATGAGGAAAGACAAAAACATTCTGAATTTTTGGCTTAAGTAGGGTGGGGAGAGAAGAATATATCTATCTATCTATCTATCTATCTATCTATCTATCTATCTATCTATCTAATTATTTATGATGTGGGGGAAGGTGGACAGGAAGAACATCTTCACTCTCGTGTAATACGTTTTGGAGCCATCCAAAGAAACTGATGGACAGGAGATGTCAGGACAGACCACATAGGAAGGAAGAAAATCAATTGTTTTTATTATGCATAATTCATGCATATAATTGGCAGTCAGAAGAAGTGATGATGGCACGACAGCGCGAACTGAATATGCCAAATTGTGGAAGTCTCAGCAAAGACCCACAATCGAACAATGGTGGGGGGCATTTATTGAGAATAGAAATGCGGATATTGTTTCACAAAGATTAAAGTGGAAATCGGACGACCAGATAAAAGCAGAATGGCAAATTGTAATGGGTAATTGCTAGGAACTGCCAAGTGAAAATGTCTGAATTGTGGTTGAAATTAAAGGGGAATAACTGTAACATAACAGGAGTTAATGAGAGAAATGCAAGATCAAACACGTAAGATGTACATGGAATTGTGAGGCATAATTTTTTATATGTGAGTAGATATCTAGAAAATGAAAACTAGATCAGAGTGGAAGAACAAAAACATTACATGTAAAAGTACAATTTGAGATTTTTTTTATTTGTGAAACTTAATAAAATTATTAAAAAAAGAAGAAGAAGAAGAAGTGATGATGGCCATTAGCTCAGAACACAAGAACCTGTTGGATCAAATGAACAGTCTCTCTCATACAGCATTATGTTCACACAGTGCCCAGTCCAGATCACACAGTGGCCATCCAGAAGCAAGACATGAGAGACTATGCGGCTTCCATCACATGTTCCCTAGCAATTGACATACAGAGGCCCACTGTTGTGATACTGGAGATGATACTTACCCATCTCATAAGTATCTGCTGATGCCCCCATTCTCCATGAATTTATCTAATTCCCCTTTAAGGGTTATCCAAGTTGGCAGTTTTCACTCAACTATCATTAAAAGACCAACTTAATGAAGGAAAGGTCTACCAATGACTACTAGCACAATAGCTAAATGAAACCTTCATGGTCCAAGGCAGAATACAAGCAGGGTGATAACGGAAGAAAGGTATCATACCCTTGAACATTTCACAGAGAAAAACTGACACTTGTAGCCACATCAGAGTTTGGTCAAGATGGCAAAAGTTATGAAGAAGATCACACATCCTCAGAGAAGCTGCAGCAGTTTGCAGACAAGATTCTGCCCCCTCTTCTCATCTGCCCCTGCAGAACTAATTGACTGCAAACTATATTTGAAGTTTGAATTCAGTCTGCAGCGACTGAAGTAAAGGGACGACAAAGACAAAGCGGGAAAGTGGGAGTAGAAAAGAGAAACTTGGATGTTTTAAAAACAGCTGAAAAACAGGACAGCAGATTAGTCAGGCGGGTATGAGCTACTGCATTCATATCGTATTTCTGAGATTCCTAGGCCTGGCCAAGGCTGTACTAGCTGCTGGTTTCTGGAAATGTAGTCCAGAAAGCTATGTTTCTATACTCTGATAAGGATGCTTGGCTACTGGTCTAAAGGAAGCTGGATTTTCTCCAGACATTTTAGAATCCTTGCCCTTTTTGTAGTTTTCAAAGCAACTGAGGTTTTAACACCAGGTCAGTCTAAAGCTGCTGTATCAATTATAAACCTCAGTGTGGGTGCTTGATCCAATCTGGATCTAGTGGCAAACTAAATGGAAGCAGCACTCTTTGTTTGCAGAGAAATGACATTTCAGCCTTTCAACTGAACTGCCTTTGGAGGTTATGACCCAGGCCTGGCTTAATATGGAGCTGGCTCCAAATAATACTCAGGATTACATATTTCTTTAGTGGTCTAGAAAACTTTCCGCAAAGCTGAAGCCAGGAGTTCAGAAGTCTTACAGGACAGAGCACCATTCACTCATTCTTTAATCCATTAGCACACCCTCCATGGCATGGGGCACCATCTCCTCCAATGAAGGCTGCACCCGCATTACATTCTTAACACGCACCAGTCGTTACACATTCTAGATAGACACTGAGGCAACAGTATCAACACCAACTTGGAAAATGGGCGAAATTTAGAACGATGGCCAGAATTCACTGTGGCAGTTACAAATGTGTGAACACTGCAGTTCATAGCTATTTAGCGTCTCCTGCCCCAACACCCCCAACTCTACTTATTGAGCAGCAGCTGCCGCTGGGAGTTTGTTTCCCTGTCAATCAAGGAACAGCCAACTGATGTTCACATCCCCTCCTGTGGGTGGTCTCCAGTGTGATGGCCAGAAGCAGGGTCCCTGTTGCAATTTCCCCTTTGCGCTGGAGATTGCTTGCGCGGGGTGGAAACGTCAGTTGGCTCCTTCCCGATTGGCAGGAACAGACCCCCATTAATCACAGTAGCTGCTGCCTGGTAAGCAGGGATTGGGGGACTTTCACAATCCCTACATACCCCTAAACTAGCGAATATGTAGAGACTGTGAATACAAATCAGTTACAAATGCAAAACTCTAGATTATACATTTGTAATTGTTTTAGTGCAGTGAGTCTGCGGACCCCCAGGAGTCCACGGTGGTCTCCTAAGAGGTCCATGAAAGGCTGCTCAGACTGTCTCTTTCCCCACAATGGAGTGGCAATGTGACAGGAACCAAAGCACAAGGAGGCAGGCAGGCAGGCTGGCTGGCTGGGCTTGCACGTTGCCTGTCACATGGCTGTTCCGCTGTTGGGAGGAGGTGAGCTCAGCAGATGAGTGACATCAGAGCCAACAGCCAGACAACCAGCCAGCCAGCCAGCCAGCATCTGCCCTTCTCTCTCTCTCTTCCTTCCTTCCTTCCTTCTTTTCCAGCAGAAAGCAGTCCAGTTTATTATCAGAGAAGCTCAAACATACATATCTTTTTGCCTTTTTCCCTCTTTCCTTTGCCCATTTTGGTCTCCTCTCCTGCTAGTGAAGAAGGCCAAAAAAAGAAAAAAAAAGGAGGGGGGGGTACTCAAGCATTTTTGATAGACTGGATGGCTGGGAAAGAGGGCAGGGAGAGAGAGAGGCAAATGCTGGCTGGCTGATTGGGACTGGTTTTGCTGTTCAACCCAATCCAGCTTTAAACTAGTGGAAGGAAGCAGGAGAAAAGTCTTCCTTCCCCCTCCAGTGCCTCTTTTACTTATTTTCCCCTTCTCTCCCAATTTGAAGGATCTTGAGGAACAATTTTAAATAATATTTGATGCACTTTAGGGTTTTAAATCTTGAGTTAAATCTTGGGGGGTCTGCAGCAACAAAAAATATCTAAAAGGGGTCACTAGTAAAGAAAAGACTAAGAACCACTGCTTTAGTGGACTCCAGCCAATATCTGCACAATTGTTTAGATTCTGAATGGGGCTTACTTTGAGATGTTCCTCCAAGGTTCTCTGGTTCAAGAATTTATCTGAACACCAGAGGATGGCAGATGTTCTGCAGTTCAGCACTGAGTGTAGTGGTTAGACTGGTATTGGATTGGGATTTGGAAGATAACTATTCAGCCACAAAAGTCATTGGGTCACTTTCACCAGTTACTCTCTCTAACCCTGACCTACTTCACCATGTTGCTGTGAGGATAATGGGCAGAAAAGATGAGCCATGTGCTCTACTGTGTGCTCACTGGAAAGACAAGATATAAACATGAACTAAAAAAAGAAAGAAAGAAAGTTTCCATGTTCAGTTGTTGGGATCTCCATTTAAAAAGATCAAGTAGGAAATGACCATCTCTTCCTGAAACCTTGGAGAGCCTTTGCCAGTCAGAGAAGAACAATGTGGTGCAATGAATTACCTAATTATTTTTACCTAATTATCCAGTGCAGGGGGGGTTCTAAAGAGGAGGGAGATGTTTAAAGAGCACTGGGATTGTCAGAAACCGGAGATGGCAGGAACTGAACTGGCTCCTGCATGCAAGTCATGTGCTCTAGCGTTGATCTTTGCAGATTAGGTTTCTTGATTCTTATTGGGTGTGAAAGAAGAGGATGCAGTTGTTCAATAACGCAGAAAAGTATTCTACATATGTTGAGAGGTACTAAAAATATTGCTGCATCCTGGACTCACTGATTGATCACTGCAGCCACTTACTGCTACACTTCAGTATTGAAGTGGACCAGCATGCAAGTCCTTATTTATCTCTGCCAATCTACATAAACAATCCAGAGTGTTTGCTAGTGGGTGCGGGTTGAAAGGAAAAAAAAAATTACATTTGTAATACAACTTGAATGTGTAAGTTGCTAGAATCCATGATTCTGGATAGCCTTCCATCGATGGTGGTAATCCAACACATCTAGAAAGTGCCACTTTGTTGAAGAAAACTTAAACTACAAAAAAGAGCATTTTTGAAGGCACCACTAACAAAATTTGCCACTAGGGAGCAATAAGGTAAACTCTCTGTAAATCCCATAATTTCTTTTGTAAAACCTAATGATTTCATTTAAAAACTTATCAATAATAATGAAATTAAATTCCATGTCACAGCATTTAGAACAACAAATTATTTTTCCAATTATAACTATCAGTATTAATGAATTAGTTTTTAAACTTAATATTCCACACTCTTGTTTTTGTTTATACTTCTTTTTAAATCACATTGGCAGCTGTCTTGGGTCACAGTTCTGGGAGAAAGACTGAATATAAATCAAGCATGGAAGTAAATAAATGAATTAAAAGAACCACCAATAACATATGCAGACCACAGCAGGTGGCTTAAAAATGGCTGCTCTGATCAAAAGACAAATCGGTTTAGTTTAAAATGATTCAAAATACCACCCTTCCTTCTTCTCTCTGACCCCAAACTGCCTTGAAAACAGCTAAGAAGAAACAGCTGTAGCCAGAACCCCAGGTGTGTCTCTTGAGGTTCTTTGCTTACCATCTGCATTCAAAATCCCACTGGGACTATGACTCACCTCATGAAGTAGCAGCAGAAGATGAGGCTCAGTACAAAGATGAAAATGCCAGTGCCAAAAATCACCATGTAGATATTCAGTGGTAAGTCTTGGAAAGTGATGGGAGGCATCGTGCACGATTTGTTGGTATAAATCAGCCCTAAACCACAGAAGCATCCTGGGGGTTAAGAAACAGGAGTCACTCAAATGAGATAAAGCAGAAAACAGGAGGAGAATAACACTGATCTCCAACAAAATATAGCAGTTTTCCTTATTAATCCCTGCCTGTACTGTTTAAAGCAGGCTTTTTAAAAAACCCCTTGGATCACCTAGCTGCCCTAGACTGATCTTTTTTCCTACTGAAAAAATAATTGCTAATTCTGCAAGCCTTCAGACATGTTCATTTTCCTTTAAAACAAGGTACAGCCACCCGCACTTGGTTTCTTTTGGAAGTGCAACAGTGTCTGGCACTTAAAGCCAGGGTGGCCACAGTGAAAAATGCATCCCTGGACTCCACTTCTTTGGCTGCTGAAAGTCTCTCCATTCCCCTGATTTTTTTTAAAATGCACCGTTTTAGGGCAATTTGTGCCTCCAAAGTAGGCAGAAAGGCCTTCAAACACATGAAAATACCCCCATCCCATTGCCATTAGCACCCTAGAACCCTGTACTACTTCCATATACTTCTGTATGCCACATCACCTCCTGTTTCCATTTTGAGAGGAACTGTAAAGGAACACGGAGTTGGGTCTGCTGTGGGGGATGGATGGGGAGAAAATGATCCCTTGCTCAACTCTGACTTAAAGATTTACAAGTAAGTCCTGGAGACAGCAACAGTGAAAGGCTTAAGTACTTCCAGGGACCTCAAAGGTTCCGCAGCTCTTACCCACCTATCCCAACCTGCCAGAGATGTAAGCTAATACTCTTAGAGATCTTTCTATCCTTTTTTCTTCCCACCTCCTTATTATCATACTTCGACAAAAAACTGAAACTAGCTTACTTCAAAGTTAGAGAGCTTTCCTATCAAGTTCTTTTAATAAAGCCACAGCCGGTTCATTTAGCCATTGGTGTCTTTGCTCCTTAACCTGAATTGCTACCCACTGTATACATGCACTGTCCATCACTTTCCCCCACAAAAAGAAGCATTTACAAAATCTGAAGTTAGGTTCTAGCCACTTCCAATTTCAAGGGAGTCGGGTACTGACGCAGCCTGTGACGGGTTAGGAGGCAGAAAAATGGGCCCTTGACCCCTGGAAATTGCTCAGCCCTGGTTTAGAGCACATGTTGTAGAAAGACTGAGTCTTGTCACTCTTCTCTCTCAGGGCTTCATTTTCAAATTTGCCTTCTGGACACAAAACTCAGCTGTGAGAAAAATAAAGTTTTGGGTTATTTTTTCCAAAGAGAAATGCTCCTACGGATAGGACTCATCCCTGGTAGCTTCCAGAAGTTTAGCATCCTGACAAGAGTCACTGGCATCAACAGCTTATCTGGTCTATTCCTTGCCAGGGCCTTTCTGCACTACGTTGTTATAGTGCTGTTATTGCACTTTCAACATCCTGTGGAATTCTGGAGTTTGTACTTGACTGAGGCCCAAGAGCTCTCTGGCTGAGAATTCTAAATACTCCTCCCTAAACTGCAAACTTCAGGATCCTATAGGATGTTGAAAGTGGACCAACAGCACTATAATAGTGTAGTGTGGAAAGGCCCTAAGAATGCCATGGGGTACCCAATGTAGAGTTGCTCCAGAGCACTATGGAGAATTTATATTGTAAACCTTAGGGTGGGGACTGTGATGAGCCTGGGGGGGGGGGTGTAGTCAGCAGAGCTGCCCTAGCAACAGAGAAATTGGTTTCCTGAACCCAGGTTAGCCAGAGGAGGGGCTTGGTGGGGGACTCAGCATAACAGAAAAATAACAAACAGGGTATGAAAGAGAAGCAGTGGGAGGAGTCAACCCAATTACAGGTGGTCTGACTCTTCTCTGATGGGAAAGCACCACTGCTACCAAGGAAGCCCAGCAGAAAGTAGGGAAGAAGGCTACAGGAACGAAAGGGTACAATACCAAAGGCCTCCTGTGGCCTGGTCCTGACCTTGATGACCCCTATGTAGTATTGCCTTCTGCACTGACAGTCTAACTAAGGAAAGAAAGAAGGAGCTCCGCAGAAATCTTCTCATCTCAGCAAAGTACTCTGAGAGGACCTGCAGTTGATCCATGGCAAGAATGAGTCTTCGAGTTTAGGAAGTGGAGAAAAGCTTACAAAGTCTTGCTGGCAGAGTTTGGCCCACATCCAGTAGTTGATTTATTGGAAATATTTCTAGGCTCACTGCTCTATTTTCTCTCTCTGGGACACTGAAAGCAGCTGACAGAGAGATAAAGTCAAAGACAAAATGATGCCCCGCAAAATAAACCCCTCCAACAGATCAGACCTGCTAGATCAGAATAGATCTACATCTCAAGAAACTAAAAAAGTCAGGCAGAGCTATGCTGGTGGTGGTCCAGATCCCATAACTTAGAACCCTAACCGAGACAAGGAGAGAGGAGAAGGAGCAGCAACCTATGTCATAAATTACACAGCAGGTGGCAAGGGCTGGGAGGGCATTCCACATCCGGGATACAGCCTTCTTTCCAGGAGCCACTTACCTTGCCACCCAAGGGAGGTGGTACCCGGACAAAGGCTGATAAAAGAACAGCAGCAGTGGGACAAGCCCTATGGATGTACCTACAGGGAGAAAGTAAAATAAGGGCATTTCCTCCCACCAAGAGTTCTGCCCCTCAAAGGATTTTTTCCTCTAGTCCCCAAATTTCAGTAACTTCAAACATTCAGTTAAGCATTTAGAAAGATAATTTAGAAAGAAAAGAAAAGAAAAGAAAAGTGAGCAGGCAAAGTTGCCAGCATGGTATAGCTGGTTGAGTGCTGGAGTATGACTCTGGAGACTAGGGCCATGGAAATTCAGTGAATGATCTTGGGTGAGTAACACTCTCTCAGCCTCAGGGGAAGGCAAAGGCAAACCCTCTCTGAACAAATCTTGCCACAAAAACCCTGTGATAAGTTCACCTTAGGGTCACCACAAGTTGAAATCAGTTTGAAAACACATAACAACAGAGGTTGCCAAGGGAATAAGAACACACTGAACATCAACTGTTCTAGGTTGAATGATTTTCAGTGTTGCATTCTCTTCAATGCTAGAAATTTGAGAACTGAAGGAAAATTTCATTGGGGAAAGGAAGAATTTTTATTGGAAGGGGCTATCCCCTCATTTTGCTGCCCCTATAGTGACGTTTTATAAAAGAGGACGGTGATCATCCTTTGTGGCTTTACCCTCTCCCTCACCAAATAACATGGAGCCCAGCATGATCTAGGTCAGGTATTACAGGGGGTCAAAAGACTTTGTGGGTAGGCACAGATTGTCCTCTTTAGACTTTTCACCTTCAGTCTACTGTAAGTGGAATGGGGACTAGGGATACAATGATGAGTTGAGGCCAGCTGGCAGAGGTTGGCTTCTTTGTAATAGCATGCTTCTGATCATCCAGTGAGTACTCATTTGTCTGTCCAAACAAATATTTAGACCAGGAGTGAGAAAACTAGGTCCCTCTAAATGTCATTGGACCAAAACTCCCCCAATACATTACCCCACCTTGGCAATACTGGCTACAACCAACAGGAGTCGCAGTCCAGTGAAAAAATCTAGAGGGCCATTAAGTTGCCTGGTCTAAGTGCAAAGTAGTACAATTTAGAGTTGCAAGCTTGGATGATGCTTAATAATAATAATAATAATAATAATAATAATAATAATAATAATAATTTTATTTTAAAAAATAACATTTTCAGATCTCACATTTTGAGATCCAGGATCCACTTTTAACAAGAACATGGATTTGAAAATCTACTTCTTAATTTTGTGCCTCCATTTTTCTATGGTGACTAGTGCTGCTGATAGGAGCCACATTAAATCAAGCCAGGACCTTTAGATCTAGTTGGAACCCACTTTTGATTAGGAGACATGTGGCACTTCAGATATTGTTCAACTGCAGCTCCCCATCATTCCTCACCACTGGCTGTATTGACTAGAGCTGATGGGAACTGCAGTCCAAGAACATCTGAACTGCCACATATTGCCTGCCCTGCTACAGTGGCTCTGCTTAAATGCATGGAGGTTGGAGTAAGGTGTCATTCCCTTTCCTCCCATCTCTATGCATTCAGCTGAACAGGTGATTGCCTAGAGAGGTGGTGGGGTCTCCTCTGCTAGGCATCCTGCTGGGGATGTTTTAGCTGGAGGTCCTGCACTGAGCAGGGGGCTGGATGCGATGGCCTATGACGCCCCTTCCAACTCTATGATTCTATGAAAAAGACTACTCAGTGCTGGTGTGAGCATGAGTATGTTGTTTGTCCATGACAAAGAAATTACGTTCATTCGCTATGAAGAAATGACAATATCCACAGAAAAGCCCTCTTTTACCCTGGCCTCAAAAACAGGAAATGATGGGAAGATGTTCCAATCAACTATTTAAAGAAACATTAGAGAAAGAGAAGTTACGCTGAATTTATGGAAGATACGGAACAGCTGGGGACGATTACAGGAACACTACTTAGGAAAACAAAAAACAACAATGACCAACAACCTGAACCCCAAAGGACTGACTCACTATGAAACAGAAATCATAAAACTCTCCAGCTTACCAAAGTTGGTAGGCAAGAGGAATTGGGGTGGGTGGGGGTGGGTGAGAAATTCTTCCCAGCCTCCCACTACATGAAAGTAACCACAGCTTAGTGGTAGAGCATCCGCTTCCACATCTAAGTGTCTAGGTTCATCTCCAGTTAAAAAGATAAGGTAGCAGATGATGGAAAAGAGATTGTGCCTGAGACCATAGAGAGCTGTTCCCAGGCAAAGTAGACAATACTTAGCAAGATAATCTGACCTGGTATAAGGCCATTTCTCCTCTTCCTTGGGGTCATCTTGGCAGGAGAAAAAGGAGGAAACTAGAGCTCTCCCCTCCAATGACTGATTTAGGGATGAAGACAGGGCTCAGAAAGGCAGTGTAATAGTGCCAAAGCTCACAGGATGGGGCCTTCTGATTAACAGGGCAATGGCTGTTACCAGCACCACTCACCTGGTCCCTCTGAGCTTAGCTGCAATTCTCATAGTTGTCTGAAAGAAAATAGATTTTCCCAGCAACAATACTGATGTGAACTATTGTTGTTGTAATGCAACTCTGTTTTGCAATGTACTGCAAAATCATTTTGTCGTGGCCTGGTTTTGAATAGGCAATCAAGAGCTATTAGCATTACAAAAGTCTCACTCCAAGTGGAGAAAGTCTGAATCCTACTGATAATCCCAACTAGGGTAAACCCATTGGCTCATAAAGACTGACTCAAAATTCAACACGATTCAGTGGGTCTTGTTTCGTTGGGATTTCCAATAGATTTCTGATCTAAAACTTACTAGAACTGGTTTGTTGATGAGACTCAGTACAACTAGATTTTTTTGGGACTCTCTTTGTGGGTGTCATCTCCTGTCAAGAGATTCTGTCTTGGTAAGTGGTTGTAGACTGCTGTTTTAAGTCATTAGGCTGTGCCCCTTGAGATGTCTACCAATATAGTAATTGGGAAGAACACAGCAAGCTGTTGATGATGTTATGTTCCTTCAAGTTGTTTCCAACTGATGGTGACCCTAAGGTAACTCTATAATGGGATTTTCTTGGCAATATTTGTTCATAGGGGAATTGCTATTGCCTTCTTCTGAGGCTGAGCGAGTGTGATATGCCCTAGGTCACCCAGTGGGTTTTCAGGGCCTAGTGAGGATTCGAACTCTGGTCTCCAGAGTTGTAGTTCAGCATTCGAACCACCATACCATGCTGGCTCTCAAGGGAAAGCTAGTACTTTCTAATGGGGCACAGAAGCCCCTTCAGCAAAACCTGATTGGGGCGCCACCTGGGATGAGGTGCAGCTTGTAGCAGCTGATCCAGTAGCTTCTGGAGTGAAGCCCAAGGGGAAAAATCCCTGACGTAGACATGCCCTTGCACAATGTGGAACACCGTTTCTATTTCTTACACAATGTGGAAAATACGAGATCAGCCCATGGTCCCTCATATACTCCTATCTTTTTGATATAGAGCTTGTTAAGTAATTTTCCTGATATCATCTCCCCAGAAACTGAAGCTGCCACTGTCATTTGTAATAATTACAGATAATATATTTGGAGGCTCTGTTTCTAATTCACAGTAAAGCAGCCTCTTCTGGATGGAAGGTCTAGAGGTCAACTTATATTAGAACAATATTTTTGCTTGCTGTGCAGTCCCACCCTATCCACGTCCACTCACAAGTTCCACTGAATTAAGTGGCTGATAGGAAATTGCCCTCTCTCATCTCCAAGAAGCTTCAAAATGTAGACTGATGAGCTAAAATTCGGCAGCTAACTGAACACCCATTTGTGATTAGACAGAGAATTTTATTGCTTGGTTTCAGATCATTCAGAGCTCCTCCAACAGTTCAATTAAAGCAGGAAAAATACTAAAAGGCCCAGATCAGTGTGATGGCTGGGGCCAAGAAATTCAAGGTACACATGTGTGTGGATAGAATGAACAGTGGTATGGTCACCAATCACTTACAGTACTGTTGTCATATTTAGAAATTCAATCAAGGAAGCCATAGCCAGCCCTGAACTTACAGGACTTGAGCTGGACTCTTGATAACAGAGTGACTTCACAGGATCTCCATAAGTCAAAGTCAAATTGATAGCAATTAACAACAATGAAATCCAGGGCGAGTGTGAATACTAGACCAGTAGAGCTCACTAGACCTAACACCAACATTTGGTAAAGTTACCACTGTAGCATAGTTCAAGAAGGTTATTACAAGCTAGAATGTGTTCAGAGGAGGGTGACCAAGATGACCAAAGGTCTGGAAACCAGGACATAGGGAGGAAGGCTCAGGGAACTGGGTATGTTTAACTTGGGGAATACTGAGCAGTGGCATGATAACCATCTTCAAACATCTTTCCTGCAGAAGATGAAGCAAATTTGTTTGCTCTTGCCACAGCGACTAGGACACAAACTAATGGGTTAAAATTGTGGGAAAAGAAATTCCACCTGAATATTAGGAAGAACTTCGTTACTGTAAGCGTTATTTGAGAGTAGAATGACCTGCCTCAGAGAGTGATGGGCTCACCTTGATTGGCAGTCTTTAAACAGAGGCTGATGGTCACTTTTCAGGATGGCGTGAACTGTGTGTTCCTGCACGGCAGGGGTTGGACTAGGTGGTCATTGCATTATTCTGTCTATAGATTCTATGATCCTAGTTTTGTGAACCACAATTTCCACAATCCCACAGCCAATAAACAAGCCAGCAATTACCAGGTATTTACTATAACATGTCCTCCAATACTTCACATACAAAACCTGGAACACATGTGCTACATAACTTCAGAGTGTGGTCAAAATGACAAACGTTATTAACAAAGAAAAACAGACAGGCTAGGAGTGGTTGCAAGAGTTTGCTTTTGCTGCAGCCTATTGGGGAGGGCAAGATTCTGCCCCCCTCCCCGGCTGAGTTAATTGAGGGCAAACTGCTTTGAAACTCAGTTTTCAGCCACTGAAGAAAGCTGAAGACAAAGAAGGAAAGTCAGAGGAGGGGAGAGAAACTGGGACATTTGAAAAGCAGCTGAAAAAGTGGGATAATTGGGACTGACCCTGGCAAACTGGGACAGCTGGCAGGTATGCTACAGCCCGAGGTTGTAAAACTCAAGTCTCTAATTGTAGGCTAGCCCTGCAGCTTTGTAGATGACAAAAACATTCTTACCAGCCATGACACAGAAGGCAGGGTTTGTTTTTGCCTTCACACCTTGAGTCGCAACACTTTTTTTTGAAAGAGAAATATTTATAGCCTATGCAATCCAGGTAGAAGCAAGAGCAAGAACCAGCTCTGATTTGCCTGTGTTCTATTGCTGACCTTCTTTGTTCTATTCTTTCTCAGCAGACAGCCATTCTCTTTCAACCAGGAAATAATGCTGAGCAAGAGTAGTTTGTTCTGAGACAGCAATCACAATAAAAAAGTTACCAGCAGTGTGTAGTGCAGTGACCTAGATATTGTCTGTATTTTTTTGAAAATAAAATAAAATAAAATAAAAATAGTGAGAAATGGCAAGTAACATAAAATGAAGAAGGAAGTGAACTGCTGTAGCCAAATAATGGAATGACAGTATCTTCAGAATTCTTAGTGTGCAAGAAATATACATACCTAATTTTGTTTGCTGAGCACATGGAGCTGTCACATGTGGCATTCAAACCACTGGCCCATGGAATTCAGTGCTGCCTATGCTCCTCGGCAGTGGCTCTCCAGGGCTTCAGCCCAGAGTCATTCCCAGCCCTGCCTGGAAATGCTGGGAGTGAAATCTTAGACCTTCTGCATGCACTTGCACACTTTGGAAAAACTGCTTTTTTTGGATCACAACTCTCAAAAGTCCCCGCAAGCCCCAATTACACTAACTGGGAGATTCTGGGAGACGTTGTCCAAGAAAGTACAAAGTCCTAAGTCTGCTACTGAGATATGTTCCCCTCCCAACGAATTCAGTGATTTGGTTATTTAATGCATACTTGCCTTTCTGCCAAAAGAGGTATTCCAAGGCTACAAACAATAACAAGAATAATTAAAAATAAAATATTTGAAATGTATCACAAAAATGAAAAAAAAAGAAGGCAGCAGCAGCACATGTGTAACAGACACATCCAATCTGCTACAGCTTCCTCAGCAACTGCTCAGCTAACTTGTCTAAGGAAAAAGGGTTTGTTTGTTTTTTGCTTTTTATTAGAAAGAGGAACAATGAGCCAGCCTAGCCTAGCACAGCAGGAGTTTCAGAGTCTCCGAGTGGCCACCAAGTAGGTCCTACCCTACACTAGGATAAAGATACAACCACAGTTTGGCAAAATTACCTTTTTAGCCTCCAATTCCCAGAACTCTTAGTCGGCATGATCAGTGTCCCTGCTGGCGGGGGGACTGTCGGGGCTGTGGTCCAAAAAGGTAACTTTGCCGAACTCCGGCTGTACCAGGTATTAGTGGTTTTGGGGAGCCGCATGGAAAATTTCATCAGATGTGGGTTGTCTCATTTTGGTACAGCAGAGGAAGTTTGTCTCAGCTTCGTTTCCATCACATCACGCTTTTCCAAGGACTGATGTCTGCCTTCTGGAGATGCCTCCATCTGTGTCCCACCAGTGGGGGCAACACACCGTGTGAGGCCATGGAAAAGGCCCTCTCCACTGTGGCATCCCAGTGGTGGAACACGCTCTCCTTAAAGCCTTGAATGGTGCTGATATTGGGCTCATTTTGGCAATAAGTTAAAACAAGACTTTTTAATTAAAGCCTTTTGAATCTTAACAATTTTATCCAGTTCATACATGTACAAGGTTTAAATTATCTTATAATGTTTTAAATTTTAAACCATTTAAATTCATCTTACTGTATACTGTCCTCAGATCTTTGGATACTGGGAGTAATATAAGTTTTTAACAGATAAGCCACATATGCTAAAACAGATCTCAATTCTGAGGAGCTGGCTCCTATCTCACCAAAAATGATACTATCCAGACAAAAGGAGACCTATCACATACCCTCTGAATGTGGTGAGAATAGTTCCAATTAATCCTGTTCTTCCACCTTCTCAGCTGCTTTTAAGCTGGCCCAGCTTCTCTCACCTCCATCCACTTCGCCCTTTGTCCTCAGTTTACTTCAGCCGCTGCAAATTCAGTTGAAAGGGCAATAGTAGTTTACCCTCATTAACTCAGCAGGGAAGAGGGGCCTTCCCTGTACGGCTGAAGCAAAAGCCAACTGCTGCAGCCTCTCCTAGCTGGTGTGTTCTTCCTCATTAATAACTTTTGCCATCTTAACAACACTCTGGTGTTGCTTGGCCACGTGTGTTCTGCTTTTCGTGTGTGAAATGTTGGAGGATATTTTAGCAGCATCAAGTTTTGAAGAGTGCAAAAAAGAAAAAAAATTTTTGGGGGGAGGGAATATTGTGAGGTTGGCAGCTCTAAAATAGTCCAATAAAGTGTGAAGATGTTCACAGGCTATTTTACTCGGGCCTAGGCTGTATGAGGAGATGCCTTGGTCTTATGACTTAGGGCTAGGCCTTTCTCCATATGATCCTGGCTATATTTTAGGATCTTTGAGGGAGACATTTCTGAGTGCACAACCCTCACAGGCTCGATAAAGAGGTGAGAGAGGGTCCTTCTGATGGTTGCCTTCTGGAAAAAAGGCTGGGCTGTCTTTTTATCAGAAAACAAACATCTTTTTATTAATGTGGGCTTCTGGCAACTGACTAGCTGCTGAGGAGAAGCTCCTAATGAAGGCTGCATTACCTTTTTCCTTCTGTTCTTTTTTTTTAAAAAGTGATTGTATTAATATAACCTGTCTGTGATTTCATATTTAATATTATAACTTACTGGTACCTGTATTTTAGTTATACTGTCTCTGTTTTTAATCATGTTGTGAACCATCTTGGGTCCAAGTATTGAGAGAAAGGTGGAAAATCAAAAAACAATAGCCATTTCCACACCGGACTGTTATAGTGCTATTATTCCACTGTAACATTATGTGGAATTCTGGGGTTTGTGGTTTACTGAGGCCAAAGAGCTCCCTGGCTGAGAATTCTAAATGCCCCTCCCTCAACTACAAACCCCAGGATTCCATAGGATGTTGAAAGTGTTATTCCACTATAACAGTGTAGTGCAGAAAGGTCCTAGGATTCAAATCCCTGCTCAGACACTGAGTGACTGTGGGCAGGTCCAATTCTCTTATCCTCAGAGGAAGGCAAAGGTAAATCCCTCTGAACAAATCTTGCCAAAAAAACAAAACAAAACAAATCCCCAACAACTTTGTGATAAGTTCACCTTAGGGTTGCTATAAGTGTGAAGTGACTTGAAGGGACACAACACCAAAGTGCCACTGACGAGGGGAGGCTCTTTCGAGCCATCATGTCTCTCCCCTTTGAAAACTGACTTATGGCAACCCTAAGGAGAACTTATCATGGGAGTTTTTTTTGGCAAGATTTCAGCCTTTGCTTTTCTCTGAAGCTGAGAGAATGTGACTTGCCTGAGGTCACCCAGTGGGTTTCCATGTCCAAGTGGGGATTCAGACCCTGCTATCCAGAGTCATAGCCTGGGCGCATGCAGAGGCCTGCCACTGTACTCCATTCATCAGGGACACAGCAGTGGCAGGGTGTGTGTGTGTGCGCGTAAGTGATGAAACCGCCCCTTCTTTTGCAAACAAGGGAGCAGTTTCAGCACCCACACAGACCCACTGCGACACGCCTGTTGCTGCCGCTGCTGTTGGTGTCCAGCAGCAGGGCTTTGTGGGCCCCAATGCATTTGTGGACCTCAGGTTAAGAACCACACTGAATTAGGATTTATTTCAGTCACAGAATATGATGGCATCTTGCCTTTTGCCCGGTAGGCTCAGGCAAAAGCAAACTGCTGGAGTTGCTCCAAGCCTGTGTGTTTTTCCTCATTAATAGCTTTTACCATCTTGACCACACTGTGATATTACCTGGCGACATACATTTCACAGATGAAAACTGGGATGTATGTTTAAGATTTCCAACATTTGAGCTTTTCACTCTGCCTTTAAGACAGACTTGATATACAGACGTTAGCAGATGAAGTTTGCTCACTGCTGCAAATCAAGTTTGCTGCAAATGGTATACAAACAGGTCAGGCTATTTCCCACCTTCTCCCTGCAATCTGAATGGCTCCTGGGCATCCCAGCCGAGTGAATTTAACCTTCCTCTGACTCTCCCTTACAAACAGCTTGTTTCCAGCCCCCGGCCACTGTTAGCTTATTCAGCACAAATGGATAGAGCCTGAACATTTGATGCTGCAGCCAGCTGTGAGCTCTGTGACTGCAGGTCAAGGTCAGGCCAACGGGACAGTCGTGGTTCCAGTGTCATCTAACTCTTTTAGACAATTTTGCTTAGGGCTGGTGCATATGACCATTTGTGCATCACTGAGTCTGTGACCTCCTCTTTGGATCTGGAAAATCTTTTCTCAAGTGGGAATACTGCAGCTCATTTGTACCTTGGAGAATATTCAAAACATGGATTGAGCCAAGAGGTAGTGAAATGAAATGATGATGACTGTACACATTCTGTATTGTTAAGAATTCTCTGAGACTAAGAGAACTTGGCACATATCTTGCTTAATGGTGTCCAGAATGAAGAAAAAAAGGGTGATTTCAATAGTTTTGGAAACTAAACTTGTAAAAGTGCATCCATCCCATATGTTTTAAGCAAAAAAAAAAGGCCGCTTCTTAATCTTAACGATTGTCTTTCTGGCTTTCTTTCAGGCTGTTACAACTGTGTCTCAGACATTACAAGTACTGTAGTATAAAATACTGCAGTGTGTAAGATTTCTAAGTTTCAGACAGCCACACCCTTTCCCCAGATTTGCCATTCCATGCCTGCTGCTCAACAGACTGTGTGTTGGGGCTGCTCATTTGACTGCTTAGGGTTTTTGCTTCAAGACTTTCCTTTTTTTTTTTTTTTAATTCTGCAATACATGCAGTTTCCTGAAGCCTGCTGAGACTTTTCTCTGATGCATGCATAGTACTCTTCTGGCTGCACAAGTCTTGGTACTTTGAGAATGAGTTTCTTATTAGCATACAGGAGGTGGAGATTACCTTCTAAGCTTTGAGGATGGCATGATTATTCCTTACCATACGCTGAATTCCTCAGTTTGAGGAATCCTCAGTTTCAGCAGTTATGAAAAATATGACTGTGGCCCTCCCAATCACTTCTACCACATAGGATGAAAAAGTTTATTTGTAGCAGAAGGAGGTAGAGGGTGCTCTTAATCTCTGATGGAGCATCCTTCCATACTACCAGTAAGACTTAGGACTGCAAGGTACCCTCCAGTATTTCACAGATGAAAACCAGGACTCACATGGCTAAGCAACATCAGTGTGCAGTCAAGATGGCAAAAGTTATTAATGAAGAACTGAAAAGTTAGGAAAAGCTGCAGTAGTTTGCTTTTGCCTCAGTCTACAGGGAACAGTGAGATTCTGCCTCCTCTGTCCTCTCCTCCAACAAATTAACTGAGTACATATTACTTCCGCATTTTGAATCCAGTTTTCAGCAACTGAAATATGCTGAGGAAGGAGGAGAGAGAACCTGGGACATTTTTAAAACAGCGAAAAAGTGGGACAGGGGATTAATCAAGACTGTTGCTGCCAAATTGGGACAGTTGGAGAGTATGTTAAAAGTCCCAGCATCCTTTAAGGAGAAATGATGCTATTCATGCCTATTTCCTACCAGGACATCCCCACCCCTGACAGACTACTAAATGCACACACTGGGGTCAGGTCTAATGTCACTGTGCTGTTTCCTTTCTGCTCACCTTTGAGATAAACCCAGTCAGTGTTGCCATCAGCAGGACTAGACTGGGGTGGGGGACATAAGTTCAGGGCTTCGTTCAGCAGAATGAGCAGGAAGAACCTCAAATGTAGCAGGACTGGCATGCCACATTTTGAAATAAGTGAAGCAATCAGGGCTGGGCCAGGATATTTTGCTGCCTGAGGTAGCACAACAAATCTTCCTCTCTATTCAAAAGTCAAGATGCATAGTCTCCCAAGCTACCCTTGTTAGGTTTGGCACATGAGGCAGACACATTTCTCTCTATCTCTGGCAGTAAAAATACAATAGTAATGAAACAACTAACAATTTCTACCTTCAATAACACCTTCCATGACTCCCCCAAATCTCCTACCTGATGAAACTGCCTCATTCTGCCCTGGAAGTACAGTTAGCCCTCCACATTTGCAGGTTTGACTTTTACCGATTGATTATTTGCGAGTTTCTCCACCCCCGGCCCCTCAACTCAGGCACTTCTTTTCCAGTGAAACCTTCCCTCTCAGAGGCACTGATCAGGCACACGCTTGTGATCCTCCTCCTCCAGCAGTTGCTGCCTGGCTGGCTAAGGACAGCTTGCAGTCTGATTTCTCAGCACCACAAACTCTCTCCCTCTGCTCCCCGATACCAAAGGAGAGAGATGGGCAAGAGAGATGAAGTATAGGGCCACCATGCCAACACACTTCCTTTCCCTGGTCTGGACTGGACCCTGGATGCCTGTTCCCCCCACCATGCCTTGGCCCTCTTCCCACAGACACACACATTTTGATATTTGTGATTTTTACACTTCCGTGCAACCCTAATGCTAGCAAATGACTGTAATATAAATAACTATTCCCCAATAAGACCATTACTTCCAGAGTCTAACTGCATTACTGAATACATTAGTCATACCATACAGGGATGGGATGATGGAACTTCAACATGACCTTCAACAGCTGTGCTGCTTTATGAGAAACTTGGAATGAGTTCTTGACTTACAGTATTTCAGCTCCCAGATGGCGAATCTGTGGAACTATCTTGTTGATGGATGCTCACTATTTATCAGGACAGGAAGCTGACACAATTTGAGGTGATCCACCACACACATACAAAAATAGAGAGAAACTGAAAGAAGACAGAGTTCACATGAAGTCTTGCATGTGGGCACGCAGCTGATGCAATCTTGTTTCCTGAATGTGAAGAGTTTCAAGACAGTGGTGATTCTTCTCTGTGTCAGGTGAAGCTAGAGCTAGTTCTTTATTTTATGTGGAGTTGCTAGTAGCAACCTCATTAAATCAGTAAGATTTTAACTCTGCTCATACCAATTTGTATATGTACCTTCAAGTCACCTGTCGACTTATGGTGATCCCATTAATTTCATAGCTAATATTGCAAGAAATATTCAGAGGTGGTTTTGCCAGTTCCTTCATCTGAAATAAAGGGTACATCACCTGCTATTAATTGGTAGTCTCCCAACCAAGTACTAACCAGGGCTGACCCTCCTTAGCTTGCAAGATCAGACAGGATCTGGTGGCTTTGGAGTATTTAGGCCCAGGAAGTAATCTCACTGAACTCAGTGGAGCTTATTTCTGGGAAGAGTATAAGATAGGATCCAGCTGCACAATAAGAGATGGTTTTATATGCTTCATATTCCTCTTCTGTCATCAAACTCTGCCTGGTGAGAACCATCAACACTGAATCTAGCCCAACGCAGGCTTTTGAAAAACATGGCTAATTTTCTTCACACCGCATGTAGTTCAACTATGGAATCTACTTCGCAGGGCGTTCGGATGGTAATTCATATGGGGTAGGTTGAAAAGGATACTCGACAAATTCATGGAGGATTTAACTGTCTGTAGTACCAAGTCCTGAGGCATACATGTACTTCCTCTAGTACTAGAGGCTAGGTGTCTGCATATCTGCTCATATGCATATCTGCATATCATTTCTTGGACAGCATAAGTGGGAGGGTGCAGTTTTATTCAAATCATTCTTGTAGGCTTCCATATTAGTATCACCAACTGGCTGGCTAATGTGTAAACGGTATGCAGAACCAGATATTCCAGGAGTGGGAATCATGTGGCTTTCCAGGTGTTGCCAGACTGTAGTTCCTCATAGTCATTGTCATTATAACATGCTGTCTTAACATTTCACAGATGAAAACCCAGATATTGTGTGGCCAAGCAACATGAGAGTGTGGTTGAAATGGCAAAGGTTATTTGTGAGGAGTAACTTTTTAGGAGGATGCAGGGTTTGCTTTTGACTGAGCCTACTGGGAAGAGCAGTATTCTGACCTGACCTCTCTTCTCCTCTACCCTCCCTTCTGCTAAGTTATTTGAGTGTAAACTAGTTAGGCAGTTTTACTCAATTTTCAGCAACTGAAGTAAGCTGAGAACAAAAGGGGAAAGTGCGAGAATAGAGAAACAGACATTTTAAAAGCAGCTGAAAAAGTGGGATTGCAGAGGAGATTTAGTAGGACTTGCCCTACTAAATTGGGACTGGTGGGGGGTATATTAAGGCAACTGTGAGGAACACTCCAGGAACATCTTGAGGGTGAGTGATTCCTATTCTTGAGAAAGGTGTTAAATCTGATCCAGTCCTTAAGCTGCTCACCAGGGTTGGCCAAATATGTTTTGCTCCAAGAACAAGATGATGCCCCTGCAAATTTGATTGGCAAATGAATTTTACTTGAAAACTTAGTGGTACAAAAGTGTCTTTCATTATATGTGAAGGCAACACGTTAGTGTAGAGGATACTGGACAAGCATATAACACAGATAGAAATGTAAATATTTCTGGAAATTTTGAAAAAAACAAATTCCCCGGATTTTTAGGGGGGAAATATACACACAAAAAAATGATTTGTTAAAAGTGCAATATTAGCACCCTTTCCAAATTGAAAGTCACTTTGTTGCTTTAGGAACATCAAATGTGTTAGGTATAATTTGATTTGGTCTAAAATTATCAGTTAGCATATCAAAAGTACAATTTATTCAGAAAAAAAATTCAACTTGAATTTACTTTTTAATTTTTTTCTTAAAAGTAAAACTACAAGGTCCTGGACTGTAAGGACGCATGAACTGTGAGGAACCTCTTTGGTTTTGCCAGTTTATGAGAATCAAGAGTTGGGGAAAACCAAGAAGAAACCTCTAACGTTAGAAAAACAAGGAAAATTATTTAGTCTCCTCTATTCCTCCATAATAACAAGCAATCATAAGACACTCATGTTGATACAAAGAACTGAGAAAAGGAAATCTGGGCCTGGAACTACAATGATCTGATGCTGTACATCAATGCTTTTCAGACTATCTAATGTGGGAAAACTGCCTTTCTCCCTCTAACGTGCCAGGGACCAGTATCAGATTTGTTCCTATTGCTATGATTATTTCTTTCCTGGAAACTCGCCACAGGCACTTTGAGCAGCACTGTGGTACACAGATTTACATAAAAGTCTAATTACTAAACAGTTTTTAGAAATGAAGTGGGGGAATAAAGATATGAGCTCCTTGTTTAACATATTTTATGCATCAATCCAAAAGAAGTTTCCATAAAACACTTTTAATTTTTTTCCTGGAAATATAAGATGGGGGCGTGGGAAAAATTCACACTTTCCCCATATTTTTCTACTTTGTTCCTCCCCCCACCCCCACCGGCCGCCTTCAAATTTCTAGGCACATATTGCCCTATCCTCCAACAAAGGAGAATGGGAGGGGTGTCAAGAAGAACACCTGCGTGGCTGGTGGCTTGCGTGTCAGCATACTGGTGCACACACTGAGTCTTAATCCAAATTTTAAAGGAGCCCTCCACAGTACTGAACCCTCTCCAAAAATAGTTCCTTCAAACTTTGGACTAAAACTCAAGGAATGGTTTCACCATTTCCACTAATATGGAAGCTATCAGCTGCCCCTGGGGTGTGTGCTACAGCTATCCCCCTGCCACAATAACATATCCTGCCTGAGATGGTTGCTGCTGCCTAATGCCAGGGCTGGCTCTACTGCTTTTAGATGCAGATGAGCAAAAATGTAAACAACTTTTAGTTGTTTAGATTTCTTTTGCTGCCTCTGAGAATGAGCATCCATAAATAAGAGTTAACAGGAACAGAACATGTGCATTATTCCAGGTGTAGCTAATATTACCAGTTCTGACAGGCAGTAACTCTTCAGGGTCTCAAGCAGAAAAAAAATGTCTTCCCCCTTATCTCCTCTTCTGAATTTTTGGAAACACAAAGAGAGGAAGACACCCTGGGTATCTTCTCCATCCAACATTTGTGCTTTGCTACCGGGCTGCAGCTCATCCCCTAAAAGTTCCTCTGTTTGCCAGAGTTTTAGGATTTACAGGCTCCAGACTCAAGCCCTTAATTATTAATAGCCACTTCTACGCTGTGAGTGCTTCATCTGAGGCTTGAATTCTAAGGGCCAAATCAGATCTGACAGCAGTGATCTATAATGGAATCTCTTCATCTTTTTTCTTTTTAACTTTAAAGGAGCCACAGTGAGCTTCCATTATGGTCAGTCCAAAGAGGTTTAGATGTTTAGATCAGCAAAATGGCAGCAAGAAGGGAGGAATTAGATATGTCTCCCCCTGCATTTCTGCTCTGATGTCAAAATTGGAGCTGCTTTGCCTCATGTTCCTTAATACAACATTGATCTTCGAGAAGATAAGCAATATGGAACAGTGGTTAGAACACTGCATTAGGACTGGAGAGATCTGGATTCAAATTCCTATTCAGCTGGAAAGCACACTGAACTATCTTATGCCAATTACACTCCCTCAGCTTTCACTGTCTCACAGGGTTGATGTGAGGCTAAAATGGCAGGTGGGGAGAAACCATGTGTGATGCTTTGAAGTCCTTAGAAGAAGGATCTAGGGGTCTCAGTAGACCACAAGCCAAACATGGGTCAACAGTTTGATGCAGCAACCAAAAAAGCCAATGCAATGCTGTGCTGCATCAGCAGTAGTACAGTGGGCAGACTGAGGTAAGTAGTAGTCGTTCTCTATTCGGCTTTGGTCAAATCTCACCTAGAATACTGTGTCTGGTTCAAGAACAATATTGACAAGCTGTAATACATCCAGAAATGGTCAACTAAGGTCATCAAAGGTCTGGAAACCAAGCCTTATGAGGAATGACTTGGGGGCCTGGGTATGTTTAGTCTGGAGAAGAGAAGACTGAAAAATGACATGACAGCTATCTTTAAATATCTGAAAGGAAGTCATGTAGAAGATGGACCAAGATTGTTTTCTGTTCCTCCAGACTAGAATATGAACCAACGGATACACATTACAAGATGATTGCTCCTACACATTAGAAAGAATTTCTTTAGTTCTTTAGGCCATCTGTTGGGAAAGCTTTGATGGTGTATTCCTGCATGGCAGAGTTGCACTCAATGGCCCTTGTAGTCTCTTCCAGTTCTATGATTCTATGATTTCACTGTAAGAGCTGTTTGACAGTGTAAATAAAGTGCCTTAGAGGATGCTGGCCTTTCTAATGTTGGAGGTCTTTAAACAGAAGATGCATGGGTGTCTTTCAGGACTAATTTACTTCTGTACTCCTGAATGTCAGGGAGTTGGACTAGATGGCCCTTGTGGTCCCTTCCAACCCTAAGACTCTATGAAGTGATACAAATGTTGATCATGGATTTCTTACACAACTTTTTTTTGCCCAATTACACTTTAGGAATCTCAACTACAATCCCAGATGTATATGTGAGCTGATTTTGTTTACTTGGTAGTGAGATGATGGCATCCTACGTGTGCTCAGAAGGACTGACTAGTACTCCACTGTTTCAGGGCTCAGGTATAAGTTAAATTAGCAACAGGGCTGTTGGAAGTCAGGGACATTTATGGCTTCTACATTTATCAATCCACCCGCACTAGACACCCAGTGCATAATGCACGCTAGTCTACATAGGCCATTTCTGCTCAGATAACTAGGCAAGGATTCATGAATGCTGTCACCAGCTTGCCACTGGTGAACATATATTTTGCTATGGTAAGAGCACAGCACAAAGGAGTACCTTTATGTTTCTTCTGTGGCTGGAGAACGTGAAGCCACTCTGTGATGCCAGGGTGGCTTCAGAATCACAAGAACTGCCACTGAGCCTTGGAGATTCTTTCTGCTTTCTGAGTGTCCAAAATTTGGCATCGATAGGACTCCCATCCCTCCCTCTGTCATTGATAAAGGAAAGGGGTAAACTCCCCCTATGAATATAGTAAGTCTTGCTTAGTGTACATAAGACGATTCTGTACCCTTCTTCTTGGCCAAGCATGGCAAAATACTTTTTCTGACAGTAACTCCCATAATCCCCAACAGGCCAGTAGCCAAACTGACTGGGGATTCTGGGAATCATAATCCAAAAACTGGGTCCTCCCAATTATACTTCTCAGCGGGGAATCATGGGAGGGATAAATTTTGTAATGGGGCTCCTGCTTAATATGCTCCTTGAATGATGCATGATTAAATTCCTTGGGAACTTCAATGAGTACAGCCAGCCCAATTCCGCTAGTAATTCAACTGCTACCACATGGAAGACTGCAGAGATGAAGATCAGAGACCCAACAGAGAGTGGGGAAATGAGCTTGTCTTTAATCCCCGCTTCTGAAGAAAGCTAATGTCTCATCTCCAGCTCCTCTCCTGCCCTGTAAAACGGGCATCCACCTGATGATTGTGACAAGGATGAATGGGATCATGTTAAACAGTCTGCCTGATATAAGGTGCTATCAAAGTGACAGCACAAAGGACAAACACCCATTTTCAACATAGTTATGCTACAGGCTAAGCAGTCATAGTGGAAAGGCCACCCTGAGACATTCTGTTGCCTGAGGTAAAGGACAAGACAGCACTAGTTTCCATTCCACACACTGAAGCCAACCAAGGCTGGAAGCTGAATCCCACTTTGATATTGGGAGTGGGACAAGGTTGACACATGTGAGAGCAGCAGTTAGCTTGGAAGGCCTGGGACAAGCTGCGCAGCACACACAGCTTATAGTCCAAGAAAGGAAAATGGCTGGAAGGCTCAGAAGGAACAGCTACAGGGCTGTTAATGTTGTCCCTCAGTATCTGCCTTCTGGGGCTGAGCCAGCCCTCTGTGGTGGCTCTCAAGCAAGAAGCCACAGGTTTGAATTATACCTCTGCTTAGGATTGCCAGGTCTTCTTTATTATAAGAGATGTCCCCTATTTGAAAGCTTGAAAGTTTTTCCTTTTAAACAGACTGAATGGGATGCTCCAAAATCCTGTATTTGGGGCATGGACCCTTCATCAAGACAGAAATATGTGCATCATGTAATTCACCAACATGCACACTATGTTAATTTTACAGACAAACACATGGCTAAGTTAAACTGAAATCAATACTTTAATCTGGTATTCAGCTAAGCACACAAACCTGTTAATAGCTACTTTCTGACTGTCAGCCCTGCGTGTCATGAATTCTGACAGTCCTTCATTGCTGTTTTGAAAACGTATCTCTGCTGTAAACTCACAAGGTGGCTGTAGGCCAAACACACACATACAGAGTCTCCTCATCTGCAATATAGGGAATAAAAATATTGGCTTACTTTGCAGGGTTCTTGTAAGCTTTACAACCACATTAGGCACATGCAGTCCTCAGAATATCCGAAAGCCCTGTGCCAATGTGGGAGAACAAAGAAACCACAGAGACATTCACAGCTGCTGCTCAAGGATGGAGCAGAGGATTGGGGGGGGGGGTCACCCTCTCACTCAGGGCTCACTCAGCCCAAAAGCTGTTCTTAGATTTTTAGTACATTCATCATGATCACTGGATGAATGAAATTAGAATTACCATGCTGATACCATTTCAAAGGGAAAGTTGTATTAATTTGTTGTAGCAAAAGCAACAAAGAGTGGAGACTGACAAGTTTTACTTGGCATAAGCTTTCAAGGACACGCTACATGAGATGCATGAAGTTCTGGATAGCATCAAATGAAGTGCGCTCACAAGAGCTCATGCTGTACTAAATTGGTCAGTCTTTAAAGTACTTTTCCTGGTTTTTATTGTCATATCAGTTACAAATGTTGCTTGTTGGGTGGATAAGAGGAGACCCTGACGTAATAACTTTGAGATATCGGCCACAGATGCCCTGTTCAATTCAGAAAAAGAGGTCCTGATGTAGCACAGTAGGCTTTAAAAGCTGTAAGCCTTCTACAATTTTTTAAAAAGAGAATTAGCAGAGAGCTTTTGCTCTACAGCTCCCCAAATCCCAGAGACCACGTTGACTGAGAGATTCTGGAAGCTGTCCTACAAAAAGTAACTTTTCCAAATCAGTGAACTCACTTGTGACCCATTGGCACCCCCAAGTTCAACAGGGAAAGGGTTAGATGAATCTGCACTTAATTGTGTCTTCACGATAGTGGGCTCAAGGATGGAGAGAAGGGACTTTTTAAATAATTTTCTTGTTTTCTTACATTTGTTCCCATTCCATACAAATATGCAGCGGGTGCAGTGGCAGAGAAGAGCCATAGCTATAGTTGAAGCAAGGGAGGTCAAGGGAGTCAGTGATTCTTCAGTCTCTGTGTGTACTCAAAATAAACCACCCTCCTCCTGTGCTGTCTCTTCCTTCTCTTCCCTTCCATTGTCTTTGAAGCACATGGCCCACAGGGGCTGGGGGTTAGTTAAATTTTATGAAAAACTACAGAGGGAAATTCAGAAGGGGAGGGGTGGTGGTGGAGGAGAGAGAGAAAGATGAAGAAAGCCAGAGAACAAAAAGCTGCCTGAAATAATTAATCCAGGCTCATCCCAAGCAGGGCTCTGCTCTTTTTAATTAACCATTAGCCATTTACAAAAGCAGTCACCATCTGCTAGGCCTTCTGAACCAAACTATTCCCTCTTCCCTTCTCAAAACTGAACAGAGAAATTGGATTTTAAGAAGCTTCTCCAGAAAAACTGGGCAAAGATGCTCATTTCCTTCTCTACCTCCAGATGGGGAATTTCACATTTTTAGTCCTCTCTCCCTCCCCATAATGTGTGAGTGTTTGGGGGAATCCCAAAAGAAACACAATGTTTTCCTGTTTTTCCCTTAGAGGGAACAGCTACAGAAGAACTAAAACCATGGTGGTTAAACCAGACTGTCTCAGGACTCAAAGTTCTGCCACTGTAGTCAAAACGTGCAACTGAAATGGGATCAATGCAGCAACTTAAGCCAAGGTACAGCCATAAGTTGACTTTCTCCGATACATCTTTTATTTAACAATATCCTTACCTCTTTGTTTTATTGTCTCAGTTTTTGTGGTGTTTTTATACTTTGTATTTCTCTTTATTGGTTAACTTGTGCAACTTGAACACATCTTTGTGGCAAAATGGGGTGTACGCTTTAGTTCCAGCAAGCTCAACAAGAATTGGGAATTTTTAAAAAATGGTGAAAGGTGAATTCAAGTGGGACTTAACTCAGAGGTAAGTGATTATAGGGTTGCAAGCTAAGGCTCTAATTGGTCTCACCACCATTATTTTTATTTTCCATCCACGTGTCAAAGTTGGCTGAAGTTGCTGAACTGACCCTATGGACTAAATCTGAGTAGATAGGTGTGTTCTTGTCACTCCGAAAGGTCATACAATGCTACTCAAGGGATTCTAGGAAAGTCAACAGGTAAGGAGGAAGGAGGAAAATCCTTAAGTCAGGGAGGAGGGAGGAATCAGAGAAACAGGCAAAAACCAGTGAAGGTAAGATTCCCAGTGTGAAGGCTCTCTACCCAATGCCAACAGCTCACATCCAGGCCACTTCCGCACTAGCCTGTTATACTGCTGTTATTCCAGTTTGAACCTGCTATGGAATCCTGGGGTTTGCAGTTTAGGGAGGGGCCTCAAAGGCTACAGTATGTTATTACCCACAGGCCCCTCCCTAAACTGCAAAGCCCAGGATTCCATGGGAGGTTGAAAGCGGAATAACAGCACTATAACCGTCTGGTGCGGAAACGGCCCTAAAATCGCTCTCCCGCTTACGCCCGGTGGGAAAGAAGCCGCCGACTTGGGAGGTGACTCGGGGGCCTCCAGGAGGCGCGGTTCCCCCACAGCGGACACAAAGAGCCGCGGGAGCGCAGAGATCGGGGAGCCCCGCCTCGCCCGGCTAATCCCCCCGCGCCACCCCCAGCCCTCCAATGGCCTGTCTGCGCGGCTCCTTCCCCGTTCTTTAAAACAACCGAGGAGCTTCTGCGCTTACGAGAGAGGGCTTCTCGCTCACCGCCTCCCCAGGACCGAACAATGAACTCGGCAGCGACGACCCACCGTTGCGACTCTTGCGCTCGGCCTCATCGCCCCCTCGAGCGGGTGGGCGGCCACCTTCGCCGCCGCCGCCGCCCCGGGGACGGAGGCTCGCTTACCGTTACACCACTGGAACGGGTGCATCAGAGTCCCCAGCGCCGCCGCTCGCGGAAGCAAAGCGGAAAACAAACGCAGATCCCGAGCGGAACACGGGCAAAATGCAAAAGCTCCCCCGCTCGAGCGGGGAAGAGGGCTCAGAGCGGGTCGCGGCAGCGTCCCTCCGCGGACCGGGGAAGCCGACTCGCGCCGAGGCGGGGCGAGGACACCCCAAAACGAGCTCTCCTCTCGCCGCGCGGCCCACGAAGGCGGGTTCCGACGTGCAGGAGCGGCGGCGGCGGCGGCCCGGGGCCGGTCGGAGGCGAGCGCCTTCTCCAATCGGCGGCCGCCGCGGGAACGCGAGTCTCTCGCCCGTCTCGGCGACACGTTCTCAGGGCTCGGGGAACCGACCCCGGGCGCCCCAGCCCCGCCCCCGCGAATCCACCGGCCAATCGTCGCGCCCAGCGAGTCGCAGTTATTAGCATGTGTTCCGTTGGGGTAAATAAGAGCTGCGCTGGGATAGGCTGGCTTTGGAACGCGGCTCCAGCCTATGGCAAGTCGGACCCGAAAGAAAGAAAGAAAGAAAGATTTCTTTATTACATTTGAAGCTCTTTACTCTTGCAGCCTGAAGTTCAAGTGGAGCGGGGAGGGGGAACAAAGCGAGCCCGAGCCCTGAGGAGGCAGATTTTGGATGTAATGAAAAGTCAGCAAATTGTTGGTTTCATTAGTTATTATTACTGTATTTTATTGCCAGGGGACAAACTCTTAAGGGACTTCTTTGTGGGTTTTGCCTCTGGTATTAAAATAACTTGGCGGAAATGGCATCAATTAAGGAAACCGTGGCCCTGAGTTTAGAAGATCTGAGCTGTTGATGATAGGGTGAGCCTGCAAGACCTGAACTGCTGATGATAGGGTGATCTGGAGATCTCTCTTTCATAGGGTTGCCAGAAGCTGACCTCAGCTTGATGGCAATTAGCAACTGTAAACTGGCGTCTAGTTTGATACTGAGTGCCATGGCTGGGAGAATCTCCTGTGGTCGCAGGCAAGGTCTTGCTCATCGCCTGCTGTCCAGAATCCTGTTTGAGCTGGGTATGTTAGGGACAGAACATGGGTTTTTCTGTAGGCAAAGTCTAAATTCCATTGAACTGGAAATGTTTCTAGCCCTGAGGCATATTTGTTTGTCTGTATGCGTAAAAACAACAGTAACTGATTCTTTATTTAGATATGTATACAAGAGCACACAGACAAATAAAAAAAGAAGCCAGGGAAAAAGAGGGCTAAGGTACAAATTAAGCTTGATTTACTAAACAGAGAGATAATGGAAAGGAGTGGTTTGAGTGCTAAGAGATACAAGTTCTAGTCTCCAGTGAGCCAACAATACTTGTTGGGTGGCCATGGGGCAGCCATACTTTCTTAGGCTATTTCCACACTAGACAGTTATAGTGCTATAATTCCACTTTCAACATCCCATGGAATCCTGGGGTTTGCAAGTTAGTGCAAACCCCAGGGTTCCATGGGATGTTGAAAGTGGAATAAAAGCACTATAATAGTCTAGTGTGGAAATGGCCTTAGCCTACACTACCTTGTCTTACTTCTGTGTCCTCCTGTGGATTCTGTTTTCTTACAATCAGAGCACTCCTATCATTTTCAAAGTTAGCAGGGATGATAAAATGCTTTCAAAACACTTGCATTATCTCCTTTTTTAATTTAATTTTGTTTTGTTGGAGTAACTCAAGGATTTTCAAAGAGCTTGCTCATGAATGAAAGAGTCATTTTGTGTGAGTTCCAGTGGGAATCCATTTTGTTGTTAAGATGCTAGAATGTCCTTTACAGTTTCTAGGTTTGCCAGGCGCATCACAGACCCCGGGATTTCAGGGACAAGACCTCGCCTAGGGTCAGCCCTTGCAACGTGACAGGAGGCAAGACTTCATAATATCATTAAACATTAGCAACAATTGGTCAAAGGATGTTATTTAAATAAAAAAACACAAAATTCTAAGAAATGAAAAAAAAATTATCCAGTTGGAAAACAAGTTTTCCAAGCTCTGCTGCGATAGGAAAAACAAACCTTTCCCAGCTTTGTTTTTAACAGCTTTGCCAGCACTGTTTTTAACAACAAATGGGAGTTGTAATTCAAAACAGGATTTTTTTGTCCAAGCAAAACTAAAGTTTTCTACACTTTTTTTTAAAAAAGGGTTCTCTCTCACTAGTTACAGTATCTCTTCTTTTCAGTCATGTAACACAGTCCTCCTTCATTCTCGAATAAAACCATCATATCCCTAATAATGCTACTAATAAACACCAAATATTTGAGATAGAGGAAGATAGTGATGATGATGATGGTGATGATGATGATAGACTAAGGCCATTTCTCCACTTGCAACATCCTATGGAATCCTGGGGTTTGCAGTTTTGGGAAGGGCCACCCGGCCCCTCCAAAACGGCAAACCCCAGGATTCCATAGGATGTTGCAAGTGGAATAACAGCGCAATAACAGTCTAGTGCGAAAATGGCCTGACAGTGCAACAATGATCAACAGGGCAGACCTATCAATTTCTGTTAAGTCTATTCACAAGCAAGCCCTATTAAATTTAATGGGACGTAACAAATTTAAAATGCTGAGAATCTAACGTATCTCAGTCAGGTTGCAAGGACTTGTTGGGAATTCAAAGAGAAAATAGCAGATGGGACAATTTGACCGTTTCTGCACTACACTGTTATAGTGCTATTACTCTACTTTCAACATCCTATGGAAGCCTGGGGTTTGCAGTTTATGGAAAGAGCACTTTAGCCTCCGTAAACTACAAATCCCAGAATTCCACAGGATGTTGAAAGTGGAATAATAGCACTATAACAGTGCAGTGCGGAAATATTAATGTGAAAGGGAAAGAGAAGAAAGAGTATAGTTTGAAGAAGTGTGAGTACAGAAAGAAAAGGAATGAAAGCAGAGGGCAGGAGAAGACAAGGGGAACCTGGAGGGAAGTGAAGGTAAAAAAAGGGAGGAGAATAATGAAGGAAGGAAAAGACAGGTGAAGCCAGGAGATATGGGGAAGAAGAGAAGGAGAAAGAGACAGCGAGAAAAAGAAGCGAAAGAGAAGAAATGCACCCAGGAGCTGTGGGATGGAATGGGAGCAAGAAAAAGAAAATGAGAAAGAAAGGGGAGAGAGAAGACTTCCCTCGCCAGGAGCCGTAGTGGAGTAAGAGAAAGGAAAATGAGAGACTAGGGAATAACGGAGAAGATGAGGGGAGAGAAGAGTTGTGTTTGGAGGGAGAAGGAGGGGAAAAAAGAGATAAAGAGATGTTGGGGAGGAGAGAAGAAGGGAAGATGGCTTTTAGTCCAGAACTGTGGAAAGTGAAGAGGGCAAGAAAGTAAGGGGGAAGGAATGCGGGGAAGATGAGTATAGAGAGGAGTTATGGGGGGTGAATGAGAGAGGAAGGGAGGGAAAAGATGTTTAGCCAAGAGATGGGGACAGAATGAAGAGAGGATGGGAAAGGAAAAAAAAAGTAAAATCAAGAACTGCTTGAGTCCCAGACTCTAAGATTGGAGAACTGAATAGTTTCTCACTGGTTAACTGCGCCCATCTGAGCTATTTTTCTATGGAACAGAGTGTAACTATTTTGTTCCTTTGTCCTCGTTATTCTGATGTTTTCGCTATTCTGGCAACTTCATCTCGTTTCTGATAATACTTTTAATATTCAGGTCTTGCTTCGTGAGGCATGATTGGTATATCATTGGTATCCTATATTTTTGATATGTAATAGAGCTACCTGTCTTTCTTATTTTGACTGTTGTATGTATTTTTGAATGGTTCTTTTATTATTCTCTTTGTTCTGTATGTTCTATACTTCCCTTCCACTGCAAATAAATGTTCTTTCCTTGTCATTGGTATTTGTATGCATTCTTAGTAAGAGCCACAGTTTTTGACTGCTTTGTTATTGAATAGGTCTTACAAGTTTTGCCTGGAACTCTTTGAAATAGCAGGGTGCAGTTCTTTTCCCCTTTTTGCCAAGGGACCTGGGTAAAGTATGGGTGTCTCCTGGCCGACTGATTTAGAGTGATGGCCGTTCTGCCTTGCAGGGTTCTGTTTAGCTACACAGGAGCTATGGCTTCCCTTCACAGTTGTGAATCACATTTGCCATCCTAGTTTTCTGTCAGTATTTTGGGCTACGGCTCCACTTGGAGCCTTTGTTGAGAGGTGAGTGCTTTTGTTATGTAACCAAAATGGCACAACTTAGGCACAAGGAGATGGTATCAGAAGGCTCAGGGAAATTTCAAGATTTGCAGAAGTACAAAAAAATCATTAGGAAATAAACCAGTAACTAAGCAGCCTGGTGAAGACAGGGCACAGAATCATAGAATCTTAGAGTTGGAAGGTCTCGGTATCAGAGGGACTGCAAGGGCCATTTAGTCCAATCACTTGCCATGCAGAAAACACAACTAAAGCACTCCTGAAAGATGCTCATTTAACCTCAGTTTAAAGTTGCAGAGTCTACACCTTCTGAGACAATCTATTTCCTTGTCAAACAGCTCAAACAGTAATGTTTAGGTGGAATCGCTTTTCTTATAATTTGAATCCATTGGTTTGTTTTCTAGTCTCTGGAGTTGCAGAAAACAAGCTTACTCCATGGATGCTCAGTGGCTACAGGTTACTAATAGAATTTGGAAACTGTATGGCAGGAGAAAAGAACTGAAGTATTCTAGAAAGGGGCATGGCTGGCTTGCTGGCTGAAACATTGAACATTCCAGACAGCAACATTTTGTGGCAGGTCCCTTTTCTAGACATGAAACAGTCAAAGGGAATAGGACCACCTGGGCCTTGCACTTTCATCCACCCAGTAATCCACAGTCAAACAAATCCAGCCTCGTGCTCCACACCTTGTTGATCCCAGGTTTAGCAAACAATGGCATCCTATCTGATTAGGTACACAGTACACAAGGGGAGAGGCCCAAGACAGGGTAAATACCAGATAACATCTCCAGTGCCCTGCTCAGATCCATCCATCCTTCTCTGTTGTGACTGGGTCTTCCCTGCCGTAATACCACACTCTAGCATACATTTTTCTCTGCACTGGGTGCCACTTGTTGGTTCTGTATCAAATTATTCTACTTCTTAAAACTAGCACCAATGCTTATATAGCAAAAATGGTAGCACCCGCACATCCACAGGCATGGTAGAATCCAAAAGTTTGCGGAAGCATATAATACTTTTTGAAAAGAAAGAAAAAGAGGCTTCCAAAATTTCAAACTCAATATTTTATCGGCAGTCAAACATTTCATAGAATAATAGAGTTGGAAGAGACCACAAGGGTCATCTAGTCCAATTCCCTACCGTTCAGGAACACACATCAAAGCATTCCCAACAGATGGCCATCCAGCCTCTGCTTAAAAACCTGCAGAGAAGGAGACTGCACCACACTCCGAGGTAGCATATTCCGTTGCCAGACAGCTCTGACCGTCAGGAAGTTTTTCCTGAGGTTCAGGTGGAATCTCCTTTCCTGCAGCTTGAATCTTGAATTTCGACAACATTTCTTCTGTTGTGCCACAAATCAATCATTTTTCATTTGTAAAACTGCATTTTCATATACAGTGTGCTCAAAGCACAACAAAGGTTACAATAACAATGCATTTTTATGCACACAAGAAAAATTTAAGTTTTATAATCAGTATCAAAACCATAATTTCAATAGCAAAAATCATATTGAGGAGTTAAAGATAGAATCACTGTGACATTTCTTTTGACAGAAAAAGCACAAGGAAACATCTGCCTGGAAGTACGCTAGATCTCTCATTAACTGGGAAGAAAATTCTTGATTCTTGATGTGGGAGCGTCTTTAAGACTAACTGATTAACATGAACATTCAGAGATATAAACCCTCTTCTTTAGATGCAGTATAGAGTGATAGTAAAGCCTCAGGTATAAAGCATATTTATACATTTGTGGGAGAGGGATAGAATGTAACAGGATCCAGAAGGATGAAAATTGTGTCCCTTGCCCTAAATTTTTAAAGGGTTGGGTGAGGTAATACAGCCTTTTCATATCTTTACAGTGGTCTTGATGTGTGAAAGCAATAAACCAGCTTACTCAAAGTGGTTTTGTTGAGTTCAAAACTCTCTCTGAGGAGATTCCTTTTGTTATATGTTCAGTAGTGAGGACTCTTGTATTAATATATGTAGTGTGTCTTCCAAAAAGGCAAAGAAATTTTGGAAAGAAATACATGACGAAATTCAAAAAATATTCAAAGTGAATTTTGAAATGATACCTGAATTATATTTATTAAATATAATAAAATCAAAGGCAGAAATTAGAAAGCATAAAAAATAATGTTATATCTAGTTACAGCCGCTAGATTAACTAATGCTCAACACTGGAAACAAGCTATTAAAATAAATTTAAACGAATGGAAATTAAAGGTTATGGATATGATGGAGATGGAAAAATTGACAAATGTATTAAAGAACAAATCTATTCAACAATTCGATAGAGAATGGAGCAAAATAAAAGAGTGGCTTCAGTTGTAAAGCCAATGATGATAATGATATAATCTGATAAAAAAGGTAAAAATGTATTGACTGGTTAAAAGACAAAACACGATGGTGATGCCAAAGATTCTATGTATAGTGGAGTGGACTCCTTGTATTGTATTGTATTATATTGTACCTTTTGTTTGATTCAGCTGGGCAAAACTGGAGAAGAAAACTTGTTATAGGAGTTGTGGGGGGGGGGACATTTAGAAGAAATGTTCCCATTTTATATCTTTTTTTAGAAATTTTAATAAAAATATTTACAAAAAAATATGTAGTGTGTCACAAAGTCATTGTCTTTGTTCATACCTCTGCTAACGGGTTGGAATGTATGAATATAGTTTGAGTCAGCTGTTGCTCTTTCTAATCTACCTGTGTAATTTCCTTGTCCAAGGATTGCCACCTGTAAATCCTGTACTGTATGTCCAAGAAGGTTGAAATATTCTGCAACTGAGTTTTGGCTACTGCTCTTTCAATGTCAGATTTGTGTCCACTCATCCTCTTGCGCAGAGACTGTTCTGTTGGTCCAATTTAGGGTGTAGGAGGGCATTGCTGTCAAAGAGACTAACATGGCTATTTGTTTGAAAACGACAGTTGGTCCACCATATTTGCTATGGTTAGGGGATTAGGACCCCCGCAAAAGTGGAAAATTGCAATTATCGGAATGTGTGTGTATGTTTGTGGGAAGAACGGGCACCCAGAGTTCAAATCAGGCCAGGGAAAGCAGAGAGAAAGGGAATGGATTGGCATGGTGGCTTTTTACTTCCTCTCTTTTGCCTGTCTCCTTCCTTGGGTGTGGAGAGGGCATTGAAAGAGGGTTTGTGGTGCTGAGAAATTCGGCCGCAAGCTGTCTTTAGCTGGCAGGGAGTGGCTGGTGGAGGAGGAAGAGAACCAGAGGTGGGTTTTTAAAAGGCTGTTCAGCCTGATCTGAGCTGCTGAGAAGGAGGGTTCCCCTAGAAAGAAGCTCTAGGAGTGAGGAGTTGGGGACAGGGATTGGAGAAACTCGCAAATAATCAAATCCGTGGAAGTTTAAGCCACACATATGGAGGGCCAGCTGTTCTTAATTTGAGTTGTGTATCCACTCTGGAAAAGTTTTTTAAAACTTCACTGCTGTCCTTCTGATCTGCATTGCATCTCCAGGAACAAAATAGGTAGATAATAGATAAGGCATTGTTAGTACAGGTTACTATGCTGTTAATGAGAGTCCTTGAACACAAGAAGACTGAGAAATAGAAAAGTGATGCAAATCTAAGGATTTTGCAAAATTTTCTGAACTCTCTCCCTCTGTAGTCCACAAGGTGAACTCACATTACTTTACAAATTAAGAAGGTAGTTTTGTTCATCTTAAGACATGGAGCCTTTTCCTATAACACAATTTTAGCACTATGACTCTATTTTAACTGCCATGGCAGCATCTTATGGAATCCTGGGATTTGCAGTTTACAGAGGAGTACAGTTGGCCTTCCACATTCACTAGTGTTAGGGGCACAGGACTCCTGCAAAAGTGGGAAAATCGCAAATATAAAAATGTGTATGTATGTCTGTGAGGAGGGGGCCAAGGCATGGGGGGAAGAATGGACACCCAGCATTCAAATCAGCTTAGGGAAAGCAGAGAGAAAAGGAGTGGACTGGCATGGTGCCCTTTTCTTCCTGTCTCTTGCCCATCTCCTTCCTCGGGTATAGGAGGCATTGGGAGAAGGTTTGTGGTGCTTGGAAATTGGGTGCAATCTGTCCTTAGTTGGCCAGGCAGCAACTAGTGGAGGAGGAGAAGGACCAGACATGTTTCTTTTTTTTAAGGGTTACATGGGCTGACCAGACTCCTGAGAGGGAAGGTTCCCCCAGAAAAGAAGCACCTGAGGTGAGGGGTTGGAGAAAATCTCTAATAATCGAATCTGTGAAGTTAAACCCATTAATATGGAGGGCCGACTGTGTTTGCAGTTCTCAGCCAGAGCACTGTGGTTCCTCACCAGACCAGGGCTCCAGAGGATGCAGCCGTGGCAGTTAAAGTGGAACCATAATGCTATAGTTGTGTCCTGTGAAAGGGCTCGTAGAACTGCACGGTGGGGTATATCATTAGATTTCTACCCTGCCTTTTCTCCCAGGAACTCTAGGCAGTGTCTATGGTCCTCCTCATTTTTTACTTTCACAACAAACTCGTAATATAGGTTACGTTGAGAGCTGACGCCTGACCCATGATCAGCCAGCGAGTTTCATGGCTCATGAGAGTTTCCTTGCTCAGTGTAGCAACGCTCTAGCTGTGAGACCACACTGGCTTTCAGTATCAATCAACTTTTCCACACGACACTAAAAACATATAAGGGTTATGCTGTAACATTTGATGAATATACAGTATGTTGATACACATATCCTCTTCTTTTCAGACATTTGTGTGGAATGCCTTTCTTATCTCTCTCTCAGAATGTATAAGTGATGTTATCATCACAAATACTGGAAAAACATGTATTTTGGTTTTCCCTTGTGGCAGCATTTTCATCCATCCTCTTTTTATGACAGTACATAACCGGCACAAACAGATGTTCTGTCTTTAAAGCAATGTTAATTTTACAGTGGTAAAGAAAGCGTGGAAAGAAATAATAAAGAACCTTTTTTTTTTTGTGGTAAATTTGAACTGATCTACCCACTTCCCTCATCACCAGTTGAAACGGCCATAAACTGAAGTGCTGGCTTAAACACTGATGAGGTTATGAGGCTTCCCATAATGTATGAAAAACCAGATGCTATTAGAGGCAATGTGGGCTTATCCAGAGAGGGCAAATGTGTTGGGAAATAGCAGTATTTGTGCTGTATTTTCTGATTCTTTTTCTTAGTCTGGATAAGGGTGCCTGTCTGAAGGAGCCTCGAAGAAGCCAAGCAAGCCCCCCCCCCCCCCCCACTAAGACTGACAGAGTAAAAAAGTGGAGAGGGCTGCTGAACCTTTAATGGTTGTGTAGGAGTAGGAATTTCAACAGGTGCTGCTTGTTACCTAGCCCGGTAACAAGCGGCATTTAGAGAAACTGCCTCTTCTATTGCAACCATTAGAGCCAGCATGGCGCAGTTGAAGCATTGGACTATGGCCCTGGAGACCGGGGTTCAATTCCTCACTCAGCCATGGAAGCCCACCTTGGGCAGATCACACACTGTCAGCCCCAGAAAACCCCATGATAGGTCAGCTGTAGCTTCACCATAAATCGGGAATGACTTAATGGCACACAATAGCAACAACGCAACCGTTAGAGCAGTAATTCATAAACGTTGGTATTCCAGATGTCTTGAACATCCATTTCCAGAAGCTCCAGGCAGCTTAGCTACCAGTCAGGAATTTTGGGAGCTGAAGTCCAAAACATCTGCACAACCAAAGTTGAGAACCACTGCATTAGAGGTTCAGCGGGGCTGCTAGGACTTGGCCGTTTCCACACTAGGCTGTTATAGCGCTATGATTCCACTTTCAACATCCTATGGAATCCTGGGGTTTGCAGTTTCAGGAGGGGCTGGCTGTATGTCAGCAGCAGGCATATCTCCCTAGGGTTGATTTCGGACATGAGTAGGAGAAATCTAAAATCTGGGAAGTCTATGGGAGAATTCTTTCCCTCTCCCCTCTGTGTTTGACATTACTTTTTCCATTGCAGCCCCAAATGTTCTCTAGTGACCATCCTGATGGAGGATTTGGGAAGCCCGTATGAGGCAGGGATCTGAGTTCTGGACTAGGACATGGGGAGACCAGTGCTTGAATTCTCACTTGGCTGTGGAAACCCACTGGGTGACCCTGGGCAAGTCACTCTCTCTCAACCTCAGAAGAAGGCAAAGGCAAACCCCCTCTGAACAAATTTTGTCAAGAAATAGTTTTTGCCATAATTGGTTCACCTTAAGCTTGCTGTAAGTCAGAAATGAGTTAAAGCACACAGCGACAACAAACCATTTTTAACAGTAAGTACTCTTCTGAGTGAACTAATACAGTTATGCAGTAAAACAGTAAAGAGATACAGTAAAGTGATAGGTTTGCCTTAGGGTCACCGTAAGTCAGAAATGACTTGAAGTCGCATAAAAACAAATAAAAAAAATGTATATATATATATAAAAAAATCTTCCAAGCTTGCCTTTTCCTTAACCTAAGAACCATAAGGGACAGTTTAGACTGGAGTCAGGTATTTTGATACACAAGTGTTACCTGCTATTTAGGTCCTCTGTCTTGTTTTACACTTACAAAAACAAAAGTGTGTGTGTGTGTGCCGGGGGCGGGGGGACTCTTTTGCAGACAAAAGAACTGTTATGCTTCTTAGAAGGATTCCCCAGTGGCCTGGAAGGCACCATGCCAATCACAGAGTTTGTCTAAGATTAAAATCCTGTCCCAGACTCGAGGCAGGTGCTTGCAAGTATTTTAGCCTTTTATGCAGGCTGAACAGAACACCCTTTACAAGAGTCAGATGATCCTCTATTGTTTGCATACTGGTGAGGGCCAGACAGACAGCTGCCCAGCCATTCAAGGAAACGGCTACTTAAGTTTCCTAAAATCTCTCTGTGTGGCAGAGGAGTTGCATGTACTGTGCTGCACACAATAAGAACCATATGGGAGCCTCTGAGTAGCCTCGGTCTAGTCTTCGCTTAGAGCACCACTGAGAAATCATGTCTTTGTCTTTGTAAAATCTTTATGTACCACTCTTTGCTGGGCTTTGTGCCAGGGCAGTTTTGTTGTTCTTACCTGCTGTCAAGTTTATTTTGACTTAGAGCAAGCCTGTGCTTGAGAGATGTCTGAGTTACCCTGTCATCAGCAGCCCTGCTCAGATCTTGCAAACAAAGTGACATGACTTTCTTGATTACGTCTTGTTGTTGTTTTGTGCTTTCAAGTCATTTCCAACTTATGACAACTTTAAGATGACCCTATCACAGTTTTTTTGACGGGGGCAAGATTTGCTCAGAGGGGTTTACCTTTGCCTTCCTCTGAGGCTGAGAGAGGGCAAGTTTGCCCAAGGACAGTTGGTTTCCATGGTTGTGTTACCACTGTTTCTAGCCCAAGCTTGTGGGATATTAAGATATCATTTGATATCAATAATTCGGCCTTCTGTACCCATTCCTCTCCATGTGCTTGCGAGGCCCCCGGACAAGCACGCACACAGGCACGGTCGACAATAGCCAAACCATTCAAATCCTACTGTAGGCAGGCCAGTCATTGCCTAATGCAGCTTCAGGAGACCTCAAGGCAAGTACCACATTATGTATGTGTGCTAGTTACAAAAAGATCCCCTGCCCCGTGCAGGCAGCTTGATAAGCGGACTATACAACTCTCAAGCACTCCGTGTTTGCATACTGGCTACTCTATTGACAATCTGGCTATAACTCAATCATCTAAAGTACTGACCATTCAGAGGCTTTGTCCCCAGCCCCAAACTCATTGTTTTCCCCAAGTACAGACTAGTCTGTGACCACAATTTTCTTTATAAGAACCCCTGACTTTGAGCGCTTCCTCGGATTGCTCTTGGCTTCCATCCCGCCTTGCTGTCGCTTTGTCCAGCGAGCCTTCCCCTCAGCCCCATGTGCTGAGAATCCACGCTCCCCAGCTTCTTTGCTTTTAACCAGGCTTCAGGACAGGTATAGTATTTCACATACCAAACCTCCTCCAAAATCCCTCTATCCAACTCCTCCCTTTATTTCTATAGTTTCTTGTGTGAGTGAGTTGCATACATTTGTTTGATTGTGTTTTAATAAAACAATTATTATTATTTCAACATCTGCCTCATCCTTGACTCGGCCTGACCCCGTAGACATAGGGTTCAAGTTCTCGCTACGTTACCCTGCCTCTTGCATTGCCAGCTTGTGCTCTGTGCTAATTCCCTCCCCATTGTTTGAGCACATTTAGGTGTCCCTCCCGGGACCCTCAGAAATCAGGGTAACAGTTGAGCAGGGATTTGAACCCTGGTTTCTGCAGTCTTAGCTGTAGAGCAACACTCACACCACTACACTATGCTGGTTCCGATTGAGTCTATCCACATGCAATGGGGTCCCCTTCTCCTACTGCCTTCTACCTTGCCGAGCATCATTGTCTTTTCTAGTGAGTCATGTCCAAAGTACAACAGTCTCAGCTTAGTCATTTTGGATTCTAGAGAGACTTCAAGCTCGATTTGCTCTGGGACCCATTTATTTGTCTTTTGGCAGTCTGTGGTATATGCAGAATTCTCTTCCAGCACCACATATCAAATGAGTTGATTCTTTTCCTATCAGCTTTCTTCACTGTCCAGCTTTCACAACCACATAGAGATATTGGAAATACAATGCAGTTTACCAGATTCAAAACATCCAAAATAATAACATACCCTCCAACATTTCAGAAAGGAAAACTATAACACTTATGGCTAAACAACATCAGAGTGTAGTCAAGATGGCAAGAGTTAATGAGGAAGAACAGAGAAGCTAGGAGAGTTTGCTTTTGCCTAGGTTTACAGGGAAGGGCAAGATTCTGCCCCTTGCTGTCCTCCACCCCTGCAGAGTTTATTGAGTGCAAACTACTTGGGCATTTTGCATTCATGTTGCAGAAACTGAAGCAAGCTGAGGGCAAAGAGGGAAAATCGGAGGAGGAAGAAAATGGGACATTTTAAAAGCAGCTGAAAAAGTGGGAGGACAGGGATTAATCAGGATGGTCTCTACCAAATTGAAATAATTGAGGGTATGTGATAAAACCATGTCATACTCATAATAAAGCTGCCAGCAGATGAAAACACATTACTGGCCATTTTTTTTATAATACTTAGTGTGACATAAAGAAATCAGCATGATGCAGTGGTGAAAGTGTCAGATGAGGACTGGGAAGATCTAGGCTTAAATCCTCTTTTAATTGTGATGCTTACTAGGGGCCTTTTCACACTACACAACTGTGGTGCTTTGATTTCACTTCAATTGCCGTGGCTGTATGCTGTGGAATCCTGGGATGTGTAGTTTGATGAATTACTGGGATTTTCAGGCTAAGAATTCAGAACTGTGCATCCCAGAATTCTATTGGAAGCTGTCATGGCTGTTAAGTGCTATATCTGTATATTGTAATGTGGAAAGACCCTAGAAAACCTTAAGCCAGTCCCTCTCTCTTAGCCTGACCTTCCTTACAGGGTTACTGTGGAGATAAAAATGAGAAGGAGGACTATGTTCTGATGCTGGGAGAAAAGGCAGGAATAAATAAAATGGATACTAGTACTTTTTTGGGGTGCCATGGACAAAGGCAGGAGACAAATGTAACAGATTAATAAATATGGTTCAAAGATCTGAAACAATAAGCAGTGTTTTCACTGTTTTCTAAAAGAGAAATTAGGCATCAGGCAACTCTTCTTGGAGAAGGCATTTCATAAATAGTCTGTCATGGCAGAAAAACTCTAGTTATTATCCTGTGACAAGGAGAGATTGGCCTTCACCGAAATGAGGACTGGGCAACATGAGAGAAGGACCTCCTTAAGGTGCCTGGATCACAAGCCATTTAGAGCATTAAATATCAGCTTTTGCCCTCAGCTAGGATGGGTTTTCACTCCAGTGAGGCAAAATCTGAATAGGCTGTGCCAGTCAAAATCCTGGGCATAGCGGTGCCACCAGGGCAGGGCAATCTGCAGAATAAGCGGGAAGGACCTCAAAGTACAATGGGGTTCGTTTCCCCACCCTGGGAAGCCTGGTATATGGGAAACCTTCCCCATTAAGTCCACCAAGTCCAGAGTCTAAAATTACTTCAGTACCTACAGCTCTCTGAACAGCTGTGCTCTCTACCAACCAAAGCTTCTGACTCAGCTTCAGAAGTAGACCCATATGTAACACAATGGCAGAGGGGAAAGATTTGAAATTCGGGTGTTCATCACAGTGCCCCATATCCTCCACCTCTCCTAATTTGGCAGCGACTGTCCCTAGTAGCCCTCTGTTGTCCCACTTTTTCTTTTTTCTTTTTAAATGTTTTTATTAAAATTTAATTACAAAATAAAAAAGAAAAATGAGTGGGTTACATCTTCTTAAAATGTATCCCACCCCCCCACTTCCGCTTATATTCTCCAGTTGAAACTACATTGTTTCTGTTTACACAAAAGAAGAGTGATTACATTTCTATTAACAGTAAAAAAGAGATTACACTTATATCCTGTTTCCATGTCTTTTACATCTTATAAATTTATATCTTTACCCAGTCCAGTACTCTTTTCTATTCCCTTTCAAAATTCTGTATTGGTTTATTTTTCAAAGAAAATGCTAATTTTTCTGTTCTACCGTCTCTAAAACTTTCAACTTCTGCTCTTCTAGATTTATATCTTTGTTTTCTTTCCTATGTTGTGCATACAACAACCTTGCTGCTATTATCAAATATAACAACATCTTCTGATGACTTCTTATCTCTCTGTGTTGTCCTAACATATTTAACAGATAAAACTCCGGTATCATTTCAAAATTCAAATTACAGATCCTTTGAATTTCATCATGTACCCCCTTCCAAAATTTCCTCGCCTTTCTACAAGTCCACCACATATGAAAAAAAGATCCAATCTTTCCATCACATTTCCAACACTTCCCAGTCCCAGATTTAGTTATCTTCTGTAATCTTATTGGAGTAATATACCGTCTGTGAAGCATTTTATAAAAATTTTCTCTTAAATTTAAATTTGGGGTAAATTTTATATCAATTTTCCATGTTCTCTCCCAGACTTCTAGTTCAATTGGGTGTTCCACATTCTGGGCCCATTTAATCATTGAGTCTTTGACTATGTCTGGTTCCATTTCTCTTTTCAATAATAATTTATAGAGTTTGGAGATTCTCTTCTTTTGCTCTCCCTTCATCAATAAATCTAGTTCATTTTCTCATCTCTCAAATCTGTATAATTTTTGATCCATTTTAAATCTTTCTTTAAGTTGTTGCTATGGGAACCAGTTTAGCTCATGTCCTTTTTCTTTTAATTCTTCTGCCGTACACATTCTTGGTTTCTCCTCCTCCCATTTCAAAAGTTCTTGATATGTTAATAGATTTCCTTGTTTTGTTGGAGCAATTCCATAAGCTTTTTGTGGTGAAGTCCATATTGGGAGTTTTGTATAATATTTCCTCTTTATTTGTATCCAAATATTTAACAATGTTTTCCAGATACAATGACTGTTGAACTCTTTATTTACTATTAATCTATCATAACATAGATAACCATGCCATCTGAATCTGTTATTTATTTCTTCCAATTCTTTGATAGTTGTTCTCTCTAGTTGAATCCAATCCTTAATCCAATCCAAACAACATGCATAGTAATAAGTTTTCAAAGATGGTAGATCAAATCCTCCTTTCTCTTTTGTATCCTTAAGTATTTTGCATCTTATTATTGGCTTTTTGCCTTGCCAAATAAATTTCTGTAAATCCTTTTCCCATTCTTTAAATATCTTCTCACTTCCTATTACTGGTAAGTTTTGAAAGAGGAACATAAGCTTAGGTAAAAGGGACATTTTAAAAGCGTTTATTCTTCCCAAGAGTGATAAGTTTAAGTTTTTCCATTTCTCCATATCATTTTTCATTTCTTTCCATTTCTTCAAATAGTTATTTTCAAACAATTCTTGACTCTTTTTCATTATATTAATTCCTAAATATTTTGGTTTCTTGGTCAATTGACATCTGGATCTTCTCTCCAAATCAGCTTGCTCTTTTTTAGTTATATTTAATGTCATCATCATTGTCTTTTCTTTATTTATCTTATATCGTGTGACCAGTCCGTATTTTTTGTGGAGTTTCCATCAGCATCTGTATTGATTCCTGTGGCTCCTCTAAAAATATAATTGCATCATCTGCAAAAGCTTTCACTTTCAATTCCTTTTTTTTTATTTTTAAGCCTCTTATCTGTGGATCCTCATTTGTTATAATCAACAATACTTCCAAAACAGCTATAAACAATAGTGGTGATAATGGGCATCCTTGTTGTACCCCCTTATTTATTACGAAGTTTGTTGTGATGTCGCCATTTATTATTAACCTTGCAGATTGATCTTGATAAATTGCCTCAATCCATTTACCACAGTCTTCTCCAAAATCATATTCTCTCAGCACCTGATGCACAAAAGTCCAGGAGACATTATCAAATGCCTTTTCTGCATCCAAAAAGATGAATGCCGCCTTCTTCCCTGCATTTCTATCATAATATTCAATTGCATCCAGAATTGTTCTCACATTATTTCTCATATATCTACCAGGGAGAAAACCAGTTTGATCTTCTTGAATCTTGTCCTGTAATATCTGTCTCAGTCGTTTTGCCAACACCACCACAAAAATCTTGTAATCTATGTTTAACAGGGAGATTGGTCTATAATTTTTAACTTCTTTTTTGTCCTTACCCTCTTTGGGTATCAATACTATATTTGATTTGCTCCCGGATTCTGGTTTGCCATATTTCTCTATTTCCTTCAAAGTTGCTTGAATTGGTTGAACCAATTCTTTTATAAATCCCTTATGATTTGCTTGTGAATTTATTCCTCGCACATTCCACGAAACTATCTTCATATTTATTATTTTACTCTCTTTGCTTCCCTTTTTTCTTTTTATCTTCTGGCTCTACTGGTTCCGACTCTTCTTCAGACATTGGACTAGATTCATCTGCTGCTGCCGCTCCCATCTGTATAGTTTCCACTGATTTTTCTGATTTCTTTTCTTCAGTCTTTGTTGCTTTAGATCCCGTTTTTAAGTAATTCTCTTGAAATTCCATTGCTTGCTGAACAGAGGTTATCTTCACTCTCCTACCTTGTCAGGTCCGACTGGCTGCGAATCTGTGGCATTCAGCTCTGTCCTCCGTCCTTTCCATGCCAGTTCCTCCTCCCCTTCTCCACCGGTGCCGGGACGATTTGGAACCTGTGAGCTGCTCCGCTCCCCCTACCTGCCAAGGGGGAATTCTAGAAGGGACCCCAAGGTCCCCAGGGGATGTTTTCCCCTTGGATTTGCAGCAAGTAGTCCTGAGCCAGTGGTTCAGGCTACCAGCTGTGCCGACATCTTGACCGGAAATCTGTTGTCCCACTTTTTCAGCTGCTTTAAAATGGGTTACTTTTCCTTTTGTGCCCAGCTTACGTAAATTGGTGCAAGCTGAGTTCAAAGTGCAAAAGTAGTTTGCACTCAATTGACTGTGGATGGGGTGAAGAGGAGAAGAGGGGGCAGAGTCTTGCCAATCTCAATAGGCTCAGGCAAAAACAAACAGCTGCAGCCTCTCTGAGCTTGTATGTTCTTCTTCGTGAATAACTTTTGCCATCTTGACTGTACTTTGACACTGCTCAGCCACGTACATCCCAGTTTTCATCTGTGAAATGTTGTAAAGCATGCATCCCATGCTCATGTCCCAAAAGACAGTTCGAAAATGCAAGAGGCTATGTGGATGTTCTGTGTCAACAAATCCATTCTAGCAAATTTCATTTTCATTTGGAACAGGTGATAGCTCTCCATAACATATTGTTTCTGGGAAAATCCACTCTCCCCAGGCAACACTGAGGATTGCGGCTAAGCTTAGAAGGAACAGGAAAGTCTGAGGGGCGTGGCAGATACTTTTGTCTGTTTTTGGTTTTGTTGTTGCTTTTGTTTTCCTTTGACCTTTTGTCCCACAACTGGGACGCAAGGCAATATACTACAGAAGTAGAAACAGATACAGATAAAAACACCAAAAAGTTGTAATATTAAAGCATAAACTAATTATGACATTAAAATTACCAAATTATTGAATTAGAAATACTCTTAAAGCACATTGATAGAAAAATAGAGTGCTCATTCATTAAATCTGCAAGGCCCCATGATTTCTATTACTGCATTAAAACCCCCTTTCTCAGCAGCTAGTCCCTTATGCAAAACCCATGTGAATAAAAAAGTCTTTGTTTATTGGCAGAAGGGCAATAGGTCTACTCAAATTCCATAGCCTGGGAGTAACTAGGGTTGCTGGACAGAAAATGGGAGAGAATTCTTCTCTCTTTAATGGTTGTGTAGAAGCGAGTGTGCAATGTGTGTAGTGTTTTGAGCACTGGAGTCAAAACACTACACACCGGGGTTCAAATCCCTGCTCACCCATGGAAACCTACTATGTGACCTTGGCCAGGTCACACTTTTTCAGCCTCAGAGGAAGGCAAAGACAAACCCTCTCTCAACAAATCTTGCCAAGAAAACCCCAGGATAGGTTCTTCTTAGGCTATCCATGGCTTGAACCCTAAGAATTACTAAGATGTCATCACCCTGTAAATCAAGGAGAGCCAGCACTTTGGACCTGCTTCAGCCCTGCTTACAGCAGCAGGTACAAGAACATGAGGGACAATATGGCTGCCTAAGAGAGTCCACAGCTGGCAGACCAGCTGAAGCTGGCCAAAGGCATCTGTGCAACTTGAACCTGCAATGATAAAGCCTGTTCAAAGGGAGCCCTCAGGGAAACCCTGGATTCTCCAGCAGAGTGCGACTGGCTCCAGAACAAACTAAACACCATCTTCCTGAGCCCGAGTTCCATCTACTGACAACATCTCCATTTTGTTGGGACAATATTTAGTTTGCTTGTCCTTATAATTGATTAAGCAAGCAATATGGGGAGACATGATAGAATGTTCAACAATATGCGTATTGTGGAGAATGCTGACATGGAGATGTCTTTCTCTTTCTTTTGTCATATAAAAATCCAGAAATGAGAAGTATTAATAACGAACAAGTAGTTATTTGTAATTAATTCCTTTCCACAACAGCAAAAACCATCAGAGTTGTACGTTAAGGGGATGATACCACCCTGCAAGCTGATGGCAATTTCAGTTACCTTTAGAGTTACATGGATCTGGTCTTATCAAATGGTGCAAGAGGAATATCAGCTGGTATTATAACACTACAATTACATAACATGACTACTTCTGTTTCCTGGGAATTTATAAAGATAACTGCTTATTTTTGGAAAGTAACTTTTCAAGATCTACATGGCAGCCAAGCAGAAGCCTCCTAGAAGCCCCCAGCCTCTCTGCTGGGGAGTCTGGTTTCATGACCTTTCCTCTACCTAAGAGATAAATGTGCATTTGTGTATATAAACAGAGCAAGGGATTTTCTTTAGTGGTCTCTGAGAAGACTGTGAAAGTCATAGAGGATTTTGAGAGCATTGTGTGACAGAATCTTGAATGCCTTTTAAAAACAGACTGAATGGCTCTGATTTTCAGATATCTTCTTCTTTGTATGTCTTCGGGTACCCATTACGCAGATACAGAGAAAAAGAAATTAATACACAGATGTATGAATGGATATGGGTTCTAGTTCTTCTGTTTAGAATCTAAACATAAATTTAAGAGACAGCAGGAAAGAAAGAAAAGAGAAAAGGAAGAGAGAGGGGAGCAGTTTCAGCTCTATCTCAGCCTTCAAATCTTTCCAAATTTCACACCACTGTTTTCATTAGGGAAACTTTGGCTCTGCTCTAAATACAGTTCACCCCAATTAAAATTAAACCCTTTTAGGCAACACTGTTGTCTCTTTAATCTCACACAACCTACAGTGAGTTCCTGTAATATTAAATAGGGTTGCTAATCAATTGATCAATTAATATTGATTCCTGTAATATTAAATAGGGTTGCTAGGAAATAAGGAACAGTGTTCCTGTACTTTTAGAATTCTGCAAAGAGGAAATTCCAGCAGGTGTTGCTGGTTATGCAAGCTTCACCTGCTGAAATTCCGTCTTCTATGCAACCATTTACCCTGTCCCTTATTTCACCCAGCAGCCCTAGAAGTATCATGTACATTCTGTTAATTCCTATTTTCTAGCTAGTCATTTTGGTGAGTTGAAGAATTCCATGGTGGTTGAGGAAGATGAAAGGAGGATACTCTTAAACTGTAGAAGCAGAGAGAGAGGCACAGAGCATAGTACTTGGAGAATGTCTAGCCCTCCACGTATTTAAGACTGCAATTATTCTGTAACCTATTTTGAGTCCCATTCTTGGAGAAAAGGCAGGATATGAATAAAGAGATGGATTGATTGATTTGAGTTTTGCAAACGCTAGAGAAAGAGAGAGATTGAGAGAGAGTTAACCTGGCCATTAGGCAGAGTGAAATAATATCGAGTAGTATCAAGGTATGCTGAGGAGAAATCAACAAAAATTCTTGGTTTCTCCTCAGCATGCCTTGCACTCCTAAACTAGCTTGCTGCTCTCAAGCAGTTGTAGTAGTAACAACAACAACAACAACAACAACAACGTTTATTTATAATGTCCTTTACATCAAAAGGCAGAACAACGACATAGACAATCAGGGATAAAGACAATAAAACGGAACACTACAACAATACATGGCATGAAATCCCCAACACCTCACCAGTCGCTCGTCATCTCAGCACCTTATACACAACTCAGTGACTTAAGATGGTGAGTCAAAGAGGAAGGTCTTCAACCATTTATGAAAATGAGTGAGATCCTCCTCCAGCCAGAGGTCCAAAGGAGGAAGACCGTTCCACAAAAGATCTTGAAAGGCTTGCAGCCTTGACAGAGCTGTACGCATTGTTGGAATGGACAATAATCCTTTGCCTATAGATCTCAAATTCCTGGGTGGAAGGTACCACACAAGCTGAGCTGCAAGATGGTGAAGGAGGTTAACTGTTACTATACCCTACCACCCCTTCTACAAAATAAGCGATTTTCATGAATTGGACTTCTTAATGACCAGAGAACATGATCAGAGTCACACTGACCAGACATGTGTTCTGGGCCATGAAAGTTCAGACAGGATTTGCAGAAAAAAACAACACTGGTGGGTTTACGTTAATCTCTTCACTGTTTCAGACTCTTGGCATTTTTGAATATAATGAAAGATGAACTGCCCAGATTGGGGAACAATCAGAGACCATGCCTCGATCTTACCCTACCTGATCAAACCTTAAGAGATTGTCATAAATCTCATCAATGTTTTGTTAATTCTGGAGTTAAAGCAATGAGCCCATTCTGGACCCCTTTGTCAGTCCTATGGGAAAGCCCTTATGGCTTTGTCAATGCACGCTTCAGGATGTGAAAAACGGTAAAAAAACCCTACCTTCAACCCCCAGGTAAATGTAGTATGTAGAACATAGTCCAGACTGCCATTCCCCCATGCTGCCCTCAGATGCTTTCTGAGCCCCCCTGCTGTGACCTCCTTCTTCAAGACCAGTACCTATCACCCTTTACACTCTCAATCTCTCCCTCTCCAACCTTTCTTGCTTCGCTTTCAGATAGCCTTGCATGGTTCTTAAGAGTGTCTGATATCTTGTATGTTTGTCAATTCAAATAAAATACAGTCCTCCCTCCGCATTCACAGGTTTGACCTTCACAAATTTGATTATTCACATGCTTGTGTGCCTCCCTCCCTCCATTCTTCTCCTCCCATTCCCATGCATTTTGCTCTGGCATGAGGGGTGCAGGAAACCTTGCATGAGCCTTCCTTTCTGCCTCTGGTGCTCCCCCTTCCCCTTCCCATGAAAAATGGAAGGGAAGCGGGGGGGGGGGGCTCATGCAAACCTTCCTTTCCACCTCCAGAGCTCCTCCTCCCATTCCTGTGCTTTTTGCCCTGATGTGGAGAGCTCCTGCGAAGCTTGTTTTGGTTGCCTGTGCTATTGGAAACTCATTAATGCTGGACTTTCTGCCCTGATCCTCTTGAATTTATGACCTGCCCATGCTGAGGTCGTCCTGACCTAGCCCACACTTACAGCCAGTGTCCTACTACTGCATGCTTTTACAGTCATAAGTGTCCAGTTTTATAAAATGATGTTTCTTGCCAATTTTGCTATTCCCCAGGATGGGGTGTATAAGGGGTGGTAGCAGTGCTACAAGATCCCTTTGTGTGCTGATCCAGACTAACACATTTATGTCTTTATGTTCTAAATGTTTAGTGATATATTTTTGTATATCCAGTGTAGTTATGCTGCAAATGGACTGGGATGTAATGGTGGCTGTTTTAATGAGCATTCCATTATTAATTTCCTCTACTTTGGCTATATACTGCCTCCTTGTGTCTATTTGTATTTAAATAAATGATGTTCATGTCCCTACATCACGTCTATGTGAATACTCTAAAGGCACCAGATTCTGTCTGGTCTTGGAGGCTAAGCAGGATCAGCCCTGGTTAGTACTTGGACAGGAGACTGCCACCGAATACCAGGTGGTGTAGACTATATTTCAGAGGAAGGAACTGGCAAGACCACCTCTAAGTATTCTTTGGCTAAGAAAACCCTTTAAAATTCATGCAGTGTCCATAAGTCAAGAGGTGACTTGAAGGTGTGTGTGCGCGCGCGCACACACACACACACACACACACACAGCTTAAGGACATTTCGCCTATGCTCATTTTAAATTTTAAAAACATGCTCATTTTAAAGGACTACTAGGGGCAGGGTAAAACCTCTCCCTCATGAACTCTGACACCTCATGAAGGTGGGAGGAGAAGTTGGGATCTTAACTTTTTGGCAGAAAACATATACAGTTTTACAAGTTGTTGAGAGTACTTTTATTTTCCCCTCTCTTTTGAATTTGAAAACCCCTGAACTGCCCCTCCAAGCAGTGGATTGTTTAAATTCAGTAATATGGAAATGGAGCCAAGCCAGGAGGAAATAATGCAGGGTAGCCATAGTTGACAGAGGACAGTCCTCTATCAAAGACATCCACAGTTTAAAGGGCTGTACCCTCAAACGTTTCACAGGTGGAAACTGGGACATGCATGGTCAAGCAACATCAGAGTATGGTCAAGGTGGCAACAGTTATTTATGGGGAACAACACACAAGCTAGGGGAGACTGCACAAGTTTGTTTTTGCCTGAGCCTATTGGGAAGCTTCTGTTCTTTCCTGTTGTCCCCCATGCTAATTTAACTGAGTGCAAATTATTTTTACACTTTGAGCTCAGCTTTCAGCAAGTAGAGTACAAAGGGGGAAAGTGGGAGCATGAAAAAGAAACTGGAAAGTTTTAAAAAGAGCTGCAAAAGTGGGACAACAGAGGATTAACTGGGACTGTCCCTGACAAATCAGGAGGGTTGTCCACTGTGAAAGACTGTCCAGTCCAATTCTGGTTTGAGGACAAAGAACCTTAGGAAGTGAGAGTAGGGGGCTTGAAGCTGCCCATTAAATTAGTACCAGGACATAAGACTAAGCAGGCACAAAAACTCACCTGGTCACTACATCATCTACTCTGTTGAGATTATTGCACTGCTATTTCAGCCACAGCAGTGATATCTAATTTGCATCCCTACATATAAATCAGAATGCACTGCTTTCATGCAAGTTGGTGTTGTCCTCTTTTCCATTGTCTAGTACATAGCCTTCCCCAGTGATGTAGACTCGAGTCGACTGACTTGGACTCTAGTTGGACTTAAGTCATTTCAGTGACTCGACTCTGCAGTAAATAATGCACTGACTCAACTTGACTTGAGACTTGTATATTTTTAGTGACTGACTTGCTGCCCTTGGTTCAGTAGCATAACAGATTCATCCAGAAACCTTACAACTTTGAACAACGCTTCCATCTCTTTTTGCCTACTGGTCACATGACAATCTGTCTCAAGCCCAAAGTGTGGGCCCATTTCTTGGAAGACAGCAGCAAATGGGTTAGGCAATAGGCTTGAGGTGGGCTTGAGGTCTGCTCAGCAGCCCGTCCCTGCTACATGTTGGAGGAGCCTTCTAAATTTTTTCTTAAGAGCAGAAGACAAGACTCGCTCCCCTGCCCAGATTGCAAGGTGTATTTCTCAGAGAGGAACAGCAAATGTGTTAAGAAGGATCTTTCCTTCTAAAGCTTTTGAAGCTTCAGTAATGGGCAGTAAGAAGGATCCTATTCCCTACTTCTGAAGCTGCAGATGGCAAAATCACAAACATGGAAGGCTGACTCTGCTTAAATTTTTAAAACTGACTTTATGTGACTCTGTCCAGAAATTATGGAATATAAGTTAGGGTATAAAGTTGGCTCCCAGACTTGAGACTTGACTTGAGAATTGGAGTAAAAGACTTAAATACATCACTGGCCTTCCTTAATCGGTTGCTCCCAGCTGCTTGTAATCTCCCAGGCAGCATAGCTTGATGGAACTGGAGGGCGTCCAGCTGGAGGATCATATCAAAAAGACATCACTTTGCAGTGGGAGAGTAAGAGGGTATTCTTTTTCCATACTTCCAGTCCAGATCGTGAAAAAGGCCAGAAGTCTCTAGCCCGCCGGTGGGCAACTGTGGAAGGGCAGGGGGTCGCATTCTCAGCAGAACTTAGAGTGCTGCACCCCTCACAATGCCTACTCTCACAAAACAGTTTTTTCCCAGGAGTTTCCCCCAAATGCCTTCTAGGGGATATGTGGGGCATTTTCACAATGCTTTTGAGTCATCTTGGGACATTTAATGTCCAGGAGAGGACTTTTTAAACAACAAGTTAGTAGAACTCACTTCCTTTTCCCTTCCTGTTTTTTAAAAATGGTCTCCCCTGCACTGAAATTGCCTGAGTCAGCCCCCCAAATATGGAAGATGATGGTGATGGTTAATAATAACAACAATCATCACCATCGGCACCATCATCATCATCATCATCATCATCATCATCATCATCTGCTTTTTTCTCAAAATTGGGACTGAAAGAGGCTCACAATTTTAAATATAATACAATTAAAAAGATATAAAAAGTGAATATTAAAATAGAATTAAACTATTTACAGCATTAAAATGATAACACATCAGTAAAGAACAAATATGCAATTAAGATAGAAAGTTCTTAAAAACAACAATTGAAAATAATACAGCACCTGCTAGTTCTCTAAAAAACTTTCTGTTTTAAAAGCCTGCCTAAATAAAAAAGGTTTTAGCCTGCTGCTGGGGAGACAACAAGGAGGAGACCGTTCTGGCCTCCCTGGGAAGAGAGTTCCAGAGTCTAGGAGCAGCCACCGAGAAGGCCTTCGCTCACGCTTCTACTCAGGTGATGGTGGTGGAATGGAGAGAAAGGCTCCTCCTGATGATCAGCTGGCTCAGATAGAGAGATATGGCCTAGGGAACGCTGCCACATCACCTAGAGGGCATTTTGGGGGGAAATGCTTCTTGAAAAAAAATTCAAAAATTTTATTTTGCCTGGGGGGCCCAAAGGGGCTCCAGGTGTGATGAGAATGTTCTTCCCACTCCCTAGAGGGCATTTTGGAACATTTTTGATCGCTTTGTATTATTTTGAGGCATTTTGGAGCATTCTTGTTTTACCCCTGGGTTGCCCTTGGGCCACACTTTGCTCCCTGCTGCTCTGACCTGGCAGCTTAACTCCCGACTGTGAAGGGCAACTGTGGCTCTCTCAATATTTTTTGACTGCTGTTCCTTGTAGTCCTAGTCAGAGTCACCAGGGGTGAGGAGTGATGGTAGTTACAGGAATATTGAATGACATCTAGTGGACCACAGTTGCCCTCACTCCATGGATGAGAAGGACAATGAAATTTGAGTCCAAGTTGTCTGTTCCGATTCTGTAGCTAGCTATGATTATTTCTTGAGACTTTGCTGCCCCTTGGTGTCTATTCTGAAGCATATCAGCTTGAACCCTTTTTAAGACAAGGGATGTAATTCTTTGCTAATTTCATTCTCGAAGGAAGCAACAAATAATTCGAGCAATTTATTCCTGCTGCAAGGAAGTCTTCAAATGACCTTAGGGAGCAGGACTTACTCTCTGCAAAATTAGCATTATTGCAGAGAAAATATTGTTTTTGGGACAAGAGAATGCATTCTCTATGTAGAGGTATTATTTTCTGTGCAATAAAATGCTGGTTCCTATGTAGAGTATGCTGTAGTTGAAGACTTACTATATAAACAACTCACACTTTTTTTTGTACAGAACTCAGCATTTTCTGTGCAGAAAATAAAATCCAAAGCTAGAAAACACATATTCGTATGAGATGTAGCATTTGAATAGCTGTCAGCCTTCCTTTTTTTGGTAAAAAAAAAAAAAAAATCTTACCCACATCATAAAATCATAGTGCCGGAAGGTACGGTAAGGGTTGTGTAGTCCAGCCCTCCCCATGCAGGAATACATAACTAAATTACTCCAGAAAGATGCTCACCCAACCTCTGCTGGAAGACTTCCAAAGAAAGAGAGCCCCCCATCCTCTGAGGCAGCCAGTTCCACTGTCAGACAGTTCATACAGTAAAGTTGTTCCTAATGTTTCAGATAAAATTTCATTTCTGGTAATTTGAATCCATTAGTTTGCATCCATGTACTTGTCTTTAAAAAGTTACTACTATTATATCAAATTCTAAGTAGGAAGCCACTGCCCCCAAATAAGGATATCAACATAAATGCTGAAGGAAAATGGATATTTTTATTTATTGGCAGCAAGAGCTAACATTAATAGTATCACAGACTATTCTTTTAGTAACAAAATTGACTTTGCTGATGCAAGCCTCTCCTGGTGAAGGATCATTCCTGAGTACACCCACTTGCATGTTAGCAAATTTCTTTTCTTTTTAAATTAAATAAAAACACAAAACACAAAACACAGAACAAAAGAAAACACATAAACAGAGCATATGTAAAAACCACAAAATAGCAATTCAGAAAATAAAATAGTGCATAATAATGAACTATAAAAATAAACTAAATCACAATACCAACAAAGAACAAAACTACAAGCATCTGTCTGAACTAACAAACAGCAAACTATACAAAACTAAAAAGTTGGTTCCTGCTCCTGCTGCGAGCAACAAGTAGTAATCCTACAGTAACTACTAATCTGGTAAGTCACAAATTATAGTTAAATTTAGTATTTGTTGCCTACATTTATTTCTGTGATAAATCATAACAAACTACTAAATTATCTATACTTTGTAGTCATAAATGGGTTGTTAATATTGATTCTGACTTAATTAGCAAGTACCTTTTTTCCTCAAAAAACTTAATTATTACTTAATTGGTACAAATTTCTGATGTGGCGCCCTGAACTGATTTTCTCATTTGCTGCCCTGTGGTAGAAGAAAAGGCTTCCTCTTGAGACATAGATGATTGTTCAGATGGAAACATAAGCTGAGGTGCATAATTGAGATCAGTTGCAACCCTTTTGATGGCCCAGCTCAAACTGGGTACACCAGCTAATCAGTCTCAAAATGGATGAGTTTTTTTTCACAAAAGTAGGCTCCACTCAGGACAGCTCTGGACTCCCAAATGCCATATTCCACCCATACCACCAGAGATAGAGTTACAAGCTTGATAGATGAAGGGAATGCTGTGGATGTAGCATATTTTGATTTCAGTAAGGCCTTTGACAAAGTTCTCAATGACATTCTTGCAAGGAAGCTAGTAAAATGCGGCTGGATAGTGCTACTGTTACATGGATTCGTAACTGTTTGACTGACTTGAACCCAAAGGGTGATCAACTATGGCTTCCCTTCATCTTGGAGAGAAGTAACTAGTGGGGTGTCACAGGGTTCTGTCCTGGGCTTAGTGCTATTCAAAATCTTCATCAATGGCCATTTCTGCATGGGCTAATAAAAACAGTGCAGAGCGTCCTCCAGGGAGGATGTCTGCACCTGGGAGCGGACTGGGTCGGACCTACTTAACGTAGATCTGCACCTCAGCCTGCTCCGGAATGACCCCAAGTGGTCATCAAGCATGCTTTTGAAAGACCGCTTAAAACAGGTCTTTCAAAAGCACGGAGCGTGCCATTCCGTGCCCGCTCTCTGGTGCAGATTTGCAGGCTCGCACCACTGTGAACCTGAGATCTGTCGGGGGCTGGCTTTAGGCTGGCGAGCTTCAGCGGTTGGTTAAGACCCTTGACCAACCGGAAGCTGCCATTTTCACCCCGGAGCAGTGCGGAGCGATGAGCATGCACTGCTCCAGAGCAGCGCAGACCGGACTGGGGAGCCAAGAAGTCCGGTAAGTAGTGGCACGGGGTGATTCCCTTGCCCCGTGCGGAAATGGCCAAAGACTTGGATGACGGAATAGAGGGCATGCTGATCAAATTTTCAGATGACACCAAATTGGGAGGGGTTGCTAATACACCAGAAGACAGGATCAAAATTCAAAATGACTTTGGCAGATTGGAGAGCTGGGCCAAAGCTAAGAAAATGAATTTCAACAGAGAGAAATGTAAGGTCCTACACTTAGGCAGAAAAAATGGAGTGCACAAATATAGGATGGGGAACACATAGCTGGATAACAGTATATATGGAAGGGATCTAGGAGTCTTGGTGGACCAGAAACTGAACATGAGTCAGCAGTGTGATATGGCAGTCAAGAAGGCCAATGTGATTCTTGGTTGCATCAATAGGAATACGGTGTTTAGACCAGGGAGGTAATGGTACCACTCTATTCTGCTTTGGTTAGCCCTCATCTGGAGTACTGTGTCCAGTTCTGGGCACCTCATTTCAAGAATGATATTGACAAGCTGGAATGTTTCCAGAGGAGGGCGACCAAAATGGTGAAGGATCTGGAAGCCATGCCCTTCGAAGAACAGCTCAGGGAGCTGGGTATGTTTAGTCTGCAGGAGAGAAGGTTAAGAGGGGACATGATAGCCATGTTTAACAGGAAAAGGCACACTGCAGGAAAAGAGATTCCACTTAAACCTCAGGAAGAACTTCCAGATGGTCAGAGCTGTTCAGCAGTGGAATATGCTGCCTCGGAGTGTTATGGAGTCTCCTTCTTTGGAGGTTTTTAAGCAGAGGCTGGATGGCCATCTGTTGGGAGTGCTTTGATGTGGGCGCCTGCATGGTAGGGGTTGGAATGGATGGCTTCTGGGGGTATCTTCCAACTCTGTGATTCTATGATTCTAAGGCAGAATGACAGTTAAATAAAAATAAAAGAAAATTATCACTTCTTGGTGCTGTATAGTATGTCACTTCTGCTTCTTGGCACCTTGGTTCCTTGGAAAAGGGCATGGGACACTTCTTGTCCCAAATAGCTTGCTTGCTTGCTTTCTCTCTCTCTCTCTCTCTCTCTCTCTCTCTCTCTCCCCCCCCCTTCCTTCCTTCCTTCCTTCCTTCCTTCCTTCCTTCCTTCCTTCCTTCCTTCCTCCTTTCCTCCTTTCTTTCCTCCTTTCTTTCCTCCTTTCTTTCCTCCTTTCCTCCTTTCTTTCCTCCTTTCCTCCTTTCTTTCTTTCTTTCTTTCTTTCTTTCTTTCTTTCTTTCTTTCTTTCTTTCTTTCTTTCTTTCTCTCTCCCTCCCTCCCTCCCTCCCTCCCTCCCTCTCTCTCTCTCTCTCTCTCTCTCTCGCATTTCTCCCACCATGGGATCCAAGGGTGAGTACAATGTAAAAAACACAGTACAATTAAAAACTTGTAGTACAAAAGTTAAAACACAATTAAACTAAGTTTCTATTTTAAAAACACAATTTAAAAACAGCATTAAAAGATGCTTAAAACATACTACTATATATGCCAAGATATATCTGTCACCACTCACTAAAAACCAAAACCTTTCATCCATGGAAAAACAGCAGGGAGGGTGCCAACTGGACCTCCCAGCGAAGGGAGTTCCATAGCTTGGAAGCAGCCACCAAGAGGGCTCCCTCTCCTGTCCTCACCAGATGTGCCTGGAATGGTGGTAGGAACCAAGATAAAGCCTTTTACATTATATTAGCTAAGATATTACATTACTTTATATAGGATCAAAATTACCCAATTACATTGCAAAATGTAATAGATTTGTTGAGACGATTTTTGTTCCAGGGCTCTTTCACATTAGACAGTTATATCACTATGATTCTACTTTAACTACCTTAGCTGTATCTTAAGGAATCCTGATATATGTAATAAAGTGCTCCACTAGAGCATTCTGTCTGAGAATTCTATCTATCCCTCCCTAAACTGCACATCCTAGGATTCCATAGGATGTTCCTATGGCAGTTAAAGTGGAATCATTGTGCTATAGTTTGTTAGTTTGAAAGGGCCCCCAGTCATTTCTACCAACAAACAAACAATGTATGACAACTATATAAATTGCCCTGTGACAATATGATAAAATGCTGATACAGCACCCTGTGGAGAAGAAGGCAAACCACGGGGGTGAGGGGCAGAGTACTGACCACCTGCCAGCTGCCCCTGTCTCATTGGTGGAACTACTACCTGTGAACAGTCAGTGCTCCTCTTTCCAGGACGGAGGGTCTCATTCAGCAAACTGCAGCAAGAGCTACCACCCTATTTGCTGCCTGTTTGTCTTCACCTGGGCTGGAAAGTAAAATCTGGCTTTGGCAGAGATAAGTGTGTTGCTGGCAGGATTGCCCCCTCTGGTACCACCCCAAAGGGAGCCACTTTAAGGGACATGAGAGTGAGGATCTGTCACTCTGCTTGAAAGAGGAGAGGAAGTTTATCTGCACTGAATATTTGCCTACTGGAACAATGTGTTGTGTTTTTAGCTGTTGGCAAGGGTAGTGCCTGCCTATCTGAGAAAGGATGTACTTTCAAAAAGGTGTGTATACGTGAAGATAATCAGGGAACCACCATCAGTATTGTACATGGCAGAGGGAGATGAGGGTTGGTAGATGGTGGAGGCAGCTGTATTAATATGGGAGAGGGGACTGCAACAGGGTGTTCGTTGCCCAGTTCGAATAGCCTGGATAGCACTGGTGACAATCCCTTTGGTTTAAAAATGCTGCTGCCGAAGGCCAGGTCAGTGAATGAGAAACCAACAGCTCTCCTGAACTGCATTCTGGATGAATCTGCTGACCAAGCTTGTGCCACAGATATGTGGCTGGATGGAACTGAGGGTGTCCAGGTCTTTTAAGCTTTGCTCACCAGGGCTCTCTGTGCAGCCCTTAGCAAGAGCTCAGAAGGCTCGCTGCTGTGGATTCCTGTTAGATGCATTAATTTTTGGCCCGAGAAGACACTTGTGATTCCATTTAGTCTCCTGAACTATTTAATGCATGTAAGTAGATATTAGGTCCTATATACGTAGGAGATGTGGTCTGGAGATTTGGCATCTGGCACCAGTAGTATGGTGATGACACTCAACTCTATTTTCAGTCCTAAACCAATATCTGGCATCAGTAACAGACTGGGTGAGGGCAAAGAAATTGAAGCTTAATCCAGCCAAAACAGAAGTGCTCCTGTTGAGTCTGAAAGACAGATCAGGGAATAGGGATGCAGCCTGTGCTAATTGGACTACACTCTTCCTGAAGATACATGTTAGTTTGGATGTATTCCTGGATTCACACTGATGCCCAGACTTCTGGTGCAGCCAGGAATGAATATATATAGCTAAAGCGAGTGCACCAGCTGTGCCCAATCCTGGAAATGTCTGGTCTAGCCATGGTGCCTGAATTACATTCCATTTGGATTACTATAAAGTATTTGACATGTGGCAGCCTTGGACAAGTGTTGAAAAATTTCAGCTGGCCCAAAGAACTGCATCCAGACTGTTGACCCAGTGTAGTCGTTGTTACAACAGCTCCATTGACTACTAATCTGTTTCTATGCACAATACAAAGTGCTGGTTATGACCTATAAAATCCCTTAGGCTGAGAATATTTGAACATCTGTATTCTGTAATATAAGCCCTCAGTTTGGGAGAGGCCCCTCTGTTGGTCTGGTCTTCTTCACAAGCATGTCTGTGGGAATGCAACAGAGGTCCTATTTAGCAGCTCCTTCTAGGCTTTGGAACTCTCTTCCCAGGAAAGCCAGTGGCCCATTCACACCACATAATCATAGTGCAATTATTCTGCAGTGATTGCTGTGGTTCCAACTTGTGGAATCTTGAGGGTTGTAGTCTGATGAGGCAATAGAGCTCCCTGGCTGAGAATTCTCAATGCCAATCTCAGGGGTCCGTAGGACAGAACCAGGGCAGTTAATGTAGAATAATAGAGTTGTAATTGCTTAGTGTGAATGGGTCCCAGATTGATCTCTCCTTGCTGTCTTTCTGTCAGGTAGACAAGACTTTTTCCATCACAACAAACTGTTTTTTTAATGGCTTTTAATAGTCTGCTGTGCTACTTTTTCACAGTTTATTTTGTCTGTTTTAAATTGTTTAAACTGTCTTTAAATGTTACAGATTGTTCAAGTACATTTTAATGACAATATTTTCTGTTTTTATGTGTACTGTACTTATTTTAATATTGTAAGCTGCTTTGAATTCTGGTTCTGATGAAAAATGAGGGATATAAAGGATGATGATGGTGAGTGGTGATGATGATGGTGGTAACAGTAATAATAATTATTGCATTGTCTAGAGTTTTGTGTTTTACAACAAAAGGTGACTTTGGAGAACTAGAATATCCTTCATCCACATCCATGTGGATGAAGGTTGAAAATGGTACACTGTTTCTGGGTCTGATGTATGTCTGACATCAAAGCAGAGGCCAGACGATCTCCACAGGCAGATCTTATCCATTCTGCTTATGTTCCAACTGTTCTGATTTGTCAGGGACATTCCCTACCAAGCTTCTGTCATTCTACTTTTCAGCTGCTTTTAAAATGACTCAGTTTCTCTTTCCTCTTCCCATTTTCCTCCTTTGCCCTCAGCTTGCTTCAGTTTCTGCAACATGGGGGCAAAGTGCAAAAATAGTTTGCCCTCAATTAACTGAGCAGCAGGGAGAAGATTCCCCATAGATTCATGGGAAAGCAAACTGCTGCAGTCTCTGCTAGTTTGTGTATTCTTCCTCAATAACTTTCTCATCTTGACCACACTCTAGTATTGCTTGGCCAAATATGCCTGGTTTTCATCTGTGAACTGTGGGAGCTGATGATTCTGAATCAAAGCTTTTGGTGGCAGAACCACTTTTTAATTCTTACCCTGGGGCTTCAGGAACCTATTTCCAGTAACTGCCTCTGTCATTCTCAAAGGGTTACATTTGAGATGTACCTTCTCCTTCTATATGAGCCTCTAATTTCAGACTGAATTGCCCAGTTTTGAATGGCCTGAAGGGGGAAAAAACCCTTCCGGTCCAATCAGTGGCTTATCTAGCCTAAACAGTGCCTAGGGCAAGTATGGAAGTTACACCCCTACTTTCTTACCCCTACTCCCACCCCCTCCACCCCTACATGTACAGCTTTTTTGTGCCCCCCTGACATTGGTACCCTGGGCATGTGCTCTACTTGTCCCACCCTAGATACTCCTCTGGGTCCAATTATGATGGCTTTTCTTTAGTAAATTAAATGAGAGAGAAATAGATGTAGCTGATTGGATTAGCATGGCACCTCCTTTGTTTGCACACCTCAGAGAAAGTAGTACTTGGGTGGTGCTAACAACAGCCAACCCTGTTCTTTCTCTGCCCTAAAACTGCCCAGCATTTGCTTAGAAAGGGAAAAGATGCTCTGATGCATTTTATCTCTGCAAGATTTTATTCTCACTGCTGAAATACATTGGGGAGGCACCCAAGCTCTTCAACATAGGTGACAAGCAGGTAGGAAGCAAGAGGCCACATAACACATCACTCTAAGGTAACTAGGGCAGCTTACAGCTCCTTGTCTGTCTGGGGTTGGGACTTGTTGTCTTGGAGAATCCCACTGTATGGATTCCAAAAGCCACTAATGGGGGAGGGGGGAGGGAGGAAAACCTTTCTCAGAACACCTGAGTTTGTTCACCTCCAGCTGACACCTGAAGCTAACTCTGAGAGAACATTTGAGACTGGTGGCCTTGTAGGCCTTCAAAGCCTTATTGTTGGACTTCTGTAGTACAGGAATAATGACGTTCAGGGATGTCAGAGCCTGAAAGGTGACCCAGAATTGCCTCAGGCCTGCCAGCAGACTTGGCTTCAGCACTATTTTTGTACAACCCATCTGCTCATGGTTTCTGCTTCAGCCTGAGGGAATTGTCCAGGGCGGCCAGCTGGCGAAGGAAACCTCGGTTGGGTATGATGCCCCGGTGGTCCTTGACGGTCTTTATGGCCTCCACCAAGGTCAAACGGTGGTAAATCATGAGGTAGGCAAGGACCAGGGTGGCTGATCTGCTCACCCCCACAGCACAATGAACCAGGATCCTTCCTGTGGAGAGATTCAAAGAAGTGTTGGTATCTGAAATCAGCAGAGTCATATGAGGATCTGATGGATAGATGTTTTTGATGTTTGCACCTCGCCAACTTTTCTTCCAGAATGTCACTTTCAGGGTAGAATAACCTGCAGTCATGTGTGCATTTGCCCTTTAAAATTTGTTGCACAAGGAGCTATTCAAATGTAAGTTTGTTGCACAAGGAGGCAGTTCTTTGCATAATGTCTCCCTACCATCGAATGCTGTGTCAAAGGTTCAGCTGCCAGAGTGAAAACTAGAGGGAGCTCCTATTATGCTGAATGGTTGTACAGAGAAGGTCATTTCAGCAGGAATTGCTTGATACCTAGTTGCATCACAAGCAAAACCTATTAAAATTCCCTCTGCTATACAACCATTAGTCTCATCCAGTTTTCAGTCTATGAATTCTAGTCTAAAGGGATGCCTGTGCTCTATCGTTCATTAATGAGGATGGAGGCAGCCATTTAGTTAGAGCAGAAGACAGCAATACCCAGGCAAAGTCTGGCTGCAGTCAGAAGAAAGGTACAGAGGTTGCCCTTTTGATCTCTTCCATACATGCTGGAGATCTGGGATAGTGGTGGTAGCTGCATTATTCTCTGGGCTACAGAACTGCAACAAGATGCTGCCTTTGTGCCCCATACCTTCTGCAGGCCAATCAATGGCTGTGAGAGTATGATACACTACTGGAAAGCTACCATGTGTAGTGTGTGTGGATGTGTGAGTGAGTGCCTGGGAAGAGGTAAGTCAGTGAAGCAGCGCAGGAAAAGCATTATGCTTCATCCATGCAATGTAGGATGTTGGATTAAATGCCCCACAACACCCTACCTCCACATCTTCATTGGATACAGGACACTGACCACACCATCATATCCCAAAAGGTCTGTGGAAGATGACCAGAACAAAACATCCAGCCCTACCATTAGGATGAATGAGGCAATTGCACCAGGCAGCAGATGTTGGGAATGAGGAACAACGTTTCCCTGGCTATTCCCTCCCAAGTCTCCCAACCAGTACCCTTTGTGGAAGGTTAGAGGTTCCTGTATTAAATGGCCTGTCCTGATCCCCTAGATTAGTCTGCTGTCTTTTGGTGTGATGGAAGATGCTGTTTGTCAACAGTAGATAAGTAAAATGCAACTGAGAGTCCAGTCAGTTTCTACATGTGGAATGGAGCTTGATCTTGTTGATCTACATGGGCTTGATCTTGTCTTGAATCTCAGGCAACAAAATGTCTTGGGTCAGTCACATATATGTCCACTAGAGTGGCAATGCCTGCTAAAAATGCTAAATACACTCATCATCCTGATCTATTCTTTTCCACCCTAGTATCCTTAAGACACGCTGAACTACAGTATCAATTATTCCCAATCAGCATTGCCCATGTGCTAACAGATTACTGAGGATGGTATACACAAGCCTGCACTGTATAAAACAGGCTTTTTTGGAGACATAGCTACAGAGATATAGCTATGTCTCCATAGCTGTCTCCTGGTGCAGGATCATGGCTGTTGGGCTATTAAGTTATTTCTTGTTTTGAAAAGGTGTGTGTTTTGGGCCCCCAGTTTAGGATCATCACAAGCCCTGAGGTTTCTGGGCCAAAATGTGAGATCTAGGGACAGATCTTGGTGATGTCATGAAGCATTATGCCTTAAGCACCAACTAGATCCTATGGAGGATGGAGCAAGCCTATTTTCTGCTGCTCCAGAGACTTAGACACAGAGCATTGGCTTCGAACTTCAGGAAAAGAGTTCCCATCTAAACATTAGGAAGAACTTCTTGATGGTAAGAGCAGTTTGACAGTGGAATACACTGCCTTGGAGTGTGGTGGATGGAAACCACCTTCTTTGGAGATTTTTAAACAGACGGTGGATGGTCATCTGTCAGGAATGCTTTGATGGTGTATTCCTGCATGGCAGGGGGTTGGACTTGATGGCCCTTGTGGTCTCTTTGAACTCTGTGATTCTACAGAGCTTGTCATTCAAACACAGACACACATATGTTTGTATCTAGAAATTAAAAGAGAAATCTTAGCGAAAGTTGCTGTTCCCAGATCAAGGTGAAACAAAAGGATTATTCCTTTTCCCTTATTTGGGGAGATGGGATAAGGACAATATAATACTGCTACATGCTTCTGGTCAGCAGGTAGATGCAGGGCAGAGGATGAGACCTGGCATTTCTGGGAAGAAAGGAGGAAGCTGACTAAACACACACACAGACCCCTTCTGGAGAGTCTTTGCAAGTTGTAGCAACAAATCAATTCAACCTTGCAGATAACTGCTATACTTGCTGAGATGGAGATTTTTACATAGTCCTTTCCTCTTGCCTGGGTCTGAGCCCCTAGCCATTTCCGCACTAGACTGTTATAGCGCTATCATTCCACTTTCAAGATCCTATGGAATCCTGCGGTTTGCAGTTTCGGGAGGGGCCGTCTGGCCCCTCCCGAAACTGCAAACCGCAGGAGTCCATAGGATCTTGAAAGTGGAATGATAGCGCTATAACAGTCTAGTGTGGAATGGCCCCTGATAAGCTAGAACATTTGCATCCTAGTCTCCTTCCTGGGGATGACTCATGGGAACTAGAGACTCAGGGCCAGGCCCTGAGTTCTGACAATGGTTGGGTGGGGTGAACCCTCTTCTGGCAATGGGTAAAGCCACCCTTTACTCATTGCCTGTGTAATAGTGTGCCATACACTCACCTCCACTCCTGCTGAGTGCCTTGTGGATGAAATCGGCTGCAGGCTCAAAATAGGGGCTCATGTCAAAGGTGGGTGAGTCATGGGCCTCAATGCCCATGTAGCAAATGCCAGTGCCCTCGTAGTAATCAGCTCCTCCCCGCCACTTGCTGTGTGAAGCATTGAGTATGTGAGTGATCTGCAGGCGTGCCAGCTCACGACGGTTGGCTGCTATATCTCTGTATAGGGCAGAAGAGAAAAAGCAGCGGGAATTAATTAACTAACCCTGCTTGATGCTACCCATCTGCATCACTCTCCACCCTTCTCTCATCTTGCCTGTTGCCAGAGCATTTGTTGCTTATAATTAATGCTTCCCATGTCTCCCCTGGCAGAATATGTGGGTGTTAGGCTATCATGTTCGTTGCTGGTGGCTTTTCATTGCCCTTTGTATCACCTGATGCACAGGCCCAGCGGCCACACTTTGAAAGACATCTTCTCCTTGCCATGATCCATTTATCCTCTGCTCAGATTTACTTTCAACAGCTGTGCCTTGGAGGGCCAAGCTGCATGATACATGAATGATATTAATTAAGGAAGTGTAGAAGATGAGCGCATTGTAATTTCTTTTTTAAAAAATGTTTTACCTGATTTACACATCCTGGACTTAATGTGAAAATGGGTGAAATCTGTAGTCAACAAATCTAACAGTTCCAAACTTGTCAAAAAAGAAAAAAAAAAGCTTGACAACATGGGCACATTTGAAAAATGAACCCTGTCCCACAGTGTACCTTTCTAAAATGTACACAAAACCTCATTATTCAATGTATAGTTCTCCAACCCACAATTTTCTCCATTCTTCTATTTGCCTTTGGAAAGACGATGACATGACTGGGGCCAGTAGTAATTTCCCTCCAATGGCAGATAGGAGCTTAAGCAGGTGGTGGGTGGAATTAAAGCATAGGGGGAAATGGCTGCAGCAGGAAGAGAAACTGTGAGCCCTCCGAATGGTTTGGATTTCAGCTCCTACTGCAAAAGATAAGGAATCGTGAGGATTAAAGTCAGCTCTCCACATCTGTGGGTTTAACTTTCATGGATTTGACTTTTTGTGAGTATGGCTAACCCCTACCCCTCCAGATGCTCCTTTTCTGGGCAACTTTCCCTCTCAGCAGGTCCGATCAGCCCACACAGCCCTTTAGAAACCTGCCTCTGGTCCTCCTCTTCCTCCACCAGCCACTGCCTGGCCAGTTAAGGACAGCTCACAGCCCAATTTCTCAGCACCACCAACCCTTTCCCAGTACCACTCCCCCACCCAAAGAAGGAGATGGGCAAGAAAGGAAATATAGGGCCACCATGCCAACCTACCCCTTTTCCCTCTCTTTTCCCTGACCTGATTTGGAACTGGAGTGCTTGCTCTCCCCACCATGCCACACCCCCTTGACACACATCCACATTTTGATATTTGCAGTTTTCCCACTTTTGCAGGAGTGCCCCTAACCCTAGCGAATGTGGAGAGCTGACTGTATATTCTAACACATTTAGAGGGTCACATACCCACCAACCTTTCACAGATGAAAACTGGGACATATGTGGCTGAACAGCAACAGAATATGTCAAGAAGGCAAAAGTTATTAAGTAGAAAGAATATTCAAGCCAGGAGATGGTGCAGCCATTTGCTTTTTCCTGAGCAACATCCTTTCTCCCCATCCCATACTATGGCAGAAGGGCATGACTTCAATGTACGTACTGATCTCCTAGGTAGAGTCCTGGCCAGACCTCATCAGCATGGTTACAGGCTGTTTTCCCTGTGTAGAGTAGTCTTTCCAGCTCAAAGACACTGAGGATGGGGTGGCTGACTGTGTCATCATGGATCTTCCGGACAGGAGCTCTGGATCCATTCCTGGAGAACCGGGACATGAAAGCCATTGGTGCCACCAAGCCCCCCCTTGCATCCCGGGCCTCTGGAGGGGGCTGGGCTGAGGCTGGGACAGAGTTTCTACTGCAACTACCACCCACGGTCGGTTTCTAACCTGAAAGAGAGACAGAAATTGCATTAGCCAAGCTGCCACAGCCCCAGCATCCTGTGAGAGGAGAACAGCTCAATGTTTCCACTGAGGTTCTAGAACAAATAGAAAAGAGGGAGGCTGAAGACAGTGCACTTTGTACTGAAGACATTGAATTAAAGGTCAGGTTTGGTTCGCTCACACCAAATGATTTTCTTACGTGGAAGAAACAAACAAATGTGCGCACACACATATGCACCAGTCATGTTGTTCCATGAAGAAAAAAACCCTCATTCCAGAGTTGGGACTTTATCAAACACAATCAAAATTCTGAAGAAGTATGCAAGCTTACATATTTTCTAAAACTCATCCTCTGCTTTCATGAGAAGAGCAGCTGAAAGGTTGAAGAAGTTGAAAGGTTGCACACTTTTCTGGAATTTAGGACCACAGAGGTGGTTCAATAAACAGAGGATGCAAGAATAATAATAATAAAAAAAACCCTCATAAAAATTTAAACCAGATGCTGACATGAGATTGACACTTCAGACCCAGTCTCAAAATAGAGATTTGGCAGGCGTTCAGGTGTCAGGTTACACTCAGCAATACAATGAAAGAAGCAATGAATAACCCCTGTTTCTAGAAACATGAAGACTGGTAGCAAATCAGATCTGCTTCTTTCTTTCTTTCTTTCTTTCTTTCTTTCTTTCTTTCTTTCTTTCTTTCTTTCTTTCTTTCTTTCTTTCTTTCTTTCCTTCCTTCTTTCTTTCCTTCTTTCCTTCCTTCTCTCTCTCCCCCCCCTCCCTCCCTCTCTCTCCCTCCCTCTCTCTCTCTGTTTCTCTCACGTGTAGAGAGCCAGCATGATGTAGTGACTCTGGAGACCCGTGTTTGATTCTTAGCTTGGCTATAGAAACCCACGGGGTGACCTTGGCTTCATCACACACACTCAGCTCCCAGAAAGCCCCATGATAGTTTCACCTGAGGGCTGCCATAAGTCAGAAATGACCTGAAGGCACATAACAGGAAAAGGCACACTGCAGGAAAAGAGATTCCACTTAAACCTCAGGAAGAACTTCCTGGTGGTCAGAGCTTTCCGGCAGTGGAATATGCTGCCTCAGTGGAGTGTGGTGTTCTTTACAGGTTTTTAAGCAGAGGTTGGATGGCCATCTGTTGGGAGTGCTTTGATGTGGGTTTCTGCATGGCAGGGGTTGGACTGGATGGCCCCTGGGGTCTCTTCCAACTCTATGGTTTTATTCTAACAACAATAAGAACAAGTGGAAGCAAAAGGACATCATGCTACAGATGGATAGAATTCAGCTGAGGAAGCCACAGAGTTGCAAGACCTGGACAAGGCAATTGATGACCAGGGGTCTCATTCATGGAGTCACCTTAAGTTAAAACTGACTTGATAGCAAATACCAACAACTTACTTAAGTGTAATTTCAGCCTGTCTGCCTGCCTGTCTCTGTATCTGTCACAAAGGGTACAAAGCCACACCCATTTCATACATATGTTTGTAATGGAGACACATTGTTATGTAAGTAGTTCTCTTAGAATGAGCATCAGTGAAAAAAAACCTGTCTTCTGACTGTCGCTGACTGCCAGCTGACTGCAGAACTTCGCGTAAATGATAGCTTTGTTATTGTTTGTGGTTTCATTTTCCTGAAGTCTCTTTATCGATCATATTAAAGGTCTTTTTGCCAAGCCAATTCTTGAGTGCCTTCTTCTGGCTACCATAACCATTCCTGTTTCTTCAGGCATGGAAGGAGACACTCTGCCCCATCAGTCTGCTCTGCTTTATGGTACTAGAGATCGCTCTGGCACTTTTCTGCTGCTGTTGCCACTGCATGATGATGGGAGAGGATCCACTGCAGCTCTTCTCTGTGGAGGGTTGTTCACTCCAGTGTTGTGCACAGTGACTTGGAATAACCAGGTTCAAATCTCTACTCAGCTCTAAAACTTACTGGGTGACACTGGGCCAGTCACTCTGCTCATGGGTCACAGAAAACTAAGTCCATTGCCTGAGTGGAATGAATTTTCAGTATTTATGCTTACAGAGTTTAAAAACTTATTTCTATTTTAATACTGAACTTTAGTATTTTCTTAAAACTACTTTGTACTTTTTAAAAAAATGTTTAAGCTGCATTGAAACCTGGTTTTGTGGGAAAGGCAGTGTTTAAATAAAGATATTGCTGGACTGCAATAGGTTAATGCAAAAAAGGAATAACTGCTGCATACCCTTTGACATTTTACAGACGAAAACTGGGACACATGTGGCCTAGCAGCAGTAGAGTGTGGTCAAGATGGCGAAAGTTATTCGTGAAAAAGAATACACAAGCTATGAAGGGCTGCAGCAGAGTGGCTTTGTCCAAGGGCCTTTCCATATTACATGGTTACAGTGCTATTATTCCACTTTCAACAACCTGTGGAATTCTGGGGTTTGTAGTTTCCTGAGGCCAAAGAGCTCTCTGGCTGAGAATTCTAAATGCCCCTCTCTAAACTGCAAACCCCAGGATTTCCTAGGATGTTGAACGTGGAATAATAGCACTATAACAGGATAGTGTGAAAAGGCCTCAAGTCTACTGGGAAGGACAAAATTCCACCCGTGCCCTCTTCTTCCCCATCCTGCTGAGATAACTGAATGCAGACTATTTCTGCATTATAAACTCTATTTGCAGCACTTGAAGTAAGCTGAGGAGAAAGGAGGAAAGTGGGAGGAAGTGAGAGAAACTGGGATATTTAAAAGCCACTGAAAAACTGGCACAACAGAGGAATAAGGGGGCTGTCCCTGGGATAATTGAAGAGTATGCTGCTGTGGATGTTCACAGTAAGGAAAAAACCCCCATCTTGTGTCTATATTCACTGAGGACATCCATCCTGAGACAGGGTGAGAGATAGGCCCTATAAGAGTTTAACTCCCATGCTGGCTTCTGTGCATGGGGATATTTAGCCATCATGGAGATGGAACCTCTTGCGTGGCTTCCCCATCTTTAATAAAAGAACTTACTCCCTTTAGAAAAGGAGGAAGTAAAGCCCAAGAGTAACATTTTGTATATTAAACAACTGGTTAATTAGGAAGTTGAAGAGCAGACCAGATACTTAAGCCTGCTTGGGTATCTTATCTGTTTACAGCTTCATCTTTCTGGTTCAGATTATTTGGTACAGTCTCGATCCTTTTCACTTCTATCAGGATCAAAGGCAGACTAGAAACATTCTCTCCTCTACAACAGTGTGGATAGTGCATTGTGACTTAGTTGCCTTTGTGCCATGCAATTCTTCAGCGGTTGTTTTGGTTGTTGCTGCTATTTCATTTCAAGTGGGATCTGCAAAAAATTGTTCCAGTATATTTTCATATCCTCCTAGGAGTGCTCCAGTTTCTGCCAGCTAGCAAGCGCTCTTCCAACCAGCTGTTCCATATCCCCCCACCTTTTTCTATTTCTCTTTTCCTACAGCTATATAGCATTGTGACTAGTGAACATTCTGTTTTCAGATCCCCCCACCCCGCCCCAAAGGTTTGGCATGCTTTCCTGCTCGGTATATCAATAAACCAAAAGCATCTTGGTCTGGAGTTCATTAAAAAAAATTCCACTTGACACAGACTGTATCTTCTACATGAAACATTCTGCAAAAAGATATGACAGTCTTTTAAGGGGCTACAAGATGCTTTACTGTTTCTGGCGCAAAAGATCGATGTGACTACTCAACTGTAAATTATTAGAAGGAAGGATTTTTAGAGTCTTCAGTATTGCACAAAATTCAGATAAAGAGGCTCTGCTCTTAGTTTTAGATGCAAAGGAAAAGAATGAAGGAATCAGAAGTTACTCAGTAGCATCTGTCTGTGCTGGTGAACTTGATTTGACTGATGAGATTCATGCTTTTAAAACAGGACCTCTTTTGGTCCACCATGGATCTTTTTAAGAATTTGATGACAACTATAGACCTGACTGCAAATAGCTGCTTAGATGTCTTAAAGGTATCAGACCCCATCTCTCAGAAGCTGAAAACTTTCAGGCCTAATTAGCACTTGAAAGAGAGATTACCAGAGAATGCTAGGCACTATAGGCAACATTCAGAGAAAGGCCATGGCAAACCACCTCTGAGTATTTTTTGGCAAAGAAAACCCTAAGAAATTAATAAAGTCACCCTAAGTCAGTGGGTATCCTATCTCAGTCCTACACAGCTGATAAATCAATCAAACAAAGTATCTCCCAGCTTGTTGCTTACTTCTAGGCAGTAAGCAAGGAGTCATAAATAAAGTTCAACATAAACAAAGTCCAGCAGGGTTTCACAGCAAGGGAGTGTCCAAGGTCAATTCAAGCATTTGTCAAAGCATCCAGGAAGGTAGCAGGTCAGTTAAGCCCTGACAGCTCCTGGAGGCAAAGGCTGCCAGCTAAATAGACCCAAAGCCTAGCTCAGCTGTGCCCTGGTGATTGTTGCCAGTTATAAATTCTGGGATAGCAACACTGAGTCTCTCTTTGCTGCCTGTGCTTTGCTTACCTGCCTGTCTAGGTAAGTGTTCCTCTATATCTGAAGAGGCAGGACTCTCTGCTGGAGCTGGCACCATCCCCTGTTCTGTTTCTGGCACTGTAATCTCTCTCTGTACAGCAGGCCCTGGCATGCCTTTTTTTTCAGCCTCTGGTGCCCTTTGCTTCAGTCTCTGAGTCAGAGTCCATGCTCTGGAAGCAGGGCATGACAATGGGTGACTTGAAGGCATAGATCCCATACTGTCCAACATATCACAGATGAAGACTGGGATGTGTGTGGGTAATCAACATCAGAGGGTGGTCAAGAAGACAAAAGGTATTAATGAGGCTATTGTTGCTGTGTGCTTTCAAGTAGCTTCCAACTTATAGAGACCATAAGGTGAACCTATCACAGGGTTTTCTGGGGTTGAGAGTGTGTGATCTGCCCACGGTCACCCAGGTCTTTTCTATAACTGAGCAGAGAATCAAACCTTGGTCTCCAGGGTTGCAGTTCATTGCTCAAACCACTACACCAGGCTGGCTCTCTGTTAATGGGGAAGAACACACAAACTGGGGAGACTATGGGACTTCCAGTCTCCATGGTGTGGTGACAAGCAGCTCCGCAGGGTCGTTCCCCTGCCGAGCTGCGATTGCTGGTGATTTAACCAACTCCAGGTCATCGTGAGTTGGTCAATTTCCCTCCCGGTAAGGGGGGAATGGAGGGGGCTCGAAGTGGACCTGGTTTCTTGGTCTAGTTCTTATGCCTACCGAAGTTTGGTGAGGCAGAGGATGGAGAAGATGACAATGGGGTCACAGAGTGACCACGATCGCCAGTAAGCAACTGCATTCAGTGGTAGAAGCTGTGTCTTGAGGCTTGTAAGCTACCGCCAAGCTTCAATGTAAAATTTGAGTGCCCTACCCTAGCTGGAGATAGATTTAATCCCATGACAACAAATATTGAATAGACCTGACAAGAGATAAGATACTTCCCACTCGTGAAAGATCGAGGTGAGTGAAAGAAAATAGGGCTTGAACATTAAATTGGAAGAGAAAGACTGTCTGTTTAATTTATGGAAATACCCCAGACGGAGTTAAACTTTCTATTGGACTGGACTAAGTAGCATTTTCCTGAAGTGCCTTGAACCATAATATAGAACTTCAAGTCTATATAAGAAATATTTCATTGTTGACTGGAGAAGACTAGAATAATTTGACTGTGTTACCATTTCATTGAATAACAAATAACGTACTGAACTGAAACTATTATAATTAAAGCCACGAAGAAAGTAGATGACGGGGAAGAAGATTAGATCACTTAAATTTTACTTATCAAGTCGGTGATTAGAGACATTAAATAGCTGTAAATAAGAGAGACAGTAAAATCTGGAAACCTAGGCTGGTAACAGCAACGGAAGACAACAGAGACTTCAAAAGCTGTCCTTGAAAAGAAACCTTGAGACGAAGACGAAGAGGAGAAAAGAGAAAACAGCGACCTGGGGGAGCAGAGAGAAGAAGTTAAGAGACGAACCATAAGAGAGAGTAACTAAGAGAAGTTTGGACATAAAGATTTAAAAGACACTTATTTGTTTCAAGAAAAAAGAGAGAGAAAGGGGAAGGGAAGGGAAAAAGAGGGTGGGAAAGAGGAAAAAAATCGAGGAAACAATAAAGTGACCCAACTGTTTTAGCTATGATTATTTAACAGTTTAAGTTGCTTATATTTGGAACTTTAATATCAAAGACAGATTGCCTAGTATAAGAATTTAGTCTAAGTACTCATTTGAACTTTTTGTATATTTTTTGCTTTATCTTGTTTTTTGTGGGGGGACCTCAGAGGACTCATTTACTCATTAATTAATATTAAATATTAAGGTGTGTGTATACACACACACACATACATACACACACAAAATTAATTAGTTTTTTATTTATTAAGAAATATTTAGGAAGTGCTGGTGATATTTAAGTGTTATTGAATTGATTTGTCAGAGAGATAAAGCGTTAAGTGGGTATAATCAGATGTGAAAAAATTATAATATGGTTTAGTAGAAGATCTATCCAATTGGTATGCTATTGCTATTAATTGAAAGATTATAACTCTAATAATCTTGATAATTAATTTGTAGATCTAGACTGATTTAAGTGATTTAAATGATTTTTGCAATTGATATCTTGATATACTGGAATACTGACTGATATAAGAGAACCGATTGATTATTAATTGAATATAAGTTGATTGTTTAACTGAAAAGGGGTATATTAGAGTGAAGAGAGAAGGGAGAACAAAGTTAGGATTATTAGAGTTAGAGAACTGTGATTTTTAAGTCCTTCCTCTTATCTTCATGTGACCTGTATTATAAAGATTGCAAAAGATTTTCCTTTTTCCTTGCAGCATTCCCTCAGCTGCTGGATCAGTATCTGAGATTGGTTTTGCTCTCTTTAGCCTCCCCTCTTCTCCTTTTAGTTGGGTAACCTTGAGGTAAGACTGCTTGGTTGCATAGGAATAGTGTTAATAGTAAACTAATGTCAGAGCACCACCTATTGACTAAAGGTAAAATTGTGTGTGTGTGTGTGTGTGTGTGCATACACACACATATATACATATATATTTCTTCTTCTTCTTCTTCTTCTTCTTCTTCTTCTTCTTCTTCTTCTTCTTTTTCAAAATTCAGCTTCAAGGAATTTATTTGAAAATGGCCACTGGGACAAGGAAAGCTGCTATTGCAGCTACTCAAGCCTTGACCCAAACAATTTCCAACAGAAGGCCATGAGTAGAGTTCTCTACAAAGTTAGTAGAACCATCCACTAAATCTGGGGATGCGGTTTTTCAAATTTTGGATGAATGAGGAGCTTTAAAACAGAAGTAAGACAGGAATTAAAAGACACTAGGCAGGACGTGAAAGCAGACTTTAAAAAAGAACTAGATCGATTAGAGAAGAGAATGGATACACTCACCAAAGAGGTAACAACACTGAAAAAAGACATGGGAACTGTTCAAGACAAGTTAAAGCGGACAGAAGATACAACTAGACAATTAAGTGAAATTCAAGACCAAACTACTTTTGCAGTAACTGTTCTAGAATTGAAAAATAGAGAATCTTGTTTGAAATTGAGGGGTGTCCCAGAGGTGTAGAAAGAGAATATTGGAGTGGAAATTCTAACAGCTTTAGCTAATTATGTGGACTTGCCTCTAGAGCAGCTAGAGGCAGAAACAGACAGGATCTTCCAGGTTAATTCTAGAATAGCGAAAGAGAAGAACCTACCATAAGATGTGGTCATATCTTTTATTAAATTGAGGACTAAGGATGTTATACTTCAAAAACGTTACAGAGAAGCCTTGATTATAGATGGAAAAGAAGTGAAAATCTATAAAGATATTCACACTCAAATTCTCAAACAAAGACAAAACTACAATTTTTTGACACAATTCTTCCTCAAGAACTACATCAGTTTTAGGTGGAATAGAGTAGAAGGCCTTTCTTTCGGTTTTTGTCAGAAAAGATATAACATAACATCTCTAGACAGAGCTAGAACGGTTTTGGAGAAACTGAAGAAGGATATAGAAAGATGTCAGATGACAACAGATCAAATAAACCAGACAACAACACTAAAAGTAGACAAAGATGAACAAGCCTCTTCAGTAGGAGATGTACTCAATAAAAGATCACCAGAAAACTCAGATGAAGATATAGAAGATATCGACCAGGAGATAGAAGAAGAAGCAACTGAGGAAGACCCTGAATAATTGTTTAGTGCCCCTCCGTTAGATGGTAATAATGTTTTTGTCTTGGAATATTAAAGGAATAAACAATGTAGTCAAGAGAGAAAATGTGTTTCATTATTTAGAAAGACGGAATCTGGATATAATTTGTTTATGAGAAACTCATATAAAAGATAGAGATGCAAATTTTTCACAAAATCCCAGGTTAGGTAGATGTTATGCTGCAACCTATCATAAGAAAAAGAGAGGGGTGGTAGTATATGTTAATTTTAGATACGAGGCTGAAGTGATATTTAGTGACCTGAAGGGTTATTATATAGGAATAGAGGTCAACTTTATAGATTATAAACTATTAGTAGTGGGAATTTATTCCCCCATAGATGGGAAAGATAAGTTTTTTGAAAAAATTATGAAGAATTTATTGGAATATAGCTGTGAAAGAAACCAAGAGAATTTATTAATTTTAGGGGATATGAATGGAGTGACCAATCCACTTGAAGATAGATCTTCTACAAAAGAAATTAAGAAAAATCAAGGGAAATTTCCAAGGAGCTTTTTTCAGCTTTTAGAAGATTTTTCACTTATAGATGTATGGAGGTATAAACATGGTGAGGAAAAGGGATATACATTCTATTCTGAGAGACACAGATCCATGTCTAGAATAGACATTTTTCTATTGTCTAAAAAAAAATGAATACAGAAATAAAAAAATTGAAATATTATCGAATTACCGACACTATTGGAACTGAACAAGAGAAGGTGGGAGTTTAACCAGAAATTAAATGACTATCTATTAACGAATGACAAATATGTTGACAAAGCAAAGGAAATATTAGAGTATTATTTTAAAAAGAGAATACTACAGAGGACTCCCCTATGAAGATCATCTGGGATGTTGGGAAAGCATTAATGAGAAGCTATTTTATTAAATGGGGGGCAGAAATTAAAAAAATAAAAGGGAGCGGACACAAGAAATCCTAGAAAAGATTAAGATCAAAGAGTATGAATTAAAAGAATCCTCAGATGACAAAAGAATAAATGCTGAGATTAAAAGATTACAAAAAAGCCTGGAAAGAGAACACATTCAAGAAACAGAAAAGGAACTAAAAGCTTGTAGGATGAGAAATTTTGACCATGTCAATAAACCAGGGAAATGGTTAGCCTATAAATTAAGGAAAGAAAAGGAAAAGAAACAGATTGTAGAAGTATAATACAATGGCGAAAAAATTGTAGATCAGACAAAAATTAAAAAAATATTTCATAGATACTATTCAGAATTATATCAGGACATCAATCACGCTCAAATAAAAGATGTAAAGTCTTACCTGGAGGGACAAAATATTCTTCAGATTACAGATGATCATAAAAAAAAATTGACACTCCTATTACCACATTTGAAGTATCACATGCAATCAGAAAGTTGAAAGTTTCTAAGTCTCCTGGACCAGACATTTTTACCGCATTATACTATAAAGGATTTGAAGAGGAACTTTTGTTATCTCTTCAGAAAACTCTCAATCTTATACTAAAGGAAGGAATTCTGGAATCATGGAAGTATGCTAAGATAATGTTGATCCCTAAAGAAGGCAAGGATTTACTACAACCCAGCAACTATAGACCAATCTCTTTATTGAACACGGATTATAATTTTTTTTCTTCAATTTTGGCTGATAGACTTAAAAACATTTTACAGGAAATTATACATGAAGATCAAAATGGATTTATTCTGAAAAAGCACTTAAAAAATAATATTAGGACAGTGTTAAATATGTTGGAATATTTTGAAAGACACAATGAGAAGAAACTGGCTATGCTTTTCTAGGATGCAGAAAAGGCCTTTGATAAGGTAAATTGGGTATTTATGACTGAGTTATTAAAAAATGAATTTTGGAGAAAATTATATTAAATGGATTGAGAAAATATATACTGAACAAAAGGCCCAGGTAGTTGTTAATGGTGAAAAAACAGAGTGTTTAGATATTAAGAAAGGCACACGCCAGGGGTGTCCCCTCTCCCCATTATTGTTTATTACTGTGTTAGAGATGTTAAATAGATGTATAAGATTAGATTCAGGGACAGAGGGGGTAAAAATTAAAAATCAAACATATAAGCTTAATTCTTTCATGGACGACTTGGTAATATTTCTAGGAAACCCAACAGAAAATATAGATAAGTTACGGAATATATTGAAAGAATTTGGTGAAGTTGCTGGGTTTAAAATCAATAAGAAAAAAATTCAGATTCTAACTAAAAATTTAAGTAGTGAGGAAGAAAAGGATCTTACAGACAAATCAGGTTTTAAAGTGGTGAAGAAGGTTAAATATTTGGGAACATGGATAAAAAAACAGAATACTAATCTTTTTGAAAATAACTACACAAAAACTTGGAAACAAAACAGGACTTAGATAGGTACTCTAGATTACAATTAACTTTATTTGGCAGGATGGTGGCGATGAAAATGAATATTCTACCCAAGATGAATTTTCTGTTTCAAAACTTACCGATTATAATTAATGACAAACTCTTTGTAAACTGGAGTACGGAGTTGATAAAATTTCTGTGGCAGAAGGAAAAACCAAGAATAAGATGGAATTACCTGATAGATTTGAAAAAGCATGGAGGCTGTAACCTTCCAGATTTAAAACTCTATTACCATGCAAATGCTTTGATCTGGTTCACAGAGTGGATAACTTTGAAGAATGAAAGAATCTTGACATTAGAAGGAACTGACATAAGATTTGGTTGGCATGCATATGTGTGGTACAACAAAGCAAATACTGACAAAGAATTTTTAAATCACTATGTCAGGAGATCAATCCTCAGGATTTGGCTAAATTATAAAAATAAAATCTTTAACAAGATCCCATTATGGATCTCACCACAGGAAGCCTTTCTGGGGAAAAAAATTGATGGCAATAATAATTGGTTAACGTAAAAAATTTTCCTTACCCAGGAAAAGCAGGGAAAAACATGAATAAAATCTAGGGAAGAACTTTTACAATTGGGTTTTAAGTGTAATTGGTTTCAACATATGCAATTAACAGAAAGATTTAGAAAGGACTATAAATTAAAGGAATTTAACTTTGTTCAACAATATAATGAGTATGAAAAAATTGTATTTGAAAACCCCCAACATATGACTTCAAAAATATATAAATTTTTTAATTCAACTGTATGTGGGAGGGAGGAAGTAAAAGAGATTATGATTAAATGGGCAAAGAGTATTGGACATGAAATTACGTTGGAGAGTTGGGAAGATTCATGGAAAAAAACTAATTCATTTATGGCCTCCCAGGACTTAAAAGAAAACTATTATAAAATGTTTTATCAATGGTATTAAACCCTCACAAAATTAGAAAAAAATTATAGGACAGGTAACAACAAATGTTGGAAAAGCCAGCAAGAAGTTGGATCCTTCTATCATGTTTGGTGGCTATGTCCACACATTAAAGATTTTTAGAATAAGGTAAGGATAACAATATCAGAAATGTTATCAACTACAACACCTATGAAACTTGAAATATGTCTTTTAAATCTTACAAAAGAATTAGAAGCCAGAGTAGTAAAGGATCATTGGAGAATTGTATCATACATGGTTATGGCAGCAAGGATAGTAATAGCCAAATTTTGGAAAAGTCTGGAAACCCCAGATTTGGAGATATGGTTGTATAAAATTTTAGACATGATGATGATGGATTAACTTTCTCAACATATTAGGAGGAAGTCAGAAAAGGTATTGCAAGAATGGTGACCTATCAAAACCTTCCTCAAACAGAAATGGAGCGATATTATAGTGGAATAACTGGAATACAGAACTGTTTGGTTTGTATTGTTCTGTATTTTTCGGTATTTTTTGGACCATTTTTCTGCTGTTAGGTTATTATCTTTTTCTATATTTTATTTTAATTTTCATTCTTATTTTTTTACGTGAGGAAGTTAAGATAAAAATAGAGTAGACTGCATTAATAGTCTAAAGGTTGGAGATATATGGGATGAAATTCACAATATTAAGACAAAATAGAACACTAGCTAGGAAAAGGGAGGAAGTTTATTTATGTTTATGTTGAAGTTACGTTAGTCTGGGATTATTTGTTGATGCTCACATTTATACATGAATCCTTATTTCATGTATATCTATGCAAGTAATATTATTTGTTTTTGTTTCTGTTTTTGTGTTATATTTCTTTTTCTTTCCAATTTTTTTTCTTATTTCTCTTACTTAATACTGGACATTTACTCTTTCTTGTTTTTGTTTCTTTTTTTCTTTCCTTTATATAAATATCATATAATGATGTTATATGTTCTGATGTATCTTGTATTTTTTTTTTGTTATAGTTCAATAAAATTTAAAAAAACCCCAAACAAACTGGGGAGACTGGCAGCAGTTGCTTTTGCCAGAGCTGGCAGGAAAAGGTAAGATTCCATGTCCTGCTGTCCTCTTCCCACTGCTGAATTAATTGGGTGCATCTTACTTTTGCACTTGGAACTCAGTTTGCAGCAAATGAAGTAAAGCGGGGACACAGTGGGAAAGTGAGACGAGGAGAGAGAAACTGAAACATTTTAAAAGCTGCTAGAAAAATGGGACAACAGAGGATTAATCAGGACTGTCCTTGTCACACTGGGACAATCGGAGGGTTATGCAAGGAGTGCTATGTAACTAATAGCTTTTATAATACTTAAGTCATAACAGTTGCACTACAGTTGTAATGCAGTGAAGAATAACTTTAATTCCCTTTGACATTTTGGTGTGACTATTTTTAGATACTTTATAGTTGGTGTACAAGGTATACGTGCCTACAATACATAGGCCATTTCCACATGGGGTAATAAAAACGGTGCAGTGCGTCCTCCACGGAGGACGTCTGCACCTTGGAGCGGACTGGGTCCAGACTACTTACTGTAGATCCGCACCTCAGTCCGCTCTGGAACGACCCCAAGTGGTCCTCCAGTGTGCTTTTGAAAGATCTGATTTTTCCAGTCTTTCAAAAGCACGGAGCACGCCACTGCGAGCCTGCTCCCTTGTGCAGATTCGCGGGCTTGCACCAATGCGAGCCTGCGATCTGCTGAGGGTGGGCTTTAGGCTGGTGAGCTTCAGCGGTTGGTCGAGACCCACGACCAACCAGAAGCCACCATTTTGGACGCCGGAGCAGAGCGGATTGACGACCACGCACTGCTCTGGAGCAGCCTGGACCAGACCGGGGAGCCAGAAGATTGGGTAAGTAGCGCCTCGGGGCGATTCCCTTGCCCCGTGCAGAAATGGCCATAGATGTGTTCTGTATTGTGGAGCAGCAGTTCGTTCCATTCAGATTTTTCTAAAGTTACTAAAATTATTTTAGTTTACTTATACAATTATTTTGTTTCCTTAACCACAATTTAGTAACTGGTCTCTCTTTCTTTCCCTCCTTTCCCCCTTAACCAGCAATTTTACAGTTTCATGGGGCTAGGCTGCTTAACCAGCAATTAGTAACTGGTTTGCGTGAGGGTATCTTGGAAGTGTAACTGTAACTACTTATCTTTGCAAATAATATTTCAGGCTCTGGGCAGAGTCTGTCTGAAACAAACTTGTTCAGAGACCTTGTATCAACTAGATGTACAATGGTCACCATCCAGAGCTCAGGCAAATTACTTTTTTGCCTATAGTTCCCAGAATCCTTTGCCTATGTCACCCCAAATATAGCCCACACCTCACAGTGCCCAACTGAACTTCACATTTCTCACAACATTGAAAGAGAACACATTGCTATAATAACTGATGAATCCAAGATGAGAAAAATGCAGACGGGTCCCTAGGTCCTGCATCTTTCAGTCTGTCTGTCTGATTTTCCTGGGCTCTTTTCATTTTTACTGCTCACAGGGTCACTAGTCTATTTGGATGCTCTTAAAGCTGTTTTCTGCTGAAAACAAACAAACAAACAAAGCCAGACTCAAGCTCCACTTCAGGGCTAATCAACAGGCCTTTAAGGACTTTGCATGCACTTCCACAAATTAACGTGTACAAAGAAGAAAGAGTTGATTGCTTTTTCTCAGCTTTTGAGCTGGCAAAATCTAACCAATCGGGATCAGGGTAGGCTCAGCTGCTGCCTTCCTTCAAAACAATGTTTTGCCAGCACAGCTCTGCCAGTTCAGGGACTGCCAAGGCTAGAATAGTAATGAGAAGAGCTGGCAGGTGTGAGGCGCTTTGGACAGAGAGCCAGGAACCAAGGGAGACAAAGAAAATTAAGATATTTTCCCTCTGGCACTGACCCCACTATATGCCACAGAGAAGAAAGAGTTTCCCTTGGGCTCTCTCACAACACTTATGTGGCAGTTCTGATTTCTCCTTGAGAAAGCACCAAGATTTCTAACGATCCTCATTACATTTTGGGGAGAAAGGGAGACTCCCTTGAGCCCTCATATTCGCTGCAAAAATTTCAGCAAGAAGACGCAGAACACATGTCTGGCAGGCAGGTGGTCATAAGTCCAATTCCTGACAGCTCCAGTTCCAAATGGTCCAGTAGCAGGTGATGGGAAGGACCATTCTGCCTGAGAACTTGGAAGGCCACAGTCAGTTTGGGTAGACAGCACTGGCTAGAAGCACAAATACTTTGGCCTAGTATAAGGCAGAATCCCATATAATAAAGTTCTCTCAGGCTCATTAACTGTTTGCTTAGGGGAATTTGAGGTATAATCTGAGAGTCCAAACTCACCAGAACCACAGCTCAGTCTGCTTCTGGTGTCTTGTAGGCAGTCATCACAAAAGAGAATGTTCAGTGTTTTGTTCTGTCACTACTGGATAACCGCAACCTTCACAGAAGTGGACATGATAGAGCTTGTGGTGTAGAAATTCTGCGTAGAGACCACTTCATCATAAAGAAGCAATAACACTATCCATTTTTTCCCTCATACCTCCCTGTGCCAAATGTTCTCCACTTAGGGAGCTGGGTATGTTTAGTCTGCAGAAGAGAAGGCTAAGAGGGGACATGATAGCCATGTTTAAATATTTGAAGGGATGTCATGTCGAGGAGGGAGTGGGCTTGTTTTCCACTGCTCCAGACACTAGGACAAGGAGCAATGGATTCAAGCTGCAGGAAAGGAGATTCCACCTGAACATCAGGAAGAACTTTCTGATGATCCGAACTGTCCGGCAGTCGAATATGCTGCCTCAGTGGAGTGTGGTGGAGTATCCTTCTTTGGAGGTTTTTAAGCAGAGGCTGGATGGCCATCTGTTAGAAATGCTTTGATGTTTTTTCTTGCATAGCAAGGGGTTGGACCGGATGGCCCCTGTGGTCTCTTCCAACTCTAGGATTCTATGATTCTACTGCTAAGATTTTCTGCTCTGAAGGAATTCAGTAGGCCTTTCCCCCAGAGCTTGGCAAAGTTACCCTCTCAGATTATAACTTCCAGTATCCTCCAGCCAGCATAGCTAGTTGACTGCCATATTCTGCTGGTTGTAATCCAAATATTAACTTTTCCAAGCTCAGTTCTTCCCAGCTGCCTTCCTCTTACAATCAGGTCAGGCAAAACTGCCAGTGTGATCCTTTTTTAAAAATGGAAACAGTCAAAGGATGTTCGACTGGCTACAGATCCATTTTGGAAGGGTATGAATATCTCAGCTATAACTCTTCAGTAGTGTTTTAGGTCAAGAACATAAGACACTGGGTCTGACTATTTGTTCATCAAACCCAGTTAATGTTAGTGGCTTTTCCTCTTCTCTTGCAAATCTTTCCCATCATTTATCTCCTTATTCTTTTAAGTAGAGGTGCCAGGGTAGTGTATTGGTTTGAGCATTTGGCTATGACTTGGAGACCAGGGTTCAATACCTCACTCAGCCATGGAAACCCACTGGGTGACCTTGGGCTTGTCACACACTCTCATCCCAGAAAACCTCATGATAGGTTCATCTTAGGGTCACCATAAGTCGGAAATGACTTGAAGGGACACAACAAAACAATCATGGATTGAGCTTGGTATCTTTTGTGTGCACATGCTCTATTACAAAGTCAGGGCCAGCCCTAAAATTAGGCTTAGTGAGTGTGTTGTCTTTAGTAGCAGTTTGGGAGGGATACATACCCTCCAACATTTCACAGATGAAAACCGGGACATGTATGGCAAGGCAACATCAGAGTGTGATCAAGATGGCAAAAGGTATTAATGAAGAAGAACACACAAACCAGGGGAGGCTGCAGCAGTTTGCCTTTGTCAGCCTATTGGGAAGGCACCTGAATACCCTAAAGGCACCAGATCCTGTCTGATTTTGGAAGGTAAGTAAGGCCAGGCCTGGCTAGTACCTGAATGAGAGCCTACCAACAAATATCAGGTGCTGTAGGCTGTGTTTTAGAGAGAGGAAAAGGCAAAATCACCTTTCAGTATTTGTTGCCTAAGAAAACCCAACAAAAAATTCATGGAGTCGCAATAAGTCAACAGGCGACTTGGAAGCACATGCGCACACTTATACTGGGAAGTCAAGAATGTCTTCTCTTCCCCTCCCCAACTGAGTGAATTCAATGAAAAGTACTTCTGCACCTTGAACTCATTTTTCAGCAATTGAAATAAACTGAGGACGAAGGAAGGAAATGGTAAGAGAAGACAAAGAAAGTAGACCATTTTAAAAGCAGCTAAAAAGTGGGATGGCAGAGGATTAATCTGGAATGCCCCTGCCAGACTAAGACAGCTGAAGCTGTAAGTGGATGTCTGAACCCTGTTGCTACCACTTCCATCTGAACTTAACAGTGCAAGGAATCACTTCACATTCATGAGTGCATGAGTACACAGACAGACAGACAGACAGACACACACATATATACACATAAAGACAGCCCTATTGAATTACCAGAGATGATATAATGCTTTGGAACTTTTTGTAAAATACCTTGCACCACTATGTTCAGACTACTGTCAACCAAACCAATACTCCCTCTTGTATGGAATGTATTTGTTTGAGAACTAAGAAAACACATAAAATAATCCAGTGAAGATTACAGTTGCTAGATCTCAGGGTGCCAGCTGAAATCTCTGGGAATTGTTAGGCTTCTTTGAGTCTCCACGTGGGACAACAAAATTCAAGGTGAGAAGCATCTACTTATCTACACAAGATATTTTAAAAGCCAACAAACTCTTCTCAGCAATCATCCTCAGCTACTGCTGGAGAGTTCTAGCTCTGTCATCAGACATTTGTATATATGTTGTACTTCTGCAGTGTTGCACCAAAAAAGCTGGACTGGGGCATGGGGAGACAGATGAGATGAGCATGCACATGGGCTCATTGTGTCGTTTAGGCAAAGTGGAATGCCAATTGCAGCTTGAGAGCCTTCTTGTTTTACAAGGCTGGGTGGTAGCAGCAGCACAGGGCTGGGAGCAGTAGGAATACCCCCTAAAGAATGACATTGAGCCTTTCACAGGCTCCAGAAGCAGTACAAGTCCCCAAGTGTTAGATAAGGCCATCTGAGATATGGGGTCTAGTGGAAATGGCAGCAGCTGCTGCAGCTGTTGGACGCATTTTATTTCTGCCCAGCCGGCCAAAAATTATTTGATTTTTCCCCTCTAGCTCTGGGTTGTCTTATTACCTGGTTAGTGAAGTTTTAATGGAATCCTTCCACACTAAACAATTATAGAACTATATTCTCTAACTGTCTTAACTAACCGTGAAGTCCCGATTAATCCTCTCTTATCTCACCTTTTCAAATGCTTTTAAAGATGTTCTAGTTTCTCTATCCTTTCCCCTTGGTTCTCAGCTTACTTCAATTGCTGCAAATGGATTTCAAAGTGCAAAAGGAGCTTGCAGTCCATTAATTCATCAGAGGAGGGAGACGAGAATGGTGTGGAATCTTGCTCTTCTCTGTAGGCTCTGATTTTTCTCAGTTACATGAGTCTTGAGCTGTTTCGACACTACACTGTTATAGCGCTATTATTTCACTTTCAACATCCTATAGAATCCTGAGACCCGCAGTTTGGGGAGGGACATTTAGAATTCTCAGCCAGAGAACTCTTTGGCCTCAGTAAACTAAAAATCCCAGAATTCCATGGGATGTTGAAAGTGGAATAGCAGCACTATAATAGTGTAGTGAGGAAATGGCCTTGGTTTTCATCTGTGAAGTGTTGATGGGTATGGCACTTTGACTCCACTTTAACTGCCATGGCAACTTCCTATGTAATCATGAGATTTGTAATTTTGTGAGCTAACAGAGCTTTCTGGCTGAGAATTCTAAGTACCCCACCCAACCGCAGATCCCAAGATTCTATAGGATGCTGCCATGGCAATTAAATCAGAATGATAGCACTATAACTGTGTAGTGTGAAAGGGCCCTAGATTCTGGGGCTGTTTAGCGATCATGCCCATTTCCCTAGTCAATTGACCCAGAGATAGTTCTGCTCTATTTCCCAGTTCTTGCCCCTACAACCTGCACAGATATAGTCACAAGGACCCGCACTGTGGTCTCAGGGTTTGCCCCAAAGTCTCTGGGAATGGGAGCTGATGAATTGCCAATGCTAAATAGAGGACTATGTATGCAGGAGAACTATGCACACTCAATAGTCACTGAGAGCTAAAGGCTGTTAAGGGTATCAGTTTAAAAAGGGTATAGGGCAGTTGTAGGAGGGCCAGCATGGTGTAGTGGTTTGAGTGTTGGACACTGGCAGACCAGGGTTCAAATTCTTGCTTAGTCATGGAAACTGACTGGGTGACCTCGGGCAAGTCACACACTCTTAGCCTCAGAAGATGACAAAGGCAAACCCACTTTGAACAAATCCTGCCAAGAAAACTCCATGATAGGTGAGGGTTAGGGTCACCGTAAGCCAGAAAGGTCTGCTCAGGTACAGTGGGCAATCTTTTGTCTGCTGAGGGCCAGGGGCCCCTAAGAGTAATCTCTTGGTGGGACCAAGTGTTGGCAATGGGTGACGCCAAAGCCAGCAGTACGTAGTACCAGATTAAAAAAAAAATGACTGGAAGTAGGTTAGCCCCCACCCCTTTTTGCTCTCCTTCTCCCTCTCCCTCTCTCTTTTCTGTAGCCCTCTCTTTTCCTCTGTTTGTCTTCTCTTCTTGCTTAATGTGCTGTAAGGGAAAGGAAGGACTGCTCTTATCAGAGGTTAGAACTAATCATTTGAAGAGGCTTCAAAATTAGGAAGAGTTTTCAAGATGACTACCATAAAGTTAAAAGCCATTGTCCCTTCTATGCTGTCTTAATGTTTCTGAGAGATGTGTGGCCAAGCAGCATCAGGGCGTGGGCGAGAGGACAAAATACATTACAGAGGAAGAACAGAGAGGATGCGTCAATTTGCTTTTATGTGAACCTACTGGGAAGGGCAAGATCCCACCTTCTCGTCTCTTCTCACTCCTGCTTAGTTAATGGAGTGCAAACTCTTTCCACACTTTGAACTCAGTTTGTGGCAGTTGAAGTAAGCCAAGGACAAAGAAGAAAAAGTAGGAGTGGGAAAGACAGACACGGGCTCTTTAAAAGCAACCAAAAAAGTGGGACAACAGAGGATTAATCATGTCTGTCCTCGCCAAACCGGAACAGATGGAAGGTATGCCCTTCATTATATGGGGAAGAGAAAAGATATATAGCATGAAGGCAACCAGCCTGATATTTGAGCCATTTAGCAAAATATAGCACAGTAGGGAAAGCTCTTAGGGAAGCAGAATTTGCTTTCTCTGGTACCAATCTGTGAACCTTGAAGATGAGTACAAATTTCCAGAGTGGCGAAAACCTGAGCAGAAGTACTTCTTTTAAAGAGTGGCGATAATCTGCAATATTTTGTTAGGGGTTCCACTACTTTTGCTTTTAGATTGTGTCCCTATCACTTGAGAAAGAAGTCTGCTATACCTTTCTCTGCACTAATGGAAAAGGAAGGAAAAAGAAAAGGTATAGTAAACAACTACAAAAATGTAGGAATATTTATTTATTTGTCCCCTCAGTATTTTGGGCATCAACAGGTTCTAAACTGGGGATGAAGAATATAATGAATGGTTTGTATAAATGCAAAGAGTGCTGAAATTATACTTTATAACAAAGCATGCAAATAACAGACAATGGCCTACAAATCTATGTTGTGAGCCACTCTCTTTTTCTCATTTATAATAAGCTAAGTTAGTAAGTAAACCGTTCAAGCAAAAAAGCAACATGCCAAGCAGAAGCAGGCGCACAAGGCTTTCTGAGAGCAAAAGTAGGCTGCAAATAATTTGGAAGCTATGAATATTCTGTGCTGTTGCACTGGCTTAGCTGATCCAGTAGCCTCTTTTGGGCATTATACACATTCAGAGGCTATCATATGTAAAAGATGGGGTGGGACCATCCTGCTGGGTATCTGAAAATACAAATGTCATGGTTTCCAGTGCCAGTGTCCAGTTCCATGGACATTGAAGCCAGTGGGGTCTATGTTTGTGTGTGACCCATGAGGTACAGGGCAGAATGGGATGGTCCAGTCCCTTGTTCTCTTAGTGACTTAGAACAAAGTCTATGGCCATTTCCACACCGGGCTTCTGAAATGGTGCAGAGCGACTTCTGATGGAGGTCTTCTGTACCGTAGAGTGGACTGGTGTGGACTACTTTTTGTAGTTCCACACCAGAATCCACTCAGGAGCGGCCGGAACTAGCTGCGCTGCGTGTTTTTTAAAAACCTCTTTTTCGAGGTTTTTAAAAAGCACGGAGCGCACAGCCCCGTGCCGCTCCGTCACCGGGCTCCGACGCAGATTTGCAGGAGCGCGCAAGTGCGTGCCTGCAGATCTGCCAGGGGCGGGCTTCCAGCTGGCGAGCTTCTCTGGTTGGTGGAGAGCCTCCACCAACCGGAAGCCGCCATTTGGGACACCGAAGGACTGCGGAGCAGCGGGCTCGTGCTGCTTCGCGTTGCGACAGACTTACCCGGCTGCCGGTAAGCTCCGTTTTTGGGCGTTTTCCCCCGTTCCCCCCCCCCCCACATGTGGAAAGGGCCTATGATAAGGTTGCTAGATCTCAGGACCTGGACCTGAGTGTCCAGTTTTCATGGGCCATCTCTAGGTAGGAGATGCTTTTCATATGTTCACCTCCAGGGAAGATGAAAGGGCTGTGTGCAAATGTCCAGCTCAGCTAGCATTGCTGCAGCTTGTAACAAGTCGCAAGGCTTAACTGATTTGTTGCTGAAACTGAGAAGATTTTCTGGAGGTCTGAATTTGCATCCTCTTTTTCTCCCAGTGTTTGTAGTACTGGGGCTTACCCTCTGTTCTGCTCTACAGTCAAGAAGCCCCATTAATGCATTATAGATATTAAGAGGCTATCATCTGTAGAAAGTGGGATGGTATCAACCTGATGGCCCTGCAGTGATATTGCCCCATGGCCTGAACGTTCAGTATGGATATCTGAAAATACAAATGCCATCACTTCCAGTGCCAGTGTCCAGTGCCATGGACACTGAGGTCATTGGGCTGTTTTTGTGTGTGACTCATTAAGTACAACACAGAATGGCATGATCCTGTCCCTTGTTCTATGTAGGAAAGTCCCACACTGATGCATTTAAAGGGCTGTGAGCAAAAGCTTCACTACCATGGTTGTTATGCTGTATAGATTAACATTAGAGTGTAGCTGCAGTTTAAAGCGTGTCCACTAGGAATTCAGTATGGTCTATTTCCAAGTACTACTTTTAGGGCCAGCATTCCAATTTAAAATATTTATGTACGCAGAGACAGATCATTTGCTACTGCAGCTTTGACAATGGCAACCAAGAAATAATACATAGCTAGTCTTAATGTCCCAGATCTAAGATATGTCCTCTTAATCAAGCCTCGACTTTCAGTACATTTAATACAGTGCTATTGGCTTTTCAAAGAGCATCTTGTATATTAACTTGCCATAATCCATATAATAAACTGGTAAATTAAGCTGGTGCCAATATCTCTATCATGCACATGTGGGGCCAAGGCTGAGAGAGAACTTCTCTAAGACCAGCTAGTGAGTTCATAAGAAAGGCAAGATTTAAAAATAGAATAAAAGAAAGGAACCACAACATGGGAACTCTCTGTTTCACAGGTGAGCCTCTGCATTATCATACAGGTATCTCTTTGCTCTCCATATGTTTTGACCTTTCAACTCTCAGAAGCCCTACCCAGCATGGGCAATGATAGGGGATTATAGGACTTGTAGGCTAAAAGACCTGTAGAGCCAGAGTCCCCCCGCCCCCCATGTTATAAAAGCGTACCCTCCGACATTTCACAGATGGAAACTGGAACATGTGTGGCTAAGCAACATCAGAATGTGGTCAAGATGGCAAAAGTTATTTATGAAGAAGAACAAATAATCTGGAATAGACCACAGCAGTTTGCTTTTGCCTGAATCTACTGGGAAGGGCAACACTCTGCCCTCCTTTTCCTTACCCCTTGTTGAGTTAAGGGAGTGCAAACTACTTTTGGACTTCGCATTCACTTTGCAGGAACCCAAATAAACTGAGTTAGAGAGAGTGGGAGGAGAAGGAGGGAGAAACTGGGACATTTTTAAAGCAGCTGAAAAAGTGGGATGGCAGAAGATTATTCAGGGCTGTCTCTACCAAATATGGGACATTGGAGGGCACGTAAACATTCTCCTTTGGCCATTATGTTTTGCAGCCTCACTGTTTTATTTAAAAAGGATTGCCTGTTGGAAGCCATGGGAATCAAACATGACTGAGGGAGAGTCAGGTTTCCAGTTTGGAACTGAGATTCAGTATATAATAAGCCCTCCACATTAACTGTCATGGATTTGATTGTTTGGCCATTTCCATACCGGGCTTCTGAAACGGTGTAGAGCGACCTCTCACTGAGGTCTTCTACACCGTAGAGTGGACTGGCGTGGACTACTTTTTTTAGTTCCATGCCAGAATCCACTCAGGAGAGGCGGGAACTAGCCGTGCTGCATGTTTTTTAAAAACCTCTTTTTCAAGGTTTTTAAAAAGCACGGAGCGTGCAGCCCCGTGCCGCTCTGTCGCCGGGCTCTAAAGTGGATTTGCAGGCGCGCACAAGTGCGTGCCTGTAGATCTGCCGGGGGCGGGCTTCCGGCTGGCGAGCTTCTCTGGTTGGTGGAGAGCCTCCACCAACTGGAAGCTGCCATCTGGGATGCCGGAGGAGTGTGGAGCAGCGAGCTCGCGCTGCTCCGTGTAGCGACGGACTTACCCGGCTGCGGGTAAGCTCCGTTTTAACGTGTTTTCACCTGTCCCCCCCCCCACATGTGAAAAGGGCCTTTGTTTCTCCAACCCCTGCCCTCCGTTAAATGCTTCTTTTCTGGGGGAACTTTCCCTCTCAGCAGCTCCAGTCAGGCCATGCAGCCCTTCAAAAACCCACCTCTGCTCTCCTCCTCCACCAGCTGCTGCCTGGTCAACTAAGGACAGCTTGCAGCCCCATTTCTCAGCACCACAAACCCTCTCCCAATGCCCCCCACACCCAAAAAAGGAAATGGCCAAGAGAGGAAGTACAGGGCCACTATGGTGAGTCACCCCTTTTTCTCTCCTTTCCCTGACCTGGTTTTGACTCTGCGTGCCTGCTCTCCTCACCATGTCTAGGCCTCCTTCCCTCAGGCTCACATACACATTTTGATATTTGCAGTTTTTCCACTTTTGTGGCGGTCCTGCACCCCTAACCCCAGCAAATGTGGAAAGCTGACTGTATATGTTGCCATCCCTATACCAGTCATAGTCAGGATAGAGGAAAGGGGCTCTTTCATTTTGTGTTATGTTGCATATGATTCATTCTTTTTTTTAAGCGTTCCCAGTGGAAACTAGGAGAGAGGAAAATACAGAATAGCTTTCTGCCTGTTGTTTTCCCTGCCTCATTTCCCATTTTTCCACCCCCATTATACCAGCAAAAGAAGAAGTCTTGTTCTCATCCTGTGCCATTCTCTAATTAAACTTTCGCACAGGGTTTCCTGTACACAACACATCATATAGTCTTTATTTTATGCCTCCTCACAACAGCTGTCCGTGAGCAACCATTATTATTCCCACTTTACAGACCTAGAAAATGAGGCTACGAATGGAATGGATGCATCTTACCTAAAGACAAGGTAGGCTTTGGCACCCTTAATCTTTAGCCCTTTACCTAATTTCTCTCCACCTGCCAGGTTACACTAGTTCTTGCGCCAACAAATAATTCAATGAGGAGGAGCTCCACAGAGCTCTGTTGTGTTTTCAAGGGAAAGATGCCCATTACGCTCTGCAAGGTAATGATATTCAGGAATGAGATATAGTTCTTCAAGGCCGGGGAGGTCTCCTGAAGAAAAACATGATCCAGAGAAACCCCGCCCATGTATATATTTCAAGATAAACCAAGGTTCTTGTTTTCAGATCTTTTTGCCATGCTGTTGGGATCAAGTCTGTTAGCAAGATGTTAAATTTCACACTTACTTTCTAGTCACCCAGCCTCAGGAACTGCCCGCCCCTGCAACAAGCATCAATTCTGCCAAGTTTTGGCCACAAACACCTGCCTCCCCCCAATAACACAGGAACGCTTTCTGCTTCTCATGGCTTCTCTCTGAGGTAGAGAATAGGCGTAAGCTTAGGCGCTGCTGCTACAGTGCAAAAGCAAGAGCAGAGCCACACGCTCCGTGTCGAGCAATGGCCATGCACAAAGAGGCAGGGACAAAAGAGACAGCTGGCCTCATTACTTTACCTTTGTCAAGGCTGTGATTTTCTCAGCTGGGAAGGAGGCTGGTATCTGATCTAGTCGGCCATCTCTCCCTCGCCCACTCTCCTTGCTGCTGCTTCTGTTGCTGCTTCTGACGCTGTTGCTGCTGAAGGAGGAAAAAACGCTGCTGTCTCAACATCTATTTTAAGCCTTGGCATGTCCAGGGGCAGATTTGTTTCCTAACACACAGTGAATGGGCGAAAGCGTACAGGAGCTGGAAAGAGGCGGCCAGGCTGATAGAGGCACATGTAAACACACGCCACCCTGATATATAACACACACACACGTACACACACACGTGCATTGGTGTGCACGGGATGCAGATGCTTAAGGTGGCCACCTGTGCTTCAGGACAGAAACTCAGTGCCCAGCTTTCGCCTTTGATCTCTATATTAATTCATGCAATTGAATGAATGCCCATCATCCAGAACAATAATGGTCAACAGAGGACACCCAGGGGGGCAAATTTGGGCTGAGAAGCTATTGTTTTGTTAGCTTTTGCTGCTGAAACCCTACATACAGAGAGAGAACATATTTTGCTCAAAATGCACTGCAAGAAAACTAGAAACAGGTCATTCCTAGCATATATAAGCATACCTCACTTAACCTCTGTTCATACCTGCCCAGATATGTTTTCCTTCTCAACCTTTATCTAGGTGGACTTTTTTTCATCACATTGACCTTGGGGCAATGGTGAAGGAAGGTGGAGAAAAACATACTTTCAGTGTCAGATTGCAGCAGCACATATGCAGCAAAGAATGTCATAAAGTTTGAGCTGGTAAAGAATGAGACTCAGCTCTACATGATCCTATTGTAGCTGTGCGTGCCTCCTTACAACAGCAAGGTATACAGCAGTGGCCTCCAGATTCTCTTACTTAGCATGCATGAACAGCAAAACAGAGACAAAAGGGCAGATCAAATAAATAAGCCTGCCTGTCATATCCTTCAATATTTCACAGATGAAATCTGGGACACATGTGGCTGAGTAACATCGGAGTGGGGCAATAGCTGTTAATGAGGAAGAAAATACAAGTCAGAAGAGGCTGCAGCAGTTTGCTTTCATCTGAGGCCATTTCCACACTGGGCTTCTATAATGGTGCAGAGCAACCTCTCACGGAGGTCTTCTGCACTGTAGAGTGGACTGGCATGAACTACTTTTTGTAGTTCCACACACCAGAATCCACTCAGGAGTGGCCGGAACTAGCCGCGCTGTGTGTTTTTTAAAAACCTCTTTTTCGAGGTTTTTAAAAAGCACGGAGCGCACAGCTCCGTGCTGCTTCGTCGCCCGGCTCCGATGCGGATTTGCAGGCACGCGCAAGTGCGTGCCTGCAGATCTGCCGGGGGCGGGCTTCTGGCTGGAGAGCTTCTCCGGTTGGTGGAGAGCCTCCACCAACTGGAAGCTGCCATTTGGGACGCCGGAGGACTGCGGAGCAGCGAGCTTGCGCTGCTCCGCGTCGTGACAGACTTACCCGGCTGCCGGTAAGCTCCGGTTTTGGGCGTTTTTGCCCGTTCCCCCCCCCACATGTGGAAAGGGCCTGAGTCTACTGGGAAGGCTAAGATTCTGTCCCTTTCCTCTTTGCTGCTGAGTTAACTGAGTGCTCTGAACTCAGTTTGCTGCAATTAAAGTAAATGGAGGACAAAGTGGGAATGTGGGAAGAGAAGAGAGAGACTAGGACATTTTAAAGGCTGCTGGAAAAGTGGGATGACAGGGGATTGATTAGAACTATTCCTGCAAAATCAGGACAGTCATTAGGTGTCCACTATTGGACAAGTGTTGCCTCCTCTGCCCAGCAGCTGTGTTGCCAGGTTGTAGACAGAGGTCTTTCCCACCACACCTTACCTGATCATTTTGGCTGGACATGACAGAGATTGAATCAGGGATAAATAAGCAAACACGTGCCCTGCCATCAGCGATGGTCCCTCTCTATTAATTTCACATAAATTTTATTGCAATGCTCTCCAAGTTAGCTGTCTGTGATGGTTGAAGCTCCTGGCGAAGCTGCTGATGAAGCTGCTGATGACGAGCAACAGCTGTTGGTCCCTGTTGCTCAGGCTGGAGATGAATCCTGCAGCTCAAGAGCTCCCCCTTCTGCCGTGGACCAAGCAGGCTCAGACGTTCCTCTACTTGCTCCTTTAAAGGAACAGGGTTCTGACAGTGGTCCCAAAGATACTTTTGAGCTGGCTTCAATCAGCCCACAATCAAGGCGGAGGCTTAAGAGAGCTGTGCAAAGGGAAGCTTCCTTGATTAAGTTTAAGACACAGTGACTGGCCACACCTGTGCTTTGGCTGTATTATCTGCCTGCTTGGAAGCTTTCCTTTGCTTGTGGCAAACCTTCTACAAGTTCTCTCCTTGCCCGTTCCTCGCTTTCAGCACCTGGCTCCTGGTATCTTGGATTGAACTCTCAGTTCCTGACTCCTGTATTTTGGACTCTGACTTTGGCTTTGCTTGTCTTACTGTCTTTGGTAAATGGACTTTCTATGGTTAATTCTCTGCTTGACACATTCCGGCTTGACTCTGTTATCTCTCTCACTCCCTTCTCCGGGCTGGCCCTCTGCCTGGGTCCCAGACCTTGACACTATCAGCCATGAATGGCCTTGGGCAGTTGCCAACACATCTTCATGACTTCAGTGCTTGGAAAATATCATATGGGGTGGGGGGAGGCAACAGATACTAGAATCCTGCAGCTAACATGGTCAATGCCTATGCTGTGTGAAGGATTCTGGGAATTGTGCTCCCCCGTAACTTTCCTAATCTCTGAAGTAAGCCCAGGCCCTAACCTGTTGCTGTTCCAAAATGCTGGTCTGAAGCTCCTCGCAGTAATGGAGCCAAGGTAGCTGTGACCATTGTCCATCTTTTTAATCTACCCACAGTGCCTTAGAGCTTCCAACACAGAATTGCTCTAAGGCAATACTATTTCAGGGCCTATGGGTCATTCAGAATGGGGGGGGGGGGTTACCAGTAGCATTGTGAAGTAGAGTGAAGGTTTTTTTACACTTGATTTTAATCAAAAGGCTGAGAAGTGAAGGTTTTTTGTGCATACTGCAGTTATTGCCTTTGCCTTCCATCTCCACCAGGATATGATAAAGCCAGGAAAGGGGAGGCAGTTGCCAAACAGCCAAGCAGGAGAAGAGATTAATGGCCTTGCCAAACCTGGCACCAGCATTGTTGGTATCTGATGCTGTCCTAGGAAGTTCAGTCCCCTAGAATTCAATCTCAAGTTTAGCCTGGGGTTGCCATACTCCAGTCCCTCAAACCTGGGTGTTTAATTTGCATATTGCACAAATTATTATAGGTATGTGTATTATTAAGTTGCATTCTAATTTTGCAAATTCAATACATTAATTGTTGCATATTTCTACCACTATGTTTCAGTGTTTGAGTGTTGGACTAGGACTCTGGTAGACCAACATTTGAATCCTCATTTGGTTCTGGAAACTCACTGGGTGACCTCAGACAAATCACATTCTCTCAGCCTCAGAAAAAGGCAATAACAAATCCCTTTTGAACAGACCTTGCCAAGAAACCCCCCTAATAGGTTCACCTTAGATTTGGAAGAAGTCAGAAATGACTTAAAGCACGCAGGAACAAAAACAAACCATTTTTAATATTAAAATAATCTTCTGAGTGAACTTATACTGTTATACTTAAAGTGATGGACTTGGAAGACAGATACCCAAGTGCAAATCTTTCTTGGTTATACAATGAACCATGTGACTGTGGGCTAGCACTACCTTACTACCTTGTTTTGAGGATTAATAGCAGTACAGGAACAATGTAAAACCATGTGAGGTGGCTATGTATGTTCCTGGCATGGAGCTAGCTAGCTAGCTAGCTAGCTAGATAAAATGAGGAGGAGGAGGAAAGGTAGGAGATTATTTTGTTATTTATAATGCTACTGTATAGTGGGCTCTCCACTTTCAGATTTAGCACTTGTGGATTTGATTATTCATGGGTTATTTTATTTTATTTATTTATTAAAAATAATCTTACTCTATTTGCCTCTGACATGGGAAAAATTTGTTCTTTCTAGGAATCTCTAGGTCCTCCAGTGTGAGTCTATGGTCCACTTGCTCTGGGAGTAGACCATGGAGTTGTGCTGGATGACCTAGAGGTTTTTAGAGAGAACACTTCTCTAGATATTGCTAGGTCCTTCAGTGTGACTCTATGGCCCACTTCTGCCAGAATTTGACCATAGAATCATGCTTGAGGACTGAGAGATTCTTAGAGAAGCATTCTCTGGTAAAAAAGAAGAGCATTTGCAATTTTTATTTGTCTTTTCCCCATTTCATGGGGGGGCTTGCATCCTTAAACCCCACAAAAATGGAGGGCTTACTATAGATTTATATCTATTTATATATCTTTATCTGTATGTCATTGGTTTTTATTCAATGATTGCAAAATGCACAGATCTATGAAATATCAATATCACAAGAACCCCTGAAAGTATTAGAGGAAGTTGCCATTGGATTCACAGATAAAAATGCAGAGGAAAGTAAGGGGAATTTATTAACCACATCTTCCCTTGGGCTTGGCCTTCCCTTGTACCTGCTTGCTCCTTGCAGCTTCTCACTGCACCTCTCACTCTCTCTTCCGTCCTTTATCTTCTATCATCTCATTCCTTTCACAATGCCCCCTTCCCTTACTAGGTAGCTGCACCTCCCTCCCTTCTTTTCCTTACCTTGCCCCTTGGCCATGGTCTCTGTCCTTCCTTCTTATACTTCCCACCCTCCCCTCTTGCTTTCTGCTACCGCTCCTCCTTCTCTTCTACCTACTGTGACCTCATACCTGCTTCTCTTGCTCCTTGCACCCTGCCATTCTGCCACTCACTCTCCCTTCCCTCATTTTCCTTCCCCGACTCACCTCACAACTTAGCCATATCTCCCTCCCTTGCTTCCTGCACTCTGCTAGTTGCATATCCCACCCTTCCTTCCTTCCCAACATTTCTCCTCACCTTGTTCTGCCACACCACTTTCTCTTCCCCTTGCAGCCACATCTCGTACTCTTCCACCCTTTCTCCCTTAGTTCCAGCTTTCTTCACCTTGCCTCTCTTCCCTGCTCCCCTCCCTTGCTGCTCTTCCGACCCTCTCCTTCTCCCACACACTTGCTTCACTTTATGCTGCTGCTTTCCTGCCTTCTAAAGAAGCAGCGGTTACATAAAGCTGCCAGTCCTGTCTTAAACAGGTCAGGTTTAAAACAGGGACAGGAAGGTGAAGATGGTGGTGCTGTTGCAGGACAAAGAGAACAGGGAGTGTTGGTAGCAGGAGCAGCAGAGAGGTGGGTGGTGAGCTGAGATACTGAGAAGATCGTAGGAATGGGAATTGCTTTAGCTGAGATTAAAATCTACAATAGAACACTTCAGTTTTCCAAACCACTGTCTAATCCAGATTTCCTCTAAATGGGAACTCTCAAGATGGATCTCTCAAGATGTTTTAGACTATGGCCCTTTCCAGACGTGGGGAAGGAGCCGCTCGAAAACGGGATTCCCGGACTTCTTCTCCGTCCGGGCGAGTCTGTCAGGATGAGGAGCAGTGTGAGCTCGTCGCTCCGCACTGCTCCGGCGTCCAAAATGGCAGCTTCCGGTTGGTGGGGGCTCTCCACCAACTGGAGGAGCTCGCCAGCCTAAAGCCCGCCCCCGGCAGATCTGCAGGCACGCACTTGCACGCGCCTGCAAATCTGCTCCGGAGCGCAGGGACGGAGCAGCACGAAGTCGCACGCTCCGTGCTTTTTAAAAACCTCTGAGAAGAGGTTTTTAAAAAGCATGCTGCGCGACCAGTTCCGGTCGCTCCGAACTGGACTGAGGTGCGGAACTACAAAAAGTAGTCCACCCCAGTCCACTCCACAGTGCAGAAGACCTCCGTTGGAGGTCACTCGGCACCGTTTTACTAGCCCAGTGCGGAAATGGCCTATAACTCCCATTAGGTACTGTCACTGACCATTTCAGCTACACTCTACCAATTCATGGCTTTATTCTGCCTGTTCCCTCTTGTGCCCAGCTGTATTTTTTTAGTTTAGTAGTAATATTGTGCAGTCTTCCCTCCACATTCACAGTTTGATCTTTGCAAACTTGATAATTCATGAGGTGCCTGCTTGCCTCACCCCCATTCTCCCTTCCCATCCCCCTGCCTTTTCCCCCCGGGTGTGTGTTTGTTTCTTCCACAGACCTGGGCAAGAGGCAAGCAAACAGCAGGGGACAGCCCCACATGTGGGCTTTCTCTGGTTGTGTTTCTTTCCTTCTCATTCTCTTGCCTATCATCTGGGCACCTAGAAGGCAGTGTGCCTGGGAGAAGTGCAAGTGATTTGGGGGGAGGGAGCCCTGGAAAGGAATGGGAGGAGGAGCACTCACTGGGGTGGCAGAGGAATTATCTGTTTTTTTTTCTTTTCTTTACTTTCTCAAGAGTTCTGTGCCCTGAATCCTCATGAAAGTCAAGATGCCCTCACACGCCTAGTGGATTGGGTCACACTACGGAACAAAAGGACATTAACATTGGAAGGTGCAGACAATAGAATGGTGTGGCATGCTTATTTCTGGTACAACAAAATAAAAATCGATAAAGATTTCACAAATCATTTCATAAGAGGAGCTCTGTTAAAAATTTGGATTTAGATCAAAAAGAAATTCTACAGCAAAATCCCATTATGGGTATCTCCCAAAGAGGCATGTTACGGAAGATGGAAGAATCCTAACGATAAATGGGTAACATATAAAGATCTAATAGAACATGATGAATTAGGAAACGTACAGTTAAATTCAAGGGAGAATCTGAACCAAGAAGGAGTTAAGCTACAGTGGTTCCCATACAGAGAGCTCCCAGAAAGGTACAAAATGGACTTGAAATTAGAAGGCTTTGCCCAAAAAGGTCCTCCCAACGAATTAGAAAAACATAATTTTTTATTATTCTAATCATATTATGTCTAAACTGTATAAACTACTCCTGAGCTACAACATGGAAGACGAGGTAGTTAAAGATACAATGATTTCCTGAGCGAGAAAGATAGGTCATGAAATTCTTTTGGAACATTGGGAAAGATCCTGGAAATTGTCACATAAATTCACATTATCACACGATTTGAAAGAAAACTACCTGAAGATGCTATATAAATGGTACTTGACACCAGCAAAGATAGACAGAATGTATAAGACACATGACAATAAGTGCTGGAAATGCCAAGAGAAGGTGGGGACATGCCACCATATGTGGTGGAGTTGCTCAACGAATTTTGGAAACAGATATGCAATACAATTACGAAGATCTTTAAGATACAAATCCCACTGGTTCCCGAACTGTTTCTGTTAAACGTGTTGCAAAATATAGATTCGATATCTGTAAGAAAATATTGGAGAATCTTCCTTTATTTGATCACAGCTGCCAGATTAGTTCTGGCTAGCCGATGGAAAGAAAAGGACACTCTCACATTAGAACAATGGATAACAAAAATTATAGAAGTGAAGGAAAAAGACCTTCTTACATGCAGGATAAGAGGGAAAGCAGATAAAATAAAAAACAAATGGTTACCAGTTTGGAAATTTCTCAAATACAATTGGGGTAATTCAATTATAGATTAGATACTGTTAAATCTGGTTAAAATAAGTCAAAGATAAGGCTAAAGGAGATATAACAGTTCTATTTATATTACATTGACTGTTGATGAATTTCAGTGATATTTACTGTTGCTTCTGAAGTAACATTATGGACTAGATGAACAAGTTTCACGGGACCAAGAGAAGATCCATCAAATTGAGCAGAGTATTCAGTATTTGTTTGAGATTACTATAAAGGGGAAGGAAGTGTAAGTAACAGATAATGAAATAGGTTCCAAATTTGGGTAGGAAGGAGGGAACTTTTTTTAACTTTTTTTTTCTCTTTCTACAGAAATGTATATATAAAAAGAAATATGGGTTAAAAAATGTATTAGCATTAAGTAAAAAAAACCCTGAAAGTAATTTTGCAAAGTATATGTCATTGCACCAGAAATGTTTGTACTCAACTACTTTCAACTTCTTTCATTATATTTTCTTCCTTTTTTTTAAATCTATGGATGTTAATACTTTTAATAAAAATAAAATTAAAAAAAAAGAAAGTCAAGGTGCCACTGTAGTACATAATGAAGCATATTTTTTCCAGACCACTTTTTTTCCCCTATTGTCCCCCCCCCCCACAAAACTCAGACATTTTGCACAAAGAATATATTGATGTTTCTGGAAACAGTGTTTTAATGTGTAAAAATTGTGCTTTTTATGTCAAAAACCATGTCTGTGTAAAAAAAATCTAGCACAAACACACATTTTTTAAAAAATGAAACACTGATTGTGCAATTTTTGCACAAAAACCATGTATATTCTTGTCACACCTACTTTGCATTACACTAGTCTTGATTGTATGGCCATGGTGGGATCATTTTTAACCTCTTCCTGCATGCTGACTTGCGTTCCATGTCCTTGTCTGTCCTGCCCTAGCATTTCTTGCCTGCGCAGGCAGAATCACTTATCTTCTAACATTGCACAGATAAAAACTATGGGTGTGACCAAGAAATTGTGAGGAAAGGTTGGACAGAACCTAAGTCCAAATAAAATATACATGATGTACATTGAGGTTTGCACCTGGGAAAGACAGTGGATGATGCAATCCCATGTAATATCTGCATGAGCCACTGGGTTGTGTAACCAGGGCAGGAAGGTTGTATCATACATCTAGCAAGGTTTGTTAGAGTTACATCAGAAATGCCTGTCTATAAGGGGGTGTGTTCTAGCCAACTACCCCCCCTGATGTCTGAAGGAGCGGCCGGAGGCTATCTTGTCATGCTGTTGGATGCTGAAACTCTGTTGGAGCCTTGTATATACTGTACGTATTGTAACTCAAGAGTAAAGGCCTCCTGTTGGAAGATAACATTGCATGGGAGTATTTTTCCTGGCTTCAGGGTTTTGCTGTTAATGTTTATACTCTGCTTGGACGCTTCTAAGCTGTGTGAGTAAACTCTGCTATATGGTGATTTTCAAACACTTGACTCTGGTAAACTGTTTTGCCAGAGCTCAGTGCTGGAGGGAAGTGCTACCGAGGTTTTTGTGTAGTTCCCATCATCTACTATCCCCCTGAGAGAAATGTCAGACAGTGCTCAGATGGCAAAAGTTATTAATAACAAAGAACGTACAAGCTAGGAGAAGCTGCAGCAGTTTACTTTTGCCTGAGCCTGATAGCAAGATTCTGCCCCTGCTCTCCTCTCCTCCTGGCTGATTTAACTATTTGTGCACTTTGAACTCATGTTGCAGAAACTGATGGAAGCTGATGGCAGAGGGAAAATGGGAGGAGGAGGAGGAGAGAGAAAGCAGGACATTTTAAAAGCAGCCAGAAAGGTAAGATGGAAGAGGGTGAAAGGGGACTCTCCCTGCTAAATTGGTACAGATGGAGGGCATGGAATCAGCTCAGAACTGGTGTCAGCAAGTGGCCCAGGCAGCAGAACCAGCCTTAGGTGTGGGCAGCAAACAAGGTAGTAGGCCCTCTTGAACTATGACTCCCACAATCCCTGAGGGCAATTTTGGGAATTGTGAGACAGCATAGTGTAGTGATTTGAGCACTGGACTTTCTGTCTCAAAGATGTCCTTAGAACTGCTGCATTTATCTCAAAAGGCACCAAATTGCATTGCTGTAATGGCCGCTACCCTCCACCCTGGATGGACAACCTCAACAAATACAGTTGATTCAAAGCTGTTCCCTACCTGTCTCCCATAACATAGCCAAGAGGTGCCATTTCTTTGAAGACCCTCAGAATCAGCTTCCTCTTCCCCATGTGCAGCTCATATTCAGAAAAGAATTTGTCTAATTCCATCACTCAGTTGTAAATTCGAATGTAAAGCTAAGAGGCTTTGAGAAATGAAATTAGGTGGATAAACGGTTTGACTTAGTGCCGCTGATGGGGAACTTGCTGGTCATTTTCACTGACATGCTTGTCTGTCGAATTCACATTGAGGACTAACTAGAAAGCCTTTGAAAAGGATCCAACGCCTGCTTCTCTTTGGTGATGAAAATGGCGGCTCTTTGAAATGCCTGGGAAGGTGCATGGAGCCCAAATGTCAACATCTCATCTTATGAAATGGAGGGAAGTCATGTGGATAGGAAAGTCAAAGCTATTTCCGTCATACTCCCCTCACTTCATCTCAACCAACCAACCAACCAACCAATAAATAAATAAATAAATAAATGGCTGTTTCAAATACAGATGCTGAGTTGGGGTGATGGTGGCAGAAATTTGTCAGCTGTGAAAATCAATCTATTGTTCTGATTCAGCACTGAATTCCCGGACATCACACGGTTACCATGGTTGTCATGGGCTTTCTCACCAGCACATAATTCTTCCCTAATTTTATTCTCAAAGGAGGCAACAAATAATTCTAGTGACTTTCTTCCTGCTGCAAGAAAGTCTTTGAATGCTGACTGCATAGTTTTTGAAGACATTTGAAATTTGTGACTTACTGTGCACAAAATTTGCATGTGGTTGTTTCTGCAAAAAACAACATTTTCCGTGAAGGAAAAGGGCTATTTTCTGCACAGAAAATGCTGTTTTCTGTATGGACAACCACATGCAAATTTTGTGCGGAATAAGTCTCAAACTGTGAAAACTCTCTTCAGTCTAGAAATTTTCTCCTCAGGGTTTCGCAACACTTGACAAACTTGTTTTTGAAAGTTCTTTGAATATTTTTGAATATTCTTTCCACCTTTACTCTGTCAGGAGGAAACGGAGTGCCAGAGGGACTGCCATAGGCCTGAAGTAAGTGGAGGACAATCAAGGGGCTGCTGTAGCTTTGAAGGGAATGGAAGGTTTTCAAGCTACTGAGAGGCAAACAGCCCAGTAGCAGTGTGATTCCCTGATCCCCCTCCTCATCAAGGGTGCACCTATGGGAGGCAGGTTGCAAAATCAGAGTACTGTCCACCCACACAAGAATTCCACCTTGCCATGAAGTTTTCCTTTAGTCCCCAGATTTATTGCATTTCAGTAAACTAAAAGGTTTAGTTAAGCATTTAGAAATGCTTTCTAGGTATTCAAAGAAAATGAGCAGGCAAAGACACCAGGGAAATGCAAACATAACAAATATAAGAGCTCTAGATCTGAATGATTTTCAATGTGATCACTCTCTGCAGTGCTACAGATCTGGGGATTACTGGTATACCACAGTTAACCAAGTTGATGTGTTCCTTGGTTGATGTGTTCCCTTTTACAGAAAATTTGGTACCAAATGCAGAAGTAATGTGGAAAGAATAGAGAGAGGCTCCAACCCCACAGAAAAGAGCACTTCAACATGTTTCAGCAAACCTTTTCTCCAGAATTAACAATATGCACATGTGAAATGAAACGATCAGGTCAGGTAAGCCTTACATAAATAAATAAAATGAGTTTGAATGTTCTGGAGACTGCTCGAAGGCTTTTCCAAAAATGCATACACAATGATTACTTTTTCTTTCATCAACCTCCGTGTTCCCATGATTTCCATTTTGGTGGCCAAACATACACATCTCTATCTTATCTTATCTTATCTCATCTTATCTCATCTTATCTCATCTTATCTTATCTTTCTGTCTACCTACCTACCTACCTACCTATCTATGTATCTGTCTATGATGGGGGCATCTGGCGAGGCAGGCTAGTCTGTTCTCCTCCTTTTTCTCTGTTTTGCTGCCCATGGTTTCTCAGAAGGGATTCTGGAAATAGTTGCTGGTTACCTTGCCTGGTGTAGGTAGGAACACTCAGCTAAGGCAGCATGAGGTGGTGTAGAATCCTACTCATTCCCAGCTCAAGCTTTATTGTAGTATTTACTACAGACATACTGTTGGAGCCCAGAGTCCACCATACTCTGAGTGCTCCTTCACCAAACTCGTAGTCTTGATGCTGCTAAAAAATTCTTCTAGCTAGAGATTAAGGAGAAAAAGGGTAGCTGGAGGAGTGTGAAAAGACTTTGTAAAAAGTTACTTCTTTGTCAGAGGCTTTGTTGACTGAGGCATGAATGCACAGAAAAATTTCATTGAGGGCTGAGTTTTTATTTAAGAAGGCAATGTTCTTATTTTACCCTTTTTTAAATATACCCTGTTCCACTGCCTTCCAAGCGATAGCTGTCCCTTGGCCAGGCTATTCAAATCTCTCAGAGTTCTGTTCTCTTACACCCCCCCCAAAACTCATTCTACCCTTTGCATTAGTCAAGGAATATGCAAAATTTGGAAAGCTCTCCAAAAATGAACTGGACGAAATTCTTGCCCATCTCAAGAGCATGTTTATTCTTTGTCCTCAGGCCTATGACTCACTATTTGACGTCCTTTTAGTGATCTCTGTGTTGTGCCATCTATATGGACTAAATTTTTGGGACAGTACACGATGGTCATACCCAGTTGATGGTAGCAGAATCAGAGTTTTTATGTGGAACTATTGTATCTGCAGAACTATTATGCATATGGATGTACATCAAAGTTTACGGAATAGTGTGCGTGGTTGTTATCTTGTGTTGCTATTCAGTACAGGGATTGCACAGTGGAAGTATAGAATCATAGAACTGTAGAATCATAGAATCATAGAGTTGGAAGAGACCACAACGGCCATCGAGTCCAACCTCCTAGCATGCAGTATAATACAGTATAATACAATTCTCCCTCTACATTAGCGGATTTGTCCTTCATGAATTTGATTATTCATGAGGCACGTGTGTGCCTCCACCCCCATTCTCCTCCTCCCATTCCCTTGCATTTTGCCCAGTGCAGAGAAGGAAGCCAAATATATCTTGGCAAAAAGCAAGGTAATTGGGTGGGGGAGGCACATGCATGCCTTCCTTCTTTACCTCCAGTGTTCCTCCCTCCCTTCTTCCCAGTTCTGAGATTGGTTGCCGAGACAAAAGGCAAGGGAATGGGGGGGGGGAGGGAAAGGACAGACGCACCTTCCTTCTGCCCTCTGGTGCTCCCTTTTCCCATTCCCTTGCCTTCTGCCTGGTGCTGAGATCGTGTGCTGAGGCAAAAGGCAAGGGAATGGTGGCGAGCCTGGTGGGAGCCTGAAAGGGAATGGGAGAGAGAGTGTGGAGTGGGAGTTATTTGCATTTTTTTTCACTTTCACCAGGGTTCTGCACCCTGAACCCCCATGAAAGTGGAGGGGCCACTGTATAACTATGCTATGTGGAAGTAAGGTGTGATCTTGGGCATAGTTGCCTAGTGGGCATCTGAGTAGGTCCCCAGAATTGCTATTAATTATTTTTTTTCCTGTGACAGTTGCAGGGGTAGGATGGGGAGCAAAACTGGGGTGAGAAGGGGCACAGAGACCCCAAATCTTTAGGTGAACTTGCAAAAAAATTGAAGTTTAATGTGGGGAGATGAGTACTTTTATCATTGTTAGCAACTGATGTTCACTGTTCAGGGGGGAAAAAAACACTTTTAGTACAGCTCCCACCCCAGCATACAAAAATGCCACTATTTATGAAAATAATGTAATACATCATATTAGGGAACATTGCTTGCAAAAATGCACCTGCTAGGAAAAAATGGATGCAATTTTTAAAAGAGAAGTCATGGAAAAATGTATATATTTTCCTGTGGAAATAAAAAAAAATGCAAATTGATGCAGACATAAGACAAAATAGACTCACATTTGGCAAAATGAAAAATTGAATGCAAGTGAAGTTGACAGATTTGCTCATCCATAGGTGACACAGCCTTAGAAGCAAAATAACTAATTAGAACAAACAAAACAAAACAAAACAAAGAAAACAAAGCCTTTGCTGGTGATATTTTTTAAAAAGATAAGCCCCTCCATCTTGAATTTTTATGAATTTAGCTAGCACATTCCAAATAGTCCTTCCAGATTTGTGCATTTGACTTTCACAAATTTGATTATTTGCAGATTATTTGCTGCTACTTCTGCTTCCCTCAGGTGCTCACTCACATGTGCAGGTGAGTGGGGGAGTGGGAGGAGGGAAGGCATGTGCATGTGGTCCCTTGAGCCTGGGCAGGTGGGCAGGAGACAAAGGGATGGGACAGGGAGAACGGGAGGAGGGAAGGCAAGCACATGAGTCCCCTTGCTCATTCACTCAGGCAGACAGGGGAAAGATATTAGCATTTCCCCCCCTTTTGTGAAGGTCTTGCACCCCCTAACCCTCGTGAAAATGAAGTGGCAACTGTATTGCTCAATGTGGTTTCTCACCTTCACGGTCAGCAAACTGAGCTGTGAAGATGAGAAGACAATGCTGTTGTTGCTACTGCTGTTGTCCCAACTTCTTCCCAGTGTGGGACTAATGGTAGCTTAAGAAAGTTAAAACAGATACAGCTAAAAAAACCCCTAGTATCATACAAAAGTTAAAAATATAATCACTCTATCAAAATTAAAAACATTTAAATGCATAACCATCTAAAAGAACAAACCATCTAAACAACTCAAAGCATGAAAGGCCCTTCTCCCTGCCCCTCTCCCATCCCAGGAGTCAGCCCTCGAAAGGTCTTCAGCTCGGTTCGAAAGGATAGAAAGGAGAGCACCCATCTAACCTCTCTAGGAAGGGAGTTGCAGAGCCTGGAAGCAGGTACCAAGAAGACCTTCTTCTGTGTTCCCACCAGACGTACCTATGAGGGTGGTAGGACAGATGGAAGGGCCTGCCCAGAAGAACTCAAGGTACAGTCAGGCTCTGATAGGGAGATACTTTTGGATTTGCCTCAGTGACAAGCGAGGGCATCCAATATCAAGTAGGAAGCAGTAGCAGCAGCACACAGTGACACCCATAGCTACCAAGTGAGCTACTGTACCTTCAGGAGATGAAACAATGCAAGGTGCTTGTGTGTGCGTGTTTTAAGCATGCAGTTAGACATATAATGTGCAACTGAGAAAACGGGGAAAATTATACATAAGAAGTCATGCACTGGAAATGGGGCACTGGCACTGAAATTTATAACAGTGAGAGAAACCCTTGCAGAAGCTTTAAGGATGTTCCCAGACTATTTTGGATCTAGCTTCAGCAGCAAATGTTTGATGAAGCAGCAAGAATAGACAGATAACCCTGTTACTCAGCAAAGACAGGTTCATATTTAGTAGATAAGATAGGTCCCACTGGTCTGTTTTTTCTCTTATCTTTTGTTGATCTTTTGTGTAAAAACGTCATTTGTGTATTGCATTTCAAACAAGTTATGATAAAATGCACAAAAATGCACAGTAGGTGAGGCAAATTGACTTATGTGAAGAAACCACCACTGACATACTGATGGTATTTCACTGGTGACATACACAGGCCCAACCTCCCATTATGCCTTTGTATGTACTTTTTCAGTGGTTATGCAATTAGATATTCAATATCCCCTCTTGTAATGACTTCCTACTTCCAGCCGAGCTGGCCTACACAGCACCAGAGAGTGCCTCCAAAGCCAATAGGTAGCCGGGGAGGCTGGGTGATGTCTGCCTGCAGTTCCAAAGCTGGGAGAAGAGAGAACATGCCATCCCCCTAGACTTCCAGTTACTGACGTGTTCTCACTAGGATTCCAGGAGGGTGATATCTTCTCTCTGTTCCTGGCTATGCAACCACAGTGGATGCTGCTTGCATGCTCCTGCCCTCCCCTGGTTACTGATTGGCCACGAGGCCATGCTCCAATGGCAAAAAAGATCAGCTGTGTTGGGGCAGAAGCCTGGAGGCATACTGCACTCTGCAAGGTAGACATAGGCTCTTAGCCAAAGGATAAGCAAGAAGCAAAGCACACTTGGATTGAGTTCTTGTTGGCAGAATCGAAGTCTTTGCCCGTCTGCTTACACTGTCATCCAGAGAGGAGGCTGCTCCTCTTTCCTGGGTCTGCAAAGGCAGCTTGGGGAGGGGGCTTGATCTCAGGCTGTTCACCACCCACAGCCATTGATCAGCTGAGGAGGGTTCACCCAATGTGGCTGGGCTGCCTCTGTATACCAGCCAAGGAAAACATAGCTTCTTCCCTCACTTTAGAATCATATAATCGTAGAGTTGGAAAAGACCACAGAGGCCATCCAGTCCAACCCCCTGCCATGCAGAACACACATCAAGGCACTCCCAACAGATGGCCATCCAGCCTCTGCTTAAAAACCTCCAAAGAAGGAGATTCCACCACACTCTGAGGCAGCAAATTCCACTGCCGAACAGCTCTGACCATCGGGAAGTTCTTCCTGAGGTTCAGGTGGAATCTCTTTACCAGTAGTTTGAATCTATTGCTCCTTATCCTAGTCTCTGGAGCAGTGGTAAACAAGCCCATTCCCTCTTTGATCTTTCAAATCTTTCAAATATTTTAATGTGGCTATCATGTTCCCTTTTAACCTTCTCTTCTGCAGACTAAACATACCCAGCTCCCTAAGCTGCTCTTTGTAAGACATGGCTTCCAGACCTTCCACCATTTTGGCCACCCTCCTCTGGACAAATTCCAGCTTGTCAATACCCTTCTTGAAATAAGGTGCCCAGAACTGGACACAGTATTCAAGATGAGGTCTGACCAAAGCAGAATAGAGTCGTTTTATTACTTTCCTCAATCTAGACATCGTACTTCCTGTTGATGCAACCAAGAATCATGTTGGCTTTCTTGGCTGCCAGATCACACTGCTGACTCATGTTCAGCTTGTGGTCTACTAAGGCTCCTATATCCCTTTCACATGTACTGTTGTCCAGCCAGGTATCTCCCATCCTATATTTGTGCATTTCATTTTTTCTGCCTAGGTGAAGGACCTTATATTTCTCTCTGTTGAAATTCATTTTGTTAGCTTTGGCCTAGATCTCCAATCTGTTAAGATCATTTTGACTTTTGACCTGTCCTCTGGTGTATTCCCAATTTGGTATCATCTGAAAATTTGATCAGCATGCCCTCTACTCCTTCATCCAAGTAATTGATGAAGATGTTGAATAGCACTGGGCCCAGGACGGAACCCTTTGGCACCCCACTAGTCACTTCTCTCCAGGATGAAAAACAGTTATTGGTGAGCAGTCAACCAATTACAAGTCCACCTAACAGTAGCACTGTCCAGCCTGCATTTTACTAGCCTCTTTCTAAGAATATCATGGGGAACTTTGTCAAAAACCTTACTGAAGTCAAGAAATGCTACCTCCGCAGCATTCCCTTCATCTATCAAGCTCATAACTCTATCATAAAAAGAGGTAAAATTAGTCTGGCATGACTTGCTTTTGAGAAACCCATGTTGACTTTTATAGCTGCTGCTTTTTTCTCCCGTGTACTGGAATTCACCTCAGGCGCGCTTCTGCAATTGATCATTAGCTGACGAATCGACTGGTTCCTAGGAGCTTCCAGCTGTTGTTGTACACCTGGGGCAAGAGACCTTACACAAGGAGATACTGGGTATCTCTTTCTACAGCTTTTAAGAGTACATTGTGCCAGAAGCCTTGGAGAATGCAGATCAATGTTACTATGAATGCCATTGACTTCATGTTATTTGGCCTTGATCAAATACTCAGCATTTGCATGTAGTTCTGATTTTCAGCCTCCTTTGGGGTGGGGAATAGAAGCCTATGCTTTCATAGGCAACATACAAAGTAACTTGGCGCATTATGTGGCCAGGTAAGGCGGTAGCTTTGTCTTACCTTGTCTGGCTAAGTAAATGGTGCTTTAGTTTTTCTTGCATGGGCTGTGCATCAGAAACATGAGACACCCAGATGCAAATCCTCACTTGCCTACATATTGGACCATTTACTGTGCCTTCTCAAACAAAGCTTGGAAAAGGTATATTTTGGACTACCTCTAGCCAACATGGACAGCGGCCATGCTGCCTGGGTAATGCTTAAGGCTGTAGCCCAAAACAGTTTCCAAATCCTGAACTCAGTCTAACTTACCTCAGAGGGTTGTTGTGAAGATCAGATAGAAATGGAGATGTATGGTGTCTCAAGTTCTTTGGAGGAAGAGTAACGATTGTAATAATATAAAGTATGTGTACATATAACAAAATTTCTATTCTACCAATTTACATCTCATACCCTTCAGTATTTCACAGATGAAAACTGGGACATGCGTGACCAAGAAATATCAGAGTACAGTCAAGATGGCAAAACTTATTAATGAAGAAGAACAGACAAAGGAGAAGCTGCAGTTTGTTTTTGCCTGATCATCCAAGAAGGGGTACGATTCTGCCCTTCCTCTTGTGTCCTGCTGAGTAAATTGAGTGAAAACTACTTCTGTACTTCAAATACAGTTTGCAGCATTGGAAGGAAGCTAAGGACAAGGGGAGAGGAAGAGGGAAGAGGAGAGAGAAACTGAGATATTTTAAGTCAGCTGCTGAAATGGGACAGTAGACAATTAATTTGGACCCCCCTGCCAAATTGGGATAGTTGGAAGATATGACATCTGTGACTGCTCAGAATCTGAGGCCCTTTCCGCAACTCGTCCTTTTGAGGAGCTGGGGTGCGGGGATCGTGTGAGCAGCCTCTAGCCAGAGGCTCTCACGTCGCGGTTCCTTCAGCTCTGCAACTGCCGTCTGCTCACGCGAGAGCCCCTCCTCTTCCTTCCACAGTGCAGCCTGGGATTTTCCCAGGCTGCACTGGGGCAGGAAGTGTGAGCACTGCGGCTTCGGAGCTCCGCATGCACAGCAAGTGCGCGCAGGGCCCTGGAGAAATGCGTGATCGTGCACCATTTTTGGCTTGCAGCCGAAAATGAAATAGTGGTGATCAGCACCTACCAGGCCCTGGATAGTGTGATTGCGAGTGCGTCCTGTGGACTGCTTCTCGCAGTTGTGAGACGCTCCAGGGGCCCTTTCATATGGCAAATGTTTTTTTTTGCCATGGCTGAGTTTTGTATTAGAGAGCATGTTGCATATCCCATCACCCCAATAGGCTGTGGTATACACAAAATTGGCAGCTTCTACAGATGGCTGGCTCCATAATACAATAAAATTCTAACTATTTTTACTTGCGGTAAGCCAACATGGTGTAGTGGTTTGAGCATTGGACTATGATGCTGAAGAACTGTGTTTGAATCCCTGCTCAGCCATGGAAAGTCACTGGGTGACTTTGGGCAAGTCATATTCTGTCAGTCTTAGAAGAAGGCAAGAACAAATCTTGCAAAAACAAACAAAAAACAAAAAACAGAAACCAAACCAAACCATGATAGGTTCACCTTAGGATCTCCCCAAATCAGAAACTACTTGGAGGCATGTAACAGCAACGATTTTCACTTGCAGTTTGCATTCTAGCCTTTGCTTAGAAGAGGCTTTGTGAAATCTGGCCACTAGGGGCTGCTCTAATTATATAGAAAACTCATTTTGCCTTCTGCAGTATAAAACAAGACCAAACAAAGCAAAAACATTCAGAACCTGAAGTGAGGAAGCTAACAAACAGCATTCAGGGAGTTTTCCAGTCATTTCTGGTTTCCATTTGGAAGACAAGCCTGTTCTGCACAGTTTAGGCATTTCAGCTGGTAGAGAGGCATGTGCTGTTAAAATAGTTGTATGGCTGGAGGTGGAATAATAAAAAAAAAACAAAAACAAACTATCAAGGACCATAAGAAGAGAGGGCAAGAAAAATTTTGCCCATCTAAAGTTAGCACCTGGACAGTGGATGGATCAGGTACATATCGGACACTTGGCTACAGTCTTCCCCTATGTAGTGAGACGTATTATGTTTCTATTTAAATGATTCTGTATCCACAAAATCAATCAACTGCAGCTTGAAACTATTCAAAACAACAGCAGCAGCAGCAGCAGCAGCAGCAGCAGCAGCAGCAGCAGCAGCAGCAGCAGCAGCAGCAAAACCTAAAAAACAAACTTTGATTTTGCCATTTTATATAAGGGACACCATTTTATTGCCCCATTGTACATAATAGGATTTGAACATCCATCAGTTTTGGTATCCACAGGGGCTCCGGAAACCAAACCCTAGTGGATACTGAAAGCCCACTGTACAGGTGCCCCTTTTTGGGTAATACTTTTCTCTTTTTTGGAAGGGGTTATTCTACCTGGAGAACCAGCGTGGTGTAGTGGTTTGAGGGTTGGATTCTGACACTGGAGACTAGGGTTTGATTTTCTGCTGAGCCATCGAAAACTAATGGGTTACCTTGGATGTGTCATACATTCTCAGCCCCAGAAAACCCTACAAGTTGGAAATAACCTAAAGGCACACAACAGCAACATAGTCTACTTGAGCCCTGTATCAAGTTGTAAGAACCAGTGTGATATTATGGTTTGAGCTTTGGGCTAGGACTCAAAGAGATGAGGGTTCAGATTCCCACTCAGCCATGGAAACCCACTGGGCGAGGTTGGGTGAGTCACATTCAGCCAAAGAGGAAGGCATTGGCAATCCTCTGAGTAAATCTTGCCAAGAAAATCCCGAGAGAGGGCTCTTATAAGTCACAGCCAGAGCCCTGATCCCTGATACGTCCCGTATCAACAAACCAAGCTGCAGCATTTCCTCTTTCCATCAGTGCATGTTGTTTAGCTTCTCTACCTGCCTTTATTTAAGCTCCTTGTGTTTTGAGCTGCCTGATCTATATTTATTGTGACACATGGCACTTTTTATGAGCCACAAAGATGTGCTAGTTAGACTATTTGGCTATGATCCTCTGAAAACTGGATTCAGACCCCCCACTGTATCCCTGATGTTTACTAGATGACCTTGGACATTACTTCTTTCACAGAAAATTTGGTACCAGGGAAGAAATAACATGGAAAGAATAGGAATAGGTTCCTATACCACAAAAAAGAAGAGCAACTCAACATATTTCAACAATGCCCCCCCCCACCACAAAACTAACAATATGCCTGTGTGAAATGAAACAACCAATTTGGGTAAGCTTTGCATAAGTATAAACAAACAAACAAAAAAACAAAATTAAACCTTCTAGAGACGACTTGAAAGTTTCTTCAAAAATGTACCCGGGGCTAACTTCTTCTTTCACCAGTCTCCACTTTCATTATGTTACTATGCTACTAAAAAATTGGTATTGAAACATTGAGAAGATAGCATTTCCCAGTTTGGAAATCATGAAATCAGTTTTGAAATCATGATTTCTTTGTGGCAGTTTACTCTTGAGGGCCTTTGTCCCGGCAACCAGTGTGCTGCAGAAATTGTGGTCCTCCAAACATCTTTGAATTCCAATTCTCATCAATCCCAGCCAACCTGGCCAGTGACAAGGAATCATGAGAATGTTTGCACAACATAGTTTCACTATAACAGTGGTTCTCAGACTTTGATCTTTTGGTTGTTTTGGGCTTCAGCTCCTAGAAGCTGCCAGCCAACCTAGCCAATGATCAGGTATTTCTGGAAGCTGATGTTCAAAACATATGGAGGACCAAAGGCTGAGAAGAATTGTCCTATAAATACAGAGCACTGGATTAGGTCCTGGTTCAGTTCCTCAGGAGGGTCTGAAGCTCATTGAGTGGTCCTCAGGAAGCCCTTTTCCTCTGAGGTGGATAAACCCAGGCCCTTTCCACACCGGGGTATTAAAACGGTTCAGAGCGACCTCCCACGGAGGTCGTCTGCACCGTGGAGTGGATTGGGGCGGACTACTTTTCGTAGTTCCGCACCTCAATCCGCTCCAAAGCGACCGGAACTGGCGGCGCTGCGTGTTTTTTAGAAACCTCTTTTCAGAGGTTTTTAAGAAGCACGAAGCGCGCAGCCCCGTGCAGCTCCGTCGCCGCGCTCTGGTACAGATTTGCAGGGGCGCACTAGTGCGTGCCTGCAGATCTGCCGGGGGCGGGCTTCTGGCTGGCGAGATTCTCTGGTTGGTGGAGAGCCTCCGCCAGCTGGAAGCCACCATTTTGGACGCCGGAGGAGTGCGGAGCAGCGAGTTCGCGCTGCTCTGCATGGCGACGGACGTACTCGGCTGCCGGTAAGCTCCGTTTCGGTGCGTTCCCCCCCGTTTTCCCCTCCACATGTGGAAAGTGCCCCAGTTCAGCATAGCTCACAGGACTATAATGAGAATTAACCAAGCCACGTACGTGTGTGTGTGTGTGTGTGTGTGTGTGTGTGTGTGGTGGTGGTGGCGGTGGAGGAGGAGGAGGAGGAGGAGGAGGAGGAGGAGGAGGAGGAGGAGGGACAAGACGATATCACATGCCATCACAGCTCCTTGGGAACAAAGCAGCCCTCCAGATGTTGGACTAAAATTCCCAGCGTTCCTCATCGTCGGCTCTGTTGGATAGGCCTACCTGGACTTGTAGCCCAACAACCTCTGGAGGGTCACAGGATTTTCACACATGGCTGAAATACAGGTAAGATAAAATGTAGTGCATAAACACTTAAGATAGCCAGCATGCTGTAGTCATTGGAGTGTTGGACTAAGACTATGAGAAACCAGAATTTGAATCCCTGCTCAGCTCTGGAAACCCAGTGGGTGATCTTGGGCAAGTCACACTCTCTCAGCCTCAGAGGATGGCCATGGCAAAACCCATCTGAACAAACCCTACCAAGAAGCCCTCACGATAGGTTGGCTGTAGGGTTTCCTACAACTGGAAATGACTTGAAGGCCCAGCACCGCCACCAATATCACCAGTATAAACACTTGCACTTGTCATGTGTCTGTTTGTTTCTGGGTAGGCCCTGGTTTAAGCAGGGGTGTACCTCATTCCACCACTGTGGAATGACCCCCCCATTTGATTGAATTACAAGGCATGAGTGGTGCGTGTACAAATGTTGGAAGTGAAGAAATGTATACCCATGTTAGGACAAGTAACTATATATTTCTGGAGGCAACAGAAGCAGAGAAACTAGCAGTTAGGATTTCCTGATTGTTCTTTTTATTCTGTCAATACATTGATACTGTTGCTTCCTTACCTTGACTTCACTTTCTCTGGTACACGTCATCATCATTTCTTATCCATAGATATCAGACAGACTCAATCTTCTTTCACAGTTCTGCTATTCATTCTAATGAACTCTCTTCACTGAAGTTTTTTTTTTTTGTGATTCTCACCTCAATATTCATAAAGACTATTAGCAAAAATATGTGAAATTCAACTGGTTGTTTTGGATTTTGAATTAGATGTGCAACTCTTTCTTCATTAATATCAATGGTAGAGTGCAGGATTATACACTAAGTGTCTTTGGTTACCTCTTCAAGCAACAAACAGAGAGAACACCCCCCGCTCCAAATGTGGGATTCTTATCTACCATTTTGTACTGGAGTAGTGAGAACTGTGTATTACAGAACATCAGTAAAATGCAACTAACCAATGATTCATGGTACATATTAGTGGATGTCTGTCTCACCCGTTAAATGACTTTGTGTGGAGGTAGCAGCAAATAGCCACAGGAATCTGTGGAATATTCAGTGGGGTTTTCTGTAGATCCAAGGGAGGACAGCATTGCCAGAGCCATTTATTCTGATAAATAAGCTTCCTATTGTGTCACTCTTTGCCTGGCTGTTGTAATCTTGTCAGGAATGAATGATCACCTCCTGATTCTGCATCTGGAGCTTCTAACCCAGATGTCTAGTTTTCGAGCAGATCACAAAAGGCATGAGCGTGGCATTTCAATAAGAACAGCTCTCAGAAACATTCCAGTGCTTACCCAAGGGAAATGGGATATCAGAGAGCTCCTGCAAGAGTAATTTTATTCCCTTTCACCCCATTTAGTGTTGTCAAGTCACCAAAGTTTACAGATCCAGATGAAACTATGGGGAAAAGAGAATAGCCAGCCGATGCTGATCTTTGCTACTGAGAAGGTGCTGTGGAAGAAACTGGAAGGGCCACCAAATCCAGCCCGTCGTCTATCATCAAGACCAAGGTGGGGAACACCTCTCAGATTTTATTGGGCTATAACTCCCATCAACCTTAGCTTGCATAGCCGATAGGAATGGATCACAGGAATTGCAGTCCAGCAACATCTGGTGGGGGGACACATATTCTAGACATTGCAGCCTCTTCTTAATTGTCTTCTATTGCACATCAATCCTCAGTGTGACAGAGAGCAAGATAATAATGTTCCATAAAACCAGTACAGCAAATAGATCCAGAGAGAGCAAGCCAGCAAATCATTCTATCAGTAGGAAGTGAATTCACTAGCCACAGAGTTCAGCAGTTCTTGGATATGAATGCTGACCATTAGACTCTGCAACTGAATGATCTCAAGGGTGATCACAGGTGGCAGTTCCGAGCCATAAAATGTCATATCCCTAGTGGGCTAATGAGCCACTGCTTTAGCAGCAGAGGGTATGCTTATTCATGAGCAATTACAAGTGGCTGGGGAAGGGGAATGTTTAAAAGACCCAGCTGTGTGACTTATCATGAACAAGAAACCAGTAACGTATTGTGTGTGCCAGTTCCTGTACTGGTTGGTGGTGGTCCCCAGAAGTGGTGTTGGCCTCAGTGGTCAGCTTCCTGTGGAAGAAGGCTGCATGCATGGTAACACTAGACAAGCAAGCTTTTGAAAAATTTCAGAGTGGCAGTGTGAACATATGGGTCTGTGTTGATTGTCATGGGCAGGACAGTCCAGTAGGATGGGAATGCTATTACTGATTTTCAGTTGACTATAATTCTATATATAATTCAGCGTAGGATTTCTACAGTAAGATCAGTGATTGCCTAATGGTAATACACACAGTTCAAATTTCCAGGTTTTCTTTACAATATGGCCTCCTCCTCTTCCTCCTCAGAGATGGGGTACAGAACTACATCAGAAGTTGCTTTTTTCCAAAGAGGTCATTGTTCCAACGAGGTCAAGATTGTATGCACTGATGGGTAGTGGCTCTAACAGGGTTGTAGATAAGAATTTTCCAGAGTTGGCAGTAGTCATGCCAGGTTTTCATCCTGGGATGTTCTGCATGCAGAGCATATGCTCACCTGCTGAGCTCTGAGCTACAGAGCATAAGCAGAGCATATGCTCACCTGCTGAGCCTCCTGCTCTCAGATGCACAGAAATTATGCAAATGCACCTAGCTGGTTCTGATCACATGAATTTATTATGATGGCAACATTTGTTTTAGCAGAATTTGAAATGTTTGGGCAAGGGCACTAAAGGAAAGAAGACAAGGTTGTTACTGCCCTGGCTAGTCCGAGCTTTGGGGATATTAAGAGATATCCTTTTGATGTCATAATTCGGCTTCACTTCTCTATTCCTTTCCACGTGCTTGCGAGGCCCCCGGACAAGCACGCATACAAGCTCAGCCGTTAATCGCCGTAATATTCCTGGACAATACAGGCAGGTTAGAAAATAACTGACTCGCTGCTTTAGGAGACCTCCAGGCAAGTACTCTAATTAGGTATGCATGCAACCTACCAAAGAGCCTCTGCCCCGCGCTGGCAGCTTGATGGGTTAACTATACAATACTCAAGTACTCTGCATTTGCGTACTGGCTACTCTATTGAGAACCTCTGTCATAACTCAATCATTCAGATTCTGACCTTTCGGAGGCTTTGTCTCCAACTCCAAATCTATTGTTTTCCCCCAAGTACGGCATAGCCTGCAGTCACATTCTCCTTATAAAAACCCTTGATTCCGAGAACTTCCTCGGATCGCTCCCGAGTTTCATCCCGCCTTGCTGCTGCTTTGCTTGGCGAGCCTCCCCTCAGCTCCACGTGCTGAGCTACATCGTACCCCAGCCTTGCTCTCTATTTTTCCGGGCTTCAGGACAGGTGAAGTATCACCCAAACCAGCAACCCCTCTAAAAATCCCTCTATACCACTCAAACCTTTATTTCTTTAATTATCTTGTGTGAATGTGTCACATACACTGTTTTGCTTGTGTTTGTAATAAAACATCATTTATTGCTTCTGTGTGTTCCTTGACTCAACCCGACCCGACCCCGTAGACATAGAGTTCAAGATCTCGTTAAGTTACCCTGCCTCTCGCAGTGCTCTGAGCTAATTTTCCCCACCTTTAGTTGAGCACATTTTGGTGTCCCTCCCGGGACCCCCAGTACGCAGAGTAACAAGCTCAAGGATTGGATTAGTAGATTTTTATTTTTATTATTATTATTTGTATTGCAGAGCTTTCTCGTTAGGATGATAGCATCTGGCCCAGCGAGCTCAGCATTTCCTACTGCAAGGGAAGAGGCACTGTCACCAGGCAAAAAACTGCTCCAGATGCTGGATGAGCTGCTCCCTTGATCCATAAGCAGGAATTCAAGGAAGCTGTGAAGTGCTTCCAGGTAAGCACATTGGGGTGATGTACTAGCAAAGGCCAGAAGCTACACTGTTACACTGATGAGATGCAACCCTGGACATGATTGGCCAGACCCAGTTCATCAACATACAGCAGAGTGAGCAAAGTGCATCCCTGGATCCGTTTGCACCCCCAAAAAACTGTTTTTGTTATCCTTGACTCCTCCAGGCTCCCTGAACTGCCTTTTCTTTTTCATTAAAAAGGGGTGAATCTCCAAGAGGTAAATCAGCTTTCAAATAGGTTTTACAGGGCTTCTACTGCACTGTTTAATCAGGTAACAGCTGTTTTTTCAAAACCCGAAGTGAACTTCCAGCCATTTCTGGGCTTGGGGACACTTTGGGTAGTCTGTATGGCCCTTGGACGATCCTAAAGGCTAGATATTAGCCCTGGGACCTGTCAGTTGCCCACCCTGTGATACACACCCATATACTTGCATTGCTGCTTTCAGGCTTTTCAAAGTGGTTCCTCATGAGCTGCCATGCATGCAGCCTATGGTGCTGGTTCCACAGGGATCTGACCTGTCACAGATGCCCCACCGGGCAAGATCCCTTTCACCCCCCCACCCATCCTCTGTTGCTCTACCATCACGCTCTGTGTGTTGTTCGAGCATATTTTCTCACAGGTGACATTTGTGTGTCTTAAACAGGCGTTTGCTGTAATAACACTCTCAGGAATGAAATCACCCAACCGCACAGGCTTTTTTAACAGCAACCCCCATGAGCTGAGTACAAAGAAAGATTTAAATGTCACAGAGAAAGCACTGCACACGTCCATCAGGAGACAAGCTGTTTCTTTGTCAGGGTGGGAGCAGAGCAGCTACCAGGGCTGTCACGGCTTGGAGAATAAGGGTTCAAAATAGCTGCCGTAAAGAGAAATGGGAAGGATCTTTTGGGGGAGGCTATTACAACTCATCATTTCCATAGCGCCTTAAGGCCCAGTGCTTCTGAACATGCACTACTGAAACAAATGGGAGCTGTGTAAGAGCACAGACTGTTTGTGTGGCTGCTGCTCATTTCTGTGGTGTGTTTGTGTGTGTGCATGCGTATGCAAGACATGTATCCTTTGGATCATACTCACTGTCTGAACTACACCAGTCCCACTAGGTAATACAAAAGACAGAAATGCATCTTGCTTCTTTTAAATTCAGTTTTATCCCACTCCTCTTGACCCTGTCCTACCCCATGGTAAACTCCTAGGGAAGAAAGGTGCAAATCTCCACAAAACTTCCTCCCTGGAAGTAGGAAGGAGTTGACAAGAATAACTGAGGTACTCTGTAGATACCCTTCTCCATAACAGAGCTTGGAGTGGCACTGCTGGTAGGTGATGCTGGGAATTATAGCCCAAAAGGGAGCATCTTGAAACTCTGCATCAAAGTAGTGAAGCCTTGGCCATTTCCGCACTAGGTTGTTATAATGCTATTACTCCACTTTCAACATCCTATAGAATCCTGGGGTTTGCAGTGGCCCCTCTCTAAACAGCAAACCCCAGGATTCCATAGGATGTTGAAAGTGGAATAACAGCACTATAACCGTCTAGTGCGGAAGTGGCCACACATAGCTGCAACTACAAAGGTAGCTAAAACAATTATGTTGCAAAAAGAGTGACCTTATCCCTTGTAACCCAGGAAGCTTGCTTGCTTGTTTACGTGTGTGTGTCTGTGCGTGTGCTCATGTGTGTGCACGCACACACAATCTCTCACTTTTTCCCTAATTAGGGGTATAAAACAGCTTACAACATTATTGAGATATAATAAAATATAGTACATTATACATATAAAACTATCCATTACTTTAAAGAATTGTAAACACTACTTTAAAACATTTTAAATATAAACATTTTAAAACACTACCTTAAAAAAATAAAAGGTACAGCATCTCTATCTAAACCCAGCTAGTTATAAATGGTCTGGTCTTTGCCTGATAGCAGGAAGATAATCGAGATATCTAGTCCATTTTTCCTTTGAAGGATTTCCCTTAATCTAGGAGTTGAGAAGTCTTTATGTCCATGTATGGGTTTGACCTCCAGATCTCCCAAGTCATAGTTCAAAACACCAGACCGCACTGATTTTAGACTACCCTTTCTTTGATGTTCCTTGTCAATGAAATGTTTTTCAAGGCCTCTGGGACCCATAACCTAGGCCATTTCTGCACTAGACTGTTATAGTGCTATTATTCCACTTTCAACATCCTATGGAATCCTGGGGTTTGCAGTTTAGGGAGGGGTCTCCCTAAATGGTGGAGTTATGTGCTCCTGCTTGGACTATGAATCACTGGGGGCTCAAACTTGGATTTCTGTGACCAGACCCATTTGCCCAGTTCCACTTTTGTTATCTCTGAGACACCGGATGAAATATATTCTATTCTTCTGTGCTTTTGTTAGTACTGAAATTATGTTCAGTAGATTTTTTAAATTGTTTTGCTGTTTTTATTGCCCTCATCCCCCCTGCATTGTATTCCTCCTCCTCCTCCTCCTCCTCTACAAGTGACATTATCAATTTGGATTATTCTTCTTGTAAGCCCAGTTAAGTTTTTTTTTTTTTTAGTTGAAAGGAAGGATATTTCAAGAAGCAAGCCAACAAGCCAACATTTTTTTTTAACCCTTGGGATCAGATTGGCAGGATATTTACCTCACAGTATTTGTAGGTGGGTGAAGTAGGAAGATTGAGAAAGATAATGTTTTACATTTCTGGTACAGCAGATTGTCTCTAGTGGATTGCATCCTTGGAAACATAACACACACACAAACATATATACACACATGCACACACAGCTGGAAATCTAACAGCCGCGTAGTTTTCATTGGTCATTAAAAACAAAACCAAACAAATTAGGCAGCATCAAGTGTTGCAAATGGAAACTCTCTCTTTCTATCTCACACACCGATGCAGACACACACACGCAGACACACACACAGAGACAAAAACATAAACACTCACACACAAGGGAAAATAAATTGGAGTTGATAATTGAGTCTGAGAAAGGGCAGAACCCATCAGCAGATGTCATGAGATCTGCTTTTAAGAGCTGTAACCTTTAAAGAGAAGAAACAGAGACCAGGTGGGAGAAAACATCCCCTTCTCCATCTATGTCTTTCACGAGGAGGTGATTTTTAGTCAAGAGCAAAGAAGGTTATAAACGGCAAAGTGCTAACCACCTTCCCTTTGTCTGAGTAGATGTGGATATATGGAAGGAGGCAGGTATAAGGAAACAAAATCTGACCTCTCTGAACTGGACTAGTGGGTTATGTCGACTAGAAACAAACAAAGAAATTAGGGTTGCAATCCAAAGTCCAAGTCTTGGGGGATTCTGGGAACCGTAGGCAGATGAGTACCGTTTGAAGCTCTGTCGCTGACTGGCAGGTGGGTGCATCTTGTCTCTTGCACACAGGATTTGCAGATGTGTAGAGGACAAGCATCTCATTTTTTTAAAGAAATGCGGGGGGGGGGAATTTTGTTCAATTTGCAGTTTGATAAGTGCTTACCAAATTTACTTCTTCCAGAGTAATATATAAATTGGAATGGGAAAGAAAAAGAGTGAGTGAGAATGAGCAAGGAGACATGGTGCTCCTGCAAAGGTACCTCAGGAAAGGTGAATATTTGGACCAATCGCTACCTCTCATTTTAATCTACCTCACAGGGGCCCTTTTCGCATGGCATTTCTGATGCAAAAGGGCCCCTTGAGCGTCGCGCACATGTGAGGAGTGGTCCACACGACACACTCACATTTGCGCAATGCTCAAGGGCCTGACAGGGACCGCGCACGCATTTTTTCATTTTCAGCTTGAAGCTGAAAGTGCTCCACAGTTGCGCATTGCTCCGGGGCCCCGCGCGCACTTACCTTTCGTGCAGAGCCTAGGGAGCCAGGTCGGTCTCGCTTCCTGTCTCAGTGCAGCCTGGGAGGTCCCAGGCTGCACTGCGAAAGGGAGAGACGGGGCTCTCGCATGAGCAGGAAGCTCGTGTGGAGCTGAAGGACCCCGGATGCGAGAGCCTTTCTCCGGAGGCTGCTCGTGTGAGCCCCGCACCCCAGCACCGCGAAAAGGTTAGGTGCAAAAAGGGTCAGGGTTGCGTTACCATTGCCAGCCACTATTTTTCATTTTTATTCTACCTGACAGAGTTGTTTTTATTTCATTTTAAAACTATCTCAATAGGGTGGGGTACAGAAGAATTCTTTATACTGCCTTGAATCCCTTGGCCAAAAAGCGAAACAAAACAAAAATCCAAAACCAAATGTGGTATAAATGTAGCAAACTAGTGACTGCGAGCTTTTTGATGCTACCCAGCTATTAGTACTGTGAGTCCACTTCAGGTGTCATTGCAGCACTCTCTGGAATTCTGGGATTTGTAGTTTGATGAAGCACTGGGGTGCTTTGACTGAGAATTCTAAATGCTCCCCTCAAACAGCAGATTCCAGGATTCCATAGGATGGATCCATGGCAGTTAAGTCAGAATAATAGTACTATAACTTTACTGTGAGAGAATCCCTGGCGTCGTTCCAAGATCTTGTGTTGCTTCTAGATTCTGCCTCATTTTTACCTCTGACATCTCATTAAGAATTCTCATCTGTAAACACACACACACACACACACACACACACACCAGATTTTCTCCACACCACCTCAGTGAAGCCTCTGTGTGCTTTAAGTTTTTCAGTCTGGGCCTTAATATGAGGTCATTAACGCATCTCAAATCAGCAGCGGCATAAAACAAGCATCCTGAAGGGGCAATGTGAAAAATGGTGACAGAGATCAGAAGTGAGCGGGAGACAGGCTGGAGCCTCTGTACTCAGCCAGGGAATGATTAATGAAAGTCCCCTCACCACCATTCATCCTCCTCTTTGCAAAAGAGGAAGCAAGAGAGCTTGACAAGAACAAGCACTCCTGGTGCAAGGAGGGTAATCTCAGGAATGATACGTCTCTGGGAGATTCCTGAGGTCTGCATGCCCATAATAAATTGCCCTTGTCAGTGCCAGGAAACTTATGAAGAAAGATGGTGAATGCTGGAGAAGCAACAGGGAGAATTAAAAAGAATTTCCCTTACCCAGTGATAATTTCAAAGACTCTGCTTAGCCTTCTTCCTTTGTATTCTAGACTCCTGCAATCAGCCTGTTTCAGATTTATGCATTGATTCACTTGCCTACTTTTTGCTTCTTACTTAGGGCTCTTTCACATGCCACAGTTATACAGTAATCCCCCTTTACCCACCGTCTTGCTTTCTGTGGTTTCAGTCACCCACGGTCCAAAAATATTAAAAATATTAAATAGAAAATACCAGAGTCTGGGCAAGAGCAGTAATATGGCCTGCTCCAAGTCCTTCTACCTGCTCCTTGCCTGCCTGGCCACCACCCACTTTACCTGCCTCTTTACCAACTCCACCACAGGAAATAGCTCTGGCTTCACTGGAAGTAGCCCTCTTCCCCATACAGTAGATCCTCCGTATCATCCTGTGCTGGCAGCCAGCCACAGCTTCTAGCTCTCTAATTAGAGACTGTTATCAGACTGATGAGCAAAGTTTGTATCAGTTTGTTAGGAAATTACCAGATGCTGTTTTGCAGTCCGAGTCTGTAGAAAACCCAGAGTGACAGTCCAGTAGCAAAGTCCATACGGCAAGTGAGGGTCAAGGTCTCCGTGAACATGAGCAAGGAATCTGAATGTGAGGCATGCTACTTCTGCTGATAATATCAGTTGTCTGCAACAGCTTCTTCCTATCTGATTCCCTGCTGATATAAGCTGACAGCCTCCCCCAGCTGTTTGCCTCACTATATAAATGCCCTGAGTTTCCTGGGCTCTCCCTCTTTCAGCTATGCTGGCTGCCATAACTATTGTCCCTTTCATGTCTGTGTAGTGGCTGTTGGTAGTGGAGTTCCATTGCGGGAACCTCTGAGAATATGTTTGGGTCCCATAATATTTTAAATAGTGGCTACATACACCCAGACACTTCAGCATGTCCATGTTCATGTTACCACTATGTTAGGTATAGGATGTGATGTCGGAAGTTGCATATGCAGAGGTCATTAATACAGAGGGTCCACTGTATACTATTTGGTACTATCCATGATTTCAGGTATCCTTGAGGGGGGACTTGGAACGTATCCCCCACAGATAAGAGGGGATTACTGTAGTTGTATGATTATACTTTTAATTGCCATGTTTTCATCCCATGGAATCCTGGGATTTGCAGTTTAGGGAGGAGTACTTAGAATTCTCAGCCAGAAGGAGTGTGAAAGGGTCCTAGGGGTGGGGAAACTTTGGCCTTTAGATGTTTCAGATGATAACTCCCACAGTTTCTTCCATTGGCCCATGCTGCGTGGGGCTGATCGGGGGTAGAGTGGGGCTATGGAAGAAATTGTAGGCCAAAACCTGTATAAGGCCATAAGATCCCCAGCACTAATCTATACCATGATCTTCAATAAGCTACAGGAGACTTCAGTTACACTCACAGGAACCAACAAAAATGGTAGTGTCAAGACCAGCCCCAGCACTAAACAGTGAGGCGGATGGTCTCTGTTGGCAGATGTGGTCATGAGACGATGGAAGATAGAGCTGTGTGTGCCATGTGGCCTGCCTTCTGCTCCTCAAGCTTGCCCGCTGGACCAATATAGGTGCCACAGTAAGATTTAACTGCCAGTGTAAGCCTAAAGCCAGTCACCACTCTCACTTAGAACTGAATCAATCGAACTTACCTAAGAGTTGACTGGGTCTGCTTTAGCTGGCAACTGGATACAGGTCATGGTCAAGCTTCTTCTGTATTTTTAATGGGAGTATCATTTGTCTCTGGTAGCATAATGACTTGGGCTGGTGAGGATGCAATCTATGAACAGTTCTACATTGTCCAATGAGAGTTCCTCCCAAAGAAGCATTATAAGATCACAGCCTAAACAAAGCATTGCCTATGTGTTTAAAAGATGATTAGAAAGGCTTACTTTTCTTATCTTTTTTTTTCATATTGTCTTTCTTTTGTTTGCACGGAAAATCGTAATGTTGAATGAATCCTATATTATGGTTGGAACTCCATGCTTCAGCTCATGTTTCCTTTGTTTGTTTTAGGAAAAATGAAGCTATGATAGATACGTATTTGATTGGCATCAGAAAAGGAGTCCTTATTCCAGTGTTGGGAAATTCCTCTTCAAAGGATGATCTGGAAACTGGATTAGACAGCATGGAGGAAAAGGCCAGGCCAAGGAACTGCAGGCCACTGCAGAAAATCTTTTGCTCTCAGAGAAGGGAGTTTCTTAAAACTCTCTCCCCCCCCCCCGAGAGCTGTATATCTCCTGAGTAATGGGATGAGTCAGAAGAGGAGGAAGGAACAGGAGGTTGAGAAGAAAGAAGAAGGAAGAGGAGGTTGATCACCTGTCTACTGCTCCAGAGAAAGCCCTCAAGAAGTCCTTTAGCTCCTCTATTAAAAAAAAAAGTGTGTGATTCTTCACACCAAATACCCCAAAATGTCCCTAAACTGTCTACAATGACATTGTTTACTCATTTTTCCCTCACAATCCCCAAAGACTGAATATAGAATGAAAATGAAAGCAGATGTGATGTGAGATTACTTCCTGTTTGGAGGGAAACGTACCAGTGTGGGCCTCTGCCTGGCATATGAGAGCAAAAATTGCCCCCTTTCCTCTTCAGGTTGCCCACCTGGGTCTAAAGGAATGGATTGGGAAATAGACAAACCACAGTTCCATGACTTCAGATGGAACAGGAACAATGGTTTGTAAACACAGAGAAAAATGCTTCTGATTTCCATCTCATGTTTATAAAAGAGAAGAGGAGGGGGAGGAGTGTGAGTCTGAGAGCTGGAAATGGTGGTTTCTTATTATATCAGAAGCAGATCTTTGGTTTCAGGAAAACCTGAACGTGAGCAACACACAGAAAAACCTCATTTCCCAAGTGGAGTAATTTACAGGTATCGGCTGGAACCCAGAGCAGCCAGGCCAACCTGTGCTGGCTTTCATGCTGGACAGACATCAAACTCGTTATGGTCAATATGAGGGAAATTGAGCTGAGCTTTGTTTAAACCCAGTGATTCCTTTGCTGGTTGCCATAAATTTATTCTTTTGATTCTTTCTCTCTCTTCCTCCCTCCCCACACTCCTCGTTTCATGTTTTTCTCCCTTTTATTTAATGTTCCTCTTCTGGCAATGTCTTCTGTTGTTTGTCTCGAATTTAAAGCACAGTTTAAAAAGCTGCAGTTGATTTCAATTAAATACTCCCTTTGGGATTATTTAAAAAAAAAACACAGAAGCACAGAGACCTCTTTGATGGTTTCCATGGTGAAGTATTAAATGCCTAATTGGGAAGAGCTGAATGACTTGTAGAAAAATTTGTGTCATGCTCACCTTTTATTTCCTGATTTTTTTTCCTCCTGAGCAGAAAAGGAGTATTGCGTTTTCTTCCTGTAAATGCCAGGAACTATCAAGTTCTCACGATGATCTGTAGGATCTACCTAATATATATACCAGGTCTTGACCATTCCAGCTCCATTGACTTATCTCTTCTGGCAGGCCTAGCCAGTCTATTTTTAATTATGATGTATTTTTAATTATGACATGTTTGTGTTTTAAATGATTTTAATCTATAATGTGTTTTTAATTGTATTTTAATTTATGTTGTACACTGCAGATAATTTTAATAATAATGATGATGATGATGATGATGCAACGATTGCAAACTTTTTTTTTGGAAACAGGTGGATTAGTCTAATTTTGGTCTGTACCAATTGTGCATATACTTTGCCATACACCAATTCCACTGCATTTCCTCATGTGTGATTTTTGAATGTGTAAACAGCTTTTTAAAATTGATACGTGAATATATATTTAGATGCATTAATCTCCAAACACACACTTCCAAATCTTGATCATTTTTTTTAAAGATGAAAACTGCATCAGAGCATGTCATAGGCTCTGATCCTAGGACCCTGTATTGCTCCCAGGAAGATTCAGATGGGGGGGGGGGGGAGAGATACAGGTTCTGTACCACTCAAAGAGGACCCTTAACACTTCCTCCCAGATCTTCCTTGTCTGAGGTGGTGGCCCTACTGATATTATTGGCCTTCAAGGATGATTCCCCAGTAACATCTCCACCTTCCTTGCCTCATAGAATCTGGCAATGATAGACAAGAGCTCCTTTAAAAAGTACAGCCAGCTCCTCTTGGGTAGGGGGGTCAGCAGAAGAGGACTTGGTAGTTCTCATAATGCTTCAGATGGCTTCTGCTTTTTACTGAACCAAGATCCTGCCATCAGGTACAACAGGCAGAAAATAGCAGATGGTAACTTTTCATGGTTCAGATAGGGGCTACCTGCCTCTTCCTGCAACTCATCAAATCAAGCCACAGATTCCTAAACTTGACTTTGCCTGATATCACTGTGTTTTACCATGACTTTATCTGTTATGATCTGGCTTGCTGAGACTTGATCTGGCATTACTTACTTAAGTCTGCTGCCATACTCCCTGTGAGCCTATGCCTTGGTGGAACAAGATGGTACATCTCAGCCAGTGGGAAAGCCAGTGGGTTCAGTAGGTCCCTGAGGATCAGGTTACTCCTTGCTGGAATTTACAACAGCTAAATTGTCTTTCCTCTCTTTCTCTCCCTCCTTCCCTCCCTCCCTCCCTCTCTCTCTTCTGCATAGGCTTCATTTTTCTTTGAGAGAAATCACTTATATTATAATTATTGTACAAATACAAATAATGGTCTATTTTGGATTGTCTTATCATAGTATTTTCACACTCAAAGGCATTCAGAAGTGGTTTATTGGTGCCTCCTTTTGCACAGGAGTAATAAGTGTTACCTACAATGCCTCTATGGTTGTTCTTTCTGAGAGATCCTCTCCCGTTGGCCAGTAGCTGTTTGGCACATTTAATCTGGCTCCTCAGTAAAAGACTGTCTGATGTGGGAGACACTACACCACCAGCCTCTTGCCTTACAGAAGCACACAATCCCACCATCATGGAAAAATAGTACCATGATGGGACTTAGAACAAATCAAACCTAAACACTCCCTAGAATCCAAGATGACTAAACTGAGGCCATTTCTGCACTAGACTGTTATAGCGCTATTATTCCACTTGCAACATCCTATGGAATCCTGGGGTTTGCAGTTTAGGGAGGGGCCAGCAGGCCCCTCCCGAAACTGCAAACCCCAGGATTCCATAGGATGTTGCAAGTGGAATAATAGCGCTATAACAGTCTAGTGCAGAAATGGCCTGAGGCTGTTGTACTTTGGCCATATAATGAGAAGGCAAGATTCACTAGAGAAGACAATAGTCCTTGATAATGTAGAAGGCAGTAGGAAAAGAGGAAGACCCCCTTCCAGATAGAAAGACTCAAGGCCTTTTCGCACCTCACTTTTTTGCGCTGCTGGGCTGCTCGGCTCACGCACGAAGGCTTGAGAGAAACGGTTTTGCAAGCCTTCTGCTTGGGCTCCGCAGCTCATTCCTGCTCACGCGAGCACCCCGCTCGTGCCCCTTCCTTCCTTCCACAGTGCAACCTGGGAGTTGGAGGCTAGCGCTGGGGCAGGAAGCGTGACCGGCGTGGCTTGGGAGGCTTCACACGGCAGGTGAGTACGCCCCAGGCCCCTGACCGGTGTGTGAACATGCATAATTTTTGGCTAAAAGCCGAAAATAAAAAAATGAGTATGTGCTGCGCGTCTGGCGCTTGAGCATCGTGAAAATGTGAGTGCGTCATGCAGACCGCTCCTCACATTTACGTGACGCTCAAGGGGCCCTTTCGCTTGCAAAATGCCGCGTGAAAAGGGCCGCAGTCAAGGAAGCCAGGGCCCAGAGTCTGCAAGGTCTGGACGGGGCTTTTGATAACAGGAAGACTTCGAAGTCTCTTATTCACCATAAATCAAAGTTGACTTGATGGCAATGAACAACAAACAAATAATATGCAGGATTCAAGTTCAACTGTATACAGAGATTCCTCTAACTTTATGTATCTCCTCATTCCGGCACCAAGAGATATATGTGCATCATTTATTCTGTTTTATAGGTTCAGTTTGGCTATCAATACTCTGCTGTACCCACAATCTCTGGAAAGTTGACCCAGATTGACTTACCTGCACTGGAAAACTTTCCCTCGTCATTTCCATTGCTTTGACTTTATGGAATAATTACCTCAGGTTTTGCAGGAGGGATGATAATTGACAGCTCCTTTTGCACCTGTTCCATTTCGTGCTCTATGAAGCTTTTGCAAATATTCACCTCTCTGGGGAAACAGTGGGTGAGGAAGAGGAGGTGGCAGCAGCCCTTGGAAGCAAACAATTCTGGTTATTCGTCGCATGCACAGTTTCCAATTGCAGCCAGCCTCTTTTACCAGGGAGCAGTAAAGTGCTGGCTGAAAGGCAGCATGGAGTTTTAATTTTCTCATTGTCAGTGTGTCTGCAATCACATAATTAACAAAGCACTGGAGACAGTTGTTTAAAACAAACAGCAAGGGAGCTGGTGCACAGGGGGTGGGGAGCAATCTCTGGGAAAATGGAAAGCGATTTGTTTATTCATGAAAATGTACACTAGGGAGCTGGAATGTTGGCTTGCTTCCTTTCTGCACTGAAAATCTCCAGAGGATAACTACTCTGTGGACTGGCCAGTGTATGTTCTAAAATTTCCCTTCCACAAGTCCAGATTCTACAAACAGGAAGTTAACATTCCACAATCAAAACAAAACATGCACATTGAGTATGCTTGCATGAAATTATTTCCATAATTTATTCTGTTTCTATGGTTTAACATAACAAACACAAAACGTTTATGCCATAATAAATTTGTCAGTCTTTAAGATGCCAGATGATTCTTTTTGACAGAGATGTAAGACTGAGATGGGCCTGCCTCTGGGGAAAGAATTAAGAGATTAGTACAAAAACTAGAAGTTGCTGGTTGAGATATTACACTGATGTGGGAGATATCATTGCTGAAATTATTTTAGTTGGTTGGCTGCACTGAATTTCCAAGTTATCCTCTGATTCTGTGATGCTAAATCTCAGCTATCTTTGGCCTAAAGAACATCACATTCTTAGTTTCAGTCTTTCCATTTATAATGTGGAATATACCAGTACTGTGCACCCCGAGCACAATTTTATCACACTTTCTATGTTTAATGTGGAAAACACAGATCGAAAGCACAGATAAGATAGACAATAAGAGCTTGAAAATGTTGTTTTTCAGGACAACAACTCTTAGAACCTTTGCTGGTTGGAGGAATTCTTGCAGTTGTTGTCCAAAAAAGTAACTTTTCCAGTCTCTAGGTCACATAGATACGTAAGCAGCAACAGTAAAAAGAAGCTTTGACAGTACAACACAATTGTGGTAAACAGTATTGAAATTTTGTATGACACACACTTGGAACTCAAAAACAAAACAAAACAAAAAAACAAAACCTGCTAGACGTTACACTACATGCAGTATTTTGGCTTTTCCTTGCTGTTTGGTTTTACAATACTGTGAGCATACTTTTCTGCCATTTCTCCTGCCCCTTTCAGTACACTTTTATACCCCCATCTCTTAAAAAGGACATAGTATACAACAGTGTCTATTCATTTCATCCATGTTTTTACTCTTTAATAAAGATGCAACTTGGAAATTGGGTATCCCAGAAAGTCTAAATTTCTAACATCTGTGCAGGCATTCAGCATGGTGACATGAGAGCTAAAAGTGGGGAAGGGCAGGCATGTAATTCTTGCCACCTTCTCATTCCCTTAGTACCCAGCCTTCCTGTATTGAATGAAGAAGTATGAAATGGATTTCTACCAAGAATTTGGAAATGTCACTTTTTTTGAGATTCCTCCAGCCAGCATAGCCACTGGCCATGTTGATGTGGGATTCTAGAATTTGTAGCACAATGAGTAACTTTTTCAAGCTCTCCTTCTACTGTTATTTGCTTGATTGGCTTAAACTAGCGTTGTTTGAGGGGAAACACCCTCGCCTGTATATATTTTAGTGAAGGCTCCATTCAGTTGTCATTTTCTGTAGCCTCTTAGTCATAGTCCAGAAGGACTTAACATGAAAATGGCTGATTTTGAAAATGGACTGATGACCAAGGCTAAGGCCTATTGAGTTGAATAGGGCTGTCTCCCACTTGGAGCTCACAGCGGAATGAGAAAGGCTACTGGCTTTACATTCCACATCCCAAGTATGTGGGGGCACCCCCAGGGGATCTGGCATTCCGAGGCCTAAATAGTGGCCCAGTTGCCATAGTGATCTAATACCCTCATAAGCCAAACAGGGCTATATCAGTGTGATCAGCAATCTTCCGGTAGAAAGAGCGAGCAGTGATATGAAACCAATAACTTTTCAGGTTCAGTGATCTGCTATAGGCAGATGATGACTTTCTCAGAGAAACTGTAATTACCCACCACAGAGACCATCGGTACGCAGGTAGCAAAAGTCTCTTTACTTCCAACACTCTCCTGCAAGAGAAGTTGATTTGATACCCTCTAACTCCTTTCTGTAATCTTACACAAATACCCTCTCTTCTTCATACTTCCAGCGTGAGAGCTCCTTCATGCCATATGGTGGTGGCACAGAGAGTTAATAGTCAGCAGGCTAACGGTATTTGTTTACATCTAGTTTGGAAAAATTACTCATTTGGATAACCATTGTCCGAATTCTAGCTGTGGGATTCTGAGAGCTGTATTCCAAAGTAACTTGCTTTGAATTTGCATGACAGTGAAATAAAGTGAATTAGTGGCCAGCAATTGCTAAACTGAGAGCCAGTGTTGTGGAATGGTTTGAGTTTTGGACTGAGACTCTGAGTTTGAATCTTTGCTCAGCCATGTAAGCCTTGGAGAGGTCACAACCTGTCAGCCTCAGAGGAAGGCAATGGCAATCCCCCCTGCCTCAAACAAATCCTACCAAGAAAACCATGTGATACATGTGCCTTAGGGTTGCCATAAACCAAAAATGACTTGAAGGCAAATAGCAACAGCAACAACAACAACAACATGTATTAAAGTCTGCCAAAATATCTCAAGGGCCATGGGATGTGAAGGTACGATGATCTAATTCGGCATATGGTTAGAATGCTGAGCTAGGTGTGAGGAGATTTGGGCTCATATTTCCACTTGACCATGAAACTCAGGTCACAAGAAGGTTGAGAGAATACAAACACAGAGGAGAACCCCACAGAGTATCTTGAACTCATTGAAAAAATGCCAGAATATAGATACAAAAAATAATAGTCATATTGAGATATCAATGCAAGATTCTAACTGTGGCTAAATTTTAGTCTAGTCCTTTGACCTCAGAATTAAATATTCCTATCTAATAGTGACTTCCTTAGCTGCTGAGGTAAGGAGGAAACTTTTGGAGGAAATTTTTGAAAGAGGAGAGATGTAACTTGTATCTTAAAAGGAAGAAGAATCTTTCCATTTGTAAGAACTTGGTAAACCTTTAATGCAATTGAATTATCCCAGAACTTTTATACCTCAGGAGCACTGAGAAAGGCTAAGTTGTGTCCATTTATCTCTCAGCTCCTCCTGGCGTATTCAGGATTGGTTCACAGCACCTCTTTAAATTGAATCAGGGAGGGTTGAAAGAATGACTTTGACTTTTAATTTCATGTCCTATGTGAATCCGGTGGGGGGTGTCATATGAAGCAAAGATCTCTCTTGGCTCTGGGGTGATATACAAGGTCTTCCTTCATAGTGGCACTGGAAAATGCTTGCTTAATGGGTATTAGAAGGCTACTGACTTTAATTGGGAAAACACATAAGCTCAGCAGGGGCATGGTTCTGTATGTGCAATATGGAATTTCAGGACCAAACATTTAGCTTAATAAAAAGCTGAAGATCATTAGAGGACTTGATGTGCTCTAAAGTCAGGCTGGCATGGTATAAAGGCTTGTGCTCTTTGTAAGGATTCTACGGAAAGGGAAAGTTGCCTTGTAGCAGGTCAGATTACTTGTCCTGTCTGCAATAATCCACTCATCACTGGCAGTGATCTTTCACATCCCTGAAATGTGATCCCTTTCATGGGAAAGTGCCAGAGACTGATCTAGGACCTTTGCATGTTAAGTGCGCACTGTGCTTCAAAATGATAGTATCTCTGCAGTGTTTCTTCTTCAAGCTGCCAGCTGAAAATATTTTTATTTAAAGCATTTATATTATGCCCTTCAAATGAAGCAAAGGTGGCCAACCTTTCTGCCCATAAGGCTGAGGTATACAGGAGGGTGGGCCATCTAGCGTAGGATGTAGGTGTGGCTTGAGTCAGTGGGAGGCCTCAGCCCCACTCCTCTGTAGTCTGTTGATCAAGTGCAGGTGTATCTTAGTTAACAAAGGCTGTGACAGTGAAGCTCCTTTCTACAAAGCCTTTTAGTACCTGCAAATACCTCTTTCTTCATCCTCCTTCACCTCCTCCTCTAGCTGGAAGCTTTTTTTAGCAGCATTAGTAATGAGAAAATGGTGCAAGAGGGCTGGAGAAACACAGACTTGGTTTTGGGCTGTAGCAGCAAGTCCACAGTAAACTATGCAATAAACAAAGAGCTGGGGAAAAGCAGGATTCTTTTCTAGCTGATCCTAGTTTAGTCATGTGTACTAACCTACAACAGGCAAGGTAAAGAGCAGCTGCCTCCAGATTCCCTTATTGAGCATGCCTGAACAACAAAATAGAGAGAGAGAAAAAAAAAGGTGAGCAGGAAAGTCTGCCTCACTAGCTACCCCTAGTGTGTTAAAAAGAAACAAATAAAAAAGCATTGATCTTTAAGTCTGGCTACCAGAATGGAAACCATAAGAAAAGTGGAAGCTAGTGAAAGAAAAATTCATCTCTGGGTGCATTTTGGAAGATCCTTTCTAGTAGTGTCTAGAAAGTTCAAAATATTTTGTTTACTTACACGAGGCTTACTTGGCTTGGATGTTTGATTTCACATGTACATACTGTTAACTTTAGCTCAAAAGTTTGCCAAAATGTATTGAACTATCTTTCTTCTTTGTGCTACAGGAACTGATCCCTATTCCTTCCTCATTATTTCTGCCTCTGGTATCAAATTTTCTGTTAAAGAAGTTGTCATATCTGGCTCTACTTGTTTCCCAAGAAACACTCAGAACAGGAAACGTGTTCTTTATTATAGGAAATACAGAGTGACATTGGATATTTCTTTCAGTTGCCAAAACTGATGAGTGCCAGCTAACCAAATGCTTATATACATTCCGTTCATAATTATTCAGTGCACTTTACACTGATTGGTAGAAGACTCACATGTCAATTACTTCAGCAGTTACAGATCCTTCCTAGGTTCTCTCTAGCTGTTTACATTCTTGCATATCTATATCCTTTATTCTCTTTTTATTGCCCTTTCTTCCTGCCTGGCTTTATCACCAAGTATCCCTCCCCCAAACCTGGTTTTTCTTTGATCTCTGCTGATATACAACCTTTTCACTGGACACACCTTTTTTCAGGACTTGGACATAAAGCAAACCTTGAAGGCTAGTTTGGCATTTGGTTACACATCAAAGCCCATCAGATATCTGTCTCTCGCCTTTAGTTTCCCAGCTTACCCCATCATCATTTGCAACACAGCCTTCTCCGTAATGGTTTGTATCCCATCATGCTTTCACCAGCACAGTGCAGATTCATTGCACTGCCACTGTTTTCCAGGAACAAGTACAAATCATATATTTGCAGCATAGTATCAAAAGTATCCAACTTCCTTCTACAATATGGTAAAGCACTACACATGTTCTATGTTGTATGTAAGCAGTGATGCAACATAAAATGGCACATGGACACAGTCAAGTATGGCATACAAGATCAACTGCATGCACTAACTAGACCTACTTACTACAGGGCAGACCATTACTACTTGTGGCCAGTACAGGCATAACAAAGCAAGAAACAATACATCATACCATAACAGTAAGCCTTTACCAGCAAGTCCCAATGAATACATACAGCAAAGAGCATGGTGCACTATAGTACATCATTAACACAGCATCAGTATCACATGTAGTATGGCTGTAACTTAGCTCTACTTGATAACATATGTGGTTATCCATTCTCTAAGCAAGTATAAGATATTCCTTCAGCAAGGCATATGGAAAAGCTCTAACCTAATGTTCTAACAGACCTCTATGCATAAATGCAATAAGAATACCTTGATTTTTATGCATCACATTGTAGTACTAGACATATGTCCCATTGCCCTCTTAGAACAATCATGCAGATCACACATGAGGTGTAACATATGACATATAGTAGCCTGCATGACATAACTTCAAGCCTTTGCCTAGTCCATGATAACCGCTCCATTCAACATGCTTCATACCAGCTTACAGCATTGGAAAGTGTAGCATAATCAACAAGCATTCATCATCATGGCTGTGTCATATTATGAACGATGACATGGAGTGAAGTCAACATGACAGAAGTAATATCTAGGAATCCATCTACTTTGTTAACTGAGATATACAGGTACCTGTTTGACAGGATGATAAAAGCACAGTTGGGATCAGGTAGATGTAAAATATATACATTCGTGTAGAAACATCTTCACATGGGTATTTTCAACAGATATTGGGGTGGTGGTTCAGGGCTGGATTCCTAAAGACCGCCAAAGACTGCATATGGCCTGTGAGCTGAGCGTTGTCCACGTCTGACATAAAGTATCCAAACAAATAAATGTCAAAATAATAATCAACTTAAAATGCTGAGCAAGATATAATGAGATATTGATCCATGAGATACAATTAGCAGAGACAATGAGACATCCATGCTTGGATTCCTTTTTGTTTTTTAAACGTTCTCCTATGGTTGCTGTTGTTATGTGCTTTCAAGTTGTTTCTGACTTATGGTGATCCTGTGGTGAACCTATCATAGAGTTTTCTTGGAATGATTGGTGTGGGCTCCCCCCCCACCATTGCCTTCCTCTGAGGCTGAGAGAGTGGGAAATGCCCACTGGCTTTCCATGCCTGAGTGATGATTCAAACCCTGGTCTCCCAGAGTCCTAGTCCAACACTTAAAACACTACACTCTGCTGGGTCTTTCAGCCAGATAACTGCAACCATTATGGCAACCACCTATTTTACTCCACAGAGAAACAGAAGCTGCAAGAGAGGATTTCAGAACAGATGCTCATTTGCAGAGGAAGGGTCACCTCCCGTTCTCCCCATGGTTCTCTTCCATATCTATGCCTCCATATTTGATTTGTTCCCTCCCCCCCCCTTTTTTTAAAAAAGCACACACTGCAGGTGATTTTATCACAGATTTTTTGTTACTACATCTAGTCAGCTGGTGGTCGACTGGTAGTGTTATTTCAATAATGTTGATTTTATATATAAATTCCAAGCTGCATTGAGGTACTAGCACTGGCCTGAAGTTGTCTCTCTTCAGATCCTTAACTAATTAGCCCCCCTGGGCATTCCAAGTGCCTTAATCCTAACCCAGAGAGTGAGAACACAGCAGAGCTGCTTGTCAGCTGGGTAATACCTGGAATAAATGCTTCGCTATTTAAGTAGAGATTTGGAACACCATAACAGAAGCAATACTGAGAGCCTGGGCTATGGATTTGCTACACATCTGAAGTAACACCATTTTATGGCTTAACTCCAATAAACCAATATTTGAAAGTCCCCAGTGTCCCCACGTCTGGCTTTGTGCCTTAAACAGCTTTGACAAACAGAAGCATTGTGGGGGGGAAATAATATTATAGCAGGTATGAGTTTTTCACCTTCCTTTAGTGATAGCAGGGAAATACAGGAAAGGAAACAAGAGAGAGGCTTTTCCAGTTGTAAAGGGGCCCCTGTTATTTTATACAGATGACTGGTAATATGAAGGTGGAATTTACAAGCATGTAATCTGAGGTGTCTAAAGTTCCATCTAAAAGGAATAATATCATACAAAATGATGATAATAGCCTTGAGGACATTAAAGGCATGGACTGTAACTGTAACCTTGAAGAGCCCAGGGACTCACTGGGAAAGATCATGGTCTGCTTTTTTTCTGACCCATTAAACAATTCAACTCATTTCAAGTGAAATAAACTGCCAACTACAAAAGAACCTTCTTCCAAAAAAGGAAAGTGTCATTGTTCAGAAGTGAACCTTAGCACGAGGGTGGCCAACACATGTCCTATGATGGACAACCGTAATTCAAAGTGCCTTATTGTCTTCTGTGAAGAGAAAACATGTTAGTTCTATGCAAATAGGATTTTGAAACAGAATTGCTGAAACAAAAGAAACAGTTGAAGCAGAGAGTATTTTGTGTCAGTGTCATGGGCCAGAGCTCAACTGTCTACACAGTTGTCTGAAGTAGGGGATGTGATGCATTTGTTTTGAATGAAAAAGTGAGCCAAATGTATCCCATTCAATCTGGTTTCCATTTGTTCTGAAATAAATTCACTGAATAACATATAGAAAGGGAATTCATGGATCTCTAGATACCGTTGGCTGGAGATGATAAGAGCTGCAGTCAGAAAGCATCCACAAGGCCACATATTTCCTTCTCCTTCGAGTAATGCATGAATATGTTTTTCACTATATTTAGCTCAATTTGGGATAGTAAAGAGGTTTACATTTTCTATTAATGGCACTGGATTGTGACAGCTGCTATTTTCCCCCCAGAATCCCTTGCAAGTTTAATTGCTTCAGGGACACAAGGAAAATAAAATGGCAGCTACTAGGGGCAGCCATCAAAATCAGCTAAAGTCTGTATTGGGGTGTAGGGTGGAAGACAGGTTACCGATGGAAGTAATAAAATGAATGAATAAACCATTGCCCATTAAACATAGTTTCAAAATGTAAAAAAAAAATATGAATAAACGAATGGAGGAACAAAATGAGAAGTTCTTGTACAGCAATATAAATAGCCCAGTATTAATCGTATCTCAGCTCGGTGGAACATGCATATGTTGTTAAGAAATGTCACCAGAATTTTTTCCGAATAATTCCCCCCCCCCGCCCCGCTTAAACGACAGCTAGACTATTTTCATGAAGACTGTGGCTGTAGAGATGAACCACTGAATTGACCTCAGCATAAAGCTTTATATCTTGTGCTGGGGAAAATTTATGCACACATTTCTTTTTTTTTAATATATATTTTTATTAAAAAAATTGTAACTATCCATATTTACAAATATCTTAACAAAAAAAAACATTCATTAATATTTTATAAATATACAAAAAAAAATCAAATTTGTCTATCCAGAAAATATCAATAAAAATTACCTTTATAAATATCTCTGGTTCCTGTAACACATTATAACCTACTAATTTCGCTTCTTCAACTATATCATATACATTTCAAAGCAAAGGAAAGTGCCAGAGTTTATGGATTAAGCGCACATTTTGTATGTCAACAGTCCCAAATCCCCTACTCATCTCTTAGCGGGTGTTGTGATAAATATATTTCTGAGATGTTAGAAAGTTGTAACCAGTCAGAGTAGAGACTACTGAGGTAGATGAACCAATGATGTTACACAATAGGAGGAGGCAGGTTCCTATGGTAAATGGTACTATAGGGTACACCAAAGAGGAGTGGTTCTACTGCCACCATCCTATAACTGTGGGGCAAATTATCTTGATTAGTTGTTGTTGTGTGCCTTCAAGCTCTTTCTGACTTACAGTGACCCTGAGGAGAACCTGTCACACAGTTTTCTGGGGGCTAAGAGTATGTGATACACCCAGGGTCACCTAGCGGGCTTCCATGGCTGAGCAGGGAATCAAATCCTGGTCACCAGGGTTGTAGTCCAATACTCAAAGCACTACACCTTGACTAGCTAAGATGTATATTCCATTGGGCTAAAAGAAGGGATAATGCCATTTATCCTGGCTCAAGCTACACAACTCCTCTTTGTGTCTCTCAAAAAGCATTATATCTTTCTCTGTTACCTCTCCATTGTAAACTCCTGAAGGGGGGCTAAGAAAAAGGAGTAAAAATAGATAACATCAACATTAAACAAGGTAACCACAGCTGATCCACCCCTTTAGAGTGTGATGAGGTTAGACAGTTTTATACACATGCAAAAGGTCCCTCTAGAGATGTAGAGATCTCTTTACTTATTTCCAGGACTGTTGCATCATAGATCTTCTAGGTTCATTCTGCTGAGTAGGGCCCCAGATATCTGCTACAAGTCATATACAGCATTACTAGACTCAAAACTGTGGCAAACAAGACACTAGTCACAAAACTGTATGGCTCAGTGTAGCTCAGTAGTTCCATATGTGGATCTAACACCAGACTGAGACCTTTACCTTCCCCCTGGACTTACCATACTGCTTCTGAAGTCACACTGCACTGGCTTTCTGAACCTAGAGGGGAGTGGGCAGGAATGGGGAAGCATCTTACTATATCTCTCTAGCCAGAAGTGAAATGATACATCAATTCTGGGATCTTCTGGGACCCTCAGGAGATCCCAGTGCTGCTGTAATCATTGCATGCCTGGTTACAGGGACATAGCCAGATGCTTCTCCACACCAGCCATCTTCTCATGAGGCCCAGAATGGCCATGCAGTGGGGCAGGGAGCTTCAGAGGCTGTGTGGTTACTTCAAGGGTGTATGTACCTTGGGGTTTGTAGACAGAGGAAGGGAATACCAATTTCTGCAGCACTCCAAAAAAGGGTATACACAAATGTAAGAGAAAACATATGCATGCATATGCCACTAATAGGACGCCAACCATGAGCACCTGGATCTCTTTTTTCCTGTCATGTTAACAATAGAAAAATATGCCACTCTTAGTTTAGCCAGTGGATGAAAGGGAATAGGGACTGCTAACACCACAATGTATGCAGTGCTAATTATGCTTCACAACAATGTATTGAATATCAAATGCTACATGTAACTTGTTGTCAGAGTCCAACTCCCTGCCTGTGCCTCTCTGCCAACAAGGGAGGGGAGGCAAAGGTACTTGCCCAAGAGGAGGAGGAGGCAGCAGGGAGTGTCCAATGCAAATAACAAGTGGAAATGCTGAGCCGAGCCAAGTCAAGGTCAAGTCCAAAAGGTCCAGAAAGCCAAAGGTCCATCCAGAGGGGTCAAAGGAGCTGGACCACAAGGGTTGTGAGGGCTTGCATAGTAATTTACTACAAGCAAACAATAAGCCACGCTGACAGACTTAAATAGCCACTTTAAACAGATGTTACTCATCATAGTTCTGTTTCCTTAATCCAGCCAAAATGGCTTCCTGCTGAGCTGTTTGTTTCAGTCTCCTCCATGACTGGAGGCTAGGGGCACAGGTGACTGTAATTCCTCCAAATCACTGCTGGTTCCTTCTCCCTCTGGAGTTGGCTGGGGCAACTCTGCCTCCACTTGTCTTCCAACTGATGGGGACGTTTGCAAACTGGTTTGGTCAATCACTGGCTCTGTTCCTGGCATAATCAGTTGCTCATTGATCTCAGAGCTGTCATCTATCACATTTGTATCTGGGTGTGTGTTCAAAGGTTTCAAGGTGTCAGTGGAAGATGCCTGAGGGCATCCAGCAAGAGCAGGGAGGATCAGAGGGATGGAGTGTGAAGTCCTAGGAAGACAGTGTGAGAACAATCAGAACAGGTGAGATAAGAACATGGGAAGCATTTGAATTCCCAAGATGAAAATATGTAAACACCGGGATGGCCTGGGAAAACTCAGGGTCTGGTGGGATAGTGTGATGTTTATGACTTTTCACAATCAATGCCATTCACACCTGAATTTGTATGTCAGAGTATAAAACCTTGTTACTGTCTGACGCACCTCAGTCTTAGCAACTTTTTACAAGTTGTTGCGTTCCTTGTTTTACACCAGTAAACACTGTTGCTACAATCTGAGTATTTTCTTGGAAAGCAAATTATCTTGGGAATCCATCGCACAGCAGGATTCCACTGGGTGCTGTTTAGTATGTGCCTCTTTTAATAACAATGATGTCAAGCTAGCCTATCTAGAGAGATGCTTTGGATGAAGAGGTCACCATATAAGCAGCCTCTCTCTGGAAGCCATTGCCTAGTAGTCATTTGATCCTGAAGAGCTGGCAGACTTGGAGAACAGCCATAGATGAAGTCTTATCTGATTGGCAGGTTTACCCTGTAGAAGCATACATACAATCACAGGTCTGGAAGCTCTGGTGACGCAGTGGTTAAATGCTGGTAGTGCAGCCACGGCATGTGAGTGTGATCCTGCAGGACTCCAGGTTGACTCAGCCTTCCATCCTTCCGTAGGTGGGTAAAGTGAGTACCCAGCTTGTTGGGGACAATTAGCTAATTGATAGAAGAGACATCAAGAGTCATTCAGTCCAATCCTTGCCCTGATTCTTTAGTTACCATGTATCATTTTAAAAAGATTAAAATCTGCCACCTGAGTTATTTATTTATTTAAATTATTTCTGTATAGCCTCCCAGCCCACAGGGGCTCCCAAGGCAATGAACAAATAAAAAACTTAAGCAGAGATAAAAACATTTTTAACACACATTAAAATACTCTTTTAAAACAATCCTAAAAGCAGTCTAAAAACAGTCCTAGAATCCAGTTTTAAAACAGTTAAAACAGCAGTTTCAGACATTGATTGCCATGCAGAACAGCACTGTTTTAGCTCTCTCTCAAAGTTTAAAAGACATGGCCAGCCTTAACTTCCTTGGGTAGGGAGTTCCACAGAGGAAGCTACAGAGAAAGCCCTGTTATGTGCGCTCACCAGCCTAACTTCACAAGATGTTGGGACACACAACAGAGCCTCCTCTGATCATCTCACATTTCCGGCAGGCTCATATGGGAGGAGGCAGTTTTCAGATAATCTGGCCCCAAGTCATTTAGGGCTGTGTAGGTCAACACTAGCACTTTAAATTGAGCTCAGGAGCAAACTGTAAGCCACTGCAGTTCTTGAAACACCACTATTATATGGTTTCTAAAATGCACATTTGAAACTGTCTGGGTGCTTTGTTTTGCAAGAGCTGCAGCTTCTGAACAATTTTCAAGTTAGCAGAATCACAAGGGAAGCCAAGGCAGGCATTTTAGTTCTCTAACTGTAATGCAATGCTTTCCCCTCATCAGACTCTGTCTTGACCCAGAAGTAGTCTCCAAGAAGCGTTAGGAAAGCAGAAGAAGAATTCTGGAAAGAAAACAGAAACACTACATAGCTTCAAAAAGAGCAAGGGAAAACTCAGAGAGAAGACTGCCTGACTTTCTGTAGAAGCCGCTGGCAGGACAGGGTGCGGGATGCTCAGGTAGAAAGGCAGAACCATGGACAGTCAGGGCAGGCAAAATTCAGTATGGAAACAAGGACTTCAGAGAAGACTGAGTACATTTCTGCGCTACACTCATACTGCTATTATCCCACTTTCAACAACCTATGGAATTCTGGGGTTCAGGATTCCATAGGATGATGAAAGTGGAATTATAGCACTATAAGAGTGTAGTGTGGAAATGGCCTGAGTGTGCCTCTAGATGATTAAAAAAAGCCTGGGTTGGTGGTGCTTATACAAAACAATTTTATTTTGGAGATCTACTCAACTTTTCTTCATTTTGAAATATTTCCTAGACACTCCTGGAATACTACACTTCTTCTTTCCATCCTAGGTTAGTTTAAATTAGCCTAGCATGTTCTGAAATGAAATGTATGTTTACTTGCTTATTTTCAAAGAAGTAGCCTTGTTAGTCTCCAGCATAAAAAGGAGGAAGAGAGGGAGAGAGAAAAAAAAGAAAGCAAGAAAAAGAAATATGGCAGCACTTTTAAGATCTTTACAGTGGCCTGTTGGTGCTGATGTGTGCAAACAATAAACCTACAAAGCAGACTACAGTTTCCCAGGGTTCAAACCTCTCTCTGAGAAGATTCCTTTTGTTGCACAGTAGTGAGGACTCTTGTAATAATATATGTAGTGGCCATTGTCTTTGTCCATACCTCTGCTAATGGTTTGGAGTTTGTGAACGTAATTCAGTTAAGCAGTATCTCTTTCTAATTTTCTTTTGTAATTTCAATTTGTTCAAGGACTGCAACCTGTTAATCACTTAATGTTTGTCCAGGAAGGTTGAAATGTTCTGCAATGAGATTTTGGGTATTGCCATTTCTAATGTCAGATTTGTGTCCGTTAATCCTCTTGCACAGAGACTGTCTTGTTTGCTCAACATGGAAGGAGTATTGCTGGCATATATCACACTGGAGGAAGAGCAAGTAAATGCACCCCTGATGTTGTGAGTGATGTTATTGATCCTTGTAATAGTGCTCCCACAGCAGATGTGGACACCAAGTTGGCATCTGGATTTGTGGCAGGATCTTATCCCTGTATTACCATCCATATTATGCATCCTGTTGTTAGTGACTACTTTAAGATTTGGAGGCTGTCTGCCTCCCAGAACTTGTGAGGGGGCTGTAGTTTACCAATGATGCATTTGAATGGTCTCAGCAGGGGACTATAGTTGACCACTGGGGTTGTTTTGTCATTTTGTATTTTTGGTCTTATAATAAATGTTTCCTGGGTGTTCTCTTGTCAATTTGTTTCTTCACCTCCTTAGATGGGTATTTTACTTTGAGAAATGCTTGTTGTAAATCCAAGAGTTTTGAGTCTCTGTCTTGTGGGTTTGAACTGATGCACTTGTGTTGGAAGACTTGACTGTAAATGTACTTGCCTGTGTGTCTGTACTCTCTCAGGAACTGGTAAAGATGGCTTCCATCAACTAAACACAGCTATTGTTTCCAGGACACAGATTCAGCAGAAATCAAACAAGGAGAAAAAGAAGCACTAAAGCAAAAGATCCTAATGATCAACTAGTATATTACTGCTAAGACACTTCAGCACTTTTTTTTTAAAGTCTCAGTGGAAATTGATGAAAACCAATTTCTGAAATGTTTCATAAGACACATGATCAGAGGGAGGGAGGGAGGGAGGGAGGGAGGGAAAGAAACCTGGGATATTTTGAGAAAGAGTTTGAATGCAAATCCATGAATATGCAGATAGAATAAAAACAAAAAGAATCAGAAAGCCTCAATACTTCCTATATTTTTTTAAAAACCCATCTAGAGTTACCCTGAGATAAGACTTCAACTACATTTTGGAATCTGGCCGACAGTTTTAAAGCTCCTCTTAAGGAAACTCTTGTGGAAACTCTTGGTGCTTAAAGGAAGAGCACTCCTCAGGCATTGACTGTGGAGAGTCTTCTCCTTGTTATTCATCTATAGTTTTCTTGGCAGGGTGGTACCTTCTAGAACCTTCTCTGAGGTGAATTCCTACACCTAGTCTCTTCTCCTTGCTGTTTTCAGACCCCTCATGTGATCATAGGGACATATCTCCAGGGGTCTGACAGGTTCTGATAAATAACCTGGCAACTGTAACACCTCTGAGGCGTAAGGAAAGTTTTACTGTACAAGCTCTCCACATGAAGTAAATTTTCCAAAATGTCATTGGAATGCTTACTTTTTCACAACAATGCATCACTTGGGGCCACCAGTGTCAGATTTACCATGTGTGCCCTAGTCCCTGTGATGTGCAGCCGTGCAAGCAACTGCAGATCCCATTAAGAGTTTATATTGCAAAATGCTCCTAATTGATAAAGTAGTAGCTCACCCAAGTTTTACCAGTTTAAGTCAACACAATGGGTTTAGTGTGATGACATCTATTTGGAAACAAAGGTTGCTGACACAGTGAAAATGCAAACAAATTCAAGCTAGAAATATTACAAGAATGTACGCCTTCATCCACAGAGAAAGTACAGAGAGAATACATTGCAGGTTTATCAGGTTACCAAGAATTGCTCTGTCTGCTATAGAACCCTAGAATTTAGACTCTTTTCTTGGTAAAGTTATTTTTTTTTTAAAAAATCTATTTTTAAAGCTGTTGGCTTGCTTTTATCATTTTGAACTTTTAATTGCTCTGGGACGTTAATGCAAATGGGTACAGTCTTAATTGCCATCTGTTTTGCTTTTTAATGATTATGTTAAACATTTGCTTGTGTGCCTTTCTGCTGCTGTTATATTTGATTTTCTTATGTGGCATTTTCAAAGGCCATTGCATCCATTCAGAACTCTGGGTGCAATCAGCTGTGTTCATGAAGCTTTTGATCATTCTGTACTATAAGATAGATGAGGGAGAGCTGTAAAGCAAGAGGTATTGCTCCATTTCATTTTTAAACCTTTTTAAAAACACAGAGTCTGCTTCGCAGGTACTTGGTTTGCAGATGTTGGAGGAGGGAAATATGGACCTTAAAGATGCTTTAAAAGACCCGTGTATGCATTTCTGCATATTTATTTATTTATTTATTTATTTATTTATTTATTTATTTATTAAATTGACCTTTTGGCCTTCTTCTAGGGAGCCTAGCAGGTCTCATATGGTTCTTCAGCCTCACAACAACCCTTTGAGGTAGGTTAGGTGGAGTAATGTGGAAACTAGTTCAAGGTCATCCATGAGCTTCATGGCTGAATGGGGATTTGAGCACTGGTCTCTCTCAAAGCCGGTCTCAGATTTTAATCATGACCCCACTGACTAGAAATACCAGGGTTGCTGCATCTTCTGAGGGAGGATCAGTCACAGTCGGTCGCTTTCATGTAATTGGGGCAGGAGGTCTGCTCCAGGTTTTACCTTGGACTTTAGAGGAGCTGTCCAAGGTGCTGAACCTATTTTAGAGATAGGATTCAGACTCTTTTATAATTCCTTTAAAGGAAAGACTAAAACCAGGTTGGGTTTGCCATTCCACTTGCATGGAAGCCACCAGAAGCCCTGGGGAGGATAGAGAAGTCCAAAAGATCAAGGTGGCATCTCTCAGAATAAGGTTGGACACCTTGCTGATTGATCAAAAAGCTGTCTTTTAGCTGATCTCCAGCAAAATAATCACATTTTTTCCTATGTATCGGGAAACATTGCATATCAGGAGCTTAGTGCCATGGCCCCACTGCTGGCTCCATTTGCGCAATGGTCCCAATGATGTACCTATGTCTTTTCTCCCCTTCTGAGAATACAAATGTTACCCCATGGTACAATTCAATTTGATATAACTGTAAGTCAGTTTATGATGGTGAAACTTCCCAACAGGATGCCAACCTCTGATTCTAAGATGTTCAGATGGATAGTGTTTGTGGAATATCCTTTTAGCCATTCCCAATTAATACACTTCTGATTCTAAGCGTGTTCAGATGGCTAGCACTCGTGAAACATCCTTCCAAACTTTCACAACCAATGTCCTAAGGTCAGGACTGAAACCAACATGAATAGAGATACTGAGGAGACCAGGGCTTACATGCATGCCATCCCTTTCTTAAGCTCAACAGATGTACCAGGTTCCATGAATCGAACTCTGCAGAGAGCCCTATGCCTCTAAAGGCATACAGCAATGACGCAGTTTTCAAAATGAAGGTGCATTGGCTGGGAACAGTCTTCTCTAGGCTGGCCTGGAGAGCCTACAGCACAAGCGCATAAAACTTGTGCTGTGTGAAATAGAGAGGGATCAAGTCATATCTGGTCAAGGAGGACCAGGTCAAGGAGGACCAGGTCATATATAAAGAATTGTCAGAACCCTGGACAGCTTACTGTAGAGAAATATGGCAGGACTTTTGCTGTTATATTATGGTAGTGAACAGGAGAAGTGATGGTGGAATCGTCTTCAGAGTCTGTGGCTGAGGGGAGAACAGTCTCCTCATGCCTGGGAGATACATAAAGAGGGGCTGAGTGTTCTTCTACAGATGAGGTGGCCAGGGGCTCCTCAGATCCCAAATCCTCCTGGCATGCTGTTGAGCCTCCGATATGGGTGGTTACTACAGCTGGAATCTTAGTCTCCTTCTATGTGCATTTATCTTTAAATAGAACAACTGGCTTTTCTTGGCATATCTTCAGCCCAAATAACATGCTCCATCTGAGTAAAACTGATGCAAGTCAGAGTCCTACAGAGTTAAGGAATCCAATTTAAAAGAGGCAGAATGAAGCTTTCAGAAATTACAAAATACTGTGGTAATGGGGAGTTCAGCAGAGGCTCCTTGTGGTGAAAATCAAGGTATTACAAACTATTTTTCTTCTCTTCAGTGTTGTAATGGATTCTAGTGGAACATGTAGGGTCAAAGCACCAAGATCTTTTGAGTAGTAGGAGTGAAGTCAACCTCCTGGCAAGCGTCCCCAACTCCTCTGAGTTCCTCTGCAATCCTTATATTACCTGGAAGTGAGAAAGGATTTTTGAGGCCATAGGATATTGCTGTGAAGTATTGCTGTTGGGCTATCGAGTGCCATTAGCCTTCCAAAAGATCTGCTTCTGTTGGAGATAAGAACTGTTGAAAACCAGTTTGTTGGTATGCACTGTGTTCCTTGGAAAGTGGCTGGGGGAATGGTCCCATCCAAACTGCCATGGGTGCTGTACAAAGAGAAAGGTGGGATATAAATAAAAAATAAAAATAAAAAAAATAAAAAAAATAAAAAAAGTCACAGCTAGCACATATGCTTCAAAAATTGCCTCTAGCTTACAATGTTGGCTGGTATGCCATTATTTCCTCCTTCCTTCTCTTCTTAGAAAGCTTGGTTTTGCTTTAGATCTTAATCAGCTCAATCAACTTGAAAGGCATATTATTACCACTGATAACCCTCCTCCCAGCTTCCATGTTGATGGTTGCAAACAGTAATATTACACATCACCAGCCAAGCTGTCTTCCCAGCTATAATTCCTCTTTCCCTTAAGGCAACCAGCACTACCTCCGCCATTCTAAGATTTGTGAGTGGGGTGTAGTAGGCTGTTACCCTTCTGGGCCACTTAATTACATTCTCATTTCTTTAGGAATAAAGCTGACATGCAATTATTTTCGTGATTAACACTCTTGTTCCACTAATTGTAATTATACCTTATAATCATAGTTATGATCATCAATTACTCATCCTGGCCTCATTTAAATGTTTTTTTTCCCTTCATATAAGTTTTAGGAAGTTGACTTGAACTGGTAATACATATGTGCACAAGCGCTAGAAAACTTTGCAAAGTCTACCTCCCCGCCCCGCTTTTTCTGGAGGAGATAACAGATATACTTCTGAAATAGAACCTCTAGGTGGCACTGTGTGGAAATGGAGCTAATTAAGACAAATGCTTCTGTTTTTCAATGAGGTTAAATCTTTTCCACCCTCAATTGCACAATGATGACTTCTGTCCATGCATGCCACTAAGTAGTCTGTGTTGTGATTTGCTTTGTTTTGGTGTTCTATTCTGGAATTGAATTTTGTGGTGTCTCAGGCTGTGTGGTGCATTAAAGGCTGAGATGTATAACTTAATGATGACAGAACTATGCTACTGACACAATACACAACATTGTTAGAAGGCTGCAACATATAACAGGGCACCAATGCAAAGTTTCCCGTTGTGCAGTGCCCCCCCCCACATAATGGGGAACTGCACAAAATGTGCAGTTGTGCAATGGGAGCTCCCACTCCACAATAAGGCACCATGAAAGGTGGAGGGCATAGGGCTCCCTTTCCACTGCCCTCCATTGTGGATTACTTACACCCCACGACTCTCTTGGGACTTTTGCTCTCTTCTCCTTGTACTGTTGTTGCATTCAGGCAGCCTGTTCTACAAAATGGAGAACTATTCTGTATTGTGACTATTGCACCATGGCCATGCCAAGGAAAGAAAGAAGCAGTTTTGTAAGTGGAGGGAAACAGCTCAAAACTCTCCAATGGCACTGAACTTGCAGTATTGACACATGCAGCAATATGGAAGGCTGTTGTTATCAAATCTGAGTTCCTCTCTAAGTATTCAAAGTTCGGAATCCAGCTATTGATCTTCAGAGATCAATGTCTTGTGAGGGAATCCCTTTCTTTTTTCCCATAATGGTATCCACTTTTCTGTGTTTGGGCATCTTTTTTTGCTGTTCTTGATCTATGCCTCCTTGAGATGACATGTACCTTGAGTCTTTGATGTTAGTTTGGAAAAATGATGACTGAGTGTTGGGTAGCAGAGTGAGTGAGTGAATTCTGATCAAATTATGCGCTGGAGAGAGAAAGTGGATCAGTATTAGTTATCCCTTTCCTAGCATTATAGGATTTTAATTCACCCAGTGTAAATAATTTTTACAGGAGAGGGATAACATATAGGGGTGTGAGACCCGTGGCTTTCTACAGGCTGTTGTTCTCCACTTCCTATAGTGCTAGCTAGCCTGACCAATGGTCAAGGGTGATTGCAGCCGCAGTCCAGCAACATTTGGAGGGTCACAAGTGTCCCATCCTTGATTTATGAAATCCGGCAACCTTGATCTAGCTTTCTACTGAAAGTGATATGTCTGAGAAGGAATTTGCTTTGTTGTAGATGTTTATGTATGTTAGATGGGCTAAAGGTAACACTACTAGTGCTGTAGCTGCTTCCACAAACCTATACAATCAGCATCTTTCCTTTTTAAATTAGGGCTTTGAGAGATCTAGGGAACAGAAACTGCAGCCTTCGAACAAGAAAACATGAATGAGAGAAAAAAAATTACAATGCAACTCTTGTCAAGTATAATGGGAATAACTCACACATTTCAAATTGTGATTAATAATCACTTTACAATTCAGTTTTTGATGTACAGGATATGTAAATATTTGTGTGAGGGGAAAGGGTTATGGAAATTTGCTAAAGTCTGTTGCCTTCATGAAAAGTAATCTTTGTACATCTATTTAACAACAGTTGGTCTTGGCAATGTACCAGTTCCCTGCCACCATTTCTTTCCGTATGAAAAAAGAAAATCAGATTTCTCTCACATCTTTTATGTACTTCGTATCCTCTTCATAAACATCATATGTAGTGTACCTGTGCTCCTAGATACCTGGTTCCCCAAGAACAAAGGGGGCTTCTTAGAACACCTGGGGGGCGGGGGAGGGACATTCTTTCCTGACCACAACCCTGTCTCCAGTTTTTGCCTTATCACCAGCTATGCTAATTACCGGAATTCAGGATATACCCTGCAACATACAAAATAGCTGGGTGGACCAGATCACTGATTCACTGAATCCAGCATTCTGCTTTCCATGGTGACCAACTAGATGTCTTCAAGATACCCACAACCAGCACATAACCCCCTGGGCAATCTTGGATGCATCACACACTCTCAGCTCCAGAAAACCTCATGATAGGTTTGCCTTAAGGTCACCGTTAAGTCAGAAGTGACTTGAAGGCACAAAACAGCAACATGTGTGTAAACTGTCAAGTCACTGTCACTTTCTGGTGACCCCATGAATTTCATAATGTTTTCTTAGACAAGAAATACTTGGAGGTGGCTTCATAGAATCACTGAGTTGGAAGGGGCTCCATGGAATATCATGTCCAAACCCCGGTTCAGTGCAGGATCTTCCACTAGAATGTCCCCAGAAGGTAGCTACTGATTCTTTTTTTGAAGACATCCAGAGAAAGGGACCCTGTCATCTCTCCAGGCAATTAATTCCACTGGTGAACTGTTCCCACTTTCAAGAAATTCCTTCTAATGTTCAATCAGAATCTACCCTCTTGTAACTTTAAACCATTAGGCCTAGTTCTGAGGCAGCAGAGAACGAGCTTGAACCCTCCTCTCTGTGGCAACCTGTGAGATCTTTAAAGAGTGTGATCGTGTCACCCCTCAATCTTCTCTTCATCAAGTGGAACATGCTCAGCCCCTTCAACCTGTTGTCATGTGTTTTGTCCTTTATACCTTTTATCATCCTTGTTGCCCTTCTCTGAACTTGCTTCAGCTTGTCCATATCCTTTTAAAAATGACCTGTCCAGAACTGAACACAGTACCCTAAATGAGACCTCACCAGTGCGGAATATAGGAGGACTATTACTTCCCTTAACTTGGAAGCTATGGCCATTTCCACACGGGGTTTTTAAAACAGGGCAGATCGTCCTCCAGGGAGGACATCTGCACCTGGGAGCGGACTGGGTCAGACCTACTTAGTGTAGATCTGCACCCCAACCTGCTCCGGAACAACCTCAAGTGGTCATCCAGCATGCTTTTGAAAGACCGCTAAAAACAGGTCTTTCAAAAGCACGGAGTGCGCCATTGCGAGCCTGCTCCCTTATGCAGATTCGCAGGCTCGCATTGGTGCGAGCCTGCAATCTGCCGGGGGAGGGCTTTAGGTTGGTGAGCTTCAGTGGTTGGTTGAGACCCTCGACTAACTGGAGGCCACCATTTTCGACGCTGGAGTAGTGCGGAGCGATGGCTGCGCACTGCTCCGGAGCAGCCTGGACCGGACCGGGGAGCCTTAAAGTCCGGTAAGTAGCGTCATGGGGCAATTCCCTTGCCCCATGCAGAAATGGCCTATGCTTTTATTAATGCAGGCTAAGATAGCATTTGCCATCTTTGCTGCAGGATCATACTGCTGGCTCATGTTCAATTTATGATCAAAAATAGTCCCAAGGTCCTTTGCACATGTAGTACTGCTGAGCCAAGTATACCCATCCTATATCTGTATATTTGATTTTTGTGGCCTCAATGTAGAATTTTGCATTTGTCTTTGCCAAATTTCACTTTATTAATTTCAGCCCAGTTTTCCAGTTTATCAATGTCCTTTTGAATTCTTTTCCTCTTTGCCATTGTCTTCCTCTGAAATCTACCTACAAGACCTGGTATTCCTTGGTGGAATGCCAAGTGCTTTCAAGATCAGAAACAATCCGATGATTTCAGGGTATTTAAGCCTCCTCTCTCCATTACTGTACATCACCAAATGCTCTATTCATTAAAGAATTATAGTTCACTGGAAGAAACATAGTCTGCATGAAGAAAGTTACAGGTTTGGTCTCTAACATCTCCAGTTAGAAAGGATCAGCAAGCAGGTGAAAGGAAAATTTCTGGAATGCCACAGCTAGTGGGTTAGATAGAGGAAATAGTCTGACCTGGCATAAGGCAGCGTTAAGGTCTTATTTAGTAGCCTGTTCTCATTTGTTTAAAAAGCAAACCCAATACTTCCTTTAGCTAAAATCAGAATTTGACATGCTTGGACCACGGTTCCCACATTTCCCAAGCCAGTATGGCCCCTTCCACCTTTATGCTCTTGGAAGCCTGATTGCTGTCCTGTTGGCAGTGGCTCAAAACGGCTAGCAACTGTGTAGCTCTAGAAACTTAGGACAGAACCTGATAGTTCTCCTTTTTTGTGTCATATTCCTGCAAAATTCTTGCAGCTTGTATTTGGTAATCTTATTCCTGCAACCCTGTCCCCCCTTTTTCCTGGACAGCCTGCTCTGCTGTCCATTAACATGTTGTATTTTCTGCAACTTGAAATAGATATTAGATATGAAGAAGTGTTCTGTCCATGAAAACTGGCTTTCTTTGCCATGCAAACAAACTAGAAAGTCTTACATCAAGCAACACTATCTGGTGGGAATCCTGTTGGGCAGATATGAATATGTTACCTAGAGTTGTGCAAATGTGGCTGTTTTGTATTCATTATCCCTATGTATCCCCCAGTTTACTGTTTGAACTGTGAAAGTCCCATAAGTCATACTCATCAGTCAGCATCTGCTGCATTCAGCAGAGGTCTGTTCCCCTGTTGTTCAGGCAGCAGTTGGCTAACACTGACTCCCCTCTCATGTGAGTGATCTCTAGCACAAGGGTCCTGCTTCTGCTTCTCACACTGGAGATTGCTCATGGGAAGGGGTGGGAATATCAGTTAGCTGCTTCCTGATCAACAGAGGAACAGATGCCCATCAATCACAGCAGCTGCTGCCCAATAAGTGGAGATTGGCGGGGGGGCTGAGGCGGGGGTCACTGTATAGCTATGTAATCACAATGCTTACATATTTGAAATTTCAGAAAAGGATTCCAGCCCACATTATTTTGGAATTGGGAAACTATGATAGACCTTGGAACACCCATAATATTAAACCATGATTGGTTTAACCTCTTGGATTTTTTAAAATTAAATCTGGTAATCACAATTTTTCAGTTAAGACAAAATGGGAAAGTGTGATCCATTAAAGGCTTCCTGATTTCATGGCAACTTACTCAGAGTGACTGCATGCATGAGGACAATAATAGGAGAAATGCAGCAAGGAATAGGTAAAGAGGTAGTATAGGAATACTTGGCTAGTATAAATGAATTCAAATCACCAGGGTCAGATGAATTATATCCAAAGATATTAAAAGAACTGGCAGAAGTAATTTCAGAACCACTGACAATAATCCTTGAGAGTTCCTGGAGACCAGGAGAAGTCCCAGCAGACTGGAAGAGGGCAAATGTTGTCCCTATCTTCAAAAAGGGGGAAAAAGAGGACCTAAACAGTTACTTCCCAGTCAACCTGACATCAATACCACGAAAGGTCCTAGAGCAGATTGTCAAACAGTCTGTAAATACTTAGAAATGAATGCTGTGATCACTAAAAGTCAACATGATTTCTCAAAAACAAGTCATGCCAGACTAATCTGATCTCTTTTTTTTGATAGAATTACAAGCTTGGTAGATGAAGGGAATGCTGTGGATGTAGTGTATCTTGATTTCAGTAAACCCTTTGACAAGGTTCCCCATGATATTCTTGCAAACAAAGTAGTAAAATGTGGGTTAGATGATGCTACTGTTGGGTGGATTTGTAATTGGCTGACGAGCTGAACACAAAGGGTGCTCACTGATGGCTCATCTTCATCCTGGAGCGAAGTGAGGTGCCACAGGGTTCTGTCCTGGGCACAATGCTATTCAACATTTTTGTCAATGACTTGAGTGATGGAATAGAGGGCATGTTCAACAAATTTGCAGATGACACCAAATTAGGAGGGATAGCTAACATCCAGAGCTCAGAATCAGAATTCAAAATGACCTTGATAAATTAGACAGCTGGGACAAAACTGACAAAATGAATTTTAACAGGAAGAAATGTAGGGTACTACACTTAGGAAGAAAGAATGAAATATACAGATATAGGATGGGTGACACCTGGCTTGAAAACAGTACATGTGAAAGGGATCTAGATGTCTTAGTGGACCAATAGCTGAACATGAGTCAACAGTGTGATGTGGCAGCTGAAAAAAGCCAATGCAATTCTGGGCTGCATCAATAGGAGTATGGTGTCAAGATCAAGGGAAGTAATAATACCACTCTATTCTGCTTTGGTTAGATCTCACCTGGAATACTGTGTCCAGCTCTGGGCCCCACAATTCAAGAAGGATGTTGACAAACTGGAATGCGTCTAGAGGAGGGTGACCAAAATGATGAAGGGTCTGGAAACCATGCCTTATGAGGAGTGGTGGAGGGAGCTAGGTATGTTTTACCTGAAAAAAAATAAGGTTAAGAGGTGACACATGGCCATGTTTAAATATTTGAAGAGATGTCATGTGGGAAATGGAGCAAGTTTGTTTTCTGCTGCTCCGGAGACTAGGATGCAGAGCAATGGATTCAAACTATAGGAAAAGAGATTTCACCTAAACATCAATAAGAACTGCTCAGCAGTGGAATATGCTGCCTCAGAATGTGGTGGAGTCCTCTTCTTTGGAGGTTTTTAAACGGAGGCTGGATGGCCATTTACTGGGGGTGCTTTGAGTGTGTTCCTGCATGGCAGGAGATTCGACTCGATGGCTGGTCTCTTCCAATTCTATGACTCTATGAATCTGTGACAAGCCTTGCCTTGTTAAGCTGAGATATGAAGATTAAATTTAGTTCCTCTCTTTACCATGGACTGTCTCTGGTGAATAGGGACAGTTGGAGCATATGGAAATATATGCATACCTCAAATGTGTTACTTATACATTTAAGGGTTTGGGTGCCTGAGGAGCTTTCTTTACCTCTTATATATTTAGTTACAAATGCATCATGCTAGGTAACATTTTATGCAGAAAGCAATGGTTTTCTCATAACTACTCCCAAGGAAACCTAATCACTTTAATGAATACATTCAAGTTCATCTGGTGTTACACAAGAAACTGGCCTAAAGATAAAACTCTTTGACCTCATTGCATTAGGGTTTTTTTTGTTTTTGCTTTTTGATGAACAGGATTTTTAGGTAATAGTTTCAGGCAATTAAGGGTTTCTTGGATATCAGTTACTAAAGCTTTGGAGAGCCCTTCTGAAAATTAATAGGGAAGCAATTATTCTCCAGAAGCCATTGTCCTGGGATTTGTCTGTTGCAAAATCCTTAATATGGAGCTTGGAGGAAATAGGCAATATGATAAAAAACAGTATGATTCCACAAATAATTATACTTCTTACTGTCCTCAGAGTTAAACTTGTGTAATCAGGGGACCAGTCTCTTTGGATGATTAGGAAGGCTCTCTTTTTCTTTCTCTCTTTGGTTTTTGATAAGTTTTTGGCTTTTAAAGATTGGGAAAGTAGTACGAGGGCAGCAGTTAAAAAAGTGGAATAAATATCAAAAATTAAATAAAGCTGTCCCACCTTTGCTCCAGTGTCTTTTCCTCAATATAAATTCTCAACATACAGCTGCTATCCAAACATACAACATGGGAGAAAGAGACAAGTTCTATCTTCCCTACAGATAACAACAGTTTTGGAAAGCTAGGATTACATGGGAAGAAAAGTCCAGGAAAGGATGGGTTAAACCAGGGCTTGGAAAAGTAACTTTTTGGACTACAGTTTCCAGGTTATTCAGACAGTATGGTGACTGGAGGAATGTGGTAGTCCATAAAGTAGCTTTTCCAAGCTGTGGGTTAAATATCTTTTCCTAGAGTGACACTTCCTCAGTCTTTAAAAATTTACTCTAACGAAACAAAACGAAACGAAACAAAACAAAACAAGAGTCTGAATTATTTTCAAACATGTATTAATTTTGCCCTGTTTCCATGTGTATGGAAATGTGTCTTCAGGTTGACTGTAAACTTATGGTGACCCCATGAATTTCAATAGGTGCTTCTTCAGCAAGGAATAATCAGAGGTGCCATTACCTTTCTCTGATATTCAGCCTACAGCACTTGCTATTCCTTTGTGGTCTCCCACCCTAGTATTAAGCAGGCCTGACCCTGCTTAGCTTCCAGGATCTGGTGCTCTCAGGATATTTAGGCTCCCTGTTTGGGAATCAGTTGACTTTTTTTTTTTAGTGCCCACTTTTCAAACACATTTCTCTGAGTGACCGTTTGTACTTATTGTCTCCTAATAGATGCATAGTTTGCAAGCAGTTTTACCCCAACATATCCAGGTTTTTTTGGATGTGTTCCCCCGCGAGTAGGCATTTGGACTCATTTTCCCCCATTCTTAGCCACAGTCCGTTTAAGCTTTGGCCATTTCCTGGTACATATATTCATATGTGGTGGAATTTGTGAAGGTGTACAGAACTTTTGGCAAAGGGTGATAAAAGAGATAAAAGAGATAACAGAAATTAATTTACAAACATGTCCAGGTATAGCATTATCATCTATATTTGATAAGGTTAATTGTACCCAGGCAATGAAGGATTTAATTATAAACTTATTGTCTGCAGCAAGGTTAATTATATCAAGAAAATGGAAAATTCATGGAGATTTTCAAATAGAGGATTGGTATAAAGAAGTGTGGAAAATTGTGATTAATGATAAGTTAACATGTTGAATTAAGGCCAAAAAAGGAATAATGAAGGGGAATGATTTCAAAGCAATATGGAAGATATTTGTGGAAAAGGTTTTAATAAAAGAGGAAAGTGTCATACCTCCACAAGAAGAATTATAATTCTGGAAAGTGGAGTAAGTTGAAACACAATTGGCTCTAGGGGGTGGGTTTATTTTTAGGAATAGTTTGATATGTTTAGTAATGAGATCATATTTAGTAATAGTAATAGATTAAATGTAATTGAAAAGTATAGAGTTAAGAATGAAATTATTATAATAATAATGAGTATAATGAGAATGAGATCTAGATATAGGTAACCAAAGTATATAAGCAGTATGATATAGAATCTGTTGAATAAGTATATGATTGTAAGGGAATTGGAGAGAAATAACAATGTAAGCTTGTTTTTGTTAAAATTCCCCCCCCCCACTGTTATATGTATCACGTGGTGTTTTTCTTTTTCTTTTTTGTTCTGTTCTTTTCTTTATAATCAATAAATAACAACAACAACAACAATAATAATAATAGGAAGAAGAAGAAGCAGCTTTGGCCATTTCCTCACTCAACTGTTACAGTGCTATTATTCTTCTTTCAACATCCTATGGAATCCTGGGGTTTGCAGTTTAGGGAAGGGCCTCAGAAGCCCAGGATTCCATGCGACATTGAAAGTGGAATAATAACACTGTAACAGTTTAGTGTGGAAATGGCCTTTGAGAGCAGCATGTTTGAGAGCAGCAGACTGGAGCCCCCTAATGGAAGCACAGCCTCGATTCTCACTGGCCCGCTCAGAATTCCATCTCTTCTGCCCTCCCCTTGCTTTCCTGCATAGCTTTCCTGGCTCCTTATTTTTTTGCACAGACATCATATCTCTGCTTTAAAAACTTTTAAATTATGGATTTCCTGGCTTTTCTTGATGCAGCTTGTGTGCCTTGGTATGCCCCATGGATCCACCCTCCTTAGGTCCCTGTAGTGTGCCAGAGCATCGCAACCATGCATTATTTTTAATGATAAACCATGCTTATCCTTTATCTTCCACCTAGGTAAAATATGTTCATGTAGTATGTTTGGATCTTGGTGTTACTAAATCAGATAATATATATAAGAATCATTGCTTGCTCCCTTTCCACCCAGCAAACTGGGAAGCGTATATTTCCCTTTTCATATTCCCATGTATTTATGAGCTATTTTTGGCTCCTTTTTAAAAACATGCACCTGTTTGATCATACATTACCTGGCATTCACAAATGTGCTTTGTTTAAGCACCTGAAAACATGAAATGAGCTGGGACATGTAGATGAAATGGTGTCTATTTTAATACCTGGCAAATTCAGTTCTTGGATTTACTGAGCCAGAGACGCTGGGCAATGGGATGCTGGAAGGAAAAGTTCCATAAGAATTTGAGTAAACCTTGGTCTCCTCTGGTTCTGATATGTTTAATTTGTCTGTATTTGCCTTTCATCCCTGAGTGCCTGCTCTGAAACTGCCAAGCGCTAAGATCCCTCTACCCCACTGCTTTCACACAGAGGACATTTCCGCACTAGACTGTTATAGCACTATTATTCCACTTTCAACATCCTATGAATGTGTGGAAATGGCCAGGGACATTTGGTAAGAATGTGGGCAAGAGCCTTCTTTGTGGCTGATCTCCCACTTTGGAACTCCCTCCCTATAGAAGTTAAAAGAGCTCCTTCTTTGCTCTCTTCTTAGTGTCAGGTGAAGAACTTTCTATTCCAGCAAGTTTTTGGGAAATATTTGCAAACAGAAGAAGGGTTTTTATGATGCTATACTGCTCTTAATCTTTGATCTAAAGTAATTCTTTAGATAGTTTTAATTCTACTGTTAGTTTAATATTGTTTCAATCTAAACTTTTATATATTTTTAACTGTATGTACTTGTGATTTTCTGCTTCTTGTAAGCTGCCTTGAGTTCTACTCTGGAAGACAGGTTGGATAGAAATAAAGTGCTGGTGGTAGTGATGATGATTTGTAAAACAGGACTTGCTGGGACAGAAGCCAGCTTGGAAATCCCATTGTAAAATTGGTGAGAAAATGGCATAGTACCAAGTGGAAGAAGCAGATATTGAGAGAGTGAAAAAAAAAATGATCCCAGCAAGCAATCTTTCTTTGTATATTGGGTAGAGTTCTACCACTAAAGCCGGCTGTCAAGAACTGAAATCACACACACAAATGTAACAGTGCTAATACACTATTTATTAGGAGTGTGATGCGTTGTACAGGACTTCAGTGAGCGAACTGAAAGCTATTAACAAATTCCAAACATTAGAAGCAAAAGGTTCCCTTCCCACAGCAAGAGACCTTGAAGGGCCAGCTTCGGCTGGTAGTTCTGGTCAGTGCTGCATTCCTAGCTTTGTTTACCTAATGGTTTCTGGTTCCCATCCTTGGTTACAAGCAAGCAGCTAATTAACTACTACTACATGTCCCATACTGAAATATGGAGGGCTACCCGACACCAGCAGAGTGTACTGGTTTGAGTATTGGACTGTGACCTTGGACACCAGAGTTTGATTCCTTGTTTGGCCATGGAGACCTATTGGGTGACTTTGGGTATGTGTCTCTCTCACACACAGCCCCACAAAACCCCACTGATAGGGTTGCTGTAATGTAGAATAAGCAGTTAAAATAAGAATAAGGAATAAAAGAATGTTTGGGTTGCTTGTACTTTCCTGTCAATCATGCTCAGCAAGAGTGTTGCATGCTGCTCTTTATTTGGGTTCTCAGATCTCAGGGCCTGGCCTAGACAGTCTTCTTCAGCCCTCAGGGCAAGGGGGACAAATCTCAGGGAGAGAACACAGCCTTGAAAAGTGTTTTTTCTCATTGGTTAGATTTTGACTTTTTTTTAATTTGAATAGAATACTCTATGCAGCTGTGGTTGATGCTTAATATATCATGCTTAATGTTATCACTAGGGGCTGCCCCTTGTAGCATCATCTTTTTAACACCGTCAGGCCCCATGACTTCAAAAGAAGGTCTTTTCTCAGGCCATTTCTACACTAGATTGTTATAGTGCTATTATTCCACTCAGGCCCCTCCCTAAACTGCAAACCTCAGGATTCCACAGGAGGTTGAAAGTAGAATAATAACACTATAACAGTCTAGTCTGGAAATGGCCTCAGTCTCAGGTTTTAGTGGTGAAATCTCAGGGCCTGGAATAGTCTTGATCTGCAATGTACCAGGTAGCCCTAAGCTCTGGAGAACAGGAGTTGTAGATCTGGGGAGGAAAGAATGAGAAAACTGGTAGTAGGATCTTTTAGACTTTGCCATGAACTTAGAAAAGAAGAAAATAGGAATGATTTCTTCCTTCTGCAAAGAGAAAGTCAAAGAATTTACACTTGATTAAAGAACTGCTGAGCTTCCTATAGAGATCCTTTGCTGAATTGCTTAGGCATGCAAATTGGAGATTCCTGGGTAGAGGGAGTTCAGGCTAAAACTTAACAGCGACAAAGAATAACACCTAGATATGGAGCAGCACCATTGTGAAGGAATATTTCTGCATGAAGAGGTCCTCTTCCTCCAGTGGGGAGCAAAAGAAGTTCAGTGTGAACACTTCAAACACTCTTATATTAGTCAGTTACAGAAATTTGAATTTATGTAGCTGTAACTGCTAATGAGAGCCAGCATGGTGTAGTGGTTTGAGCACTGTCCTACCACTCTGAAGACCTGAGTTTGAATCCCCAGTCAGCCATGGAAACCCACTGGGGGAACTTGCGAAGTCATACTCTCTTTCTCACAGAGGACGGCAAAAGTCCCTCTGAGCAAATCTTGCCAAGAAAGCCCCATGATGGGCTCACCTTAGGAGCACCATAAGTCTTGTAAATGACTTGAAGGCACACAACAACTATTAATGGCCTAAATACCCTAAAGGCACCAGATCCTATCTGATATTGGAAACCAAACAGGGCCAGCTCTGGTCAGTACTTAGGAGACCATCCAATGAATACCAGGTGATGTAGACTGTATTCAGAAGAAGGAACTGGCAACACACTTCTGAGTATTCCTCACCTAAGAAACCCTTATGAAATTCACAGGATCACCATAAGTTGACAGGCAACTTGAAGGCACACATGTACAAAACTGTTAATTTATGGTTTAGATCCATTCTTTAGAACAGTTTGTTTAGTATATGCATGTAACATGACCTATGTGCATTCACTGGAATATCTGAACCTGTGCCTGTCTGTGTAATAAGGGCTAGCCTTACTGAGAGGCAGAATGAGGCAGCTGCCTCAGTGAACAGTTCTGGTGTATCACGTAAGGAAAAGAAATAGTTATGTGAATTGATACAGAGGCAGCTGGTGACTCCGGTGTTGTGGGGTAGAGAATCCACACTTTGTTTTAGTGCCAGCTCCTCAGTTTTAATGGCAGCTTCACTGCAGCTGCTCCAGGTTATATGGCAACTATCCAAGTCTGGAGAGCTCCCATACAAACTGGAGCAGTTGTGATGGAGCTGCCTTTAAAACCGAAAAGCTGACGTTAAATCTAAAGGCAGGTTCTCTTCCCTGCTGTTCTGAAGAAGTTACCATATACCTTGGATTTGTTTTTATTGTACATTTATAGTAGAGTAGTAATAATAATAATAACAACAATAACACTTTGAACCTTGACTTGTGTGAGTTGTGGGGGGGGGATCCCTGCTTTGCAAACAAAGACATGTTCATGGGGCCTAGGCTCCTTTCGAATCATGGAATAAATATGCCATTGCCACATCCCACATCAGGTCATGGCAGATTTGAGAAGCCGGCTGTGGACCCCCACCACACCTCAGAGCCACCTAGAAGTAATTCCTATCCTGTTGTCACTGCCATTGAGCCCCTTCCCTGTAAAGCAGCCAGCTGTTCTCACTTGGAACCTGTGGTAGTGTATTTCCTTCTGAATTTTGTGGGGCTGGTGGTAGTTGAATATTGCAAACACAATATATATTTTAAACAAAAATGTAAACTGAATACAAATACAGTAAGTCCTCTACCTTTGCAGGGGTAGGGACAAAATATCCCCGCATGAGTCTATAATTCTCGGTAGGGCTCTGTGTGTCCTCCAGTATGATTCTGTGGTCAACTTCCAGCAGGGGTGGGCCACAGAGTTGTGCTGGAGGACCTAGCAGTGCTGGAAGTCTATGCATGTAACACAACCTATGTGCATTCACTTTCTAGGAATCTCTAGGTCATCCAGCACAACTCTATGGTCTACTTCTGGTGGTAGTGTTTGATAGAATCATGCTGGAGGACTTAGACTTTCCTAGAAACAACATATTTTTTCCAAGGTGGGTCAAATAGCTAAGATTTTCTTAAATCCATAAATTCAATAAATTTAAAAATAATCTGTGAATAAGAAAATCTGTGAGTGCTGAACTTGGAGGGCCAACTGTATACTATCTCCAGAGGTCCACGCATCCATTAAGTGCCCTTGCAGGACCTGATTGCCAGACTGTTCTGCCTGGGCTGCTCAGCAGTACACGTAATTAGAATAGTTAGATGCTTGGATTCCAGGAGGTGGAATATGGCACCTTAAATATAGTGCAGAAGCTTTGCAAGATGTATGAGTGTTCCCTGAAGAAGAGGCCAGCCATCAACTGTCCCAAAAGTTTCATGCGTCCAGTGAGTTGCCAGTGTAGGATCTGATTGTAGGACTATTCTACATATGCTGCTCAGCTGTGCTGCAGCCTTGGATGTAAACTTTAAAACAGTGTAAATAAAAGATACAAAATGGATGATATGTATAACAGTGATTCCACTATAAAGAATTTATCCTTTTGTCCCTTCCTAGATACATAATTGAAAATCCTGCTGCCTTATTCAAGGTGAAAAGGACCTAATCCTTATCTCTCCCAACTACAGTTCCTCTCCTCTCCTGGTGCCCATTCATACTACACAGTTATACTGTTGTGATTCTGCTTTAAACTGCCAGGGCTATATTCTATGGAATCCGGGGGTTTTTAATTTGGTGAGGCACTAGAATTCTGTGGCTCCATAAACTACATAGGATTCCATAGGATGGAACCATGACAGTTAAAGTGGAATAAAATTCCTATTATTGTCTAGTACGAATGGACCTTGTCTCCAACTTTTGCTGAAATGAACCAATAAGTATAGCTCCTCCTTCAAGATTTCTCCACTCGTTGGACCAAACCAATCATTCATAGGGGTTATAGTAGCATAGCAAATAGCAGTCCCACCATTTATGTGACGGCACGATTTTTAGTAGAACTTCTTATTTTGGGGAGTGTGGAAGTGGGGAAACTATAACTCCTAGAATCCCTCTGCCTGTGTGGCTGTGTTGTTTGTGGGATTCTGGGAGTTATGTTCTAAAAAGCACTCATCCAAAAGAAGATTGTGTCCCAGTCTCTGTATGAACTTGGTCTGAATTAGGCCAGTCTGCTTAAAAATTCAGACCAAATGAGACTCTCCTGAATCTTTATGGCAGACCTGATTGAGGCAAGAAAGCAAGAGTTTCTGCAATAAGAGAGACAGAGGACAATTTTATGATGATGGGTATCACAGGTGACTGAGTCCTGTGAAAGGTGCGTGCCTTGGCTTTGGTCTGCAAATGAAGATGGACAGATCCTGCCAGTGGCAAGGCAGCCCCATCCAAGTCAGTGCCATGGCAAGCTGATACGCTCAAAGGCACTCCAGCATTGTGCACAATTAGTGGGGAAATGCATGCTCGGCACACATCCTGTTCTTTTTAGGTCACTCCAGTGAAGCTCCCACCTGGAGTTGTGGGCTTAGGCTGATGAGCTATTATAGCTGCCGCTTTTCATTTATTACCATGACAGGCAATTCGTATTAATAAAACAAGTATACATGCCTGTGTGGAGAAAAAGGTAAAAGAGAGGGTGGCATAGGGGAAAGAAGGGAAAGTATTCCAGTGATATCACTCACCCACTTTTAAGGTCTGGTCCTTCTAGAATTGGTTTGTGAGATACAGAGGCCAAATATCTGTGGAACAGAATCACAGAATCATAGAATCATAGAGTTGGAAGACCACAGGGGCCATCAAGTCCAACCCCCTGCTATGAAGGAACACACATCAAAGCATTCCCAACAGATGGCCATCTAGCCTCTGCTTAAAAACCTCCAAAGAAGGAGACTCCACCACACCCCAAGGCAGCACACTCCACTGCTGGACAGCTCTGCCCATCAGGAAGTTCTTCCTGAGGTTCAGGTGGAATCTCCTTTCCTGCAGTTTGAATCCATTGCTCCTTGTCCTGGAGCAGCGGAAAACAATCCCACTCCCTCCTCGACATGACATTCCTTCAAATATTTAAACATGGCTATCATGTCCCCTCTTAACCTTCTCTTCTGCAGACTAAACATCCCCAGCTCCCTAAGCCATTCCTCATAGGGCATTGCTTCCACACCCTTCATCATTTTGGCCCCCCCCGCCCCCCGGATATGTTCCAGCTTGTCAATGTCTTTCTTGAATTCAGGTGCCCAGAACTGAACACAGTATTCCAAATGAGGCCTGACCAGTGCAGAATAGAGTGGTACCATTACCTTCCTTGATCTAGACACCATGCTCCTACTGATGCAACCAAGAATCACGTTGGCTTTCTTGGCTGCCACATCAAGCTGCTGGCTCATGTTCAGCTTGTGATCTACCAAGACTCCTAGATCCCTTTCACATGTACTGCTATCCAGCCATGTATCCCCCATCCTATATTTGTGCATTTCATTTTTTCTGCCTAAGTGCAGGACCTTACATTTCTCTCGTTGAAATTCATTTTGTTAGATTTGGCCCAGCTCTTCAATCTGTCAAGGTCATTTTGAAATTTGATCCTGTCCTCTGGGGTATTAGCAACCCCTCTCAATTTGGTGATTTGCTGATGCTTTTCATAGTTTGTAAGGAGATTGGAGCCCCACTTTTCTATTTAGAAAATATCATGTAAGGTGGAGTTTTGTTTTGTAAACACTGGCTGGCCTTCTGTAATTACAGATTTGTCGCCTAGAGTTATGGATCTGTAACTGCTTCATTTTCAATAACACTATGTAGTCACAATTGTGGCAATAGTGCTATGATCATAAATGCTTCTCCACTCTGCCTTAACAGCCAGCAGCTGCATCAACAAAGGAGGTCTGTTCAGCTGCTGACTGGGCTGCAGGGAGAATGTTGCTTCTAGGTCCCTCCTGTCAGCAAGTGAGGCTGTGGCAATCAGAAGCAGGACCTCTGTCACAATTCCTTGTTGCAGCCCCATTTGCTGGTGGGAAGGGCTGGAAACATCATCATCCTTGCACCCAGATCAAAAACTGAATAGATCTCCTTCGCTCGGGCCATTTCCTCACTAGATTGTTATAGTGATATGATTCCACTTGCAACATCCTATGGAATCCTGGGGTTTGCAGTTTCAAGAGGGGCTCGCCGGAATCATAGCAGTACAACAGTCTAGTGTGGAAATGGCCCCAGTGTGGCTGCTGGCTCTTAAAGTCTCAGGGGTGCTAGGTGGGTGTGTTACTGGATCAGGAGATGTTACTTAGCGACGCATTTGTAACTGAGTAGCTCATATGGAATATCAGCGGTTATTGATAGGATTACTATGTCATTGTATTTTTCCAAAGTGTGTGTGTGTATATATTACTATAAGCTATGATACTGTTTATAGACTATAGCCTTCTATAAACTATATTATTATTTTTAATGTAAGGTTTATAATTGCGTATTTTTATAGCTTTCCCAGATGACCTATCACTATATTTAAAAATGTATGAAATGTATTTTCTATTGTATCTTTTTTAAGTCTTGGTAGTCACATACTGGACCACATCCAAGTCCTAATCTCTCTCTGTCTCTCATACATCTCACACACATTGTCTCTCATATGTCTCACACACATATAATATCTATGGCACTGTGGCTTAAAATAAGTCTGGCTAGAATTGCAGCCTGGGAATCACGGTTAATCCACCTTCTTTACTTTCATTCCTTTCTGCTACATTTAGGAGATGTTTGGAACTGGCAGAATACCACCATATCTGTGCTTGCCAACTTTATAAGCTCAGTGGGTCTCTGCTGGCATTCACAGCGAGTGTGTATGTGGGAAAAGGGTTGTGCTCGACTGGTCATGTAACTCTCTGGATCTGCTACTCCTTGGATGGTTTCAAATAAGTCCTTTTTCTCTACCACTGGCATCCTTCATTCACTTTCTATGACTCTGCTCCAGTAATCCAAAGATGCCTTTATCACCTTTTTACAACCTTATTTTGTCTGTGTTGCCGTTCTGTGGTTTTTCACTGCTGATTTGTGGCTATCTTCTTTTAATTAATTTGTGACTGCAGCACTACCCTGTCCAGTGCGGTTAGCTAAAGATCTGTAGAGACTATAGTTCTGATTGTTCCTTTAATTAAAAGTTTCTTGCTCACATACTCCAGTTACTTTATTTCCATTCAGCACACAGGAAGGGATGTTGATGAGGAGGAGGATTGCTATGTCCCCACTAAAGAAGTCCTCTAGTGAAGATGAAATGAAGGCCAGGGGCAGGGGATTATGAAGACTCCATAAGCCTCTTGGACATTCCTCTCCTACGCTCCAGTCAGCAAGTGTCCCAGGAAGCAGGTAGTTGGAATGCAAGGGCTATTGGTTAGCTACACCAGCCACAGTTTATCCATGTAAGAAATAGCTGATAAGACTTATAAAACAATTTAGCACAGGATCAGCTGAAGCATTAAATGTTTATTTAAAATACGTCTCTGCAGAAGCGGGTGCTCCCTAGAGAGGAGGACACCCCCACTATGGAATACCTCATATTTTATCCCCCTGCCCCATGCAGGTTTCTCTCCCTCTTGGATCCGATTGGACAGGACCCCAAAAGTTACAGCCTATCAGGATCGCCTAAGAAGTTACATTCCCCCTTCCCCAAATTTACAGTATGAGTGATCACACACTTGATCATGCATTTCCCTCGTGCATCATGTTACATCCCAGGTGTCTTTATCAGTAGTTTCACAGTACCCCTTTGTGTTCTGGTATGTCCCCATAAATCACTCCTTACATAGGCCTTGTCTGGTCTTCCCTATTGAGACATTTCCTTTCCCTCCTTACCAATTATTTTCAAGGTCCTTTTTGGGAGGCCCTATCATCTCTAAAAATCTTCCTTGTTAGACTTTATTTTATTACTGGGGCTCAAATACAAAATATACTAGAATATATGTGTAAATGTGTCTAAAATGTGTTATAAGCTAATACATATATCTGAGTAATACATGTTAATAATACTTGCAAAAATTAAAATATGTTATATTTCTCTCAGTATTTTATTTCCAGCATGTTGAAGGGGGAAGCAAAAGGGTGGTTGTCAGCTGGTCCTGAACTTGCATAGTAAGTCAGAAGCCCAAATAAAGCTGGCAAGGAGTAAAACAGAGTTGTAAATAGTAGCCAGTCCAAGGTCTTGGGAACATGAAATGCTGAAAAATACTTCCAGTCACCAAGACAGACTATTGTAAACAACAAAGCTGCCAGTAAGCTGCTGGGAGATTTATAGCCAGGTGCTTAATTAGTCAGCATCTCCTACTTAAGAACCTCTGGGTCCAATGCAACCTCTCATTATCTTTCCTTTGCTCAGTAAACAGCTGCACTGCATCTTCAGCCTCCTGTTGAAGAGTAGGCCCCCTTCTCCTTTAGCCCCCCAGTTGCTCCTGTACAATCAGGAGTTGTACAGTACATTCCTGGCATTCTTACTTTGTGTCTGAATCTTCCAGTTCCAGAAGGTGAGTTATGACACTTTCGTGGTGTGGAAAGGTGCTCTTTCTGAGGAGGAATGCCCAGTCCATAACTCAGGCAAGGATGCTGGGCCTCTTCCCAGGCCATGGGAGGAAAGAATGATAAAGGCCAGGACTCAGTACAAGAGGACTAGATGGACTGCTCGTCTTGCTAAATGGTCTCCTTGTGAGTAGTGGCTTATTTGGGAGTAAATGATCTTGAGAGTAGGTCTCTGATCACATGGAGATCGAAAGCAAACTGGTCTACATCTGAGCCTTGGGTTGGATCTCTCGTAGCAGCAAGATATAAGCTAGAGGTGGGAGTGTTGTGGCACACCAGGTATTGCTCGACTGCAACTCCCACAAACCCCAGCAGCATAGCCAGTGATGAAGAATACTGGGATTTGTGGTTCACATCTGGAGGGCCACAGCATTCCCACATCTGAGATATACACTTGAGCTTCAGGAAGGTTCAATGCTCAGAGCAACAATCTAACATTGGCCATTTCCGCACTAGACTGTTATAGTGCTATTATTCCACTTGCAGCATCTCATGGAATCCTGGGGTTTGCAGTTTTGAGACGTCAGCTGCCTATATCCCTGAATCCTTTGACTAGCTTTCTGTGTATGACCCTGGGGCGTGTCTTGTTTTGCTGTGTGTTTGTCTGCATCTGATATTGCTTTCTTGTATTGGCCTTGGACTATTTCATCTGGGCTTTGGAACGCCCTAATCAGAGTGGCCTTGCTGTCTCGTAGGGCTTGATTTTTCTTTTTTTCTTTCCCCAACTCTTTCCCCAACTCCCTTGCTTGCCATTTCGCATTGTTTCTGACTTCTGGCGACCCTAAAGCAACCCTATCACAGAGTTTTCTGGGCCTGAGAGTGTGTGATTGTGCCCAGGGTCACCCAGTGGGTTTCTGTGGCTGAGTGGGGAATCAAGCCCTGGTCTCCAGGGTTGTAGTCCAACACTCCAAGCACTACACCATACTGGCTTACATGCCCTTGCCTGCTTTCCCTGTGGGGTTTAATCTCTTCCTCTCTCCCTTCTATGTTAGTAGCTGTAAGCTACTTCAAACAACCTGAAAAGTATAATAAACTAGTGTATTTACCCACCGTTGCCCAGGATTTTATTGCCCACCGTTGCCCAGGATTTTATTTTCTTCTTAAGAACTCACCAAACTGTCTTCTCTAGTACCTGTAACTTTTCCCCATATTTCCCAATGCAATCTGTATTCAGAGTTATTTACATACACAGTTTGGGTTCCTGAGGGAATACCATGTCCTCCTCCTTGCTGCTAGGCCTTGTCTCCACAGCAACTGGCCTATTCCAGTACCTGTAACTTTTACCCATATTCCCCAATCTAATCTATAGTCAGAGTTGTTAACACACAGAGGTTGGATTCCTGAGGTAATACAGTGTCTTCCTCCTTGCTGCTAGGCCTTGTCTCCACAGCAACTGGTATATTCCAGTACTTGCAACTTTTCCCCATATTTCCCAATGCAATTTGTGTTCAGAGTTATTTACATACACAATTTGGGTTCCTGAGGGAATATAATGTCCTCCTCCTTGCTGCTAGGCTCATCCCCATAACAACTGGCCTAGTCGAGAACCTGTAACTTTTCCCCATAGTCCACAATCCAATCTGTGTTCTCTGGCGATGTTGATGCACTGGCTTTTGATTTTTTTTTGCTTTTCTGTTGAATTTGTGCAACGGCTTTATGTTTTTCTGGAAGCATTTTTTTGTTTTGAATTTCAACTTTAAGATTCCTCACATATGGAACCCATACAATCTACTGTGTGAGGCAAGAAGACCTTATAACTATGTTGTGTATGTCACTTTAATTTTTCTCACATATGCCTCCCAAATGTTTTCTGGCATCCTTATTGATGGTAGGCCTCATCTCCATAGCAACCGGCCTGAGGCCCAAGACCTCTCCGGCTGAGAATTCTAAAGGCCCCCCCCTGAACTGCCAACCCCAGGATTCCATAGAATCTTCACAGCCAGCCAATCCTACGAGGTTGTCACGGTCGGAGACCTGGGCGGCGAGCCAGCGAAGTCCAGCAGGGAGGAGACAAGCAAGCACTTTGCACGAGGGAGTTCATTTACCAGAGCGTCAAGCGAAAGCCGTAGTCGGAGTCCCAGAAGCCGAGGGTCAAGAGTCCAGAGATCAATTCAAGGTAGCAGGGACCGGGTGCTGGGAGCAAGGAACAGGCAAGAGGAGGGCTTGAAAGAAGTTTGCCACAAGCAAAGGGAGGCAGTTATATAGCCCAAGGCACAGCTGTGGCTAGTCACTGCTTCTTGAACTTAATCAAGGAAGCCTCCCTGTGCTCAGCTCTCTTGAGTCTCCACCTTGTCTGTGGGCTGATTGGCACAGGCTCCAAAGCGTCTTCAGAATGGGACCCCTGTTGCCCTGAAGGAGCAGGCAGAGGGACGTCCGCGCCTGCTTGGTCCACGGCAGCAGGGGGAGCTCCTGAGCTGCAGGACTCATCTCCAGCCAGAGCCACAGGGACCAACGGCTGCTGCTCGTCATCAGCGGCTCTGACAGGGGCTTCAGTTATCACAGGGGTCTTCTTGCCTCACACGGCCGAAATCGTATGAGGTCTTTGCTTGCCTGATGCAGACAAGCAGACAAACTTACAGACAAACTTTGACTTTTATAATAGCAGATATGTAGGGAAAGAAAAGATGTTTCTGATACCACAAAACCAGGAAAGAGGCTTCTTGCTTCTCAAAGGCACATCAGCACCAATGCTAACGTGCTGTGTAGCACTCCTCCACCTTCCTATGATTCAGAGAAAGAGAGCAGGAGGAGCTGCCTGCTGTTACTGTAAGGCCATTTCTGCACTACGCTGTTATAGTGCTACTATTCCACTACCAACATCCTGTGGAATTCAGGGGTTTGTAGTTTACTGAGGCCAAAGAGCTCTCTGGCTGAGAATTCTAAATGCCCCTCCCTCAACTGCAAACCCCAGGATTCAAGAGGATGTTGAAAATGGAATAATAGCAGTATAAAAGTGTTGTGCAGAAATGACCTGTTGAGGTTTCTCAGCAGGGTTTCCTGGTACATTAGGTTTCTGCAAGAGGTTTGCAGAGGTCCCATGAGAGATTGTGACTGGAAAAAAAGTATCAAACTTTTACGTTTTGAACTGTGGATAAAATTTTTTTTATGTGACGGTTTCCTAAGACCTAAAAACTATTTCAAGGGTTTCTCTAGGGTGAAAAGGTTGAGAAAGGCTGCTCTAGGACTTCCACCTCAATGTTGGTAGGTAAAAGATTCATGGTGTAATTCTAAAGGGGGCAAATGCAGCTCTCCAGATATTTTTGGACTATAGCACCCCTGAACCCCACCCAGCGTAGCTAATGTTGAAGTGTGCTAGAAGTTGCAGTCCTACAGTATCTGAAAGGCTGCACTCTACTCTGATAGAAAACAAACGTCATGTTATAATTTTTAGCAACCTTCACAGAAGGAAGGGCAACTGAAATCCCATTTGACCATGCAATCTGAGCCACGTGTAACACGGAGCAGACTGAAGTGCCTGTTGCAGGTAGCGGATCTGGGAGATCATACAAAGACAGCAAATTCCTCCCCTTGTTGTTTATGGCTGGGACTTTCTGCTGCACATGCTGACCTTGTCTGGATTTGGCGACTATTTGCCTTGACTTGGACCGTGGCTGTGGGGGACCTTTTGCTGTTCTGCTTCAGGCACCTGAATATTTATACGTGTACAGGTTGCTTTACCATGTCACTTCAAGAATGCAGATGAACTTCAGATTTGTAGCAAAGAAAAGTTATTTCTGAAGAAGTATAAAAAGCTCAACATGTTTTGATTAAAAAATCTTCCCTAGGGGAAAGGAAAGATCCTTTTGTTGTAGAGAAAAAAACTTTTTTTTTCAAAATCTTTTCTTCAGAAACCTTGTTGAAGTTGTGTTCCAGGCACATGGGGAGGAGGGTGTTGGGTCCCTTGTCCTTGTAACATTATAATTGCCTGATTACAATAAAATCAGAAGCATCTTTCCCAAATCCTGATTGCATTAATGGTTTTTATCCTTAATCCTAGAGATTTAGGTTTATTGATAAGCGAAAAGCTCATATTCCCTAGCTGACTGGCAGCCAGAGGCTAATGAGATTGTGCGATCGTTTTAATTTAACATGCACATATATTAAGTGGTTATGACTTTATCGCTCTCCAACAGCAATGGCACTTAAACCATCTGGTGGATTATTCTGACCACGGCAGGTGTCCCTTGAGCTTCAGCCAAAAATAATGATTTTTGACCTCTGCTATATAATTCTCCTTTAGTAACAGTCAAATGATATCCATCCCCATTATTGTGCATTGTGTTCGTAGCGCATTTCAAATGAAGAAGTGCATTAAAATGGCGACAGTGTGAACTGGAGTCTGGGAACACAGCCCTTCCTCTTTCTTCAAATGGATATCTATTTCCTAGCTGTCTCCACTGAACAGTCCCTTAACCTCCAGCTTTTAAATACTGGCTCTGCTAAGCAACTGTACAAGGGAGGGATGTTTTCATCAGGGGTGTAACTATGGGGTGTGTGTGTCTAAATGTGTGCATTGCCCCCATAATAATCCCGCTTCTCCAATGAAATTTTCCTTCATCCCCCTAATTTCTAGCAGAGAGAGAGAGATCTGGAACTCTTATATAGTCACACAGTGTCAGCCCCAGAAAACCCTGTGACTCCAGTGAGCCACCTGCTCCATCACTCATTTCACAACAGGAAATGGAGTAAATGGTACCAACCCTTGGCGAGGGGCCTGTCCTTTCTCTAGGGAAATTTCCAGTGATGTAGACTCGAGTCGATTGACTTGTACTCAAGTCAGACTTAAGTCGTTTCAGTGACTCGACTCAGACTTGACTTAGCAAAAATTACACACTGACTCGACTCGAGACTTGCATATTTTTGGTGACTGACTTGCTACCCTTGGTTCATTAACATAACACATTCATCCAGAAACCTTACAACCTACTGGTCACATGACAATCTGTCTCAAGCCCAAAGTGTGGACACATTTCTCAGAAGAAGCAGCAAATGGGCTAGAGGTCTGCTCAGCAGCCTGTCCCTGCTGCGTATCAGAGGAGCCTTCTAAAACTTTTCCTAAAAACAGAAGGCAAGACTTGTGCCCAGAGGGCAGGGTGTGTATCTCAGAGGGAAACAGAAAATGTGTTAGGGAGTGGGCTTGAAGAGGAAGGAGCCTTCCTTCTAAAACTCTTGAAGCTTCAGTAAGGGGGAATAAGAAAGATCCTATTCCCCACATCTGAAAAAGCCTCCGGCTTTGCAAATGGCAAGTAAGAAGGATCCTATTCCCCACCGCTGAAGCTGCAGATGGCAAAATCACAAAAGTGGAGTGCCGACTCTAGTTAAATTGTTAAAATTGGCTTTATTCAACTTTGTCCAGAAATTCTGGTATACAGGTTGGGGTATAAAATTGGCTCCCAGACTTGAGACTTGACTCAAGACTTGACTTGAAAGTATCTTGCAAGGACTTGAAACTCGACTTGAGACGTGAAGGTAGAGACTTGAGACTTGACTTGAGACTTGGAGTAAAAGACTTCAATACATCACTGGAAATTTCTCCATTTAGTGGGATCACAGTTAGGGTTACTAGATCTCAGGACCTGTCTCCAAGTCTCCAGTTGTGAGTCATCTCCAGGCAAGATATGAGGGTACAAATTTTCCAGTTTTGGGGGTGGGGTCAGCTCCAGTCAAGAGGAAAAGGCTCAGTGCAAGTATCCACCTTAGCAAGAACATTTGCACATATCTAGGTCTACTTTGCTTCCTTTCCAGTCAATGGTGGCACCCAGACTTAGAGGTTCTGCCTCTAACTTCTGGCTAGAACCAAGTAGGCTAGATTAAATGTTCCTTATCCTGTCTACGCAAGTTAAGTCAGAAGGAGCAATTCTCACATTTCACTTTCATCTGGGAACATCTGGCCCCTCCTGTAACTGCAAACCCCAGGATTCCATAGGATGTTGAAAGTGGAATAATAGTGCTATAACAGGCTACTGTGGAAATGGCCTTAATTTTCAAACAGGAAAAAAAGTGCACGTTCTCTCTCTCCCTCTACCCCCTCCTCCATCCTTCTCCCCCTCCTCTGCCCCCTCTCTCCCTCTGTGTATTTGAATGACCGGCTGTGATTGTAAATAATACATAAATCTTATTGACATCACCAGTAGCCATTCCTCGGTTTCAAATTTTGGCCCAGAAAGCTTAGGGCCTGGGATAATCCTAAACTAGCAATTCTAAATGGTACAAGAAGAATGTGTATGTATGTCTGTGATGCCAGCAACAGCACAGGCTTGCTAGCTATTTGTTCCAATCACACCATTGACAATCTAGTCTTGTCCTGATGTTGTTTTTCATTCCTTTTCTGAAAACTAAAGTACTACCTGACTCTGTCTGTGTTTTAAGCCAGAAGACATGATCTAGGTCATTGTTTAATGAAAGGTTAGATAAAAGAAGGATAGCTCCAGCTTATAAATCTAAGCTACCGCCCCTCACTCCAGCCCAGGTGTTCCCCCGAGTCTTAATAACAACGGAAAGGAACTCAGAGTGATAGGTCACCCTCTTTGTTGCTATTGCTTAAAGTTTGCCCATGTCTTAGGGTTGCCAAGTGTCCCTCATTATAAAGGATGTTCCCTTACTGGAGGGCCAGAAAGATTTGAGCTGCCTTGAGTCCCCATTATGGGAGAAAGGTGGGATATCATCATCATCACCCATCATCATCACTGACATCATTCATTATAGGATTAGCAGGTGCACCTTATATATAGATAAACAAGATGCCAAAAAAAAAAAAAAAAAATAAAAAAAATCCTGTATTTTAGAGTGTGGGCCCTTCATAAAGAAGAAAATGTGAGCATTACATAATTTAAATATGTGAATGATATGTTAATTTCACAGATAAATACACAGCTAGGTTAACTGAATGATGATAGGAGTTTCAACCCCACAGAAATGCAGCGGAAAAGCCAGAGGTCAGCGAGCCAACAGCAGCAACCTTGTTCCCCAGTAAGGATACTCACACACAGAGGAGTTTCTTCCAAACAGGAGGCACTTTATCTTGCAGCAAAGTTCTGTTATGTACAAAACATGGAACAGACGGACAAAGGCTTGCGCCAGACACCGGTTTGGTCAACAGACAAAATACATACTGGGGATTGCTTTCTTAATACATATCTACAACCAATCAGGTAGAGGTTTGCACACCTCCCTCTACCATCTGCACACGACCCCAGTTTCTTATGCAACCTTGCAGTTACCCACAGCTGGGGCATGATGCAACGTCTTTGCAGCAGGCTGATCATTTTCCCAGGGTTCCCTGCCTGGAATCCCTGACAGTCAATACTTTCATTTGATACTTTGACACATCAGAACAAACAGCAAATACCATTCGGTATTTAAGGCAGAACACGGAACACGTCAGCCAGTGTGGTATCGGTAGCTTGAGTGCTACATTAGAAAGATGAGGGTTTGAACCCCCACTCCACCATGGAAGCCCACTGAGTGGCCTTGGGCAAGTCACAGTCTCTCAGCCTAGGAGGAAAGCAATGGTAAGCCCCCTCTGCACCAATCTTGCTGAGAAAACTCTGTGATAGGTTTCAAGTCAGGTTTGCCATAAATTAGAAAATGACCTGAAATCACCCAAAAGCAACATACATATTAATAGCGACTTCCTGATTGTCAAGCCTAAATGTAATGAATTTTTGCTGTTTTAGAAAAACTGGCAGGGCTGGCAAGTCTTGATACTAAGCTGGTTTCCACTATAGGGGGAATTCTTCCCCATACATTCTTCAGGTATAAACAGGTACTTTACATCGTTATAGTATACCACAAAGGGAGAATGGGAGATCTAGAAAGTTCGGCAATCACATTTGCAAAGGAATTGTGCCCACTGCAGAAGAGCAAGAGGAGGAGGAGGAGGCAGCACGATCAGTGGCAGTTGCCCCCACAGGCTAGGAGGCCACTGAGTAGAAGTTTCTCAGGACATAACAGTGAGAAAGCTCTCCACACTCAGATCCTGCGTGGAGCAGGTCTCCAGCGTGGTCAAGACCCTTCCTGGGTCAGTGAGGGGAATGGCAAGTACACAGTTCATGACAATCTACTACCTAGGGCAGCTGCTTCATTCTGTCTGTCTGTCTAAACATGAACAAATCAACAGCAAGAAAATCTAATTCTGTTAAAGTACTACTCAGATTCTAAACTGTTCAGATTGCCTTGAAAGACCTTACAGAATTTCTTGGATAACGTCAAATAGGCCTGTTGATGTAATCTACGGTGGCAACACATTCCAAAAGCTTGGGGGCACAGCTGAAGTCCTCAGATTTCCTTCAATCAGAAAAAGGAATGGGGCACACAACCTGCATATAAAAAAAGACTCCCTGCATATTTAAGGGTTAACTAACACTACCCCATGATCCTGTTCTCTTATTTTGCATTTCCCCATCCTTTTGTTTGAACTATTATTAGGTACTAATGTCCACTTATAAGTGCAGACGCAGGATGTAACTTGAAGTTAAGGTTGCTCTGGAGAATCGTGTTACAGGGTCTCTGCTAAGCGTGAGCGGTGAGGTGGAAGACAGCGGTGTTGATTATTTGGCTCTGACGGCTTGACAAGTCTGAGTTGACAGACATCTCACCGCTCCACTGTTCTGCTGAAAAGTGACTTGACAGACAGAGATCTAGAAGAGCTTGACAGAGAAACAGGTTTGGAACAGTATCCTCAGTCATCTTTAGAGCACTTCAGGAGGCGGTTGTTAATCTGATCTCTCCTCCTGTTTAGCATGCACAGGGACTGTATCTGTGGAAGGACTGTACATCAATGGCAGAACACAGAGACCATTTCTGCACTACACTCTTAGAGTGCTCTTATTCCACTTTCAACATCCTATGGAATCCCGGGGTTTGCAGTTTAAGGAGGGGCCTGAGGCTATAAAAATATAGTGCGAAAATAGTCATACTTTGCATACAGAAGATTCCAGGTTGATTTCCTGGCATCTCCAGGGAGGGCAGGGATAGAATCCTGACTGAAATACAAGACAGCTGTTATTGTTGACAGTAGGGTGCTAGATTGACCAATGGTCTAACTCAGAATGCAATTTCATAGGTTCCTACCCCATCAAGGGTTGCCATAATGACAACTGGAAGAGGGATCCTGTACTTTTAAGAGTTGTGCATGTGAGTGAATTTTAGTGCATGTAAAACTCTGTAACAGGTTTGCCTTAGGGTTGCCATAAGTTGGAAGTGACTTAAGGCACACAACAACCACCACAATCTTGTTGTGTAATCAGCTAACAAGGAACCTCTGTTGAAATTCCTGCTACTTTGTTGTTAACTGCCATCAAATCACTCTGTCATCAATTGCCCTGCTCAGATCTTGCAGACTAAGGACTGTCGCTTTCTTGACTGAATCTATCTACCTGTAATGAGGTCTTCCTCTTTTCCTACTGCCTTCTACCTTACCAAGCATTATTGTCTTTTCTAGTTAGTCATGTCTTCTCATGAGGTGTCCTAAGTACAACAGTCTCCATTAAGTCACCTTGCTTTCTAGGGATTGCTCAGTCTCGATTTGCTCTAGGACCCATTTATTTGTCTTTTCAGCAGCCTATGTATCTGTAGAACTCTTCTCTAGCACTGCACTTCAAATGAGTTGATTTTCTTCCTATCAGCTTTCTTCACCTTTCACAACCTTACATAGAAACTGGAAATACAATAGCATGGACATCCTAACTCTAGTATTCACTGATATCTCTCTACACTTCAGGATCATGTCTAGTTTCTTCATAGATGTCCCTCTAAGTCTTCTTCTGATTTCTTGACTGCAGCTTGAGATAATTAACTAACTAATTAATTAATGATAACTACTTCAAAGTTATATAAGTCATCTGTGGTGATTATTTGGTTTTCTTAACGTTCATCTGTAAAACGGCCTTTGCACTTCTTTGTTATTTTCTGCTTGTAATATGGTACCATCTGCATAGATGAAATTGTTCTTCCTTCTTCCATTTTTTACAACTCCTTCCTTAAAGTCTAATCCACCCTTGTGCATGATGTGTTCAGCATACAAGTAAAAGAGTTAAGGTGATAAAATGCAGCCTTGCCTGATCCCTTTGCCAATTGGAAACCATTCTCTTTCCCCCAAATTCTTTTCTGGCAACTGTAACTCTTTCTCACCTGGGCTTGTAACTCTTTCTCACCTGGGCTTGCCAGAGTAAAAATTGGAAAGAGCTCTTTTCTCTGTAATGGTTACATAGAAGAGGGAATTTCAGCAGGTGTTGCTTGTTACCTGGCTGCGCAACAAGCAATATCTGCTGAAATTCGTTCTTCTACACTACTGTTAAAGGTATAGGATGTATTTCTACTTTTTTGATCTGGCAATACTACTCCCACCTCACTTTCTAAAATTTATTTTTTAAACAATTTTAAATCTGTCTCTCCTTAAATGTAGCAGATCACTGTTCAAATACAATTAAAAGAAAAGGGGGAAAAAAACCACCGCAAACTTACTAGCATAATAAGAATGGGAGAAAAGCAGCAAATATAGTAGAGGAGATTGAACTAGACAAAGCTTAGAGAAGTGGCCGTTCTAGCAGTTGTTGTCCAAAAGATGTATCTTTTCCAAGTTCTGGAAAACCCCCTTTTAAAACTCTTTCATCAACAAAAAGGTTTTGAACTGATGATGAACCAATTCTTTACCCCCATGGGGTACCACAACCAAAATGTCTCTCTTCTGTGTTGAGACAAAATATAATTGTTGGACTTGGAATACAGCATCACCTTGGCCATCTTAAATCATAAGCATATGGAGTGAGTATACCAAGAGATGTACCTCCATATATCTGCGCATAAGTATTTTTCTTTTTGCATATTCAGAAACTGATCAGCCTGGCAGCTAAATCCTGCCAACAATAACCAACATTTTCCATTGCACCTGAGGGTAGTAGGCTTGTCGTAAAAACAAGCTTTTCATCAGTTAAAGCAGTTCGTTATCTTTTGTAGCCATGGTGTTCACTGTTATCACTACCTCAATACCTGCTGCCCTATGTTTTGGCGTAGTTAAGGTCAACCTGAGAATTCCCGAGTGAAAGCAATTTCGGCTTGAGTGCGATGGTTTGGGCTGAATGTAAGCTCTAGAAGGTTGAGAGTTCAAACCTTTGGACTGGTTAAGCTAGCTCCACCCAGTTGCCTGGGGGAAGCCATGTTTCTTGCTGCATAATTGCTTCACCAGCAGCCTGTGCTTTTATTGCATAGAGATGTGCTGATTTGATAGATTTAGATATTGTTTTTGTCCTTAGAATCTTAGATTGTCCAGTGCAGGCCTAGGGTTCACATGGTTTAGACGGAGCAGACGTGTAAAGCACACCCTCCAACATTTTGCATATGAAAACTGGGATAGGTGTGGCCAAAGAACAGCGGAGGGTGGACGAGATGGCAGATGCTATTAATGAGGAAGAACACACAAGCTAAGAAAGGCTGAAACAGTTTGCTTTTGTCTGGTCTTACTGGGATGGGCAAAATTCCTCCCCCTCCTATTCTCTCCTCCCTCCAAGTTAATTGTGTGCAAACTGCATGTGGATTTTGAACTCAGTTTGCAGCAACTGAAGTAAGCTGGGGACAAAAGGGAAAGTAGGAGGAGGAGTGTTAAAAATTGACATTTTAAAAGCAGCTGAAAAAGTGGGATGACAGAGGATTAATTGGGATTATCCCTGCTAAATTCGGACAGTTGCAGGATGTGGTAAAGGGTAGAAGAAATCTATCTTTTTTGGTTGCTTTTGATCCCTAGTGAGAGTCAATTCAGAAGACTACTTGGGTAAAACTTGGTGAACCTCTCCTTAGACTGCTCATGCCCTCTGTGACAAGGCTAGGTAGTACATACAACTGTGTCTTCCAACAACTCACTGTCACTCCCATACCTAACATCTGCCATCTGAGAGGGAAACTTCACCCTGCATAATGGTAGGACCAGCCTTGCTGCCAGTTAGAATAAGCAGTGTGGAGTTCAATGGGTAAAATGTCTGACCCTATCTAAAAAGCTGTTTCCTCTGTAAAAAGGATTGATTGCTATTTTGCAATTCCATCTCTTGCTAAAAAAACCAGCAATATTTTCAGAGCTGTTTGGTCTTGAGATCTGTCCCTGAGGGTGAGGCAGCTGCTGTCCAATAGGGACAAATGAATTAGGCTTTTCCCCCCAGTTAATTTCACATATGTTCATTCGAAAATCCATTTTACCCCATTTTACCCTCTTTCTGCATCAATTTGCATTAAAAACATAAACATTTGCATAGTTTTTCATTCATCATTTTTGAATGTATTTTCCACAGAAATATATTTTCCCATAAATACACATTTATGGACACTGTTGCTTATAAAATATGCATTTTTATTTGAGCTTTAACCTAAAATGCATATTTTTATGTGCATGCTGTATACTGTTTGAACTGAGAACTGTATTAACAATTCTGGAGTAGTGGAAATATAACCTGAATCAGGCTTGAGAAGTGTGAATCAGGTCACTTTTCTTATAATTACTGATTGGATGAAATCATCAAGGATCTTTCCATCCCAGCTCTAGCATGCATATACACCAGTGTCAAAGCACACATAGATAGATGTATCAGCTGCAGGTATTCTAAATATACAAACAGATTCATTCTGAGACTAAATATTTTTGTAAACGTTCATAAATTCTACTTTTAAAAAAGGACCAATACAAACCTCTTGGAATCAGTTTAAGCTAGAGTAGGTGTGGTGTGTACGTGTGAGGACTTAGGCAGTGACTTTTTTTGATGTGAGAAGAGGCAGATTGAAAATACACAGATATGTCCCTATTTCCATTGGTGGAATGTTGGAAGATATAATAAAGCAGCTGTTGACATTTGCATGACATTTGACTATGTCAACAGAAGCCACAGAACGCAACCTGGGGACTGCCTTAGGATATAATTGAGGGCACTTTGCACAGTGTTGGCAAGCTTATGGGATGGGTATTTGCTCATTCCACCTGAACCACTTGTTCCTCTGTTTGGAAAACAGACCTAACATTGTCCATGTTTTCTCTAGGTTTCATACGCAAGTGCATACGTCAGGCATCTCTTTTTTAGTGGGCTTGAAATCATTATCCCATTCATCCTTGCCATGATTCATAGAATCTTAGAGTTGGAAGAGACCCCAGGGGCCATCCAATCCAACCCCCTGCCACACAGGAACACATATCAAAGCACTCCCAATAGATGGCCTCTGCTTAAAAAGTGTGATGGAATCTCCAAAGAAGGAGACTCCATTACACTCTGAGGCAGCATATTCCACTGATGGACAGCTCTGACCGTCAGGAAGTTCTTCCTGAGGTTCAGGTGGAATCTCCTTTCCTGCAGCTTAAATCCATTGCTCCCTGTCCTAATCTCTGGAGCAGAGGAAAACAAGCCTGCTCCCTCCTCAATATGACATCCCTTCAAATATTTAAACATGGCTATCATGTCTCCTCATAACCTTCTCTTCTGCAGACTAACCTTACCCAGCTCCCTAGGGCGCTCCTCATAGGGCATGGCTTCCAGACCCTCCACCATTTTGGTTGCTCTCCTCTGGACATGCTCCAGTTTGTTGATATCCTTCTTGAATTGAGGTGGGAAATGATCACATTTCCTATTTTACAGAGCAGATCAAATAGAGACTGGTAGTCACACATAAGGCTACAGAAGTATCTGAACCATATATGCTCAAGCTTCTGTCATCAATTACTTGGCTGGACATTCTACAGAAAGACCAGTAGCTTGTGGGGCCATGGATCACCATGCTGTGTTGCTTGAGCTGCTGCTTCTACTAACAGATGTTGGGCAGACAATCCATGGCTAGATGGCACATGGCTAGCTGGGCCAAGAAAGCCTACATTTTGGTCCCTTCTCCTTTGATTGATGTATCTCCACACTTGAAACAAAAAAAGAAGGCAGGTACTAGAGACTACCTGGCCATGCGCTCCATGAGCACTGGCATCTGGTTGGACAGGCTGGAACTAGAGGGCTGTTACCCTGTATTCTGGGGGTCCCGGGAGGGACACCTAAATAACCTTGCAATTACACAAATTTAGTTGAGAGCACTAGTTGTCAAAATGAGAGGCAGGGTAATGTAGTGGAATCTTGTAACCCAGTGTTTACGGGGTCAGGCCAAGTCAAGAAGCAGACCGGTTTGAAAATAATGAATGATCTTTATTAAAAATAGGCACACAATGTAAGCAACACATGCACACAGATAACTAAGGAAAATAAAGGTGTAAGATAGCGGGATTTTCAGAGGGATAGTTGATTCGGGTGATACGAAACCTGTCCTGAAGTCTGGAAGAAGATGGAGAGCAAGGCTGGGGTTCGATGTATCTCAGCACGTGGAGCTGAGGGGAAGCTCGCCAAGCGATGCGGCAGCAAGGCGGTCTGGAACTCGGGAGCGATCCAAAGAAGCACTCAAAATCAGGGGTTTTTATAAGGAGAATTGTGACCGCAGGCTAGGTCGGACTTAGGGGAAAACAATAGATTTGGAGCTGGAGACAAAGCCTCCGAAAGGTCAGAATTTGAATGATTGAGTTACAGCCAAATTGTCAATAGGATAGCCGGTATGCAAACGCGGAGTACTTGAGCGTTGTATGGTTCGATCATCAAGCTGCCAGCGCTAGGCAGAGGATCTTTTGAAAGTTGCTCACATACCTAATGGAGGTACTTGCCTTGAGGTCTCCTAAAGCGGCGAGTCGGCTGTTTCTAGCCTGCCTGTATTGTCTCAGAATATTACGGCGATTATCGGCCGAACCTGTGTGCGTGCTTGTCCGGGGGCCTCGCAAGCACGCGGAAAGGATATGTGAAGCCAAATTATCGATATCAAAAGATATCTTTTTATATCCCCCAAAGCTCGGGCTAGCCAGGGCAGTAACAGGGCCAGACTGTTAAGGAACGTGAAAGACAGTTCTGTATGTTTAAAGCAGAATAATTAGTCTTGGTAAGCAGGAAGTGAGTAATGACCAGTCCTAACCCAGCACAGGGTTAAAAATCTTAGCTGGGGAAGGGGCTTGTGCTGTTACAGGGATGGCTCTTCATGATGTTACAAGCAAGGGGTGAGGGAAGAATGGAATGACTTCTGGAATAGCTGATTGCTCCCAAATTCATTTCCATAATCTAAATAAACGAGCATTTGGATAAAACACAGTTTGCCATGTAATAAGGCAACCCAGATTTTTGGTAGCTCCACGGGTACCAAAATGTACCCACTAGCTGCAGCAGCTGGTGGCATTCCTTCTGAATCTGGTATCCCAAGTGAATGCATCTACACCGTGAGGAGTTTTCTCAGGCCCTATGCTGCTGCTGGGGATTATGGAAGGTTCACTCTCAGCCTTTTTTCCATGCCTTATGACATTCTTACCAGTGCTTATACAACAAGATAGTTCAAAACCTGTAGCACTGGCATTCCATTCTCTATCTTGCTTCAATTGGTATGATGGCTCCAAGTGCATGTACCTACATGTCTCTCTCCCCGTTCCTTTTGTCTCACTCCTGGTTTTTTTTTTTTTTTTTGGTGCATTGACATGGCACAAGTTAGTGTGGTACACATACACACACTTCTGGGCAGAGCCAAAGAATTTTGATGATAGGAGAAAATGGCTGCCAAGGTTTGAAGCCACCTCATATATGAAATGCGTGCATTCTTCTCCTCTATGCTCTTAGTCCTAGGATCCATCTTCCTTCCTGGAGAAGCATAGTTCCTTCCTTCCTTCCTTCCTTCCTTCCTTCCTTCCTTCCTTCCTTCCTTCCTTCCTTCCTTCCTTCCTTCCTTCCTTCCTTCCTTCAACAGCCAGAGTGTCCTATATGACGTGTTATACTATGTATCTTTGTGTATACCTGACTATGGTAATTTCCACACTAGATTATTAGAGTGCTATTATTCCACTTTCAACATCCTATGGAATCCTTGGGTTTGCAGTGGCCTGTGAGTAATAATATACTGTAGCCTTTGAGGCCCCTCCCTAAACTGCAAACCCCAGGATTCCAAAGGATGTTGAAAATGGAATAATAGCACTCTAACAGTATAGTGTGGAAATGACCTATATAGCAGAGGTGCTAAGAAACTTGGTGACTGAATTGCGATGATGCACAACAGGGCACTGACAAGAATGCCTGATGTGTGTCAATCACTTTGCTAGCTCTGCTACATGCTTACATAACAGCAGCCCTTTACTAGATATGGATGTTACACAGCTGCTGAATTCTAATTCCCACAGACTTAAGTCCCTTTACGAAGCTGTAATGCCCCAACAGGATTCTGGCTATTTTTTAAAAAATTAAAGTTGCTAATTAAAAATACAGTACAAAGATAAACTGTGAAAACAAATGATATACCATTACAATTGCAAGAAACTGTATATCGTCTTTTGAAAGATATGGGGAAAGGAGACAGTAAATTAACCAAATATATTCCTCCACATTTGATCATGAGAAGCAGGGGGACAACAAAAGTCTTCTGTGTCATGATTTGTAAAACAAATAAAAAGTGAACTATGCTTCCACAAAGAGATCTAATTCTGAGTCATTTTGAGTTCTGTTTTTGTTGTACCTGCAGTGCCCATTTTTCTGAAAGAGCTAAATACAATGGTTTCTAATGGTACCACTGATTCATAGGCAATGAAGTAGTCATTTTCTAGCTTTTAGCTGTTTCTTGTCTGGCAGTAAACACATGAGCTCTTTATTGGATATCTCTAAATTAGGACATTGAAATATATGTAGAAGTGCCAGATCTGGTTCCAGGTTGACTGTGGTAACCCTTGAAAGTAGGGTGATCAGTTATGGTCCTGACAAAACTGTAGCATTCCCACAACACAAGTGGCTGCTGTGGCATTCTGTATTTATAAATCAAGAAACTTGTTCATTCATAACAACCATTCCGTTTGTGTAGAGATGTAGACAGATTTAATGGATTAGAATTCATGGGAATTGTCAGTTCAGGTTGCAATTTTGTGCATCCTGAGTTCCAATTTGCGGGAAAAGATAGACGTAAATAAAATTCATCATCATCACCACCATGATCATGTTCTGTTTTACATATATCTTATGGCTTCATTTGACTGAAACCCAACAACCAGTTCCCAGTTGAGCAGATGTACGGAATCAATGTGACTCTCACGGGTGTTGATTTACCTTTCAGAAACTGATGCCCTTGTTGGGATTGCATTTAGGCTTTGTGTGTTTTGCTTACTCAGAAGTTAACCTGTTCTTCCACTCTGAATCAGAATATTGGCATGCAGGAGGAAAGATCTAATTCTTTCCTCCTCCACTTCAAATATTTGCATGTGGCAGTTTGAGACAGTAAAAACTGGTCCTCTATTAGCACCATTGGGGAGGATTTGTTTGTTGGTGTGTATATAACTAGGGTTGCCAGAGTGAACACTTGAGAAGCTTCTTGCATCTTTTTTTTTAATTAAAATTCACACATTTTATCTACATATTCGCTCTTGACATATTTCATTTTTTGATTGTATAAAAAGAAAAAAAAAGATAATCTTATATTTTCATTATTTCTATATTAGCCCTCTTTACAAATATCTTGAAAAAACTATCCATACTCCGACGCTTCAGTTATACAATCTTTCATTTATCTATAATTCATTTGTCATCTTTCACTTCCTACTTTCTTTTACTTGGTTATTTTATTCTCTCTTATATTCTGTTACCTCTATACCTAAAAGTTACTGCTGACTAGCCTCTAACGTTACATTTCTTCATATATATGTCATTTTCTGCTTCCTCTCTATCATATCTTGCACAATTTATCCTTCTTGGCAAATTCTTATCCAATTGTTCTCTATATATCTCTTAACTTCCATCATTCCATTATCTTTTTCTCCCCTTCTTCCTCCTTTCATTACTCGTGATAGACTTTCTAGAGAGACATACTCTTGTAGTTTCATTAGCCATTCTTCCATTTCCGGTATAATATTTCTTTTCCAATATTTAGCATATACTATTCTGGCTGCTGTGATCATATACAATATCTTGTCTTTATGTTTGTGGTATTCTTTATTCACTTGATGTAACATATTCAATAAAAAGATCTCTGGTGTTAATGGTATCATTATTTGCAAAATCTCCATAATTGTTTTCTGAATTTTCTTCCAGTATTTTTTTGCTTTTTCACACTGCCACCACATATGATAAAAGGTACCGCATTCCCTACCACACTTCCAACATTTCTTTTCTTTTGTCTTGTAGATCTTACTCAATTTCTCCAGATCTAGATACCATCTATACAACATTTTGATGTCATTTTCTTTTAAGTTCTGTGCCAGAGTGAACTTCTGAGTATCTTCCCAACTTTTCTTCCATTGTTCCAACTTAATTTCACGACCGATATTCTGCGCCCAAGTTGTCATAGTATCTTTGATGGTTTCAGTTTCCAGCTCTCTCTCTAGCATAAATTTATATAAATGTGATGTCAGATGGTCTTTCCTCTCAAATATTATTTTTTCAAATTCATTTAGCTGGGTGGTATTTTCCAGTCCTTCTATTTTTGATCCATTTTTTGTCTTTCTTTAAGCTGGATATACAAGAACCACTGACAGTTCCATCCTTCATTTTTTTCTTCTTCTCTGGTCTTTATACGTTGTGTTTCTTTTCCAATATTTGCCATTAGATCTCTGTATGTTATCCATCTATCTGAAGGTTGTTTCCATTTACCATATAGGGCTTCATGAGGTGAAACCCATAATGGTATTCTGAAATATAATTTTCTTTTCCAGATTTTCCAAATCTCTAACAAGGATCTTCTTATGTAATGATTTGTAAATTGTTTGTCCACCTTTGCCTTGTTATACCACAAATATGCATGCCAGCCAAATGAAAGATCTGAGCCTTCCAGATTCAACATCCTTTCTTCGCTCAACATAATCCAGTCTTTTATCCATGTCATCCCATTAACATAATAATAAATTCTCATATCTGGTACACCTCAGCCTCCTTTCTCTTTCCTGTCTATCAGTGTTTTCCATTTTATTCTAGGCTTTTTTCAACTCCAGATAAAGTCCGTAAGGTCTTTTTTCATTCTTGAAAACATTTGTTATTGGTAATTATTGGTAAGTTTTGGAGAAGCTTCTTGCATCTTTAATGGTTGTGTAGAGGAAGGAATTTCGGTGGATGTTATTTGTAGTCTCATCATAGGATATTGAAGGTAAAAGGAGTGGTTTACCACTGCTTTCTTCTGCATAGTAATACCTCCTTCAGAGTGAGCTAAAGTCCCACTGCAGTTGTCTCCTAAAGATCTTCCAGCAGTGTCCTTCCCCTCGATGCTGCAACCCCAGTAGCTATTTGGCATATTTAGTCTGGCTTCTCAGCAACAGTCTGCCTGGCTTGGGATACTCTACAACAAGCATGCTGCTGTCAGCATAGCCTCTGCACAATCCCAGCACCATGGAAATGTAGTGCCAAGATGGATTGCGTGACAAGCAACACCTGCTGAAATTCCCTCTTCAGCACAACCTGGAGGCCTCTCTAGTTTTCGCTCTGGTAACCCTCGCAGACACACCAACTGCTTTATGAGGAGGAAGCAGTACTGGGAGGTATCATGGCTGGGGAATGAACTTCCCCTTCCCCTTGCATTGTGGTCCTGGCCTCGATAAGCGCCTCCCCAATCCCAATTTATGAGGAGAAAAAACTGGTTGATCTGGGCTAAGAATCTGAGATAACAAGTACTTCAGCTCTTACAGACTCCCATCGCACTCTGCTGGACTGATCAAGCATGCATAAAATTGTATTGTAAATGAAAAAAATGAACCTGCTGGACTTCTGCCTGCTGTACAGTTGTAAAAGACCCAGGTGAATAGCATGTACAGAACTAGGCATCTCTGCAAACAATGATTCTTTTATTTGATTACTGACTCAGTCATCTGAGGAGGTCACAGCAGAATCTCTTTTCATGCTTCAGCTGCCAGGCTGTGTGTTTCTAAAGGCATTCCTTGCATTTACAAGCACCTTTGTCCATTTTTCATAAGCTTTCTCTTGCTGATGCTAATGCTTTTGCCACACTCAATTCTGGAGATTATAAGCCCACAATTATATGCATGCATACCTACAACTGTTGTAGTGACATTTGTATACTGCCTTTCCCCAAAGCTCTCAAGGCTTTATAATAATGACAAACCATCTAAGATGGGTGGGGAACTTTTGGCTCTCCTGATGTTTTGAGCTAAAACTCCCATAATTCTTTATAACTGGCCATGCAGACTGGGGTTTCTGGGAGCTGATGTCCAACAATATCTATAGGGCCAAATATTTCATAGTAGTGATCTAAAAGATAGGCCACATATAAAAGGGAGAGACAGGAAAATGGGAAAAAGGAATAGGAGGAAAGTTAAGTACCAAGTTTTATTACTTTTCAGTAATGGATGGGTCACTGGGGGACACAGTTGAGGTGGTTGGGGTCTTACTGAATGCTCTTCCATATTTAAAAAATGAAAGAAGTAGACGAAGTCTCTTTTCTCAGATTATGAGGATGTTGTCACTGTATTTCTGACTTATGGCAACCCTAAGGCAAAACTGAGGGTTTTCTGGGGGCTGAGAGGATGTGACATGACCAAGGTCATCCAATGGGTTTCCATGGCCAAGTAGGGAATTGAACTCTGGTCTCTAGGGTTGTAGTCCAAATTCAAACCACTACACCATACTACACCGTGCAGGATGTAGAAAGTGGAATAAGAGCACTATAACAGTCTAGTGTGGAAATGGCCATATGTCCCCAGTCATCCAAAAATATAGCAGATTGAACCTCTTTAACTTCCCTCAAGGAAGCAGCACAACTTTTTTTTTTAAATGAAAAACTGAAGCCAAAAGTGGTATTATGTGATGTTACTTTCAGTAATGCTAAGAATGGCAGTACAACCTATGGGGGAGAGCAGGGGGAAATTTGCCTCCTCCACTGTGCAATTGCTCAGCCCTGCTATAAAGTGAGGCTATTTGCCTCGAAGACTAGTCCTGTTATTAGGCACTCTGAGGCAACTGTCTCAAGATGTTGTTGCAAGATACTAAGGGGCAGAAGTGGCAGGCATCCAGTTCTTTCTCCTGAACTCTTTGCCTGTTCTGCAACCCTTGAACTATCTTGCTACCCTCAGTGTGTTAGGATCCACTATCTTACTGTCAATGTTGGGAAAAGATTTGATGGGCAGCCCATTTTGCTTCTGTACATGGAACTGAGGAGTGTGATATGCAAAGGAGGAAAAAGTGTGTGTGAGAGAATGATCTGTAATCTCAAGTAGCAAAACATCTTGGGTTGGCCCCATTAACTCCAAATTTGTGTCAGTCTCCAATGTCAATAATTGTATCTCCAAACACTCGTTCACAAGCAAACTTCAATTAAGCCATTCTTCTGCTTAGGTAGCTTTTTATTTCACTCTCCAATGGACTTTTGTTCAGTGCTGCTCCCATCTCCCTGATTTTGCTGCACAGGGATTTTCTGATGGCCTGTGTACAGCATCACCTTAACTTTTCCTTGGGCACCTTCATTTTTCCTTGTCTGAGTGCTTACAGTGAAATAATACTCCCCCCACCATTATTTCTTGTATCAGGCCAGGTAAAGAGGACAGACCCTATCATCTGTTGCTATGCATTTAATGAAGTGATAAGACCAGCAGCAAGCTTTATCAGGGAAGGTGAAATTGCATACTACACAGATATATGCGGAAAGCTCTCAGGGGAATGCTGATGGAATGCTGCTTCATAGGGATTGTCTGGAAGTTTCAGGACATTCATGCTGCAGCATTTCTTCCCTTTCTATCTGGCAGGATGAATATACCATTTCCTCATTTAGGGAATGGACTGGCTTAAGTTAACATATAAGATGAAAAACGTAGTCCTGATAGAGCAGACCAAGATGGATCCATCTAAACCAGCATCCTGTTTCCATTCATATGTAAGTATATAGTAGATAATCAAAGCTCTATTAGAACAGACCAAGGTCAGTCCATTTAAGCCAGCATCCTTTTTCCATTCTTAGACAGTGGATTAAAAAAAGCCTGTTAAAAGGATGAGACTATCTAAACCAGTATCATGTTTCTGTTAGTAGAGATATCTGTTAAATCAACAAAGCCCTGACTGAAATGATCAAGATGAATCAACCTAAACTGGCATCTTGCTTTCATAGCAGATAAGCAGCTAGTACTAAACAAAACCTCATTAGAACAATCCAAGATGAGTCCATCTAAACCAACATCCTGTTTCCAATAGTAGCCAGCCAAATCCTTCCAGTGAGGATAGGGAATGTTCAGTGTTCTCTCTTGCTGGACTGTAGTTGCTATCAGCCATAGCCAATGGTGAAAGAAGAAGCGAACTTCAGGCCAAAAATGTTAGAAGAGCTAAACACTCCCCTGGTTTTCAGGTATCCCACAAATGGAGCAATGCCCTCTATTCACTGCTCCTAGCAACAGGAGCACAGTAGGCTTGGAAATTTCTTGCAGGCTTGTTTTCATTCATTTTCCCACTGTTAAATTTACTTTGTCTTGTTTCCACTTCAGATCGTATTCTTCTTTTCTGGCCTTCATGAACATTCATGTGCACTTTTGTATACATTTTAAAAATATATGCACTTTTTGCATATATATTTTTTAAAAGTCCACATTTTTGTGCATATGTCTTTAATTATCGGCAATTTTCCAGTGATTCCCATCCCAGTGAATAAAGAATATCTGTGTGCTCATTTAAAAAGACATGTATTTTTGTACACAGTGCTCCAAATGTTCTACTACCAGCAGCCAACAAATAAAAATAAAATAAAATCTAAATTAAAAAAAATGGCATCCTTTTCAGTCAAATTCTTTCAAGGAAAGGAGCTTTTAACAAACAAGTAGTACTGTTTTTATTTCTTTTTTTCAAAATGATCAGTTAGTGTTTTACTGTTATAGCTTAATTGCATTTTATACCCTCTTGTATGTTCTTATCTATACTTCATTTATCTGCTTCCTTTTGTAAGCTGCCTTGCATTCCAGTTCTAAAACAAATAAAATATAAGCTTGTATATTTTTTGGTGTGCTGATCCCTTCCTTCAGCTCCACTTTTGAATGATTCTCTTCCTGACGTGTCGTCTGACTAACGCCAACCCCTTGGGTTTGGGAGCTGCCGTTTAAATTTCCCACAAGGCATTGGCCATAGTGTTGCTCCTGAGCTATGGGCAGGTATAAACCTCAGTCTGAAGGCTGCCATTTTAATTTCCCAATATACATTTCTTGCCTTCTCAAAGCAGAGCTTGGAAAGTTATGCTTTAAAAGTGACTAGTTATAGCTCCAAGGGTTTGTAAGGTAGTTTGCTACTTTCATTGTTACAATGTTTTTAAACCCAGGCCATTTCCGCATGAGGGAATTAAAACAGCGCAGTGCGTCCTCTCACGGAGGTCGTCTGCACCATGGAGTGGACTAGGTCCAGACTACTTACCTCAGATCTGCACCTCAGTCCACTCCGAAATGCCCCCAACTGGTCCTCCAGCGTGCTTTTTAGAGAACAGTAGAAAACCGTTCTTTAATTTTTTGGAGTGCGCCATTGCGTACCTGCTCCCTTGTGCAGATTCGCAGGCTCACACCAATGCGAGCCTGCGATCTGCAGAGGGTGGGCCTTAGGCATCGTGAGCTTTGTGGTTGGTCGGGACCCACGAACAACTGGAAGCCGCCATTTTGGAAGCTGGAGCAGTGTGGATCTAAGACCTCGCACTGCTCTGATTCACCCTGGACGAGACGAGGAGCCCTGTGGAAGGGCTTAAGGGACATTCCGTGTTGGTCCATGCCCAGAAGATCCGGTAAGTACTGGCACGGAGCGATTCCCTCACCTCATGCGGAAATGGCCCCAGTCTTCTCCATTTCTTGAAAGTAACTACTTATATCTGATATATCTGATCTGAAAGTAACTACAAGATATCTGAATGATACAAACTGATGGTTGGTAGTATAAAACACATTCTTCTTCTGGTCACCAAATTGTTCTACAACAACCACACTGATATGACAGCACAATAAAACATATCACAAGTGAAGACTTGAACATATGATGTTCCTCAGCTACCATTTAATGTGGCCATATCTCCATCTATAAAGTAACCAAAAAAGTTGTAGTTACACCACAAAAGGAGTTAAATCTGTTATTCAAGTACAATTGTGATGATATGCAATTATACGTTTTTCTTAGAAAATGACAAAAACTTTTAAGGTCTGTGTACCATAAATCATTTTTTTCCTGCTGCCCCAAAGCAAACACACAAGAATACATTTTACAGGACCATTTTTCCTCTTTTTTAAACTTATCATAAAAGAATGCAATTTCTTTTTTGCCCAGAGATGAAATTAAAATATTCCAATTACCTCTAAGTGGTTTCCAATTTATTAGGCTCTCAGTCGTCAGTTGTCTCTCAGTTTGAATGACAATACTGAGTTTCGTTGAGTTGTCGTGCTTTTAGGATGGTGGGGCTGTCTGGTTTCTTTTAGAACTCCACTAATTGGTGACAGTAAAACATGAAATATACCCTCCTCCCTCATTAAAAAGTGTAAAACATGAAGCCTTTGAGGGGGGAAATATTGCAGGAGAAACTTCTCATTTCATCAATCCAACATTTCTGGATCAAAAACAAGTGGGCTGACCCATGGTGTGAGATTTGTGCAAGATCATTCCAAGCATCTTACTGCATGAGGAGGCCAAGATAATGCTCCATTCCAGGAACAGAAGCCAGAGGAACTTGCAGTTCACCTTTCTTCCATACTGGCAATAGGACTATCCTTAATACATCTGAAACATGAAGCTAGTTTAGGAAGCCCAAGGAGAAGCTGTGTGGGTTCATCCATAACAATTGGTGCTACCCCGGCATCTGCCTGCTGAGGCAATTACCGTACTGTTTTGTGGTCAGGCTGTCCTTGGATCTGTGGCTAGATGTCCCAACATATTTTTCTTCTCCTCTAGGCATATGTGGTATGTAACTGTGCACCATCTGGATCAGACCTGTAGCCTGGTACAGGGAAGGCAGTTTAGGCCTTCCACACCATGTAGATTTGAGAATCCTGCTTTCCTCCCTCCCCTATAACTGTTGTGATGAACACACAGTGCCTGAACTGAAGGCGGCTACTTCTCAATCATCAAAAAAGAGGAACCGTATCATCGAAAGAGGACAAAAGGAAACACAGACCTGTATTTCTTGTGCCTATGCCAACATTTGTAAATACGAACTTAGAAATAATTTCTAAAATTTAAATTGAAATACTATATACTGCACCATGGTATGTAAGACTGTGATGAGTTCTATGTCTGCCCAGTTGCTGTCTGGGGCAAAATTTTGAAGAGCAACTTCAAGGTATCTGTCCCAGTCTTAGGCTGTTTATTTTAAAATTACATTTGGCCTGGAAAGTCTTTCAAATAGAAGACACCTTCAAACTGGGGAGTGCTTTCTAATTGTTCTTCAGACAGGAGACTAACTCAAGGACACACAACCACTGTACCTGTACTGTGCCTCTGTGTCTCGGTTTTTTTTTTTTTTTTTGCCTTTATAGTTACTGGTAGTTCTGCACTTAGATCAGGAAATTACAATGGAAAATAGGGTTAACTGCTTTGGGGCATATTTTTAAGAGAAATGATGTCCAGAGATTTTCTCATGTAAGGTTTTCTTTGGTCTTCTACTTTATCATGAGTTTGGAAGTCTCAGCCTTAGGCAGCACTGCAATCATATTAGTGACCTGATGAGGAAGCTTCGTTAGACTAGGCAGTAAGCCAATTGGTAAGAAGTGATGACTACAGATGGTATGTTACTGGCTCCTGTTCAGTTCAGACCAGCATTTCAGCTGATGCAGAATAAGTTGGTATTGTGGAAAAGGCTTTAATAAAAGAGGGAAGTGTCATACCTCCACAAGAAGAATTACAATTTTGGAAAGCAGAGTAAGCTGAAATATAATTGGCTCTGGGAATGGGCTAACATTTAGGGTTAGAGTTTATGGTTAATAATTGGTTCATATATAGTATTAGCAATAGGTTAAATATAGTTGAAAAGAATAGATTTAAGAATGAAATTATTATAGCAATAATGAGTACAAGGAGAATGAGATTTAGCTACATGAAATAAAAATATATAATCAATATGATATATAATATTTTGAATAAGTATATGATGATAAAGGATCTGGAGAAAACTAGTAATGTAAGCTGTTTATATTGTAATTTTTCTCTTTTTCACATTTATGTTATTCACGTGTTTTTGTTTTATTCTGTTATGTATTGCTCTTTTTTCCTTATAATAATAATAATAAAAAAGAATAAGTTGGTGTGGTGTGTTGGTGTAGTAGGGAACTGTGAAATGAACTTCTTGTAAACACGGGAGTGAAAATGGGACTGCTCAATATGATGGGCCATATCCTTGCAGACAAAGGTAACATGGAACATATTGCCCTTTTTTCTATCTTCACAATTAAAGATGATCAGGATCTACCAAAGCCTACCAGCTTGGCTTGATAGAGATGACTACCTCAACATTTTCTAATTTATTTTCTAAGTTATCCTACCGCGCTGTTAAGGATCAAAGAGAAACACCCTTTTGACCTTATGTGGGCCAAATATGAGCAGCTGGTTGTTCTCTGTGATGCTCCCTTCTCTTAGAGGTGAATCCATAAACATGGGCCTGCCTTATATTGAACCAGACCATTCGTCCATCCAGGCCAGTATTGTTTACTTTGGCTGATAATGGCTTTCCAGACTCTCTGGCAAAGAAAGATCTTTTCTCCAACTTTCTAGCTGCTTCTTTCAATTGGAGATGTCAGGGGTGTGAATCAGGGGCCATTTTCATACAAGATGTGCACTTTATTGAGAGGTTATCCCCTCTCTTCTTAAAAAAAAAGAAAACAACAATATAGGAGGCACATTTAAACAGCATTGGTTTGTGATATAGTTTTCTGGCACCCAACTCACTGAGTGGGGAAGGGGCTTCTGTCTTCTCTGAGGACAAGACATGAGCATGGGGAGTGTGTTGGAGGGAGGATACTGTCCCAGGATCTGGCAGGCATGGAGCATAATTCCTACTAAATGGAAAGACACATCAAGGACAGGTGTACACCATGGGTTTGGTGGCTAGTCATTCCATACCAGTCATTCCTGCTAGTCATTCTGTGCACTGAAACTGATCAGGGAACTAGTGTGCTTTTTATGTCAACTTTCTGACGCTTTCCAGTAAGAGTATAAATTCCTGCTTATTTTGTTCTCATGAATGAAAACTTCAGCGTTGTTGAGCAAACTGACCAGAAGCCTTTGTGCATTTTGAGAAAGTACCTGCATTTGCAACGTTATTATTCTTTTTTGGGTGTAAGTTATGCAAGTGATTTTTGTGCAAATTGCTCTCGCTGCTGTCTTGCTGCATAGTTTTTGAAAGGTATAAGCACTGGATGATTGCTTGTACCTTTTGCAGCAATAATTCTGCCCTGTGTTACTCCTTTTTGTCTATTTTGCTTAAGGCTAATTCTGACCAGGGACATCTTGTGTTAAATGAGGGAAATTCATGGTGGGGGGAGGCACTTATTGTTTGGCCCTTGTGTAGGTTACAAAGAAACCTTGCTGGAGCTTTCAATTTTTCAAAAAATTTGTACCAATCAGCACAGGCAGCCTTTCTCGCTGAGGGGACAAATGCATATTCTGTACATTCCCGATCTCCAGTAAGGACAGTACTTCCCTCTTTCCTTATTCAGCATTGGCCTCAATAGTGGAAGCTTGTAATCTTCTTGTAAGCCATTATAAACACCTCATTGCTGGCATGAACAGCTACTACTCAAGCCACTGTAGGGTTTTTCTCCTTTTGCATGACATTTCTACAGCTAGAGTTGAGCAGGTGGTGAATAGAGACAAAGAAAAAACAAACCTTAGAGACTTATTTCTCCCTTATGTTTCATCGCAGTCTTAAAAAACAGGTTTCGACCAGTTAAGGGTGACCTCTTGATTTGCTCCTGAAGTACTAAAAGACAGTGTGCACTGTTAGTTGCTCATAATATCTGCCCCACAATGTGAAATGTTCTTTCCCTAGAGATGCATAAAAGTCTAAGACTGGTTTTATTCCTGACACTAATAAGGACCTTTGAATGTCTCTAGGGCTCTTTATGTTTCATGTGCATACCTATACAGAAGAGGGATGAAATGTCCATTCTAGCCTTGTGTGTTATTCACATATGTACCATGAATAGACATATTAAGGGCCAACTGAAGCCCAGTGTGATGTAAATCTTACACAAGTAAAGAAACCCTTGCCAGGAGCATTTGCTTTTGATGTTCTGTTGGAACATCTTTTTGCTTATTTTTGTGCTCTGATTTTTGATCTCTGGAATTAAACAGTTAACAGGGAATTTTAAAATTCATTCCAGTTTGCAGTTATTAAAAATTCTAATGCATATTGCATTATGTTTGTTTTACCAGATACTTGCTTTATATTTCCAAAACTAAAGCTCAGTGTTATAGAAGAAAATTTAATATGCCAAAGAGTCTTGTGGCAGTTTAGGATAAATACTGAGGCAAGCCTGGGTGTCCCCATTTTTTATCTATATTTATATCATCTATATCCATATCCATATCTATATGTATCAGGACACACAGGCATGTATCAGTTTTTGGTGAATAAACATTTTTGTGTGTGTGTGTGAATAAACATGTATATAAATCCCACTGATGGAATGGAAGCATCTACTCTAGTCAGGACTCAACAACAGAATTTAGGATGCAGTGAATTTGTATAGCTTTTTCACCACTGCAGGACAAATCTGATATTTGAAGGAGAGCAGGAAAGTGATATTATTTTCCTTTTCACTCAGATTTACGGACAAATTGGTGACACAAACACTATCCTAATATAAATGATCCTCTATATATATTATAGAAGAGGATTTCAGAGACAATCAAACAGCAGCTCTTCTGGAATCCAGGGCCTAAAGGAGACTTGCACATTATTTTGTGGAAAAGAAAGCTTGCAAATATTTCCAGCTTATATTGTGGGCTTTAGAAAGAATGTAATGTTTTTTTGTTCCTCAGTATATCACTTTCTGCTTTGCTAGAGGATAAAAAAAGTCTAATCATGTTGTAAAATCTTCACAGAGGAAGGAGGAGAAATAGAGAACCATATTTCCTTAGTCACTTGGGTCACTGGGTGATTACACATGCTTGATGTACAAGAATGCAGGACTCGTGATATTAGATCCCCATATTTATGAAAGTAGCATGATGATTAGGCACAGTGTCACACCAAGTATACAGTCAGCCCTCCACATTTGTGGATTTCACTTTTGCGGATTTGATTATTCACGGATTATTTGCTGTCACCTCTGCTGCCTCCCTGTGCATTTTTAATAGGGACTGCAAGCCTTGTGACACGGAGAAACTGCAAAAGAGGCTAGTAAGTCCCTTTTAAAAATGGTGTGGGGAAGCAATGGAGGTGGCAGTAAGCCCTACCAGCCACCCACTTCTGCCTTTTGAAGAAAGCTTGGTGCCTCAAAGGAATCAACGGTGGGTAGAATATGATGATCATACTTTTTTTGTGTATTAAATGCAGTTTGGGAGGGCCTAGAGTTATTCACGGTTTTTCTGCTTTCATGGGTGTTCTGTGCCCCTAACCCTAGCGAATGTAGAGGGATGATTGCATTTTGTGAGAATGGAGTGAGAGGTAAGTCAGCAAAGGGTAAAATTCATTTGTGTGTCTTCCCTAAATAAGTGATCATTTCACAGAAGTATCTTGGATCAGCCCTGCCTGTTCCTGAATCAAAAATCATGCTGCCTTATACCTTTCCTTTTCTAAAGTCACAAATGGAATAGGAACACAGCATCAACTTGACTTTACTGTAAACGTGAAAGCATTATTTGTGGGAGAAAAAAAGATTGCGCTGCTGCTTAAAACATTTAAAGAAAGAATTTCTTTGGCAAAATAGCCTTGGCAAAAGTACTTCTGAGAAATAAGAAATGGTTGATTTGATATGGGAAAACAACCATCAAAAATATTAAATAGCATCAGGAGGCTACATAGCTACTCCTCCTCCCTGCCTTGCTGAGCACATTTATGTGGGTCCATTTAATTCCAGCTAATTGTATAAATCCTTTATTTCTGTTTGAAATCTCTCCAAATGCTGCTATCCTTTGACAATTTTTGACTCCCTAGTAATGCATGCCCTCTCATTTTAAATAATGAAATACACCAGGGGAAATGGAAAAAAGAAGAATGAGATTTTATTGTCTTCTTTCTGTGCATTCCTTTGTTTTGGGGTTTCCCCTTGAAACAAATTATATGTCTGGAAGAGGACTGATTTGGAGGAGGCATACAGATAGTTAATTGAACAACAGAAGCATTTGAGATAGGAATTAATTTTTTTTAGGATGGAGGAGAAATAAATATGTAAAAGGAGAAATTCTTTCCAGCTCACATGGGACAGAGGTGTCCTAAATTAGCATTTGCCTCTTGCACAAAAATAGAAGAAGACTATTGCTGTCTTTTTTGAGGCTGGGACCCCAAGGAGGTGAGACTTGACAAGAGAGTGGTCAGACTTTTTTTTTTGCAGTATTTTTTTTTCATTTTCATTATAATACAAGACCAAACTTTTATATATACATTTTATAACAGAAAATAATACAAATTTCTTTACCCTAATAAAGAAAGAAAACTACATGAAGAAAAAAAAATCAAGTCTGTAATGAAAGACCCAAATCTTGGTCAGCTCACTGTAGCTTAGTGACTGGATACAGGGCAACAAAAATAGGGACGCTGCTCTAGCAATTGTCTGGAGGCCTTGTTGGGTTTTCTGCAGTTCTAAAGTCAGGACTTCGCCTGCTGCTGTGAGTAAACAGACCCATGGCCCATTTCTCAGGTGCTACCTTTGATAGGACTGGTGACCTCCCTAATGCAGTTAGCCATCAGATGGTAGCAAGAAGGTACCCTCGAATACCATGAAGGATTCCAAGAATGAGATATCCTCAGGATTAGAGGGAAAAGAGGCAAAGGTATCTCTTTAGTCTAACTAAATGATGACTATGCGGGCTATTTGGAGGGCTGTCTTTGGTGATCATCCATATTTTCTGTGTTATCAGCTTTCCAAGGCCACAACCCTTGTTGGTCCATTACAAATTCCATCTAGTATATCATTTTGCTTCATTCAGTGGCCAGCAAGATGCCTCTGGATCCTTACCAGCATGGCAAGAAGCTGATTGCTTTCACCAGCATCTGTCCAACTGGTGAAAGCTGGAGGTTCTATTGAGTTATTGTGACCAATAGCTACTGACAAACTGATCCTCCATCTAGTTCTCTAATCCTTTTGCAAATCCCATTTAAGATTGTGACTATCATCACACTTGTCTGCAATATATTTTCTCACTTTCGCACTCACTGCATGAAGAAGCAACATACTGAATGTTGCTTTGTGGGGCTGCCTCTGTTTGGTTCCTTTTTCTCTGTGCAGACATGGGATTCCTAAGAGTGGAGTTGACCTGATTTTATGAAGCCCTCATGTGATTTACCCCATCCTCTGAAACCGAGCGGGTAAAGCACACACAAGAAAGCCTTTTCAGTAGTGGCCTCCAAACTGGAACATTTGCTCCCGGAAAGTTTGTTGATATTTCTCTATTTAGGCCAGAAGAAGAGAAAGACTGTGGCTGGCATTCTGTACTGTCATAACCTAGAGTTTTGGATCCATAACTATTCTATATTTGGTAAGGCTACATAGTCTTACTGTGAGACTATGTAGATGCCCCCAAGACCACCTTAACAGCCAGCAGTTGCACCAGGTGAAGGAGATCTGTTCAAATGCTGATTGGGGCATAAGGAGAATGATTTTTTTTCAGCCTTCTCCAGCCAGCGAGTGAAGCCGTGATGAAGGGTTCTGCTTCTGATTGTCATAGTTTCACTTGCTTGTGGGAGGAGGCTGGAAACGTCATCAGCCTTGTGCCCCAAGTGGCAGCTAACAGATCTCTTCAGCCAATGTGTCTGCTTGTTGTTAAGGTGGTTTGGGGCTTGGAGGTTTGGGCCAGGAGACATTACTTATGCAGATATAGCTAAGTACCGTATTTGTCAGTGTATTAGATGCACTGGCATATAAGATGCACCTCATTTTCCAAGGGACATTTTTCCAAGCTCTCCTTTCACTCCCCTTCCCTTTCCTGTGCGTTTAGCCCTGGTGTGAGTTATCCATATTTGTCGATGTATAAGACACACCAAAGTATAAGATGCATGCCATTTTCAGACAGTATTTTTTAGGGGAAAAAAGTGTGTCTTATACACGGACGAATATGGTAGCTAATGCAAAACCTCTACATACATTCTTATTTCAGAAGGAAGCTGGTGTCACAACAATCACATTACTTGTGGTATTTTGTGGTTTACATTGTTATCTTAAATGTACTGTTGTTATACTTTTAAGTAATTATTGTCTTGGCTGTTTTAATTTTGTTTTACCTGCTGCAGGCATTTTATATAGAAAGAACCGGATTTTTTTTTTTTTTTGGTAAAACAATAACAACAGCATTTGACTGAATTAATTACCTCTGCTTCTCCAAAGCAAATTTAAACAGACAGCATGTGGAATCTACAGACGGGAGAAGCAAGAGAGCAAACTCTGACTCATTTTGTGTCACCAGGGCAACAAGAAAGGAGATTCAGCCATGGTATCCTTAAATGACTCCCATGCCACAGAACATCTATAACCCCAAATTAATCCAATAGATGTATGTATTTAGTGAGCTTCCCTCAGGTCAGCCATTCGTCTGTCCCGAAATATTGCATTGTGATGAGCTGTCACTGTGTTTACGAAGACTTTGGCCAGATAAAGAAGAAAGCTATGGTTCAGCCTGACCAAACAAAATGAGCTGAGTCTGATCTCCTCTACCAGGTCTAATTAGGCTTGAGGTTCCTGTACTTCATGGATTTTGAAGAGCATGACCCCTGAATATTTTTTTTTTAAAAAAAGCTACTCCAGGCAGATGCCTTGTATGCCCTTGTCACTTTGAAGCCTTGTTAGCCATACTCCCGTGCTTTAATTCCCTCTGATTAGCAGATTTGCTGTCTGCTGGAGCAAGGGGTGAGAATGAGGTTTAACAAGGTTCTGATTGCATCCCCCACTCAGCAAGAAATTGTTCCTGCATTGTGTTATTAAAGTGGGCATGTTTTCTAAAGGTATCATAAAACATTTTGGTATGGTTTGGCTTGCTTTTTTTTTAATTAATACCAGTACTATACAGGTAAAGTCTAAAACAGGATGCACTACAGTGATGGCATACTAATCCCAAGATGGTATGTGTTGTAGAGAGGTAGGGCTAATCACATCTACCTTCTATTCCTGTATGCTGCATGTAAACAGAAGCAAGCACTAGACGCATGTTATGGGGTGACAGGTGAAGCAATACTTAGGTATTTTATACTGACAGTCCAGTCCTTTGTATGTCCACTCAGAAGTGCATCCCCCTGAGTTTAATAGGACTTACTGGCTGCAATCCAATATCCCCTCAATGTAGCATAAATATCTGCATGCAGAGATATGCTACACCAGTACTATACAGAATGCAGAACAGTAATATTGCACAACATATGTGAATGATTGCATGCTGTTGTAGAATGCACAATGTGCAACAAGCAATGAGCAACACACAATGTGAAACTGCAATACACAATTAGGAAGGAGCAGCTGCAATATGCAGTGTGAACCTGCAATATACAACAGCTACAACCTGCAACTTTGCTGTAGCTCTGCTGCTGTCACCAGAAAGCATCCATTGCACTATGGTGAATGATTTTCCCCACACATGTAGTGTGGCTTACACAGTCTTATGTTGCTAACAGGATGCCAGCCACAGTTAGGCAAATGCACATAGGATTATAGCCTTGTGTCATTTTTATTGTTTGATTTCTGCTCTCTAGATACTGCTAATTTTATTTCTGCAAGCTGTTACCATGATGTGTGTATGTGTGTGTGTGTGTGTGTGTGTGTGTGTGTGAAATAAAAATTAGTTAAAGAATAAATGTAAAAAAGAATGTTTGAGATTATTTTTTTAAATAAAAAAGATGATTAATTCCTTGAGCTGGGATTTTAGGTTGTTTTTTAATATTAGTCAGTTTGGCAACTTCACTCATTTTAATATTACAACCTGTGGAAGCTGCAGCGTATTTCATTTTCGGAAACCACAAGCATTTTTTTTTGTGTGTGTATGTGGGGTATCCTTAGCATCCAGCCTCTTTTTCAAAACATCCAGAGAAAGAAACATTTCTACCGTGTCATATAAATTCAAATCCAAATTACTGAGGCATTGGATTGTTTATTAGCAGTAGAAAATCTAATAGAAAAGGCTTCTTCTCATACTATAAGAGAAATATAATTCACAGAAATCAGTGGGTGAGGCCTTTCATGGCATGGAGTGAAACATTGTCACCAGTAGGACTATAGCAAAGTGATTTATGTTTTGAATGAAGACGGTCCCAGGTTCTGTTTCTTACATTTCCAGATAAGAGGATTGGGCAGTAGGTCATGAGAAAGACCTTGGCTTGAAACTGTAAAGGTCTGGTGCCAGCAGACATTACTAGGATAGATGAGCCAACAATCTCACTTGTCATAAGGCAAATCCTTATGTCCTGTTTTAGGGAAAGGTAATAGCTGAATACTAGGGCACAAGTTTTCTGTTTCTTCCTGTTGACAAATTTGCTGGTTCTGTGAAAGGAGAGGTGTTCTTATACAACATCAAGCACTTTTCAGTCAACATCTGCCTATTTGGAGTTCTTTTCACTTTTGTTAATGAGCATCTGTGGCATGAAGACGTGTTTGATGATTTTTCTTCTTGAGATTCAGGGAAGGAGGACCAATTTGGCATTCTTGTGTGCATACTACAGCTTGTTAGGTGCTATTGAAGGTGTTACGGAAGAGTTTATCAACATTATCTTTTGCTGATCCCATAGATAACACATGGGAGTTACTTCAGCATCTTAGGGTATTAGTCCATCTCAAAAAAGCATATTCTTGAAGAAGTTTACTTAGAAGAGGATTGGAGAACCTATTTTTAAGCCTGTGGGCTGTATCCACTGATGGTTGACCTTCCAGGAATCATCTGCTAACAGTGGAAGGGTCTGAAATCAATTTATCAATAAAGTCTGAAAGGACTGAGCCGAACTCTACTTTTATTGAAAGAGGATCTGAATGTTTGTACCCTCAGCATAGTTGGGACTAAGACTGTGTAACACTAGAGAGGCTGCTGTATATGAGAAAAATGACTTAGGGGGTTGGGGATAGAATGGAAATAATGAATTGGAATCTTCAAGAGAAGGAAGTCAGGAGGTGGTATCCCCCAAGAGTTTATAGAACTTAAAATGTAGGAAGGGAAGAAACAGAGATCCACAGACTCCTGTTTAGAGAATCACTGCCAGTCATTTCTTAAGTAATATAAGGCAGCTTCTTTTGCTACTATCCTTTGTTCTAGTGCATGCATGAGCATCATGGTAAGTCTAGCTTCTAGTGTACACCTGTGAATAAGATGGGTGGTTCTTTTGCTACTTTGTTGGCCTATAGGGGCTACAGCAGAGAGGAGAGGGGAAAAAATATATATATACAAATATATATTTGTATTATGCATTCTCCTTCAGAGGCCATAGATGGTGCTATTGCACTTATTATTAAAGTGGCACCGTGCATGCATAACTGCATTAAAAACAAAATATTCCCTAAATCTCTTGACCAGTAGATTAAAATGCTTTACCATTTAATCTCCACAAATTAATCTCTATAGTTTTTTTATCTGTTTCTTTTGATTTCAGGTGTCTATCTCAATTAGCATGTATAAATAAATAAACGTATAAATATTTCATCTTTTATTATGTTCTATGAGTTTTATAAGGTGGCCAATACCCTAAAGGCACCAGATCTCATATGCTCTGGGAAACTAAGGAGAAGATTATTGAAACAATGTTTGGAGAACCCAGATTAAATACCCTAAAAACACTGGATCCCACCTGACCCTAAAAGTTAAGCAGGGGGTTCTGGTTAGTATTTGGATAGGAGTCTGTTAATGTGCTGTAGACTATATTTCAGAGGAAGGAACTGGCAAAACCACCTCTGAATGTTCCTTGCCTAAGAAAAGCCTATGAAATTCATGGGGTTGCCATAATGATGCTTTGATATGGTTCTATTCTTGATTTTTATTTTTTAAAGTTTTTGCTATTATTGTTTTATTTGATTTGTTGTATATTGCCTTGGAAGGTCTTGTGGTATGGCAATATAAAAACATTTTGGGTAGATAGATAATGGGTGACATCTGGCTTGACAGCAATACATATGAGAAGGACCTGGAGATCTTAGTACACCATAAGTTAAACATGAGTCAAGAGAATGATGTAGAGGTCAAAAAAGTCAATGCAATTCTAGGCTGTATCAACAGGAGCATGGGGTTCAGACTGAGGGAAGTAATTGTGTCACTATATTTTGCATTGGTCAGCCTTTGCTAGAATACTAGCCGTTCTGGGCACCAAAGTTTGAGAAGGATATTAACAAGCTGGAATGTGTCCAGAGAAGGGCACCCAAGATGATCAGAGGTCTGGAAATCAAGCCAATATGAAGAATTAGGGAGATGGGCATGTTTAGCTTGAACAAAAGAAGACTGAGAGGTGAAATAATCATTATCTTTACATATCTGATGGGATGTTATATAGAAGATGGAGTTAATTTGTTTTTTGCTGCTCCAGAGGCTAGAACATGAACCAATGGATTCAAATTACAAGGTAAGAGATTCTACCTAAACATTAGGAAGGAATTCTTTATTGTAAGAACTGTTTGACAATGGAAAAGAATGCTTTGGGGGTTGGTGGACTCTCTTTTTCGGAGGTCTTTAAACAAAGGTTGGATGGGTATCCTTCAGAAGTTCTGTAATTGTGTATTCCTGCATGGGAGGGGGTTGGACTAGATGGCCCTTGCAGTCTCTTCCAACTCTATGATTCTAGGATTCCAAGATGTCTATGTTGCATTGACAGAGCATTACCCAAATGGGCCAGGATTGAAAGAAACTGTGGTCATAGCATCATGAGTTTAAGGAAATTTTCCATTTGTAGTTCTTGAATGACATAAAACCCCAGCAACTGCTGAATGGTTCTGAAACAGGGGAGGGGGAAATTGGCAAAAGGAATTTGTGATTTAGCACAGGGTAGTCAATGTTCAAAGTGAAAAAATTCTGCTGGTGGAAACCCCACCTAAGTTAGGTTTTTGAATGACAGTTCCCAGAAACCCTGGGTTTGAGTCAACTTCAGCTCCCCAAGTTAGCCAAGCTTTGTCTAAAACCATCACTTTCTAACTAAAAACCTACTGAAAACTAGCCTATATTGGGTCTGAAAAAGAAAGAGATAATTTTGGCATTTTTTTTACACTCTTTGATGACCCCAATTTCAATGATGTTCAAATGGGGAAATGAAAGTGGTTGAAAATATTTGTTATGGTGATGCAGTTTTAAATATTTTAGAGTGATGCCCTTTTTCTTTTACTGACTGTTTCCCATATCATTTTAAGGAAAGGGTAAATCTTTGGCCCTTTTTGCTCTCAGTGAGACTGATCACTCAGGCAGAGCTGAATTGCCACCTGGTGCAGTGATGCCATCGGGTTCTCTGTATGATCCCACTGATGCCTTCCCCCCATCACTCTGAATATGCTTATTACAGATAAACTGGCTTGTTGTTTTTGTTAAAGGCTATATTTTTCTCTACGCTTTCAATGCATATTAAACATACAGGAATTTTAATGTTTGCATTAGATGTAACTACAGGACTCATGGGTGATAGCTGATATGAATTCATAACCACTGATTAGGTGTTTTATCTTGTACAAATGGTTGGGTTAGGATGAGCTCCCATAATTTCTATGATAGCAGTTTTCACTCAGGAGCCTGAATGTACAAAATAGCTATAATCAGTGTAGCAGTTCCTCACAAATCATTGCTGCATCACAGATGGAAATTGGGAGCTGCTCCAGGCAGCAAATGTCTTTGTGTACCATGGAATTGCTCAAAGAATTCTCTTCGTGGCTATCTAGCAGATGGAACATGTGGATTCACTTCACTTTTTTGTCACTTTTGATGTTGTCATAGTACGAAGTGAGCGAGGAGTCGTGTGGGAAAACAGGGTCTTGGAATAAGTGCTGTGTATGACAGCATATTGTGGAGAATTAAGATGTTTTACTCACCGTGCAAATGGCACAGAAAGTAGTACCTCAGAGCTTTGGGTGGGTGCAGTGTTCCTTTTCCCTTTCACTCTAGTTTTGAGATATTAAAAGAGGGAAAAATGACTGGTTTCTGTGAGCAGCCTCTGATTTGGTAGGGCTGAAAGGGTTAAATCTTTTCTGTGAACATGCCTAAAGCTGCATTGTTGTTGCTGTGTGCCTTCAAGTCATTTCCAACTTATGGTGACCCTAACATAAACCGATCATGGGTTTCCTGGGGGCTGAGAGGGTGCAATGTGCCCAGGGTCATCCAGTTGGTTTCCATGGCTGACTCAGGAACTGAACTCTGGTCTTTAGAGCCGTAGTCCAGCGCTCAGACTACTACACCCTGCTGGGTCTCAGAGGCTTCCAACATTGTTTTTGGGGCACAATTCAAAGTGGTGGTCATTTAAAGCCCTATAGGGTTTGGGCCTAGGAAATCCAAAGTATCATTTTCTCTGCTACAGTCTTTGTCAAAGTCATCTAAGACCACGTTTATTAAGCTATACACTTTGGAAACTCTCAGGGTTGTTTTTTTCTCAACATGCTGTGGACTGGCACTCTATTTATGCACGTTAGCTACAACCATTTCTTTCTTTCGTGGACACTAGCTGAGAACTGACAGCCAGTAGCTCACAGACCAGCACTGATTCAGAGACCACCACTGGAATGGCAACTGAATAACACTGTTCCAAGGTACCCTTGTTCCAGATCCTACTACCACAACTGATGTGGTTGGTGGCGAGCCAGGACAGGGCCATTTTCACAACGTGATCATGTGCTGTGCTTTAAGGAGGACAACTATCTGAAGACCATCCTGTCCATCCTAAAATGACATAGAGCCATAACCAAGGGGAATGCAGATACTGAAGATGGACAGCAGACTGAATAGGCACACAGGTCAGCTATTCAGCTTCCCCTACTGTGGCGAGATGTATTTCTGTTGAAATTATCATTGCTATTTCTAAATATGCATCAATGCCTATTTTTTTATTTTTATTTTTTATATATTTTAGAACAGGCCCCCTTTTTTTCTTGTTAAAATATTTATAGCCAGCTCCATATCTAAAACAGATGTGGGAAATGTCAGATCAGATGACATGGACCACCCTTTTCCTGCCTCCCCCGCCACAAAAAGTGGAAAGAAAAAGGGGGGGAAAAAGAAGGAAAAAAGAACAGTGACTTCTCTCTCCTGGGAACCTTCATGTGTGACAATGCACTTTTAAAATAGCTTGCATCCCCCCCTCCTTACACTCTTTTTTTAAAAAATAGGTTGCAGTCCATGCACTGACAAAAAGTACCTATTTTTCAAATGCAGAAATCGACATTTGGATGCTTTTAAAGTTTTGGAATTTCTGGCACCCCATGCAGCCCCTAAAGGGTATTTCATAGTGGGGATGCCACAGCTGAAAAGATGTGCAAACCACTCCATTCTGGCTCTGCATGAGGGCAAATTGAAGCTTACTTCAGACAAGGCTGAGGTACTCCTCATCAGTCTAAAGGTAGATCACAGAATAGAGATTCAGCCTATGCTGCACGGGGTTGCACTCCCTCTTTTTTTTTCTTTGACAGACTTATGAGCTTGGTGGATGAAAGGAATGCTGTGGATGTAGTGCATCTTCATTTCAGTAAGGCCTTTGACAAGATTCCCCAAGATATTCTTGCAAAGAAGCTATTAAAATGTGAGTTAGGCAATGCTATTTTTAGGTGGATTTATAACTGGTTGACCAGCCAAACACAAAGGGTGCTCACCAATGGCTCCCCTTCATCCCGGAGAGAACTCACTAGTGGAGTGCCACAGGATTCTGTCCTCAGCCCAGTGCTATTCAACATCTTTATCAATTACTTAGATGATGGACTAGAGGGCATACTCATCAAATTTGCAAATGGCACCAAATTAGGAGGGTTAGCTAACTCCCCAGAGGAGAGGATCAGAATTCAAAATGACCTCGACAGATTAGAGAGCTGGGCCAAAACTGACAAAATGAATTTCAGCAGGGAAAAATGTAGGTTACTACACTTATGGAGAAAGAATTGAATGCACAGATATAGGATGTGTGTTATCTGGCCTGAAGTCTTAGTGGACCACAAGCTGAACATGAGTCAACAGTGTGATGTGGCACACTGAGATTCTGGGCTGCATCAGTAGGATTACAGTATGGAGATCAAGAGAAGTAATAATACCACTCTATTCTACTTTGGTTAGACCTCACCTGGAATATTGTGTCCAGTTCTGGGCACCAAAATTCAAGAAGGATATTGAGAAGCTGGAAATGTGTCCAGAGGAAGGCAACAAAAATGATGAAGGGTCTGGAAACCATGCTCTATGAGATGTGGCTTAGGGAGCTAGGTATGTTTAGCCTGATGAAAAGAAAGTTAAGAAGTGGCATGACAGCCATGTTTAAATATTTGAAGGGATGTCATGTTGAAGATAGAGCGAGCTTGTTTTCTGCTGCTCCACAGACTAGGACATGGAGCAATGGATTTAAAATACAGGAAAAGAGAGTTCACTAAATGTCAGGAAGAATTTCCTGATGGTAAGAGCCATTTGACAAGGGGAATATGTTGCCTCAGAGCTTGGTAAAATCTCCTTCTTTGGAACTTTTTAAGCAGAGTCTGGATGGGCATTTGCTGGGGGTGCTTTGAGTGTGTGTTCCTGCATGGCAGAGGGTTGGACTCAATGGCTTCTATAGGCTTCGAGGAATGACTGTGAGTGATTTTAATGGTGTACTGTTTTATGGGGTGCTGTTCTTATTTTCTTTCAAAAAAAAAAATCTTTTGTGTTTGAATGGATGTGCTTTAAAAGGTTTTAATTCTACATGCTGTTTAATTTTATTTTAACAATAGCTTTTTATAAGTTTTTACTTCTTTTTTCGTAGCTGCTTTTAATTCTGTTTATTTTTCATTTTGTAAGCTGCCTTGGGTCCCAATACTGCAGAAAAAGTAGGATATAATGAAGAAAGGAGGAGGAGGAGGAGCAGCAAGAAGAAGAAGAGGAAGACGACAGCTTGGCAGGACCAGATCAGTAGCTACATCTTCTAGGAAATGAGTGGTGAACCTGTAGCCTGTCAGATGGCGTTGGACCGAAACTACCATAGTCCATCATCATTTGTGATGCTGAATGAGGATGATAGGAGCAGCGATCTAACAGTGGCCAGAGGGCCAGATATTCCCTTATTCCAGTTGTAGGATAATGAAAAGAGCAAGAGAAAACTCTGTTCTCCACATCTACTCATTATAACATTTGCAGCACTGCTTTCAAATGATGCATCAAAATGTTTCCTGACTTTGCATTCTTTGCCATTATTTTCTGTGATTTAGGCAATGGCTAAAGTGCAGCTCAAACTTTCCTGCATGCATGTAAATCATTCTTTTAACAGAGCATCCTTCCTTAAGAATTTGGGATGATCACTTGCCATTGTTAGCAAGGCAATGAAAATCTATTTAGGGGGGGCTTTTTTTCTTTTCTTTTTTGCACTTATAAGAACTTAATGAGGCAAAATTGGGAGCTGATGATCAAGAGTTCTTCCTTTCATCTCTTTGGGTCTTATTTACGAAAGCTTATTATGAGTAAAGCATAGGGAGGGCAATATGCAGTGATTAGAATCTGGCTTAATTATCTCTCTTTAGCCAGCTCAAAATACTCCAAAAGAGGCAGACAAATGAGAAATATCCAACGATGTATTGGCAGAGGTCCCTGAGTGAAAAACTTCTATTTTTGTTGTTGTGAACTTTTAAGCTATTTTGAGATATGCCCTTCATCTTACAACATTTCCTATGGGAAACTGCAGAGGGGTACAGTTTTGCCTGCAGAGATGCAAACTAAGGAAGCCACGTCGGAGAGTGAGACCCTAGAGAAGAAAGCTGCTGGAAGCAGGAGTGGATTGTTGCTAAACCAACAGGAACTGGCTGGTCAGGAGAATTTAAGAAAAGCGGTGCTGGATCTAATGAAAATTCTGTTAGATAAGACAAAATAAGACTTCTTAAAACATGCTGGAACGAAATTGATTTTTAAAAAAATCAGCTTTGACTTTGATCCTACCCACCTGTAGAATGTATTTCGTGAAACCCTTCCAAGACTGGAAGTCAGCACTCAAGCCAGTGCTGCCCATGCTATAATTTGACTTTAATTGTCTATGGAATCCTGAGATCTCCAGTTCAGGGAGGGGTATTCAGAAATCTTAGAGAACTCTGGTGCTTCACCAGACTTTAAGCCCCAGGATGCCATAGGAGGCAGAGATGGTAGTTAAAGGGGAACCATAGTGCTACAACTGCATATAGTTGGGCCTCCACATTCACTAGGGTAAGGGGCACAGGATGCTCAGAAGAGTGGGAAAATCTCAAATGTCTGAAAGTGTGTGTGTGTGTGTGTGTGTGTGTGTGTGTGAGAGAGAGAGAGAGAGAGAGAGAGAGAAGGGGGACCAGGCATGCTGGGGAGAACAAGCACACGGGGTCCAAACCAGGTCAAGGATAGGAGGGGAAAGGGTTGGTTTACTATGGAGGCCTTATACTTACTCTCCCTCACCCATTTCCTTCCTTGAGTGTGGGGAGTCACTGGGAGAAGGTTTGCTGAGAAACTGGGCTCTGAGCTGTCCTTAGCTGGCCAGGCAGCACGTGGTGGCAGTAGTGGTGTTAGAGGAGGAGGAGGAGGAGGAGGAGGAGGAGGCAGCGGCGAAGAGGGCATTTATCATAGAAGTGATAGAATCATAGAAATGTAGAGTTGGAAGAGACCACACGGGCCACCAAGTCCAACCCCCTGCCATGCAGGAATACCCTCAAAGCACTCCCGACAGATGGCCATCCAGCCTCTGCTTAGAAACCTCCAAGGAAGGAGACTCCACTATACTCCGAGGCAGCATATTCCACTGCCGGACAGCCCTGACTGTCAGGAAGTTCTTCCTGAGGTTCAGGTGGAATCTCCTTTCCTGCAGCTTGAATCCACTGCTCCTTGTCCTGGTCTCTGGAGCAGCAGAAAACAAGCCCTCTCCCTCCTCTACATGGCATTCCTTCAAATATTTAAACATGGCTATCATGTCCCCTCTTAACCTTCTCTTCTGCAGACTGAACATACCCAGCTCTCTAAGTCTATCCTCATAGGGCATGGCTTCCAGGCCTCTCACCATTTTGGTCGCCCTCCTCTGGACTCGCTCCAGCTTGACCATGTCCTTCTTGAATTGGGGTGCCCAGAACTGGACACAGTATTGAAGATGAGGTCTAACCAAAGCAGAGTAGAGTGGTACCAGTACCTCCCTCGATCTAGACACCATACTCCTATTGATGCAGCCGAGAATTGCATTGGTTTTCTTGGCTGCCGCATCACACTGCTGACTCATGTTCAGCTTGTGGTCTATTAAGACTCCTAGATCCCTTTCACACCTACTGCTATCCAGCCACGTGTCCCCCATCCTATATTTCTCCATTCCATTTTTTCTACCTAAGTGTAGGATCTTACACTTCTCTCTGTTGAATTTCATTTTGTTAGCCTTGGCCCAGCTCTCCAATCTGTCCAGGTCATTTTGAATTTTGATCCTGTCCTCTGGCGTATTAGCTGTCCCTCCCAATTTGGTGTCATCTGCAAATTTGATGAGCATGCCCTCTATTCCTTCATCCAAGTCGTTGATGAAGATATTGAACAGCACTGGGCCCACGACAGAATCCTGTGGCACCTGCTAGTCACTTCTCTCCAGGATGAAAAGTAGCCATTGGTGAATACCCTTTGGGAATGGTCAGTCAACCAGTTACAGATCCACCTGACAGTAGCCCTGTCCAGCCCACATTTTACTAGCTTCTTTGCAAGAATGTTGTGGGGAACTTTGTCAAAGGCCTTACTGAAATCGAGATATGCTACATCCACAGCATTCCCTTCATCTATCAAACTAGTAACTCTATCATAAAAAAAGATAAGATTAGTCTGGCATGACTTCTTTTTGAGAAATCCATGTTGACTTCTTGTGATTACTGCATTGCTTTCTAAGTGATTAGAAACTGACTGCTTAATGTTCTGTTTCAGGATCTTTCCGGGTACTGACGTCAGGCTGACTGGGCGATAATTATTTGGGTCTTCTTTTTTTCCCTTCTTGAAGATGAGGACAACATTTGCCCTCTTCCAGTCTGCTGGAACTTCTCCTGTCCTCCAAGATTTCTCAAAGATTATAGCAAGCGGTTCCGAAATGACCTCTGCCAGTTCTTTTAATATCCTAGGATGCAATTCGTCTGGCCCTGGAGACTTGAATTCATCCAGTGTGGCCAGGTATTCCTGTACCACCTCTCTACCTATTACGTGCTGCATTTCCCCTGCTTCCTCCCCTGCTCCCCAACAGCCAGGTTGAGTGTTTGTATCCTTCTGGGAAAAAACTGAGGCAAAGAAGGTGTTAAGTAGTTCTGCCTTTTCTCTTCCCCCTGTTAGTAATTGGCCGTCTTCTCTGCGCAGCGACCCTATCACCTCCTTCTTTTTCCTTTTGCTGCGGACATATTTAAAAAAGCCCTTTTTATTGATTTTAATGTCTCTGGCCAGCCTAAGTTCGTTCTGTGCTTTAGCCTTTCTGACCTTCTCCCTACATCTCCTGGCTACTTGCTTAAATTCTTCTTTGGTGGTTTCCCCCTTCTTCCATTTCCTGTACATGTTTCTCTTAACACTTAGCTCAGCTGAGAGTTCTTTAGTCAACCATTCTGGTTTCTTCAGATGCTTTCCATTTTTCCTCCTTATTGGCACAGTTTTAGACTGTGCCTTCAGTATCTCCCTTTTAAGGAACTCCCATGCCTCCTGAACTCCTTTCCCTTTCCCTATTCTTGACCACTGAATTCCAGCCAGCAGCTCCCTAAGTTTACAGAAGTCCGTTTTTTTAAAAATCTGAGGGGAGTGTCTGGCTACACTTATCTTCTCCTTCCCACTGAATGCCAAATTCCAACAGGGCATGGTCACTCCCCCATAAAGATCAACCACTTCTACCTCATTAACAAGGTCATCCCTATTGGTCAGGATCAGATCTAGAATATTTGATCCCCTTGTGGCCTCTTCCACCTTCTGGACCATGAAATTGTCTGCAAGACAAGCAAGAAACTTGCTGGACCTTGCTGTCTTGGCAGAGTTTGACTGCCAACATATATCTGGGTAATTGAAATCTCCTATTATTGTATTTATTTCTATGATTCTATGATTCTATGATCCTATGATTCTATGGCAGAGGGTTGGACTCAATGGCTTCTATAGGCTTCTGAGGAATGACTATTTTTAGGGCTGCACAAGCTGATAGGAGCCACTGGCAGGGAAGGTTCCGCTAGAATAGAAGTGCTTGACATGCAGGGTCAGTGTTTGAAGAAACTTGCAAATAATCATATCTGTGAAAGTCAAACTGGCAAATGTGGACGTCCGACTGTAGTGTGAAAGGGCCCATGATCTATATAGTATAGTGTAGTATTGTCTGAACTGAACAATAGGATAGTTCTAGGAAAGTCACAAGGAGGGTTTGAAAGCAATAGTCATTTATTCTTTATGTTATTTTATTTGTTATTTATATCCTACCTTTCTGATTCTCCAGAAACTGTTGCTGAGAGGCTTTGTGAATATTTGTTGCTCTGTGCTTTCCTGTTGTTTCAGACTTATGGTGACCCTATTTATCCTCCATGAATGAATCTGTCTATGAGAACAAATTTTGGATGGCAGGGGGGATCAATATGTGCCTATTGCTGACATTCTTGCAAAATATGCGGACCTTCCACTGATTTAAGCCTGCAAGGATCTTTTATGTTCCTAAGCAGGAGTAGAAACTCCAAAACATGTAGCACATTATTTATCCTTTGTGGACAATGCAGATTATGCACTCTTGCTCTGAAAATGTTTAAAAACAGAACTGTGGGACATAGGACTTATGTCATGAAAAGAAAAACAGCCAAAAGACTATACAAGGCTAGAACCAGTCCTGTTTAATTTTGTTTAGAAACAAGGCTTTACCAGTTTCTTCATGCTCAGTTTCTTGTTTCTTTTGTAGGACATATAAGTTGGTTTAAAACTGAAGGCCTCCAGTAATTATATTTTTAGCAGGGACAATGCTACAGTGCTTTTAATCATTGTTGTAACTTAAATGATAATTTATGGTAGAGATGCAGAATCTTTAGTGCTCCAGTTATTTGAGACTACAGATTTTGGATGATGAATCCTCATCACCAGCACTAGTGCTGCCCTGTCCCTTTGCTAGCTGCTTCTTAAGGTTGATAACTTCTTTAATCTTGTTTCCCCATGTGCCATTCAGCATTCATCCATCTGCCATGCATCCTGCTAGCACAAACATCTGTTATCTCAAACATCTCTCCTTTTAACTCCACCAGGGCTGACCAAATGGGAGCCCGGTTAAGGAGAATATCTGGAACCCTCTTTATTTGTTCAGTTTTTGAATACCTTGGTTAAGAAGCTGCACTAATGGATGTAGTTATCATGATAGAAGTCCATTGTCGTAGCTGCTTCTGCTGATGCCACAGTCCCCTAAACCTACCCCTTAAGTCAGGCAGCACCCCAGCCGAAGGGCTTCTGAGGTACTGCAGATTGAGGTGCTATTAAATTATGTCTGGAGCCTTCTCCTAGTTGTAGCGTGCATTGAAATAGGCAGCTGAAGAGAACTTTCAGGGTCTTGCTGCAGCTGCTTGTTTCAACATGCCCCATGATCAGTGGTGGAGCTTAGCGCGAGTGGGGTAGGGGTGGGGATGGAGGGGTGTGGGCAGGGCTACAGCATGTATGAGTGGGACTGTGGCATGCTTGGGCGGAGTGACGACGTGTGGGCAGGGCTACAGTGCATGTGGGCAGAATGATGGCACATGGGGGCAGACAAAGAGCGGTGCTGCCCCCCAAAAGGTGCTACCCAGGGCACACTGCCCCATCGCTCTCCTGTCTCTATGGAAGTGCCCATGATTGGGAAAGCACTTCAATATTATTTACCAGTATTCCCATCTGCAAGGGAAAACCCTTGGGCTGGGGTGCTGTCTGTCTTAAGAGGCAGGTTTCTGGGGTTCTGTTAGGTCATGAATGACTGTAAACATGAATCCAAAAGTTATGAGATGGTAAGTCTAGCTTACCATCTCATAAACAATGGATAGGATGCTAGCCCTTGTTTTTCATTGCATTTGTAGTGCATTTTGCTATTTTGATGTGTGATTTGCTTGCATAATTTGTTCTCTCATAGAAGATGAAAAATGGAAACTCACTGACCTGATCGTTATCCCTCACATGCGCATTGTCTGTGAAACTGTAATCGATGTTGTATATTTTTTACTTTTTAAAAAACATATTAAATATCCGCATAGCACATTAATGCAGCCCTGGTCAGCCAGACCAGTGTTACCAGCCATACTGGAGTGGTAAACTTTGAAGAGCAGATACTCACCATGAAAGTCCTCATAAACAGATTCCCAAGGGGAATCCAAAAAGGCAGGTAACTGCAAAGATCACCATAAACAAGCCAGTTTCAATTTTCAAGTAGGTCTTTCATCAAGCTAATGGGTTTTAATTGCCCATTCAAGACTGACTCACTCCAAAATACTTTGCATTACAAGTACATTATAACAATATATTGCTACTGGGAAACTCTCTCTCTTCTTCCTCACTTCTCTGAGGACTGCAGCTAAGCTCAGAGGGAAAAGGGAAGGCTGAGAGGCTAATGAAAAAATTCTACGACTTTGGCCCTGGAAGCCCTGTTTCCACTACAACACTGGTTAGCCCACTTTCATATGAAGATGAGCTTTGTTCTATATTTGCTTCCACTTTTGAGTGGATAATTGAACAGATAGCTATTGATGGCTGCTATTCCTACATCTGTTCTGAGTTCCAGCTCATAGCTACACTATTCATTCACATTCACTCGCCTTGATGTGACTTTATATTCTGCAAAATTGCAATAGCCGCATTTTACTATTAGTTTATGGCTACTAGTCATGATGGCTATTCATTAGCTGCAGTGTCAGGAGCAGTATTCCAGGTACCGAGGAGTATAAGAAGAAGGGTGCTGTTGGGCTCATGTCCTGCTTTTGGACTTCCAATAGCACATCTTCCTACTGTTCAGATTTGGCAGAGACAGTCCCTGTTAGTCCTCTGATGTCACACATGCCATTGTCCCTTGTGCATGGTTTTACACTCTACTGGTGTGCTTTCTGGATCTCAGGATTTCTGTTCTGCGCCATTGCGATACAGCCCCACTTCCTTTCTGTGATCAATTTCTTAATGTACTCAATTTAGCAAGACTGGGCATACGAGACAGAGGAATGCTGTGGTACAGCTCTTTTCCTCTGTTAAGGTCCTTAGTTTCCTACCTTAAAGAAGGTTTGGTAATTTATATATAAAACACTGTTGCAAAGAGAAATGGAATCTGAGACTGTAAAAGATAATATGATAATATGGGCACAAAATATTGGTCATTCTATAGAGTATGATACATGGGTGAAGGCATGCAAGATAGATATAAAATTTACACCAAATTTAAAACTGAGAGAAAATTTCTACAAAATGCTTCATAGATGGTATATGACATCTGAGAGATTGCAAAAAATAACTAAAAAGGGGAATGCAAGATGTTGGAAATGCGAGGAAAAGGTGGGGTCCTTTTTTCATATGTGGTGGACCTGTAAGATGGCAAGGAAATTTTGGAAAGAAATCCATGATGAAATTCAAGGAATTTACAGATTTCATTTTGAAATGAAGCCAGAATTTTATTTGTTAAATATGTTAGGACAACAAAGAGAAATGAGATGTCACCAGAAGATATTGTTATATATGATAACTGCTGCAAGGTTGACATATGTGCAATATTGGAAAAAAAGGGAATATGCAGATATAAAAGAATGGAAACTTAAGGTTATGGATATGGTAGAAACAGGTTAACATTTTTATTGAGAAATAAGCCTATCCAGAATTTTGAAAAGGAATGGTGAGAAGTTTTGAATTGGAGAAAGAAAAAAATAAATAATGTAAAAGATATGTAATAAGCAGCAATGTAACAAAGTAAGAGTAACAATGTATGATTATTGTTAAGTTGAAAATATGTATGCATTATGATAAACAAGCAGATACAATTGGAAAAAAGAAGGAAGTGAGGAAGGGGGGATTATCTCTTTTATTTTTATTGTAAAATTTAATAAAAATATTTCAAAAAAAAAAAGATGGTTTGGTAATTTATAAGGAGTATGACTGGAACACTTTGGGTTACACTAATGACTGGAGAAAGCCCAGTGGGCTTCTGCTTGATTTCCATTCCTCTTTAGCTGTTCCTCTTCCCTGGAATCTGTTAAGCTCCACAGGATATTATTTTTGCCAGAGGAGCATTTAAACCAGCTCCCTTAGTCATCCTCCCACTCCAATCTGATGATACTTCAATTTCATCCTAATATATGAGACGAGGAGTCAGTAAACTACAGGAAACAACAAATGCAATGCACAAAATAAGCCGTTTCAGTAATTAAACAACTTCCATCCCTTTTTCTCTTCTCTTGCAGCACTGGGTTGATGGGCTCTTTATCTTTGGCACAACATAAGAGAATGATGCAGCAAACAATCACATGGAGAATGAGAGCAAGAGAGCGAGAGAGAGCTGGCACTTAAAATAATTTAAATTCCTCATTTCCAAGACACTTAGTTTTAGAAAGAAAAATCCAGTGACTACAGATCAACATTCTGATGCAAATGCCCAAATGTTTAAGATCTTCTGGGTCTGGTTGCTGGCTCTCAAACACCCCAGGGAGGCTTGTTTCCTGCACACTGTACTCAGGGGAAGGGATAAATATGTTCCAGGTGTGTAGGGATCCAGTTCATCCACTCACACATTTGTCACTTTTCAGGTCTCAAAGTAGGATGGTTACATGCAGAAGGGGAAAGGCCTCCCACAGCTTCAATGATTATGTAGAAAAGTCCAGCTTTTATACCTGGCCACTTTCATTCAAAGTCAAGTGTGTTGTAATTACCATCTTTTGTATATCTATACTAATTGCTAGTTGGCATGTTTGCTGACTTCAGATTTCTTTACTTATGCACACCCACTCTCTTCCAGCATCTTCTCTAACCTGCAGCCATTTTCTCTTCTTTTTATTTCCTCCATTAAATCCACATATTTGACTATGCACAGGTTTTAGTAAGTAAAGCTACTTTTATATATTTTACAAAAAAGATTAAAGTTATTTATTTTCTCTGATAGACTCTCTCTCTCTCTCTGTACGTGTGTGTGTGTGTGTGTGTGTGTGTGTGTGTGTTTGAGAGAGAGAGATTATTGTTCAACACCTGCCTTGTAAATCCCATTACTCTGCTTGTGAGATCAAGTATGATATCTCACATTTTTTAACAGAATGCCACCATGCTTCTATTCACGCAGTCCTATAATCACCTCATTTCTTTTTTTCAGTATGGACTAAGTTAGAGTTGGCAACATCTCTCTGATCATTTTGGTTTTTTCCTATCATAATTTTAACCCTTAAGTTGTTTCTGTTCTGAATATGAATAGATCTGCTAGTTCTTAAATTTCCTCAAAAACAAACTGAAACTATATTTTCCCCATCGGATGGATTCAATAGGTTCAGCTGTATCCCAGCATAGGAAGCACCCATCTGCCGAGTAGTTATTAGGGAGGAAGATCTGCTCAGGAAAATAAAACAAAGGAGAGATGACAACCCTAACACAGCACTAACATGGTTAAATACACAAAGACACAAATCAAGGCTTAAACCAAGACTTTTAAGAGTTCAACATTCAAAGCCTTGGGCTCAGATGAATGAATCTGTCAGTTTTGTTTTCTCCCAACTTTGCTTCTTAAAAAGCCCCTGAAGTTCTTTCTGTCCTGAATATGAAGTCATTTGCAAATTTTTGTATATCCTTGTCAAAGACAAGCTGAAACAAAATGCTCAGCCATCTCCCCTCGCCAACCCCTTCTGGCTCTGATTCTTTGCTGTCTACAGTGTAACAAAGCAGCAACCCATATCTTTTTCCAGGTTGGAGAGAACAGGTCCTGAACCTGCAAATCTGTACACATTGACCTGGGGGGCAACCCATAGAACACAGTGGGCCTTATTTCTGAGTAAACTATACAGGGCTCTCCTAAGGTAATGTGAAGAAGTGAGAGCTCTCGCAGTACATATTGATGGTTGGTGTTCCTTTGTGCCCCCGGCCATTCACATGCAGCCTGTAAAAAGCAGTGGAGGGCGGATGAAAGCAGCTGCGTTCCATGGACAATCATAATTCAGATCCTATAACACTATACACAATTGGCCAATCGTCAGTTCTCTTGCATATCTTTACTCACTATTGGCTCTGGAGATCTGGATGGATGTGCCTTTTTCTTCAAATGTACAGTATTCCAAAGATCTTACTGTGCTCCTGTAAAGATACCTCTGTTCTCCTCACCTCCAGTGTCGAGGAGGAGGAGGAGGAGGAATGCCCAAGGAACCTGGTTGAATCACTAGTACAGAACCATGAGTCTCTTGTTTTTTGTTTTTGTTTTTTTTAACTGCAAGATAACCTAGATTTTTTTTTTTAAAAAAACATGCTTTGAATAGGAATAAAATGTTACAGCTCGTAGTGGGTGCTATAATTGAATGATCTGGGATGCATTTGATTGTTCAAAACAAAAACAAGAACAAAGGAAGACTACAGCAACAAATACAGCAGCCAATAGCAAAATAAACTCCCTGTGCTTACCTCCATAGGCCCTCACGAGGAAGGTGTAACATATGACAAGCATAGGGCAGCAGGGCTGAAAACTGAAGAGGGCTCCTGTACCTTTAATAGTTGTGCAGAAGACAAAATTTCAGCAGGTGTTGCTTGTCATACAACCAGGTAACAAGTAGCACCTGTTGAAATTTCCTCTTTCATAGAACCTCTTCTATACAATTTTCAAACTGGCAACCTAGGCAAGGATGGGGAAAATGTGGCTTGTTGGCTGTGGGGACCTTCAACCCTTATTTAGTGGCTTCAAAAGTAGACCCTCCCACAGGCCCCTGGACTAAGCCAAACAAACAAACAAACAAACAAACAAAAAACAACCCTGAGTGAAAGATCTCCAAATTTTTGTAAAGACTTAGCAGTTGGGACTGATTTTCTCCCTATTACCTCCCAAAACACAAATCCTAAATGGCTGATTTTCAGCCCAAATCACTACTTCTAGACTGACCAAAAATACATCCTTCTGTATCGAAAGCAGCTGCCCACCATGATGTAGGAGGCGGTAAGGGAGGAGGTGGTGAACATTCTTCTCCCCTTATATGTGTTTTTTCTTTGTTGTGAAAATGTATTCGTTTATTTATTTTTCCATAGTTCTGGTGGCATGGGACCCAAAAATAAGTTGAGCCTAAATAAAATAAATCCCTAGCCATTTAAAATGTGACCAGGGCAGATCAATGAATTACAAACTTTGATGCCATCATAATACTTAGTATGAACAGGAAGAGGTATGGTCATAGAGGTAGAAGAAGCCAATGGAGGAGAAGTGGAGAGAGACATCTGGTGGCTGTTCCTCCTTCCAGTTCATCATCCAACCTGGTACTGTAGTTGAACCCCATCAGACCACAAAGTACTGCTGCTTAACGCCAGGTCAGTGACTGGAAAGATATTTATGATCCTGGACAAGCATGCTTACCTAGCATGTATGAAACCTGGTTAACTGAAGAGGGAGGTGTCAAACTGATTCAGCTATGCCTACTATGTTTCCAGGTCCATCAGCAAGCAAGATCTGATGGGAAGGGAGGAGGAATCACAGTGATCTATTTTGAGTCCGTTCCTCTATTGGGGTGCCCTGTCCACAATCTCCAAGGTGGCAACAGGGCAATAAAACAGGATGCATAGGATATTGGTGTGCCCTCCACACTTTTGCCCAACTGTCTCCCTGCCAGAGCTACTGGAGGTGATCTTGGAAGTTGTAGTAAGTGGTATTAATCCCCCCCCCCCGCAATTTATTATATTGGAGGATTTTTAATATCCATGCTGAGGCACCCTCATCAGGGCCAGCTCAGGATTTCATCGTTTCTGTATGGACCTGTCTCAATTACTATCTAGCCCTACACATGTAGCAGGCCACACTCTTGATTTTTTTTTCTTATTAGGATGATGGAGATCTGTGGGTGGGATGAGGGTTGAAGGAACCCCATTGTCATGGATAGATCACTACTTGACAGAGTTTAGATTTAGCATTAGCGTGCTGTTGACACCCAGATCTATCTTTCCTTTACAACTGATGCCAAGGAGGCTGTGGTAATACTAAATAATTGTCTGGATGCAGTAAAGGACTGGATACAAGTGAATAGACTGAGGCTTAATCAAGACAAGACAAAAGTGCTGCTGGTCAGTACGAAAACCAACCTGGGATTGGGATCAAAGCCTGTTCTGGATAGGGTTGCTCTCCTCGTGAAAGATCAGGTTTGTAGCTTGGGGTGCTTCTGGACCCAGTGTTGCTCTTGGAAAGCCAGGTTTCTGTGGTGACCAGGAGTGCCTTTGGCCAGCTTTGGCTGGCACACCAGCCTCACCCTTTGAGGAAAGCAAATTCAACCATAGTGGTTCACGTCTTATTTCCCACCTGATTAGACTGCTATAATGTGCACTATGAGGGACTGCCATTGAAAAGTGTTTGGAAGCTGCAGCTAGTGCAAAATGCAGTAGCCAGATTGGAGTCAGGCATGCATTTTGGAGACCATACAATACTGGTCCTGCAAGAAGTACAGTGGCTTCCAATTTGCTTTTGTGCTCAGTTCAAGATGCTGGTCTTGACCTACAAAGCCCTAAACTACTTGGGACCAAAATATCTGAAAGACTGCCTCCTCCCATATAAGCCTGCCAAAAATTTGAGATCTTCAGAGGAGGCCCTGTTGCTTGTCCCAACACTTTGTGAAGTGAGGTTGGTGGGTACACATAGCAAGGCTTTCTCTGTAGCAGCACCTTGACTGTGGAACTCCCTGCCCAAGGAAGTTAGGCTGGTTCTATCTCTTTTAAGCTCCTAATGGGTATCCAAAACATTGCTGTTCCTCATGGCATTCAGTGTTTGAAACTGCAGTTTTAACTGTTTTAAAACTAGATTCTAGGATTGCTTTTAGAAGTCTTTTAGGAGTTTTTCAAGAGTATTTTAATGTGCTTTTAAAACGTTTTATCTTTGCATTTTTTAAAATTGTTTTTTATTTGTTCATCACTTCAGGAGCTCTTGGGGGTTGGGAGGTGATACAGAAATGCTTTAAATAAATAAAATATAAATGAATTTGGGAAGATTCTGTGTCTTCAAAGTAATTGGCAATGAGATTGTGGCCAAATCGTGTTTAACCATTGAGCTGAGCACATTTGTGGCTTAAGAAACCCCTCTTAGGCAGAGATATTTACAAGAAAGGCTCAAAACAGGTAAAGTATATGTGTGTTTTGAAAAAGGCAGAACAATCAAGCTGAGAGTTGGCTGAAGACACTTGGCAGGTTTGAGGCCTCTCTCCAGGATCCTACTTGCCAATCTGCTACCTGGGTCTCTTCCATTTATCTTTCCTTATGCTTCACTTGTATATTTGCAAATAAAGCTCATTCAGATGGCAGTGGTTTTGTAAGACTGTGAGATCTGCAGCAAAATGTTGCTTCTTAGCAGAGTTCAAGCCTGCCTAGGTAGGATAGCCCACTTCATTCCCCTCCCTCGGCTCAACGTCAATCAGCATTCCAGGTCAGCTGAGCAGGCCCAAGTCTAACTGGGCTGTTTTGGTCTTTAGTTCTACAGACCTTGGGGTTGTTTCAAAGCTGTTCATCTTTAGTTAAGTGCGGCTTGGACTGCTGCTTTGAGAGCCATTTCAAAATAGATAGCTTTATCACATGCTGGTTTGTTGCACAATCGCACTGGCTTAGTTCTCTTTTCTGTCTCTCTTTATCACATGATGATGTTGCTCTCCCATTGTTGAATTGCATTTCTATCATTATTGACTTGTCTCTTTTCACTCATGAGAAATAATCGTGAATGGCTCCAGTAATGCTATATGTCCATTATTATCTATTGATGCAATGGTGTCATTCTGCTGGCGTTCTAATATTCTAATAGTGATGGTGTATCAGTGGCTGTTGTTCTCCCATCCCCCCTGGTCCCCAAGCAGGGTTTGCTTTTTGCACTTCTGGTGTCCAGACAAAGAAGACATCATGGTGCTGGTGAACAATGTTGCTTTACTCTGTTCCCCAGTATGGTTTTATCTCTATCTATAGCTATCTTTTGGTGTAATTGCACACTTGTGCTACCTTGGGTGTTACCAACAATTACATCATTATGGCAAAACAGTGAACCATGACTCTGGAAGAATGAAATGCTGAAATGGCAGCATAACAGGAAAAACACAATGCTGAAATGATGGGAGGAAGTCCCCCGACATGCTGAAATTGTGCAAAGAAATTAAAAAAAGAAAAAAATATATCACACACACTAGGTTGCAAGGACAGGCGAAGCATCAGTGAGGTGGGGTGGAAGAATGATTGTGGGAATGTGCATGACCAAGCTGGCAGCATGGTGTTATTGCAGAGACAGAGTGATAGTGATTGTTTCTCTACAGTGTGTTTTCATTTCCTTAAATGATGCAATTGCTGTGAGACAACAGGCTGGTGTGATAAAGTCCAGAGTGGGTTGTTGGTATGTAAGAGAGGATGTGAATCCCAGAAATTAATGTGTGGGAGTAAAATGGGTCTGAGATGTCATATGCACAAAGGGGAGCTGGGACTCAGCAATGATGTCAAGAAAACCCAAGGCTGGAACTAAGGAAAGGGACGCCTGGCATTTCCATAATGGGGCTGATCTTTGCTCCTATAGAAACTGTCTGGGTGTCTCTGCTCTTCCTTCGCTTGACTGAAAAATCTGGGTCTGTGGCATTGTGCCAGTTCTCCATTGACAAACGAACTGTTCAAGAGCTCTTAATTTTCATGTGTCATTATCTTTTGTGTGTGCTGAGGTTTAATGTGCAATAAATGTAAATGGGTGATGTATATTCGTGTTTTATTAGCTCTCATTTATGTTTGGCATCCAGCATGCCTGGTTTGCATCTGAGGGCACTGAATCCTCTCCCTGATCACACTCAGATCATCTGCTCAGGTGCAGTCCCTTTCCAGCAACAGAAATATTTATTCCCAGTCTTTCTGCCACTCAATTCTTTGAAGGCATTAAAGCCAAACAAATCTATGAGAAATCAGAAGAACGACAAAACAATAAAGGAACAGAACTGTTTTAGGCAACTCATGCCTCATTCTGAGGGTTGTTTCTGAAGGCAGCGCATGACCTCTAGAGTCTAGGTTTCTTTTCTTTGACTTTCCTCCAAGACAATAAAAAGACTGACAGGCTCTTTCACACTACTCAGTTATGCCACTATGATTCCACTTAACTGCTATGGCAACATCTTATTGATTTCTGGGACTGGCAGTCTGTTGTTGTTGCTGCTGCTGCTGCTGCTGTTGTTGTTGTGTGTCTTCAAGTCATTTCCAACTTATGCTACCCTAAGGTGACCCTGTCATGGAGTTTTCTGGGGATCAGGGTGTATGACTTGCTCAAGGTCACCCAGTGGGTTTCCATGGGTGGGTAGGGAATTGAACCTGCTTTCCAAGGTCAAAGTCCAATGCTCAAACCACTAAATCAAGCTGGCTCTTATTTGGCAGTTTAAGGAGGGGGTATTTGCAGTTCTCAACCAAACTACAAACCCCAGGATTCCATAGGACACAGCCATGGCAGTTACAGTGGAATTGCTACAATGGCATATTATGAAGAGACTCTAGGCTAAGACAAGGTAAGTCTTAATGTTGCTCCAAGTCTTTCCAAGTTCCCTTAGTTAGGGATATTGCCTTGATTTTTACAACTCCAGAGTGTGGTGGAGAATGGAGAATATTTGGGAAAACCTAAAAGATCACATACTATTGTGCCTCCCAGTCTCAGATCTCCTGGGCTCTCTCCTACAGCCTATCTCTCTGTCTGTCTGTCTCCATCCATTCATGGCATTTATTCAGTGCTTCTTGGCCCACTGTGACTCCAAAAGCAATGCACAATAGACAAAAACATGTAGAAATACTAAGTTACTAAATGTTGGGAAAATTAAAATTGAGAGATTTTAGTACGTCTCCCAATTAGCAGAGCATTTAGGAATGCACAAAACAGAAGCTGAACAGATTACCAGTTGCACCTCTATCACCCCGCCCCAGACACACTTAATGTAGCTCAAAATAAACACAAAACAGTTTGGTTAAAAGTATGTAAAAGGTTTTACTCACAGAATCTTGTGCATAGTTTACACAAGTTCATAATTTTGAAGAAAGGTAAGAAGAAAAAAATAAACAATCACATGCTTACAAGGAAGCATCTTTTGCTAGAGGATCGGAGACTACATGCTCCCATGAGGAAGGTAGAACAAAAGAAGAGGTTGTAAACACCAAGCAAGGGTTTAAGAACAAAGGGATGTGTACGTGCAAGGGAAAGTAGGTGCTGACCCAACAACAGGAAGTTTAGTCTAGGCAGTCCCTCTATACCCACAATAAACATGCAAACTAACTGGCCAGTTAATTGAGCATGCAAAGATTGCCACTCCCAATACTAAAAACCAGTTAAACTCCTCTTTAAAAATAGTTCTAAAACCAGACAATCAAAAACAGGTAGAGCAGGCAGAACAGTTAACTTTGATATGGAGGTACTCTGGTTCTCATAGCCTCAGAGTCCCAGAAGAACTTTTTTAAAGGCCAAGTAGCTATGTTGATCCAGATAAGCAAATCAGTTCTGCATTTTGCATCTACACTGCAGTATGTCTTTTGTATGACTGATGGGTCTTAATTGCTAATTCGAGACAAACCCACGTTGATTAAACATGACTTAATCGTGTTTACAGCGGACCCAATTAAATTAATGGGATTTAAGTTACTCTTGATAAACTATCTGTATTAATGTCATCATGTCTAGTCCAAGCATGATTAAGTCTGGATCTGAACGGATATAAAGATTTTACTTTTAGACCCAGGGAGAGAACATGCATTCATTCAAGAAACAGCATGATATAATTTAGGATATGTTTTTTAAAAAGCTTTTTAAAAATGGGGCTCTGCATGTCAGTTCCATCATTTCCTAGTTCCTGCCTGACCTGGAGCAAGTTGCCACTTACCTGTTGCTCAGAATAATTGCTGCAAATTAATTTTTGCTGATTGTATTTCACATCTGTGAATATAGCGAAAATGAGATGGCAGAGAATAATTCCAGTCCTGCAGTCCCAGTGACTACCATCTTCATAGCAAAAGGAAAATGAGAGAGCAAAGAAGTTTGAAATGGGCATATTTTTCTCCCTAAACTAGAGATGAGGAGGGTATTAGGAGATGAGAAGAGAGGGACAGAAGGAGCAACTTGATTGCTTGGAAAGACACCCATGTAAGAATAAAATATGAGAGTCAGGGTGCTGAAGTGGTTGAAATGATGGGCTGGGACACAGGAACGACAAATTGTAGTCCCCATAATGATGAGCCATAAAATTTGCTGGATGACCTTGGGCCATCCTCTCTCTTTCAGTCAGACCTACCTCACAGGGCTGATGTAAGGATTCATACTGTTGGTTGATATGGTACTGTTGGAGTGTATGGTAACATATACATATGGATCTATTGTATATTGATTTATATTTATTGTGCTGATTTGTAATGATGGTTGAGCTTAATCAATAAACATATCAACCCCCCCGCCCCCCCAAATAGAAGATGTAAGGATAAACTGGGGAAGTGGAGAGCTGTGTTCCTCATCTTGAGCTTATTGGAAGAAAGATGGGATAGAAACATAATTAATTCTTACTTTTATAAAGTGACACAGACTAGGCAAGGGAGGACTGCATTTTCCATGTGCACTGCAGGTGATCTGAAATTCTATGTGTCAAGGTAACAAATTAATGTGTTAGTGTTCTTGTTAATTCATTTATATCCTACCTTTTCCCAATATTGGAACCCAAGGTAGCTTGTAAAAGTTAAGACAAACAGAATTAGAAACAAAACAAAACAAAATGGAAAGCAAAACCATATCAAAAGTTATTAAGAGATATCCTTCGACATTTCACAGATAAAAACTGGGACCTGTGTGATCAGGCTACATCACAGAGTGTGGTGAAAATAGGTAAAGTTATTAACTGAGAAAGAATACACAAGCTAGGAGAGGCTGTAGCAGTTTGTTTTGGCCTGAGGTTACTGGGAAGGGCAAATTTCAGCCCCTGTATACACCCTGATTCAATATAATAATTGGCTCCATATGATCTTATTTGGCAACATATGTGATTCAGACTTGATATCAAGGTGATCCTGCATTGACTTGATAGCTGAGCCCATTTAGATGATGACAACCTGGTAGGCACATATACTAGAGACACCCTCCCTCAAAGGCACGGTGAGGTCATAAGCAGGAAATCAGGCAGAAATGTTGGAAATGAAAGATTGCTGCTAGCTTTGACAGCAGTAAGTCACAAAATGGGACAATTCCAACCAAATCAATAGTCACATCAAGCACCTTGTCCTCCCACCTGCATCCTCCTTCCATTGTCCCCAATCCCACCCTCAAATACAGGGCTATCACGCAGTCATTAATGCCTTGATCACTCATTGCTAAGCCCATCAGCCCGTTCTGGACTGTATTGTCTGACTATGAAACTCCATTGTTTGAGTGACACTTGTTCCTTCAAGGTGGATTTTGGGTATAAAAAGCCCTGATTTCAGGCAAATCAGGGCAGTACCCCACTTGCAGGGCCCCACTTTGTCATTCAGATTCCTGACGGGTACTGTCCTTGGAAGCGAGCCTAAGCCATTTCACTTCCTTCTCCCATCCTCTGCAACAGTAAATATGGCCTGATCCCTGAAATCTTTGCTATCCACTTTCCTCCCTTTCTCTTCAGTTAGCCTTGTGCGATTGTGTATGTGAGTAACAACCTTCATGTATCTCAATTAAACATAATTTTAGCTTATTTCTGAGTTTTATGGTTGGTTTTTCCCTGCAGTGACCTCATAGACATTGATGGGAGATCTTGCTAGATTTCCCTCCTCTCACAAGCCTCCAATTAAGATCTGTTAATTTCCCCAATTTGCACAGAGGTATGGGTATGAGTAGGGGGCTCTTAGGGGTCCCCTATATTTTGGGGTAACGTAAGTTCCACCCGGTGACGTTTCTAGGTCCAGCAGAGCCTAGGGCAAACATGGAAGTTGTGCCTCTAAGTGCTGCTGCGCTGCTGCTGCTGCACCAGGCCAGGAAGGACCCCAGCGGCAGCGGCATGTGCGGGGGGGGGGAGTGGCAGCGGGAGGTGTGGTGGTGAGCAGGGTGCAGCAGCTCCCAGAATTCCTGACTACTAGACAAGCTGGCTGGAGCTTCTAGGAGGTTAAGTCCAAAAAACCTGGAGGACCAAAGTTTGGAAATGACTGCTTTTAAAAGATTCATTAAAAGACAGAAAAGAAGAATCAGCAGAACACACCACAAACAGCACCACTGAAAGACTATCCAAACAGTGAAGATTTCACTTATCAACAAAATGACAACCAGAAGGGAGCCATCTAAGCCTCCCTAAAGAGGAGGTTCCAAAGCAAGAGCAGCCACTGAGAAGGCCTGTCTTGGGTTCCCATGAAATGAACCTCAGAAGGTGATTGTCATGCCCTGCCTTGGAGATTATGGCAGTGAGGCGGAAGATTCTGACTTCGAGGTAGAGGCTTCCCCAGAGGCTGAAGTGTCCCCAGAAGCTGGTCCAGAGGGAGTTAATACACAACAACAACAACAACAAGGGCCTGAGCCAGGGGAACAAATGGAGGAAGACATAGCTGACACACCTACCTTGCAGCAGAGATGCTGTAAAAGGGAGGTCTTGTGTCACTCGACCCGTTTAAGTAGTAAGTGAGCCCTAATGAGGGAACACCTGTGGCGACAGCAGCCATAGATAAAAGAGGGCTCCAGATGGCCTTTCGTCCCAGGGTCAGCAACTGGTCTCTTTGGCTTTGAAACCCTGTGCTGTGCTCTTGGATCTGGTGGTCTTGGAACTCTGCCTGTTTGGACTACGGTTTGGATTTGCCCCTTCAGATTTGTTTGCTCTAGGCTGCCTTTCTGTTTGGACAATCTTTGACTCTCACCTCATGAGTAGGAACTGTGCTGTTTGTGAATTACTGCCTGCTCTGCTGTAGACATGACAGTGATAAGAAAGAAGGATCTCTCCTAAAGATTTTAGCCTTGCTGCCCCTGCAAAAAAAAAAAGAAGGATTGAGAGGGGGAGAGGGGGAGAGGGGGAGAGGGAAGGGGGGAGGGTGGAGAGGGAAGGGGGAGGGGGGAGAGGGAAGGGGGAGGGGGAGGGGGAGAGGGAGGGGGAGGGGGAGGGAGAGGGAGAGAGGGAGGGGGAGGGAGGGGGAGGGAGGGGGGAGGGAGGGGGAGGGAGGGGGAGAGGGGAGGTGGGGAGGGAGGGGAGGGGGGAGGGAGGGGAGGTGGGAGGGAGGGGGAGAGGGGGAGGGAGGGAGGGGGAGAGAGGGAGGGAGGGGGAGAGGGAGGGAGAGAGAGGGGGAGGGGGAGAGGGGGAGGGGGAGCGGGGAGAGAGGGGGAGAGGGAGAGGGAGGGAGAGGGAGAGGGAGAGAGAGAGGACACAAGGAAGTATGAAGGTGCAGAAAATGTGTTTGCAAATATGTATAAAGAAGCACATTTATATATTTAAAAACAAGACTGTAATGACTGTAAACAATTATTATCTGAGGGTTGTCCATCTGTCCTGCTGCTATGTCATCAAATGCCCTCATGGTTCTTGTGTGAGACTTTATTTGTATAATCCCTGCACTGGACTCCACCACCCTTGAACCACTTCTGTCAACACAGACACTCTCTATCTCAACTCATTCACACGAATAACACTATAGCAGCATTCTCAGAGGTGTAAATGTATAATACAAAAATTAATTTGTTAATGGAAGTTCAACATAACAGGTTAACAACCTTAATCCAGATTGCACCTAGCTAACACTAACTCACATCACTCATTCATATTTCTAATTAGGGCCCTTTCTATACCTTACCTGCATCCTGCAGTGTCCCAGCAGTGACTGACAATGACTTTGCTGGGATGGGAGCATGTTCCAAATCCCACCTCCACACCTGGCTAGCTGCTGTTAGATGGTGGCAGTTGGGACACGCTCCTTTCTTCTGCATTGCAGCCAACCTCTTCCTGTGCTGCACTGAGGGAGGAAGTGTCTAGATAGTGCTTCCTGCCTTTCTGCATGGCTTCAGCGGACATGACTGCTGTGCAAAAGGTACCTATTACCAGATTTTTTTCTGGTAATAGTATAATGCATGATCACAATGGCTGGGGACATGACAGGAGCAGGACTGCTATGATGTCATGTGGTAGCACACGTTGTGGCCCGGTTTCAATGCGTCCTCATGCCAGGATGGGGCCGTAGTGCGGAAATGGCCCAAGTGACCTGAATCTCATTCAGCTCTATCTCTGACCCTGATTAAGGATTCATCCAAACTGACTAAAAGGGCCAGAAAGTCGCAGACTTTATTCCCATTCTTTCTTGGGAGATCAATACACATTTTATTTATTCCAGAATATTTGTTTATCCCAACTTCTGATATGATCAGAAAAGTTGTATACCACCTTGGTTTATTTTAACCCAATATAAAATCAGAAAGAAGAGGTACAAAATCTGGGATGTTTCATCCAGCCTGGATATGCCCTAATTAACTCTCATTACATCTCTAACACATATTCCTACTTTTGACATTTTGATTTCTAACCATGACTGACTCATGTCTCTTCACCTAACTAACCAACTGGCACACAGAACGACCTTCAAACATACTATCCAAACAGCCAGTGAGCAGTCACCCCCGACATTCTGCGCTCTCATCCCCTCCTGACAGATTGTTGTTGTCACTGCTGTGTGCCTTCAAGTCACCGGGGGCTGAGATTGTGTCACATGCCCAAGGTTACCCAGTGGATTTCCAGGGCTGAGCAGGGAACTGAACCCTGATCTCCAGGCTTGTAGTCCAGTGCTACACCAGCCTGGTTCTCTGACGGATTACTTACCTTATTACATTTGCTATACTTTAAACACATAACCATACTTTACCCTAATTTCTCTAATAAACACAGCCTCGCTTTTAAAAAAAATGTCCATACTATAACTCTGAAGCTGCTGTCAGGGAGTCCCCCTCCCCGATCCTGTTGAGTCTCTCCTTTTGTTGCATGAATGGTGTTTTTCAGGCTATTGGGCTGTTCAGAAGGAGCCATGCTTGGACAAAGAGTTTGCTTTTAATTTGTACAAGATCTCCACATGGTGTAGTCTTCTGGTTTAGCTTGTACTGTAGTCTACTGGAGTTTATTAGCCATAAATATTGTGACTTCCTCTTTCGATTGTTTCATACCTTTCAGTTCTCCCCCCACTTTATTATATCTGAGAGCAATCCCACTGCAATATACTCACTTGGAGCAAACATAAGAGTCCTTATTGCATCTGGAAGTTGGAAAATGTTATTAATCTGATCTTTCCTTATTGCTTTCCTAATCACCTTGATATTAAACAATGGGAACTGGTTAGTGCAGCAGGCCAGCTATTTTAAGGGCTTTACTGCTGTGTGAGCAAAGAGACAAACCCAACAAAGTGGATTTCATCCTTATATAGAAAGAAATTTGACACCACAAGGGAAAACTGAGGAATTGGCTACTGGCTGGAGGAAGAGTAGCAGCTCAGGGCCTTTTTGGATGTTGTTGGATTGAGACTCTTATCAGCTTCAGAGAGCAGAGAGGTTGTTGAAAGGCCAGGAGTTGTAGGCCAAAACATCTGGCGATCACTAGGATGCCTACCTTGTTCTAGGCATTTCTTATGCCCTACTTTATGGGGCATTTCTTCAACATACAGGCATATATCAATTAAGAAAGCCTCTGACAAAGAAGCTTCTTTTTACTGAGTATTTTTACACCTGCCTCCATCTATCTGGAAGTTTTTTTAGCAGCAGCAGCAGTACTGGGAGAGGGAGAGAGAGGGAGAACGGAGGAAGACCCGTTTGCCCTGGGCCTGGCTTGATTCTCCCTGGCTGTTCAGACCTGAACGCAAAGAGGTGTCAGGCTGGGCAGGCCTTGAGTGCGAGGCTTGAGTGTGCCTTTCGCACTTGGCAGCACTGATGGATGGTGAGTTTTCCTCCACGTTTTACAGAGACCTTACCAAGATCTTTACTGAAATCAAGGTATACTACTTCTTGAGCATTTTCCTGATTTACCAAACTTGTAACTCATTCAAAATAAGAGGTTAGATTAATCTAGTATGACTTGCTTTTAAGAAAGCCATGTTAGCATGGGTTTAATAGGCTCTGGGTAAAGTTTGATACCAGAGTACCAGCACCCAGCATCTCTGGGCTGCTGCTTTGGCCCATGCACATCAGGACTCACTGACCCTGGTTATTTTTCTTGGGTTTTGAGTTTTAAATTTCACAGAATTTCCTAATATGTCACAGGCCATCTGACATAAAGACCTTAGATCTAGCACTCCAGGATATTGTGGACAATGTGACAGTGGCCAGGTTCTGATGAGAGATGAGCGGCTGGTTGCTTTTCATTGGGAGAGTGTTTCTACCGGTGAGAAAGTGCACCCTGGTGATGTGCACTGCTCTTGTGCAGCTGGAGAGCCCCCTCAAGCCCAGTTCTGACTCCTGTGTGACCCTTAGATTTGACCATTGCAATAATTTCTTCTCCTTCATGAATATTGTGTCCAGCTGTGGGCACCATAGTTCGAGAAGGACACTGACAAGCTGGAACATGTTCAGAGAAGAGTGAACAAGATGATCAAAGGCCTATGAGGAACAGCTAAGGGAGGTAGAAATATTTAACTTGGAGAAGGAGACAAATTTTTTTTTTTTTTTTGGTGAGGGCATATGATAGGGTGACCTTGGGCACATCACACACTCTCAGCTCTAAAAAGCCCTGTGATAGGTTCACCTTAGGGTCACTATAAATTGGAAACAACTTGAAGGCACACAACAACGACAGTTATATTGAAGCATCTGAAGGGATGTCATGTAGAAGCTGGAAAGTAGAACACCAATCAGTTGCTTCAAATTACAAGAAAATAGATTCCACCAAAACATTAGGAAGAACTTCATGATAGTAAGAACAGTGCATGTATATTCAATAGACTGCTTGGAAAGGTGATCGACTCTCACCCTTTGGAGGTCTTTAAGAGAGGCTTAAGTGGCCATCATTCAGAAGTGCTTTAGCTGTGTGTTCCTGTGTGGCAGGGGGCTGGATTAGCTAGACCTTGTAATCTTTTCCAAATCTAGGATTCTAGGAGCCTGTTAATTTCCAGAAACAACTTGTTTTCAAGTTTTAGGAAAACAGTCAGTCAAACATAGAGACCTGAAATTGCTCACGACACTCAAATTTTAGCTTCTGGAGGATCCTGCCCAACATGTTGAAACCAGATAGGACACAATAGCCTACTCTTGCTGTTACTGCCAATATCAAAAGGTCACATCACTAACAGAAGAGGAGGGGGAGATTAAAAGGTTGCTTCTCCTAGAGTACTGTTTTACAACATTTTCTTTGCTTACAGCTTGTTAATTTTCGCAGCAGACTTGCCTTGGGATGAGAACTGGAAAAAACACACACATGCACACACGCACAATTGCGTGCGTGCGGGCACACACACACACACACACATATAGAGGCTGGTGCCTCAAACTGTTAGGAAGGCCTCATGCATACTCTAAAGCCTTTGATGAGAAACATTAAACATTTTTAATTTAGCACATCAATTTGAAAATCTAATTTTTTTTAATGCTTTGTAGCGGCAGATGCTTTTTCACGGTCCTGTCACTCCCCTCCAAGAATTATGAGAAACTTGAACCGCAAAAAGTAAATTAGGGGGAAAAAAATCTCATTTTGGTTACTCTAAGAAGAGAGGAAATTAGATTTTGATTAAAATCACTCACACATACAATTTTAGGTAAACTAATTTAGCAATACTGACTATATAATTTTTTTCCACAGCTTCTGTGTTCTTTTAATAGCTCTTTGCGAACATTTGTTCTGTTGCCCTTCACGGAGCCTGTTGTGAAGAGAAAGAGAGCTGTTAACCAAGGCTTCCTTTCCCCGTGTTCCTATGCTGAGTCATTTTCAGTAGATGATTGATTGTTTGTCTGTCAATTAAAAAGCACCTGATCTTTGTAGGGATGTGATATTTAGAGCTGAGCCTAAATTTCTCAAAAGACCTTTTTTTTCCCTTGAGAAACCTTGTGAGGTTGTTCCCCTGCTTCAGAAAAATGTGACCACTTTACAGAATTTTCTGCTAAAAATTTTCTAGATGTTTTAGGCTGACAGTTGTAATTCACCCAATGGGCATTAGCTAAGGGGGAGCAAAACGAGGACATCATCCCCTTCAATTCTGCACCCTGGTGATTTTTTCCTTCAACCCCCAAAATACTTTCTAACACTGCAAAGAATGAGATCTAGAATACCCAGAACATTATTATCATTAGCAAGATCCAAGATCCACCACTTAGTTAAGTCTGGCAACTAGAAACAGGATCCCTGTTCCAATTCCTCCTCTCAGCAGTGATTGCTGGAGGGAGGAAGGTGGAACTAGTCAGTCTGCTCCACCCTGATTGAGAAGAGAACAGACCTCTGATGCTTGCAGTGGCTGACACCCAGTAAAGCAGGACTGGGGGACTTTTATGATAGTGACCCTAGCACCGCAAATGTGAACACACAGGATTTACGAATACAAATCAGTTACAGATGCATAACTCTTGACTACATATCCATAAGTGTGATAGTGAATTCCAATTCTCCTCCCCTTTCCCCTTCCCCTTCCCCTTCCCCTCCTCTTCCTCATCAATATTTCTTTTTTTCCCCCATTATATAGACTGGACTTGACTTTATCAGAAAGAATGGCATATTATCTTTTTGGAGACATGAGAGATGTGGCTGCACAGTAAATTCAAGGAAGAAGTGAACAGACAAAAAGAGTGTGAATAAACAATGGGATGAGGGATGAATCACCAAGCAAAAATACAGATGCGTAGCCCAAGCTTGCAGGAATAATGTAAGGAAATCTAAAGCTTAAAATGAGCTGAGACTGGATAAGCAAATAAAAAGAGGGTGTACAATAGGCATTACACTTTCTGAGAGTACCAATGCAACAGAATGCATCTTGTTTCAGATGAGATTGTTGGCCAAAACTAACAAAATGAATTTCAACAGGGAGAAGTGTAAGGTACTACACTTGAGCAGAAAAAATGAAATGAATAGATATAGGATGGGTAACACCTGGTTTGACCAAAGAATATGTGAAAGGGATCTAGGACTCTTAGCAGACTACAAGCTGAATATGAGCCAGCAGTGTGATGCACTAATTAAAACAGCCAATATGATTCTGGGCTACATCAATAGGAGTATAGCATCGAGATCAAGAGAAGTGATGCTATAATTCTATTCCGTTTTGTCAGATCCCACCTGGAATGCTTTGTCCAGTTCTGGGCACCACAGTTCAGGAAGGATTTTGACAAGCCAGAACGTGTCCAGAAGAGGGGCACCAAAATGGTAGAAGGTCTGGAAACCATGCCCTATGAGGAGTGGCTTATGTTTAGCCTGATGAAAAAAAGGTTAAGAGGTTACATGACAGCTGTATTTAAATATTTGATGGGATGCCATATGGAGGATGGAGCAAGCCTATTTTCTGCTGCTCTAGAGATTAGGACACAGAGCAATGGCTTCAAACTTCAGGGAAACAGATTCCATTAAAACATTAGGAAAAACTTCCTGATCGTAAGAGGAGTTTGACAGTGGAATAACACTGCCTTGGAATATGGTAGAGTCTCCTTCTTTGGAGATTTTAAAACAGAGATTGGATGGCCATCTGTTGGGAATGCTTTAATGGTGTTTTCCTGCCTGGCAGGGTGCTGAACTCAATGGCCCCTGTGATCTCTTCCAGCCCTATGATTCTATGATTCTAATACTGAGTCCCAAACAAGAAAAAAGCAGAATATTGTTATTGCTGTTGTTTTATTTCTTTCCAAGTTTGGGCCTCAAGCTGATTTACAAATTAAAATGATGGCAATATTTTAGAGAAAACCTTGCTCTTTCTCCTGCCTTTATCATAGGTTGCCAAGTATGTGAAATAGGGCCTTCTTTGCTTTGTGGTATCTTGGCTTCAGATGAATTTGCAGGATCTTAGTGCTATAATTTTGTAGTGCGAAAGGGTCCCCGGTGTAATCCCTTGCAGGGCAAGAAATCTGTTGTTCCAGCATTCCCATAAAACACTTTAATGATGTACTATTATTCTTCTGTTGAATGGTTTGCGCCACAAATATCATTGGTGAGAAATCTGTTCTATTCATTTGGGTGTGTGTTTGTGTATCTGTGTGATACTACCACATCCACATTTCATATTTCTATATTTAGTGACCCAGTTCTCCACTGTAAAATGCAATCAAAAATATACATTTTAGGGAAACTGTATCAAAGCTCATATGCTGTGGAAAAAGGGACACAAAAATACAAGTACATCTATCCATCCATCATTATAAGCAAAATATCTTCAACACTGCATGGATTTCTAAAAAGTACATAACCATGTTTAAGGAGAACTGCACACAAAAATCTGTATAAATTTTCATGCAACTATCCCGCCCCTAAAAGAAAAAGAAAGAAAGAAAGAAAGAAAGAAAGAAAGAAAGAAAGAAAGAAAGAATAAATGTTGATGCTGAATTGAATTGAACTGAACTGTGCTTAAGTTTGGAAAAAAATGAGAAAAAGAACGAGGACTGAAATGGACAAATTCATTCAATATCAATAAGAACATATTTAGAACATTCTTGCATCTTCTTTCTTGTAATTTGAAGCCCTTGGTTTGATTCCTAACCTCTAGAGTAACATAAAATACTTTCATAGCAGCATGTATGTGGCAGTATTTTAAATACCTGGAGGTGGTATCATATTCCCACTTTCTTCCAAACTGGCCATAGTCACCTGACTGAGAACTGGAGAGGGCTCCTGTACCTTTAATAGTTGTACAAAAGATAGAGAATCAGTGGGTGTAGTGGTTTGAGCACTGGTATTTGAATCCCTCCTCAGCCATGTGAACCCACTGGCTGACCTTCAGCAAGTCACACTCAGAGGAAGGCAAAAGCAAACCCAGTCTGAACTCATCTTGCCAAGAAACCTCATGTTAGGTTTGCCTTACATTTGCCATAAGCTGGAAACAACTTGAAGGCACAGCTACAGCTTGGTAGTTGCATGACAAGCAACACCTGCTCAAATTACCTTTTTTTCATAACCATTAAAGGTATAGAAGTCCTCTCCAGCTTCCAGTCTGTTCAGCTTTACATCTTCCTCCCCAATTCCTTTCCTCACAGCAAGCATGCACCTATATAGCTATTTATCATTTTATACACTCTAATTGCTTCACTGGAATGAATAGTCTATTCATATTACCCTTTTTGGAGACATAAGAGATGTAATATTGCATATGTATGAGTCCCTTGGCAGAAGAAATGTACATCCAGATGATTAGGGAATTGGTCCTGTGTGTGCAATGTATTTACACTCAACTAGATTTTTGATGCGTGACCCTCTTGAAAGAAGTAGTCGTAACCTTGAAGGCACTCTACTTGGAGACTAACACAGCTCAAGCCAACACCCACACGTGCATTTAAAAGAACTTGCATTATCACTCTAAGATCTTCCTTTGTAAGAGAGGTGCCAGCATAGTGTAGTGGTTTGAGCATTGGACAAGCAAGCTGAGAGACCAGAGTCTGAATCTCTGCTTGGCCATGGAAACCCATGGGGTGACTTTGGGCAAGTCACACTCTCAACTTCAGAGGGAGGCAATGGCAGACCCTCTCTGAGCAAATCATGCTAAGAAAAATCCATGATAGATTAGACTTAGGCCATTTCCACACTACACTGCTATAGTGCTATTATTCTACTATAAAAGTGTAGTGCAGAAATGGCTTTCAGGTCACCATAAGTTGGAAATGACTTGAAGACACACAGCAAGCAACAGCGTCTTCCTTTGCTTCAGGAACATATCAAGCTGCCTTATTCCAAACTGGAGATTTTGTTCATCTAGCTCAGTACTGTTTGCTCTAACTGTTAGCAGCAGTTCCAGCTTTCAGGAAGAGGCAATTGCCATGCTCTCGGTTACCTAATTCTTTCAGACAGGAGATGTCAGTGGCTGAACCTGGGACTTTCTACAAGCAGCACACATACTTTGTTGACAAGCTGTCCCTCTTGTAGTTCAAGTGAACAAAAGATGAAAGACTTTCTGCACTTTTAAAGTGATGCTGTATTAAAGCTTCAGGAGTCCTGGTCTGTTTTGTACCTGGCCGTGTTTATATTTGTTGTTGTATGCCTTCAAGCCATTTCTGCTTATGGCAACCGTTATGCTTATGGCGAACCTATCACAGGGTTTTCTAGTGCGGAGAGTGTGTGACCTGCCCAAGATCATCCAGTGGGTTTCCACTGCCAAGCAAGGAATCTACGGTTGTAGTTCAATGCTCAAACCACTACACACTAAATATTATTGGGAAAGACTTTCCTCACTGATCTACCCCAGATCGAAGGCCAAAGTGTCCCATTATGACACTTTGATGCAGTTTGTGAAACCTAGCCTTCCCACTGTCATTTTCTTTGATTGCAGTACCTTCCAGTAAAACTGGCAGGATGAGACGGCCAGTCACCAGTCTTGTCAGCTAGGGAGAGGAGCGACAGAAGTCTGTCTGTCATGATCATTACACGCCAGTGGAATTCTGTGAAAATAGTAAAATTAGGACAGATTTGTGTAAGCACCATTACTTTCAAGTCAACATGCTTTGAATTACACAAATAATGCTTTTAGGGCAATCACCAGCTGAAAACACAGCTAGGAAAATCTGCTTTTGAGAATACAACTCCCAGCATCCTCTAGCCAGCATGGCCATCCACCATAATGCCTGAGAGTTCTTGAGAGCCGTAGGTTAGAGGAAAAAAGGGGTTTCCAAGCTATGACTAAAAGATGCAAGAGATAATAGCAAAGGAATCCGTGAAGGAGGATATGTGCTTCCACATGACCCTTTTCCTTTGAATTGTCTTTTCTTGTCCATTCATCTTCAAAACTTTCTCATTTTCTGTGTTATTCTCCATTTTTTTCCAAGCCTGGTTAGAGTTCTGAGAGTGAAAACCTTTATGGATTGTGTGGAAGAGGGAATTTCAGCAGGTGTTGACTGTTACCTGATTGTGTGACAAACAACACCTGCAGAAATTCCCTCTTCTACATAACCATTAAGAGTATAAGAATCCTCTCTGGTTTTCACTTTGGCCCTAGACCTGATAGGTGTCGTTTTCCAAATAGTTAAATGCAATTGTAGCACTAACCTAGGCCATTTCTGCACTACTCTTATCTCTTTTTATGATAGAGTTATTAGCTTGATAGATGAAGGGAATGCTGTGGATGTAGCATATCTCGATTTCAGTAAGGCCTTTGACAGAGTTCCCCACGACATTCTTGCAAAGAAGCTAGTAAAATGTGGGCTGGACAGGTGGATCTGTAACTGGTTGACTGACCGTTCCCAAAGAGTGCTCACCAATGGCTGCTTTTCATCCTGGAGAGAAGTGACTAGTGGGGCGCCACAGAGTTCTGTCCTGGGCCCAGTGCTGTTCAATATTTTCATCAACGACTTGGATGAAGGAATAGAGGGCATGCTCATCAAATTTGCAGATGACACCAAATTGGGAGGGGTTGCTAATACGCCAGAGGACAGGATCAAAATTCAAAATGACCTGGACAGATTGGAGAGCTGGGCCAAGGCTAACAAAATGAAATTCAACAGAGAGAAGTGTAAGGTCCTACACTTAGGTAGAAAAAATGGAATGCAGAAATATAGGATGGGGGACACGTGGCTGGATGGCAGTAGATGTGAAAGGGATCTAGGAGTCTTAATAGACCACAAGCTGAACATGAGTCAGCAGTGTGATGCGGCAGCCGAGAAAGCCAATGCAATTCTCGGCTGCATCAATAGGAGTATGGTGTCTAGATCGAGGGAGGTACTGGTACCACTCTACTCTGCTTTGGTTAGACCTCATCTTGAATCCTGTGTCCAGTTCTGGGTACCCCAATTCAAGAAGGACATGGTCAAGCTGGATCGTGTCCAGAGGAGGGCGACCAAAATGGTGAGGGACCTGGAAGCCATGCCCTATGAGGATAGACTTAGAGAGCTGGGTATGCTTAGTCTGCAGAAGAGAAGGTTAAGAGGGGACATGATAGCCATGTTTAAATATATGAAGGGATGCCATCCCTAGTGGGCTTGTTTTCTGCTGCTCCAGAGACCAGGACAAGGAGCAATGGATTCAAGCTGCAGGAAAGGAAATTCCACCTGAAGCTCAGGAAGAACTTCCTGACGGTCAGGGCTGTCCAGCACTGGAATATGCTGCCTCGGAGTGTAGTGGAGTCTCCTTCTTTGAAAGTTTTTAAGCAGAGGGTGATGGCCATCTGTCGGGAGTGCTTTTAGGGTGTTCCTGCATGGCAGGGGGTTGGACTGGATGGCCCGTGTGGTCTCTTCCAACTCTACATTTCTATGATTCTATGATTCTACATTGTTATAGTGCTATTATTCCACCTTCAACATCCTATGGAATCCTGGGGTTTGCAGTTTAGGGAGGGGCACATAGAATTTTCTTGTAAACTACAAACCCTAGAATTCCACTGGCTGATGAAAGTGGAATAATAGCACTACAATAGCATAGTGCGGAAATGGCCCTAGACAATGAGAACAGAAGAATTCATATCAAGCCTTTTCAGGGCTCCTATAACTTTAAATCAAACACTTCCTGAATACTGATTCAACCTACTTTATTGCTTCCTGTTTATTCAGGCAAAGGGCTGAAAGATAAATAGCCTGCCAATTGCTTCTTAGGCCATTTCCACACCGGGCTTCTGTAATGGTGCAGAGCAACCTCTCACGGAGGTCTTCTACACCGTAGAGTGGACTGGCTGTCAGGACCCTGGAGCTCCAGGACTCAAGCTCTGAGTCGGAGCCCGAGACCCTGGATACTGCTGCCCCAGACACAGAGCCCTTGGCCCCAGTAGCCCCAGCAACAGAGCCAGGGGTTGCCTCAGACCCAGCCCAGCCAGAAGAGTCAGATAGTGAGGTGCAAGAGCAGGTACCTACTTACCAGCAGCATCGGGAGCAAAAGAGTGCGCTCAGGAGCTCAGAGCGTTTAAATAGGAAACGCCAGGCAATCAAGGTCCAGCTGAGAAAACACCTGGAGGAGTGATCTGGCTATAAAAGCACGCACTCAGCCTGGGGTCATTGTTGGTTCACAACCGTCCCGTTTGGGGAGAGTTACGTGTTGGATCTCCTAAATCCCTGCCTTGCCTCCTGGAACGCTGCCTGACCCGCTGGAACCTCACCCCCCCCTTTTGGACTTCGGACCGGCTCTGGTAATTTCTCTTACTTGGACTGTTCACTGAGAACTCTGGCTGTGACGTAACTGCCAGAGGGTCTCCTTGCTGCTGAAAGCTCTTGATTTATTGCCTTAGACTTGTTAACCGGCTCTTGGCTGCCTGCCAAGCCTTGGAGCGGACACTGGCGTGGACTACTTTTTGTAGTGCCACACCAGAATCCACTCAGGAGCGGCCGGAACTAGCCGCGCTGCATGCTTTTTAAAAGCCTCTTTTTCAAGGTTTTTAAAAAACAAGGAGCGCGCAGCCCTGCGCCGCTCCGTCACCCGGCTCCGACGCGGATTTGCAGGCGCGCAAGTGCGTGCCTGCAGATCTGCCGGGGGTGGGCTTCCAGCTGGCGAGCTTCTCCGGTTGGTGGAGAGCCTCTGCCAACCGGAAGCCGCCATTTGGGACGCCGGAGGACTGTGGAGCAGAGAGCTCGCGCTGCTCCGCCTCATGAGGGACTTACCCGGCTACCGGTAAGATCCGTTTTTGGGCATTTTCGCCCACCCCCCCCCCCGCATGTGGAAAGGGCCTTAGTTTGCTCCTCTGAAATGCCCCAGTACCAGTTTCTTTTTCAGAGGTGGGGAAGATGGCATTGCTGATCAATTTAATTTTTTTTTAAAAAAATGTTTTCTTTATTTTCAGTGGTGTTTAGCTGTCGCTCTGAAACCCAGAAAAACAACTGGAGACTACTTCTCACCTTGATGTCAAATATATTCATGCTAGAAAGAAGAGGCAACATTTTTAATATGCTGCCAATCAGATATGTTAATCAGTAACACTATGGCCTGTGGTTCAACTCAGTGACTGTGACTTTCTTCTGGAAATGTTGGAGAGAAACTCAGTATCTGCAGTTCATCATGTCAAGCTCTGAGTCCAAATGTTTTGACAACTGTGGAACAAACAAAAACAATAGACTGTCACAACGGTCCCTGAGGCAGGCAGGATGAAGGAGTCCTTGGCTGTAGTTATATATAGGTATGACTTTTCAGAGCAAGGAGAAGTTAAATTTTTAATGCTGGAATGAGTATTTGTGATTATCTTCCAAATGCCACCTGAAGATAATTTGAGAGGTGTAGTTGTAGAAAATTAAGCACTGTAAAATGTTGTCTGGCAAATTAGAAGATGTAATTGATTATACCAGCTCATCCTCAAAATTAATTGCTGCTAATTGCTGGCGACAGTATTTATTTAGTACAATTCTCACCAGCCAATATAAGTTTGCAAACCTGACAGGTGAGGACACCCAATTTGCTAAGTGATTCTTCTTTAGTTGCCTGGGAGTCTATGGCACATATTGGGTAATGCTTCTGTTTACAGTGCGTTGGCAATCATAGATCTCGCAAGATCAAATTAGCAGGGTTTAAACTAGCCCTTCACCTTCTGCCCTCAGTTTTATAGTTCTATAAAGGTGCTCTGTAGTTCTTTCTCACATGGGTAAATATTTATTGTGTCTGGATGAACATTAAGTATAGAATTGGATGGGGGCATCTGAGAAAACAATCTGTGATGAAATTCTAGTCACTTTCAGACTTTTGCCTGAACATGTGTAAGGCTAAAGTGGAAAGGGGGTTGTAGACAGATGTGTAAGCTGTACCGACAGTGTTCCTGTGTACCCACTATGTTTTAGACAAGGGGTGGGGAACAGAAATAAATGGGGGTCAAATTCTTCACTCTCCCAGTGTGGTCTCTTGTCTATCAGTGGGAGTTTCCACTCAGTGCTTTTCCCAGGGATTGAGTTTGCTCTTACATACCTTCTCTGCATCAGGAAGAAGGAGGACACAAATGCGTCAGACATCTCTTGCACTTGCTGAATGCCTACCCTCCAATATCTCAGAAAACTGGGATGCCGTGGTCAAGATGGCAAAAGTTATCAATAGGGAAGAAGACACAAGCTAGGAAAGGCTGCAGTAGTTTGCTTTGGCCTGAGCCTACTGCGAAGGGCAAGATTTCCTGTTCCCCTCTTCTCTCCTCCCATCTCATCTGATCTGAGTAATTTATTTATTCATTTATTGCATTTTTTATTTCCTTTATTTGTATGTTTATTTATTGCAAACTACTTTTGCACTTTGAATTTAGTTTGGAGCAACTGAAGTAAACTGAGGACAAAGGGGGTACATAGGAGAAAGAGACACAAACTGGGAAGTTTTAAAAGCAGCTGAAAAAGTGGGAAGCCAGAGGATTAACCAGGACTGTCCCTGGCAAATCAGCAATCAGCCAGCCCTCCACATTTGCAGCTTGATTTTCACAGATTTGATTATTGTGAGTTTCTCCAACCCCTGTTCCTCCCAACTCAGGCACTTCTTTTCCCAGGCACTGTCCCTTTCAGCAGCTCCAATGAGGCCATGCAGCCCTTTAAAAATCACTTCTCCTCCTCCTCCTCCTCCACCAGGTGCTGCCTGGCTAGCTAAGGACAGCTTGCAGCCTGATTTCTCAGCACCACAAACCGTCCCCCAATGCCCCCAGCAAGGAAAGAGATGGGGAAGAGAGAGGAAGTATGCCAACCTTACTTCCTTCTCCTTTCCCTGACCTGATTTGGACCCTGGGTGTCCATTCTCCCCACTATGCCTCACCCCCCCCAACAGGCACACACTTTTTGATATTTGTGATTTTTTCCACTTTTGCATTTTTTCCACTTTGCCCCTAACCCTAGCAGATGTGGAAGGCCTACTGTAATTGGATGGTATGCCCCTTGTGGTAAAGAAGGAGAATGGGTAAAGCCAGGAAGGAAAGCCTCACTATCTTCATCTGGTGATCAAGCAGAGCAGTGTACCTCTTTCTGGGTTCTGTGGGGCCAATAATTGACTATTGCAACCGGAATTGTAATTTAAGTCCAAATAATTTTTGGGAAATCAAACAACAAGTTATATATTAAATTTAGCAAAAGTTCCATGCATGCAGTGAGGTACCAGTGCAGGATTTCGCAGCAAGAATCTCTACCTGTGCTGCTTAGTAGTATCACAACTTTTGATGCAATCTTAAACCTTTGGAGAAAAGATACAAAATGGATGCAAATATAATCTGTCTTTTCAAACTGAACTGGTAAGTGCAACCCCCTATTTAGGGTTTTCCCCCATCCATTGGACCAAACCAATAATTCACAGGGACTACAGCAGCACCCTTCAGGTTAGCCCCCTAGTGAAAACGGGGCAAAGCTGGAGGCTTTGGCCACAGATCTCAGCAAGGTGGATGAGGAACCTCCAGGGACCAAGTAAAGCCAGCATGCTTTAGGTTCCTTTCCACTGTATGGCAGCTTTGCACATTGAGTGTAAGCTCTCTAAGCATATTTGGATGAAGGCAATTATCAACCTGCCCTTATCAGAAATCCAACCTTATCATAATGGTTGCCAATCACAAGAGCTTTGTAAGTGCCTTCAGCCAAGTGGTGAATGTAAATTTGTTTTCCCTCAAAGAAGCATTCTGTTCACTGTGAATCTCAGCTGGTTGTCAGTGAAGCCCAGCTTAAAAGGTTTAAACACTTTCTCCAATACCTATAGCTGCACAGTGTAATTAGCACAGAAAGACGGTTGACACAATCATTGAATATCTCATAATTTGAGGATGCTCACTGTTCCTTTTCAGTATCATGCAATGTTCAGATGTCACTGGAAATAACTGTAAACACAGACTTTGGACATAATGTTTGTAAATGTGATCTTCTCTATCCTGTACATGTTAAAAATATATCTTTTCAGTGACCCCTAATTATATTCATAACAAGCTGTCTGCTGTGATCCCAAGTGATGGCAAATCTCATAAATTAAGGTATTCTTTCATTGGCATATTTCAAAAGTGACAGTAATGACAACAGTGCTTACAGGAATATGGGAAAAATGAGTATTTACAAGCTCCCTCATGTTTACATTGTGTGGAGTCTTGAAAAAGTGTTGTTTTCTTAGGAACTGATGTTCTCACACTACTTTACTTCCAAGATAATAAGACCATGTCGTTCACTTATCCTGATTTGGTAGGGACATACCTGATTAATCCTCTTGTCATTCCATTTTTTCAGCTGCTTTAAAAATATCCTAGTTTCTCTCTTCTCCCATGTTCCCCCTTTGTCCCCACCTAATTCCCATACTGCAAATTGAGTTCAAAGGGAAAAAAAGTATTTTATATGCTATTAACTCAGTGGGGGGAGAGAACAGGAGGGGTAATAATCTTCCCCTTCCTGATAGGTTCAGGCAAAAAACAAGCTGCTACAGTCTCTCCCAGCCTACAGTCTCCCAGTCTTCCCCATTATTTTCCCATTTTGACTATTTGGCTGTCTTGATGTGTTGTGGCCACGCATGTCCTAGTTTTCATCTGTGAAATGCTGGAGGATATGGAACACTCTATCTGCTTCTGAAGCTGGCTTTCTAGTGCCATTCATTGGTGTGCATGATCTATCCTTTGATGCCTTCAGAAAAAAAGCATTCACACAATCAACGGGTCATCAATGGAACCTGTGGCCCCATTTTTCTTCTAGAGAACTTCAGAAGGCATTCCACTGGGTAACTGTTAGCATTGCCTGCTAATATGAGTTGGACTTCTGTTGACAAAATGATGCTGAGTTTGCATCTCTGGAAGTGGCCTTGACAAGTCTAGATTGTGAGAAATGTTTCCCCTCAGTTTTCTTTTCTCACAATTAGTGTGGGATTTGCATCCCAGGCATTTGTCCTGTGAACATAGAACCCTCCATGTGGCTTCCTGTTTTATTGCTGCAATGAATGAAAGAAAGAAAACAAATAGTCATCATTGCTGAGCATTTGTCATTAATGACCACAGTGGTAGCTCAGCTCTGTGTCCCTGGCTAAATGAAGGCACTGAGGGATATTGAATCACTTCATCATGGCGGAGCCTCAGTGCCTTGGTAAGCATGCTTTTCTTTCATTAGATTTAATATATTTCTCATTATACAAATCTGCCACTGTGACAATAAGTCTTGTTCATAAATCAGGATAAATCAGGATGCCCTTTCTCTTCGTAGTCTACCAAGAACTTTCATCAAACAAGACATAAATGGAACCTGTAAGACAAGAGGTCACAGCTGCCCTAACAGATATTAATTTCTATTCATTAGGCTTATTTTAATGGTGCATTTTAATAGCTTCTGTAAAACAATTATGAGTCTTGTCATCACCTTATCCATGTTTTAACCAACTAGGGATATAAGTAATAAAAAAAAGAGATGGAAATTATTGTCACTGTCATAGCACTGGCATTAACACTCACAGCCAAATGGGATCAGTGTTAACTCTAGACAGTTCACTCCCTCCGTGCCATATTATACCGCATGCTTCTTTTCCATTGGACAGATTGGTGCTGATAGTACAACACAGATACATGAATACCTGAGAGGGTCTCTTAACTCTTAAAAAAACGACTACATGATGATTCTAGTCACACTGAAATACAGTAATGAAATGACACATTAGGAACATTGGAAACTCCTTTATGTGAATCAGGCCATTTATTCCTTCTAGCTTGGTACTGTCTATGCTCACTGGCTCTCCTGCTCTCCATGGACAGTTGGGTCTCAGCTGGAGATACCAGGGATGGACATTGGGATCTTCTGTGTGCTTAGTATGGGATCTGCCACTGAGCTCCTGTCTTCCCATAATGCAACTGTGTGAAAATGTGCATGGGGCTGTGTTCCAGATCCCACAAGTGACACGCTGTGCCACCTCTGCTGGATGACAGGTGTGTCTCCAGCTCCTGATAGTGATGTGAAGGTTACAATGAAGTCCTCTTCTGAAAAATGAAAGAGTTTTGGGGAGCACTATTTGGACTAAAATCCGAAGGTGCCTTGACATGGATGTCGCTCTGTTACCCTGATTTCTGGGGTCCCTTGGGGGACACCTCAATGTGCTCCACGTGATGGGGAATGGAAACTAGCCAGAGCACAAGCAATAGCAATGCGAGAAGCAGGGTAACCTAGCGGGATCTTTTTACTCAGTTTTTACGGGGTCAGGCCAAGCCAGAAACCAAACAAAAATTTCCAATAAATGATTTTATTGAATGCAAATCTCACGCACCAACGCAATCATGCACATACGCACCCAAGAGCTATTAAGAAACAAAAGAGAGGAAATTGGATAGGGGACTATTGGAGGGGTACAGTTGGGGTAATACTGCACCTTTTCCTGAAGTCCTGGGCCTGGGAAGACAGCGCAGAAGTGGGGCTCAGCATGGAGAGGGCTGAGGGGATCACTCAATGGATGGAGCAATGGATAGAGCAATGGACGGAACTGGGATGACCAGGAATGATCCAAAGAACCGCTCAAAAACTGGGACTATTTGTAGGGGGAAAAGTACCTGGAGAACTAATCCTTTCCCGGGGAGAACAATGGGTGTTGGAGCGATAACGAAGCTCCACCATGACAATTTCCTTTGTGCGATGGGATTGCAAGGTGTTGCCAAAGTCTCAGGATCTTCAGCTGTGTTAGTTTGTGGTGTGACTTCATGTAAATGGTCCTTGCCTGATGGAATGCTTGTTCAACTTGGGGCAGACACACCAATCCCCTCAAGTCAGCATCTCGGGGCTGAAGACTCTTTGTTTATTGTGAGTTTACACATCTTGAGGTCTCCTGGGGCTACGTGATGGGCGATTTTATTGGCCTGACCTGATTTTCAATCTTTGATCATTGCTGCCTATATGCCCATCTGGGTGACCTCTCAGGCACATTGAATCATATTTTAATATCAAAATTGTAGACCCCAGGATAGGGTTTTTCCAGTGGAGTAACAACTCGCTCTGTTCTGGAGGTCCCTTACTCCTTCTGTTTGCTTGTAGCCTGTGTTGCTGCTTTTAACCTCAAAGAAACAGAAAGAAGGCACAAAAAAATCTTGGGAGGTGTAGGAGAAAAGGAGAGTTGAAATCTCAAAGTTGGATGGGTAAGAAGGTTTATTCATTGGTCCAATGTGTGATTCTTCAGTCTTCTTTGGATTTTCCTTTCACACAAATATAGTTGCATAGCAGGAGTGCTGCTATGGTCACTAGTGCTTTCCCACTTCATGTTTCTACCAGCCCTAGCTTTGATCTCCACGAACTGGGGAAGGTATCCATAAGGCATGCATTCCCTTATAACAGGAAATCTTAATTGCATGGGGTTTTCTAATCTTACAGGGACTTGTATGTGCATGCAGTGAGTTTTCCTTTAGCAGTGGTCCCAAATCAATGTGTAGATAGGGGTGTGGTGAAGAAGCAGTCACAGTTCTGATCCTGCCCTTCACATGAGGGAAAATAGGGCTTTGGGCAGGGACATTTGGGTACACGGTATTAGTTGTCCTCAACCATTTGGTAATAAGGATTTGGTTGAGGCTATTGTATTGTCTATGAACCAGCAGTGTGTAGTGGTTTGAGCACTCTGGAGACCAGGGTTCAAATCCTTGGTCAGACATGGATACCCACTGGGTGACATTGAGAAAGTGACAGGCTCTCAGCCTCAAAGGCAAAGACAAACCCCTTCTGAACAAATCTTGCCAAGAAAATCCCATGATAGGTTTACCTTATGATCATCATAAGTTGGAAAGGACTTGGAGGCACACAACAACAATTATGTTGTTCATCTAAACCAGGGAAGGGTAACTTGTGACTCTCTTAGCTACTCCTGGTTCACATCAAATGTACCCAATGGTAAAGGATGATGAGAATTGCTAGTCAACAACATCTGAAAAGCTATATAATTACTCGCCTGTGAACTAAGTGCTTTCGAGGAAGAATCTCTGAAAATCATGTCAGGGCAATAAACCTTCCCTCTCATGTATCTTTGACATTTCATCTCCTTCCTTCTCCTGTCCTGCCTAAAACTTCTTGTAATCTTGGCCTCTTCTTGTCTCGTGTATGATGTCATTTTTAAACCACAACCACAGCTTCTTTCATCTTGAGGAAATTCTTACCCCAGGTGGTTGTGGTGGTTCTTTGAGAGGGTGAAGCGAAGAAAGCTGACAGGAAGAAAACTAATTCATTTGAAATGTGGTGCTAGAGATGAGTTCTACGGATACTATGGACAGCTAAAAAGACAAATGCGTGGGTCTTAGAGCAAATCAAGCTGGAATTAACCCTCAAATTGAAAATGACTAATCTGAAACTTTTGTACTTTGCATATATCATAAGATGACATAACTCACTTGAAAAACAATAATGCTGGGGAAATTGGAAGACAGCAGAAGAGGGAGGAGAGAAGCTGCACTGCAGATGGGTTGATTCAATCAAGGAAGCCATGGCTGCCCTTGAGTTGATAGCCTGGGTGTCTTCAAGATCTCTGATTCGTAGGGTCACCGTAAGTTGAAGTTGACTTGATGGCAAAAAAACCCCAAAAAAACCAAAACAAAAACAAGAGGTGACTGAGATGGACTACTGCTAAGCCTCCTGCTTCTGTCTCTTTCAGGCCAGTGGAGAAAACATTTTTCCCAGAGTGACCCCCCTCCCCCCCAAAAAAATCTTGGACATTTCTCCTTCTGATTATCAGGCAGAAAGAAATAATTGCTTCCTATTTGGGAGACATAATTGCTCTGATTTCAGCTTAGCCCATGGTTAATGGTTAGACAGTCTTATAAATCCCCCTTTTGCCACATCATACTGAGAGCTGCACCCATGTCTCTTCGTGTTCCCTTCATGTCTCTTGAAAGATGCACATCACTTTATTTATCTCGCCCTTTCTCTGTTATGCACAGGCAAAGATCTCGGCTGCCTACTTGTTCACGAGTCATTTATCTTTAGATTTGCTGCCCGGCTCTATCCATTCTCTCTCCATAGCTCAGTATAGAACATGTTGGCTCCCCAAGAGGGCTACACACTAAACTTGCCCAGCGTTAGTAATAAGCTTGACAAATCACTCTGTCTCGCTGACCTGCTTCTTCTGTGTTATATTGTTAGCCAATTAAGATGTAAGGGTCTGGAAAAGCTCACTCCTGTGGTGTTTGTAGGTGAGCACTCTCATTCTGCAAGGCTCTCCAGGGCCTCCCCCCTCCAGTCGGTAATGTATGGCCTTGCGATGTATTTTCTAATTCTTCTCCTCCCTACCATCCTGCATTCGAAACAAAAGGATTACCTACAGTATTTTCACATATTTGGGCAAGCATGAACATTTCCATCCAAGCCATGAGAAGGGAGGGCATTCATCTGCAATGAATAGATTTTCCAGGTTGTGGAGGCCAGGGTTAGTCCCTGAGGGGTGTGATATAAGTGAATCTATCTTTAAGAAGCAATTTTATTTTCCCTCCTGAATCTTTCTGAGTATGTCTGTTTTCACTGTTTGACTTTGTTGGTCAACCATGTAAACTTTGGTTTGTTTGCGTGTTGTTTTTTTAAGGCACTCCTTCTTAAACAAAATCCTCCCAGATGGTGTATGTTAAAATTTTAAAAACAATACAAGAACAGTAGAATTAAAGAGAGATAAAAAATAAAGGTGGGACTGGGGGGAAAAAAACAGCATACAAACAAGGTCGGTTTTAAAATTTCAACACCTGTGCAAACAAGCATTTGAACTGGATGCCAAATATGAATCATAGGTGCCTATTGTGTTTTATTCAGGAGGATATTTCAAAGTCAGGGTGACACCACTGATAGGCCCTTTCCTTTGTAGACACGTTGTACATTTCCCCCAGCCATGGTAGACAGGCAAAGGGCTACCTCTGAAGAGCTCAGCGTGTAGGCAGAATGGAATAAGAAGAAATATTCTTCCAGATCTTTGAGGCCCAAGGTGTTTACATTTCTTTTCTTTATTAAAATAACTTTCCAAAGTCCAATGTCAGGGTCATACAAGTGGCCACTGGAAGCAAACATACCATCAAGAATAGTTATGATATTGAGTATTATATTGTTCAGTTACTAGGAGGTATGATACTCAACTGTGGGCTTATCCAGAGAGAAAACAAGTCTCTGGAAGTATTGAGTTTTCTTGTCTTTTTGTTTTGATTTTACTTGCATTTTCCCGGTATCGCATTCAACTTTTTTCTTGAAATAGCCTGTTTTGCTCTCATTCTTGCCTTGTTCCTCTTCCTCATTACACTGATTCTGCGTTCACATCTAGACTCAAGCGACATTTCAAAAATTAATTTTCACCAATTTCCTCTGGTTCCTTTATTATAGGGATGGGACGAATCCAGAATTTTCTGAATCCGAATCCAGATCTGAATCCCTGGAAGGTTCTGGGAATCCACGAATCTCACAAATCTCAAATCTTTCAAATCCTTTTCTAAAAAGGAGTTTTAAAAGCAAGGGAAAGAAGGATAATATTGGGCAAGACGCACTCTCTCAGCCTCAGCAAAAGCCTAGGCAAAAGCAAACCTCCCTCTGAAGAAATCTGGCCAAGACAATTGTCCTAGTTTTGCCTCAGGATCTCTCCGGATTGAAAATGACATGAAGGTCCTTTGTACACAGGCAGGAAAATGTGGATTAATTCCACATTTTCCTGCCTGTGTAAACATGGCCACATACTACAGTAGAGAGATAATCCAGGTCAAAAATGGCTTTTCTTTGCATAGCTCGTTCTGGCATCCTGGGGTTTGTAGTTCGCTGATGCACTAGTACACGTTGTCAGAGAAGGCTGTGACGCCTTGTAAAACAACAAACCCCAGAATTGTGTATGAAAGACCCTTTGCAAGGAACCCACGCAAAGGAATCTTTCAGCTGTCCTTGAAATCTCAAGCCTGTAGCTTCCAGTCAAGTACTGAACTTAAATCTTAAATGTTCAATTTCAATATCTTAGAATACAAGCCCAGATGTAATTTGTGAAATTGTTAGCAAAGGCCATTATTGCTTCAAGGGAAAAACTCACCTGCTTACTATCTTCCCTTTAACCTATGGTCTTCCAGGTTTTTAGGCGTCTCAGTCTCCAAGGTTTTCAGGTGTCCCGGTCTCTGAGGTTTTCAGGCGTCTCGATCTCCCTGGTTTTCATGTGTCCCAGTCTCCAACAATCTATTTAGTTGGTGGATTTGAAAGATTCAGTTTGCCTATTTTGGCGCAGGGATTTGGGTTCTGGAATCTCGAATCCTTACCCAGGATTCGAGGATTCAAGAATTTGGTTGGCCCATCCCTACTTTATTATTTTTTTTCATGGGTTATAGTCAAAGTGTTTTAGCTATATTACACTAGTTAGACATTATTATTTTTTTTTGGTGCAAGCATTCCTCTTTCACTCACTTGATCTTTGTTGAATCTGTGTCCACAGAACAATAGCTGTGTTTATTGGAGGGGACTGTCTTAGCTAGTTCTAGGATAATACAAACAGCTAAGCAGAGATACATTTCATTGAGGACTTGGGAAATAGGAGTGAAAAATCCTTGATAATGCCAGGAATTCCCAAGAAATATTCCAGGTTAAAGAAAAAGCTACGTGGATCTCTAAAATAAAATTGGTTTGTACAGGAGTAAAACTTTGGACTTTTAGATACATTTTTCACATCTCAGGTCATATTTATATAATTTATGTATTTGTATATAATTTCTCATATTTATCTGGAATCGGGAGTTTCTTGTGTCTGATCTGTTCTTTGGAGTGATGATAAATTAAATTTCTTGGCTAGTTGCTTCGTGAATGTACTTAAAATAAAGAATAAGTTGTGTTTTGGCATGTGCTCAAAACTGGAATGTGTTTTCAATGGGATGCCAGTACTTCCACACAGAAGGTTTGTCCCACAAGTTTTCTTCAACTCTGCAGCCTAATTTAGAAGGGAGAAAGAGATATGTTTTCGTTGCAATTGTGAAAAAAAAATAGGGGTCCAAAAAATTACCATTACAGTCGAAATCACCCAAGGATCCACTTGTCAATTCCAATTGACCTTCAGTTTGTCCTTGTTCCAGTCTTTGTTGTCAATGGAGTAAAGGTTTCTGCTCTGTTAGGAACTGGGTGCATTGTCCTTGTTTCTGATTGAGTTTAGGATTTAGAGAAACTGAAATCCAGGAATATCTATGAACCTCTATATAAAAAATAAAGTCAAAATGTGTCCTTCAGACGAGCCAATAGAAAGCTGACAGAATGAAGTGGGGATGAAGTACCGCCACTCAGCCACGATCGTGACACACTTGTCCTGATGGTAACTCCTGCCAAACCTACTTTACAGGGCATCAGCAGCATGAGGAGAAGGAGGTCCATTCTGCTGGTGATGGGAGCATGGGTGAAGGATGTTTCCCTCTGGTTTGGAGGCTCAGGACAGGAGAGTATACTGAAGTGAAGTATACGCAGCTAAGTAGCTGGTGTAGAATACTGATCCACATTACTAAACTAGGGATGTGATCAACTTTTCAGTCTTTATATTGTTCATCATCTCTATTTCTGACCCAGCCTTTGGGGTTTCAAGACTCTGCTGTTATATCTCACGTGGACATTTTTATATATACTTTCTTCATACATTTTCCATAGTGCCAGTGTGGTGTAGTGGACTGAGCACTGGCTTATGACCCTGGAGACCAGGGCTTGATTCCCCACTCGGCTGTGGAAACCCATTCGGTGACTTTAGGCACGTTATCAGATTCAGAAAACCCTGCAATAGGTTTGGCTTAGCATTACCATAACTTGGACTTTTCTCATCTCCCTATTTCCCAGAGAACTAGTCTATCATGATTCAGTCATCCTCAGGTATACAGAGAAAACACCCTTCCTCTTTTAACCTCTCTCACCCAACTCGTAACAACTTAACTAGTCCTAGTGCATGCCCTGTATTGCTTTTGAAAGCAACCCGTTTGGCAAGGAAAACTTCTGTCATCCCCCTATGAATCAACACAGACTCGGGCCGTTTCCACACTAGACTGTTATAGCACTATCATTCCACTTTCAACATCCTATGGAATCCTGGGGCTTGCAGTTTAGGGAGGCAGCCACATGGGTAGCTGTCTTATGCTGCCTTTTTGGTCAGGTGTGGTGCAGCTGGTAAGAAGCAGAGTGACCAGCAATAAGGGGAGCAGGAAGAAGAAAGAACATTGAAAACCTGAGAAGTAGAGACTCTGTTTGGCTGGAAGCTGTTAAAAACAAAAACAAAATCTTTTAATAATCTAGTCTACCTTTTCTGCCTTCCTTCATTCTGTCTGAATGAAAGACACTGCAACTGCTGCTACCAAGAGAGAGACCGAGGCCATTGGTGCACTAGAGGATTACAGAGCTATTATTCCACTTTCAAAATCCTAGGACATCCTGGAATTTGCAGGTTTGGGAGGGGCTGGCTGGCACCTCCTGAAACTGCAAATCCCAGAATTCCATAGGATGTTGCAAGTGGAATAGTGCTATAACCATCTAGTGTGGAAGTGGGCTCAGTCTCAAAGGTGCTGTAAGATCCCTTTGTATACTGATACGGACTCACAAAGCTATGTCTTTGAATACCCCTGGATTTTGTTCATCATATTAGTTTTCTTACTCCTCTTCTACATTTTGAAACCTCTACATGAACTTGGAAATGGAGACAGACAAATCTGTCAATTTAATTTTTTCATTTATATTTTTAAAAATCTTACCTTCAGTTCTTCTTAATCACATAGAGGATTTTTTAAAGTTTTGCATATTTCCCCTAGTATATGTATTTTTGTATTCCGTTTTTTTTCTAGTCAGATAATTCTGTTTCAAAATTCAGTGAAGGATGCATTTTGAAGGATGCGTTTTGGGTTATGTGCAGTTTCAAAAGTACAAGGTTAAAATTAAAAGGGACACTGGACACCTTTCTTTCACAACCCTCCACAGAAGCTCACAGCATAATCACTCAGCACCGAATGGACATAAGTATAGACTATCATTTTGCTACTGTATTTTTGAACAACAAAGCTTGACACAATGTTAAACATTCGGTAACACTTCAGAATATGATGAAGACCTCCTAAGAGGCTTTTATCTGGAGAAGGTGCAGTAAGGAAGAAGCCTATGGGATCTTTCCCCAACCTAACATCCTCCAGATGTGGTGGACTACAACTTCCATAGTCAGCACTGTATAGATTTTGGTACCAGAGCAGTCAGTTTTCAAGTCCTTTAAGCATGAGTCTCAATAATTGTTGCCATGCTTGATGATAGGGGTTTTTCCTGAGGAACTTTGAAAAGCAAAGTCATAATAAACCAGAATGAATCCAAATAGATGGAATTAATAAGCTCTGAAACCAGGAAACATAGATTTTATTCACTTCAGTTTGTTTTGCTTGCTATCTAACATGAGCCTGCCCAAGTTTTATGATCCTTACGAGAGGACTTTCTCTCTGTCTCATCACCATCACAACCACTTTGGGTAAGGATATGGGAGGGAGAGCCTTCTTGGTGACGGCTCCCAGACAGTGGAATTCCCTGCCATGGGAAGCTAGATTAGTTCCCTCTCTGTTCTCCTTCCACCACCAGGCAAAGTGGTTTCTGCTTTTTCATGTCTTTGAGTATTAAGTCTCTGATGTAGAAGGTCTTTTAATAGTGGTGTGTTGTATTTTTATTGTTTTACCAGCCTTTTAAAATTGTTTAAAACTAACATTTTTAATATGATAGTTTGTAGTTTTTATACTTTTGTATTTTGCATTGTTTTCATTGTATTTTAAGTCATATTGCGAGCTGAAGGAGAATTGCCTTCCCCAGTGATTCCAGGAGAAATTCAAATGCCATGATGGAGAATCAAGGACCCAAACTTATCTTAAAAAATGCATTTCTATCCCTCACTCAGACACACCAGAGTCTGAACAGAATGGGACCCTGAGTTGAGCACTTGTACATTGTAAAATAGAAGGGGCCGGGTTTCTTTACAATGTGCATGTGCCAAAGTAACTTTCTATCCAGCTAAGATTGCTGACCGTATATTTATATTATCTTTCCAAACTAGGCATCAAAACTGACCTTCCACAGTCTCATTCTTGACTCCATGCTATTGGGAAGTCTTGAAGCCTTATGGGACAGGAGGGTGTCGTAGTCTGAGTGTTGGACTAGTACCCTCGCAGACAAGGGTTCAGATCACTGCTCAGTCATGGAAATCCATTGAGTGACCTTGGGCAGGTCACATTCTCTCAGTGTCAGAGGAAGACAATGGCAAACTCCCTCTGATCAGAACTTGCCAAGAAAACAAGGTTCACTTTTATGGCTCTCATATAGGTCAGAAATGACTTGAAGGGAAGCAGTTAACAAGTCAGGGGAGAAGAAACATGCTGGGGGTAACTTTGTTTTGTCAGTTTATTTTTCTGGATGAAAATCCTAAGAATCAAGGTACTTGATTCTGAAGAAATGCAAGTATTTTTCCCAAGTGTGCTGAAGTGAAATCATCTTAGTGTCTTCTTCCCCTTTGAACCTGCCTTGGATTCCCTATTGGGAAGAAATCAGAATGTAAATGAAACAAAGTAATGAAATATCCAGAAAAGAACAGTTCTGTGCAACTCAGAAGCTGCTTCATTGTTTTGTTATAGGCTCACTGGGTCTAACAAAGCTTGTGTTAGATCCTGCTGTGGCTTTCTCTCTTGCTACATTTTTGCAAATGCAGCTGGCTAGATTCTTTCAAGATCATCAGTCGCCAAGCATTTCCTCATCTGTTGATATCACTCCCTCTGTTCTATCATTCTAGCTTCCATATTTTTCCCCAAAGGCTGCCTTTTAGGAGCACCACTGAAATCCTCCCCCCAATAAACTGTAATCTGTTTACTTTCATGAGGGTTATAATTTAAGCTGTAGCCTCAGCAGAAATCCATTCAGTCTCAGCTCTTCATAAAGTGCCATTTAGGCTGAAGATACAATCTTCCTCCTCTTGCTTTCCATTCTACCACAGACGTGTGTTTGCAGAATAATCATCATGGCTTTGCTCAATAAGTTGAGGCTTTGTTTAGATTTTTCTCCTTCCCTCCCTCCCCACTGCAACATACAAATGCTGCCACAGTAAACAAGCTGGCTTTTTGGAAACCTTTTACTGATATGTAGTTTTCTTTCAAACTGTCATAATAAAAGGATTGCTCTTTGATGTACAGCCAGGAATATATTAAAAAAGGAAAGAAAAGGAAATGCAACAAAATAGAACATCAGAAGCAATTTGAGGTGCACACAGGCATGTGTGTATGTTGGTATTACAATTTAGAATATTTGATGTTCTCACTTCTTTCTTCTGAGAGTTTCTAGCCCATTTACAATGGAAAATGTTTCCGTCAAGCTAAGGCTGCAATCCTGCATATGGCTAGACCTCTTGACTTCCACTGTGGATGGAAGCAGTCTAATGGTGTCTAGAACTGACGAGGTGCAGAATGATTTCAAGTGTGTTTACACAGAACTGGAGCACTTTTCCACACAGTGGCTGGCATCCTGTTAGTGACATACACAGGCATACATCCACTTTATACCAACACATGTACAAAAGTTTTCCCTTCTATCTCCCATAATGAGCAAAGCTTCCCACAGACTTATGGTTGAGGTGCTGTGCCTCCCCCCACTTCACATGGCCATCCTCTGGTTGGTCAAGGGTGGGAGTGGGATGTATGGTTATGTCTCTGTAGCTGGATGCAGAATGATTACAACATCTTCTGAGACTTAGAATCATACAATCATAGAATTGTAGAGCTGGAAGAGACCCCAGGGCCCATCCGGTCCAACCCCCTGCCATGTAGGAACACACATCAAAGCACTCCCAACAGATGACCATCCAGCCTCTGTTTAAAAACTTCCAAAGAAGGAGACTCCATCACACTCCGGGGCAGCATATTCCACTGCTGGATAGCTCAGACCATCAGGAAGTTCTTCCTGAGGTTCAGGTGGAATCTCCTTTCCTGCAGCTTGAATTCATTGCTCCTTGTCCTAGTCTCTGGAGCAGCAGAAAACAAGCCCGCTCCCTCCTTGACATGACATCCCTTCATATATTTAAACATAGCTATCATGTCCCCTCTTAACCTTTTCTTCTGCAGATTAAACATACCCAGCTCCCTAAGCTGCTCCTCATAGGGCATGGCTTCCAGACCCTTCACCATTTTGTTTGCCCTCCTCTGGACACCTTCCAGCTTGTTGCTATCCTTCTTGGATTGAGGTACCCAGAACTGAACACAGTATTCCAAATGAGGCCTAACCAATGCAGAATAGAGTGGTACCATTACCTCCCTTGATCTAGACACCATACTTCTATTGATGCAACCAAGAATCGCATTGGCTTTCTTGGCTGCCGCATCACACTGCCCACTCATGTTCAGCTTGTGATTTACCAAGACTCCTAGATCCCTTTCACACATACTGTTATCCAGCTACATGTCCCTCATCCTGTATTTGTGCATTCCATTTTTTCTGCCTAAGTGTAGGACCTTACATTTCTCTCTGTTGAAATTCATTTTGTTAGCTCTGGCCCAGCTCTCCAGTCTGTCAAGGTCATTTTGAACTTTGATCCTGTCCTCTGGTATATTAGCAACCCCACCCAATTTGGTGTCACCTGCAAATTTGATCAGCATGCCCTCTCCTACTTCATCCAAGTCACTGAGGAAGATATCCTCCTTGCAGAGGAGCCTGGTAGATCTCAGTAGATAATATAATTGTTCTGCATCTGGCTGTGGGTACATAGCCAGGTACCTCTCTGACCCTTTCCCTCTTCTCTATCAACCGCAGAATGGCCATGTTGGTGGGGAGGTCACCATGAAGGGGTGCAACAGTGAATAATAAATCCAGAAATAAATATTGAATGGCAATGTGGAACTATTACAGTATATTATACCATATAGGATCAGATCCTGTTGTTAACTGCCATCAACTTCAGCTTCTGAATAGCCGCAAGAATGAGGGACTTGCAAGTCACCCTCTCATCAACAGCCCTGCTCAAGTCTTGAGATTCAGGAATGTGCCTTCCTTGACTGAGTCTATCCATCTGTACTACTGCATGTAGTAACTATGTTCAGAGAACACTGTGCACACACAGGGTGGCAATGTCATCCCAAAACATTTTTATGCTTGAAACGGAGCCTGATATCTGTCCTTCAAATTTTTTTTAAACAAAAGTCTTGTTGCACTATTCTGCTATCCACAGAAGAAACAAGAGACACATCTCAAGATGTCCCAAAATTGGTTGTCTTATCATCGGAGAATAAAGGAAAGAAGAGCCTAATGAACAAAAAGAAATGATGATCAAGATACAATCATGGAATGTTAAAGGCCTAAACTCAAATTACAAGAGGAGACAAGTATACCATTACTTAGAAAAAGAAAAAGCTGAGGTAATTTGCCTTCAGGAAACAAGAATTAGAGATTCAGATTCCAAATACTTAAAAAACCCCAAGCTAGGGAAAAGCTATATATCAGCTTTTAAAAAGAAAAAGAGAGGAGTAGTGTTATATATCAACCTGAAATTCCCATCGGAGGAGATCTTTCATGATGCACAAGGACATTATGTGGGAGTAGAAGTCCAATTTCAAGATCTCAAACTATTAGTTTGTGGAAAAAAACAAATTCTACCAAAAGACCCAAAAAGAATTGATTAAATATACTCATGAAAGAAACCAAGATAATTTTTTGATGCTTGGGGACATGAAAGGTGTAATTGATCCAACAATAGATAGATCATCGATTAGGCCCCACAAAAATTTACACGGGAAACTCCTGCAATCTTTTTTTAAACTAGTAGACTTTATGACATTACTAGACATTTGGAGACATAAATATGTAAACTCTAAGGGTTACACATTCTACTCGGACGCACACAAAACAATGTCAACAATTTATATGTTTTTATATCAAAGTCATTACATAATAAAATTAAAAATATGGAGATCCTTCCTAAGATGTTCTCAGACCATAATCTAATTCAGTTGGAACTGTTGACTATTAAGAAAAACAAGGGATGGAAACTTAACAATCTTTTGTTCCAGAATGACTACTATTTAGAGAAAATAAAAGAGACAACAAAAAATTATTTCAAGGAAAATATGTTGGATGAGCTCACAATGAGGACAATATGGGATGCCAGTAAAGCTGTTCTCTGGGGCTATTTCATTAAATGGGGCTTGGAACACAAAAAGAAAAGGCAAGAAAAATATCAAAACATCCTAAATGAAATACAACAGCGGGAAGAAAAATTAAGGAAAAATCCATCTGAAAAAAACCTAAGGACAGAATTAAAGATACTACGAGAACAAATAAAAATGAACATCAAACAGAGATTGGCAAGAAATTAATGAGAACCAAACAAAAATATTTTCAGCAAGCAAACAAACCAGGAAAGTTGCTTGTGTATAAACTCAGAAAAGATAGAGAAAAGAGGCTGATTCTAGAAGTGAATACTGGAACGAAAATAGTTTCAGATCAAGAGTCCATAAAACAAGTCTTTTATAAATATTATAAGGAAGTATTCAACACCAAAACCAAAGAAACAATGCAAGGCAAGATAAAAGAATACCTGGAAAAACAAAACATCCCCAAAATCTCAGAAGAACAAAAGAAGATGCTGAACTCAACCATAACCATTATGGAAATAATGGAAGCAATTCAGAAACTGAACACTACAAAAGCACCAGGCCCAGACGGATTCTCAGCAACATATTATAAATACTTACAAGAAGAACTTATACCCCCAATGCAAAAAAAGTTTAATGAAATCATAAAAGAAGGGAAACCAAGATTATGGAATGAAGCAAATATAACACTCATACATAAAGAAGGAAAAGATGCAAAAGACCCAGGAAATTACCGCCCTATTTCTTTACTTAAGATTGATTATAAAATATTCACAAGCATATTGGCGGAAAGATTCAAAAGAATATTACAATATTACAGAACTGTGCTAGATGTAATTGAACATTATGAGAAAAACAATGAGAGAAAACTAGCAATGATCTTCGTGGATGCCGAGAAGGCATTCGATGAAGTAAACCAGGACTTTATGCATCAACTTTTAACCAAAATGAATTGTGGCTCCCCTTTTATTGAATGGATAAAAGAAATCTACAAGGATCAGAAGGCTTCCCTTCCAATTAATGGTGATAAAATGAAACAGTTGGAAATAAAGAAAGGCACAAGACAGGGCTGCCTGCTGTCCTCATTACTATTCATCACAGTTTTAGAAGTTCTAACCAGAGCAGTAAGACCCAGAAATAAAGGGCTGTAAAATAAAAAGACGAGAATATAAATTGAAGGCATATGCAGCCGACTTGGTGATCTTTTTAGAAGATCCTAGTCAAAGCATAAACAAGCTACTGGAAAAAATCAAACTATTTGGGGAAGTGGCTGGTATTAAAATCAACAATGAAAAGCAAGAATATTGACCAAAAATGTAAAGCAGGAAGAATTAAAAGAACTGGTAAAAAGTACAGGATTCAAATTAGAAAAGAAAGTAAAATACCTGGGAATCTGGATCTCAAAGCAAAACAATGAGCTGTTTGAAAAAATTACAAATCAATCTGGTCAGAAGTTAGAAAATCACTACAGAGTTGGAATACATTACAGCTATCGCTATTAGGAGGAATAGCAGCTATAAAAATGAACACTTTGCCTAAACTAAACTTTCTCTTTCAAAATTTACCAATCATAACAAATGAAAAACCATTTCAAAAATGGCAGAGAGATCTTACTAAATTTATATGGGAACAGAAAAAGCTAGGATTAAATGGCAGATTTTGACTGAGAAAAAGAAAAAGGGAGGTTTCAGATATCCGGACTTAAAACTTTACTACTATGCGAATGGTTTGACATGGATCCGAGAATGGATAATACTCTGAGATGAAAGATTACTGAATTTAGAAGGTTCAGATCTTCGTATGGGGTGGCATGCATACATGTGGTACAGCAAAGCAAAAATAGACAGAGGATTTCAAAGTCATTACATAAGAAAATCATTGTTATTGATATGGCAAAAATTCAAGAATAAATTCTACAGAAAAATTCCTCAATGGCTATCCCTGCACGAAGCTCTGTATGGCAGATGGAAGGACCCTTCAGAGAAATGGATCCGATATAAAGACATATTAATTGAAGAAAATAAATAGCATTATATAATGAAATCGAGAGAGACATTGGAAACAGAGGGGTTTAAATGCCACTGGTTTCTGTATAGACAAGTGAAAGAAAGATTCAAGATGTATGGGAAACTGGAAGAGTTTGAATCTGCTTCAAAAATTAATGAGTTTGAGAAAGCCATATTTGAATCTCCAAAACAGCTGACGTCAAAGCTTTACAGAATATTAATAGAAAAAGAATTAGAATCTGAACAAATTAAAGAAACTATGATCAGATGGGCCCAAAATATTGGTCATGAACTACACCTTGAACAATGGGAAAAAAGTTGGACAGAAACACAGAAATTTACACTGGCTCAGTCAAAGAAAGAAAACTACCTAAAGATGTTACACAGATGGTATCTAGATCCAGTAAAATTCAGTAAGATGTACAAAACTAAGAGAAACAATTGCTGGAAATGCGGAACAGATAATGGAACTTTTTACCATCTGTGGTGGACTTGTGAATGAACCAAAACGTACTTGAAAAAGATTCAGGAAATAATGTCCAACATACTACAAACAAATATCCCATTATCACCTGAAATATTCCTATTAAACATGCTTCACAGATTAGATAAACCAATAAAATTGAAATATTGGATAATAATTCTGTATATGATTACTGCCGCCAGGATCATATATGCCAAATTATGGAAGAACAAGCAGATACCACAAATAGAAGATTGGCAAAGACATGGACAAATTAACAATGATCTTACAAGGAAAATCGCAAACCAGAAATGAGGAGGAATGGAATCCTATTGAGAAGTATATTTTTAAGTGGGAAAATGTTTCCTAAAACATTTGAGTCAGGGAATAACAAAGAAGTGGGTTCTCAAAACATAGATACAAGCCAATAAAGAAAAACAGATAAGAGCATATGACAAAATATCAACATTTATTTTACTTTAAGTTTCAGATAAAAGGAACAATTGAACTAAATCAGCTTACAAAGACAAATTAAAAGTTACAGTATACGGCAGACATAAGTAAAGCAGTAGATACCAGAAGTTAATGATCATTTATCAGAACAGGAAAAAAAAAAGTAAACTGAGGATTAACAAGAGGACGATAACAAACTGAACTAAGGGGAAGTAGAGAAGTAAATTAATAAACAGCTACATCATTCATAACTTGAGAAGATCATATATAGTAAACCAAGTGCGTAAATTATAAATGATTGGCTACAAATTAGAAATTGTTAAGAAGGGATGTAAGATGCATTCTGATCACTAATCATGCTGATTATCTATCATAATGATGGATTTTCTTTAAAAGATTCTAACATTATCACTAATTTTGTTTATAAATGTTCTGTTTTATATAATAATTTGATGTTCAAGATACAAATGAATACTATAAAAAATTGGTTGTTTTATGAGTGAAAAAGCCCAATGCATTTTGGCCTATATGTACTTCTATCAACTATAGCAATACACTAATGTAATAATGAGATTCTGTAATGTGATATTGTGCACTTATGCATTGTTCTTTTATGATTCTATATAGCTATCTTTAAACAGAGGGTGGAGGGGCATTTTTCATGAGTGCTGTATTTGTGTGTTTCTGCATGGCATGAGGTTAGACTAGATGGTCTTTGCAGTCCCTTCCAACTCTGTGACTTTGTGATTATAATTCCCTACCCCTGCCCTAAGCCAAGCTACAGTCTTTTAGCTTCAGCTTCCCTTCATACAGAGATAATAACATTTTCCAACTATACAGGGCTACTTTAAGATGACAACTATGCCATGCGTATGATTCAGCACTCAAAAGTGTAATATAAATGCTAAATATACTTATTTGTATTGTCAAGTAATGCAGGTTGCACCTTCAAAATCCATGCCCGATAAGCAAGGCTAGGCTATCCAACTGCAGCTTTCGGCAATTCCTGTGACAATTTCTGCTACTTGAAACCCGCCTGTATTATTTCCACTCTGGATCCTTGTGCAGCTTCTCTTTTATCTGAGATCAGCAAACTGAAGATTTGGCAGCCAGTCAACTTAATAAATCCAAACGGCATTCATTTATCATGACAGAGATCCACATGCTGCTTACACAAGAAAGTTCAAACAAGACGTTGAAGCTTGCGAAAGATACAGAATCTCAGCTTGAAGGAAGGAAATTGAAGAGAGACGCTGTATGTCAATCTCCATGTGGTAATTCATTCCGTTATTCATGGGACCTTAACTGTTTATACAGCTTTCCAAGCTCCCTCATCTCTTCGCATGAAATTGGGGGTGGGCAGGCTTTAGGAGTTTGGCAGCCATTTTGGGCTAGTCCATTCGGCTAATGAGCACAGTAGAACGCTTGTTGATGACATGAAGTGACATTTCGGGTGACTGGAAACACTTCTAAGTACTGAAATGATGAATTTGGGAGGAATCAGGTGACTCCCAAACAGTGCTTACAGTAACTAGATAAAACAAGTTGGCAGGAATCAATTTTCAGCTGGAAAAAAAAACCCCATGTTTTTTAAAATGGGGGAGATCAGAGAGGCAAGAGCAACATGGGTCCCCCTAAATGGCTGCATGATTCCCACCATGACATAGAATCTAGTAAGTCGAGAAGAATCTTTGAGTTGTTAAAACTTCCTCCCTCGCATTCTTTTCCTGCTGAACTGAAATTCTTCCAAAGAGAATTTGTTGAGAAAATTTCATGTATTTTCTTCCTTGTTTCCCCCCCCCAGGGTCACCCTCCCATGAAGGGAATTTTTGCTGAATGCCTCTGAATATTCAACCCCATTTCCCTCCATTGCATCCCAGAACACCACAAGGTCTAGGGTCTTGTGGGAAGTGCAACACAATGGCCAAACTGCCAACACATTGGTCTGGTGGAGCAAAACCAAGGTGACAGGTAAGAGGTAAAATGCCTGAAAATTTGGTCAAATTCGCAGTAGTACCCTGTTCAGAGGCTTTTGGGCAGGTGCCTTTGGCTGTTTGGGGGGGTGAATTTTGTTTTGTCCTCCCAAGATATTGGGGTCTGGGTGATAATGGGAGGGCCAATGCCCCCCTCCAACTCCTGTGCAGAGCAACTGGAAACCCTTGATCACCCTCTGAAATGGTTATTTCTCTTATATCATATTTTGAGGCTTCCTTTTGGCTTCTGCCTGGCCACTGTGGGAAACAGGATGATAGATCAGAATGGACTTTGCACTGATTCAGAAAGTCTCCTCCTATGTTATGAAAAAGTACAGGACAAGCTTCACAGACTATAAATTGGTCCACAGTCATTTTGGCACCATCTTTGTAAGGGAGACACAATGATCACCTGTGTATAGCAGATCGATGCTGAATTTAAACTATGATGGCTGAACCCAAGTGCAATTTTTGTTCAGCTCACACCTTTTTTTTTCTTTTTTCTTTACAAACAATAAAACAAGACAATAACATTCATACTAACTCAGCAAAGGTATAGCATACAAATATCTACATACATACAAACTTATTTTGATTCCATTTCGCAGATAACATTCTATATTCATTCATGACTTCCCCCCAAGTAAGAAGTAATAATAAATCAAATAGATAAAGTTATAGATGTCTGTCCATCATATCTCAAAGTTCCATGTTCCTGTGTATTACAGCCACATATTCAAAAATCATTATTCACCATCTTTATATCCCCCCATACATTTCTGAAATATAATATCACTGATTCCCAATCTTTGGTATATTTTTCAAAATTATCTCCTCTTAATATGTATGTAAACCTATCCATTTGTAACATATTGAACAGTTCCATCTCCCATTCAACTATTGAAGGGAGAATTTTTTGTTTCCATTTTTGGGCTATCAACATTCTAGCAGCTGCTGTCATATAAAATATTAACGTTCTCGCCTTTTTTTTTCTCTAAGTTGTCACTCATTATTGAAAGAAGATAGAGCTCGGGAGACATTTCATAATGAAACCCTAATTTTTTTTCCATCTGGGTATAAATTATATTCCTTTTTTTTTTTTTTTTACCTTTTTACAAGACCATCACTGGCTAAAGAAGGTGCAAACTTCAGATTCACATTTCCAACATTTGTTTGAATAATTTACATGCATTTTTGATAATCGTTTGGGTGTAATATACCATCTAAAATGCGTCTTATAGACATTTTCTCTAACATCTTGGCATGCTGTATATTTTATTCTTTTGTTCCAGATTTTCTTCCATTGGTCTAGGGAGATCACATGAGAAAAATTCCGCACCCATTTAATCATTGAGGTCTTAATTGGTTCATCCTCTGTGTCCCATTTTAATAAAATTTTATAGATTAGTGAAATTGTTTTAGGTTTTTCTGAGGTTAAGATTGCTGTCAACTCCTCTTCTTTTGATTGGTATTTGTTTAATTTTATATCAATCTTTAATTTTTCTGTAAGTTGTCTGTGAAGGAACCAATGACATTTAATTCCACTGTCATTAAGTTCTTGTGTTCTGATTTTAATTTGATCGTCTTGTAGTTGAACCAGGTCTTTGTATTTTATTCCTCTGTCGAATAATACATTTTCTTTTTTATAATAAGCCTTGTGTGGAGATACCCATAAAGGTGGGTACCACACCTTTCAACCCTAAGCACTCTAGAAGCAGAAAGAGATTAATTCACCATCAATTCACTGATTGTGATATGGAAAGGGCAGAACTAGATTTTTAGTAAATGCATCCTGAAATCACCTCCTCAGCTGAACCAGAGAAGGGAAACGGAAAGTACAGGAACTTAGGAATCTGATTTATACTGAATCTGAGTCTGAGGCCATTTCCTCACTAAATGCCATTAGCATGTTGTAGCATTACAATCCTGGCATTGCCATTTCAGTGATGCCATCAGGTTAGGAATGCTCTTTTGCTCACCCTTCCACCTTAAGCAGATGAGTAGTGATATTGCCACCAGTATACCTTCTGCTACCTTCTGCACTGCAGCATCCTCGGCCACTCCCTGTCACTGCCTTCACCCTGTTCCACTGCCCTGATTGGTCCTTTTTACCTTTGGAAGCCATATTAGCAAAGTAACGTTAGAAGGGCAGGACATGCCAGTACGCTATTGTATTTTCATGCTATGATGCTTAAAAGTGTGTTAAAAATGGTTTTAATTCAAAGCAGAAATTTAAAATAAACACAGAGAGGTGATAGATTTCAAAGTCACCATGTCATGGGAGTTGCGGAGGGAGGGATAACCTGGGCAGGACCACAGTCCTCTGATTCTTGGATTTGTGATAGCAGGAAGTACTATCAAGCACTATAACAGTTCTGCACTAAGACAGCTGACGGGATTGAAGTGCTAATAGAGGTTCTTTTTTCCCCTGGAAATAGAATATGGCAGTTTTGCAAGGCTTGGGAATGGGATAGCAGCTATTTCAGAGCTTGGAAAGTTACTTTTAAATATCATTAGTTAAAGTTATTTGCCATTGCCACTACATTTTAAAATAATTCCTTTACAATGGGGGCTCTTCCAGTTAGTTTTATTGAAAATGCACATTAGTACCGAGATTATGTGCACCCTTCAATTACAAAATTATCTAAGCAATTACAGTTATATGAAAAAAGGAATCAAGTTATCTGTAGCTACATTAGAATCGTAACATAGCTTAGTTATGCCTTAGGTATTACAAGAAGGAATGAATTACAAGTAGCTAATTATTTGTTAATAGGTATATATCTAGGCTCTGGTTCTGTTGCACACCAAATTCTAACTGGAAGGTTATGGCTGCATGCTGGATGGCAGGTATGTCTGCAATAGGAATGGAAGCTATATTGAAAATATTAAATATGTGCTCAAAAAAGTGTTGGGCAACCTTAACAAGGAGAATTTGGGTCTGATGACAATCTTTGCAGTTTGGGACATATTTTGTGCAAAATTCATGTGGCTTTTTTGGCATGGAAAACAAGATTTTCTACATGGGTAACAGCATTTTCTTCACAGAAAATAATATTTGTGCCCATAATATTTTCCATGCAGAAAATGCTATTTGTTGTGCAGCAAATACTGTTTTTGGTGCAAAATAACCAGAAACAAAATTTGCATAGGTTATAAGTCCTAAATGATGAACAGTCTTTGAAAACAGTGCAGTTTTTGAAGACTTTCATGCAGTGGGAAGAAATTTGTGAAAACTACTTGTTTCTTTAAGAATCAGATTAGTGAAGAATCACAGTTCTAGTCTGAATTGTGAAAAAGCCATCACCTACCTCCAGTTTTCCAGTTTTGAGCAGTGGTGGATGGTTATGTTTCATATCAGTAGCATGGTGAAGGTACTATGCCTTCTTCTCAAAATAAGTTCCCACCTTGGACAATTCCTTTCCAGTTCATAGTACAACCCACAACCCACTTACTCCTCTGATACAGAAGCCATCAGCCACCATTGGTGTCAAGAAGGTCAGACTGAAGAACTCAGTTCTTTCATTTCTGAAAAGCTCTGGATTGTAGAGAGGACTACTCTGGCAATAATACCATAAGGTGCCTTGAGTTGCCTGGACCAGGCTTAATCATGCTGCAGGGAACTCATTCCTTTAGCTTGCCTGTAGCCTTGTTCTGAAACAAGAAGGAAGGAGTGAAAGTGAAACCACAGATTGGGGGGTGGGGTGGGGGCAGGGGAGGGAGGAAGCAAATTGTAGTAAGTTGAGGTTTTGGAATCCGTCATGGACAAATTCCAACAGTTGTTGAGTGTAGAAAAAGAACCAATTTGTACTAGTGACCTTGTTTGATACTTCTTGCATTAGTTTGGCATTCGGGGGCTGGAAAAGATATTGACAGGAAATTGATTTACAGCACCAGCACAAAATCCTCCCTGGAACCGCTGCTCTCTGGATAAAAAGTGTCCCAGAGGCAAGCATAACATAGCAGAGCTTCTAAAACAGCAACAAGTGTGTCAGTAGAGTACAACTACAGCATCAGCTCTGACCCCTCTACCCACTGGTTAGTAAACTCGCGGACACAGAGTTTGTCATCCAAAATACCTGGAGGCTTTAATCTTCAAAGTTGCAGTATATAAATCTGTACACAGGATACACAGATCCACAGGCATAGATTCAGCATCAGAGTTTCAGGAGCAGAATGACAGGATACAGAGAGTCAGAGAGAGAGTAAGCGTTCCATCTCCTCTTTTATACACACCTGCTTCCGTGTCATCACTCAGGGCCTTCGGCTGATGCAAACCCTTGTCATGATTTCACTATCATGACTCAGCCCTTTACTCCATGTTCCCTAGGGAATGAGTCATACTTTGCCCAGTCATTCCCCAGGTGTTCCATGACATGCTCATCAAACGTATTTTCAACTGGGGCAAATGTCACCACATTTTTAATTCACAGATATGAATTTTGGGAATGGACTGGGAGGGTGATTTTTAACTCTGTTAATAAATTGCTTATACAGTCTGTGTAGCTATGAGAGGGAAGGTCTGTCATACTTGTGTACTTTGGTTTTCATTGTTTGCTCAAGCACTATATTATCCTTGGGAGTCCATCCTACCTTGGCCCTGGTGAGTTGTTTCCCAGCCCAAGTGCCCCATAGAGCCAGTGATGGGGAATTTGATTGCTGGCCAGGGGAGAGTCTAGGTACAAGTTGTGTGTGGGGCCAATTCTATCTTTGATTATGGGGGGGTGCTGGACTTCAAAAGGGTTGCAATACTACTCTGCTATGTGCCATCCGATGCATCATTTACTACCTCCAAAACTTATGCTATGGCAGCAACTTGTGTCAGTGTTTGGTATTGACTGAACTCTTGGGGAGGCTTTGAACTGCACCCAGTTAGAGATCAGAAGACACATAATTGTGGCATATTGTCTTGTCTCTTTTGTCCAGTTCTATTTGCTTTGGAATTAATTGTGTGTATGAAGGGATGGGCGTAGAGGCAGTGCCCAATGAAAATACTTTTTAGAGTACAGTCTCTCCTCCTTCTCCTCTTCCTCCTCTCCCCCATACAGCTAATGCATTACATAAGGATTCTGAGTTGAGAGAACGGGATATGCAGCTATTATGAGAAAGTGCCATGCAACCATCTGCATGGAAGGTGAATCATAGTCATGAGTGGTCATTTCAAAGCAATTTCTAAAAGGTTGATGCTGTATTTGTTTGATGGATTGCCTGTTAATCTAAAACTGTTTTAATGCTAATATTTAATATTTGTTTACATTCCTACTTTTTGTCTGCTTTGTTATGCTACATCTGAGTACATTTTAGTCTTTTTGTAAACTATCTAGAATGTCAGTTCTAGGAGGAAAAAAAAGCAGTATATAAGTCCAATAAATACGTGAAATATAAATAAAGAAAAAACAGGCGAAGGGAAACTGATTCTTTTACCTCCTTCCTCTCCTCTGTACTTTTCCACCTGTTGTAGAAGTAAATGGAATATTTATGAATATTTAGCTGTCAAATGAAAACAAAGATATATGATTAGCTGCTGAAAGTATATAATAGCCACCAATTGTAAAAGTACCAGGTACCGAAAGAAAATGTGCCCAAACTGGGAACAAATCAGTACAGAACAAATGATTAGATACTAAAACTAATAAAAGAATGTAGCTAAAATTGCAGCCCAACAGAGCAGCAGAGATTATAATTCAATATAAGGGGCTTGTTAAAGTAAGCCAAGAAAGGAGTAAAAGCAATGTGGATGACTTTATGATCAAAAGAAGGGATTATATGCAGAATGTAAAGGAAACATTAACAGCCACTTTAGCACAGCAAGTAAGAGGCCAACACAAAGAAAGATAAGACCCTTCTCTTTCTGCAAAATTGGAAGGAATTTTGCTCTATAAACAAAACACACAGCAACAACAAGGACTCACATGCCTACCTGAGGCTGTTCTATGGGTGGTGTGATCCTGGAAACAAAGTAAGTTTCCAGGAAAACTTTGTATTCTTTTTCTTCAGAATTGCTATCCATTACCCTTAAAAAAATGAAGCTCTGCATTGTGCATGCACATTTGACTTGTATTTGACAGGCAAAACCTATGGCTAAGCAAAATATTGAGGTCAGAATTTTTTGCAAACAATGAGAGAGAACTATTTCAAACAGCTCCAGATCTGCGGTGCATCCAGAGTAAATAATTATAGAACTTTACTACCATTTTAATTGACAAAGTTCCATCCTAGGGAATTCCAGGATTTGTAGTTTCATTAGATACTTAGCATCATAGAGCTGCAAGGGCCATTTAGTCCAAACTCCTGCCGTGCAGGAATACACAACTAAAGTGCCCCCGAGAGACAGCCATCTCATTTCTGTTTAAAAATTCCCAAAGAAGGAGAGTCCACCATACTTCAAAGCAGTCTATTCCACTGTCAAACAACTCTTAAAGTCAAAAAGTTCTTCCTAATGTTTAGAAGGAATTTCTTTTCTTGTAAATCGAATCCATTGGTTTGTATTCTTGGCCAGAGAGCTCTAATGCTGCAGTTTAGGAGAGCGCACTAGAAAATTCTAAGTACCAGCTACAAATTCCAAGATTCCATAGGATGTGGCCATGACAGTTAAAGTGATATCAAACTGCTGTACTTGCACTGCGTGGTCTAGAGATGAGAAATCAACAAGTCTCAATTTTGTTGGATTACTGCAAGTCCAATATATGCTCTCATCCTGCTCTTGGTTGATATCAGGTTCAAGACTTTGCTTTCATTTTTGCAAGGGAATTTCATTTTTATACACTTTATGAGATTTTGGCATGCATTTGTCCCATTTACCGAACCACATCTGGATTCTGGTTGGCGTTGTATGAATTTTTAGCCATTCACAAGTTAAAAATGTATGCATATAAATTTTCTACACATTTTTTTTCCTGCTTGCACTACAAGACTTCCATATGTGTGAATGTCTAAGGCAAGATGTGCTTTGTCTTGCAGTGGATCTTGGGAGTACAAAATGAGCATACCAGACAGTGTGATGGAGACACTTTCTTTTTTTGGCATTAGGTTGACCCTACGAATGAGAGATCTCCAAGAGCCCCAGTCATCAACTACCTTACTCTGGTATGGCAAACTCAGAGCTTTCGCTCTCTTGATTGAATCAATCCACCTGCAATGCAGTCTTCATTGTTTCCTACTGCCTTCCATTTTACCAAACATTATTGGCTTTTCCAATGAGTCACGTTGTCTCATGTTATGTCCAATATATGGCAGCCTCAGTTCAGTCCTCTCTGCTTCTAGAGAGAGTTCAGGTCTGATTTGCCTTGAGATACATTCATTTGACTTTGTAGGGCTCCATGGTATCTGTAGAATTCTCCTCTAGCACCATATTTCAAATTAGTTGATCTTCTGGTCAACTTTCTTTAATGCATGCAAGTAAGTCTCTGAGGGCTGACAGATTGAGCTACAATCCCTCTTCTGCTGAGCTATATTTACTTCTTCCCCAAAAGAATTCCAGGGAGTTCAGGTACAGATCAGAAGAATCCAGCTCGAATTGCTTGATCAAAAGGATGGAAAATAGAAGCTGGGGGAGGGGGAGTTGTTTGTCCGATTCTTTACTTCTCTAAAGGTTTCTACCATCACAAATTACTTCTGGCTGCTAGCAAGTAACTATGGATTGAACTGTTAAGAGCCTAACCTTAATTGAATCCTTGTTTTATTCACTGAAATGTGCAAAATATAAAGATGTCAGAGGTACATGGTAAATATCCCACCAGGCTGTATTATAATTACATCAACAATGAAAAATCAATACCATGGCTGAGAAATAGAAAAGCTTGTGCCAAAAGGGAGGGATTGATAGTTGCCATCCAAGATAATATATTATCAGTGAATAATTGCAACAGATTCATCACTAATATGGCAGGAAATGGGAACTGTCATATAAAGTGAATTAATAGATCACTTCAGTATAGGTTGCCCAACACTGTCATCTATTGATTGCTTGGTGTTAGACATAACCAGGGAGTAATAATAATCTGTAATGAATGGGTGTAGCAATGCTATCTCAAGTATGAATGCCTTTATCATAATCCATTAGAACCCATTTTGGGAGAGAGATTTATATTTGCTTTTCCTTTTGATTAGTGAGAAAGCAAGAAGCTGCCCAAAGCTTATTTAGTTATGAAAAATCTTGAAACAAAGCAAAATGAAAGACTAGCATTGTAATAAAATGAGGAAGATTGTTTTATTGCACATTCGTGCTATTGCAAATGGGCTCTATGCTGGTTTTATATAAGTTTCAGCTCTGCAATGAAATGTCACAAACTCAAGACCCTTCAGAACAGTGGATGGGGCTCTATTCATGGTGTGGGGGGCAAGTATCATGGTGGCAGGCTTCACCTCCCCAACACTACAGGCATTGAGATGCATGTTTCAAGTGCTCCTATATGCATAGGCTCCTTTCCTAGACATCACCAAGTCCATCCTTCGCACACTGTTTTCTTCCCTTCCCAAGACATCTAGTCAGTCTCCAGGAGTTTTAGAAAGTGGGAAGCTGAGCACTGCATTTTACCTTCCTGTGATCTGAAGGGACTGACTGTTGGTCTGGAGTCTGGCATTCTTCCATCTCTTCAAGAGCTTGTGCAAGGCATGCTGCTGGCCTTGTACATTTGCTCTGTGGTTTATGGTGTTCTAGGAGATTGTCATGCTTTCCTTGTTCTAGAGCTAGGTTGAAGACCTGCCAATGTTGACCCAGACTTCAGGATCTTGATCTCTGGGGTCTCTGGCTCTGTAGTGTCTGGGTCCAGTTCCTCTTCTCTTGGCACCACTGATTTCTCAGCCTCTGAGTCTGTATTCAGATCATTGCTGAATTCTGGGCTCATGACAAGCAGATCACTGGCATCATTTGTCCCTATGCCTCTTCCCTATACCCACGTGCAGACATGCATACACATGCATTTGTGTGCATGTATCCCTCTTTCACATGGATATTATCCATCTGGGATAACACTTTTCTAAAATTAGGCACAAAATTGCTGTCCCATGACTCAGGGTGGGAGGAGGCTAGCTGTGTCATCCTAAGGATCCTACTCACCCATGTCTCAGACCTCTATTGCTCACAGTGGGTCCCTTGAGTATATAATGGGTTCTGGGGGGTATTTATAGTCATGAAAAATAGTGTCACAATCGTGAATAAGTAACATATCTGGAGGAGGGGGAGTGTTTATCTCTTATGTCATTCGCAACTATGTTTACAAAGTTTAGGCTTACATAGATAAAAATGCATTGTCGGAGCTCAGCCTCTACATGTATTGGATCACAGCAATGACATTTGAACAAAAGCAGTTTGGGGGCAATAATGGAAACCCGAGAAATTAAAATATCAGGGATATTAAGCATGCTAACTTGCTATTCAGAGACCTTTTTCTGCTGACTTAGAGACCATATGCATTTATGGTCGGCTTAACATTTAGAACTCACAGAGATGGCAGTTCTCCTAGGGCAGCTCTTTAATTCCTCTCCACTGGAATGTAATTGCAAAATTCAGTTAATCTCAGTGGTGTGGACTAAGTCTGTTCTCAGATCCAAAGACTTACCAATTCCCTGTGCTCAGATGTTTCAGTAGTTTTCAGCAAAGAAGAACAGCATGAAACAGACTCCCAAATCGATTCTGTATGATATAGATCTAGATACTCGAAAAACTTTGTAATGAAGATAATGCATACTGAGTAGCTTTCTAATTTCTTCACCACAGCACATAGCTAAATTGTGGAATTTGTTATCCTAAGATGTAGTGATGCCTTTGTGTAGCTTGGATGGGGCTCTCAATGGATGCTAGTCATAATGGATGTATAGTTTTTCTACTATCAGAGGTAGTATGCTTTTGTATGAGATATGAGAAAATCTGTCCACTTTGCTTGATGTTTGAAATCTGAAATTTTACATTTTTTCCATTATGAATATGAAGACATTTGTGAATGTTAATAATTTTGTCAAAGATGAATTGAAAAAAAAAATCCTTCTGTTTACACGGGCTACATTTAAGAGGTCCAGCTGCTTCCAGAAATGAAAGACCCATGTTGTACCTGCTTGTCATGTAGGTATTAAAGATGAGAAGCCTCACATGAGAAAGAGGTGGCAACTGTAATTTGGCATGGTTGAATTCATGAGGATTCAAACACTGAGACTTTTAAGAGTAAAGCACTCAAAAGTCCCTGACTTGGATGGCTTGAGCTATTGATTTTTACAAATAGCTTATTTTTTTTCCCCATCCCAAATCGAAATAAGAATAGGAAATTTGCTCATTTGGGTAATATTTTTAATAAAAAATGAACTTACGTTGCAGCAAATGGAGGGAGAAGTGTTAGGGCTGCCAGCTCAGGACTGTCCCCAGGTCCTGAGATTTGGAGATTTATGATGTCTCTTGAGGTAGGCCTTGGTGATGTTACAAAGTTCAAGTTAAGGGACAGCCCCGGTGATATCATTGAGCATGACACATTAAGCATTAACCACAGTGCTCAGAGTATAAATACAATTGCTCATTCAAATCACCATGTATCACAAATGAAGAAAGCAGACAGACAGACAGACAGACAGGCGAGCGCGCATGCGCGCGCGCACACACACACACACACAGAGACTTTTCAAGATCGTACTTTCGCCCTGAGATTCCTCGCCTTGCTCTAAGGGCTAGAGAAGACAGGCTAGGCATTGAGATCTAAGGCAGCGTTGTTGCCCTGCACTTGAGCTTCCCAGAGGCATCTGGCTGGCTGCTGTGGAAGCAGAAGGCTGGGCTACCTAGGCCGTTGGTTCCATTCTAATATAGAATAGCTTCACTGCTATTACCTCTACTGCTCTGAGACAACATCTCACCATTATGAACAGAATACATTTCTTGCATGCAAGGTTGGTTCATATTCCCACTTGGGGCTTAGAACAGTTGTTACAAGGCCTCCTCCTCCCTCAACGCTTGTTTAATGAAGAGTTTGCTTCTGGCTGGTGAGAAAAGAGCCTCGGGCTTCTTTGGCCTGAATGTGTGAAAGCACAGATGAGGCCAAATGGAAGGAATGGGGGAGTCTTGAGGCTCTTTGGATCATAGCTAGGCATTGCCCACTGACCACTAAACTTCATTTTGTCCGGTAACCAGCACTCTGTTTTAAAAAACAAAACCAAACAAAACCAAACAAAAAAAGCCAGAACTGCTTTAGAGACTGATAGAACACATTTTCAGCCTAACAAAAACAAAGATTTTTTGTTTTGTTTCACTGTATTTTCATTGTTTTCTCCCTCTTTGTCGGATTAGAACATGGAGATTTTGGTTTTCTTGTGGAATGGTTGTACTGTAGCCTTCCAAGTACATAATGTACATAATCCCATAGGGTTCACATTTGCTATTGGCTATTTGAAAGCTGCAACTACAGCCCAGTTAAACAAAAGTACTAGGAAAGAAGCCAGTGAAGTGTTGTTCTTTTCGATTGGGTTAAAAATGGCTTGCAGTTTGCAGCCTTGGCTAAAGTACTGACTTCATTTAAAAAAAAAAAAAGACAAGGGAGCTGTCTCCATGAAGTCTCTTCTTGACTTACATGGTTCCATATTTAATATCTCACCTGCATTAAGATAATTGAAGGGTTATATCTTATCATTCTTCCATTCACTGAAGGTTACTCTACATATCTTAAAACAAATGCTAGGGGACTAGCACAAGTTCATGAAGATCTTCCCACATACACATAATGGGGACAATGCTCATAACCTTGTATTTGTTGGCTGAATGTCAAAATTCTAGCTAATCCAGAGCTGGTTTTGAATTTCTCTGCAAAACACTTTTTGCTGACGGACAGAGGAATGTCAGTGCAACAGAAGTGTGGTATGCACGCCTGTGTCAGTCCTAAGAAAGGTATGTCCAAAAAAAAAGAGATGCATGGAAGAAAAGGAGGACCAGAAGCTACAGGCAAGTCTTGATTTATGTCAGGGTTGCATTCCTGGACTTGTGATGTAAACTGAGACTGATGGAAATGGGATAGGGTCTGTTTCCCTAGGAAACTGTTGGAAAACAGGGGGATGTGTTCTGATGAAACTGAGTAGCCAGAAAGATAATGATTTTACTCAATTCATCACCAATTTTACAGAGGTTTAACGCATAAAACATCAGAGGTTACCTTTTCCAGGCTAGAAAAACTCCTCTTTTCCAAACAATAAGAGTCTAGTTGCTCACTCCCCACCTAAGGAAGCAGTGGAAACCCCTTGCAGCTACACCAAAATGCTAGGATTTCAGTTTCTTCCTCTCCTTCATGATCTTCTTCTAAGTAGGTAAAAGAAACTCATTCCTCCAATGATGGCAAGATTCTAGTTTCTTCCTCTTCCCCTGCTCCCCTTCTAAATAAGCAAAGAAAAACCCCTTCCTTCCAACAGTGCTAAGACTGCAGTTGCTTTCTCCCCCTATACATTGTGGGTGAGACTTACCATTATTTATTTGTGGATACACATTGTAAACTGAGAATATTGTAAATCAGAGCAAATGAAACTGATACTTGTTTGTATTTTCAGCCTCACTTAGACAAATAGGAATGCAGGAAGGTGGCTTCCTCTAGGTTAGTGTGTTTATCTCTCTAGTTCAGTATTTACTAGCCTGACTGGCAGTGCATTTTTAGCAACTCAGGGGCAGAAGTGTTTCCCATCACATTAGGTAGGAAAAGCAAATCATTAATGTACCAAATAAATATTGAAGTAATCAAATAATAATTCCTAACCTACACAAGCCCACAAAATTTTAACTGGATCTCTGGTGCCTTTAATTTACTGGATCCAGTGTGCGCAGGTGTTGGCCTTGGGCTTTGAATAGGTGGATGAGAAAATTGTGTTGGCCAAACAGAAAATCTATGCCCAGCCAATGCAGGAAGTCACCTAATGTTTCAGTCTCAGCCATATTTGCTTGAGGGAGGGGCAACAATGCCTGAAGTCTCAAGAAATTATGTAAAGATTTGCTGTAAAGGAGGTGGGAGGGCCAGATGACTGTGGAATGTTGGGTTTAGATGGATTTAAGTTTAGGGTGTGTTTGAAATGTGGAGCTCATTTTTTTTAAAGTTCAAGTTCATGCAAATATATCTTTGATTGATGATGGTCAGTGAAAGAATGAGCAATTGGAATGTCATTGCTAGTCTCACGGAGGTCTTCTGCACCGTAGAGTGGACTGGCGTGGACTACTTTTTGTAGTTCCACACCAGAATCCACTCAGGAGCGGCCGGAACTAGCTGCGCTGCGTGTTTTTTAAAAACCTTTTTTTCGAGGTTTTTAAAAAGCACGGAGCGCACAGCCCCGTGCCGCTCCGGTGCCTGGCTCTGACGCAGATTTGCAGGCGTGGGCAAGTGCGTGCCTGCAGATCTGCCGGGGGTGGGCTTCTGGCTGGCGAGCTTCTCCGGTTGGTGGAGAACCTCCACCAACCGGAAGCCGCCATTTGGGACGCCGGAGGACTGCGGAGCAGCAAGCTCGCGCTGCTCCGCGTGGCGACTGACTTACCCTGCTTCAGGTAAGCTCCGTTTTTGGGCGTTTTCGCCCTCCCCCCCCCCGCCACATACGGAAAGGGCCTATATTACAGTTGGATTCAGCATTTGCAGATTTGGTTATTTGCAGATGATTTTACTTTATTTTATTTATTATTCAAAAAAAATGTTTGCCTCTGCCATGGAAAAAATTATGTTCTCTGTAGAGTTGTGCTGGAGGACCTAGAGATTCCTAGAGAGAGAACATTTCTGTAGGCATTTCTAGGCCCTCCGGTGTGAATCTATAGTCTGCTTCCCCTTGTGTAACCCTCACAAAAGTGGAGGGCTGACTGTAATCATCAGAAAGTATGGCAGTAGGAGTACTGCTAGAAGGGACCATCACCCACTTGGGAGTCTTCTCCCCAGTTTGCCATGGCAGTGGTTGGAAAAGAATGTTTATCGTTGATACAACACACTTTTAACGATAGATGGATCCTGTGCTTGATGTCAACTGGTATCCTAGTAGCTGTTCTTGTAACACTTGTTAATGTCTTTATCGGTGAAGCTGAATTGACCAAGATTTCGGAAGGTTATGTACTAGAGCACAGGGAATATTATCCACATCCCATAGCTAAGTGGATTCCTCACTATCTCCTTGATCCCCCTGAAGAGGGTTATGAAAAGGGAATGGCTTTGATTCATGCTGAGGCTGAGAAAGCTGAGTTAAGGAGGAAAATAAAAGAAGCCTGCCGACTCATGCAAGAAAGAGGAGATGGACCATAGTTTCACTATGAAACCAGTGGCACAAGTCTGATTGATTATTCTCCTAAATCAGCATTTGACAGCTAAGCCAACTAAGCTTGTTTGTTTCTTGTCCCAAGCGTCAATCCACAAACAGCATTTGAATGATCTAAAATACACACACCACGCGTGCGTGCACACACACACATACATATATATACATACACATACATATACAGTCATCCTTCCATATTTGCTAGGGTTGGGGCACAGGACCCCTGTGAAAGTGAAAAAAATGTGAATAACTCTAGACCCTCCCAAAGCTTATTTAACACAGATAAAAAAGCATGATCACCATAGTCAATCCATTGTGGATTCCTTTGGGGCATCAAGGTTCCCTGACATGGCAGAAGTGGGGGGCTGGTGGGGCTTACTGCCACCTCCACTGCTGCCTCATGCCATTTTTCATAGGGACTCACAAGCCTCTTTCACAGTTTCTCATAAAGCCATTTCTGCACGAGAGGGGAGGAGCGGTTCACTGAGTGTCAACAGGGGTGTTTTTACACTCCGATTCAGAAACTGAATTCAGAAATTCAGAAACTGTGCTGTCTACACCCCCTCCATTTACATCGTACTTCTGCAGAGAACAGCAGTTGTTGCATCCACAACAGCAAGTCCCCGGCCACTCCCATTGCTGATTGGCCTGTTTTTTAAAACACACACACACACACACACACACACACACTTTTAACACATTTCTGTGTTGCTGCATTTGTGCGTAGGAATGTATGTTCATTGATACATGGAAAAAAACACGTTTTAGCAGTCCGTTACCAGATCCATTCTCTTCCCACTGTCCGTTTAACACAGGAAGACAATAATGATGGCAGCCTGTCCTTTGATGGGTGGAGAGAGATAGGGACAGAAATGATGGAAGGGATAGCCTGGGAACGCCCATAGCCAGCGACTTCTGTGCTGTGAATCGATGCTACGCTTCTGCATGCAAGTGAAAACCGAAACAGAACCAGTTTGGGAGATTTACATCTGAGTTTTTCTGTTTTTCACATACAGCAGTTTTGCATCTCAGTGAACCTCAGTGAACTGTTCTAAGAACCTGAAAATGTGCAGAACCACCAGGAAAACTACAATGCTAAAACGGTACAATGTACGGACTGGAGGGTAAGAATTTGATGCTGCTACGATGTATCAACCTTGTGTGGAAATGGCCTAAATCTCATGAGGCTTGCAATCCCTATTAAAAATGGCATAGGGAGGCAGCAGAGCTGACAGCAAATAATCCATGAATAATCAAATCCACAAAAGTGAAACTCACAAATGTGGAAGGCTGACTGTATATACATACACACACTTATGAATTTAGAACTCCAAAGTGCTTCTCTTCTTTCATTTTAAAAATGTGACATGCTTTCTGATGAGTGCACTTGGTATCCCATCTAGTTTAATCTTGACATGGCATGAGGGCAAGGATGTGAAGAATGACTATTTGAACAATGGGTTAGGGCTAATATTTTAAACAGTTTGCTTGCAATAACATTAATGCATCCTGATCCACATACCCTACTGATGTACTGTTCATTTTCTCGCTGATAGTACATTTCAGCTGTTTTTAGAATTTAAAAAACCTGTACAAACTTAGAGGAAATAGAGTTGCTTTTATTTGCTTATCTGTAGCATGAATAAATATAGATTTACAGATCTATTTGTGCAAATGTATTATAGGATAAGGATAAGTCACGCATGCAAATCATGTATCTAAATTGTGAAATGGGCTACAAACACAGTATAAAATTCCAATATAAACAAACAAAGAAATCAGAAAAAAGGTCAACAAAGGATGACAGTATGAGTGTGGTGGTGGAGGGACACTGAAGATGCTCCTTTCTTGGGGCAATATAATATCTAGGGCTGGCCACTGCTTGTGATTTCTCCTTTGACTGGTCATTTTGAGTTCTACAAGCATCTCTTCTGCAAGTTGAGTCTTTGTTTAGATTGTAATACAATGAGGGTTAGAGGGAATGGGAGATTTATCTAATCATCCATAATGCCACTGCAAAAATACCTCCATTGTCAACAGATACATGCCTCCACATTCTGGATCTCTTCCCATGTTACAATGGCTTTGCCAGCAAAGACATGAATCAGATTTTCCCGGCATTTCTATAAAAGGGTGACTCTGTCGTTAGGCAGCATGGAGCAGCTGCCTAAAGTGTGTGTGTGTGTGTGCGCGTGCGTGCACATGCATGTGTGTAGGAGATTAGAAGCCCTTAGCTATTTCCCACCATTGGTGGCTGAATAGTGTTCGTCATATGTTCAAGGATATGGCGCACAAAGGGAAAGGGCAATAGCAGAGGTCAACAACTGGCTCCGCACATGGTGCCGCCAGCAACGGTTTGGATTTTTGGAACACGGCCTGAATTTCCATGAACATGGGCTTCTGGCAAGGGATGGGCTGCACCTCACGAAACTTGGCAGGAATGTTTTTGCAAACAGTCTTGCACGGAGGATTAAGAGGTCTTTAAACTAAGTTCTGTTGGGGAGGGAGACAATATTTTTCAGGGCAAAGACTCGGCGAGTGCAGGGGGAAAAGGCCCAAATGATATTGACCAAGTAGTACAAGCGTCCAGTGGTGGTAGGAGTAGAAACTATAGTACAGAACTTGCAGGAAGGGCCCAGGGATTTAAGTGTCTCTACACTAACGCGCAGAGTATGGGAAACAAGCAAGATGAACTTGAACTCCTAGTACAACAAAATAAATATGATTTGATAGGCATCACTGAGACCTGGTGGGATGAGTCTCAGGATTGGAATGTAGGAATAGAGGGGTATAGCCTATTTTGTAAAAATAGACCAAACAAGTAAGGAGGAGGAGTAGCCTTGTATGTCAAGGATGTTTTCACCTGTGAAGAGATCCATGACTTAAACCCAGAAAGCCAGGTCGAGAGCATCTGGGTAAGAATTAAGGGAGCGAGAAAGAATAGGGATATTCTGGTGGGGGTTTACTACAGAACTCCAACCCAAACTGAGGATCTTGATGACGCCTTCCTCAACCAAATGACCACGCATTCAAAAAGGAGAGATATAGTAATAATAGGAGATTTCAATTACCCGGATATATGTTGGCAGTCAAACCCTGCCAAGACAGCAAGGTCCAGCAAGTTTCTTGCTTGTCTTGCAGACAATTTCATGGTCCAGAAGGTGGAAGAGGCCACAAGGGGATCAAATATTCTAGATCTGATCCTGACCAACAGGAATGACCTTGTTAATGAGGTAGAAGTGGTTGGATCTTTAGGGGGGAGTGACCATGCCCTATTGGAATTTGGCATTCAGTGGGAAGGAGAAGATAAGTGTAGCCAGACACTCATCTTAGATTTTAAAAAAGCGGACTTCTGTAAACTTAAGGAGCTGCTGGCTGAAATTCTGTGGTCAAGAATAGTGAAAGAGAAAGGAGTTCCGGAGGCATGGGAGTTCCTTAAAAGGGAGATACTGAAGGCACAGTCTAAAACTCTGCCAATAAGGAGGAAAAATGGAAGGCATCTGAAGAAACCAGAATGGTTGACTAAAGAACTCTCAGCTGAGCTAAGCGTTAAGAGAAACGTGTACAGGAAATGGAAGAAGGGGGAAACCACCAAAGAAGAATTTAAGCAAGTAGCTAGGAGATGTAGGGAGGAGGTCAGAAAGGCTAAAGCACAGAATGAATTTAGGCTGGCCAGAGACATTAAAACCAATAAAAAGGGCTTTTTTAAATATGTCCGCAGCAAAAGGAAAAAGAAAGAGGCGATAGGGTCGCTGCGCAGAGAAGATGGCGAATTACTAACAGGGGGAAGAGAAAAGGCAGAACTACTTAACACCTTCTTTGCCTCAGTTTTTTCCCAGAAGGGTACAAGCACTTAACCTGGTGGTTGGGGAGCAGGGGAGGAAGCAGGAGAAATGCGGCACATAATAGGTAGAGAGGTGGTACAAGAATACCTGGCCACACTGGATGAATTCAAATCTCCAGGGCTAGATGAATTGTATCCTAGGATATTAAAAGAACTGGCAGAGGTCATTTCGGAACCACTTGCTATAATCTTTGAGAAATCTTGGAGGACAGGAGAAGTTCCAGCAGACTGGAAGAGGGCAAATGTTGTCCCCATCTTCAAGAAGGGAAAAAAAGAGGACCCAAAGAATTATCGCCCAGTCAGCCTGACGTCAGTACTCGGAAAGATCCTGAAACAGAACATTAAGCAGTCAGTTTCTAATCACTTAGAAAGCAATGCGGTAATCACGAGAAGTCAACATGGATTTCTCACAAATAAGTCATGCCAGACTAAACTTATCTCTTTTTATGATAGAGTTACTAGCTTGACAGGTGAAGGGAATGCTGTGGATGTAGCATATCTCAGTTTCAGTAAGGCCTTTGACAAAGTTCCCCATGACATTCTTGCAAAGAAGCTAGTAAAATGTGGCCTGGACAGAGCTATTGTCAGGTGGATCTGTAACTGGTTGACTGACCATTCCCAAAGGGTACTCACCAATGGCTGCTTTTCATCCTGGAGAGAAGTGACTAGCGGGGTGCCACAGGGTTCTGTCCTGGGCCCAGTGCTGTTCAATATTTTAATCAATGACTTGGATGAAAGAATAGAGGGCATGCTCATCAAATTTGCAGATGACACCAAATTGGGAGGAGTTGCTAATACACCAGAGGACAGGATCAAAATTCAAAATGACCTGGACAGATTGGAGAGCTGGGCCAAGGCTAACAAAATGAAATTCAACAGAGACAAGTGTAAGGTCCTACACTTAGGTAGAAAAAATGGAATGCAGAAATATAGGATGGGGGACACGTGGCTGGATGGCAGTAGATGTGAAAGGAATCTAGGAGTCTTAATAGACCACAAGCTGAACATGAGTCAGCAGTGTGATGCGACAGCCAAGAAAGCCAATGCAATTCTGGGCTGCATCAATAGGAGTATGGTGTCTAGATCGAGGGAGGTACTGGTACCACTCTACTCTGCTTTGGTTAGACCTCATCTTGAATCCTGTGTCCAGTTCTGGGCACCCCAATTCAAGAAGGACATGGTCAAGCTGGATCGTGTCCAGAGGAGGGCGACCAAAATGGTGAAGGGCCTGGAAGCCATGCCCTATGAGGATAGACTTAGAGAGCTGGGTATGTTCAGTCTGCAGAAGAGAAGGTTAAGAGGGGACATGATAGCTATGTTTAAATATTTGAAGGGATGCCATGTAGAGGAGGGAGAGGACTTGTTTTCTGCTGCTCCAGAGACCAGGACAAGGAGCAATGGATTCAAGCTGCAGGAAAGAAGATTTCACCTGAACCTCAGGAAGAACTTCCTGACAGTCAGGGCTGTCCGGCAGTGGAATATGCTGCCTCGGAGTGTGGTGGAGTCTCCTTCTTTGGAGGTTTTTAAGCAGAGGCTGGATGGCCATCTGTCGGGAGTGCTTTGAGGGTGTTCCTGCATGGCAGGGGGTTGGACTGGATGGCCCGTGTGGTCTCTTCCAACTCTACATTTCTATAATTCTATGAAATGGCAGCTTCCAGCTTCCAAAATGGTGGCTTCCGGTTGGTCGTGGGTCCCAACCAACCACTGAAGCTCGCCACGCCTAAAGCCTGCCCTCCACAGATCGCAGGTTTGTATTGGTGCGAGCCTGCGAATCTGCACAAGGGAGCACGAATGCAATGGCGCATTCCAGGAAAATAAAGACCTGTTTTTTGTGGTCTTTAGAAAACACGCTGGAGGACCACTTGGGGTCGTTTTGGAGTGGACTGAGGTGTGGATCTCTGGTAAGTAGTCCGCTCCAAGGTGCAGATGACATCCGTGAGAGGACGCACTGCCCCATTCTAATTGCCTGGTGTGGAAAGGGCCTCTGTTCAGCTTTGGCTCAGCCTCCCCTGGAATACTGTGTTCAGTTCTGGGCAACACAACTCAGCAAGGATATTGACATGCTGGAATGTGTCCAGAGAGGGACAACCCAAGACAACCTGTATGAAGAACAACATAAGGAACTGGGCATGTTTAGCACAGAGAAAACAGAGAAGTGATATTACAGCCATCTTTAAATATCTGAAGGGATGTCAAGAAGATGGAGCAAGCTTGTTTTCTGCTGCTCCAGAGACTAAGACACAAACCAATGGATTCAGCTTGCCAGCAAAGAAATTCTACCTAAATATTAAGAATGACTTCCTGATAGTAAGAACTGCAATGGAACAGACCACCTTGTAGGACAGTTGATTCTTCTTCATTAGAGGTCCTTAAACAGAGGTTGGATGGCCCTCTCTCAGGAGTACTTTGGCTGTGCGTTCCTACACAGCATGGCATTGGTCTAGATGGTCCTTGTAGTCCCTCCAAATTCTATAAATCTATAACCAGCAATCCAATCAGCTTTTGTAGATGGAACAAGGGAGGACGGGTACCATTTTCCCTTTACCTTAGGCAGCAAAATGTCTTTGGTTGGCCCTAATGATATATTATCATTGAAGTACTGAGCTCATAGGAAGCCACTGAAAACAAGAGGGGTCATTTGAAAGAGGAGAATCCATTAATGAGGAATGCCACCATATTTGTGGCAGTATCAGTGGGCTGCCTAACTGTTACACAGCAAAGACCAATGTTACTGCAGTTTCTAGCCCGGGCTTGTGGTATATTAGATATCATTTGATATCAATAATTTGGCCTTCTTTACCCATTCCTCTCCACGTGTTTGCGAGGCCCCCAGACAAGCATGCATACAGGCACGGCCGATAATAGCCGAAACATTCCAAACAAATCCAGGCAGGCCAGAAATAGCCAGACTGCCGCTTTAGGAGACCTCAAGGCAAGTACCATATTATGTATGCATGCTACTTACAAACAACTCCCTGCCCCCAGCAGGCAGCTTGACGAGCCTAATACTCAACTGTCAAGCACTCCACGTTTGCATACTGGCTACTCTATTGACAACTCTGTCATAATTCAATCATCTAAAGTACTGACCTTTCGGAGGCTTTGTCTCCAGCCCGAAACTCACTGTTATCCCCAAGAATGGACTAGCCTGCGGCCACATTTTCCCCTATAAGAACCCCTGACTTTGAGCGTCTCGTTGGATCGCTCTTGGCTTCCATCCCGCCTTGCTGTCGCTTCGTCCAGCGAGCCTTCCCCTCAGCTCCTCGTGCTGAGAATCCTTACTTCCACGGACTTCGTCTTCAGACTACCCGGGCTTCAGGACAGGTGTAGTATTTCCCATACTAAACCTCCTCCTAAAATCCCTCTATCCAACTCCTACCTTTTATTTCCATAGTTCTCCGTATGAGTGTGTTGCATACAGGTGTTTGACTATACATCAGTAAAACAACTATTATTATTTACTTCTGTTTGCTCCTTGACTCGGCCTGACCCCGTAGACATTGGGTTCAAGATCTCGCTACGTTGCCCTGCCTCTCGCATTGCTAACTAGTGCTCTAGCTAATTCCCATTCCCTATTATTTTGAGCACATTGAGGTGTCCCTCCCAGGACCCCCAGAAATCAGGGTAACACCAGTGGCAAAATGTTTTAAATTTTTTTAAAAATATTTGACAGAGAAGCCTGCCTTGCTGCTTTTTCCAGATTTCCCAGCCAACAATGACTACACCTGTCTCCTTTCTGCATTGACAGCAGGGAAGCAATTTTGGGATAACATTTTTCTAATGCCAGTGCACTCTGAAACTGTCCTGAAGAGTGAGAGCAAATTTGCCCTGGTCTTTTGTTGTTTTGTTAATAGAACTATTAGCTTTGATTGCTGCCTCTAAGGAACTCATTGTGTTGCTTCTCTCTTTTCTTCTTTTGAGCCGATGTGTCCTTTCTCACTCCCTCTCCCTTGCCTTCACTCTCCCTCATCAGTTCTCAGTTTGACTGGGAAATTATAGCTGCTGTTCCCTCTCACCACTTTGGTGGTTTCCCAGGTTTGCTGCTACTGAAACTCTCTGTGGTTGTTTTAATTGTCGGAAATCTTTTGAAGACTGCTTGTATATTTTATTGGTGGATATGTGGGATTCTTATAGAGACTAGTAACAAGTTCAATTTTCTGAATGCGTTTATGGTCATGGTAAAATAAAAAAAATGAAATCTTACAAACTAAGTAAATAAAAAATGGCACTATCCTTGAACATGAGGGAGGCAGAAGTATAAATACGTCTTTTGATAACACCCCATCCTGAAATGTAAAGCAGCCACATCACAAAAAAACAGAGGAAATGCACCCTTTAAAAAAAGGGGGGGGAGGGCCCCAGTTGTGTATAAAATGTACATGTTGCTGTTGTTAAGTGCCATCATATAAGTGACTGTAGAAATGAGATACGTGCAAGAATTGTAGTAAACAGGCCTGCTCAAGTCTTGTAAATTTAGGGCTGTGGCTTCCTGGGTTTCATCTATCTTGGTTTAGTCTGTAATGTGGTCTTCCTCTTTTCTTTTTGCTTTCAACTTTATCATTATTGTCTTTTCTAATGTATCATGGGGATATACTAACTGAAATGCATTTAACTTGTATACATGTGTTGTTTGAGCATTGGACTATGACTTTGGAGACAGGGATTCAAATTCTACTGGTTTCTATTTCAGACAAAGGAAAATGGCCCCTGAACAAATATTACCAAGAAAACCCCTTACTAGCTGTCCGGCTTCTACGATGGGTTTCTGGGAATCACATCAGGAGATGTAGCTATGCTGATGGAGCTCCATTGTCATAGCTACATCTCCTGGTGCAGGGCTGTATTGTTTCAGCTGTTTTAACTTACATTGGAGTCACTTTGAGTCACATTTTTGGAGAAAGGGGTATAGATTAATGAACTACATAAACAGATATGTATTTGGAAATAATTGATAGCAATGAAACAGAACTCTGATCCATCTCATGCTTGCAGGCAAACTCTGACCAAGTGACCTGCATGCTGTCCAGTTACTGCTGGTGCTATACAGTTGCTGATGGACAATTTCATTTGTCTTCTTGATTCTTCATTTTTAAACTGGACTTGCACTGGGCAGTCCTTCATAGTGAAGAATGTGCCATAGAGAGGAGCCAGGAATCTTGTTGGATAGCACTGTAAATGGAAGAGTGTTTCCCTTAAAGAATGTCATGTTGTATTTAAGAGGAGGCTACATTCCCAATGAGGAGATGGGTTGTGTTCACTGACCATGGAGTGTGGCTTACTGTTGTGTGCTGGGGCAGGGAAGAAAGAAAACTGAGGAGGGAGGGTTGAAACGGAACATCTGGAAAGCTGTCTAGGAACATTCGACACTGCAACATTTCTTTTGTGGATCCTGCTATGTACTAACAATGAACTCAGTTCTACAAGTGTAGGTCTTTATCAAAATGGCACTGTCCAAATACAAGTGGGAGACATCAGTAGGTTCAGTGTTTCCCCCAAGTGTGTTGATGTGCAAAAAACCTAGAGTTAAAAGGACAAAACTATCAGAGAATCAATACTGCCCTCCTCAAAAGACAAAAATCAAAACAAAACAAAAAAACAAACCCCAAAAAACAAAAAACAATGAGACCTGAGCACACCCAATGTATGTGAATAATTGGCTCTCTGTTGAGAATGGGGAAAGAGAAGAAAAGTCAGAAAATCAAGAGAGAATTCAAGGGAGTACAATAGAAGAGGTCATGGTTGGTTGGCGGAATCTCTGAATTGGGGGCATTGAAATATCTATCTACCTACCTACCTACCTACCTACCTACCTACCTACCTACCTATCTGGATTACAGCTGCCAGTATCCCTCAGCTAGCATGGTCACTGACCATACTGGCTAGAAACTGTGGACCTATAGCTTTCCAAAAGTATCTTTTCTACCCAGAACTGCCTTCAGATAGTTCATTTCTCTCTTCATTTAAACTCTGCCTTCTCCTGGTCCTAGGGCTAATTGAGACTGATTGAAAAGTCCCAGATTTTATTCTTATTCTCTCTGATTTTATACTGAGCTGATCTTATACTGGGCTGATTTTATACCTGAGGAGCTGGTATAAAATATCTCTGCTCCTACCAGAAGTTGACAGAAAATATTCTGGGATAAATAAAGCATGTATGGATCTCAAAAATAAAATCAAAAAGAAGAAGAACCTGGACTGGGACTTTCTGGTCTTTTTAATCAGTCTGCATGCACCCCTAGTTTCAGTAGGCCTTCCCCAACATGGTATTTTCCAGATCTTTTGAATTACAACTCCCATCACTTCCTGCTGGAATGGCCAGTGGTCAGGTAAAGATAAGTATGGTAGTCCAAATTGACTGGAGGATTCCAAGGTGGAGAATACTGCTGGCTGGTATAAACAACACTTTCTCTTTGTTTCATGGGCAAGAAGGCCAACACCTGAAATTTTGAGGAAGTATTGGCACTTCTGCACATTTGGAGCTTCAAGCAACAGAAATATGTCATGTTCTTGAATGTTCCTATTCATATTCCCACTGTCCTGGATTTGGACAGAGCTTACATTTATATTTATGCATATATTTACCACAAAGAGACCTCCTGTTGTCGCTTGACATATCTTGATGCAGAGCCTGCTGCTGACTAGTTAGGATTTAATGTCAACCAGTGGCAATAATCATAAAGCTAAACTAAGGAACGAAGCAGACAACTTTGGCCTCTCCTGATGATGTGTTAGCTGGCTACAGCATCCATAATCGGAACAGCTATTAGAATAATGGTGCCATATGAATATTTTACTTTTGTATTGCTAGGAGTGGGTGATAGAAAGCAGTAATTGGAGGAAAATTTGGGATATTGGAGAAAGAGGCTGGTTTGTTTGTTTTCCTCTAGGGCTGTTCATATATTGTGCTAAACACAGGCAAATTTGCACACAGAGTGCTCAAATTTTCTGTTAAAAATTGAGCATGCATGTCATTAAGCTATGTACAAATGCAGCTATTTATTTTGTACTAATGAGCTTGATTGTTACCCTGATATTTTTGCCAATTGTTTGGAAAAACAACAATAAAAAGACAGGAGAGCTAAATATGAGTGGGTAATAAGAAGGGGGGTATGGAACCCTAGTTGAGTTGTGCAGCAGTGTTAGAGAGTTCTTTAGAGGTTTTTAAAAATTATTAGCTTTTTAAACTTCTTGGTATCACAGAAAACATTTAAAGAGTAGCTTTTCCCCAACCTAATGCTTCCCAGATGTATTGCAGTACAACCAGGGATAGAGAAGTCTCAGTTTTGCTTTCTTAGGTGTTCAGAATTTTCAAATCTCGTGTCCTTTCTTTTCCAAATATAAAGAAATTGGTGATTTTTTTTTGGAAAATTCCCCAAACCTGAATGAAATGAAAACTTCCTTCCCTTGCACTTCCCTGTGCACTATCCAAATTCAATAAGCACAACTTAGCCATGTTGTATATGGCTGCCATATAGGATTACCAGGAGATATAACAAGCAAGATTCCTGTCCCTTTAAATAGTTGCAGTGAAGAAGAAATTTCAGGGGATGGTTCTTGCATGACAAACAGGACCTGCTGAAATTCCCTCTTCTATACAATCATCCCTCCACATTCACTAGGAGGGGCACAGGACCCCTGTGAAAATGGAAAAGCCATGAATAACTCTAGGCCCTCCGAAACCATAGTTAGCACACAAAAAAGTATGATCACCATATTCAACCCACCATGGATTCCTCTGAGGCATCAGGCTTCCTTCACACGGCAGCAGTGGCTGGCTGGTGGGGCTTACTGCCACCTCCACTGCTGCCCATGTGATTTTTAATAGAGACTTACAAGCCTCTTTTGCAGTTTCTCCGTCTCACAAGGCTTGCGGTCCCTATTAAAAATGGCAGAGGGAGGCAGCAGAGGTGACAGCAAATAATCTGTGAATAATCAAATCCGCAAAAGTGAAACCCACAGATGTGGAGGGCTGACTGTACAACCATTAAATGGACAGGACCTTTGGCACTTGTTTCACCTGGCAATCCTGTAAGTGTTAAAATATTAGGATCTGTTTAGAAGTAGAAAATAAAACAGGTGGCAACCCACATTCGTTGTACCAAATCTGACTGAATCTACAAGCACTTACCAAATTTTTAAGAGCCAAACTCTCAAAGTCCTCTACGGGGATGGACAAATCTGCCAGTTTCAGTTTCTTCCACAATCATATTTTTAAAAACCTCAGCCCTGAATATGACTTTCCCTCCCCAAATTGTGAATTTTGGAAGAGTCTTGTAAAAGCATGGTCACTGACAATTTCATTCCTTTTTCTGAAAACATCAGCTAAGTACCACAATCAACAAAACCCCATGTTGCCTCTCCCATTGGTCCTGACAGAAGGGGAAACTGTTGAGACCATTTTGGTTTGTCTTCTTGGCTGATAAGTCTTTGCATACTGATGCCTTGGTAACCGGGTATCCAGGTTTTATGTGGTGATGTTCTCTCTCCTCTCCTCTCTTCTCCATTTTCCATGTTAGATACAGGGATGTTTTCCATGTGTGTTATAATTCAAGAGCTGTATTAAGGAGAAACAATCCAGGAAATTGATCGACTGCATTAAACATCACAAGACAGTTCATGTTTTACACAATTTCTAGTTACACCGACTTTGCTTTTATGCCCTCTAGTTAATAGCCTCATCATTACTTGCAACAAGATTTCAGTGGCTAATCAATACTCCCAGGGGGTGTCAGCACCAGTTAGAAACACGCTAGGGAAAACAAAATGCGAGGCCAGGCACTTCTTGTAGTGTAAGAGCACTATTGTTATTGGTGATAAAGATGGGTTGAAAGCCACTGCTTGAAACCTTGCCACTGCCGCTGGGGCACCCAGGGGTCATATGGGAGGGGCTAGGGTATGAGTTCAATTCTTGTAAGAGAGCATGTGGATAAATAACACAGAGCTCTAGCCAAGAGGTTTATATATCAGAGTAGGATATAATGAACAACAGCAGAAGGCAGAGTCAACACTCTCCCCTAACCCCCACAAAAGAAAATGGTACATTATAAATCTGTTCCTGATTGCAAACAACTTCCTGCTGACATATAAACAAACTTTTATTAGCTTGTGTATTAAAAGGCATTTTTAAAATAATTTGATTATTTTAAGGGATATGCTCCAAATGCACATTTCCATATAGATAGAAACTTTTTTTTTTTTAATTGTGTTATAGTGCTGCATTCTAACGAGGGAAAGGCACTGTTTGTCAGGTAGTGGCTGCAAAGGTGTTTGTGTAGCATTTCTGGCCTTGTACACTTGAGGCAGCAATCATTTAATTAGGAGGTTTACTTAAATAACTTCTGAATTCATTAGCAGCTAGCCATAAATGACTTACTTGGCTTCTGTCCCTTCACTCTTCCTCTTATTCACTCTGCCATGCATCCCACTCTTCCTAAACTGTAGCTTAAACTGTGAGGTTTTCTGAAATGAATTCCAGGATTAGAGCTTGCTCTATTTCCCACAGCTTGCAGTCATTGATTTATATCTTCCCCACTCAAGGTCTGCCTTACTAATATGTATATTACAGTGATAAAACAATGCAACAACAATAACAACAATAAAACCATGGAAGCAGTTCTATGCCTGGTTGCATCAAGGTTCCTTCTCAGCAGCATTTTACTAATGCACATTGTATGTTCATGGAGGTCAAGAAAACCGCTCCCTCTCATATTCCCCAAAGACTTAATGCCACAAACAGTCACAGTAAGATTGTTTTATTAATGCTCATAGATTATTTGAAGGGACAAAATTCTTATCAGGAGTGATGTCCTCACTCACCCATAGCTATACCTTGTGCCAGTCCTTCCGTACCTGAGGTGGTTGCACTACAGGCATCAGCACTTGCATTACTGAAACAAAATCCTTTTTTCCTCCAACCCAGATTAGTGAGGAAACTTGAATTTTTTCATTTATTCCATACTGTAGCATCAGGGGGCAAATGGTATTTAGAGTGGGCATTGTTGGAAAGTCTCAAAGTGATAAGTAAGAAGCAGACCATTAAGGTTTTCCAACTCTCAATAGCTTAACAACAAAACAAAACAAAGCAAAACCCAAAGCAAACCACCCTAATAAATTAATCTATGAAAATCAAGGATGTTTTGGTGACTCTAAGGCAAACCTATCTTGGGGTTTTCTTGGAAAGATTCTTTGAGACTGGGTTTGCTTTTGCCCTCCTCTGAAGCTGAGAAAGTGTGCCTTGCCCAAGGTCATCCAGAGGGTTTCCATGGCCAAGTGGCTCAGTTCTAGTAGTGAAAGCAAATTCCTGGTTTGATCATGTGCTCTGTAGCATCTTTTCCCACAACTCTCTGTTTCCCTTCCTGAGCCATTAGTTTACACTTACCACTGTTTGATAGACCCTGAGGTTCTGGTAAAAAAACCCAACAGAAGAAATCTTGAAAGTTTGAAGTTCGTCTAGTCCTGGGTTAAAGATTTCAAAGGCTATAAATCTTCATTTAATCAAGTTGTGACCCACTGGTACCAATCCTTGCCTTGTGTCTGTTCCAGGGGCTTTTGCAGCGGGGGACTCCTCTGCATTGGAAAGTAGGTAGTTCAGAGTTCCACTGTCTTAGGTGAAAACTGAAACAGTGAAATGTTGGAAGCATCAGAGGGGCCAGTCTTGAATGACAGGTATTGTGGCCAATTCAGGGGTTGTCCAGAAGAGGAAAAAAAAAATATCTCTGGAAGTATTAAGGTTTCCAGTTCTTTTTATTTTGATTTTATTGAAGATTCCCAGGTTTGCATTCAAACTCTTTCTTCAAATATCCTCACTCTTCTTCCCTCTCCCTCTGACTGATGCAACCTGATTTTCACCATGCTCTACTAAACCTTCTAAAGTGCTTTAGTAAAACATTAGGATCACTCTGTTTTGGTGCAAATGTTCCTCTTTCCCTCACTTGATCTGTGTTGAATCTCTGCCCTGGAAACAATAATTGTCTTCATTGGTAGTGGCCATCTTAGTTGATTGTGGGGTAATACAGATATGTTACTGCCCTGGCTAGTCTGAACTTTGGGGATATTAAGAGATATCCCTTGATATCACAATTCGGCTGCACTTCTCTATTCCTTTCCACGTGCTTGAGAGGCCACCGGACAAGCATGTAAACAAGCTCGGCCGTTAATAGACGTAATATTCAAACTACAATACAGGCAGGCCAGAAATAGCTGACTCACTGCTTTAGGAGAGCTCCAGGCAAGTACTCTAATTAAGTATGCACGCCACTTACAAAAGAGCCTCCGCCCCGCGATGGCAGCCTGATGGGTAAACTATGCAATACCCAAGTACTCTGCGTCTGCATACTGGCTACTCTATTGTGAATCGCTGCGATAACTCAATCATGCAGATTCTGACCTTTCGGAGGCTTTGTCTCCAACTCCAAATCTATCGTTTTCCCCCAAGTACGGCATAGCCTGCAGTCACAATTCTCCTTATAAAAACTCTTGATTCCGAGACCTTCCTCGGAACGCTCCTGAGCTTCATCCCGCCTTGCTGCCGCTTTGCTTGGCGAGCCTCCCCTCAGCTCCACGTGCTGAGCTACATCGCACCCCAGCTTCGCTCTCTATTTTTCCTGGGCTTCAGGACAGGTGAAGTATCACCCAAACCAGCAGTTCCTCTAAAAATCCCTCTATACCACTCCAACCTTTATTTTCTTTAGTTATCTTGTATGAGTGTGTCGCATACACTGTTTTGCTTGTATTTAATAAACATTATTTATTATTTCAAATTTTGTGTTCTCCTTGACTTGACCCGACCCCGTAGACATAGGGTTCAAGATCTCGCTACGTCACACTGCCTCTCGTAACGCTAAGCAGTGCTCTGAGCTAATTTTCCCCACATTTAGTTGAGCACATTTTGGTGTCCCTCCCAGGACCCCCAGTTCGCAGGGTAACAGATAGCCAAGCAGAGACATATTTTATTTTGGAAGACACTGGCATAATTTAAACTGATCTAGGAAACAGGAATGAAAAGTCCTTGGTAATGTTGGGAGTTCTCAAGAAATACTTTGAAATAAAGAAAACATCATGCAAATCTCCAAAATATAATCAGTTTGTACAAGAAAAAAAAAGCTAGGACTTCTAGACTTTTTAAATCTTACCTGGGTGGGTCCTCATTTGAAGTTTTACCTCTGTTCGCCTGGGTTTTCTGTTCCTTCATTGTCCAGGTGGAATGACAAATGCAGTTTTGGACGTCATTATTAAAAAAGAAAGTACAAATCAATTGGGAGAGGAGGAGGGAAACAATATGGCCACCAAGACAACCATAGAGGAAAATGTTCCATTCCCAATGTACAGTTCCATACTTTTATTTCCAGAAGACAGACAGAATATACTAGACACAACCAACTGTGGAATAAGGCATATCATTTATATATTGATTAATTCTTAGTTTTATATATACATTAACTCAATGCAATGATAATTATTTTCACTGTTGTTCACCAAGATTTAAAATCAGTACATTATAATGATAATGAAAAATAATAACACATTCTTTACATGAATGTAAAGAAACAAACAGCTGTAACAGACCAGATTACACCTAAAAACAAGGACCTCATCATTCCTTATCATTCCATAATGAGTTTGGAGTTCTCTAAAAACTGATTATTTTCTTACTTCTCCTTTCTAACATTTATCATTTATCATTATGCAGACTGTCCCATATATTCTTACACACCACTGCTGGTAGTGGAGGGGTGTGTTCCTCTAAAGCTAATAGTCAAACAGTGGTTCCACTGGTAAATCATAACCGTAACTTTAAAATATTTCAGTTATTATAGCGGGAAGATATACCTGGAAGACATAGTGGACAGCCCTTTTTCCCTCCTTGGCATGTCAGCATCTGCAGCCTGAGGCAATCATCTCACTCTCCTTAATGACAGAACCAGCCCTATCTATTGTACCTAATATATATATATATATATATATATATATATATATATTCACACACACACACACACGCGCGCGCGCGCACGCACACGCACACCCTCCAACTGACCCAGTTTAGTAGAGATAATCTTGAACTGACAATCTGTCATCCCACTGTTTGTAAAATGTCCTGATTTCTGCTCCTCCCATTTCCCCCACTTGTCTTTAACATTCTTCAGCTGCCGCAAACTGAATTCCAAGTACAAAAGTAGCTTGCACTGGATTTACTCAGCAGGGGGAGAGGAGGGGCAGAATTTTGCCTTTCCCAGTAGACTCAGGCAAAAGCAAACTGTTGCAGCCTTTCCCAGCTTATGTGCTCTTCCCTATTAAGAGCTTTTACCACCTTAACTATATTCTGATGTTGCTTGGCCACCCCCCCCCCCCAGTTTTTCATTTTTAAATGTTGGAAGGTATGAAAATATGATGTGAGGGGGTTTACCCCGTCCTGACCGAGGTGGTTAGCAAATTCCAGGTCTTGACTGGGGATCAAAACAAAGAATTTTATCCTGGTTTGAAAGTTCCTGGGACCCTAATGGCTTGAGTCCTGCCGTTTCCTCCAAATCGGTTTTTCACTTACTAACTGTGAGGCCTCTGCCTTGAGATTTTCAGAGTGACAAGTGGAAAATTGCTCCATTAGCAGAACAAGGGAAAATTAATCCCGCCCAGCACTGATTTCTTTTTTCCACAGTCACAGAAAAACTTTGTATTGAATGTGCAATAATGAGGAGGGAAAGAAACGATTAAATAAAATCACACAGGAGTGGAATGATTCCAGATTGACACCTCCCTCTGCACTGTGACTTGACTCTTGCACTAATTTTGCTACCTCTTTTCGGGTGGCTGGAAAGAGGTGATTTTGAATAGAAGTTAATTTCAGAAAGTATGCCTACAGGGTCTAATGCAGAGAACTGGCTGAAAAGGGGAAATGAACATGGGATTTGTCAAACAGGTGCGTTCAGGTTTTATAGATCCTCACTCAGAGCTATTGCCAACACCTGGCAGTCTTGGGAGGCTTGCAGGGCCCTCCTAATACCTAAGCAATTCTCCCCAGATCCTGTTACCCTGTGTACTGGGGGTCCCGGCAGGGACACCAGAATGTGCTCAACTAAAGGTGCGGAAAATTAGCTCAGAGCACTGCTTAGCGTTACGAGAGGCAGGGTAACGTAGCAAGATCTTGAACCCTATGTCTACGGGGTCAGACCAAGTCAAGGAGCACACAGAAGTTGAAAAAATAAATAATATTTTATTAAACACGAGCAAAACAGGGTATGCGACACATTCACACAAGATACCTAAAGAAATAAAGGTTGGAGTGGTATAGAGGAATTTTTAGAGCAGTTGCTGGTTTGGGTGATACTTCACCTGTCCCGAAGCCCAGGAAAAATAGAGAGCGAGGCTGGGGTGCAATGTAGCTCAGCACGTGGAGCTGAGGGGAGGCTCGCCAAGCAAAGTGGCAGCAAGGCGGGATGAAACTCGGGAGCGATCCGAGGAAGGTCTCAGAATCAAGGGTTTTTATAAGGAGAATGTGACTGCAGGCTATGCCGTACTTGGGGGAAAACGATAGATTTGGAGTTGGAGACAAAGCCTCCGAAAGGTCAGAATCTGAATGATTGAGTTATCGCAGCGCTTCTCAATAGAGTAGCCAGTATGCAAACGCAGAGTACTTGGGTACTGTATACTTAACCCATCAAGCTGCCATCACAGGGCAGAGGCTCTTTTGTAAGTGGCGTGCATACTTAATTAGAGTACTTGCCTGGAGGTCTCCTAAAGCAACGAGTCAGCTATTCCTGGCCTGCCTGTATTGTTGTTTGACCATTACGTCTATTAATGGCCGAGCTTGCTTACGTCTTGTCCGGTGGCCTCACAAGCACGTGGAGGGGAATAGAGAAGTGCAGCCGAATTGTGATATCAAAAGGATGTCTTTTAATATCCCCAAAGCTCGGACTAGCCAGGGCAGTAACAATCCCCTGAGTCCAAATTTCTCACTGAAATTTTGGTGCAACCTTAACCAAATTAGGACGAAAGCTGCTTCCCCGCCATGACCTCACCATCCCATTTACAGGTAGCACCAACGTTTTAATCAAGTGGTTTCAAGGGAGCCCTTATAATGGCAGTGAGTATTAGTGAGAGAGCATTCTCTCTCCCTTGCCTTTTTAAAATTTTAAATTGTACAATTTCACCCCCAGAATGCTACTGAACAATGTGGTATCACAACAGAGAATGTCTGTAGGGCAATCTTAGGAGCAAATGCTTTGCATGAAAAAGATTCCAGGTTCCTGTTGTTCTCCTAGGTAGAGATGATTAAAAAAAAATCATTCACAGGTGTGAAGAGCCACTCCCAACAAATGTTGTTAATACTAAGTTAGATGGAACAATGGGCTGACTCTGCATAAGGCCAGTTGGTATGTTCCTGTGGTACAACTCAGGAGTGTGTTCTGGGAAACTGACAGACACTTTCTTTCATGGCCACCTTCAGAGGCTCTCATGGGATGAGGCTACATCATAATGATATAGCATGCCTGGCAAATTCTGGGAAGTGGAGAATGGCAGCTGAATGTCCACAAAACCTCACCTGCTGCCATTGCTATTTCAGCTGTGGGAAAACTATAGTTAAAAGTGCTTCTAAATAAAGAGACTGAAACTGCTACTGCTTGCCACCAAAGTAAGCACTTCCCAGGATCTCTTCAAACTGTAAAGTGCCCTTTTCTAAATTTTCCACAGCTTTAGGAGCCTAAGATTCCCCCTACCATTATTACTTATATTCATAAACAGGGTGATTATAAGCCTACATTATTAATGATATTTGAAAATTCAGGGAGGAAGGGTTGAATGTTCCAAAGCAAGATAGGTCCCCACATCACCTTGTGACTACATGCTAATGGAAAGGCTACAAGAGTTATTTGTACTCCACCAGTTTGGTGTAGCTGTTTGAGCGCTGGACTATGACTTTGGAGACCAGAGTTCAAATCCTCACTCAGCCATGGAAATCTACTGGGTGACAATGGGGAAGTCACACTCTATCAGCCTCAGAGGAAGGCAAAGGCAAGCTCCCTCTGAACAAATCTTGCCTAGAAAGCTCTATAATAGGTTCACCTTAGGGTCACTGTAAGTTAGAAGTGACTTGAAAGCACACAACAACAACGACAATGTCCAAATCCCCAGTCTGTAATGTGCAGACCAACTCCCAGTTCGAGAGTGCCCTTCTGTTGGCCTCACACAGAGCCACAGAATCTTAGAGCTGGAAGGGATCACAGGGACCATCCAGTACAACCCACTGTCATGCAGAAATAACAAACTAAAGCACTCCTGAAAGATGCCCACGCAACTTCTATTAGAAGACCATCAAAGACAGAGAGTCCACACCCCCAGGCAATTTTTTCCACTTTTGAACTGCTCTTACAATAAGTTCTTCCTAATATTTAGGTGGAATCTCTTTTCTTGTGATTTGTATCCATTGGTTCATATCCTAATCTCTAGAGAAGCAGAAAAAAATCTGGTTCCATCTTCTAGATGACATCCGTTGAGATATTTAAAGAGATCTAAAATTTAATTCAAAACATTTGAAGGATGCTAAACTGCCTATGCTTGACTGAATAAGAGCAATCACTGGGGTGGGAGGATTATATTAAGGCTTATGTTTCTAAGCATTTTGTGGCCTGAGGTGGAGCAGCAGTGGCAGAGGTATAGGCATACATATGTACACAAAGCCCGAAGGAGAGGCACCTCTTCTACACCTTGGCAGTAAAAATAAAACAAGAATCAAGAATCAGTAATTTGCCATCTTTTAATGACACTTGAAATCAGTTTTCCCAAGGGCAGCTGACTCATTCTGCCCAATTTCCCCTTGCAGAACTTTGTGAAAGCAGAATTTTATGAAAGCCAGTGCTGGCGCCGGTCAGCTGGAGACAGTTCAAACTGTTTAAAACACACGGACAGAGATTTTGAGCAAGAGTGAGGCTTCAGGTGTCTTGGATAACCATCGCTCCCTCTTGGCCCCTGAGCGTGCTTGCTGCCTCCAGGAAGTCTCAGAAATGCTGTACACAAATCAAGCTGTGCCTGACCACATCCTGAGTGTGATAGGCACTCAGAAATGCACAGGGGCCTCTCTAGGTCTTTTGAAAGCTCCAGCGGTCCTATTCCACTGGCTATAGGGATTTACTGACCTTAACACGCATAAAACTGGCGAGGCAGTGTCTGCTTAACAGGCTTACTGATGCAGTAACTGGAAGACTTGACCTTCCACAGTTTCAAAAAGAAAACCAACCCTTTTCATTCCCCAGGTCAACCAAGAACAACAGGAAAGTACACTGAGGTGAACAAACAGTATGGATAGCAACAAAAACCTTCTTTTCCTTATTAAAGAGAGTATTCCAATGAGAGCCAATGTGGTGTAGTGATTGGAGCATTGGACCCTGGAGATCAGAGTTCAACTCCCTGCTTGGCCATAGAAGCCCACTGACTGGATGACCTTTGGTGTGCCACACACTCTCAGCCCCAGAAGAACCCATGACAAGTTTGTCATAAGATCACCATAAGTCATAAATGATTTGATAGCACACAGCAGCAACATTTCCACTGTGGATATCTTCACCCATTTCTGTATTATATCTTATTCCCTACAGGACACATTGCCTCAGATAAGTGGTTCTTTTCCTAGCTCCCCTCTTGTCATCATTTGACAGTCACCCATCTATTTGTTAATGCGAGCACTGAAAAGAAACCAATAGTGACTTATTAGGCTTTGAGCTCAATATCCGTAAATTCCTAGTCTGAAACAGAGGAGACCCTGTCTTTCACAGAATCAACACCGCTCATGTCTTCTGTCCCTTTAGGCAACCCCTCAAATATAAACAGCTGCTTCCGTTTTTTGTTTTTTTTAAACCAGGAATTTATTTGATATCAGTAGAATATTTGTTCAATAAGCACATTGCTCATCTGTGAGTGCAGCAAATATAATAGGCATCTGGCAAAACAAACACACCTAGACCATTTCCACACAAGTCTGTTATAGCGTGATGATTCCACTTTCAACCTCCTATGGAATCCTGGGGTTTGCAGTTTCGGGAGGGGCCAGGTGGCCCCTCCCGAAACTGCAAACCCCAGGATTCCATAGGAGGTTGAAAGTGGAATCATCGCGCTATAACAGACTCGTGCGGAAATGGCCCTAGTCTAGTGCATACTACACTATGGCTACAACCCTGTACAGCTCGGTGTAGCATCATAGTTCCACATGCAGAGCTACACTACACTGAGCCATGTCAACATAGCCAGATACTTCTGTGATACCCTTCCCCCAATTCTGTGCCAGGCACAAAATGCCCATAGTGAGATTCCATGACCAGTCCAGGGGGATGGGTGTGTTGGCTCCTGCAGAGGGAGGAAAAGAAGCAACTAAAAATAGACATATGCAGGAATACGGTTAATTTAAACCTGCATAGGCTCTCAATAAGCACATCATAGAGCCTCCAATGTAAATAGCTATCTGCATGGTTTGGAAATATTATTGTACTCCTCACTGTGTGTTCTGCCACCTGCCACCCTCATGGCCATTTAGTGGCTAGGGAAAGATGGGGGCAGAGAGGTGGGCAGGTAGCATCTGGCTGTGTTCCTTCAGTTGGATGCACAAGGATGACATCATCATCCTAGACCTCTGGAAGTCCTTAGAAAACATCTGGGGGGCCGTGGAGGATGCTTGCTTCTTCAAGCATCTGGCAGCAGAGCCAGAGCCAGAGCCAGATGCCACCTGGTTGCCCCTTACCCTTTCCTGGCCACTAAGTGACTGTGAGCTGTGTATCTTGACTCCAGAACAGTACATGCAGATCTTTACCTTTCCGAAGCCCAGAACAAATGCATCATGCAAAAGAGATACAGGATACCTCTTTTGACAGCTAGAGTACTTATGCTGGTGTAATAGGGCTGCAACGGCAGCATGTCACAGGCAGCATAATCACCTACATCTCCTGATCTGAAAAAAAGAAAAAAAGCACCCATTGGGAGGTGTCACCTCCAAAAGACTTCCCATGAGGTTTAATTGGATGTAGGAAGTGAGAGCCAGCATGGTGTGATGGTTTGAGCATTGGGCTATGACTCTGGAGACCAGGGTTTGGTTGTACGCTTAGCCATGGAAACCCATTGAGTGACTGTGGGCACATCACACATTCTCAGCCCCAGAATATCCTGAGATAGGTTCGCCGAAGGATTATTGTAAGTCAGAAATGACTTGAAGGCAAACAACAACAACAATAACACAAGGAAGCTGGAAATGCTGCATACCACTGGAGAGATGACTGTAAAATGAAAGACAAGCTCTCTTGGGAGTACAAACTAAGGTAAGGCCAAGAAGTGTACAGCTCCTCCATGAGAACTGCAGCATTTTTGAATGCTATTTATTTTCTATCAAATTTGAATTCAGTTTACATCAATTGAAGTAAGACAAGGCAAAGGGGAAAAGTGGAAACAGGAGAGAGAAATGGGGACTTTACACGCAACTGGATAACAGAGGATTAATCAAATAAGAATGATCAAAAAATGTGGAGGAGATTGTCAACACAGTATTGACTCCCCAGTGTGCTCCTTACCCTGAGCTATGGGGATGGTAATAGATATATATGATGGGCACAATCCCACCACCCTGTTCCGTGCTTTCCTGTCCACAGATATTCTTAGCAGGTGGTTGTTGTTGTTGTTTCTGACTAACAGTGACCCTAAGGCAAACCTACCATGATTTTTTTTTCTTGGTAAGGCTTGTTCAGAAGTGAGTTTCCCATTGCATTCCTCTGATGCTGAGAGAGTGTAACTTCCTCAACATCACCCAGTGGGTTTCCATGGCCAAGTAAAGATTTGAATGCTAATCTCTCAGAATCCTAGTCCAGTGCTCAAACAATACTGACTCTCATGCAGAGCAGGGCTGATGTGTTTTTCTGTACAGACACCATGCTTTAATTTTTGTCTCAGACTGCAAAACCTAAGGATAGACAGCCTTTCCCTACATTGCATTGCCAGCTTGCCCAAGGCCTGGTGCCAGTGAAAGAGATTTCCATCTCCTTTTTCCAAAGGAGGAGAGTGCATGGGGAGCTACCAGTAGCAGATTTAATGTTAGCGATCCTAACCTTAACCCTAACCCTGACCTGGAGTCCCACAGCAACATAATGGCAGCATGAATGCAGTATGATGTCCTTCTTGTGCATGGATAGTGGCCAGTGTGGGGCACACAAGTTGGCAACTGCAGGATATTATTAATATTTCTATCTGAAAGACAAGCATGTGAAGCTTGGATAGAAGCTTGTACACTCCAGGACTCTGAACAAAGAAATGATGGGCTCTAGTCTTGAGGGTTGTCAGTCTGATTCACTGGAGAGGAAAAGAAGTAGATATCTAAGGGCAAACCTGCCTGTCACATAAACTTAATGCTTAGGTTTTCCAAATGCCATGACTGTTGGAAATGCACAAGATGTGTTGCTCATGCTGACGTCTCTTGCATCTCCTTACCTTATTTTTCTGAGTTCAGCTCATTATCCTTTGCACTGAGGGACCCCAAGTTTGAGGAAAACCTAACTCTGGAGATAACTTCAGGCGTATACACAAATGAAGTCCCCTTTCCCTCCCTAGATTAAGCCTCTTGGAAATTATCATAAGTATTAACATCGGCTGTAGGAAGAGATTTTTTTAAAGTGTTCATCCTGACAGCTTTACAATGAGTATGAATTCACAGGGACATTCTCTGTCAAAATAATGTGTTTGGCCTTTGTCAGAAGTAATTACTCCAGACAACTCAAGAATCATATCCTCAAACTGACCTGGTTAGGATCCTTTTGCTGCTATTAAGCACCTTTTCTTTGTTTGCAATGTTTGTATGCTGTCCAATTTCTGACATTTTCGGAGTGATTAACAATAAAATTTAAAACTATAAAAAGGAAAGTAATCACAAATTCGAAATGAAATACTACAACATCAGCCTTGTCTAGGCGAGTTAATCATGGGACTTGCAGTACAACAATATCTAGGGGCCACAACTTGCCCCCTAAAGTATCATGGGCAAACAATAACATGGCAGATCTAAAGGCACTTTAAAGTCTTGAAATGAAAAGACCATAAAGTGCATTCTAGGGAAGGCTTTCTGAGGAGGGCATTCCATAACCAAGCAGCCACCTCTCAAAAGGCTCTCTTTCTCGTAGCTATCCACCCATCTCCATTTATTATTTATCAAGGGTACAGAGAAAGTTATCTGAAGATGGACTAAAGATCCAAATAGGTGTACATGAGAGGAAGTTATTCTTGGAGTTACTTTATGTCTTCTTCCATTAAGACATTGGCTATACTGAGGAAGGTGGATATATGGTTCTCCAAATGCTGTTGGGCTGCATTTTCCATCATCCTTTATCATTGACAATCTTGTTAAGGCCTGATGGGGCTTACAGTCCAACATTTGAAGGACCACACATTCCCCACCCAAGGCTGTGCAAACATCTGGCCAAGCACCAGGAGTTATGGATTCTTCAGTGGAACAGAATGACTGGGTTGACTGAGAATGGCATCCAAGACATATGGGCCTAGATCCTATTGGTTGTCACAACTAGAATATACCCATTGAATGGGTGGAATTTACATAAGTATTGACCTACTATTCATCAATTGATTCAGTAGATTTATTGTGCTTGAGACTATTGATAGGATTCAGGCCTAGGAATAGCTTAATGTATTAGTGAGAACAGTCAAACTAGTTGCAAGCCACCCTGGAAACCTTTGTAGCTGAAGCATAAGGTATAAGTTGTTGTTGTTGTTGTTGTGTGCCTTCAAGTCATTTCCAACTTATAGCAACACTGAGGCAACTCTATCACAGGGCTTTCTGGGGCTGAGATGTGAGGCAACCAAGATCACCCAGGGGGTTTCCGTGGCTCAGCAGGGAATCAAACCTTGGTCTCCAGGGTCATAGGCCAATGCTCAAACCACTACACTATGCTGGCTCAAAGCATTCAGAGTATTTATTTAAGGTGTAAATACTGTAAAATCATAAATGAATGGGTGGATGGATGGATGCAGTGGGGAAGACAGCTATTTATGAAAGAACAACTTCAAAGAGAGATTCCAGGAGGGGGAAAAAAGATGAACTGGAATGAATAATGGAGTTCATTCTTTTTGTATGGGCTTGAATAGAGATCATGGTTTCCTATTAACTATAAACAATAGACTTACAATGCAATTCTAACTCTGCTGCTGTCACCAGTTGTTGTTGTGAATGATTACTATGCTTGTTTTTTAAGGTGTGGTTGAACTGTGACACAGTCTTTTAAAATTTTGCATTATATTACCACTCATAAAAATTGCTTTTTTTAAGAAAATGGTATTTGCATAGATACCTTTTGACTCATGAACATCAGATAATATGGATCCTTTTGATTTGACTTGAATTATAGCCCATTTTTCTTCTACAACTGTGAGCCAAGGTGACTCACAAGATTATCTAAAAGGGTACAGACAAAAGCCACAAAATTATAATGTTAAAATGCAGTTGAATTAAAAATAATTTAAAAGGATAACAGTAAAACCAAGTGTGTGTGTATATGCACCTTCAAGTTGTCTGTTTCCTCAGCACTCAGTCAGTTGCCAAAATCCTGCCTGAATAAAAGAGTCTTTGTCAGTTGGTAGATAAAGTTAATAAAAGGTTCATAAAAGGTTATGTCTGGAGCTTGGAAAAGTTATGATTCAAAGCTCTAGTTATGCCAGAATACATTTGTTAGTCTTTAAGGCACTGCAAGGCTCTGATGAATTAAGGAAGGGATAAATGGGTTGAAGAAAGACTTAGGTGAAACTCCTTATTGCTGCTGCTGATTCATGAAAACCCCGCTCTGAAATAGCATCACCTCCTCTTCTCCCTAGATTGTTCCTGCTCTGTCTCCCCTATGAAAGGTCTAGGGTCTAGACTCTAGACAGATATCAGGGCAACAATGTCAAAAGGTAGAAGAACTAAGTTCTTGGCTTAGGCTCAGGTAGAAGCTCTGATGCGAAGAAATCTGGTGGCTCTGGAAGTGAAAAAGACATCCACATTGTCCAGAATCCTGTTCATTAGTCCTAACCAGAAAAAGCCCATTGAGTTAATAGCTGTCAATATGTAGGTAAATCTAATGGATATAATGGGCCTAGTCTCATAAGGGCTAACAAGAGGATTTAGGTCATTAGCTATTTCACAAAGTGATCCTGCTCATGATCTAAGAGACTATTAGCAAAATGTCTATCTTTATCAATCTGAAACAAAAACTAAGTATGTTCTCTACATCCGCCCTGCTCACCATATGGGGAAACAGAATAACATGAAACTGGGTGGTGAGATTGCCTCTTGGAAAATATTCCAGTCCCCATAGGTTAGAATTAGGATGATTCCTGGAGTCAGAGCTGTGTTGACAAATTCGCCTATACTTTTTATTCATGTTCATTTGATACAAAATAAATAGCCTTCAAAAAATGTTGCAGTTCTCATGAAGGAGAACTTAGTGCCAAGGGATGTGTGTCAACAGCTTGATTCTCATTCTAAAGGCATCTTTAAGGTGGTATGGAGAATCTCCAGCATCCTACACTCAAATCTAAGGAAGCGACTTTTCCCCATGGACTTTTTATTTTTTTTTTTAAAGCAGGGAATGCAGATCAGGAATTTTTAACAAAGTGATCCTACCCAGGATCTAAGTGACTACTAGATTTTTTTTCTTTAATCTTCAAATGATGTGCAAATAAATGGGTACAACTCAGAATGTATGTCTTTGAAAAATGGATATTTAAGTGAAGAGGAGAAATGTGTACAAAAATGCATACATGAAAAACAAAATGGCTGAGATCCTCCATCAAGAGATGTAGCTATGATGATGTAGCTACATCTTCAGATACCAATTCCCCACCTCCAACCCTAACTTTTAAGCCATGCTGTCTTCTCCAGCAAAGGAATTTCTTAAGCACTGGAGAGCAGGGCAGTGAATGACGAGGCATCCATGCCACTTCCGGTTTCCGTGTGTGCTGTCCTGTTGCAGCTGTATTTCACAGCATACACCACTACTGGGAGAGGGTTGGCCATGTCATTGGTCATTGGTCTGCTCTCCATCACCTCAGGAATTGCTTGAGGGGAGTGTATGGCTTAAAAGGTTATGTTGAGGGGTGCTTTGAGTCATTATGGAGGCTCAGTGACTGTAAAAGTGAATTACAATCACAGCATCATAAGTTGGGCTTATTACATTGTAATTACGGAACAAGATGCCAGTTGACATTTTAAGAAGTGTGTATGTTAGAAAACTTACATGTCAAACTGAGGATGAATTTCTATGTGAAAAATAAGCCACCAAATCTTGTAACATGGATTGCCAGAAAATGGATGTAATAAAACTTGGACTGAGAAATATCTTGCAAAGAACCCCAGTCCAGTATAGAGGTCCAGAATGCAATCAGAACATTAGAAACACAGATATAGTGGGTTGTGGAGACCTTCCATAGAGATATAAGAAAGGATGATAAGAAAGTGTGAAATGTAGTGTGGACTGCTTCTTAATCATATGCAAACATTATTCCATCCCCCCTCACCCCCTGTTTTTTTGTTTCCCCATACCGACTGGTATCACCATGTCTGGTCTTCATTAGGCTGTTGGGGAAGGATCTCCACAGCTGCTGATAGCATTCTCTTATGGGAATCTTTTGGCTACATAAGCAGTGACACTCATTGGCCTAAAACCTATGGTAAATCCTGGCTTTAGTTCTCATTGAATCAGGAGGATTTAACTGTGTGTTGATTTATCATTTAACAATTGATTGAATGAGTCTACTCTAGTTGGGACTATTCAGTAGGATGCCACCCAGAGTCTGAATGGGGAAGGTTATCTCAATGTTATACATGTTGAGGAAGAAAATGGGAATGCTTATGGCTGTGTGCTTACTGGAGGTAGTGGAGACCATTTGTTTATGAAGTGAATTTGGGAATACAACACCATGTGCCAAGTAATATGAACATGGATGATTGCTCTTGTGCGCAGCACAGCTGTGTCTTTGTGGCATATGGTCATGGCCTTAAGGAGGGTTATGTGGGCAGATGGTAAGAACCTATCATTCTCAGTCAGATATTCTGGGTATATGCACCACAACCAAGCATATCACCAGTTTGCACTATCTGCTTAATGCCTTGAGCTCTCTGTGCAAAACTAGTCAAGCTTTTTGTGAAACGAATTGTACTAGCGAATACCCAAAAGAGAAGTTAAATACCGAGGAGCTTGCATTTCTCCACTAATTTTAAAAGTTTAAATGCTGTTGGTGGATGTAACTGATTTTACAATTTGACCCATGAAATCTGGTGGCCTCTTAGAAAGATTGTACATAGTCTGTGTTTTGTGACAATCAGCAGGTCACTGTGAACACCAGTAGTAGAACAGTTTATGAAAGCTGACATAATATTTTAAATACAATTGATTATTCATTATGATGGTGGTACTCATTATGAAGAACAGCAAGTGCCTTCAAATACCATTCCCCTCTGTCTTGACCTACTAATAAAGATAGGGACATCTACTGACACATTATAGCTTATAGAGAATGATAGATGACACAAAGAAGGACAGGGTTGGGAATCTTTGTCCATCCGGATGTTTTGGGCTAAACTACTCATAATCCTGCACCTTTGGTTATGTAAGCTATTGCTTCTGGATTTGCGGTCCAGTTAGAATGGACCAATATCAACTTTTCTTTCTTTTAGACCCCTCTCTTGCATCATTATGGCCCTTTTCGCATGGCATTTCTCATGTGAAAGGGCCTCCAGAGCATTGTGCGATTGTGAGGAGTGTTTCAGACTACATCCTTGCAATCATGTGATGCTGCTTGGGCTGGCAGGCACCGATCGTGGACTATATCATTTTCGGCTTTTAGCCGAAAATGGTGCGTGATTGCACATTGCTCCAGGGCCCCACATGCACTTACCGTCTGTGCAGAGCTCTGGAGCTGTGGCCCTCGCACTTCCTCCCCCAGTGCAGCCTGGGAAGATACCCGACTGTGCTGCAGAAGGAAGAGGCGGAGCCCTCACGCTGCCTGTCGGCCAGCCGACCACTCCTACAAAGCAGAAGCAGCAGGGACGCGAGAGCCTCACGGAAGAGGCTGCTTGCGTGATCCCCGTGAGACCGCTCTGGATGGAGGTAAGGTGCGAAAAGGGTCTATATAAATGATAACTGATAATATTTTCATGGCAAACGTATGTTCTCACATCTGTGCACCCATTCATTCAGATATTGTGCTAATTTCATCTACCAGCAGAAGCTAGAAAACCCAACAAAACCCTGAATATTGTGAACCCAGCTACTTCACAAGCCTGACTCACCCTTTTCTTGGCATACTGCATCAAATCAGCTGCGGTGAGTCTGTGTGCGATTGCAACAATTCGGTATTTATTAGGAACAAATATCTATCTATCTATCTATCTATCTATCTATCTATCTATCTATCTATCTATTTATCTAGATATATTCTCATGAATTTGCAGTTCCAAAAGGATGAAGATGGGAAATATGTGAGTAGTTCCAGAATAGCAGCTGCAGACACATGTGAAATGAAATGAAATCAGTTAAGTGCTGATGCAGACATACCTTCAGAGAGAAAGGTTTTGGGCTTTTTTGGAGACCAGTGGTTGAAAAGTCCTCCGTGAAGTTCAGCATTGCTGCATTTTTTACCTCGGGAGTAGAGAACGAGTCTGGTTTTTTTTCTGCTTAGTGAGTGCCATGTGACTGGCTCAAGGTCACTTGGTGAGCATTCATGGATGAGTAAGGATCTCTCCCTGGGTTGCTTTGGACCTAGGTCAGTGCTGTAATCCAGAGGAAGAAAACTTTGTGCAAGTGGAGGCATGTATCCTCTAAAAAAGGGAAATACAACATATAGTTTGTGGGACCCCACTCCTGCCCACTCCTATGTGATATGGTGTCTCCTGAAGGGCCCAGAAACTCCACCTCCATCACCAATTGGATTTTATTAAAAACAGGAGAATAATACTCTGGGATTTATTTACTGAGTTTATTCTCTGCCTTTCAGTCAAGAGGCGACTCAAGACAGCTTACAGCAAAGTTAAAATGAAATACAGCTAAAAGCCTTATGACACAAAAATTAAACAAAAAGCAGTTAAATTAGCTACTGTCTAAAAATATCCATAATTTGAAATAGTATCAAATTGCTTAAAAGACATTGCAGTCAAGATAAAGATACACCCCCCATGTTAAAAGCCTATTTAAATAAATAAAAAGGAGTATTTTCCTGATGGAGGGAAAAGAATAGAGAGGAGGCCAATGTAGCCTCTCTTAGGAGGGAATTCCATAGCGTGGGGGCAGGCACTGAGAAGGCTTTATGTGTCCTTACAGAAAGGCCTGGGACAGTGATGGGACTATGAGAAATTCTCCACAGTTGATATGGGGAAGAGGGAGAAATTGGTCCTCAAGATCCTGGATCTTCTCCATCCCTGCCCTAGGTGGACAGAACATCCTATGCACACATATCTGTGCATCTGTATAGCCCCATTCATCTATCCCTTGATCCAGTCACAAAGCCCCGTTCACACATACCAACCACTTCTTTTTACACCTACTTCTTCTCAGATTTCAAAGTGAATCCTAATACATCCATTTTTGCCCGAAGAAACTGCTTTACATAGCTAAATATGAGATGATTTTTAAAACAGCATTTGGAGAGCCCAGACTAAACACCCTGAAAGCACCCATTCCTATCCGATATTGGAAGCTAAACAAGGAAGTCTGGTTTGTACTTGGAAGGAAAACTGCCAGGGAATACCAGGTACTATCAGCTATATTTCAGAGGAAAACAATGGCAAGTCACCACTGAGTATTCCTTGCCAAATAAAACCCTATGAAATTCATGAGGTTGCCATAAGTTTTACAAGTGATTTGAAGGCACATTTGGAGAACCACGAAGGGATGAAGTTGTTATGATAAAGCGTGGGAGTCTTTTGAAGTAAGTGTGTGTGTGTGTGTGTGTGTGTGTGTGTGTGGGCACCTCATTCCTTCAGGACTGATCTGCCAGGTTGTTCCTGTTGGGTGGGGCTGAACAGAATCACCTCAAAACATATTCCTGCCAGAGGCAAAAGATACTATGATATTCCCCTTTGTTATGGGTCCACAAACGCTCCTGGTCTAGGTCTGGTTTAATGGGCAAAATATGATTTAATTGGCAAAATACATTAATTGGCACTTGGAACCTGAGGTGACTGGAAAGTCAATCTGGGCAGAGGAAAATTACTGACTGAACATGTGTGATTGCAAGGCAGATCAGTCGACCCCTCTAGGCATAGTCGAAGTCACTGTCAGGCAGATTATCAGGCAACCATAGAGATAACAGGCTTAAGCTGAAGCTGAAACATTTCTGACAGCACACAATGGTCAAAGGAAGTTCCCACAATTTTGAGCAGTTTGATGTATACTTTGCTTGCTGGTTGTCACACTGTTGCTCTGATTGCCAACCAAGTACTGTTCTTAGGCACAAGTCTCTGGTCTCTCTGCTGCTTTCTGGACCAGTAGTTATCACCTGAACCCTAAAGCTCCTCTATCAACTACCTTCCTCCCTTTATCCTTTGGCTAGCTCTTATGTGCATGTGTGAATGTTTGGACCTCTTGTGTGCGTGAGTGAACTTTCATTAAAACACATTTTAGCTTATTTTGGAATCTCTAGCTGGTTCTTTCCTGCAAGACTCTGTAAACATTGGTGAAAAGATCTTGTTAGGTTACCCCTCTTTTGCAGGCCTCCTATATTCAAGCTAAATAATTCCCCACTGTCATGTGGAGGTACTGGCATTGTGGTTTTGAGGTAACACCTTCCCTATTCCATGTAGAGAAGCTGAATGGATTGCCAAGTGATTCCCATACTGATGATGGGATAAAATCCTCCACTATATCTGTGAGCAGCAGGCCAGTTCAGTTCCGGCCCCTCCTGAAACTGCAAACCCCAGGATTCCATAGGATGTTGAAAGTGGAATCATAGCGCTATAACAGTCCCGTGCGGAAATGGCCTGACTTTTACAAGTTACTGCTCTGTTCTTGTCCTCATCCCAGCTGTCAGATGTGGAAACCATGTGGTTTACTTCAAATACAGCTGGTGCTGACATCTGCCTAATCTGGAAACATCATCCTCGATATCCAACAGTCACGGATACTTTTTGACAGGATTTGGGTGACAACTACCAACATCTCATGACAGACATCAACTACTCTGAGAATATTCGACTGCTGATTTCACAGGTTCCTGTCAATCCTTGAGACTCAGCAGAAAGCCAGAATGAAATCACTGGAAGCTGGTTCACAATCATAACAACACTTTTGCTTTTGATGGGAAAAAAAAATCTTCTCCTGACATTTCCTAGTAAAATAAGAAAAATATAATTTGTTTGTAAGCAATTCATATATGAGGAAGGAGATGGGGGAGCAGAAAAGGATGAGGTATATAGTTCTCTCTTTTCTTCCTTCTCTTCTCCCATTTTGTTCTGTGTATCCTATACAGCAGGGGTGCCGAACTCAATTTCATCTTGGGCCTCATCAGCATTATGGTTGTCCTGAAAGGGCCAGTTGTATCTGTGGCCCTTTCCACATGTGGAGGGGGAAACAGGGGAAAACGCGCCAAAACGGAGCTTACCGGCAACCGGGTAAGTCCGTCGCCATGTGGAGCAGCACGAACTCGCTGCTCCGCACTCCTCCAGCATCCAAAATGGCGGCTTCCGGCTGGCGGAGGCTCTCCACCAACCGGAGAAGCTCACCAGCCAGAAGCCCACCCCTGGCAGATCTGCAGGCACGCACTAGTGCATGCCTGCAAATCTGCACCGGAGCGTGGCGATGGAGCAGCACAGGGCTGTGCGCTCTGTGCTTTTTAAAAACCTCTGAAAAGAGGTTTTTAAAAAACACGCAGTGCCGCCAGTTCCAGTTGCTTCAGAGCGGATTGAGGTGCGGAACTACGAAAAGTAGTCTGCCCCAATCCACTCCACAGTGGAGACGACTTCCGTGGGAGGTCACTCTGCACCATTTTAATACCCCGGTGTGGAAAGGGCCTGTAAGACTACATAAATGTATCTACTCTTTTATCATATTAGATAATGATGTTTCTGCCCCCCAGCCCCTCTCTGTGCCTCTTTCTGCTCCCTCCCTGGTCTTTCTGCCCCCCCGCCCCTTTCTGTATCTGGTGAGCCCGATTCCCACATTGTGAGCCCCTGCCAGTATTCTGAAGAGCAGCCCAGCAGCCAGCTCTCACGGTCTACTTATACTTCTGAGGCTCTGCTGCTTAACTGTCGCAAGCCATGTGGAGCATTCCTGTGGTAACCTGTGGCAATACTCTGACAATGAGAATTGGGCAAAGGAGCAGTCAGAAGTAGAGGTAGATTGTGAGTGCTGGCTGCTGAGCCCCTTTTCAGACTACCAGCAGGGCTGCAACACGGGGATCAGGCTTGCCAGGCGAGAGGAGTGTCTCAGCTACAGGAGAGGTGCAAGGGCCACATGAAATGGCCTAGTGGGCCCGCAGGCCTTGTCTTTGACACATGTGCTATATGGGAATAAAGTTCAGTTTGTTTAATAAGCAGGCAGGCAGAGGATATATCAGTTTACAAGATTTTGGAAGTATACAACTTATGAAAAACCAAGGATCACTCTTAAAGATATGAGAATGTCAAATCATTTGACGATCCTGATGCATAACCTGTACTTAGGACAAGAAGCTAATATCAGGAAAAAATATGGAGAAAAGGAATGGTTTCCAGTTGGCTAAGGGGTCAGGCAAGGCTGCATTTTATTATCCTAGCTGTTTAATATGTACACTAAATATACTATATGTAAAGCAGGATTAGACTCAAAGGAAGGAGGCATGAAACCTAGAAGGAGGAACACCAGTAGATGATCCTTTGAGACTGGCAGAAAATAGCAAAGACTTGAAACAATGACTGAAGAATGTCAAAGAAGAAAGTGCAAAGGCAGATTTACAGCTGAACATTAAGAAAACAAAAAGAATGACTGCAATGATTTACACAGTTTTAAAGCAGGCAGTGCAGGCATTGAAACAGTTCAAGATTTTCTATACCTTGGCTCTTTCTTTAATCAGAATGGAGACTGCAGTCAAGGCTAGGACTTGGAAGGGCAGCTGTGAAGAAACTAGACAAGATCCTGGAGTGTAAAGATATATCATCGAATACTAAAATTAGTATCGTCCATGCCACTGTATTTCCAGTTTCTATGTATAAGTGTGAAAGCTGGTCAGTGGAGAAAGCTGCTACGAAAAGAATCAACTCATCTGAAACGCAGTGCTGGAGAAGAGTTCTACAGGTAGTGTGAACTGCTAAAAAGACAAATAAATGGATCTTGGAGCAAATCAAACCTGAACTCTCCTAGAAGACAAGGTATCTAAACTGAAACTGTCATACTTTGGATGTATCATGAAAGGCATGACTCACTAGAGAAGACAATAATGCTTGGTAAGTTAGAAACCAGTAGGGAAAGAGGATGACCACATTAGAGATGGGTAATTTATAGCATTTTAGTAATTTAAATTTGAATTGACCTTTTAGAAACACAGTTGAGGCATCCAAAGGGGCAGGTTAATCACTAACAGAATGTGAACACAGCAAAATACAGTGAGATCTCAGTACCTGCTAGGGTTTAGATCCAAACTCTCCCATGGATACCAACATCTGTGGATTTTCAAGTCCCATTATATACTATGACGTAGTAAAATGGCATCCCTTATATAAAATGGTGAACAACTCAAAAGGTTTGCTTCTTGGATTTTAAAAAAATATTTTCAAGATGTGGTTGGTCGAATCTGTGTATGCAGAATCCATGGACTGAGGGCCAACTGTATTAGAATTCTAGGTGTGACCAGGTTTTAGTATGTCACTCTGCAGTGCTAGAAATTTGAGGACTGAAAGAAAATTTCACTGAGAGCAGAATTCTTATTTTGAGGTGCCAGAGATCTCACGGGACTTCTGCATCAGAAGCCCTTGTTTATGTCTGAGCAGTCTGATCACGTATCCTTCAGTATTTCACAGATGACCAACAACATCTGGGGCACATATGACCAACAACATCAGAATTTGGTGAAGATGGCAAAAGTTATTAATGAGAACAAGACACAACCTAGGAAAACCTGCAGCAATTTGCTTATGCTTAAGTCTACAGGGAACATCAAGATTCCAGCCCTCCTCTTCTCATCCTTCCTGAATTAATGGAGTGTAAACTACTTCTGCACTTTGTCCTCAGTTTGCAGCAACTGAAGAAAGCTGAGAACAAAGAGGGAAAAGTGGGATGAAGTGGAGAAACCAGGGCATTTTAAAAGCGGCTGAAAAAGTGAGATGGCAGAGGGTTAATCAGGTCTGTCCCTGTCAGACTGATCGGATTTCCACACGAGGCTGTTATAGTGCTATGATTTCATTTTCAACATCCCATGGAATCCTGGGGTTTGTAGTTTTGGGAGAGGCCAGCCAGCCCCTCCCAAAACTGCAAACCCCAGGATTCCATAGGATGTTGAAAGTGGAATCATAGCGCTACAACAGCCTCGCACGGAAATGGCCTGAGACAGTTAGAGGGTATGTGATTGGTCAGCAGTTTTGAGCTTGTATGGTATGGTACTATTCACTGCCATTTTTTGCTGCTGTCATTAATAGGCTCTAATACATGTACCCTTTCATTGTTACATAGTGAACTGAACAATACCCATTATACCAGTTATTGCAGCTAACATGACTATATGTAACAAGGACTTGCAACATAAAAGCCAAGGCCCGCTTTTGAAAAGGCCCCTCCCTTTTTTTCCTGATCTGTTGCTTTGTAAGGGAGAATGGCTAATTGAAATTCATGCTCTTGGGCCCTATGAACCATTCAGAAGAATAAAAGCACTTAATCGCTTAATGAAATTATTGTCTCGGCAAGCATGAAAAGGAAAAGAGGAAGAACATAAACAACTTTATGGAAAACCCTTTGAAAATACTTCTCAGTGATGTTTCTATTCTTTTGTGGACTTTGTAACTCAATATGTTCCTTTCTTCACACTCTTTTATATAAAGACTGATTGCTAATGCTATTGATATATTTCTCAGCTGTGCTATTCAGCAATCATACACCACCGTAGGCTACAATCTTGCATGCTAAAGAGTTCAGCTCTTGATGATTGTAGCCAAGTTGGGGCCAGGGGGAAAGCAATATCCACTGGCAGTTCAGCTTATTACTCAGCCTAGAATTCAGAACCTGGGTGTGTTTTTTCCATTGCAAATTTAAAGCCACACAGCACGTGCCACATTCCTGATACATGTGTGTGTGTGATGTATGCATGCATGTGCATATGTTTGTGTGTGCACAAGTGTTCAACAATGGGTGGATGAGCTTATCCACTTTAAATGTGGCCACACCCACATTGGATTTATCTCTGCCCATGTGATCCTGTCTGATCTTGGAAGCTAAGCTGGGTCAGCCTTGGTTAGTATTGGGTGGGAAACTGCCAGTGAATACCAGATACCTTCAAAAGAAGGAACTGGCAACCCCCCCGCCCCGTGCATTCCTTCCCTAAGAAAACCCTGTGAAATTCATGGGGTCTCTGTAAGTTAACAGGCAGCTTGAAGGCACATACACACATTACTGGCATGTGTGTCATTCTATAGGATAACCCCCTGCCCCAAAGAACACACTCGGAAAAATATCAGTAGTTCACTCAGAAGATAGTCATTGATAACAACTGCATACTTCCACAGAAGTTGCCAGAACCGAGTTGTACGGCAACATTACATTTTCTTGCAAGTAATCCATTGCTAAGCTTTCATTGATTAGCAGTGTTGCCCTGGTTTTCCTAGGCTGGTGCTTTTCCCAGATTTTCTCACCCTTGAGCAGTTGTTGACTCACTTCCCTAGCCCTTTCCATACTGTCAACACACTTCGTCCTCATAAACTCTTCACACCTATTTTCCTGCTTTTATTCTCCCACTCCTCCCCTCTTTGCCTGGTTACATTATAGCAAATTCAACACATACAAGTAACTTGCAGGTAGATTCTACTACATGACAGCAAGCATAGCATTTAGGAGGATGTATGATATGCAATTGGTAACATAAGCATATCTATGAAAACAGACACTATTGTACATGTTGCCTATTATGACAGGGAGGCACTGCATCCTGACAATATGTCTCAGAAAGTTTTGCAAGCAGAAAATGTCACCTATATGCTGTATCCATATACTTTTTTTTAGAGAGATGAAGTCCCAGGTCACAGTCTTACACACTATAGTGAGTTGTACGGCATTTCAATTTTCATGATTGTTGCTAAACCTGCATACATATTAATGATTATATTCATACTATGTGCAAATTTTCTGTCCTCTTTTTTTTGTTTTTTAAAGCAGTGCAACCCTTTTATTAGTGATAGATAAGGTTTGCCATCTTGGCAAACTACGATTGACCACAAGTGCAAATTGCTTGAGACCCAATGTGGTGTAGTGGTTTGAGCTTTGGACTACAACCCTGAAAACCAGTGCTTGATTTCCCACTTGGCCATGGAAGTCCACTGGGTGACCTTAGGTGTGTCACACACTCTCAGTCCCAGAAAACCCCATGATAGATTCCCCTTAGGGTCCCCATAAGTTGAAAATGACTTGAAGGAACACAAAACAACATTTTGCTTGCAGACATAGTGCTAAATATGCTGTTAACCTGGCTTCTGGGGGGTCCTTAGGGGACACCTGGATTTTAATAAGGTTAGGGAAATTAGCAGAGCACTGCTTAGCAAAACAGAGGGCAGGGCAACGCAGCGAGATCTTTTACCCAGTGTTTATGGAGTCAGACCACACGAGAGATAGGACAAAATAGTTTCTATTTGATGGAATTTGCAAAGATATTCACCATACACTCACACAGCAATGCAGTTGTTCACAAAAGCACACAAGGACTATTGAGTTAAGGAGGGATCTGAAAAGCAGCTATATTGCACCTGATCGTGAAGTCTTCAGTCTGGAAGAAGCAAGGCGAAGGTACTCAGCAACAGGGGAAGGTTGAGGGGAGCCCCTGACTAGCAGAATGTGGGCCTACTAATCATGGGTGGGAATTCTCCAATGAGGGTCCTGAAAGGGGACCCAGTTATAGGGCACAACATGCCTTGGGAGCAGACCCCTTCCTGGAAAAGGATAATAGCTGGATCATGCAAATAGAACTTGCCCTGGTATATCTTGCTGTTGTAAGCATTAATCTCCTCGGGGGAAATAGCAATCCCCTCAAGGTACTGTTATGGCTGATGGCCCATTATAGATGCGGGCGTGCCTGTCCGAGGCTTCCTCTTGGAGATGTGACTGGGGGAGTTCTTGGTCTGACCTGTTGCCCTGTCTTTGACCTGGGTGTCTATGTTCCTGCCCGGTGAGCCTCTGGTCTGATATATTTAATATTAAATATTATACTTCCCTGGGTCTGGGTCTGATAACAGAGGTAACAACGCCTGGTGTATTTTCAAAGTATAATCATGTTACTCTGTCACAAAATTAAAAAGAAAAAAAAGAAAGAAAAGAAAATTGGTGTCATGGAAAGAAGAAATTGAGCAACACCTTTAAGACTTTACTTCAGCATGAGTTTTTCTGGATATTAATGTACTCCTTAAGATGCATTTGATGAATGCCATAAAAGGCTCATGCTGAAAGAAACAAGTTAATCTCAAAGTGCTTCTAGATTGAGCAAGTTAAATTTTGCTTTTTATGTTTGGTGTAAGTGTACATGAGTGTGCTTGAATCAATCCTGACAAGTAAAGCGTTTCCTAACTCCATTCTGCCAAACAGGACTGTGAGGGACAGTGCTCCTGTTTTCATGACTGCTTTCTTACCACCACTAGACTTCCTTTATTCTCACTGGGGACTCCTCTTCTGTCCAGGTTGCCAACTTGCTGGGACATTCTCCTTTTCATGTCTGAGAGAGCAGTTCTTTCCATCCCCTTCATACTGACCTGCTTTAAAAGGGGCAAGCCCCCAGGAGTTTACACTGGAAGTCCAGTTCCAGAGGCTACCCAGGGAAAACCCAGGCCAGTGCCAAGGCAATGCCAGTGTCTGTTGAAGTCAAACAGAGCAAAAATGTGAAACTAGGAAGGGAGTTGCCAGAGAGATCAGTCTAGATCCAAACCAGCACTCAGAGATACACAAAACCAAAGCTAACACGCAAGGTGGCAGGAAGTTTGGCTATGTTGTTTGCAGCACCACAATACGCTTGGCTGAAGTAATTTATAATTGGCAGTAAATTAACCCAACAGAGCTAATTTGAGTGGTATAGAGGAGTATAGTGATTTGAGGGCTGGACTAAGCCTGTGGAGACCAGCGTTTGATTCCCAGCTCACCCATGGAAATCCACTTGGTGACCTTGGGTGTATCACACACATTCAACCCTGGAAAACCCTGTACTAGGTTTGCCTTAGGGTCGACATAAGTTGGAAATGACTTGAAGGCACACAACAACAACAAAGCTGGCATTAATTTGTCATAGTTTACTTAAGGTACAGAAGAGCATCCCTGGCATTTTTGTTCTCCTCATTTCAACTGTTGATGCGTAGCATGGTGGAACTCCTCCTTTTTCATCCAAGAAGGCCTCTTCCAGCTAAGGTGCAGAGTATATGATAATGAAATCTAGCCTTGGCAAGTGAAATGCAGGACAGGGATCCTTTCCCTTTAATAGTTGTGCAGAAGAGGAAATTTCCACAAGGTGTGCTTGTTATACAAGCAGTCCCTGTTCAAATTCCTTCTTTTGGAAAACCATTAAAAGGACAAGAACCTTGTCCTGATGACTCTAATGAATTCCCAAGTCAGGTTAATGAAGAGCAGGCATACTAGAGAATGTCTGATCCTCCAGATGGTATTGAACTGCAACTCCTATAAGCCTTGGTAAAAATAGCCAGCAGTGAAGGATAATGGGAGTTACAGTACAGAGAGAGCCAAATTTTTCTTATTCTTGACTCAGATGAAAAGGGAAGGTACATGTTAAAGGAGACAGTTAGAAATGCATTCTGAGGTATACAGAAGGTCAGAAGTCCTCTGCCCACAGCCATTTATGCAAAGATGAAAGGATAGTGAGAGAGCAGCAAGGGCAACAAAGCAAGTCAGGGGCATGGCTGGCAAATCTGTGACTTGCAGTGGTGGAAACTAAACATCTTCTTGTCAGAACACATTCACTACATTTGATCAAACGAGAGCCAGGAGCTGGTGCTGGCTGCCTTGGAACATCTAGCGAACATGATTTATGTCAGACATGATGTCTTTGCAGCTTAAAAATAACATGCCTGTTCAGATGCTTTTTCAGGAGAATCTGAGACATATGCAAGTTCCTGGAGTTGTTGAGCATTTAATCATACAAAGCTCAACTGGCTCCATCTCAGGCCTTTTCTTAGACTGCTCTCCTCTCCCCCATTACCCACAAAAGAGGGGAGCACCATCTGTCAGGTCTGCTCATTAGCTGTGCAAGCTTGTCGGCCACTGCCTTGAAAAAAACAACAGTGTCAACAAAGCAGCTTTCATCACACTCTGCTAGCACCAGCCACAGAAGGATTTGGGCAAAGCGAATGCCTGAAAATGGCAGCTGGGCTGTGAGATGGTCACACTTGCAAAAGGAAATAGCAGTGTTTGGAAAAGTTACATTTTTGGATTACAACTCCAAGAATTCCCCCAATGAGCATGGCTGGTGGCTGCCATTTGGGACACAGCTTCTGTAGCCATTTTCAGAATGATTAACTCAAACCCTATGATAGTCCTGATTGGGCAGGACTGTCCTGATTACTTTTCTGTTGCCCCACCTTTTCGGCTGCTTTTAAGAGGTCCTGGTTTCTCTCTCATCTTCCCACTTTCCCTCTTTGTCTTCCGCTTACTTCAGCTGCTACCTACTGAACTCAAAGTGCAAAATAGTTTGCAGTGAATCAGCTATATGGGGAAGAGGACAGGAAGGGGAGAATTCTTACCTCCCCAGTAAACTTAGGCAAAAGCAGCCTGTTGCAGCCTCTCCTAGATTGTGTGTTCTTCCTCATTAATAACTTTTGCTATCTTTATCACATTCTGATGTTGCTGTTCCCCTTTTTGATCTGTGAAATACTGGAGGGTGTGTTAGCTTAGAAGAACCAGTGTGGTGTAGTGGTCTCAGCATTGGTCTACAACCTTGGAGACCAGGGTTCAATTCCCTCTTGACCATGGAAACCCACTGGGTGATCTTGGGCATGTCACACACAGGACCAGAAAACCCGGAGTTAGGGTCACTTTGAGGATGCCATTGGAAACAATTTGAAGGCACACAACAACAACAACAACAACAACAACAACAAGACAACAACAATGTTAGCTTTGGGAAGTCCAACTCAGAGATTTTCAGAGACAGCTTAAGGGAGGTACCAACACAGCTGAATGATAATACATGCCTGAGTCACACATCCACTTGTCACTTCTCTTTTTGTTACTTTAGTAACAAAAGTGTACTAAGAACTTATTGCTTCTGGTGATTCAGTATGACAAAGAGAGGCTGAGTTGAAGCAGATTCCCTCCCTCCCTCTTGATTTCTTCATACTAGGAAGCAACGAGACTGGTTAACACAGTCAGCTGGCTCTCAGTGTAGTAGCTGAAATATGATTGGCCTTCCTCCACTCTCATAATGGGGGAATGAGAACCCATAGCTGAAGTTCTGGTTGCAAAATATCTGGTGGTGCTTCATCCAGGCAGCTAGAGATCTTAGAGGGCGTGGCCATACCCCCAACACCACCTAGCAAATGGATGGTAACTATATTTATGTGTGTTTGACCCAGACCTCAGTCCAAAACTGCTTACTAACCCTTGGTCTTCATAGGTCCTGCTTGCATTAAATGGGTGATGGGAACAGGATGTTCATGTAAGACCTGCCCCTTAATATCCCCACCCATCTGCAGCATCATAGACCTTCATGCATTGAATATAAATGTCTGAAGAGGGCTCTGTACAGAGGTCCCATGACTGGGGTCCCCTCCTTTGCAAAGTTCCAGATCATAGGAGCTGTGTAAGTGTTTTCAGAAGAAGGTGATTACAGATACCTCTTCAGATCTTTAAACTCAACATACAGAAGGCTAGGATCTGAATCAATGGAGTCAAATTTTAAAGAAATGGAAAACAGATCTGGATATCAAGAGATTTCACCTAAACCTTAGGAAGTGCTCCCTGACAGCAAGAGCTATTTGAAGTGGAATGGACTTGCATGGATGGTGGTGGAGTCTCCTTTATCAGGGACCTTTAAACAGAGGCCATTTCTGTACTAGACTGTTCTAGTGTATTATTTCACTTTCAACATCCTATGGAATCCTTGGATTTGCAGTTTAGGGAGGGACCTCTGAGGATGTTGAAAGTGGAATAATAGCACTAGAACAGTCTAGTGTGGAAATGGTCAGAGATTGGATGGTTCTCTTTTAGGAGTGCTTTAGCCATGTATTCCTGCATAGCAGGGGTATGGACTAGGTGCCCTTTGCAATCCTTTCCCGTGCCATGAATCTAGGAAACCGCTGAGGGCATTGGGACTCTCTGAGGCAAGCCTTATGTGTATATCCACTTTCCCACTAACTATTTACATACAAGCAAGCAGGCAAACAGAGACTTAGACCCTTACTGCACTATGGCGCAATAGTGCTTTGTCCCAGTGGGATCCCTGCAGTGCCATTGCCAGGATGGAATTGAGACTTAAACACTCCACACCACACTTGGTCGGCTGCCAGTGGATGGTGGCATTAGGGACACTATTCTTCCTTCTGCAGTATAGTGTGAATGGAGGGTCCCATTCTCCACTTTTCCTGTGTGTCCTGTGGAAGGAAGTGCTATTGTGTGATCTGGCCTTTACCACCCACTCACAGCTGAAAGGAGTGTCATGGGAAAGGGGGCCATTACTGGATTTTTTCCGGTAATGGTATAGGGTGATTTATGATGGATGGGGACATGGCAGCACCTGGTAAGCAATGATGTTGTGTGATAACCCTTGTCCCAGAGCAGGAACAACAAGTTGTCATGCTGGGATGGCAACATTGGCCATTTCTGCACGGGGCGGGGGAATTGCCCCATGACGCTACTCACCGGACTTTTGTGCTCCCTGGTCCGGTGTTACCCTGTGTACTGGGGGTCCTGGGAGGGACACCAAAATGTGCTCAACTAAAGGTGGGGAAAATTAGCTCAGAGCACTGCTTAGCGTTACGAGAGGTAGGGTAACGTAGCAAGATCTTGAATCCTATGTCTACGGGGTCAGGCTGAGTCAAGGAGCACACAGAAGTGGAAACAATAAATGATGCTTTATTAAACACAAGCAAAACAGTGTATGCGACACATTCACACAAGATAACTAAAGAAATAAAGGGTGGAGTGGTATAGAGGGATTTTTAGAGGAATTGCTGGTTTGGGTGATACTTCACCTGTCCCGAAGCCTGGAAAAATAGAGAGCGAGGCTGGGGTGCGATGTAGTTCAGCACGTGGAGCTGAGGGGAGGCTCGCCAAGCAAAGTGGCAGCAAGGCAGGATGAAACTCGGGAACGATCCGAGGAAGGTCTCAGAATCAAGAGTTTTTATAAGGAGAATGTGACTGCAGGCTATGCCGTACTTGGGGGAAAACAATAGATTTGGGGTTGGAGCCAAAGCCTCCGAAAGGTCAGAATCTGAATGATCGAGTTATTGCCGAGGTTCTCAATAGAGTAGCCAGTATGCAAACGCAGAGTACTTGGGTATTGTATAGGTTACCCATCAGGCTGCCATCGCAGGGCAGAGGCTCTTTTGTAGGTTGCGTGCATACCTAATCAGAGTACTTGCCTGGAGGTCTCCTAAAGCAGCGAGTCAGCTATTTTCTGGCCTGCCTGTATTGTATAGGAATATTACGGCGATTATCGGCCGAACTTGGTGGTGTGCTTGTCCGGTGGCCTCGCAAGCACGTGGAGGAGAATAGATAAGTGAAGCCGAATTGTGATATCAAAAGGATATCTTTTAATATCCCCAAAGCTCGGACTAGCCACGGCAGTAACAATGGTCCATGCTGCTCCGGAGCAGTGCGTGGCTGCTGCTCTGCACTGCTCCGGGGACGAAAATGGCGGCTTCCGGTTGGTCGAGGCTCTTGACCAACCACTGAAGCTCACCAGCCTAAAGCCCGCCCCCGGCAGATCGCAGGCTCACACAAATGCGAGTCTGAGAATCTGCATAAGGGAGCCAGCTCACAGTGGAGCGCTCCGTGCTTTTGAAAGACCTGTTTTTAGCAGTCTTCCAAAGCATGCTGGATGACCACTTGGGGTCATTGTGGAGCAGGCTGGGGTGCGGATCTACGTTCAGTAGGTCCGACTCAGTCCGCTCCCAGGTGCAGATGTCCTTCCTGGAGGACACTCTGCACCGTTTTAAAAACCCTATGTGGAAATGGCCATTGTGTGGTAAGGACCTTAGGCTTAGTGACTGACAGAATGTATGGGAGAAATGAACACAAAGCAATGGTCTAACTGCAGTTTTTGGTCTAGTTTAAGTTAACAAACCTCAGTGCTAAAGGTCTTCTGAAAGCAGAAATCAGGTGGCCAGAAAGATATTGATGCTCCAGGAGCAAAATAAATGGTGTTTTTATTAGGATTTTAAAGATGCAGCAATACAGTTGAAGGAGAAGTTGGGATGGTGGTTCCCGGTAAAAATAATAATTTCAGAGTATTATACCTTGTATTACTTTCCCTCCATTCAAATTACAAATTCTTTGTCCAGAAAAACAATTGAGGACCAAAACCACCAGACCTCTCCACCCACCTTGATAAATGGTCTATGAATTGCTCCCTGAGACTCTGATCAAAAATGTTCAGTACTGCAGCCTAGGTAAGTCTCTCCATGGTGAGATTTCTCTTCTCTTGGTGATCTCTGTTTAGTAAATCATGGGAGGAATAATGCTTTAAGCACAAACCCAGAATTGCTCTGGCCCTGAGTAATTTCAGGGTGGGTCTATGAAAGCATGCAAAGAAAGGGGAGTAGTTGGCAGTAGAAGATTTAGCAACACTTGAGGAGGGAAAGCAAAGGCCGCCTTCCCTCGCATTCTTATTATGCAAACGGTGTGCTGCTTGGAGTGAAAGAGAAATGTCAAGTGGATTCAAATCCATAAAAGCACAGGCATTATTTGACAGGGAAAAATTATTATTTTTTTGCTTCCCCTTTAGACACCTTTAATGGAAGTGCTTCAGTGTTGTCAAAAGAAAATTAGAATAAAATTTAAAGCATTGGCAATGGAGTTGGTATCCTTTTATTCTGGATATTTTGGAGGTGGAGAAGGGGATTATCTAAATGGGGGGGGGGCATATTTAAAGGGTGGAATGATTTGGAAGAGAGAAAAGGGAGAGAGGTAACTGTGAGACTGGGGCCTTTGTATTATTTTCCTTTCTTATACCGCTCCTCCTCCTCTTCTTGTTCCTTTTTCTTTTTCAAAAATGATTTTTAAACCTGTCAAACCCCTGGCCCTCAACTCAAAGAAATAGAATTGCTGCCTCTAATTTCCTCTATGTTTCTTCTCATTTGCCCTGATTTGTGTTCCACCCCTCCTTGACTAGAATTTCAGGTCCCAGATTCTCCTCTACATTTCATTCCAGGACCAGAGCAGGTGACTGCCATTTGCTTCGGCTTCTGATAGGTACAGCTCATTCTTCACATTACTGATGTGGATATGATCCACACAACACTGTAAAAATAACATTCCACTCAGCATGCAAATGGTGCCCTGCGTTATGCTGTAACCTCTAGGATCCATCTTATATTGCTGCTCCTACCAGGTACGGCAGGCTATAGTTCAGAGGAAGGTGCAATGGCAAATCACCTCTGAATATTCCTTGTCTATGAAAGCCTTATGAAATTCATGCTGTTGCCATGAGTCAACAGGAGACTTGTGTGTGTGTGTCTGTCTGTATGCGCATGCACGCACACACGCACGCACGCACGCACACACACTGCTTCCCAGAGCTTGCAACTTTTGGCAGTTAGTGTCCAAAAAGGTAATCTTTCATAGTTCTCTTGCTGCTTTCTTGGCACTGTTCTTGCCAGTCACTCATGTCCTTCTACTACCTAATGAGTAATTTACCTCACCTTGGAAAAAGGGAAGTAACGGGATGGACCTTATAAGCAGACAATCACCATCTTCAGTCTCTCCAAATGCAGGGTTTTATGTAATGTGGAACTCAGTTACAAATAACTAGTTCCACAAAGAACTAGTTACAAATAAATAATTATAAGTACAGTTGGCCCTCCACATTCACTAGTGTTAGGGGCATAGGACCCTCAGAAAAATGGGAAAACCACAGATATCAAAATGAATGTGTGTGTGGGAAGGCAGCCAAAGCATGGTGAGGAGACCAAGTACTCAGAGTCTGAACTAGGTCAGCGAAAGGAAAGGAAAAGGGGGTGGATGGGTCATCATATTAGCTCTACATTTCCTCTGTCACACGAATCTCCTCCCTTGGGTATGTGGGGAGGTATTGGGAGAGGATTTGTGGTGCTGAGAAATTGGAGTGTGAGCTAGGCAGCAGCTGGAGCAGGAGGAGGAGAAGTAGGGGTGGGTTTTTAAAGGACTGTGCAGCCCGATTGGAGCTGCTGAGAAGGAAGGTTCCCCTGGTAAAGAAGTGCCTGAAGTGGAAGGCTGGGTTTGGCAAAACTCACAAATTGCTACTTAAAAGATAGCACTGTGCTTTGCAGAATAAATGCAACTATTTTAGTTAGTTGCAGGGTGTGTGTGGGCTCAGTGCTTGTGCTTTAAAGAACAGTGGCTTTTGCCATTTTTTCTCCCCCAAAGTAGCAGCCCAAAAGTAACAATTTTAGGTTTTTTTTCAAATAATGTGAAAGTGTTTTTAAAATTACTGCAATGAAAAGTAACAACTAATTTTGGGGGTTTTGGCACTGTAACAAGAATCTTATTAATGTAATTTTTCAGTCTCTGTCTCAGCATCATGTTGGACATTGCACTGGGGGTGGGGGCATTAAGAATGCTATTTGCTGTTCAGAGAAAGAACATGGTTCATATTTATAGCTGGCATCCCACCTTTCCTTGCCCGCTTCCCAATGCCGCCTGATCTGCTGCCTAAGACAAGAGGATTGGCATACCTTTTGGAGGGGCTGTTCCCTCCCATGGCTCTGCACTGAGCTGAAATTCTATTCTTGCTCCTCAGTACCCAAATGCCAAGACCTATTAAGGTGTATGTCAGCCCTCCACAACCAACACTGTCTTTGTTGTTTGTGCCTTCAAGCGATTTCTGACTTATTGTGACCCTAAAGTGACCCTGCCATGGGGTTTTCTTGGCAAGATTTATTCAGAGGGCAATTTGCCATTGTCTTCCTCTGAGGCTGAGAGAGTGTCACCTGTCCATCATCTCATGGTGGATTTCCATGGCTAAACTGGGATTTGGACCCCAGTCTCCTAGAGCTCTAGTCCAATATTCAATCCACTACAACACACTGGCTCTCTGAAGATCTCTTTGTAAGAGAAAATGCAGGCATCTTGAGAGCTCTGGGAGAAAGGGGGAAATCTTTACTTTCAGAACAATGTCTATTGAGGAGCAGACAAAGCACCACTTCTTCTTCCTGCTGCCACTGCCTCTGAGGAAAGAAAAGCACTCAGTGGTGATAAACATCACAACTTTCCACTGTTACAGGCAACTGGTTCTGGGTAGGCACAAAGTATTCTCAAGGAGAAGGAAGACTTGGCAGTGGGAGAGTGATTAGCCAGTGAGTGTCCCAGAGAGAAGCGTTCAGCTTGCTATTGAGCCACAGGATGTATGCACAGATATTCTTTAAGTGTGTTGGATAAACACATGATGAAGAGCACATTGGCAGCTCTCTGCTGTCATCTCCATTTCCTTCTTTGCCCAGAAGCTGGCCTTCAGAACCAGAGGGGTTCTTGTATCAGGGAATATCATATATATGATCTAGAATCCTGAAAAATCAGGGTTCCAAATTGTTTGATGAGTCTTCATGGATGGAGGAGGCTCCTCTCTCCTATTAACTGTTGACCCCATGCAGAACAGGAGTGAACCATGATGGAAATTCCCCTCCTCCTTCAGTGTTATTTAACACACTTTTAAAATCCCTGTGTAGAGCTTAAATGAGATATTACTGTTTACACAATTAGCAATTGCATGAATTTCATGGCTTTCTAAAAGTAAATGGTACACAGGGCATCTTGGTTCAGAGAGACCCTGATGTGCATATGTATGTGTGTACCCTTATTCATTCCAGTGGAAATTTTTCTGAATATTTAACACAAAGACCCTGATCTGGAACTAGAATCAGAGAATGTGAGTTGGAAGGGCCTACAAGGAACATCTAGTCCAATCCACTGCCATGAGGCATACATAGTTACAGTACTCTTGAAAGAAGACTACTTAACTTTTGATTGAAGACCTCCAAAGAAGGAGAGTCCATGCCCCAAGGCAGTATATATAGAACTGGGCTGCAGTGTATAGCAATGGGCTAAATCTAGGGTTACCATACATTATCCTTTTCCTGGACATGCCCTCTTTTTCAGAGCTAAAATGCCTGTCCAGATGGATTTTAGAAATGTCCAGGATTTCTTGCAAGGTCCATAGTGAAGGAAGCAGATGATCAGGTAGCAGAGCTCCAAGAAAGAGGAAGGGAGACAAGCCAGGTTAAAGCAGAGTGAGCAAAGCCACCAGAGTAGCCAGCCTCAATCCCATCGGGGTTACCAAATGGCATACTAGATTCCAGCTGATGTGGCTATTGGAAGAGATGGGGGAAGAGGAAGACTATGGCTTAGGCAAGCTTATGTGCAGCCTTTGATAAGGCCATGACCAGTCTGAAGGGTTTTGCTTCCTAATTCTTCTCCCCTCCCTTATATGTTCTAGTTTCCATGTCTCAGTTCTTATTTTCAAAATAAGAGTTGTCATAGAGACTGGTGGCTTGCAGTAGTCAGTAAATGTGTTTTCTTTTCTTACTTCTCAAAATATTGTGAAATCCCCCCCTCGCTCCCTCTGTAGGATCCTAAAATGAATCAAGCCTCTTGCCACTGCTGTTTACTTTTAAAAAGCCATTTACACAATTGCTAATTTCGTGAATGGCATCTTGTTCAGTTTCACCCTAAGAAGATGAAGTCAAAAGGCAACCACAAAGCTGTGGGAAATGTACATCAGTGTGTGGCCTTTTATCTTTTACCCATGGTGTCCATATGTTTGTCTTATGCTTGAAATCTGCAGGACATTTCCCTGCAATGAAAGGAATGCTTCTTCATCCAGGACTTGACAGTAGGTTTCTGGCAGGTCTTGAGAAAATCAAAGTAGGTGCCATCTCTACAGGGACGTACAAATGGCATAACATCTATTCAGCCCCACGATTGTTGCTATAGCACTGCTACTAATTAAACCAGACACTTTCTCAGCATCTCTAGGAGGGCAACGAGCATCTCTGCAAGAACCTTCCAATATTTTCAGACTTGTTTTATTGCATGATCAATAATTCTATGAAAAACAGTCCTCGCCAAATTGTATTGACCTTATCAGAAGCCTGGAAGGGGAGAGGTAGTCAATGTTTTACTAGAGAATTTTGCCTTACTTCTCCCCAACCCCTTTCAGGGTTTTTTTATTATTTTATTTTGTAGATTTATATGCTGTAACCCAGCAGAGGTTTCTATATGCTAGGGATGTAATTCTTCACTTAGTCATCTTGAAGAAAGCAACAAATAAGTTATACCCATTTTCTTCCTATTTTGGGAAAATCTTTGATACCACACCATTTTTGAAGCCTGTATGTCGATTTACTCTCCACAAAATTCACACATGACTGTTTTGCACAGGAAACAGCATTTTCTGAGCCAAAAAAAAGTGGATATTTATACACAGAAATATTATTTCCTGTGGAGAACAAGTTGTTGCCTGGGCAGAAAATGCTGTTTGTTTGTTTTTAATGCAAATCACCCACATGTGGATTTTGGGCAGAATAAATCCTCAAAGCATTTTCCGCTCAGGAAGCTGCTTCCTCTGCACAGGAAATAATATTTCTGCACATAAGTATAATTTTCTCCATAAAATCTGTTCCTTGTGCAGAAATTGTTCTTTTCAGCCCCAAACAACAATGGGAAAATTTGGTGTGTAATAAGGTCATTTCTGCACTAGATTGTTATAGTGCTATTATTCCACTTTCAACATCCTATGGAATCCTGGGGTTTGCAGTTTAGGGAGGGGCTGCTAAACTGCAAACACCAGGATTCCAATGGATGTTGAAAGTGGAATAATAGCCCTGTAACAGTCTAGTGTAGAAATGGCCTAAGTCCCAGACTGCAAAGATTCTTGTTAAGTCCAGGATTCTTTTCATCAGGGGCTCTTAATACTTGAAAAACATGGTTTTTGACAATTTTTTGAATATTTTTGAAAATTCTTTCCATCCTTACTGTATGTTGAATACAACTATTCCCAGGGTCAGTCCCTGGCATTCAGATCAAAAGGAAAAAATAACAACTGGTGGGAAAGAGCCTCTGAAAAAAACTTTAAAGAGCCATGGCCACTCAATAGGCAAACAAAGGCAAACAGACCAATAGTCTGACTCGCCGTAATGACATATCATGCCATGTCATTTCTGTGCTTTAAAAAGAGACCAAGTTTGATGTAGTCACATGTAGAAGATCACGCACAGGAGTTGTGCCTAGGTAGTCAAAGTGATTACAGTCCAAAATGCCATGATACCCCTGGTATTACATTACCAGTACCCTGGTATTGTAGTATAAAATGCCAGTCTCAAAAAGAGTGAGCTACTTCTGCAAGTACATTCCTGAGCCATCTAACAGCATTGACTAGCATCCAGTTATCAAAAATTATACCTTTTTTGGCATGGGGGATAGAAGAATTCATCACTTCCATCCACCACAATCCCCTCCTCAAGCCATCTACTTGTCTGCAGGCAAGGCACCCCTCATGGCAATTTGGCGGCCAGGGAAGGATGAGGATGGATGGGACAAACCAGGCAGTGTTGTCTGTATTCCTGCAGCTGGCACCCTCCTGGATCTCCCAGGGATTTTCCAAAGTTCAGGAGGATATACCATCTTCTTCCAGACAGCTCCTTTCTGGGTGTCAGGATCCCAGGCATGGGCAGCTAGAGCTGACTGGAACAGGCACTGGAGCTGGAGCAAAGGATGGGCACTAGGTCAGGAAGCCAAGGGTCAGGGCAGGAAGCCAAGGGTCAGGGCACAACAAGAGTCCAAGGCAGCAGTCCTTCAGGTAGCAAGAGTTTACAGGGCCAGAGGCAAGAGGCAGGTCTGGAAAACAGACAGGGGTCCAAATCCAGGGGTCAGCAGTCAGCAGGGTCAGGCACACTGGAGAGCCAAGAGAAGCTACAGCAATAGCAATAGCATGTGTATTTCTATACCGCTTATCAGCTAAGTGCTCTCTAAGCAGTTTACAATGTGTTTGTTAATTGCCTCCAACAAGCTGTGTACTCATTTTACCAACCTGCAGAAGGATAGCCAGCTGAGTCTGAGGTAGTGGGCAGGATCCTGCAAGGACTTTTGCCACGGACCACAACCCTTGCAGTGGCCATCTTCCTTCTGCTTGGCACTGGCAATTGAATCTCCCTCCCTCCCTCTGGCCCTTTCTGCAGGACATTGTTGTCCTGCATTGGGGATGAGAGAAGGACAGGACCCGGATGACACGTATGCACAACCTCATCCATGTCCTGTCTTTCTCCTGTCCCCAGGCAATGTGATTGCACCACAAATCATTGGCGGGTTTTACATGTCAATGACGGGTGATTGTGCAGTCTTCCCACCACCCTCCTGCACTTACCTGAGCTGCAGAGGGTCAGAAAGCATGATGACCACACTTCCTGCCCCAGCGGAGCCTGAGACAGAGCCCGACTGTGCTGCAGAAGGAAGAGGTGTGGCCATCATGCCTCCTCCATTCCTCCAGGCAGCCAGTGTGGAGGGGAGCGCTCCTATTGCATTCACCTTCCGGGAGAGGCTCCACTGGGATCCCTGTGGGATGTTGCCAGGATCTGGTAACTGTGATAACTGAAGCCCCTGTCAGAGCTGCTGCTGATGAGCAGCAGCTGTTGGTCCCTGTGGCTCTGGCTGGAGATGAGTCCTGCAGCTCAAGAGCTCCCCCTGCTGCCATGGACTAAGCAGGTGTGGACCTCCCTCTGCCTGCTTCTTTACAGCAACAGGGATCAGATTCTGTGCCTGCTCCTTTGGAGCAACAGGGATCCAATTCTGAAGAGGCTCTGGAGCCTGGTTCAATAAGTCCCCAATCAAGACAGAGACTCAAGAGGGCTGTGCAAAGGGAGGCTTCCTTGGCTAAGTTTAAGAAGTGGTGACCGGACACACCTGTGCCTGGGGCTATATAACTGCCTGCCTGGAAGCTTCCCTTTGCTTGTGGCAAACTTCTTACAAGCCCTCTTCTTGCCTGTACCTTGTTCCCAGCACCTGGTTCCTGATACCTTGAATTGATCTCTGGACTCTTGACCCTTGGCTTTGGAACTCTGACTACAGCTTTGCTTGGCGCTCTGGTAAATGAACTTCCTTGAGTAAGTGCTTGCTTGTCTCCTCCCAGCTGGACTTTGCTGGCTCTCCCACTCGCTTCTCTGGGCTGGCTCGCTGCCCAGGTCTCTGACCTTGACAGTCACATGTGGAAAGGTCCTCTCTCTCTTGCATGCGTGCACACACACACACACACCTACTCACTCTGTGTCTTTGTGTCTGTGTATGCCCAACCTGCACCTTGTAGGCAGGGAAGGGGGAGGAAACTTCTGTACACCTGGAGGAGCTTTACACCCTGTTACTTTCTTCTAGGTTTAATCAATTAAAAAGCCAATGTTTAGAATGCGATGGAGTGGAGGAGGGAGATGTTGTCCAATAAAAAAGTGGTGAGATAGGAATTTTGGGCTCAGAGTTCAGGGAAGGGTTATGGAGTGATACAAACCATAGAATCCCAGAATCATCGAGTTAGAAGGGGCCCCATGGGCCCTCAGGTCCAATCCCTTGCTCAGTGCAGGATCTCCAACAAGAGTATCCCCAGCAGGTAGCTGTCCACCCCCTTTTTGGAGACCCTGATCTCTCTAGGCAATTGGTTCTACTACCAAACCACCCTCACTGTCAAGAAGTTCCTTCTAATGTTCATTTGAAATCTACCGTCTTGTAACTTAAAACCATTAAAGCCAGCTCTGCCCTTGGATGAAGCAGAGAACAGCCCTGCACCCTCCTCTTTGTGGCACTCCTTGGGGGTATTCAATGAGTGCAATCAGTCTTCTTTTTACTGAGCTGAAAATGCCCAGCTCCCTCTACTTCTCCTCATTTTTTTTCTCCATACCTTGTATCACCTTTGTGATATGCTCCAATTTATCTATATCCTTTTTCAAATCAAGCACTCAGAACTGAACACAGTATTCTAGATGAGGCCTAGCCAGTGCAGAATATAGGGGGATTATTCTCTCAGCCTGGAAGCTATGTTTCTGTTAATGTAGGCTAAGACAGCATTTCCTTTCTTTGCTGCAGCATCACACTGCTGGTTTCTGTTCAGCATATGATCAACAATAATCCTAAGGCCCTTTTCACAGGTAAAACTGCTAAGTTGAAGGGATGCCATGTAGAGGAGGGAGAGGGCTTGTTTTCTGCTGCTCCAGAGACCAGGACAAGGAGCAATGGATTCAAGCTGCAGGAAAGGAGATTTCACCTGAACCTCAGGAAGAACTTCCTGACAGTCAGGGCTGTCCGGCAGTGGAATATGCTGCCTCGGAGTGTCGTGGAGTCTCCTTCCTTGGAGGTTTTTAAGCAGAGGCTGGATGGCCATCTGTCGGGAGTGCTTTGAGGATATTCCTGCATGGCAGGGGGTTGGACTGGATGGCCCGTGTGGTCTCTTCCAACTCTACATTTCTATGATTCTATGAGTATACCCCATGCTATACATATGCATTTGGGTTTTTGTGGTCTAAATGTAGAATTTTCATTTGTCTCTGTCGAATTTCATTTTACCTTAAATATGACAAAAAAAGAACAAGTGGACCTGGAGAGAAGATCGGGATATCAAATCACTAAGAAAGTAAAATACTTAAAAATCATCATCACAAACAAAAATCAAGAATTGTTTGATAACAATTACTTAAAGATATGGAAGGAGATTAAATGTGAAATGGAAAGATGGGTGCATTTGGATTTGTCTCTCCTGGGAAGGATAAATGCTTTAAAATGTCTTTATTACCAAAGTTTATGTTTCTCTTTCAGAACTTACCAATAATAGGAAGAGAAAAGATTTTTAAAGAATGGGAAAAAGAATTACAAAAGTTTATTTGGCAATGGAAAAAACCAAGAACTAGGTTTAAAATATTACGAGATGCAAAAGAGAGAGGATTTGATGTGCCATCGTTAAAAACCTATTATTAAGCATGCTGTTTAGATTTAATCAAAGATTGGATACATGTAGAAAATACAACATGTAAAGAACTGGAAGGAATTAATAATAGGTTTGGATGGCATGGTTACTTATGTTACGACAAAATAATAGTGAATAAAGAGTTTAATAATTGTATTTGAAAGACATTATTGAAAGTATGGTTACAAATAAAGCATAAATTTTATAGAAGACTTCCGATTTGGACTTCACCTCAAGAAGCACATAAAATTGCCCTAACAAAACAAGGAAATTTACTAATCTATCAAGATTTGTTGAAATGGGAAGGGGATAAGCCAAGGATGCACACAGAAGAAGAATTAAAGGCTTTGGGGTATGAATTTAATTGGTTGCCATGGAGACAACTTAAAGAGAGATTTAAAATGGATCAAAAATTATATGGATTTGAAAGAAAAGAAAATGAATTAGATTTATTGATGAAGGAGGACCAAAAGAAGAGAATCTCCAAATTATATAAGCTATTGTTGCAAAGAGAAATGGAATCAGAAACTGTTAAAGATAATATGGTTAGATGGGCACAAAATATTGGACATCCAATTGAGTTGTATACATGGGTGAGGGCATGGAAACAGACATAAAATTTACACCTATTTTAAATTTAAGAGAAAACTTTTATAAAATGCTACATAGATGGTATATGACACCTGAAAGGTTGCAGAAAATAACTAAAAATGGAAATGAAAGATGTTGGAAATGTGATGAAAAGGTGGGATTGTTCTTTCATATGTGGTGGACCTGTAAGATAGCAAGGAAATTTTGGAAGGAAATACATGATGAAATTCAAAGAATTTACAATTTAAATTTTGAAATGAAGCCAGAGTTTTATTTGTTAAACATGTTGGGGCAACAAAGAGAGATAAGATGTCACTAGAAGACATTGTTATATTTGATAACTGCTGCAAGATTGACATATGCACAATATTGGAAAGAAAGGAACCATGTTGATATAAAAAAAATGGAAATTCAAAGTTCTAGATATGATAGAGATAGAAAAGCTAACATTTTCACTGAAAAATAAGTCTATCCAGGACTTTGAAAGGGAATGGAGAGAAGTCTTAAATTGGATAAAGATATAGTAATAAGAAAAGGAAAAGAATAAAGCAAGATTGTATATAATACAAGGCAACAATGTAATAAGGCAATGTAACGAAGCAGCAGTGTAACAATGTAAGATGTAACAATGTAAGATGTAACAATGTAAGATGTAACAATGTAAGATTACTTTTTGAAGAGAAACTGTGTATGAATGGAATGTAAATAAGCAGACTCAACCGGAAAAAAAAGGAAAAAGCTTGGAAGGGGGGAAGGGTTTTTTAAATTTTTACTTTAAACTTTAATAAAAATATTTTTTTAAAAAAGAATTTCATTTTACTAACTTAAACTGGAAAACTGGGTTGATCAAGGTCCTTCTGAATTCTGTTCCTATCTTCCAATGTTTTAGCTGTGCCTCCCAGTTTTATACCATCTGTAGATTTGATAAGGATTCCCTCCACCTCATCACCTAAATAATTGATAAAAATGCTGAAGAGGATCAGAACCCTATGGCACTCCACCTGAGATCTCTTTCCAGTTTTAAGTACAACCACTGATGACAACGCTTTGAGCTTTTCTAACCAATCATGGATTCATCTGATGTTGTTTACATCTATTCCATATTTAGTCAGTTTGCTAATCAAAATATTATGGGGAACCATATCAAATGCCTTGCTGAAATCCTGATAGATGACACCCACAGCATTTCCACCAGCTACTAAACTAGTGACCAGATTCAAATAAGAGAGATATTAGGTTAGTTTGGTGGGATTTGTTCTGGGAGAACTGTGGACCAGAACCGACCTGAAAATGTTGTGTGTTTGGAAGAAGATCATTAGAATGAGCTCTTGGGAAGAGAAAATACTAGCCCTGTACTTCCAGATGGAGTGGGATTTGGGTGCAATAGGCTATGGATCTTACATTTATGCCTATGGATCTTACATCTGAATGTTTTTTAAAAATATATTTTTAACATATATATTATGAAATTATATATATATGTTATGAATGTTGGGGAATTGAAAGATTTTTAGTAATAAGTCTCCCAATCAGCAGAGTATTTAGTAAATGCACAGGCAGAAGTTGAACAGATTACCAGTCCCACTTCTTCATCTCCAGCCCAGACACACTAAATCTAACTGAAAACAAACACAAACAGTTTGGTTAAAAGTATGTAAAAAGGATTTACTCACATAATCTTGTGCATAGTTTACACAGGTTCAGATTCTTGAAGAAAGGTAAGAAGAAACTTACGGCAAGATGTCAGCATGGTAGGTAGCCTGGAAAGTTGTTGCAGGCTGCCACTGCAAATTTGCAGGGGAAACATCCCCCAGGGGATGTAGAGTCCCCCCCAAAAAAGTACCCCCTTAGCAGGTAGGGGGGAATGGAGTAGCTCACATAGTCTGAGAACGTCCCAGTGCAGATAAGGGGGGAGAGAAGAACTGACGCAAATGGGACTAGGAGATGGAGCTAAAAGCCGCGGCTTTGCAGCCAGAGATCTGACAAGTGCAGGCAAGAGACCTTTTTTAAAGGGAAAGTAACAGCAAAAAGAACCAGATGAATCTGAGGGTTGATGGAGTTGGCTTCAAAAGGCTTTTGAAATTCAAAGGACAGAACACTTAAGCGGAATTTGGAAAACAAAGAAGGGAAAGTGTGAAGGAGGTTTGAACGAGCGTAAGAGTGCAAGACTCTAATCTGGGTAAGCAAAAAAACTTTTTAAAATAAATTTTTTAAAATGAACTCCCTTCCATTAAGAATAAAGGGTGAAAAACTTTGGAGGACCTGTTAATAAAAGGATAAAAGGAACATAATAGTAGAAGAGGGGAGAAAGGAAGGACTGAGGACAGTGTTAAGGACATTGCTGAGGGAACTGTGGAAAGACAGACAAAACAGAAGATATGGATGAGTGACAGATATAATAGAAACAGAGGAATATATGGTGCTCTTTGGAGACTTTAAATGTTGCTGGGTTGTGGATTTAACTTCTTGAAGAGAAGTGAAGATGAGACAGAGATTCTGGGATTAATTCTAAAGTTTGAGAACTGAACATCAGAGTTTTTGAGAGGAGTAAGAAGACTGATGAACTTACAAGAAGGAAGATTTGAGGGACAGAGAATTAAAAGAGAAAGTAAAAAGAAAATTGGAGGACAATACAGATTTATAAAAGAGTAAGAGTGGTTGTAATATAAATGTTACAATAGATTAAGAGTGTATATAATTTTCTCCCTCTAAAAATTTTGGATAAGGAACTTTAAGAAACATTAATAACAGTATTTGATAATTTTCTGTTGGGGAAAACTATATTAGATAAGTAGTTTTAGATTTGATAAGTGCTGAAAACAACTAAGAAATATTATATATATATATATATTGTGTTAAATATCTTACATGCATTACAATAGGTATTAATACAAATATGGTTGGAAGAAGAGAATAAAAATGTTTTATGACAGAGGGGGGAGGAGTGGCATCAGGATAGAAGAAGACAACTCAGACACAAATTCAACCACAAGTTTTGGAGAGAAGAGGCTCTACCAGATCAAAGACAATGGAGATGAACAGAATGTTGGAGGAATTCCAAAAAATGCGAAATGAACTGATGGAGGAAATAAAAGTAAACAGAACAGAAATAAAGCAGCACAGAAATAAAACAAGATTTAAGAAAGGAAGTTGAAATACTAAATCAGAGTCTGCAAAAGTTGACAACAGATCTGCAAACAATTGATCACAAGGTAGAAGATATACAAGGGAAAAGCAAAAATTTGGAAGACCGGTTAGAACAGATGAAGAAGGAGCAGCAAAAAGATAAAGAAACAATAATATGGTTGGAGATGAGACAACGGAGCAGAAACTTAAAACTTAGAGGGCTCCAGGAGAAGAAAGAAGAAAACCTTATCCAAAGAATAACTGATATTCTGGCGCCATATATAGGCCTAAAAAGAGCAAAGTTGGAACTGGATATTGATAAGGCATTCGGAATTGAATCGATTGTGTCTGAAAAAATGAGGTCTCCCAGGTGATATAGTGATTTATTTCACTAAAGAAAAAACACAAGATTTGAATCTGGAACAAAATTTTTTGAAAAAATTAACAGTGGATGATAAAGAAATAAAGATTTTTAAGGATGTTGTCAAGGTCAGAGACCTGGGCAGTGAGCCAGCCCAGAGAAAGGAGTGTGAGAGCCAGCGAAGTCCAGCCGGGAGGAGACACGCAAGCATTTTACATGAGGGAGTTCGTTTCCCTTAAGTTCAAGAAGCAGTGACTAGCCACACCTATGTCTTGGGCTGTATAACTGCCTGCCTGGAAGCTTTCCTTTGCTTGTGGCAAACTTCTTTCAAGCCCTCCTCTTGCCTGTTCCTTGCTCCCAGCACCCGGTTCCTGCTACCTTGAATTGATCTCTGGACTCTTGACCCTCAGCTTTTGGAACTCTGACTACGGCTTTCACTCGATGTGCTGGTAAATGAACTCCCTCATGTAAAGTGCTTGCTTGTCTCCTCCCAGCTGGACTTTGCTGGCTCTCACACTCCCTTCTCTGGGCTGGCTCACCGCCCAGGTCTCTGACCTTGATAGTCTTGCCACAAGCAAAGGAAAGCTTCCAGGCAGGCAGTTATATAGCCCAAGACACAGGTGTGGCTAGTCACTGCTTCTTGAACTTAATCAAGGAAGCCTCCTTTTGCTCAGCTCTCTTGAGTCTCTGCCTTGTTTGTGGGCTGATTGGCACAGGCTCGAAACCATGTTCAGAATTGGACCCCTGTTGCCCTAAAGGAGCAGGCAGAGGGACGTCTGTGCCTGCTTGGTCCATGGCAGCAGGGGGAGCTCTTGAGCTGCAGGACTCATCTCCAGCCAGAGCCACAGGGACCAACAGCTGCTGCTCCTCATCTCCACCCTGAGCAACAGGGACCAACAGCTGCTGCTCATCAGCAGCAGCTCTGACAGGGGCTTCAGTTATCACAGATGTGCCACCAAGTGTAATAAGAAGTAGAAGAGAATATGCATTTCTGACAAAAGAATTACAAGCAGGAGAAATAAGGTACAGATGGGAGGTACCAGAAGGCCTTTCTTTTTTCTATGAGGGGAGAAGAAGGAAGATAAACTCAGGACAACAAGCTAATGAATTTCAAGAGAATCATTTTAAATTGGCAACAGCAGAAGTAAAAAAAAAACTGGATGGAACACTGGAAAAAACAAAAAAGGACACGGCAATGGCAGAAGATTCCAGTCCAGCATCTGAAGAAGAGGTAGAACCGGTAGAACCAGAAGAGAAAAAGAAGAAAAGAAAGTAAGACAGTAAAAACAGTATGAAGATAGTAACCTGGAATGTACGGGGAGAAAACTCACAAGCGAAAAGAAGACAGATTTTTCATCAAATAGAAAGACTAAGACCCCAAATAACAATATTATTAAAGACTCATATAAAGAAAAATCAAGACAAATACTTATATAACTCAAAATTAGGCCAATGTTTCACCTCGCTATATAAAAAGAAAAAACGAGGAGTGGCAATATATAGATAAAAATATCCCTGCAAAGAAAATAATAGAAGATGAGGAAGGAAGATTATTAGGAGTAGAACTTGAAAAAAATGAAAAAAAAATTACTGATTGGAGTGTATGCCCCAAAAGAGAATAAAGGAAGATTTTATAAAGAAATGAAAGAGAAAATATCTGAATATGAATATGAGGATTGGATATTAGCGGGAGACTGGAATGGTGTTATTGATGTGGAAATGGACAGGAAATCAACTAAGAAAAAACAAGATAAACGACAAAGAGGGAAAATTCTGAAGACTTTTTTTGAGATGTGTGAGGAAATAGCAGTAATAGACGCGTGGAGAATCTTTTACCCAAACGAAAAGGATTATACATACTTCTCTGAAGTCCACCAATCTTGGTCAAGAATAGATATGATAATAGTGTTGAAACAATTTTTAACAGAGATAAAGAAGATAGAAATATTGCCAAAAATTATTTCTGATCACCATCCAACGATGATGCAAATACAAGAAACTACAAAACAATTTCAGTGGAGATTGAATGATAATCTATTAAATGATGAAGAGGTGATACAACAGGCAAAAGAAACATTGAAAAACTACTTCATGGAAAATGTAAAGGAGGATATGAAAATGAAGATGATCTGGGATGCACCCAAAGCAGTGATGAGAGGTTTCTTCATTCAAAAAAGACAAATTCAAAATAAGAAAAAGCAACAGGAATATCAAGAATTGATAACAAAACTTCAAGAAAAAGAAAAAGAATGTAGGGAAAATCCAGAGGAAAAATCAATACAAGCAGAAATAAAGATAATACAACAAAAGATAAGGATGAATTTACAAGAAGAAATAGAGAAGAAGACGAAACAACTAAAAGTAACCCAATTTGAGCAGGCAAACAAGACTGGGAAGTGGCTTGCATACAGGTTAAAGAAGAAGAGAGAAAGAAATATAATAGCTGAACTGAAGAATGGGAAGAAGAAAATTACACAGCAAAAGAAAATAAAACAGAAATTTAAAGAATACTTTGAAAAACTATTTCAGGAAAAAAATCCTCAACATCGAATAGAAGAAAAATGGAAGGAATTTGTAAAAACTATAAAAATTCCAAAAATATCGGTAAACAGGAACAATTAAATAAAAAAAATAACAACCGTTGAAATAGAAAAGGCAATAAAAGAGTTGAAAACAGATAAGGACCTGACGGATTTACGGCATTGTACTATAAAAGATTTACAAAAGAAATAATACTTCCATATCAGGCAACTTTACATGAAATTGAGAAGGAAGGGAAACCACAGTCATGGGGAGAAGCAAATATAGTGATAATATCTAAAGAAGACAGAGATAAGAGGGAAATAAAGAATTATAGGCCAATCTCTTTGTTGAATGTAGACTATAAAATATGGGCAATGATATTGGCCAAGTGACTCAGACATGCAATACAGGATAAAATACAGGAAGGACAAACTGGTTTTCTCCCAGGCAGACAAATGAAGAACGATATTAGAACTTTATTAAATACAATTGAATATTATGATAAAAATGCAGGGAAGAAGATAGCTATCATCTCATTGGATGCTGAAAAAGCATTTGATAATCTTTCCTGGAATTTTATGCATTATACCTTAAGAGAATATGGCCTGGGAGAAGTATTTTGCAATTGGTTGGAGAAGATATATCGGGATCAGTCAGTGAAGTTAATAATAAATGGAGATAAAACACAAAGCTTTGAAACAAAGAAGGCGGTATGGCAGGGATGCCCGTTATCACCGTTATTATTTATAGCAGTTTTAGAGGTATTACTGCTAGTAATAAATGAAGATCCACAAATAAAAGGATTAAAAACAAAAAGGAAGGAGATAAAGTACAAAGCCTTTGCCGATGATGTAATAATATTTCTTGAGGAACCACAAGGTTCAATACAGAGGTTGAAGGAAATCCTGCAAAAATATGGACAAATAGCAGGATAAAAGATAAAGAAAAAATGAAGATGATGACATTAAATATATCAAAAAAGAAAAATTGGAAAAGAGATCAGGATATCAAATAGTAAAGAGAATAAAATATTTAGGAATAAATATAACAAATAAAAATCAAGAATTATTTGATAACAATTACGAGAAGACACGGAAGGAGATTCAGAGCAAAATGGAAAAATGGACAAATATGAATTTATCTCTATTAGGAAGAATAAATGCTTTTAAAATGTCTCTATTGCCTAAGCTAATGTTCCTGTTCCAAAATTTGCCGATATTAGGAGAAGAAAAGATCTTTAAAGAATGGGAAAAAAGGCTATGGAAGTTTATCTGGCAAGGCAAGAAACCAAGAATAAGATTTAAAACATTACAAGATACAAAGGAGAGAGGAGGTTTTGATGTGCCATCGTTGAAAATATATTATCAAGCATGCTGCTTAGAAACAATTAAAGATTGGATTCAAGTAGAGAACACAACAATAAAAGAAGTTGAAGGGACAGAAAATAGATTTGGTTGGCACGGGTACTTATGCTATGATAAAGTAAAGGAGAATAAAGACTTTAACAATCATTGTATCCGAAAGTCTCTATTGAAAGTGTGGATACAAATAAAACACAAAATTTTATAGAGGACTTCCGATATGGACCTCGCCCCAAGAAGCATTTAATATTGCTCCAACAAAGCAGGGAAAATTATTGTCGTATCAAGAGCTATTGAAAAAGGATGGTACAAAGTTAAGAATGAGTACAGAAGAGGAATTAAAAGAGCAAGGCCATGAAATTAACTGGTTCTCATGGAGACAAATAAAAGAGAGATTTAAAATGGATCAAAAATTATACGGGTTTGAAAGAAATGAAAACGAACTGGATGTATTGATGATAGGGGACCAGAAAAAGAGAATTTCCAGATTTTACAAAATATTGTTACAAGAAGAGATGGAACCAGAAACTGTTAAAAATAACATGGTTAGATGGAATCAAAATATAGGACATCCAACTGAGTTGGACACATGGGTGAGGGCATGGAAGACAGATGTAAAATTTACATCAAGTTTGAATTTAAGAGAAACTTTTTATAAAATGTTATATAGATGGTACATGACACCTGTAAAATTGAAAAAAAAATAACAAGAAATGGGAATGGAAAATGTTGGAAATGTGATGAGAAAGAGGGATCTTTTTTTCATATGTGGTGGACCTGTAAAATAGCAAAAAAGTTTTGGAAAGAAATACATGATGAAATTCAAAGAATGTATGGTTTTAACTTTGAAATGAAGCCAGAACTTTATTTGTTGAATATGTTAGGGCAACAAAGAGAAATAAGATCTCATCAAAAGACATTGTTATATACAATAACTGCAGCAAGATTGACTTATGCTCGACATTGGAAAGAAGGAAAATATACTGAAATAAGAGAATGGAAATTCAAAGTCCTGGATATGGTAGTGACAGAAAAGCTAACTTTTTCTCTTAAAAATAAGCCAATCCAGGGCTTTGAAAGAGAATGGCGAGAGGTATTGGATTGGATAAAAGAATGAAATAGGGGGAAAGAAAGAAAGGCTGTGAGAAAGGAGGAAGACAAAATGAGGTGGTAAAAGATAAATTGTAAGTAGTTACATATAAGCTAAAAGTAATAGTATACGATTGTTATAAAATGGAGATAATGTGCGGAACGGAATGTTTATATGGAATGGAATGTTAAACTCAGATTCAACTGGGAAAATTGATGTCTGGAAGCGGGGAGGGGTTTTTATTGTTTTTTCATTAAAAACGTTAATAAAAATTAATTTAAAAAAAAAGAAGAAAGGTAAGAAGAAATTAAGAACTCACATGCTTACAGGAAAGCACGCTTGCCAGAGAGTCAGAAAGCACATGCTTGCCGGGAAGCTGGACAACAAAAGAGAAGAGGAAGAGAACATGCAAGAGGAAGTGGGTGTTGACTAAACAACAGGAAGTTTACTCTAGGCAGTTCCCTCTATGCCTACAATAAACATGCAAATTAACTTAATTAATCAAGCAAAGGTTGCCACTCCCAACAATGAAAGCCTAAGTGAACTCATCAACAAGTCCCATGTATTGGTTCTATAGCTTCCACACTGTAGAAGAAACAGAATTCAACCCACCGCAGAGCAGTTTTCCTGCCTCCCCTCAACACTCCTTTCTCCCTTGCAGAGCTACTCATATATATTGGAGTGTTGGGAATAGCAGCCTTTGCCTGCTCTGAATTCACTGCTCGTTAGGTTGTATGACCACTGCAAGTTTAGGGGCAAAATCCAAGATAAATTCCTGTTTGTTTGTTCACATCCACTCTCTTCCTCTCACACGTAAGCATCCCTTGTTCTTGGGATCTTTGTCCCTCTGTTTACCTTCTCTCTTCCGACTGCCTGCCTGCATGCGTGCGGCCAGGGGAGAGGCTCCAACGAAAAGCATGTGTTTACCTTTTTCTTGTTTTTTCTTCAGGAACATGAAGTTGTGTAGATTATGCACAAGTATCTGTATATAAATTACTTTTATATACTTTTTAAACAAAACCGAGTTTGTGCTTACTTCTCAGCTAGAGTTAAGTGTGGAAAGGGGAGTAAGGTGGGCGGATAAACTGTTCAAACCTCTGTTTGTGTACCAATTGCTCTGCTATGTAGAGAGATCCACCAAATCTCTCTCATTTTCCAGTATGGAGGATGTCTTCCAAAGGATAATTTATTCGGAGTATCAGTCTACAGGCAGACAAGAGAATGAACCAAAACTGTTGCTTGCTTTACGTTAACAAATAACACCTATAGTAGTCAATCCAGCTTTCAGAAAATATCCACCATAAATGAATTGTTCATCTTTGGTTCCCTGTCAACATATGCTTGCTTATGTACTGTATAAAGGTGGCCCAAGTGCTCCAAAATTATTGTGTTTGGGCTTTCTACTGCTCTACCTAATCTCTGAATGTTGAGACCTTTAGCGTACAGGATTAGAACCTCAGCATCTAAATGGCAGAGAGTAGCTGAGTGATCCAATGCTGACCATGCAACTGTGTCAAGATTAGGATTTACCTCTAATTAGAAGTGTTTTCGCTGATTAATCACTGGGTGTATAATTGATTCATGGAAGAATGTACTTATGGTGATTAAAAAGATGCATATATTCTGTCAAACTCACTTTTGGAAAAATGGCTGGATTATTATGATTAGGTTCCCTTTAAAAAATAACAAGATATGTTAACATTCCTGTCTTTATTCCTTGTGTGGCTGGACTTTTTAAAAAAATTACAGTCAGCATTCCATATTTGTGGGTTTCACTTTTCTGGATTTGATTATTTGTAAGTTTGTCCAACCCCCCCCCCCCAAGTGCTTCTTTCCTGGGGGAACTTTCCCTTTCAGTGGCTCCACTCAGACTGCATAGCCATCTAAAAACCCATCTCCGATCCTCCTCCTCCTCCATCAGTCACTGCTTGGGCAGATAAGGATGGATCACAGCCAAATTTCTCAGCAGCACAAACTCTCTCCCAATGTCTCCCCAAGGAAAGACATGGGTGTGAGAGAGGAAGTATGGGGCCACCATGCTGACCCACTCCCTTTCCACTTTTGTAGGAATTTTGTGGTGTGTAGCAAGTGGGACTTTAAACATTTGCTTCCATCATGATCCCAAGCCAAATCAGCCTTAAAATGAGAGCTTCTCTGCGAGAACCTTAATTTGGATTGGGACCATGACAGCCTCCCATCCCCATGCTGTGATCCCATTTCAGTTCGTCTGTCTGACATATCATCATCATCATCTCCTCCTCCTCAGTTTTACAGTCTTAACTGCTACTGATTATAGAGTTTTGGATCAGTAGTAATTCAGATTCTGTCTGAGAGCCAGTGTGGTGTAATGATTTCACTTTCAGACTAGGACTTCAGGAGAACAGGGTTCAAATTCCTACTGAGCCACAGAAACCCAACAAGTAACCTTGAGCTGGTCACTCTCAGCCTCAGAGGAAGGCAATGGCAAATCACAGAATCATAGAATTGGAAGAGACCCCAAGGGGCCATCCAGTCCAACCCCTGCCATGCAGGAACCCACATCAAAACACTCCCAACAGATGGCCATCCAGCCTCTCTGCTCAAAAATCTCCAAAGAAGGAGACTCCACCACACTCTGAGGCAACATATTCCACTGCTGGATAACTCTGAGCATCAGGAAGTTCTTCCTGAGGTTTAAGTGGAATCTCCTTTCCTGTAGTTTGAAATCCCCTCTGAACAAATCTTGCCAATAAAAACCTATTATGGGGTAACATAAGTTGAAGGCAAACCAAACCACACCACACCACTAGGAATCCTTGGATAATGTGAAATGTTCCAAGTAGTGTCACTTTTTGTAACTGTGCTATTGTGATCCTATTTATGCCAATTTATCCAGATGTCCATCCATGTGGAGTTGCTCCCTGAGCACTTGTCACCATTGGAGCAACAAATCCCCCCTATTTTCTGTTGTTGTTGTTGTTTTTAACCCAGCCATCACGGCTAAAGACCAATACAGTCATCCCTCCACATTAACTAGGGTTAGGGGCACAACACCTCCATGAAAGTGAAAAAAATGTGAATAACTCTAGGCCCTCACAAACCATATTTAACACAGAAAAAAAAGTATGATCACCATATTCAACCCACCATGGATTCCTTTGAGACATCAGGGTTCCTTCACAAGGCAGAAGTGGGTGGCGGGTGAGGCTTACTGCCACCTCCACTGATGCCCCACACCACTTTTCATAGGGACTTAATAGCTTCGTTCACAGCTTCTCAGTCTCACAAGGCTTGCAGTCCCTATTAAAAATGACATAGGGCAGCAGCAGAGCTGACAGCAAACAATCCGTGAATAATCAAATCTGCAAAAGTGAAACCCACACATGTGGAGGGCTGACTGTATATTTCTTTTCAGCATTTCTTAAGATGTATTAGTAAATGTCCAAATTTCCCAATAGTTTCCCTTTGCCTCCTTAGATGTTGGCATTGCTGGTTAGTGGAAAAATCTCCTGAGTTTCTGACGTTAAACAAATAAGGTTGTAGAATCCAACCAGCTGATTATAGCCAATATTCCATAATGATGGTTTGAATCTTCACAACTTCTCTACAATATCTTTATTATGAAGAAAGGGCTCATTATTCCAAAGTAACAGTGTACAGTGTTTAAGCGAATAAATGTCATCAGAGCCAGGGCATGAAGATTGATAATCTAGCTGTTTGGCTTCCAAGTATAAGCATTTTGAGCAGCAAAGAGCATCAGAAATTCAATTCTTAGTGCTGGTTGTTCTTGATGGAACTTGACAGGCCTTCTTGGACAATAGCATTTCTGACATAAGCAAAATGAATGCTTCTTTAAATTCCCATTTACATGAGTAGAGTCTAGTGCTGGAAAATTGTACATCCAGTTTTAATGCACATCTTATTCCCTCTATAATTCTTTCAAGAATTAAATCCTGAGCATCCAGAACAGGTTCAACAGATTAACCATTTCTTTTTTTTCTGGGAAGAATGCATAGCTTTGCAAAGCAACTTAATTTGTTCCTCCACAAGCTTTACAAAGCAATTAAAAAGCACAAACCCTAGGAGTCAAACCATGTTGCAAGTGGAGAAATGAAAGGTTTAGGAACCACTTTTAGCAATCATGCTGCCAGGATTTCAGAACAGCAGTAAGGGATAGTTGAAATTCATGATGTCCAGGGTTGACAGTCAGAAAACAGCTATTAACAAGTTTGTGTTCTAAATGAATACTAAATGAAAGTATTGATTTCAATTAACTGAGCCATGTATTTCTAAAATTAGTATTTTGTCCACATTCATGATTTACATGATGCACACATTTCTGCCTTTATGAAGAACCCATACCCTAAAATACAGGATTTTAAAATTTTATGTTGTTGTTGTTGTTATTGTTAGAATTAGCATTAGTATTTTGCAACTCATTCAGTCTTTGGCCATTTCCATACTAGACTGTTATAGTGCTATTATTCCACTTTCAACATCCTATGGAATCTGGTGTTTGCAGTTTAGGGAGAGGCCTTTGAGGCCACTTCTTAAACTGCAAACCTCAGGGTTCCATAGGATGTTGAAAGTGGAATAATAGCACTATAACAGTCTAGGGTAGAAATGGCCTATATACAAGGAAAAGCTTTTAGATCAGTGTTATTTTTATTGTTGTTGTTGCGTGCCTTCATATTGTTTCTGATTTATGGTGACCCTAAGGTGATGAGGGCTGTGTGATGCCCCAAGGTCACCAAGTGGGTTCCATGGCTGAACAAGGAATTGAACCCTGGCTTTCAGGATTGTAGTCCAATGTTCAAACCATTTCACTATGCTGGCTCTCTTACACAGTAGACATACCTTATCATAAAGGACATCTACCAGCAGTATAAGGGACAAACTCTCTAGCCCTCAAATAAGAGACATCCGTTGTAAAAAGGGATACCTGACAACCCTATTTAGCAGAAATCACTGGCGTAGATGCTACCTCTTCCCAGATCTAATCCAAACCCAATAAACTAGCTGTAGTGCAGTTGTTTTAGAACTTCTCTTCAACATACTGGTTGTTTGTTGCACAAGATAACTAGTTTATTATTCTGCCATCCCTGGGACCTGGCATCAAGCCCGTTATTAGGAAACCTACGACGGATGTCAAAATACTCACATTCAGAAGAGAAGGAAGACTAGTTTGTGATTCAAGTTTTGCTGCAGCTTCTGTAAAAACAACAGAGTCTTGGCCTTTGGAAGACCTCGTCTCCTCCAGTGCTGAATGATGTGCGCCTTTATTAAATATAATGGGCACCAATTGTAGGATCTGCTGTTGACAGAGAAAGTGCCAATTTGATGAAGAGCTCCACTAGGTAGACCCACGGAGAACCAACCTCTTACCATACTGTCCTTTTTGGCTGGTGATGTGATGTCAGTTTGTAGCATTCAGTTCATAATTCCATGGACAAGAAGGTGATTTCCCCCCTCCCAAAGCTCCATTGTCCGGCTATTTTGTGGTCTACAGGCTCCTTAACACGTTATGTTCACTGAGTAGTGATTTTCTCTGTATACATGTACATGAGGAAAGACAAGTTTATATCTCAAATGCCTTGAAAATTGTTATGCAGTGGAGCTAGGGGTTGCAGGGGTCAAAGCACAGGGGCCTTTAATGAAAAGGAAGAGGGGTGCCACTTGCTGCCCCTTAGACTTTTTCACCACTGTAACGCAAAATATTTTGCGGTGGCCTGAATGGGAAATTGGAAATTTAAGATCCATTAGATTTATAACAAGTGGCTCCTGCTGAGGATGAAGACCACCAGATATGCTGATACAGAACAAGAAAGTACCACACTGCTCTCATCATGATGCATGCACTTGAGCATTTTCCACTATCGCACTGCCAGAAAAACCATTGTACCACACATAGAATTTTGATTGCTTCATGGGGGGTAACACTTGTGTGCAAATGTACCATGTTGTTTCAGCCACTGAGCTACCTTAAGGATTCGTTAGCCCCAAGCACTGCATGCATTTACTTGAAACCACGTTGAATTCAATGAGAGTTACTCTTACGGAAGCGTATACAAGATTGCTAACCACTGCCAGTCAGGCAGTTGTTTCAGAAATAGCTACAGGCGTAGTTCTAAAGCTGGCAAATGCACACAGATGGCCAATGTCACCCAGTGTCTCACTTCCCCAAAGCTGCTATATTTTGATATTAATCATATCAAAGCTTTGGCAGAGATCAGCAAAATGGAGGATCCAAGCAAAGCTGACTATACTGTAATATCCTAATAGGTATTATTCACACGTTGGCTTCAGGTTTCTAATTAGAGCATGAGTCAACATGCAACTGACCTTACCAAGCAGCTGATCCTCTTTATTTCTCTTTTTTACAAGTAAGCATGTGAGCCTGGGTCCAACATATAAGCACCGTATCTAGACAGAAGAGGATTAAAGCTTTCTCCTTAATTCACCTGCTGAAATTTGCCCTCTGAGTTAAAAAAAGAAGAAGAAAAAAAGTGGCCACTGGTTTAAGGGAAGTGTCCTACTCCCCTGCCATATGTGTGTATGTGTGTGTTTGGGGGGTGAATTGTCAAAAACAAATACTAGAGAATGTTTTTGTTGTTGCATGCCTTCAAGTTATTTCTGACTTTTGGCAACCCTATCATAGGGTTTTTCTGGGGCTGAGAGTATGCGACACACCATTGTCTCCAGTACTGTAGTTCAACATCCAAACCACTGTACGATGCTGGCTCCCCAGATAAACCTCCACAAATCTGCATTTGGTGGTCCCAATCTGAGTTAGGGCTCTGGACACTTACCTGGGAGTAGAGAAACGAAAGGGTCACCTCCAAAGATTAACAAGTAGTTTGATCCTGAAAGTACATTTTAATTGGTAAAAAATAGCTCTTAGCAGGGAGGAAGATTTTAATTAAATAAGGAGGGTGTGGAAGATGAATTAATCCTTCCTGCTCAGTCTCATATTTCTCATCCAAACCACACACACAGAGAGACAGACAGACAGACAGAGATGAATTTTTACAAACTTTTATAGAGATGCGTAATCCAGTCATGAATCTCCAAGTTTTAGACACAAATTCAGTTCACAACAGCAGGCAGTGGAAAATAACACACTTATAAGGTATAGCCAGAGGCCACATTTAAAAACTAGGCTTGTCAACTGTTTCTTTATTTTTTTCACAGAGCACTGCTTCTTATGAACCACATTGATTTCAAAATTACAAAGTTACCAAATGTCCTTCAACACATTACAAGGACAGTATAGTACAATAAAACGCCCATTCGTACCTTCTTAAAACCCATTCTTATCATCCAGTGTTCCTCATTTTAGTTCTTTTTCAGAAGCACCATCACCATCCCATTCTGCAACCTTCACCAGCACCATCTCATTCTGCAGCCTTTTCAAAATAGGGAACTACCAGTTGTAGTGATTCGAATGTGTGGCTGGGGAGGAGAGGAGAGTTCAAATGGCATCCTGTTATTGCTATACAAACATAAATCCAACTGAGGCCTGCACATGTCTGTTTTTGAGCATTATGGAGGAAGGAAGTCATTAGCTCCCATGTTATTAACTCCTTTCTTCTAGAGAGGGTCCCTTTCCTGGCCACGATTGGCTGATAGTGAGTTGGAGCATCAGAGAAGCATCTCACTACGTCCCTATAGTCCAGTGTTGGGCAAAGTATGGCCCTCAGTCTGCATGTGTAATGCCTTGGTCCTAGGACTCCAAATCAGACTCCGATACAGACAGTGAAGTAGAAGGACAAGAGGACAAGCCAGTTCTTGAGACAGACAGTGGCCCTCCCCAGGAGCCACAACACACACATGGACCAGATAATACCTACGGCAACTAAGCGTAGATGACGAAGGGAGGTTCTATGATGCTCAGAGTGCTTAAGTATGAGACACTAATCAATCAAGCAACAGCTGAGTAAGGCTGTTAGACTATAAATTTTGCAGCCCTCTCTCAAGAAGGCCATTGCTGACAACTAATTCTTCTGCAGGAGGCAACTCTTATCATCTCCTGATTCCTGACTTGTGTTTCTGAAGGACTTTGAACCTTGCTTCATTGCTGCCCACACTACGTGCTGCTCCCTTGGATTGACACCTAGGATTTAGTGCCTTATCGTGTTGATGTGGACTGCTTGAACCCCAAGAACTGTAATTGCCTGACCAGTAAGCTTCTGCTTATATCTGTGGCTGCTACTGTCTTTGTGGCCTGATAGACTCTGCTTCAAATTGTGACCCTGGCTGATCCCCAAAACAGGACATCATGTAATCCCCCAGGGCCATTTTTGCCCCTCAAGGGCACCCCTAGGATCAATTTTTTTATTTTTTTTCTATTACCATTTTTTTTTAATTCTTCAAAATGACTTCAAATGTACTCTAATGGATGTGGAGGACATTTCTACCAGGCAGTTTTTGCAAAAACTTTTCAAGGTTTTCCTCCCTTCCAAATGCTCCAAAATGTCCATATGGGTGTTTGGTGACTTTCCACCACGTTTTGCGGGGTCTCTGGGCCAGCTGAGGCCCAAGAGAGTCCTTTTTTGAAACTCGAAACATGATGATGAAAATGCCCCCATAACTCGAGAGGCATTTGAGGGTAATATTTTTTTGGCTGGACCAGATGTGGGTCCCCATGGTATCCTACGGGGTAAACGCCTTCTATAGTTGCCCATTTGTGCAGCATGACAGATGCAGCATGACAAAAGCATTGTCCAAGAACTACTTGGATTCCCCCTGCTGTCCCAGAGGATGATGTCATTGTTGTGTATCCAGCTCCAGGGACATAGCCAGACGTTTCTCTGATGCTCTGCTCTCTTTACCAGCGACGTAGTGGACATTGCCTCCCTCTTCCCTGAAGAAGGTGGGATAAGAGAAGGGAGACGTGGCATTGTTCCACCTGGGTAGAACATTATGCTGTGTCTCCCCATCCAGGATCATAGCCATGGGTTATATAGTGACCATGGCCCATTGGCAACCATTCACCTTAACCTATTTCTAATCTCACTCACTACAAACTGCAATTTACTTCAAATTTACTTTCATTTTTCTTCCAATAAATACCCTGCTTGTTGTATAACAACAACTTGTATAATAACTTGTTGTTAATGCTGAGTAATTGCCAGTGAAACTCACATTTGAAGTGGTTGAACATTTTCTCCTGCAGTACCATTAGCTTGGTATGACTGCTACATCATAATTTGCCCAACTACTTTGTTCCCCCTACCTTTCAAGAATAAGAATCTTTCCCCACAACTTTTTCCACCTTTTTTTTCCGCCCTTATTTTCTCTCAGCCTCTCACCCAGATGTCCTTGCCTTCTATGTCCTAGGGGCGGGAGTGTTCAATGCAGCTGATATCACGGGCAGAAAGCAAGCTGTCATACAGGAAGCAGCTTGGACAAGGAGAAACCTCTGGCTCCAAAATATCCAGACCCATTTAGGTTGAGGGCAAAGCCATTCAAGCACCAGGGCACCGTTGTCACAGCAAGCCCAGAAGCCAGAGAGCAGAGATCACCACAAATCTAATTGTGAGATGCAAAAGTTGATGCAATGGAAATCTGAGCTGGCACTTCAGGCGTAGAGGATATAGTTTTTTCAGGAAAAGTGCAAGCTCGGGGTACAACCCAGAGAGCAGGCAGGAAAGCACCAAGGATGAAACTGCACTTTTAAAATTCTTTAAAACATACAACTTGGTTCCTCCTGTAGCTGACTGACTCCTTAATGAGCAGATTTTGGCATTCTGTCATTTCTTTCTTTCTTCAGTTGTTTGTTTCTTTCCCAGGTTGCTTCTGTTGCTGCCAGAAGGGAAGGCAGGCAGACAGGGATTCCCGTGCTTGTGAAGTCCACATGGATTTGAGTTTTTGATAGCTTGGTTGAAAGGAGTACCAAGTGAAAAGAGGCAGAAATAACAGGTGCAGGGCAATTAACTAGGAAAAGAAATTGTTCCTCCCAGCAAAAAATAAAAAGTAAAAAATACAACAGCTTTTCCTAACTTGGTTTTTTGGATTACATTACCTGTCATTTCTTGTCAACATGTTGGTTGTGAGATCTGAAGACCAACATATGGAAGGTGGTGGGTCAGGGAAGTCTGCTTGGGTCTTCCTAGAATTGTCTGCTTGCACATTATGTGAAACAGGAAGTTGTGTTACACAAATATTTGGTCTAATGATCCAGTGAGGTTTTCCTTGTGTCCTTAAACATCTGTATAACCCAGCATCTTGTTTCTCATAGATTCTAGACGGAGTCTAGGAATTGCTCAAGCAAGCAGAGCCTGGAAAACTCACTGGCCATGCCAGTTGGGTATCCCAGGAGTTGGAGTTCCAAAAGTAACTCTGTGTGTGTGTGTGTGTGTGCACGCGCATGCGTGCACACACACACACACGTATGCGCTTGCTGTGCAACAGGGAAATTACTGACTGAACTGGAATCTTGACAGGAATTCTCCCTCTGATCTTCAAGCCAGCCTCCAAGGAACACTGCTGAACTATAACTGCTAGATAATATCCAATCTTAAATATTCACAGGATGTGAGGAACGATCAGTCAGATATTAAATATGAATACCTCCCAGGAAGAGAGCTTTACTTATAGCTGGACATTCTGTATCAAGATAATAGCCATACTGACATGGAGATCACCTCAGGTGGCTGATCATCAGGTCAACTACTCTGTAACGTCTCTCAAGTGGCTGCTTGTCTGAAGCGTTGCTACCGTTTTGTTAAACCAAGTATCTAGTAATGTCTGTCAGGAATGACAGATGAGCTGTCCTGTTGGTTCCTTTGCCTTAGAGGATCTGTCTGATCTGAAGGGGGCTTTCCTTAGCCCCAAACCACATAAAAGACCCCAGAATCCAAAGTTAAGTTCATTCTAGGGAAGGATCTTCTTATTTTCAGGGAGTTATTTTCTTTGCACATTGGCAGCCTCTTCCACCCACACCTTCCTTCTCTGGTGTGTTGTGCGTATGGGCGCCTTGATTAAAGAATGGCCTTGACAATCTCTCCCCTTTGAGGGAACTTCTCTTGTTTTCTCATCTCCTCTTAGCAACTTCTAAAGCCCCAAGTTATCAAGCCAGTGTCGTGTAGTAGTTTGAGTATTGGACTAGCACCCTAAGAGACCAGGGCTCAAATCATCCCTCAAGTAACATTCTGACCCTTTTCGCACGGTATTTTCAATGCGAAAGGGCCCCTTGAGGGTTGCGCACATGTGAGGAGCAGTCCACACAACACACTCACATTTGTGTGACGCTCCAGGCCCGGCAGGAACTGCTCACGCATTTTTTCATTTTTGGCTTGAAGCCGAAAATGCTGGGTGGTCGCGCATTGCTCCAGGGCCCCGCATGCACTTACCTTGTGTGCGGAGCCTCGGAAGCCCGGCCGGCTATGCTTCCTGTCTCAGTGCAGCCTGGGAAGGTCTCAGGCTGCACTGCGAAAGGAAGAGGCGGGGCTCTCGCGTGAGCAGGAAGCTTGTGTGGAGCCGAAGAAGCAGGGAAGCGAGATCCTCTCTCTGGAGGCTGCTTGGGCGAGCACCACACCCCAGCGCCGAAAATAGATGAGTTGCGGAAAGGGCCTCTGTCAGCCTTAATGTAATACCCACTTTAAACAAATCCTGTAAAGAAAGTCCTGCAATAGGCCTTGTTGTTGTGTGCCTTCAATTCATTTCTAACTTATGGGGACTCTAAGGTGAATTTATCAGGAGTTTTTCTCGGGCTGAGAGTATGTGACATGCCCAAGTTGACCTGGTGAGTTTCCGTGGCTGAGCTGGAAACTGAACCTTGGTCTCCAGGGTTGTACTCCAATGCTGAAACCACTATACTATGGGGATCTGTAGGCTGCCTTAGAGTCACCATAAACAACAACAACAGCAACGCCTTAGGTTACTTTAGACCCAAATCCTGCCACCTCTTGCAATGATCTAAAGCAATCTTTCTTTATTACTCACAGGTTTTGCAAAGACAACATGGCTCTTAAAACCTTCTTAGCCTTGTGAATTTGCTTGAGATAATATGTCTTTGTTCGGAAGCAAGTGGCTATCTTACTGTGCTTTCTGTTTACTGTTTGCCATTTATGGAGCTCTACCATGCTATTCCATGCTATTCCCCAGTATGTATACTGTGGGCCCTTGGTATCTGCTGGGGTTTGGTTCTGGGACCCTCCATGGATATCAAGTCTGTGGTTGCTCAAGTGCCATTATACACAATGGTGCAATAAAATGGCATTCCCTTATGGTGACCAACTCAAATCACTGCTGGGAGAACCTAAGGATCTGTGAAATGGCAGAAGACTACAACAGGGTATGCCTACATGTCAGCATAGTGCTCAGTGCACGGCAAAATCAAGGTTTGTTTTTGGGATTTTTTTTCCCCAAATATTTTCAAGCTGTGGTGGGTTGAACTCATGGATACAGTACCATGGATACTGAGTGCTGACTGTATTTTTATTCTTGTGTGTTCAATAAAATTTCTGCTTAGATTTCTGCTCTGTGTGGACTTGGGTTGTTGGATCCAATCTGCTTGCTGCGTGCTCCTTATTACTTAGGTTAAAAAAACCTTTGACATTGTGATGGCTGTCATCTGTGAATATTCAAAACATGTATGAATTTATACATGTGCTCTAAGCACATGCCAGATAATATGGAGGAAAGCCAAATTTAAATATAAGCTAACTGTATTTCCCTTTTCTGAACTAAAATGTCATCTAAATATAAATTGACCTAATGTTTCCTTCCTGATTTAATATGCAAATAGGAATGCAATCATTGGTCCATTTTTGTCCTCCTCCAAATGTTGTGATGCAATTCTCCAGGCAAAATATGAAGACAACATATCTTAACTTAAGGAAAATTGTGTACAGACCCTGTGTATATTTGAGGGAAATGCTTATAGGGATGTGTAGAATTTTTATGTGTACTTTTCATGCAGACTTTAACAAATTGGAAACTGATTTAGAAATGGGACATAATTAATCTTTTCTTGAAGAAAGGAAAAAAAAAAGACAAGAAAAAGACTAGGTTCATTCACCCTATTTCAACACTTTGCCGTTTTGTTCAGAGGGGATTTGCCATTGCCTTCTTCTTAGTCTGAGAGAATGTGATTTGCCCAAGGTCACTTTTTGGTCCTCCATGGCTGAGTGGGGATTTGAAGTTCTCCTGGAGTTCTGTTCTGGGACTCAATCTACTATACCATGCTGGCTTTCACTTCCATATTAACCGATCAAATGCTCCTTTTCAGTTCAGGGTTCAAAAGTTCAGCTGTACATCAGTAAGAACTGGTTCATACTAGGGATGCAAAATAATAAAAAATAATAGTAATAGTAATAATAGGATTCATTTCCCACCTCTTAAGGTCAGCAATGGGACAAAACATATCTTGCCTCAGAAACCCATTGGCTGGCATCCTGTTCAGTGGTTGCAACTTACAACATCATAACTTTTGGGGATTCATGTTTATGATCATGAATAACCTAATGTGATGACCAAAACCTAAGTTTGGTTCCTGGCAGCACCCTCACCAAAGTGTTTCAGAAAATCAGGGCACTGGGAAATGCCATCTGCAACAGGCTTCTGGTTTCAAGTTGCCTTGGGACAAGCAGACGTGGAAGCACACCTAGAAGAATCTCCAGCTTCCTCTTCTCAAAGCACCAGGAGCATGCTCTGGATGTCATTTTCCAGAGTGCTGATCTCCAGTCCTTCAGAAATGCTCTAGTCAGGTTGCAAAGGTAGGTTGAGGTGTGTATGTGTCAGTAGTAACTGCAATGACGGAGCTCCATCGTTTTAGTTACAATGATGACACAACGTCTTAGCCATAGATTTTTGAGGCTTGTGATGTGTTTCAACTAAGAAAAATGTGCACAGGACTATGCATACATTTAAAAAAAATGTTTATTTGAAAAATGTGCTCATTTAAGTTATGTGAACAAACACGCTTTACTCAATGGGGAAACCCTATAATAATACTCTCTATGTATTTTTTAAAAAAAATTGCATAAAAATATACACGAGTTTCCAAGTCTTGCAACCTCATACTGAACTAGAGTGGGACCTGGATGCTGAGAGATTCTGTGCAACACAGTGAAAACAAGGGGGAAAATTTTCACATTCTTTGTTCACAGAATGAAATTCTATGAGCACAGTGTTGGTGCTTATAAATCAGTTTGCAACAGACATGTGGAAACATGTCCAAATCCTAGCTATATTCTCCACATCCATTTATGCAGCACAACCAAATGTTCTTCAAACACACCTATTGCAGTCAGTGAGGCTACTTGAAATCTGACATCAATAATCAGCACTTGAGATCTTCAACGTAAATGAGGTCTTCTCTACTCAAAGGCATCCCGTGGATTAATCAGATCCTTCCTTCTCTGCTGCTCTCCTGGTTCTGATTAAAGTGTCTTATAGCGATGCAATGAAATCAATAGCTTCCTGAGACTTGTTGAGGTTTAATGATCTATGGCACTGATACTGTGTCAGTTGCAATCCTATTAATTACAGTGGGTGCCAGACCTATCCCGGTGCTATGAGAGGCTTGATTCCAACAGCAGCCAACTGAGAACTCTGGGTCAGATATGCTATTCTACTTTTTTCCGCATCAGAAATTGCTCAGCTCCTTCAAGGCCTTTCCTAATTTAATTGCCACTTTCAGGTTCCATGCCACATAGCTTCAGGAGTCAATAAGTTGAGTCAGGGGGTGGACAGCTACAGTATATTAAGAAATTAATCAGTGGATAACTAAACTGCTGCTCGTTTTTGGCAGAATCCCACATGCCTGCACAAAGTCCAAAGTGCATGGGAAAGCCTTAGATACATTTCAGGTGGCAATAAGAGGTCTCTCAGGCAGGCAATCAACCTCATTCTGACTTTAGAAAGAAACGATCCCTTTCTTTTCAGCACCCCTGTAATCTCGTAATAGAGCTCAGTCAAAACTCCTTAGAAGAATGTGCTTAGATTTTCCTTTTTTTCCCCTTCAATCCTTTCTCCCCCCCCCCCAGGCCACTTTGTAATTTCTCCCCTGAATATTCTCTGTGTATGTGGTGCATGCACATGTGCATGCTGCATGTTTTGATTGGCTGTGTTACTGCCCTGGCTAGCCCGAGCTTTGGGGATACAAAAAGATATCTGTTGATATCTCAGATTCGGCTTCACATATCCCTTCCACGTGCTTGCGAGGCCTCCGGACAAGCACGCATACAGGCGCGGCCGATTATCGCCGTAATATTCCTAGACAATACAGGTAGCCCAGAAAATAGCTGACTTGTCACTTTAGGAGACCTCAAGGCAAGTACTCCATTAGGTATGCACGCAACCTACAAAGGATTCTTTGCCCCGCGCTGGCAGCTTGATGATCGAGCTATACAACGCTCAAGTATTCCACGTTTGCATACCGGCTACTCTATTGATAACTTAGGCTCTAATTCAATCATTCAAACTCTGATCTTTCAGAGGCTTTGTCTCCAGCCCCAATCTATTGTTTTCCCCAAGTCCGACCTAGCCTGCGGTCACAATTCTCCTTATAAAAACCCCTGACTTTGAGCGCTTCCTCGGATCACTCCCGAGTTCCAGACCGCCTTGCTGCCGCATCGCTTGGCGAGCTTCCCCTCAGCTCCACGTGCTGAGATACATCGAACCCCAGCTTCGCTCTCCATTTTCTTCCGGACTTCAGGACAGGTTTTGTATCACTCGAACCTACTATCTCTCTAAAAATCCCGCTATCTTCCTCACACCTTTATTTTCCTTAGTTATCTGTGTGTTTGTGTTGCATACATGGTGTGCCTGTATTTAATAAAGACTATTCATTATTTTACAACCGGTTTGCTTCTTGACTTGGCCTGACCCCGTAGACATTGGGTTGCAAGATCCTGCTGGGTTACCCTGCCTCTCGTTTTGCCAACTTGTGCTCTGCACTAATTTCCCCAACTTATAGCAATTTGGTGTCCCTCCCGGGACCCCCAAAAAACAGAGTAACAGGGCATCCAGTTAGGGAAGTACACATGCGTGCTACACACGTGGGCCCAAACTGTCACTATTGTGCAACTGACATATTGCGCTAATAATAGCAGAACTGGAATTGCCTTTCTTTGCATGTTGTGCATGCCTTTCTTTGCATGTTGTGATTGTGGATGTACATTGTGCATTGTGTGTTGTGCATTGCAGTTGAGCATCTTATATCATGCATTGCAATTGTGTAACATATGTTGTGTATTGTAGTTGTGCATTGCACATCAGCACCCAGTCATGCACATGTGTTGTATAAGGTTGCTTTTCTGCATGAGGGTTGTGTAGCACTCAGAGTGTATCTCTATATGTGGCTATTTACACTATACTAAGGGGATGTTGGATTGCATCTGTTGTGTGTGTATGTGTGTGTGCATATGTGTGTGGGAGCCACTATCTAACTCCTTTACTCACACTGTCAGGTGGCTAAGCTCCTTGCTATGAAAATTCTAACCTGTTGAATGTGTATTCTTTGCTAACTGCTACTTTGTATTTAACCATTGCAATATGGGGTTACTTTGTTTCCAGCCTGAAGTACTGCTAATTGCTACTTCCTTGTAACCCAAAGACTGCTTACTGTTACATTGTGTTTCATGTTAGGGAAGAGCAGGAAAAAGAAAGTTAGGCTGGTAGTCCTAGGATGTTATGAGAACAAAGTTCTCTGTGAAGATAGGGGTAGAGAAATATGCAAGGGGGTAGTCACCCTGGGCAAGGGTATATAGGGTTGTGGCAAGCACCAGCTTGGGAAAGCACAGGGGAGATAAACTCATGACGGAATTCATGGCTTTGACCAATGAATCTGAATTATGATATCGTACAATCATAGAGCGGGAACAGACCACGAGGGCCATTGAGTCCAACCCCCTGCCATACAGGAATACACCATCAAAGCATTCCCAACAGATGGCCATCCACTCAGTGTTTAGATAGAATCTATCTTCCTGAAGTTTGAAGCCATTGCTCTGCGTCCTGGTCTCTGAAGCAACAGAAAACAGGCTTGCTTCATCTTTCATATGACATCCCTTCAAATATTTAAACAAAGCTGTCATGTCACCTATTAAATTTCTCTTCACCAGGCTATACCCAGCTCCCTTAGTCTCTCCTCATAGGGCATGGTTTCCAGGCCTTCTGCCATTTTAGTTGCCCTCCTCTAGACATATTCCAGCTTGTCAATATCCTTCCTGAACTGTGGTACCCAGAACTGGACACAGTATTCCAGCTGGGGTCTGACCAAAGCAGAATAGAGTGGTACCATCACTTCCCTTGACCTAGTTACTATACTCCTATTGATGCAGTCCAGAATTGCAGTGGTTTTTTAAGCTGCCAATCACACTGCTGACTCAAGTTCAGCTTGCGATCTAAGACTCCTAGATCTTTTTCACATGCATTGTGGTCAACTCAGTTGTCACTCATTTTATATCTGTGCATTTCTTTTCTTTTTTTTTTCCTACCTAAGCTTAGTACCTTATGTTTCTTCCTGTTGAAATTCATTTTGTTAGTTTGGGCCCAACTATCTGTTAAAAGTAATTTTGAATTCTGATTCTGTCTTCTGGGATATTAGCTACCTGCTCCTAATTGGGTGTCATCTGCAAATTTGATCAGTATGTCCTCTACTCCTTCATCCAAGTCACTGATGAAGATGTCGAATAGCACTGGGCCCAGGACAGAACCCTGTGGCAACTCACTAGTCATTTCTCTTCAGGATGAAAAGCAGCCGCTGGTGAGTACTCTTTGAGTTCGGTCAGTCAACCAATTACAAATCCACCAAACAGTAGCATTGTCTAGTCCATATTTTACTAGCTTCTTTGCAAGAATCTCATAGGGAACTTTGGCAAAGGCCTTGCTGAAATCCAGATATGTTCTACACGATGTCCACAGCAATCTCTTCATCTGCCAAGATGGGGGGGGGGGGATTTAAGAGATAATTTTTCTAAAATGATATATAGATGGTACCTAACTCCAGATAAATTGTCAAAAAATGTATAAGGGTTCGTCTAATTTACTGGCATGTTGGAAATACAAGACACATGATGGGACTTTTCTCCATATGTGGTGAACTTGTGATCACAGTAGTGAGATTACTTTTTGAGCAGAATTGGAAAAGTCAGTGCATATTGACAAAAGAAGATAGAATTTTAAAACTTTTGGACTTGCCTGAAATCAGTAAGTTAACAATTCTGATTAAAGATGGTAATATAATGGGATTTTAAAAAGATAGGGGAAAGATGATGATATATATGAGAAATTAATGGAGAACTTTATCTACATTTGGAATTGAAGTTTAGTGTTGATGTAGTGACTGCAAATGTTTCTGTTTAGTTGAATTTAGGTATTTTAAAAACCTATTTAATAATAATGGATAATGTTTGTATTTATGTGGTTTTTAATAGATAACGTTTAGTATAACGGAAGTAAGACATATATATTCACAATATCTATCCTAAGTAGTGTTGGAAATTAGTTAGTAAGTTAATTAGCTAGTATCATGATGCTTGGCTCCTACCACGGTAGTATTAGCAAACCACTGCAGCTTAGCTTGTAGGAAAGTAAATTAGAGCATGCTATGGCTATTGCAACATTGTAACCATGGGCAATTACTGTTAACAACAATGTATTGAATATCAATTATAGTCTGTATCCAGGTGAAGGATCAAAGGCTTCAAGGTGTCCTGGGAAGTACTAAAGGGCATTCAGCATGGGAAGAGAAAGATCAGAGAAATGAAGTGTGATATCTCAGGAAGTCGGTATGAGAACAAACAAAAGGGTAGAATTTAGGTTCTCAGTATGAAAGTATGCAAACATCCGAGAACCCTAGGAACCCTCAGATTATGTTGGGGTGATATGACATTTATGGCTCTCATCAATCAATGCCCTCCATGCCTAAATGTACACATTTTAGTATAAAACCATGTTATTAACCAATGTAGCTCAGTCTTAGCAACTTTTGTCAAGCTGCTATGTTGTTCGCTTTACCTCAATAAACACTGCTACTAAACTCAGGCCCTTTCCACACCGGGCTATTAAAACAGCGCAGAGCAACCTCCAACGGAGGTCTTCTGCACCGTGGAGTGGACTGGTTCAGACTACTTTTCGTAGTTCCACACCTCAGTCCGCCCCGGAGCGACTGGAACTGGTCGCACAGCGTGCTTTTTAAAAACCTCTTTTAAGAGGTTTTTCAAAAGCACGGAGCGCCCGACTCTTCGTCACTCCGTCGCTGCGCTCTGGTGCAGATTTGCAGGCGCGCACTAGTGCGCCCCTGCAGATCTGCCGGGGGCGGGCTTTAGGCTGGCGAGCTTCTCCAGTTGGTGGAGAGCCTCCACCAACTGGAAGCTGCCATTTTGGACACCAGAGCAGTGCGGAGCGACGAGCTCGCACTGCTCCTCATCCCGACGGACTCGCCCGGACGCTCAAGAAAGCCGGTGAGTCCTGTTTCTGCCCGATTCATGCCCCACGTGTGGAAAGGGCCTCAGAGTGTTTTCTTGAGAAGGAAGCTATATTCAAGTGTTTCCTCAAGGCAAACATCTGTTCATCTCCCTGACTTTTCCTAATTAATTCTCCTTCTCTTTCTTTTTTCCTTCCTGATACATCTGATCTATACTTTTGGATTGTAAACCTGTAGGCAGGGCCTGTTTTCATTGTTTGTTTCAGTGCAGTCCCCAGCAATTTTAGGCCTAGACATCATTTATAACTATTTATAACTATGACAACAGTTATTATTAATGACAATCATCACAGTCATCATTAATAACAATGGCAACAACTGACATAATAGTTAACATAATCTTAATAAACCATGATTTTATGCCGGTCCACTAATACCATCTTCATTTGAACTGAATGTTCACATGGAATGTGGCCTTCGTATCAACAGTGTCAATGTTGTGTCAACAACATTGCCAACAGGAGATTTTGATCCCTATAAACTCTTACAGGGTCAGCAAATCCCCTCCTGCTCCCACCCCAGGGTCTTATCCCCAGTCCTTCTCTAAGCAAACGAAAAATCTTTCACCTGCTTTCCCTCTCTTCTTTGCTGAAATTGAGAGGCGTGGAACAATAAATAAAGGAGCACATTTGGGACTGGGAAGAATGATAGAGTGTCTCTTGGTGGCAATTGAGCCAAAACAGGCCCATCTATTCTTGAGACATGTGTGTCTGAGTCCTTTGCATAATCATTAATCTTTGAGGCCAGTGACGCTAGAGTAGGGAAGTATGGTTGCTCTTTCTTAATATTTCTTGCATGAAGCTTTTCTGTTGCTTTTTGCCTAGTTGCAAAGGGTTTGTTCGACGCCATTAGAAAATGAAAGCAAAATGATAGGTGGCTTTAGGGCAGGACACAGGGGCCAGTACTAGCGGAAGACATTTTGCCACCAGAGGTGAAAGATAACACAGGACCCTCAGCTCTTTCATGTACAAACCCCACCTGGATTGACAGCTAGATTTTTCATCATCACAGATGACCTTATGCTGCACACAAGGCTGCTGGCCAGCTTAAAGGCTGCAAGGCAGGCTGTGCGGCAGAGGCACACAGTTTTTTTCTTCTCCACCTTGCTTGTTGTATCATGATATCAGCCACCAAGAGCAATTGTCTCACTTTTGACACATGCCCTTGCTGCATGTCTCTCAGCCTCTCTCTGTCTGGCCATAGGCCTGTCTGCTGGCAGAAGAAAGAAAGAAACAGTAGGTTGATTGGAAGGAACCAATAAATTAGGTTTCTCAGGCATGGAGATGTGCTGATCATTATCACCTGCTACTGTGATGTGCTATTATAAACAGAGGATATGCGGGTCACACATTTATTGTGTTTTTAACACAATATTGGATGTATACACATAGCACAATTATATCACAAGGTTTAACTTCCATAGCTCCATCGTATGGAACCCTTGGATCTGTCATATGAGGAGGTTCTTAAGATTCTATAGCACACTCCATGAAACTACAGCATTAGAGTTCTTTGGTAGCCAATTCCAAGTATATTTGTTTCATTTATCTATCATTTCACAACTCACCAGGCCCCCTGAGATGAGGTAGAATGGATACAAACATTTAAAACATTAACTACATGAATTAAAAACTTTTGAAAAAAAACCCTGAAGCTACTCCTTAAAACTACAGATCCCAGGATCCCATAGAATAGATCTTTGGCAATTAAAGTGGGATCTAGCTTCTATAATTGTATAGTGTTGGTACTTCTATTATCTATTATTTACTTTTCAAATGTTAGTCAACATACATCTGTAATACAATCACTAACCACATTAAAACCCTATAGTCTTAAATGGTTGCAACCACTTAAATTGGTGAGTGAAGCTGTACTAGAAAAGGGGGGATACCAGACTCCTAGAGAAATGCTTACAATCACAGAGATTCATAAAGAGCATATAGATGAGACATTTCCAAGGGTATTATAGACCCATTTCATTATTAAACAACGATGATAAGATATTCACCATGATCTTGGCAAATAGATTGAGGAAACATATTGCTGAAAATATTCATTAGGACCAGAGCGGATTTTTGCCAAAAAAGATAATTGTGGAGTACAATTGGCCCTCCATATCGACAGATTCTGTATCCATGGATTCAATCAATCAAGGTTTGAAAATATAATTTAAAAAATCCAAAAAGTAAACACTTGATTTTGCCATTTTATATAAGGAAAACCATTTTACTGAACCATTGTATATAATGGGCCTTGAGTATCCACACATTTTGGTATCCGTGGGGGCCCTAGATCCAAATCTTACCTGATATTGAGGGCTCATTGTAACATAAGTACTTTTTTAAATATTAGCAATTATTTGGAATTTCACAATGACGGAAGTCAGCCTTGATCTTTTTAGGTGCTGAGAAACATAGTGCACCCTCTGCTGATGTGACCTTTGCCCACACGGATGCAAAGTCATGTGAAACCTCATGTCAAATTATCATCAGTTAACATGCTGCACGTGCACCCACACCAGCATAGCTGCATGTACAACAGGTCCATTGAGGACAATGGGATGGAGCAGTCACTTTTTTTGCTTTATATGAGGGTCCCTGGAATGGAAGCTCTGTGTATATGAAGGGCACACTGTACTTGATGAAATTACTTCTTTCAAGTATTAGGGGATGGACTTTGGAGAAAATATCATCTGGGTCATAAATACTATGTATTCAGTTCAAAAAGCACAGATTTTAGTAAATGGTAATGCCTTAACACCAACTGAGATATAAAAAGGAACAAGATGAGGATGCCCCCTCCATCTCATTTGCCTTTTTTTATTGGCCTTGGAGACTTTATTGAGACATACTAGACAAGATGGCAGAACATACAGTTTAAGAGTTAAAAAAGGAGTCAAAGCTGAGGGCTTACATAAATGATCTAGTGATAACAATATGAAATCCATTAGATTCGATGAAAGTGCTTTTTGGAAAAGCTGAAGGTGTTTGAGGTTTGTTCTATGTTCAGAGTCAATTATGACAAAACAAAAGGCCTTTCCACACTACACTATTATAGTGCTATTATTCCACTTCCAACATTCTGTGGAATTCTGGGATTTGTAGTTTATTGAGGCCAAAGAGCTCTCTGGCTGAGAATTCTAAATGCCTCTCCCTAAACTGTATTCTATTTTCTATTTTCAAATTTACCCCCCTTAATAAGGAATGGAATACTTTTTCTCCAATGGCAGAAATATATTTCCAGATTCCTTTGGAAGGCAAAGAAACTAAGAATAAAACTTAAAACATTGTACAATGCTGAAGAAAGGAATGCTCTGAGATTTCCTAACATTAAATTGTAATGTTGGGGTTGTCATGGACAAGGAAGGATCTTTTTTCTATATTTTTCTGTGTTTGCTGGACTTGCAAGAAAGCAAAGATTTATTGGTCTAAGATTTATATGTTAATTTTTTTAAAAAATTAAAGGTGGATTTTGTAATTTTACTAGAGGTGTTTTTGTTAGGAATTATTAAAAAGGAACTGGTAAGGAAATATGGACTACTTTTTCAGTATATGATAGTAGCTGCAAGAATGTTGTTTGCCCAAATGTGAAAGTGAACTGATGCACAGACAACAGAAGAATGGGTTGGACTTAAAAGTCATGGAACTTGCCCAAATTGCAAAATTGATGTGGACTTTAAAAGACAGATCAATTGAAGATTTTTTTTTGAAAGACTGGAAACTATTTATGGATTTTTTGAGCAGTAAGAAATTGAATCATGTAATAATTTATGGTTGTGATTAGTATTAATTCTAGTAAGTGGAACATACTTAGATCTGTAATAATAGAATAAGATATGGGATATTTATCGATTTTTCTTTTTCACTCCAGTTTGTATGCAGTCAGAGTTCATTCGTAGGGCAGTATAGTGTAGTTCAGATGTGTTTACCATTAGAGATCTTCTACTAATGGGTTGTGTCGTTATGTTGTTGTGTCGTTAAACTAATTTTAATTAGTTTAGTATACATTTATTTCTAATTACACATGTGTAATGTTTATGTGTGGCTTGTTTCATTTCACTTTTTTCATTTTCTTTTTTCCGTAGTTATGGATTGATTTGTTTGTATCTTCTGCTAAAACAAATAAATATTAAATCTCAAAAAGAAAAAAAATCCAACAACAAAAACTCACAATCCAGTATAGAATCAGAAGATTAAGTCAAATCACTAGTATGGACCCCCAAACCTTGGATCAACAGCCAGATTTTAACTTGGTACTGATATGTGCTACCTGGGCCTGGGGTAGGGGAAGTGGCAATCCATGACTGAGGGCCTTTCTACACTACACTGTTATAGTGCTATTATTCCACTTTCAACATCATGTGGAATTCTGGGGTTTGTAGTTTCCTGAGGCCAAAGAGCTCTCTGGTTGAGACGTCTAAATGGCCCTCCCTAAACTGAAAACCCTAGAAGTCCACAGAATGTTGAAAGTGGAAGAATAGCACTTTAACAGCGTAGTGCAGAAAGGCCCTGAGACACCACAGATGAAAATGTTCTCCTTGGGAAAACTTAATACTAGCTCAGATGTATACAAGGAGAGATGCTGTCTTAGATACCAAGGTCCTAAGTTGTTCAGGCCTTTAAATTTTATCAGCAACACCCTGACCTTGAACTGGAGGCATTGGCAGACAGTTCAGTTACTTTGATATCGGTGGTAATGATTTCTAATAGAATGATCTTGACAGCAAACTAGCCATTATATTTCTCGTAGGCCAACCGAAGCCAGTCAAAAGCATTCAAAGTCACTGGCACAAATAAACTTAGGTAAACTCCCAGGCTCTGTATGTGGAAACTGAAACCTAAAACAGTAGGTGTTCTGTGCAGCAGTTTGATTTTGCCTGAGTCTACTGGGAAGGGCAAAATTCTCTCTCCTCTCCTTTCCCCCACTAAATGAACTGAGTGCAAACTACTTTTACGTTTTGAACTCAGTTTGCAGCAATTGAAGTAGGCTGAGGATGAAGAGGTAAAGTGAGAGAAGGAGGAGAAAGTGAGACATTTTGAAAGCAGCTGAAAAATTGGGAGAAAACACAATTGATCAGGACTGTTCCTGCCAAATAGGAACAGTTGAAGCTTATGTGATATTTTCCTGACTAAACCTAGAAGTGTAAGTGTCAAGAGCTAGCTATCCTTGCATTTTGCTGAACTCAAGTCTTTTCTGCCAAGTCTCTTTTCATTTTCATATCCTGACCATTTATTTCATGCTGTTGCTAGGTTTTATAGATTGCATTATCGTTTACAACACACACACACATACAATTTGACTACAAAACGTGTTGAGAAATGAGGAAGAGATAGACTAGACATCTTCTTGCAAAGATCTTTGGTGAATTAAAAAATTACAGGGTCCTTAAACTGAGGATATTTTGGTTGCTTTCTACCAATGATGCAGCAACAGCAGAATCAAATAAAAATAAATGAATGAATAATGCCAATCTGAGCTAATCTTTGAAATGATCCACAGTTGGAGGAAAATCCATGGCCTGCCATCTGGAGTTTACATCAAAATGCACTAATCAGACTGGAGAGCAGTGCCAATGGCAATTTGCTCCCTGTGGGGATTCTGGGAACTTCACAACATGGGTGGAGAATCAGAATGCAAAAAGGCAAAGCAGTGACCCATCTTCTGTGAGCATTAACCTCCCATCTCCACTCTTTAAATGCCAATGATTTAGGATCACAGGAATATCAATTTTGTAAAGCTCACTTTAGTCACCAAATTGAATCAAAGGGTGAAATCCAGACCCTAATCTTTTACTGGATATACTCAGACAACGTTCCAAATCATAATCTGAAGGATTTGACACAAAAACTCATTGAGGCTCACAGGTTCCCCCCACAATCCCACACGAGGCTTTCTATTCTTCTGTTTGGTAAAACACTACATTTGCCATGACATGGAATCAGGAAACTATGATGGGTGTTTGCCCTCCAGATGAGATTTGGATGGACTTAAAGAGTCAGGAAGGTTAAGTACTGAATGTAAATAATGGACCAAATCATTCCAAAAACCTCATCCTCACCTTTGAATGTAATAATGAAATTGGTTAAGAAAAAAAGGAACAAAGATGGCACCTTAGATACTTCTGGCTCTGATCCTGCTCCAGGGGATCTTGATGGGGCAGAACAGCAAATAAATATGAATTATGCAATAAATTAGGATGTAGAATTCTACAGGCCATCTAGCTCTTCTAGGTGGCATTGAGAAGATGCAGTGCTAATGGAGAAAAATGTCTTATTCACAGCAGTCACTGCAGTGGAATATAAAATGTGTAAGGAAATTTACATTTAGCTTGACGGTCTCTGTCCCCCATTTGTGCTCCAGGCATGTTTTTTTTAGCTTGAGAGTTCACAACCCTTCAGATAAATCAAGAGGAAGCCACTACATAATGCATCAGTGGCCTCTAAAAAGCCCTATGAGACCCTGTATGCTTAAGTCCAGACTATCTGAAAGATGATTATCTCCCTATATGAACCTATCAGAGACTTAAGATCATCAGAGTAGGACTTTGTTTCAGTCCCATTACCACTACAAGTCCATTTGGTGAGATCATGGGACAGATCCTTCTTGGTGGCTGCACCTGGGCCAGGTAATTTTCTTCCACAAAAGGCTAAGTTGGCCCCCTCTGTGTTCCTTTTTCACCTGCAGGCCAAAATAGTTCTATCTGAACAGGCATTTAATAAGCAATTGGTTGCAGAGAGCCATTTTTGTGGGGGGGGGGGTGTACTGCATTTTTAAACTATATTGTTTTTAAATGATTTTACATTTTTTTAAAAAAATAATAGAATTTTAATATGAAAACTTGTTTAATTCTGTTTTAACTGTTTATTACTAGGTTTTAGCTTTTTCTTGTGCTAGCATTTTTGTAAGCTATCTTGAGTCCTATGCCAGAAAGAAAGGCAGCATATAAATGAATGCATGAAACAAAGCAAGCAAGCAAGCAAGGAAGGAAAGAAGCAAGCAAGCAAGCAAGCAAGCAAGTAAATGTAACAGATTAGCAGATACTATCCATGGCGTAATGATTATTGCTGGATTCAGCAATTTCAGACAGAAGTGGAATAATGTACACCCATTAAGATCTCCTTATGTGTAACAATCTGTCATATCAGGGAAATTGCTAGCCTAGAATCACCACCATAATATACTTGATTTTTATATTTTATACCTGGAATCACTGGAACATATTCGATCTTCAGTCTGTCATCAACAGAGACATCACAGTTCATTGGGTAAAGACACAGGTTGAGATTTTGCATTGTTTTCATAACTACAGTGTTGGAGCTCTGTTATCCCAGTTTTGATTCATTATGCTCCTTCCTCTCAATCTACCGTTGCAGTCTGGCAGTGCCTTGACAAAGGTGCTCCAAGGTACTGGACCTTGGAGCACTAGGAAATGATGATGTCCACAGTGCTCTCTCAGTCATGAGGTGCTTTGAGAACAAGCCGATGGAGAGACCCCTCAAGGTCCTGTCATAACTGCATGTCCCAAGGCATTGTGCAACTGGGAGCATGCTGTGGGTGTAATTTCCCAGCACCCTGATCTCCAGCACCTTGGAAATGGTTTGTTCAGGGATCTACCAGGCTGTCAACTGCTGAACAGGTTATCAGGCATATTTTTCATGTAGAAGATCCCCATAAAAACTATAACACAGGGAGGGCAAAGTGAACCCCACAGGTGACATGTGGTGGGAGTGGCAACCTTTACATACTTTAATTAACTGGCTAGTTAGTTTGCATGTCTATTATAGATACAGAGGGGACTGCCTAGATTAAACTTCCTGTTGTTTGGTCAACACCCACTTCGCCTTGCATGTTCTCTTCCTCTTCCCTTTTTTGTTCTTCTGCGTCCCTGGAAGCATGTGGTCTTCGATTCTCCAGCAAGCATGCTTTCCTGTAAGCATGTGAGTTCTTAATTTCTTCTTACCTTTCTTCAAAGAGTTGAACTTGTGTAAACTATGCACAAGATTATGTGAGTAAATCCTTTTTACATATTTTAACCAAACTATCTGTGTTTATTTTGAGCTAGATTAAGTGTGTCTGGGGTGGGGATGATAAAGTGGGAATGGTAATCTGTTCAACTTCTTCCTGTGCATTTACTAAATACTTTGCTGATTGGGAGACTTATTACTAGAAATATCTCAATTCTCCAACAACATGTAGCACTCCTCACTTTGTTTTGCAGTTCCTTAGACTTGTCCTGAAGCCTTAAGCACATGTACCTCTCCATTTTTTGGGTGGTGGTGGTGGTGGAATAAATCATTTCCAAACAGGCCAAAATGTTCAGTTGCCTCCCAAACCATCAGAAATTACTTTCAGTTGCTACCAAGTCAGAGTTTGGGCTGATTTTCAGTTGACATGAGGGGAAAGCCCTGAGCAACACAGAGTGGTGCTGCCAGCAGCAGCCCTGGCCTGACACAGCAACAGAAGAGGTGGTGGTGGTGGCAGAGGAGGTGGTGGTGAGAGCAGCCCCAGCCCTGGCCCTACTGCCACAACAGTCTCCATTGGTACAGCTCCTGCCTCCAGCATAGCAACAGTGACCATCAGGAAGCGTGTGTCCCTGCCTAGTCCAGAGTCAATGCTGAGACAACCCTGGAGCAATTGGGTCAGTTCTGCTTCATGTGAATGATAGAGCTGTCTTGGGAGAAAGTTGCAAAGAATATGGGAAAAACTGAGGCACTCTGTAGATAAGGGAGGAAGAGGGAAATAACTATAGAGATAGAAGCAGAAGAATTAGTACAGACCATCAAACCAAGAAAAGGTGGTGGATGATGATTTTCAGAAAGCATCTCAGAAATCTCCAAGATGCAAATATTCATAGTTCTGGATGAATTCAGTTACTCTGCTATAATGCTGGGAGACTGACTTTGCTACGCGTAGGCTCTCCAACAAATTCATGATGTACCTTGTAGATAATTTCCTATTTCAAAACTAGAAGAAGGAATAAGGAGACCAGCAATCTTGGACTTGATCCTAACCAACAGGGAGGAGCTGGTCACTGGATTCAAAGTAGCTGGGACTTTGGGAGGAAATGATCATGTAGTGCTTGAATTCACAATTGTGGTACAGGGCAAAGAAGAATACGGTTCTCCCTCCACGTCCGTGGATTTCACTTTCGTGAATTTGACCATTTGTGAGGTGCCCTCTTGCCCCCCTTCTACTCCTCCCATTCCCTGGCCTGGGCGGGCAGCAGGAGGATGCAGGAGGGCAATTTCCTATTCCCACCTCCTTCCACTGCTGCCTCCTGTGTGGGTGCACCCAGGGTGGGTGGCAGAAGGTGTGGAGCAGGTGATTGCCCCTACCCCGCACTCCTTCCATGGCCGCTGCTGGGCAGGCGGCAGAAATTCCAGGTGGGCAATCGCCCCTTCCCCTCACTCCTTCTGCTACCAGTGCGGGTTTGCCATGGGCAGGTGGCAAAAAGTTCAGGGTGGGAGATTGGCTGTTCCCCACCCTCCTTCCACCGCCTTCCACTGCCGCTGCTGGTGGGGCGCACCCTGGGAGGGCTGCAGAAGGTGCAGGTGGGGGTGCAAGAGAGAGCCAGCAGGGAAAGAGTTTCCCCACTTGGCTTTCTCTTCCTCCCCACCTGCATGATCACATGGGTGGGGGGGCTCTTTCCCTTCTGGCTCTCCCCTGTGCCCCCCATCTGTGTGGTCACAATCATGCAGCTGGGGGTGAGGAGAAAGCCAAGCGGGGAAGCTCTTTCCCCGCTGGCCCTCCTGCACCCCCCATTGTGTGATCATGATTGTGCAGGGGGGGGGGCTGCAGTTACTCATGGGTTTTCTTTTCACTTTTGCAGGAGTTCTGCTTCTGTATCCCCTGCAAAAGTGAAGGGCTTACTTTATAATCAAACATGGATCTTGAATTTCAGGAAAGCTGATTTTAACAAGTTCAGGGAATTGCTAGATGGAATCCCATGGCAAGAAGTGCTAAAGGAAAAAGACATCCAGGGTATGGATTCTTGAAGAAGGAGTTGCAAAAAGCACAATCACAAACAATTCCATGGAAGAAGAAAAATAGGAAACATCTGAAAACACCAATGTGGCTGCACGGTTGCACTTCAAGGAGGAAGTGAAAAGAAAAAAGGATGCTAATATAAGGGAAGAAAGGAAAATAATCAAAGAAGAGTACAGATGTGTAGCCCAAGCTTGCAGGAATAGTATAAGGAAAGCTAAAGCTCAGAATGAGCTGAGATTGACTAAGCAAGCAAGGGGCAACAAAACATTTTTTTCAGATACATTCAAGGCAACACGACCAAGGAGACAGTGAAGCTGTTGTTCAAAAAAGGTGGTAAAATGCTAACAGATCACAATGGAAAGGGAGAACTACTCAATACCTGTTTTGCTTCATTTGCCCCCCAAACCGTGTGCTTCCATGCAGTAGCAGAGACCATGGCAAGGGACTGTGGATCAGGACTGATAGGGATTTTATTAGGAATCACCTAGCTAACCTAAATGAGTTCAGATCTCCAAGGCCAGATGAATTGCATCCCAAAGAACTGAAGGAACTTGCTGCTGTACTCTCTGTACCCCTTGCCATCTTTTTTGTGAAATGTCACAAAATAGATCAGGTGCCAAAGGCCTGGAAATGGGCAAGCATCGTCCCCCTCTTTAAAAAAATGGAAAAAGGGAAATCCAGGAAACTACAGACCAGTCAGACTGACCTCAATACTAGGAAAAATATTAGAATGGATTATACAAGAATCTATCTACAAGTAGCTTAATGGCAATGCAGTGGTCAGTGGGTGCCAACATGGAACAAATCCTGCCAAGCTAATCTGATATCTTTTTTTAATGATGTCATTAATTTAGTAGATGGTGGGAATGCCATGAGTGTCATTTATCTGGATTTCACTAAAGCATTTGATAAGATCATCCGTATTTTGATTAGCAAATTGATTAAATATGGAATAGATTGGAACACTGTCAGATGGATCCATAACTGGTTGGAAAACTGTGCTCAAAGAATCATTATCAATTGCTACATTTCAAACTGTAAAGAGATCTTGAATGGAGTGCCACAGGGTTCTGTGCTATGGCCATTACTCTTCAACATTTCTTTTTCAGTGTCTTAGATGGTGGAGGGAATCCTTATCAAGTCTGCAGATGACACAAAACTGGAAGGGGTGGTTAACACATTGGAAGATAGGAACAGAATTCAAAAGGACCTTGACAAACTAGAACATTGGGCAGAAATTAATAAAATTAAATTAAATAAAATTAATAAAATTAAATTCAGTAAAAACAAATAGGATGGGGGATACATGGTTTAGCAGTACTACATGTGAAAAGGACCTTGGGACCTTGATTGTAAATGGAACCTGAGCCAACAGTGTGATGCTGTAGCAAAGAAGGAAAAAGCTATTTTAGCCTGCTTTAATAGAAACATAGTTTCCAAATTGAGAGACGTAATAGTTTGCACTAGTCAAGCCTCATCTAGAGTACTGTGTTCAGTTCTGGGTGCTTCATTTTAAGGAGGATATAGACAAGTTGGAGCAGATTCAGAGAAAGGTAAAAAGGATGATAAGAAGTATGGAGAACAAAGCATATGAAGGAAAATAGAAGGATCTGGACATGTTCATCTCAGTGAAGAGAAAACTGAGGCCATTTCTGCACTAGCCTGTTATAGGGCAATGATTCCAGCCCCTCCCAAAACTGCAAACCCCAGGATTCCAGAGGATGTTGAAAGTGGAATCATCACGCTATAACAGGCTAGTGCGGAAATGGTCTGAGGTTTGACGTGATTGTACTCTCTAAATACTTTAAGAGCTATCACAGAGGGGATGAGGCAAACATGTTCTCTGTTGCCGCAGAGCAACCAGGTCTAATGATTTGAAGCTACAGGATAGTAGATTTTGATTGAACATCAGAAGGAACTTCATGACAATACGAGAGGTTCAACAATGGAAGCAATTGCTTAGAGAGGTGGTGGGGTCTCCTTCCCTAGAGATCATCAAAGAGAAACTGGACAGCAACCTGCTGGGGGTGTTTTATCTGGAAATCCTGCCCTGAGCAGGGGATTGGACTTGGTGGCCCATAAGGCCTCTTTCAATTCTAAGATTCTATGACTTTATGACCTGGACCACCATACCCACTGGGGCTGCCCATTCTACCCCTTAAAATGATCAGATTGTAGATGATGAGGTAGATCCCTGCTGTCAATCAGGGATAAATGGAAAAATAGTCCACCTTGGTATAAGATAGATTTCTATGGTCTGTTGTTTATCTGTTTCAGCTGTGGGACTACAGACATCAAAGAATGGGGAAAAGGAGACAGAAAAACTTGGATCTAGTTATTGCACTTGAAAAATACCCTTCCTTCCCAATCTATGTCTCCCTACATATACTGGAAGGCTTAGATCTCTGTAATGTCAAAGAACGAACCATATCAAATGCTTCCAGATCATTATCTTGGTCAAAGAACAACAGGTTTCCTTGGTTATTCAGGCTCACCATTCTAATGATGGTACTTGGAACTCATGTTGGTTCATATATTGTTATTCATGGTGGATAGAAGTTCCACACTTTCTTTGAGCCTTATCACCAATTATTTCATGTTAAGCATGATTATGAGATACTGAAGAAGTGACAGCATTCTGGTATTTTAGATTTTTCTCCAACCCAAAATAAACTGCTTCATCCAGTTGTTTCATGCATAATGAAACATAATATTGCATAATATTGTGCATAATATTGTGAAGGAGGGAAACAAAGAAGTCTGAACGACGAACATTTTTCCCCTCTGGAAGCTGCTGCAATAGGCTTCCTATTCATTTGGGGATGGTGCAGATTCAAGTGGAAATTATAACTTGTGCTAGATCCATCAGTGCAATGAATCACTTGTCCCTGTTTGCAAGGTCATGTTATTGCCTGATGTGTTAAGGTGAGAGGAAAAGGCCCCAGAGTGCAATAAGAGAACAATTTTCACCCATATGCCCAGAGGACAGTATGTTGATTAAGTTCAATTATTCTTTCCGGGAGAGAGAATCATGCCAGGTAATTATGTGTCTCCTGCTTGGCAGTCCCCGAGAGGTCTTTTGACAGATAAGGTGCCAATTATATTGATGGATCAGCTCCTGGAAGCCCGGAGTGGCCAAATTTCTGCCTTTTCCCATCTACCTGCCAGGTTAATCTCGAAAGCAAGGGAAAGTGAGGGCACCCACGAGAGACGGGACAGGAAAAATGGAGAAAGGAAGTTTCTTTCTTTAAACAAAAGCAACCGGAATTGAGTTTTAATCCTTTTTCCAATTAACTGAAGTGAGTAGAGAAGGAAGACTTTGAAAAGTTCCAGATACAAGCTGAGACTGACATGCAGATGCTGCAAGACTCGCTGGACTTGCCAGTTGCAGAACAGAAGCAGGTCCCTGTGCCTTTTCTAGCTGTGCTTGGGAAGATGTTGCCTGGGTACCATTTACTTTCCACTGCAGACCTGCATCTCAGAAAGGCTGCCTGTGCTAACAGGCTCCTTTCGGTGCAATTTGTTGTTATTTGCTTTGACTTTTGTCCTCATCACACTAAACTGTTATAGCACTATATTCCATTTTCACTGCCATGGCAACATCCTGTGGAATTCTGGGGTTTGTAGTTTAGTGAGGGCTAAGAGCTCTCTGGCTGAAAATTCTAAATGCCCCTCCCTAAACTACAGATTCCAGCATTCTATAGGATGTTGCTATGACAGTTAAGATGGATTATAGTGCTATAATCAGTGTAGTGTGATATGCAGCTTTCTTATTTTATTTTGACTTATGGCAATTCTATAAATGAGGGACCTCCAAGATCCCTGGTATCCTACTGTTTATCTGAAGATCTCAGGGCAGCTTATAATAAAATCAACCTAGGACAATAAATCATTACAAAAGTATAAAAACATTAAAAATATATTAAGCGGTTTCTTATTTGAAAAAAAGATGATTTAAAACTAGATAAAACAACCATGAATAATAAAACCTTTGCAACCTGGATAAAATTAGTTTGGCCAGAAGTAGGGATGGGATGGATCCAGAATTTTCCGAATCCGAATCCAGATCCCTGGAAGGTTCTAGAATCCATGAATTTCACGGATCTTGAATCTTTTGAATCCTTTTTTAAAAAAGGGTTTAAAAAGCAAGGGAAAGAAGGATAATCTTGGGCAAGACACACTCTCTCAGCCTTAGCAAAAGCCTAGGCAAAGGCAAACCTCCCTCTGAAAAAATCTGGCCAAGACAATTGTCATAGTTTTGCCTCAGGATCTCCCCAGATTGAAAATGATATGAAGGCACTTTGTACACAGGCAGGAAAATGTAGATTAATGCCACTTTTTCCTACCTGTGTAAACAGGACCACTACAGTAGAGAGATAATCCAGGTCAAAACTGGATTTTCTTTGCATAGCTCCTTATGTCATCCTAGATTTTGTAGTTTGCACCAGCACACTTTGGCAGAGAAGGCTGTGACAACTTGTAAAACTGCGAACCCCAGAACTGTGTCTGAAAGAGCTTTGCAAGGGAGCTATGGAAAGGAATCTTTCATCTGTCCTTGAAATCTCAAGCCTGTCCCTTCCAGTCAAGTGCTGAACTTAAATATGAAATGTTCAATTTAAATATCTTAGAATACAACCCCAGATGTAATTTCTGAAATTGTTAGCAAAGGCCATTATTACTTCAGAAGAAAAATTCAGCTACTTGCCATCTCTCTTTGTGTGTCTGTTCTCTCAGGTTTTCAGGTGTCTCAGTCTCCCAGATTTTCAGGCATCTCGGTCTCCAACAAATTATTTGGTTGGTGCATTCGAAAGATTCAGTTTGCCTATTTTGGCACAGGGATTCGGATTCGCGAATCTCGAATCAGGATTTGGTTGGCCCATCTTTAGCCAGAAGGCTTAACAAAAAGCCAGGTTTTAACTTGGCACTAAAATAATTCCAGTGTTGATGCTAGTTGAGACTCCAGAGGGAGGGAATTCCATAACTGCCCTGATCTGGTCTTGCAGACTCTGGACTGTGGCTTTCTTGGTTCTGTCAATCTGTCTGTATTTCAGTCTTTCTCTTTTCCTACAGCCTTCCAAGCATTATTGTCTTGCCCACTGAATCATGTCATCTTATGATATGCCCATAATGCAACAGCCTCAGTTTAGTCCTCTTCATTTCTAGGGAGAGTGTGGACCTGATTTGCTATAAGACCCATTCCTTTGTCTTTTTAACCATCCATGGAATTTGCAGAACTCTTCTCTAGCACTACATTTCAGATGAATTGATTAAAGGTAAAAGAAAGATCTATTTCTATATAAACTCTGGAGATCTTTATTTAAGCGATAAGGGACCAATTCACACTATTCTTCTAGTACTGTAGAATGTGAGGTTTTGGTGCTTCTAGAGAATACTCAGTCTATTGCATTGCTTTATACCATGCTCAAATTATGGATGTTACTGGCCAATACATTTTCAGAAGTCTTGTACCAGATACAGTTGTGAAGAGACAATGCCATTAGATTCAACAGTCATTGTAAGTTTGGAACATGCATCTAGGAAACATGCCATACATACTTGGCCATGTGGGAAAAATGGGCTTCCTACAGCAATGCTTGTGTCTTGTGGCCATTCTTTTTTTTAAAAATACATCCATTAAAAAAAACTAAAGTATCACAATTAATAAATTACAATGCAAAATAGAAGTAGTATATAAATCATAGCATAATAATAACACATACAAAACAAAGGAGAATTACAAGGCAATAATATTGTCTACAACCAATACAACTAACTCCTGCATAATTTTATTTGTGAAACTATAAGCACCATAAGCTGAAGATTATTCATTTGCAGATGCAATAAATGTGAGGCTAAACCTCAATAAACTTGCCCTGCTTGTTGTCACTAACTTTTCTATAATTGCTATTGACCAAACTCTGTTGAACTACCCCTGAGAGGTAAGTCCATGAGCGTTCTTCCAATATTTAGATATTTCTAATCTAGCTGTTAATAAAAGAGGAAAGAGATCTTTACTAGGTAGGTCATTTTTAGCCCATCCACATATTGATGGAAAAAGAACTGTATGATGGAATGTTATGTCACTGCCGATCATTCCAGATAGAAAATCAAGCACTTACATCCAACTTTCTTGTATGATTTCTGTATGGGCATATCAGCCACACGTGTGTACAGACCTTTTTCTCCACAACCACGGAGAGCATTGGGGTGGTTGCAGTAGCAACAATTTATTTATCTGTAGTAACTTAGTATCTTACACTATGTAAGAATGAATTTATACTTATGAATGAGTTCATGCATTAATTCTCTGGTGTTAGCCAAGATTGCTTTAAGGCGAGGGTGGAGGTCAAGCTCAAATTTTATTCCATTGTGTTTTGATGTCCTTCTCCCATACAGGTTTGGTACTATCAATTAACTTACAGGTATATTGTATGAACACTTTAAACATTTTAGAGACTACTTTAGTAGCCTTATGATAATTCAAAATGCACAGGTCTTCAGACCTAGCTGTTGCTCAGAAAGGATAATGGTGGGACAATGAGAAAGTGTTTTCTTGGTTTGGGTGGGGGCATTTGCCACTCGAACACTGTTTCTCTTGCCTAGTGTTTAATGTCAACTGAACACCTTTGTGTTCATGAAGGTTTTTAACTATTTATTAAGCCATTGTAGAAATTGTGTCTGAGCTGCTGCATTTTATCTGTTAGGCTTTAATTGGCTGTTTTACTATTGATTTTTAAAGGTTGATTGGGTGGTTTCTTGATTTTTTTTTATTCTGAGTTCCTTTCTACCATCCATCCATCCATCCATCCATCCATCCATCCATCCATCCACTCACCCACCCACCCATCCATCCATTGAATTGCTACTTTATGTCAAGCAGCTATAAAACTCAAGGTACTCTTCTGAAACTAAGGAAAATTGCTACTTAATAGCATGAGGGAGATGATATTTTAACGGGATTTTGGAGCTGGCTTTCTGTTAGTGGCATACACAGGCCAACCCACTGTACATTCTTTTTTTAGACATTAAGGAGGTTGAAATTCCCTTCTTCCCGCTGCAGTACACAACCCCTCCTAGGATCTGCCATGCAACCTCTGAGGCCCCCGCCCCCATGGCTATTCTGTGGGTGGTGGAGAGAGGGCAGGATCAGAAAAGTGTCTGGCTGTGTCCCCATAGCCACAAGTGAAATGATTAGGGCAGAGCTTTCCAAACCTTTCATGTTGGTGACACACTATTTTAGACAAGCATCGTTTCGCGACACAGTAATTCAGTTTTACTAGCAAACTGGAGGTTAAACTAACCCCTTATAAGACATCCAGACACACACATAAATTGTAATAACAAAATGTATGAGGACACAACATATCTCATGAAAGCCTTTCATATATTTTTAAAAATATACGATTTATAAATAATAACATACATTTCCAACATTGCAGGCAACACACCTACATACTTCAGGTGACACACTAACATATTGCGGCACACCATTTGGAAAGCCCTGGGTCAGGGTAACACTCGTACCTCCAGAAGACCGTGGTGGACCATAGCCTCATGACGATCATTTTGGATCTGGCTGTGGGGCCACAGACAGATGCTTCTCCAATCCTGCCCTCTCCTGACCAGGCATGGAACAGCTAAGGGTGTGTTTGTGAGAGAGGTTGTATGCTAAGTCTGAGTGGTGGTGGTATATGGCTTCATCTTATGTTATATTTATGTGAGGGAACAAAAGGCATAGTTTTGGGGACAGCTATGGTAGGTTTGCATTAGGTTTGCCATAAGTCAGAAATGGCTTGAAGACACACAACAACAACAAGAAACTCAGAAGATGAAAATGTCCTGGATGCATATTGAGGTGCAGCAGGGTGCATATTTCTAGAGAGCTAATGTGGGATAGCTAACCTGCTGCCATGTCAGGATACAGAATATACTACCTTAATGTATGTTCTACTGGAATATTTGTAAATAAATACAGTGGCCCCTCAACTTTCTTGAGGGTTTGGGGCTCAGAACCCTTGCGAAGGAAAAAAAAACTCCCCCCTGTCCAAGTGAGCACTCTTCCCATTCCTTTCCAGGGCTCCCCCCCCCAATTCACCTCTGTTTTGCTCAGACATGCTGCCTTCTTTTCAGGCACCAAGGCAATAGACAAGCAGGGAGGGGGTGCAGCCATGTGCCCGAAGAAGGCATGTGTGTGCACTTTCCCCCCCACCACATTCACTTGCATTTCTCCTGGGTGTGCTGCCTTCCAATTTAAGTAGCATTCACACTGTGCAATTATATCACTGTGATCTAAATATAACTGCCATCCTATGAAATCCTGTACTTGTAGTCTGGCAAGGCACTAGAGCTCTCTGGCTAGGAATTCCGAGTAGACCAGGATTCCAGGATTTCCAGGATTTCACAAGATGGAGCCAGGACAGTTAAAGTGGAATCATACTGTATGAAAAGCCCTTAAGTGTCTTTTTTCTTTTGGATCATAGCTTACTGTCCTCTTGACAAGCAGCACTCTGTGGAATATCACCTGAAATCACACCAGTCTCTCTTCATACATTTTCTACAACTGTAGATCTTGAGCATAAACTATAGTTCACTACATCAGAGATTATCTCTTCCCTCTTCATCCCAAATGCAAACAACATCTTCAAATTGCATAACCTCAGTATGACACACCAGGGAAGAGTTGGAGGGAAAAGGAAGGGATGGCTAGGGAGAGAGAGAGATTAATATGATCCTGAACCATACGAAATGTCACCAATTGGTTTAAAGAAGAAGCAAAAAGCCCTCCAAGAGATTGTCTTTTTATAACATGAATTTATATGACCTGACAGTTGCACATTCCAAAACTGAATTAATAAATCATTCACAGTCCTGGATGGAATAGCTAATACACTTTTTTGTGCCCCAGCAGAGGGGAAAATGCCCCGTTTTCTTTACCTTTATGACACACTATACCTAAATAAAATTAATGATTCTATTTACACGCTTGCCTTATTTATTACCACAATGTGTTCTCTCTCTCAAGGAAAGGCAAGTAAATATAGTGGAAAGATTCTCTCCCACCCCAGCCCCACCCAGTCAAGGGATTTGAGTATCTCAAAATTGCATAAGAGATCATCATTGCTCTGTGCATTCCTGTGGTTCTCTGTGGAATGGGTTGGGAGAGATAGATGGCATTTTAGACTGTAATTTCAGAGCCTCTGTACATACTCATTCCTTCATGCCTTCATTATAGCGCTTTGTCAAGGAGTCCCAAATCTCTGAAAGCAAAGAAAACAGACCCTGTCAGGAAAGGGCTTCGTGGATAAGAAGTTTTTGGGTATCGTGTATGCAAGGCCACAGTGAGGAAGGACAGGCGGTAATCCTGTCTGCTCATACCTAGAGTACTAATTTGTGGTTAGAATACTGGATTGGGATTTGGAAGATCCAGATTCTAGTTTGCACTGAGCCATAAAAAGTCATACCCTCCAACATTTCATGAGTGAAAACCAGGACACCTGCAACCATACAGTATCAGAGCGTGGTCAAGATGGCAAAAATTATTACTGAGGAAGAACACACAAGCCAGGAGAAGCTGCAACAGTTTTCCTGCCTGAACCTCCTCTCCCTTCTGCTGATATAATTGAGTCCAAGCTACTTTTGCACTTTGAACTCAGTCTGCAGCAGCTGATGTAAGGCGAGGACAAAGGGAAGCTGGAGGTAGAGAAAGTAACTGGAAGATTTTAAAAGCATCTGAAAAAGTGGGACAACAGAGGATTAATTAGAACCATCCTTGCTAAATCAGGACAGTTGGAGGGTATGAAGAATCACTGAGGGGGTGGGCACTGAGCTAGTTGCTGTCTCTCAGCCTGGCCTCCCATGGCTGGTGAGAGGAAAATTGGAAGAGAGAGCCTTGTGTGCTGTCTTAAGCTCATTTGAGGAAAAGTGGAATACAGATGGTAATTAATATAAACCACAGTGAAGCATAAATAAATTCAGTGTATGACTTGATAGTTCCCATGTACAGAATTAGGATACAGTTTAAATAGGAAAACACTGAATATTTTAAATATTTTAAATAGTCATGGGAGCCAGCCCATGCCACCCCATGAGCCATGGTGGTGGCTCATCCATTTGTTCTCAGAGTCTTGCTAACTAAGCTTGCCAGAAGAAATAAGATACAGGGCTCCTGTACTGTAATGACTGTGTTGTTATTATTTGTTGTCAAGTCAACTTTGGCTTATGGCAGCCTTATGAAGGACAGACTTCCAAGACCCCCAGTCATCAACTGTCCTGCTCAGGTCTTAGAAACTCTGTGCCCTGACTTTCTTGATTGAATCAATCCGCCTATAGCGAGGCCTCTCTTTCCCTACTGCCTTCCACTTCCCCAAGCATGATTGTCTTTTCCAATGGCTCATGCTTCCAAGGTACACAGTCTCACTTTCGTCATTTTCACTCCTAACGAGAGTTCATGCTTGATTCACTCTAAGATCCATTCATCTGTCCTCATAGTGGTACGTGGCATCCACAGAACTTTTCTCCATGGTTGTGTAGAAGAGGGAATTTCAGCAGGTGTTGCTTGTCATTCAAGCAACAGCTGCTGAAATTCTTTAATCCATTTGTTAAAGGTATAGGAGCTGTGTTCTGTTTTTCATTTGGTAACCCAGTTACTGACTAGACCCACCATCTTGCCACTGATACTTCTGTCTCATTGCCTGCCTGTGCCTGTGGGGCCCAATCCACCCTCCCCCCCCGGTTGCCAAGTGAAATAAGGCACAGGGTTTGTGTGCCGTAGTTGTGCAGAAGAGGGAATTTTAGCAGGTGTCACATAAGCTTCTCTTGTTGAGATTTCTTCTTCTATACGAGCATTAAAGGTATAGGAGCTCTGTCCTTTATTTCACCTGGCAAGCTGACCCCCCCTCCAGAAGGAAAGGTAAGGCAAAAGAAAGATATTGTTACCCTGCTTGCCACTGCTTTCCCTGTTGACTAGGCTATCAGCAGCAACAGCAAGGAGGGTGAGGAGTGGGACAGTAGGCTGAAACGTCTAACTTACTGGGGTGTGGGTCTTGGCGGGTGCCCAGTAATGCTAGCCGTTGCACCCTGTGGGATTCTCTTCCCATCCAAGATACTCAAGATGCACTGCTTTTAATCAGAGAAGACAATACAGGACAAAATGGATGCATATGCTGATATGGCAAGAGTCAGATTCCCATGATCCTATCCTATGGAAGAGGAAGATTTCCCTGGCAATGTCATCATGTTCCTTGACACACCTAAGAATACATAAAGAAATCTGACAATTGTCTTTTATTGATTTTTGGTTTGCTGGTGGCTATTACAGATTTGAACATCTTTCAGTCTCATTTGTGCTGAGTTTCTTAGATTTCCATCAATGTTCTCATTCTGTCCCACTTCTGTAGGAAGTTGCAAGCGGTTCTCCTTAATCTCCCATTCAAGAAAATCGTGTATTTACGCCCAAATAGATGCATTTCTGCATACATTTTATATTGAGCAAAGTGTATTCGTGCAAATTTTAAAAATGTGCGCCCATGTTTTGTTCATACCTTCTCTTTGAACTGTGTCATGAGATTCATAGGCATATGGATTTAGAATAATAGAATCATGCCACTGGAAGAGGCCACAAGAACCATAAAATCCAACCCCTTGCCATGTAGGAATGCACAGTCAAAGCGTTCCTGAAAGATGGCCATCCAGCCTTTGTTTAAAAAACTTCAAAGAAGGAGATCCCACCAAACTCTTTGGCAGTATGTTCTGCTCTTGAAATGCTCTTACCATCAGGAAGTTCTTCCTACTGTTTATATGGAATCTCTTTTCCTGTCATTTGAATCCATTGCTCCATGTCCTAGTCCCTGGAGCAGTAGAAAACAGGCTTGCTCTATCTTCCATTCCATCAAATATTTAAACATAGCCCTCATGTCACCTCTTTACCTTTTCTTCCCCAGACTAAACATACTTATCTCCCTAAGTTGTTCGTCATAGGGAGGGATTTTCAGGCCTTTACCATTTTGGTTGCCCTCCTCTAGGCATGTTCCAGCTTATCAATATCGTTCTTGAAATGTGGTGTCCAGAACTGGACATAGCATTCCAGAAGCAGGGGGTCTGGCCAAAATAGAATAGAGTGGCACCTTTACTTCCCTTGACCTAGACACTATGCTCCTATATTCATGCAGCCTAGAATTGCATTGGCCTTTTTTTAGCTGCCGCGTCTCACTGCTGACTCATGTTCAACTTGCAGTCTAGCAAGACTCCTAGATCCTTTTCACATGTACCATGGTCAAACCAGGGGTCACCCATCCTATATCTGTGCATTTCATTTTTTCCTACCTAAGAGTAGTACCTTACATTTCTCTCGGTTGAAATTCATTTTGTTAGTTTTGGCTCAACTCTCTAATCAACAACAAGAAGCATTCTGCTGCATTGGAAGTCTCAGAAAGTGTAATACCTATTTTACACTAGCATATGGAAATTCAACTCCCACTAATTTTTAGTTACCCCTAGAGTATAGCAGCCTTTAGGGTTACAGATAAATTGAGTTATACAGGGCACTAGATAAATATCCTAGGCATTGCAAAGGTGATGAGGGAGAAGGGGCAGCGTGAGTCATAAAAGTGTATCACTGCCAGCTGCTTGGGATCCCTGTAGGATATAATTAGGATATACAAAGGCCAATCCAAACCTTGTCTTGGCTCCAAATGTGTTATGCTTTACAGAGATAAGCAACTCATTTAAGTATTTCCAAGCAGATGCAGATATTTACTGTGTATTTGTATCTCATTTATCTTTAAGAATAGTTTTGCATTTCTATTTTGGAAGAAATTAAAAGTATGTTTTTGCCACTGGATCAATTAATAATATTTTTTTTCTTATGTAAAAGAGTTAGTGGAAATGAAGGACCTAGAATTCATTCTGCCTTTATTAACAGTTTCAAGAATATGCATTTTTAATAACTGGAAAATATTTATTTCTTCAACTAAGATGGAATGGATAAACAGGATATGAGTTATGGTTTACATACTAAAATTACTGAATTTATTTAGTTTTCAAGAAAAGGGATAAAAAGAAAATAGGCTTATAGAAAATGGTTTTATTATACATGATTGGGATGACTAAAGCCAAGTTAAAATATGAACTTTTAATTAGAAAAGACTACATTTTGGGATAACAAAGTTTGCTTTGTCTATAACTTTCTTTTGGAAATATAACTGTAACTGAATCATAATTAAAATATCTTAAATATCAGTTCATCAAAAATAATGCCTTCCCCTGATCCCCAAGGTGTTTCTTAAGCTGTCTGCCTAGAGATTGCAAATTTCTTTTTCCCTGGTAGGACACATATTCAGGACTAAGATCGCCTTGAGATGGGAAGAAAATATCTGAAAAGTCCTAGGTTTTGTTCATACCATCATTTTATTTTGAAGATCCACACAACATTTTCTTCATCTCAAATTATTTCCTGGGATCTCTTAGAGTTATCAAAGACTTTTCATTCCTGCCTCCCAGTCAGTTGAAATTAACCCAGCAGTTTCCCAAGTGAAATGTATCTCTCTTGGCTGTCTGTCTGTCATATTCTGGAACTAGGTAAGATGCCTACTAACTGTAAAGACAGCTATTGTTTCCAAGACCCATATTCAACAGAGATCAAGTGAGGGAAAGAGGAATTTCAGTACTAAAACAAAATAACTCTAATGCTTAACTGGTTTAATATTTCTAAATATTTCTTAATATTCTGGGACCTTAGTATAGACTAGTGTTTGGTTCCAGAACCCCCCCTGGATACCAAATTTCATAGATGTTCAAGTCCCATTATGTACAATGGTAAGGATGGTCTCCAGATGTACTGTAGAAAAGTGTATTGACTGTAGAATGGTATAGTAAAATGGTGTCTTATATAAAATGGCAAAAACAAAGTTTGCTTTTTGGAATTTTAATTTTTTGGCATATTTTCAAGTCATAGTTGGTTGAATTTGTGGATACAGAATCCGCAGATATGGAGGGCTGATTGCATAATTCCTGAATAATAATAAAGAAGGATCTGTGGAAATAATCAATTTTTGAAATGTTGCATGAGTCCAGTTGTAATATGTGATCAGTGGGATGTGGAAGAGGATGAACACAAGGTGGCGGAGGGAATCCAGACTATTTCAAGGAAGAGTTTGGATGCAAACCTGGGAATATGCAGATAAAATAACAACAACAGCAACAACAGCAGCAGCAGCAACAACAACAACCACCCTTGGAAGTCTTGATATTTCTTGGGGTTTTCTTCCTTTCTGAATGAAGTCTGAGTCAATTTGGTATAGCGTGCCAGTATGGTGTAGTGGTTTGACTCCACAATAGGTTCACCTTAGGGTCATCATAAGTCAGAAATGACTTGAAGGCACACAACGAAAATGACAATCGTGTGCCAGATCCTCCATGAGAACACTGCAGACATAAAATACAGTAGTTGTTTCTGGAAATGGAAGCTGCCAGGATTTGAACTAGGACCTTTTTTGCATGCAAAGCAGGTATACTGATCTACAACCCTTTTCTTATGCACCACCAACAGCTATGGCTGTTCCATGGAGGGGAAAAAGACCATCCAGCTTGATGTACAGGCATTGAAATGCATTGCAAATAAACTTCCCATTATAGGTGGAAGGGAATCAAATGTTTGGAGGGTGTTCAGGAATCCTGCTCTGAGGATCTGGCAAATGCAGGGGGATGAAAATGAAAGGGAAGGACAATAGGAGGTACTCCACAGCTACTCTGGATAACAACTCCATGGTTACCAGCTGGTTTGCATTTCTCTATAGACTGAACACTTTGGAAGTCAGCCATCAGACTTTTTTTTTCCTCTTGAAAGGGTCCATTCTCATTTTCCGGCTTCCTGCAGTGTTTCCATGGGAAACTAAGTTTGTGCTTAAAGAGCAAATGAAATCACACCCCCTCTCTCATGCGCACATATGGAGGTTAACTCTTCATTGTACTCTGTGTGAGTTGGCTTTACTGGTATTTTCCCCCTCTGGTATAGGTTTGGTAAGAGATTTCTTAGAAGTTTCCTTCTCCAGTCATAAGACAGGAGTGATTTTTTCTTCTACAACCCATTAGCCAAATGCCATGCCATGGTGTGTTGTGGTGCTGGCATCAGCCTGGGCGGCACTGGGCTATTTAAGGTGGTATGGCTCTAACTCAGACGTCTTCTCACCATTTCTGATCCCCACCTCTATGTAACATGGGAATCTCCAGTCACTTTTGGGGGCCTGAGTCAGATTTTGTTGTTGTTTTTTGTGCCTTCTTTGGCTGTGGACACATTTTTTGTTTCACCTTCTCTGTCTACTATGTAAAAGTCAATGTTTGTCTGTTTGTCTGTGTCAGGCAGGCGAAGACCTCATACGATTGGCTGTGTGAGGTGAGAAGACTTCATATGATTGGCTGGCTGTGAAAATTCTATGGAATCCTGGGGTTGGCAGTTTAGGGAGGGGCCTTTAAAATTCTCAGCCGTAGAGCTCTTGGGCCTGAGGCCAGTTGCTATGGAGATGAGGTCTACCACCAATAAGGATGCCAGAAAACTTTTGGGAGGCACATGTACGAAAAATTAAAGTTACATACACAACATAGTTACAAGGCCTTCTTGCTTCACGTAGTAGATTTCATGTGAGGAATCTTAAAGTTGAAATTCAGAAAAAAAAATACTTTAAAAAAAACGTAAAGCCATTGCACAAATTCAACAGAAAGCAAACAAACAAACAAGCCAGTACATCAACATCACCAGACAACACAGATTGGATTGGGGACTTGCAACATGTAAACAGGAGTGTGACCAAGATGGTAAAAGACCTGGAAACCAAGATATATGAGGAATGGCTTAGGGAGGTGGGCATGCTTAGCTTGGAGAAGACAGAGAAGCGGTATGACAGCCATCTTTAAATATATGAAGGGAAGTCATGAAGAAAATGGAACAAACTTGTTTTCTGCTGGCCCAGACACTAGAACATGAATCAATGGATTCAAAATGCAAGAAAAAAAATGTAACTAAATATTAGGAATAACTTTTCGTTGGTTGGAGCTGTTCAACAGTGGAACAGACTGCCTTGGGAGTAGCTCCCCTTCATCTGAGGTCTTCAAACAAAAGTTGTGTTACCCCTATCCCGTGGGGATATAAAATTGACATCAAATATGCCCACCATGCCAGAGAAGTTGCCTGGATGGGTGCGTAGACAAATAGGTTGAACGACCAAAACTAGGTCAAGCTCAGAAAAATCCCCAGTCACGTTTTCCCAAGGAGACCTCAGGCTAGACACATCTGCATGAACAATGGGTCCTCAGCCACAAATAGCCAACTTGAGGGGGATTACTGGGTTTTCCCCAGGTTAAGCAACTCTGACTTTGGAAAATCCTATGAGGGCAAGGTCCATTTACATGAACCAATCATGTAAACTATCAAGTTGCTATTGTGCAGCATTTTTCCTTCTATTTTGGCCATTGTTCTTCCTGGGAGAGGGCCTGCCCTTGAGGTACGTTCCGCCCTATAAGCAGTCCTAGTTTTTGAGGGTCTCTTCAGAGAACTCCCCGTCACACTAGCAGACCGGCACTCTTGTAGTCGAGTGATTCCCTCAGCTGCCTCTCTTCGCTGAGCTCTGTCCTTTTCGCCGCTCCCCGAACTGAAGACTTCTGGATAGGTACAGTATCATTGCCTTCACACCCTCTCCGCTATACCCCCTATCAATTTTCACCTCTTTCTCTTCTCGATAGGCCTTGTGTGCGTGAGTGATTGAGTACACTGGTGTGTGAGAACACATTAATTAATAATATCCATTTATTGGTATGATCGTCTGGCTTTTTGCTTGGCCTGACACTGTAAAAATTGGGCAAAAGATCTGCTGGGCTACCCTGCCCCTCATTTTGCTATAGCCAGTGCTCTGCTAATTTCCCCAGTGTCTCCATTTTTGGAGCAAATCAAGGTGTACCCCAGGGGACCCCCAGAAGCCAGGGTAACAGTTGGATGGCCTTCTCTTAGGAGTTCTTTGACTGCATAATAAGGGGTTAGACTAGATTGTCCTCGGGGTTATCTTAAAACTATGTGTTGTACTTTATGTTATGTGCTTTGGGGTTGTTTACGGGTTCCAGAAAACCACAAAACAGCCTGGAAATATCAAGAGAATAGCACAGCCAAAGCCAAAAATGACAATACGAATGAAAAACTTTGGGAGAAATTTGTTTAGTTCATAAAGAAGTGTAGAAGAAACAGAATAGACAGATGCTTCATCTGCTCCAATAAGGAACTAGTTCTATTTGTCAACTGTTTGAAGACACCGACGTTGTATACAAAAATAGGCATTATTAAACCATCAAAGCCACCCCCACCCCCAAACATACTGTAAAATTGATTTGTCCTTGTGAGACTGTATCAGGCTGTCATCATGGATGAGCTGGACACCCTCATAAAACTGCCTACCTGCAGTTAATGAGCAGAACTCTGAAAACTGTATTAGGCTTCTATTGACAGGCTTGTCTCCAGAAATTGTGTCAGGTTATTCTTAACAAGGTGGACTCCCATACAGCAGCAGACTCTTCCTACTGTAGGATATATCCCTTAATCATGAAACCATAGCTGTGTGCAGCACAAAGACACCCCACTTAAATAGACAGTGCAATTCTAGAATACAGGCCAATACACAAATAATTATAGACACATCAAAATCACATCTCAAGCACATTTTTCCAGAATAATGTACATCATTTTCTTCACGCACTCAGAGTTTTAAGACTTGCATATCCAAAATATCCCTTCTCAGTTTAAGTGAGCTTTGATTAGCATTTATTAATGCAGCCTCATAGAGATCATCAGAGAAACAGGCAATGAAGATTTGAAAAAGAGAAAGGACAGTCTCATGCAGAATATGAAGATAGTAAATGTATGGGGAAGGCAGCACAATGTAGCTGTTTCACTGCCGGACAAAGACCTAGGGAGTCCAGGGTTCAAATCCCCATTTGGGCACAGAAACCGAGTGAAGTTCGCCCAGCATATAACCATGCTAATAATTATCCTGTTTAATTGCTAGCATTTGGATGAAACCTGAATTTGTAGGGCAGGATTGAGAAATGTGCAGCTGTCCAGATGTTGTCAGACTACCACTCAAATCAGTCCTAGGCAGCATAGTCAATGGTGAGGGTTGATGGGAGTTGTGATCCATTAACACGTGGAGATCCACATGTTCCCCAGACTTTTTGTAGGATATTTCAGCAGAAAACAATGATGCATGGCAAATTGCTTGCACTTCTATGTCCCTGGGTAACTATCAGAGCTAACCAAAGACATTTTGGTATCTAAAGCAAAGAATTAGATAGTACCTATTCTCATACCTATATTGGGAACATATAGTGGGAATACAGGCCAATACACAAATGATTATAGACACATCAAAATTACATCTCAGACAAGTTTTCCCAGAATAATGTACATCATTTTCTTCAAGCACTCAGAGTGTTAAGACCAGAACTCTGGGATACCTGGGTCTGAATCCTTGCTAGGTCCTGGAAACTCACTGGGTGCCCTTGGGTAAGTCACATTCTTTTAGTCTTACAAGAAAGCAATGGCAAACTCCCTCTGAATCTATCTGAGCAAGAAAATTCTAAGATGGTGCCACTGTAAGTTGGAGTCAGCTTGAAGCACATAACAGTGACAAACATAACAGGAAGAAAAGCTCACTAGCCCCTCTCCACCCTTTCTTTTTTGCCATCCTCTACATGTGAAGGACACATTTCAGAATGGAAGCACATCCTTATCCATGAAGACTCATAGAATCATAGAATTGTAGAGTTGGAAGGGATCCCATTGCGTCCAACTAGCTGCTCAATGCAGGGTCTCTTGCCTGAGCATCCCCAGCAGATAGCTGCCCAGCCAATTTCTGAAGAAGTCCAAAGAAAGAGGCCCCATCACACTTTTAGTTAAATGATTCCATTGCTGAATAAATGTTACCATCAAGATTTTCCTTCTAATGTTCAATCTAAATCTACCTTCCTGTTTACTTAAAACCATTAAAACTGGTCCTACTCTCTGGGACAGCAGAGAATAAGCTTGCACCCTCCTGCCTGTAACAATCCTTTATAGATTTAAAGAGTGCAGTCATGTCATTCCTGGGTCTTCTCTTCACCAGGCTGAACATTCCCAACTCCTTTACCCTTTCCTTATGTGTTTTGTTCCCCATACCTTTGATCCTTGTAGTCCTTCTCTAAACCCACTCCAACTTGTCTATATCCTTAAAGTAAGAGGCCAGGAACTCTTACTAAAGTAAGAGGTCAGGATGAGGACCGAGTAGCACAGAATATAGTGGGATTTGGACTATGACCCTGAAGACCAAGATTCAATTCTGCGCTTGGCCGTAGAAACCCACTAGGCGAACACGGGTGTGTCACATACGCCCAGCCTCAGAAAGCCCCATGATAGGAGTCGCCATAACTCTGAAATAACTCAAAGGCACACAGCAACAACAATATGGTTCTATTAATGAAGGCTGAAATATTATTTGCCTTCTTTGCTGCAGCATCACACTGCTGGATCATGTTCAACCCATGATCAACAATAATCCCAAGATCTTTTTTACATGTACTACTGCTAATCTCCACATGGTTTCAAATTATGTATAGATGCTACTGAGCTAGCCAGACTGATAGCTTAGTATCAGACAGCTTCCTAGTACAAATGGATTTATTTTAATTTTTTTTTTGGAGGCTTTGTGTATCACTCTGCAATATGATTATTTGTGATGAGAGGATTAGAAAAGGTATCATTTTCCTCCTTGGGACAAATGGCTGACTGACAGAAGAAGGCATCACTCTAACTCATGGATGCCTGCAGAGATTTGATTCCCTTTTTTCTTTAGCAGAACTCTAGGAGAGAGCAAACCACTGGCAGTAAGTAGTCTGCTGGCACCAAGCCACTCCAAGGATAGTAGGGTGTCTGCAACCTTTAATGGTTCCTAAAGTGAGCATTGCAATTCCCTTGTAATTTGAGTCTAAGCCACCTTAGCACAATAAAGCGACATGTGGGCAGGATGGGATGATAATTATTATTTTGAAAGTCCACTTAAGAAGGAAAACAACTCTCCTTTGCAAAGATAAATAAATAAATAAATACTCCATCCCTTTTATCTTTGCTTTCAATGAAGAGAATTACATATTTAGCCAATGGCACAGTGAGTATCTACTCTTCTCCTTAAGTAGCTCATCAAAATTTTAATCAGCTTTTTTTTTAAAAAAACACATTTTACAATTTAATTAATCTCCTGAGGTTTCATTTTGGATCATTTTGTTGTGGTTGCTCCCCAATGACAAACTGAATAGTAGCCAGAGGCGTTCCTTCCATCACCAATACTCAGGAGAGGTTATAAAAATGAAACACTAAGCTATTTTGAGGACAGTTCTGTCTGTCTCCACCTAGATGTCAATATGATTGAATTCAACTGAGCTTCTTCTTGTGAGAATTTTAGGTATTTATACTGGTAGGGTGTAATAAAGTAGTGCATAACTAGTACATACCTAACAAGAGAAACTATTGTGGAAAAAAACAGTAATTAGGTAAAAAGAAAAATATCAGTTCAGGGCCAGTGCAGGAAAACAGATCTCTAATCTTAATTCTAGAAGCCCCTATCACTGGCTTTTATACATGGGGGTTTGCTGGCAGCCATTGTAAACAATCCATATGCAGCTAGCTACTTATCTCCAGCAAAGGAGAGCAACAACAACTAACTTGGAGAAGAAGGAAAATGGAATTGAATCTGAGAGTTGGAATTTACGTATCAAGAACTTATTAAAAAAATAGTTTTGCTTGCCAAAGAGAATCTCAACAGTGTGGATTTCCAGTGTTCATAGTTTGTCCAATATTGAGTAAGTACAGTATTAACTCTGCACTTTTCCCACACTATGGTCCCAATCTTCTTCCTTCAGTTTCTCTAGGTTGGGAAATCCCCGAGGGTAGGACTGCACATAGAATCCAGCCCAGGATATAACCGTGCTAATAACTGGTGTTGTTAACTGCCATCAAGTTGACTTTGACTTATGGAGACCCTGTGAATGAAGGACCTCTAAGTCATCTCATCCTCAAGTACCCTGCTCACGTCTTACAGATTCAGGGATGTGTCTTCCTTGATTAAGGACAATCTGCCTCTTTTCTTACTGCATTATTGTTTTTTCTAGTGAGTAATGTCTTCTCATGATATAACCAAGGTATAACAGCCTCAGTTTAGTCATCTTGGCTTCCAGGGAGAGTTCAGCCTTGATTTGCTCCAGGACCCAATTGTTTGTCTTTTCAGCAGTCCAGGGTATTTGTAGAACTCTTCTCTTTCGGAGGAATTGATTTTCTTCCTATCAGCTTTCTTCATCCATGGACAATCTTGACTTTAGTATTCAATGATATCTCTTTACACTTCAGGATCTTGTCTAGGTCCTTCATAGCTGCCTTTACAAATCCTAGACTTCTTCTGATTTCTTGAGTGCAGTCTCCGTTCTGCTTAATGACTGAGCCAAGGTGTGGAAAATCTTTCACTATGGTTTTACTGTCTACTTTGAAACTAATGACTACCCTGTTATATTAGTAGCGTATGGATAGAACCTGAATCTGTGGAGCAGTCTTGGGAAATGTGCAGTCTCCTGATGTTGTTAGAGTACTGCTCCGATTAGTCCTAGCCAGCATAGTCAGCAGAAAGGGATGCTGGGAGTTTTGATCCAGCCACATGTTTCTCAGAGTGTTTCAGCAGAAGACATTACATTAACAAATAGCAAATTGCTTGCCGTTGCTATATGCCTGAGTAGCTATCAGGGCTGGCTCAAAGCATTTTGGTGTCTGAAACAAGAATAAAAGGATGCCCCTTCCCACCGGGAACCTGTGTTGTATAGTGGACTGAATGCTGGACTAGGACTCTGGGAAAACAGAATTGAAATCCATGCTTGGGCATAGAAATTCCCTGCTTGGCCTGGGTGATCCTGAGCTAGTCACACTCTCTCAGATTCAGAGGAAGGCAATGATAACCCTGTCCCTGAAAAAAACTGTCAAGAAAACCTCATGATAGGTCCGTCTTTGGGTCACCATGAAAGCACACAACGACAACTCCTTCCACTGGACAGGGAACTAAATCTTTCTTCATTCCCAGAGAATGCATGCTGTCTATTATTTTAAAGGTGAAAAGTGGGAAATGTGTAGCCAACCAACATCAGGGTGTACTGCTAATGGTAAAAGTTATTAATGAGGGAGAACACACAAGCTAGGGGATGCTGCAGCAGTTTGCTTTTGCCTGAGTCTACTGGAAAGGGAAAGATTCCATCGCTTGTCTTCCCTCTTCTCCCTGTTGAGTTAATGGAGAGCAAACTTTGCAGCAATTGAAATAAGCTAAGGACAAAGTAGGAAAGTAGGAGGAAGAGAGAGAAATGGAGACATTTCAAAAGCAGCAAGAAAAAGTGGGATGACAACGAGTTAATTAGGACTGTCCCTGTCAAACTGGGACAACTGGAAGCTATGTGAATGAAAAATATTTGTTACTACATCTGAAAGCTTCAAGTGAACACTGGGGGCATAGGCCAAGTCCCAGGGCATGCTGCTTTCTCATCAGACAGCTTGTTGCTGCCTCCCTCCATCTGTTACCTGAAGTAACTCTGCCCTACAGTCTTGTCACCCTGGTAGCTTTCTTTTCTCTCTCTCTCTCTTTTTTCTTCTGAAAATGTCTAAGATGGACAGACAGACATGATCAAATTTCTGTGGCAGGGAGAAATAAGCTGCATGCATTTGCAGTTCTCCTTAAGTGCAAGACAACTGTAAATAGCTAAGCAGCAGCGATGCAAGCACTTCAATGTAATGTTAATTACACAGTTAATAAGTGCTGGAAAGTTACCCTTAGGCATAAATTAAAGCATCGCTGTTTGATAAACTACATGTGTTTTGCAATCGATACAAAGCTCTAATTTTCTTCTGCTAATGCTTTCAATGACAGCTTCTCAATGTCTTTAGCGCATGGTACATGGAAGATAATAAATTGCAAAGTTGTCACAACACTGAATTATTAATCTTTACACTTCTTGCCATAACATAATTAGTTATGACTGCACTGGACCTGCAGGTAGTGACAGAGAAGGGAAAAGGGACAGGAGCTGACATATGAAAAATCAGAAGTGATAGAAATATAGATACAGTGTTTTGTTGGAACATGTGGATTTGATTTTTTTTTAAAAAGTAAGTTTATCAAGAAGCAAACCGAACACAGCTGAAAGCCAGAAATGCTATGGTGAAAGAAACTGGATAGCAAGACCATAAATACAGGTAGCCTAATGCATTTAAAGTTATTGCATTGTGTTGAATAGTGTTTAAAATACGTGCCTAATGCTTCTGAGTTTACTCAGTGACTGTCAGGACACATAGCTCCTGTCATATGTTGATCTGCTGGATGTATATTGAAATAGTATATATGGTAGTCAGTGTAGAGGCAGTGCCATAGACCTCCCTAGAGTTATGCTAGGGCATTACAAAATATTGAGTGTTAATTGATGATTGCAACAATGTATCCATTCGGAGTTTGCCTTTGCATTACAAAGTATCAAATGGTTAATTGCTTTGTTACTACAGTGTATCCAGTGAGGGAAAAAAGACCAGAGCGGGAAAAAATGAGTGTTAAGAAGTGTTTTGAGAACTCAGAGTGTCTCAGATAACAGGACAAAGTTCCTGCAACCTTAATACTTGTGCAGAAGAGGGAATTTCAGCAGGCGTTGTTTGGTACACAAACCATTAAAGGTACACAATTGTAAATACCCAAGAAGCATCAGCAAGTTACTTCTAGGCATATACTAAAACATTACTTTTGGATATGGTTTACAACAGATACAAAGTTCTGGTTCTACACAGCCATTAAAGGTATAGAATCCCTGTTCCTTATTTCACCTGGCAACCATGGTTAGCATATATATTTCAACAGTACACATTTTTGGCTGTTCACATTTTAAAATGTGTATGTGCCTTTGAAATAAACTATGTTAAGTCCTCCAAATGTATGAATTGTCAAGGTATGTTCTTCTCATAATGAGTTTTGCAAGGTGTAAAAAGGCTGCTTTGTCCAAGACCATTGAATCTATTAATTTTTTTTCTCATTCCTAAAGGAAAGTGAAACATTCAGGAAGGATCTGGGAGTATGTAAGAGGTAGCCAAGCCTCTTGCAAGTTTTTGCCAGTACAGGATCACTTCCTACCATATATACAGGCATGCCTCAGACAATAAGGCCTTTGACAGTGAAACTCCTTTTTAGAGGTCTAATATCTATTAGAGTAAATTACAGATGGGGAGAATCAATGAATTAGAGTAAATTACAGATGGGGAGAATCAATGGATTTTTATTTACATTCCAAAGAAAAAGTTATTATCTCAAAATGGTAGAAGAAGTGAGAGAATTTTGGGAAGAACATCCTGAAGACATACAAGTGATGGCAGAGAACTGAGCTAAAATGCAACAACAATAGACTAAAGATAAAATGAGAGTGGAAGTGGAAGAATTAAAAAAAAAAGTCAGAATAAACAAGGAGAAAATGGGAATCTACCAGAAGGACAAAGACTGGAGAAGACACAAACAGAAGATTATTTCAAAACAAGATATTAAAAAGTAATATAATGAATATGAAAATCCTTCCTCTGCAATGTTTGTGGATTAAATTCACTTTATAAAAAATATAGATTTTTCACTATCTTGAGAAACAAAAACTTGATATTATCTGTCTACAAGAAATATATATAAGAAATACAGATATAAAATATTCAAGGAATCCAAAAATGGGAAAAGAATCTGTTCCAGCAACAGATAAGAAAAAAAGGTGCCATGATATATGTAAACAAAAATATACTGGCAAGATAAATGTTTAATGATCCAAATGGATTCTATATTGGAGCAGAAATTTGCTTATATGACTGTAAAATTCTATTAGTTGGGGTATACATCTCAGTCAAAAATAAACAAAAATTCTTTTCCAAATTATTTGATATCTGAACTTAATTACAAAAGCTTAATACTCATGGGTGATTGGAACAGTATAGTGGACTCAACACAAGACTGAATATTTGCTAAAGCAAGTTTAAAAAAAAGGATGGAAAATTGCGCAAAGCATTTCTGAAATCACTGGAGAACTGATACTTGATAGATGACTGCCAATAAATGAATGGAAACAGTAAAGAATACACTTATTATTCAGAAAGACACAACTCCTGGTCAAGAATTATTTTTTTTTTGGTTCTAAAACTGTAATTAAGATATTGATAAGTGCAGAAATCCTAACCAGCATAACATCAGACCACAATCCAATTACATTGATGCTGGAGAAAATTAATACTGAATTTAATTGGAAACTCAATGAAATCTTATTAAAAGATAAAAAATAATACCTAAGGCAAAGAAAGGAATAAAATCTTATTTCTGAGAAAAATTTAGATCAAGGAATTGCAATGGGCATCAAAAATACAACACCACTACAACAGTACAGAGTCATATGGAAAAATAAACAACACAAAAGAAAAAAAATGGTTACAAATATTAAACTAGATTACAAAACAAGTACATAACTACAAATAACTAAAAATTGGTTCCCACCCATGTTGCAAACAGTGAATAAAAATCAAACAGTAACAACTAAGTATCAAGTTCTTAAATTTAGATTAAGGTTAATATTTGGTGCCTTTGATTTATTTTCATAGTAAATATAAATTTACAAGTTTAATTATTTAATACAGTAGAATATGTAAAATACAATCATCTCTCAACTCATGCTGTAATTTGTGTTAGTATAGAATAATTCATCAGAGACAGAAAAAAATATTAGTAATAATTAATAATAATTCTAACTTAATTATAGAAAATCAGTTTTGACCACTTAGTAGCTATGTCATTTACAAGGTAACATTCAATAACAAAATTACTTGTAATCTTAACTCCTTAGAAATCGAATTAACAACAAATAGGTCTTTCTTAACTTATTCTGTCTTATATATAGGCCATCCCTTACTTATCCTCATCCTGTTCTACATTAAAATTAATAATTCTAAAAATAATAATTCTCTATGTAGTAGGTAACTTTTAAAAGCAGCAGACAAAATAGAGCTAGTAACTCTAATTACTCGTCTTGTGACAGTAAAAATAGCAAATTTAAAATTAAAATTTTAATTCCTCATCATCAAATGCCCTCAGTCCTTTCATCACTTTTCTCCTCATAATCATAACCTGCTTTTTTCATCAGACATCTTCATCAAATGCTTTCTTTTTCTATTTCTTATTTCTTTCTAAGTTCTACCTTTTTTTCCAAGAATTGGATCATATTTAAGTATTCCTAAAAGGCCTCTTATCAACTCAGTCATGCTTAGTCTGTGACTTTTATCCTAGTATGTAAAAGTCCATTATTTATGTCAATCCCAGCTGAAAAGAACATTTTTTCCTGGGAAGTCTGTCCATCAGTAAGTCCATCAGTAAAGCAGTATTCTCCTTTTTCCCCAAGAAAACTTCTTGTAAAATCACATATCACACATTCTCTATGGTAATGTCTGTTCAGATTCCAAGTTTGGGCCATTTAACTTTATAGTTGGAGGTTAAGTTGTAACATCTCTTAAGATTCTCATCTTTCTAGTATCAGCTGTACTGATTCTCTTCATCTCTTGCTGAGTGTTTATCTCATCTTACATGAACATAATTTTCGATTCTTGGGGCAACTCTTGCAAAGGTTGTGTTGTGTCCTCTTTTTCCTCTGGTTGCCAATGTATTATTTCAGACTGCTATTTTATATCCTCATCTGTGTCTGGCCTATCTTTAAGCTGTCCTGACAGTTGTTCTATAAGTACATTAAACTTTTGTCAGTAGATGTGTTAACTTGTCTAAATTCAACCAAAAAAAACAAAAACAAACAAACAAAAAAATCAGGTATATCCTCAGATTTCCTAGGTCATTTTTAATTTGAATGTCACAATCCACAGTTAGAGCCATGATGAATTCCATCCTATATTTCCTGTATTCTTAAACAAAGAGCCTGTGTTTCCAAAACATTGCATAACAAGAAATCTCATGCAAGCTTTCCCAGAGATGTTAAAGCCAACACAGCATTACACAGCAGATAAGCCGACAAATACCTTTACAAATACCATCTTCATAATATCAAGCATGATTGTCTTAGTAGTAAAAAGAAAACCTTGTTCAGTTATTAATAAAACGTATAGAGATATGATCGAGATCAGAGGTAAAAAAGTCTCATTAATAGCCAAACAACACAGACAGTCAAACATTAGAAGAAAGGTAATCAGTCCTTTAAATGTTCCAAAAAAGTTCACAATCTAAATCAAAATCCAAGCCTATAAAAACAGTGTAAGAAAATTAGATCCCAGAGCAAAGTAAGAGGGAAAAAGAAAAAAAAAAGAGAGGAGTTGACTACTTAAACTCGATTCACGTATATTCCCAATAGCAATCGGAAAAGGAGGTACTGTCACTTTAAATGTAGCACAAGAAGACTGTAAGACAGTAGGAAAATTCCCACTGCTGCAGACAAAGGGTTTCTTGTTTCCTATAAACAAAAGTAAGATCAAATTATATACATTACAAGAGGTCTGGATGCTGGACCCTCAACCCCCCGACTCCACTAAAGCACATAATTCTCCTGAAGCTTCAGGACCTGCTGTGGCCACTCCGTTCCTGACCGGACACTTAGCAAGCTCTGATCCTGGCTCAAATGGAGTTTTCAGACTTCCTGTGTACCAGAGAGTTCACTAGCTTGACCGGCAGAGCCCCTCTGTCAAGCACAATGCTTTTGGGGTCTGTGATCTAGTGGAGCTTGCTAGATCACATCTGCCATGGATGCAACTAAATATTGGAACTGAAGTTTGGATAAATATTGATTGATGCAGAGAAAGCCTTTGGTAATGTCTGAAGAAGAGAAGAACTCACCAGGGATGTCCTCTCTCTCTTTTGCTTTTCCTAACAACATTAAACGTTCTTAATAACAGGAATTATTTGGAAATAAAAGGAGTATCTATTAAAGGCCAAATTTTAAAAATATGAGCTTTTGCAGATGATTTAGCAATTTCATTGGAAGAACCCTTAGAAGGCATAGAAAGATTGTTGGAAATACTTGAAGAATATGGCAAAATAGCAGGACTAAACATAAACAGAGAAAAAAAAATTGGTGATAGGAAAAAATACAACAAATAGAAAAGAATTTTGTTAACTCAAAATTAAAATTTTCAAGTAGAAAAGAAGAGTAAGATACCTGGGCATGTACTTCACAAAGAAGAATTCTGAACTGTTTGATCATAACTATAAAATAACTTGGAATGAAGCAAACAAAGACCTTCAAAAGTGGAACAAGTTGAAGTTATCATTTCTTGGAAGAATCTCAACAATTAAAATGAACATGTTGCCTAAAATGATCTTCTTGTTCCAAAATTTACCCATTTTATAATGAATGAATCTTTGTTTAAAAATTTTAACAAAGATTTATCCTAATTTGTCTGGGCCAGAAAAAAACAACCTAGTGAGATGGAAAGTTCTACAAGATGCGAAAGGTGAGGGGAGGAGGTTAGGATGCCCTGATTTAAAACTATTTCATCATTAATGTGCCCTGTTATGGGTGTTAGAATGGAGATCACTAAAAAATAAAAGAGTATTGCAGCTTGAAGACACCAATTTACACATGGGTTGGCATGCTTTTGTATGGTATGGGAAGGGTAAGATAATCAAAGAATTCAGCAAGTGAGAGGATTCCTGCTCAGATTTTGGTTATGACAGAAAGATAAAATATTCAATACAATAACTTTATGGGTTTTCCCCCATGAAGCATTCTATAAGAAAGAAATAACACTACAAGACAAGTGGTTAACTTACAAAGATTTGGTAAAACAGCAAGGAGAAAAAATTCAGTTAAGAAGAATTATTGATAGAAGGAGTTAACAGTCCATAATTAATTAAACAAATTAAATTTTAAAAAGTCTTCTAATGGCTGCCTAGCCCTGGTCTTTCCTCCTCCTCTTCTGTTTAGCTGGAAGAGTTTGTTTAACAGTATCAATATAGGGAGGATGGTGAAGGTGGGCTGGAGATTTTCATTGTCAAGTGGTAGCAGTAAACAAGGCCATAAAGCTTGATCTGAGAAAGAATTGTATTTCACTGTAGCAAATTCTACTGTAGGTATGTGTCTACTTACAACAGGCAAGGTAAATATCTGCTGTCTCCATAGCATGTGTAAATAGTGCAACTGAGAGAAAAGGGGACAGCAGACAAGTCTGATTTCCGCACTACATTCTTATAGCGCGATTATTCCACTTTCAACATCCTATGGAATCCTGGGGTTTGCAGTTTCGGGAGGGGCCGGGCGGCCCCTCCCGAAACTGCAAACCCCAGGATTCCATAGGATGTTGAAAGTGGAATAATCGCGCTATAAGAATGTAGTGCGGAAATGGCCACAGTCTCCAGCTGCCTCCCAGCCTGTTCAAAACAAAAACAAAAACATAGATCTATATGTTTAGCCACCAGAATAGAAATCATATGAATAGCCAGGGCTAGTGAAAGAAAATGTCATCCCTGAATACATTTTGAAGAAATCTTCACGTGGTCTCTAGAAGATTCAACATGTTTTTGTTTACTGATCAACAGAGGTGCATTTAGGGTGTGGCAACCGACATGAGTTCCCTGGGCACCAATGCCAGGGAGGTGCAAAAAAGACGAAACCGCCACCATCTTCCTGCCTGGGCCTGGCCTGCCGCTGCCCCCTCTGGGGTCCTTCCTGACCTCGTGCAGGTGGGGTACGGTAATCCCTGCTGGCAGACCCAGTCCTGGGGGAGCGTAATATTTAATATCCAGAGTTATTAAGCCAGAGGTTCACCCAACAGGAATGTAGAAATCCAGGCCTAAAACCAAAGCACAACTAGCGAGGTCAGACCAATGTTTCCCCAGTCACGTCTCCAAGAGGGAAACCTTGAAAGGCACGCACACAATGGACCATCAACAACAATGACACCTCGAGGGGCTGTGTGTTCTCCAGATGAGATTAACGATTGCAACAGCGAGCAATACAAAAACAAGGTCCATTTGCGTGGTTCGGCCATTGTCCTTTTGCGGGAAAGGGTCTGCCCCAAGGCATATTTTGCCCTATCGTTGAGTCTCCTTTTCGGATCCTCTTTGGAGAATTCCCACGATTGGCTAGTGCCCTGGCATTCTACTAGTCGAGAGCTCCCCTCAGCATTCTTCCTCCACTGAGCCACCTTCGCCTTGCTTCTTCCCAAACCACAGACTACAGGATCAGGTGCAGTATAAACCACTCTCTTTCCCTCTGCTTTTCCTGATCTGCGTATCTTTCCAACTCATTAGTCCTTGTGTGCTTGTGTGAATGACTGCTTTGTTGTGTGTATGTGTGTGGACATTTTGCCAATTCTGCTAAATAAACTACTGACAATTGGACATTTGGCCTGGCTCTCATGTGGTCTGACTCCATAGACATAGGGTTCAAGATCTCGCTGTGACGCCCTGCCCTTCGCTTTGCTAAGCAGCACTCTGCTAATTTCCCCAATCTTTGTATTTTTGGAGCAAATCCAGGTGTCCCCTGGGACCCTCAGAAGTCAGGGTCCTTGCCCTCGCCTGCTGGCCCCTGTCTGCCCCCTCCGGGGTACTTCCTGGCCTGGTGTGGGGGAGCAGCGGGAGCAGCAGCCCTCCCCCATGCCTGCCACCCCCCACTCCTGACTGCTGCCACGCCCAGCTGCTGCCACCAGGGTCCTTCCAGGCATGGTGCGGGGGGGGGCAGTGGTGGCAGCGGCAGCACCTAGGGGCACAACTTCCACACTTGCCCTAGGCGCTGTTGAGCGTAGATATGCCACTGCTTATCAAGGCTTACCTTTCTTTCATGTCACATGGGAATATTGTTAGTTTTGAATAAACTAAACATGTTGAATATGCAGAAACCTGTTCATAGAATTATAGAGTCCTGCCATGCAGGAATACACATAAACCAAAGCATTCCTCTGTTTAAAAATCTCCAGAGAAGAAGACCCCATCACATACCCAGGCAGTGTATGCCACTGTTGAACTACTCGAACTGTCTGGAAGGTCTTCCTAAAGTTTAGCCGGAATCTCTTTTCCAGTAATCTGAAGCCGTTGCTCCATGTCCACATCTCTTGAATAGCAGAAAACAAACTTGCTCCATCCTCCATATGACATCCCTTCAAATATTTAAACATAGCTATCATGTTGCCTCTTAACCTTTTCTTCCCCAGGCTAAACATAGCCAGCTCCCTAAGCCACTCCTCATAGGCCAGGGTTTCCTGGCCGTTACCATTTTAGTCACCCTCTTTGGACATGTTCCTCCTCATCAATAACTTACTTGAATTGTGCTGCCCAGAACAGGACACAGTATTCAAGGTGAGGTCTGACTAAAGCAGAATAGAGTGATACTATTACTTCCCTTGACTCAGAGACTATACTTCTATTGATTTAACCTAGAATCACATTGGCTTTTTAAGCTGCTGCATCACACTGCTGACTCATGTTCAACTTGTGGTTGAACTGCTCTGTTTTGGTGATGTGGGTTCCTATTCCTATTCTTTCCTTGTTATATCTACCACTGGTGCCACATATTCTGTGAAAGAAGTAATGTCCAGGAACACGTCTATTTCATCAACTGAGGACTTGCTTGAGCTCTGGATACAAGGTCAAAGAAACCCTTCTCCAGTGGGCCTCATCAAAGCAGGGGAGGGTGGTATGGACAATCTCGGTGAGCAGCCCAGCTATGGGATTCCTGCCCCAGAGTGGTACTTACTCTTCAGTCTGTTTAGTAAGGAGAGATTTCAGATTTTCAGTGACAAAAACTGGGACGTGTGTGGCCAAGTAACATCAGAGTGTGGTCAAGAAGGCAAAAGCTATTCACGAAGAAAAACCCGGGTGCTGGGAGAGGCTACAGCAGTTTGTTTTTGCTTGAGTTTACTGGGAAGGGCAAGACTCCCTCCCCACCTATCCCTTCCTCCCCTGCTGAGTTAACTGAGTGCAATCTGTTTTGCACTTTGAACTCGCAGCCATAGAATCATAAAATCATAGAATCATAGAGCTGGAAGAGGCCACACAGGCCATCCAGTCAAAGTCCCTGCCGTGCAGGAACACACATCAAAGCACTCCCGACAGATGGCCATCCAGCCTCTGCCTAAAAACCTCCAAGGAAGGAGACTCCACCACACTCCCAGGCAGCATCTTCCACTGCCGAACAGCAATGACAGTCAACAAGTTCTTCCTGAGGTTCAGGTGGAATCTCTTTTCCTGTAGTTTGAATCCATTGCTCCTTGTCCCAGTCTCTGGAGCAGTGGAAAACAAGCCCGCTTCCTCTTTGATATGATTGGAGCAATTGAAGCAAGGAAAAAAGAGAAGTGAAGAGGAAAACGGGAGCATTTTAAAAGCAGCTAAAAAATGGGACAGCAGAGGACTGATAGGGACTCTCTGCCAAACCGGGACTATTGGAGGGTATGAAGATGCACACATTTTCTTTTTTTGGGTGGAAAGAACTACATTAGTCACTGGCATCATGAATCGATCCAACATGATTCAGAATCTCACTGATGGTTTGGCCAGGCAAGGAACCTCCCTGGAAAAGCTATTCGGCACTTTGAAGTGGAAATAAAGAGCTTTCTTCCTTGAAATGAAAGAGAGTATGTTGGCAGACTGAAGTTAGAATTCACTGTGTGAGATGTGTTTTGTGGACCCCCCATCTCATCTCTCCATTAAAAGAGCTGTCCTCCTATGCACCTTTTCATTCCTTGCTGAGATCTGGTTTTCTCTTCCCAAAGAGGGAACCGTAGCAGTGTGGGGGGAGAAAAAAGAACAAGGTGAATGAGGAAGTTCTTTTTTCTGTTGCATTGTGTAAAGTGAAATCCATCTTGATCATAGGTTGGAAGTAACTAGTTCCAAAAAGTGTTATTTATAGTTGATTGCTTTTCTAATTATGGACAACTATATGATGGTTGTAACATAATTTAGAAGCACAGTGGGCCACAATACGGACCGTGCCACCTTATAAATCAATATAAGCCTTATTCAGAAAATGCATATTGAAGACCATTTATAGATGGCATTTGACTCCAGTTAAACTTCACAAAATCAATAGCAATGTTTCACAGTATTGTTGGGGTTGTGGTGTAGCTGGGACAATCAATCACATGGGGTTGCATGGCCTGCAAGTGGCAGCTCTTTGGAACAGAGTAATTGATTTTTTTGAAAAGAATAACTCATCAGGAGCGACATCCAAGAGAGGCTTTATCATTATTAACCATTTTTGAAGGGGGAAATGTAAATACTTCGCCTAAAAAACTTATTGCTACATTGCTCATGTCTGCACAGTTCGGAAATCAGAAGAACATGGAAAACACTGAAAGATCTTCCATTTTGATCTTGGACTGCATGTGGGGAGTTGCTCTTGTAGAAAAACTGACTTGTCAATTCCTGTTGACTAGTGGGGAAACTTGAAAAGATACACTTGCCCCAATTTGGTCTCCTTTTATTTCATCAATAATTGAGAAAGAATCATTGTGTGGTCCACCATCTCATCAACAAACATTTGGGGTCTCATCTCTCAGACTATTATGCTATTAAAGGGACTCTGTGTAATCATTTTTGTACAGGACAAAATTTATGATCAAGGCTTGTGCTAGTTGGATGAATGTATTGTTATTCTTTCTCTCTCTCTCTCTCTTCTTTTTCCTTCTGTTTTCTTTTCCTTTTCCTTTTGGGTTGTATTGATTTGCTGTTTTTGTTTATTGTGTTAAATAAAAATAAAAATTTTAAAAGCAATAAAATTACTTGTAACATTTGGTTGGTGAAGATGAAGATGATTACATTTAATTGTACCCTGCCTTTCTCCCAAAATGAGGACTCAAAGAAGCTTACTATTTAAAAACACAATATAGCTAAAACATGCAAAAAAAGAAAAAAAGAAAAAAAGGAAAAAAAGTGAACGTTAAAATAGGATTAAGCTAGGATTAAATAATGAGCGATGCATTCCCTGTTTGTGGTATTACTGTAACTCTTTTACTTATACAGTAAATCCCCCGTATCCATATGACTGGTATATGCGATTTCACTTATCCATGCTGAAGTGTGATCTGCAAACATTTTGTTCCCATCTCTTTTTGGACCACATGTTAATTTTTACATTTTTATGAGTTGTGCACTTGCTTTGGATTGCAAATAATAGCTACAAAGCCCTCCTTCTCTTAGTTTCTAAAGTTCTGTCAAGTTTCAGGGCCTCCTCTCCAAACTGCATCTTGTCTTGATACCTACATCCATATCACTGAAAAAAAAGACAGTGCTTAGTATTATCCATGTTTTTCGTTATCTGTGGTAAGTCTGGGAACATATCCCTTGCAGAACCTATCCCCCGTTTACACCAGTTTACACCAGACTAATAACATATTAACCAACTGGACAAATGAAAAGAAAACAGAGGAAAGCCATGTAAAATAGCATGGCCTTTCTGAGACTGATTCCAATAGGCTTTTCATCACTGGGAATTACTCTGCTGGGTGGCATGCTGAGGATAAGTAAATAAATAAATACATAAATACATGCAGAAAATAAAAAGCATAATAGAATTTTTTTTTGCCAGCTTCATTGCCAGATAGTGGGTACAAGCGTTATTGCTAACTTTCAGTCATACTCTGTCATCCATGTCACCTGTACTCTAGCCATTGTCGAGCCTATTCCGTTGCCAGTGGATCTTCTGTAAACTAAGGTGAATTATAGGCTCCATGGAACCAGACTGGGCTCTTAGGAGTAACTGCAATGATGGCCTTTTTCATCTCACCATCCTGTACTGAAACCAAGGGCTCAAACAACTTGTCAGCCCTTACCAGCCTGAACATGCCCCAGAGCGTTCAGGAAACACTTAGATTCATAGAATCATAGAGTTGGAAGAGACCACAACGGCCATCAAGTTCAACCCCTGCCATGCAGGAACACACACTCGAAGCACCTCCAGCAAGTACCCATCCAGCCTCTGTTTAAAAACCTTCAAAAACAGTGACTCTGCCACATTCCAAGGCAGCGTATTCCACTATCAAACGGTTCGTACAATCAGGAAGTTCTTCTTGATGTTTAGGTGAAATCTCTTTTCCTGTGGTTTGAATCCTTTGCTCCATGTCCTAGACTCTGGAGCAGCAGAGAACAACCTTGCTCCATCTTCTACATGACATCCCTTCAAATATTCAAACAAAGCAATGATGTCATTTCATTCCATTTAAGAACGCCATCTCAATCACTTACCCACACTTCAGGGGAAATCCACTCCCACCAGACCTAATTTCACAAGAAAATGCTCCGACTACATTAATGGGCATGTTGAAGTCCCACTCGCCCAGATCATACACAATTGGCTCAACAGCAGAAGCCAGATCCAAGGTATGTCCTGACATATGCATTGGGTCAGCAATGTAATAAGACAGCCCATGGCAGTAATAGTAGCCATGAAGTCACAACCTGTCCCTGCCAGAAGAGGCTTGGCATGGATACTGATGTCTTCAGAAACCTAAGCGTTCCATTACCTCCAAGACCACCTTGGCCAGTTCAAGTAGGAAGACTTCTGTCAAAGGAGTAGGTGAGACACCAGAAACAGCCCTGTCCTGTCTCTTTTGCCTCAGACAAGGTATAAATCTTCAAAACTGGTGGTAGGCAGATGGGTTTCCTCAAAAGGAAGGGGATATTCTTATGGATGATGGCAACTTCTGCCCTTTGGCTCGAATCTGGGGCCTTTCCACACTACACTGTTATACTGCTATTATTCCACTTTCAACATACTATGGAATCCTAGAGTTTTCAGTTTAGGGAAGACGATTTAGGATTCTCAGCCAGAGATCTCTTGGGCCTCACTAAACTACAAACCACAAAATTCCAGAAGATATTGAAAGCAGAATAATAGCACTATAACAGTGTAGTGTGGAAAGGCCCTAGCTCAGTGCTGCACTTTCAACATGCATTCATACATTACTAAGAGACAAAGTAGAAGATTGTCATGTGTGAAGTCATGGCTAACCCAAGGCTAACAAAATGAAATTCAACAGAGAGAAGTGTAAGGTCCTACACTTAGGTAGAAAAAATGGAATACAGAAATATAGGATGGGGGACACGTGGTTGGACAGCAGTACATGTGAAAGGGATCTAGGAGTCTTAATAGACCACAAACTGAACATGAGTCAGCAGTGTGATGCGGCAGCCAAGAAAGCCAATGCAATTCTCGGCTGCATCAATAGGAGTATGGTGTCTAGATCGAGGGAGGTACTGGTACCACTCTACTCTGCTTTGGTTAGACCTCATCTTGAATACTGTGTCCAGTTCTGGGCACCCCAATTCAAGAAGGACATGGACAAGCTGGAGCAGGTCCAGAGGAGGGCGACCAAAATGGTGAGGGACCTGGAAGCCATGCCCTATGAGGATAGACTTAGAGAGCTGGGGATGTTTAGTCTGCAGAAGAGAAGGTTAAGAGGGGACATGATAGGTATGTTTAAATATTTGAAGGGATGCCATGTAGAGGAAGGAAAGGGCTTGTTTTCTGCTGCTCCAGAGACCAGGACCAGGAGCAATGGATTCAAGCTGCAGGAAAGGAGATTCCACCTGAACCTCAGGAAGAACTTCCTGACAGTCAGGGCTGTCCAGCAGTGGACTATGCTGCCTCGGAGTGTAGTGGAGTCTCCTTCTTTGGAGGTTTTTAAGCAGAGGCTGGATGGCCATCTGTTGGGAATGCTTTGAGGGTATTCCTGCATGGCAGGGGGTTGGACTGGATGGCCCGGGTGGTCTCTTCCAACTCTACATTTCTATGATTCTATGATTCTATGTTCATGAATTTCCTTTCCCCATTTTGAGATTACATACACTTTCTGTCTGTAGGGATCCAGGAAGCTGACATAATCTAGATCAGAATCTTTGTCCATCTGTGTACCATTACCTACTGTGATTGACAGGGGTTCTTGGGATACTTGGAACAGGAGAAATAAATTATAGCAATTTAGGTGAGGTCAAAATTAGGTCTTTTGACACCTAATCAATATCTCTTCTCTAGACATGATTTCAGGAGGCAGGTGTTAGTGGTTGAAGAAAGGTTTTTGAAATAAGACAGGAAAGGAAAATGTGTTTGACCTGACTTTTATGACAAGATGTCAAGTGTATATGTATTTGGGGAAAAAAATAGTGTAAAATGACTTCTCTTGCCTTAATATACAAAGCCAAGGCCACTTGACAGATTAATAAGAGCTCATGCTAATAGAGAATAGATACATACACACATATCTCTCTGTATGATGCTGTCATACATGAAGAATGTTCCCTGGATTAATATGGGACTCTTTTCTGTCCAGTTTGGCTAGAGGCGGGGGATAAAACCATAACATACTGACAGATCTGGACATCCTTACTTCAGTATTGTTGATGCTCAGATGTAGAGGCAAACTGACAGAGGTCAGTTTTGCCCAAGACTTTCTTTGCAATCAGAAAGTCTGGCACATCTATGAACTTGTCTAAATTCTAAAATCTTTGCAGAAAGGTTTGCTTTCAGTGCTGCCACCCTCACCAGCATGTTTGTTGAGGGCCTTCTTGGTGGCTGCTCCCAGGTTGGAAGAACTCTTTTCTATAGATTAATAAGAGCTCCTCTTCTTCCTGCTGCTCCTGGAATTGTGCCTGCTCTCCTTCCACCAGCTGGCAAAGACCTATTTATTTAGACAGGATTTTGGCCACTGTTGCTGTTGTGAGATTTTTAATAAGGGTCGTTGCACTTTTCCCCTTCATCTGTTATATTTAAATGATTTTAAGCTGCATTTAATTTTCAAATTTGATATTTTATTCTTTTAAATTTCTTTCTTATTTAATAGTTGTAAGTAAATTATCAAATTGTTTTTTACTACTAAGATTGATATTGTTTTCTGTTTCAATCCATGTGTCAACTTGGTTAATTTGGTATTTTTTGATCGGATTTTCTTTTTGCATGATTACAAAGAATTAAAGGGAGAAGAATAAGAGAGAAAAAAGGAAGGAAGGAAGGAAGGAAGCCAGGCAGGCAGGCAGGCAGGCAGGCAGGCAGGCAGGCAGGCAGGCAGGAAAAGGAAGTACCTTGGACATGTATAAGTGCTATTTGTATACATTGATATCAGATGATTGTATTTCCAAAAATAAATTTTCTTGAAGTTGATGTCAATAAAATATATATTCATACAGAGCTAAAACACATACCCTCAAACTCCCAGTTTGTAGGGGTAGTCCCAACTAAGCTTCTGTCATCTTACTTTTTCTCCTGTTTTTTAAATATCCCAGTCTCTTTCCTCTTCCCACTTTTCTGCTTTATCTTCACCTTATTTCAGTTGCTGAAAACTGAGTTCAGGGTAAAGAAGTAGTTTGTGCTCAGTTAACTCAGCAAAGAGGAGAGGAGGTGAAATTTTGCCTTTCCTGTTGTTGTTGTTGTTGTTGTTGTTGTTGTTGTTGTTGTTGTTGTTGCGTGCCTTCAAATAATTTCTGATTTACAGTGACCTTAAGGCAAATCTATCACAAGGTTTTCTTGGCAGAATTTCTTCAGAGGAGATTTGCCCTTGCCTTTCTCTGAGGCTGAGAGAATGTGAGCTGCCCAGGGCCATCCAAAAGGTTTCGATGACTGAGTGGGGATTTCTAGTCCAGGGTTCCAGTCCAGCACTCAAACAGGCAAAAGCAAACTGCTGCATCATCTCATAGGCTGGGTGTTCTGCCTCATTAACACCTGTTGTCAGCTTCATTGCACTCTGATGTTGCTTGGTCATGCACATCCCAGTTTTCAGCTGTGAAATGTGAAAGGGTATGAAAACAGGAAAATCTTTTGACCATGGGACCATGGATGGTGAACAATCATCTTTCCACTCTTGGAGTATGAGTCTTTTTGAACAGTAAAAGCATATAGGATCTGAAAACATAGACACTCAGCCAAATTCTGCATCAACCACATGAATGTAATTCAGAAGAACATGAGCAACTACAAATACCAAAGATTTTCTCATACAAAATTAATACATTGCAACACATCCAAACAAAAAGAAGTAGCCATTGTATACACCCACATCAATATGCCACTGTCATGTACTAGATAACTCACACTCCACAAAACTCACTCTGAGGTAGACAGCAGTTTATTTTTATGGATATGCATGAGCAGCACAACACACATCCACAGAAGTTGCCAGAACTGGAGGGTGCCTACAGTATAAATCTTATATAGGTTATCAATACAAGTTAGGGTGTGCAAAGCATTTATTGGTCAACGCCATGCATTCCTCCATGTGTCTATCCCCACTTTACTTTCTCATGTTGGTGTCTGCCACAACCCCATATGCCCAGGACCAAGGTGACCCCACTTCCATATTTCTCTATCCTATATCCACATGACTTTGTCCTCATAACACCCTAGCACTACCAGCCTTACTTTCTTTTTCCTGCTCTTCCCTAACATGAAACACAATGTAATAGCAAGTGGTCATTGGATTACAATGAAGCAGCAATTAGCAATATTTAAGGCTGGATACAAAATAACCCCTTTCTGCAATGGTTAAATACAAAGTAGCAGTTGGCAAAGAATACACATTCAACAGGTTAGTATTTCCATGACAGGGAGCTTAGCAACCAGACAGCCAAGGAAGCATCATCTGCATAGCATTGCATTTCACTTAGTTGAAGCAGGCACATTCCTTCTAAAAGGTGTAATGGTGACTAATACATTTGAAACATCACCTTTTGTTGGACCAAATGTAGTTTTAGGTCTAAAGTAGTTTTAGATATTAAAGCTAGGGCAGTTCTTCACTGGTTAATCTACATGGAACAATCTAGCTCTTTGTTCCATTCAAACTAGCATCATCAAATTTAGTGCTCTCCCACAAACAATTATAACCTAGACTTGTTAGCTTCTCTTTCTCTGTGTAATGTCTCCAACACAGAAGGGATGGTTGAGTGTTGATGGTCCATATATAATAGACACTAAAAGGTTTTGCAAATGTAAATATTGTCACAGTGCATCTCTAGGTAACCTATATGTAGATTGCAATATTGAAAATGGCAAAAATTCTTGGTTTGGACCAACCAATTGGTCCAAAGTATACATCCCACAATCAATCCATTTCTTCCATTAAAAAAAAAAATACAATCTCACAGTCTTCTGAAGTCAAGGTATTGGTGATGACATTCAAAAGCTGAAATGGATTATGACTTCAATATTTGAAAGAGTACACTTGTCTGAGGTCTGCTGGAGGAAGCTTTCCCCCGCATCCCACTGCTGAGGGAAATATACTGTGGGAGGATGTGTAGAATGCCCTCCTCTTAGAGGCCTAGTTGGTGCCAGTGCCAGTTTCATTCTGATACTGAATCAAAACTTGGCTTTTTGTTACCTTTGTGATCTAACTAATTTCTTCAAAACATGTTCATGTGCATAGTTTTGAATTGTCTTAAACTGTTTGATCTGGTTTTGAACTGTTTCATTTTTACTTGTCAAACTCTTACTATCTTTTTAGTTCCCCCCTTCCTTCCTTCCTTCCTTCCTTCCTTCCTTCCTTCCTTCCTTCCTTCCTTCCTTCCTTCTTTCCTTTTTTTCCTTTTTACTGTTCTCAGTTGATTGATTTGATTTTATATGAGCTTGTCAGAGCTCTAAGATCTACAGGAGAGGCCCTTCTTTTGGTCCCACTACCTTCTCTGGATCATTTGGTGGGAACAAGTGAAAAGGCCCTCTCAATCACCGTTCTCAGAATCCTTTCCTAGGGGCAGCTAGGATGCCCTCCTCCTTGGTCTCCTTCCACCGGTGTTACCCTGATTTCTGGGGTCCCTTAGGGGACGCCTTAATATGCTGCATCTGATAGGGAATGGGAACTCAACAGAGCACAAGCAATAGCAATGCAAGAGGCAGGGTAACCTAGCAGGGTCTTTTAACCCAGTTTTTACGGGGTCAGGCCAAGCCAAAAAGCAGACAAAGATGTCAAATAAATGATTTTATTGAAGGGAATATCATGCATCAACACACTCACTCACACACTCAGTCAAGACCTATTAAGAAGCAAAAGAGAGGAAACTGGATAGGGGAAGTATTGAAGGGATTGTAGGTGGGGTAATACTGCACCTTTTCCTGAAGTCCTTGGTCTGGGAAAACAGCGAACGAAGTAGAGCTGAGCAAAGAGAAGGCTGAGGGGATTACTTGACTGATGGAGAAACGGTCTGCTGGTATGACCGGGAGTTATCCAAAGAAACTCTCAAAAACTAGGACAATTTGTAGGGGAAAACATACCTTGAGGGCTAATCCTCTCCCAGGGAGAACAATGGGTGTTGCAATGGAAAAGAAGCTCCACAAAGGCAACTCCTTTTGCATGATGGGATTATGAGGTGTTGCCAAAGTTTCAGGATCTTTGGTTGCATTGGGTTGTGGTGTGAATTTATGTAGATTGTCCTTGCCTGATATGATTTTACTGATAACGGTGCTCAACTTGGGGAAAACATGCTAATCCCCTCAAGTTGGTTCCTCAGTAGCTAAGAACCTTTTGTTTACTGTGGGCTTGCACAGCTTGAGGTCTCCTGGGGCTACGTGATGGGGGATTTTATTGGCCTCACCTGGTTTTTGATCATTCGACTGTTGCTGCCTACATGCTCATCCGGGTGATCTCTCTGGCATGTTGAATCACATTTAATATTGGACTTCCATTTCCTATAGTGTCAAGTTAGGTGGTTTGACGGGGAGCTCCGGATAAACCACCATCACAGGCAGCCTAGCCAAGGGAAAAATCTGCAACTTTTAATTTTCCCAAATTGGACAAGTTACTTCTAGGGCACTAGAAGTCCAGAGGGGGCTCAGAGGGGACCCAAAAGTCCACCCAGTCCCCCTTTGCTTCAGCAGGGGGGGGTGAAGTGGAGAGGACTGGGTCGCAGAGCTGCCACAGCTGCCTGTTGACTGCTGCTTTTTATTTTTGCAGCTTTTGGAACGCCACGGAATATATTTTTAAAATTTTTATTTTCTAACATATCGGGCTATAAAGAAGAGAACTTGTACCCTCGCTGCCAATCGATATACTCCAAGAGGACAACTCTGTATTCAAAAAACAGCTAACACTGTAATAAAGCGGGTTTCTCAGAGGTAAAGCACTCGTAGGACGCTATCGCCGTAAAGCAGAGACAGAGAAGACCTGGATGGCCGCAATTACGACAGACGAAAGAGCGGAGATGCATGAAATACGAAAGAGTGAAGTTTGAAGTGAAGAGCGAAGTCATAGTAAGAAGTCAAAGAAGAAGGAAACTTGATAGAAAAAAGACTTGAAAGGCAAGGAGCTAAGGCAAGGAGACATATGGACAGGGGGAAGAGCAGAAGGAGCCTTAGTAAAGATTTAAATAAAAGACTAACAATGAAGTTTGATGGCGGCTTGGAGTTGGAAAGGACTCAGAAATGGCAGACTGTCGCAGCTACAAACATAACCATACCAGATATAGAAAGAAGAGCAGGCGCAGGTGACCACCCAGCACCAAATCGTAATCCTTTTGATCAGGGGGATTTAAGAAGAAGACCCAAGAAGAAGAGGAAGAACAGAAGAAAAGGAAAGGTTGGGGGAGTCTGTAAAATTTAAATAATTAAAGACTTAGACTCAGATAGATAAAGGAATATTGTGTTGTATTAATAGTAGAAATCTGCACTAATACTGTAATTAACTACTTACAGTTAATAATAATAATTAACCTTAAGCTAGAGCTGAAAATAAGCTTGAAATAACTGGGGTGAATTAATAATTAAATTTGATTTAGAGATTGACATTGGACTGTCTTAAAAGCTGGTTGTATGAAGGCGAATACATCTAATAGAAATTTGAAGACTTGAATATTTGATTAATTCAAACAAGTTAATTTAAGCAAATTTAAGCGTGGGTGATAGAAATAGAAATTTGAAGCTTTAAAAATCGGAATATTTAGTAGAACTGAAAGTACTGATACAAGACTGTAGTAAACCTCTTTTTTATATATATATATTTCATGATTGTTGTATGAAGGGTCACAAGAGAAGATTGTTTTAATATAATTGCTTTAGTATAATCAAAAAGGAACAAATTGCAGTGATACTTGTGATAGAAGAAGAATACTGACAAATACAGTATATGTTGCAGATGATTTTGTTTTTTAAATATTGACATACTAAGTTTTCATTAAATATCTCACTTTACACATATAAATGGAAATATATAGGTATATATTTATATTTCGTAGGTAGAGGTTAATAAATATAAATATAAAGTACAAAACAAGGAAAGAAAATATACATACAAACAGTAAAAGGATTATGAAATCAAATAGAATGGCGGCAAGGAAAGCTATATTATCACTCACTCAATCTCAATCAGTGAAAGGAAGAAGACCATCTTTAGAATTAACAACAACTATGACAGAAACAACACAACCTCAGATAACAAAAGGGAAAGGCCCTCAAACTGAACTCACAATTAATATATCGGACGTGTCAATGCAAATAAGTGAGACATTAAAAGAATTCAAGAACTTTAAAACAGAGATAAGAAAAGAACTAAAAGACACAAGAACAGAGATTAGAACAGAAATTAAGAAAGAATTAAATTCATTTGGGGAAAAGTTAGAAAGAATCTCTATGGATATCGTGACCATAAAAACGGACACTGGAAATCTACAAAAAAGAGTTGAAATAACAGAAGCAACAAATCAGCAAATAATAAAAGCTCAAGAACGAGATGATATTGCAATCACACAACTAGAACTTAGATACAGGGATAAGTGTTTGAAAATACATGGATTAGAAGAACAAAGAGAACACTTATGAAAGGATATTGAGCATATTAGCTACATACGTGGAGGTAGATCCAGATATATTAGATCAAGATATCAATCAAATATTTCGAATAAATTCAAGGATCGCGAGGAAAGGAAATTGCCTAGAGATATAATTATCAGCTTTACTAGGACAAAAACCAAGGAGTTAATATTACAACAAAATTATAAAAAGAAACTGTTTATAGATGATAAAGAAATAAAAATCTTCAAAGATATTCCAGCTCAAATTCTACGAAAGAGACAGAAATATAGGTTTCTCTCGCAGTTCTTATTTAAACATCATATAAATTACACTTGGAATAGAATTGAAGGTTTAACATTTATATATAAACAAAGGCGAATTAAGATAAATAACATAAACCGAGCACGACAAATATATGAAAAAATAAAAAGTAATCTAGAAACAGAAGAACAACAAATTAGTGTAAAAAAAACATAAGTCATCTCAGGATGACTTGCAGGAGTACACTCTAGATTTAGAAAATACAAAAACCACTTGGCAAGAAAAACAAAAGGAAATAACACCAGAGACAGAACAAGACAAAAACAAAGAAGAAGAAGGAGGAGGAGGAGGAGGAGGAGGAGGAGGAGGTCAGGAAGAAGAGGACATAAGCGAGAGAGACAACGAAGAAGACGATAAAGAACAAGAGGAGGCAGCAGAAGGAATAGAGGATTGTTAGAGAGGTGGAAAAGGAGGAAAAGGAAAAAAAAGAGAAAAAAGAAAAAGAAAAGAAAAGATGGAGAGAAGGAGACAAAAATGACATTAAAGATATTATCTTGGAATGTGAAAGGGTTAAATTCTGAGTATAAACGCAGACAAATATTTCACTGTTTGGAAAAAATGAAAGCTGTCATAACTACATTAGAAGAGACAAAAATTAGAGAAAAAGACAATAAATATTTAAAAAACCCCAAACTGGGGAACTGTTTCATGATATCATACTCAAAGAAAAAGAGGGGGGTCATATTATATGTAAAATCGATATACAATGTTGAAAAAATATTTTCAGACGTAAATGGACACTACATAGGACTGGAAATTAAACTACCAAATTACAAGTTACTGGCAGTAGGGGTTTATGCCCCACAAGAAAACAAAGAGAAGTTTTTTTATGAGCTGCAGAAAGAAACAAGTAAGTACCAAATGGAAAGAAGCCAAAATAATATATTAATCATGGGTGACATGAATGCTGTGATTAACCCCTTACAAGATCGAAAATCTACAAAACAGATAAGGAAAAATCAAGGAAAATTACCAAAGAGCTTCTTTGAGTTAATGGAAAACTTAGCATTAATAGATGTGTGGAAATTTAAATACCCTGAACAGAGAAATTACACATTTTATTCGGATAGACACCAATCGTTTTCGAGAATTGATTTATTTTTACTTTCTAAAAATTTACATACAGAAATAAACAATATGGAAGTCCAACCAAGTACATATTCTGATCATAGCTTAATAAAACTCAGTTTAAAAACAGGACAAAGAGAATATCTTTGGAGACTCAATGACTCACTACTGACGAACCCCAGGTATGTAGAAGATATAAGAAGGACCTTGAAAATGTACTTTGAGGAAAACAACAAGGGACAATTAAAAGCTAAAATTATATGGGACACCAGTAAAGCGTTCATGAGGGGTCACTTCATTAAAATAGGACATATAAATAAGAGGAAGGAGGCAGATAAGATGATGAAGATTTATAATGAACTTGTACTAAAAGAAAAAGTTTTAGAGAAGGACATCAAAAATGAAAAACTAATAGAGGAAATAAAATTCATTCGGAACCAGTTAAGGAGAATGCACTTACAAGAGATTGAAAAGAAGATAAAGGACAGTAAAGTGAACTATTTTGAAAATGCCAATAAACCAGGTAAATGGCTCGCACATAAATTAAGAAAAAGTAGAGAGAAAAAGCAAATATTACAACTGAAATCAGCAGGTAAAATTCACACAAATCAAGACTCTATTAAAGAGACATTCTATAAATATTATACAGAGTTATATAAAGAGAATAAAAGAGAAAAAGAGGAAGAATCAACTTTGCATTCATATTTAGAGCAGCAGGTTAAGACGAGTCTTAACACAAGATCAAAAACAAATGTTAAATCAAACAATTACAAAAGAAGAAATCTCTACTGCCATCAAAAATTTAAAAAATGCAAAAGCGCCAGGGCCTGATGGGTATACTGCGAAATATTTTAAAACTTTTGAGGAATAGCTATTACAACCACTTTATGAGACATTTAATCAAATACTAACGGAGGACCGAACCTGGACCGAAGCGAATATTGCATTAATTCCAAAGGAGGGAAGAGATGTAACATCACCCAGTAATTATAGACCCATCTCATTATTAAACACTGATTATAAAATATTTGCTAGTATATTAGCAGAAAGAATGAAGAAGGTCATGCAAATTATCATACATGAAGATCAAAATGGGTTCTTGCCAAGAAGATTGCTGAGAAATAACATTAGAACTGTGATAAATATAATAGAATATTTTGAAAGACACAATGATAAAGAACTCGCTATAATCTTTTTAGACACCGAAAAAGCATTCGATAAGGTAAGATGGCAGTTTATGATAACAACTTTGGAAAAAATGCAATTCGGCATCAACTTTGTGAAATGGATACAAGAAATATATTTACATCAAACAGCTAGAGTGATAGTTAATGGGGAGAGAACAAGAGAAATAAAAATAGAAAAGGGAACCAGACAGGGGTGCCCTCTCTCACCTCTTCTATTTATCCTTGTGTTGGAAATATTAAATAACAAAATTAGAGTGGACTCTGTAATAAAAGAAGTTAGAATTAAAGATCAAACATACAAATTCCAGGCATATGCCGATGATTTGGTTATATTTTTGCAAGACCCATTAGAAGGCATAGACGAGTTACTTAAGATCATTGATGAATTTGGGGCGAAATCAGGATTTAGAATTAACAAAGAAAAAATGGGAATCTTAACTAAAAATATGTACACCAAGAAAGAAGAACAACTAATTAAAAAGTCTAAATTTCAGATTCAAAAGAAAATCAAATATCTTGGCATACGGATCACTAAACAGAATACAGATCTGTTTAACAACAACTATAAAAAAGTTTGGACAGAGATAAAGAAGGATTTACAGATTTGGAATAAATTGCATATATCACTGCTAGGAAGAATAGCAGTGGTAAAGATGAACGTCTTGCCTAAGATGAACTTTTTATTCCAAAACATACCAATAATCAAGAATGATAAACCATTTAAAATATGGCAAAGGGAGATTACAAGCTTCATATGGCAAGGTAAAAAGCCGAGAATTGCGTGGAGATATCTTATAGACCGAAAGGAAAGAGGCGGGTGCAGCCTTCCTGATTTTAGATTATATTACCAAGCGTCGAGTCTGAACTGGATAATAGATTGGATCAAACTAAGAAATGTAAGAACACTAACATTGGAAGGGGCAGACAACAGGATGGGCTGGCACACCTACTTGCAGTATAGTAAGGCCAACATTGATAAAGAATTCACAAATCACTTTATAAGAGGACCATTACTGAAGGTCTGAATACAGATAAAGAAAAAATTATAGAATACCGACATGGATATCTCCACAGGAAGCATTTCAACGAAGATGGGCAGGGACACAAACAAATTAGTTAATATATAAAGATCTGTTAGAAAGTACAATGGAATCACTAGTCCCTCAGATAAAATCTAGGGAAAAATTAGAAAATATGGGTTACAAGCTGGCTTGGTTTCCTTGTAGACAATTATACGAAAGGTACAAAATAGACGTTAAATTAGAAGGATTTGATATGAGACAGACAACAAATGGTTTGAGAAAATTATATTCGGTAAATCAGATCACATTACAGCTAATTTATATCGATATTTGCTAGGATATGAGTTAGAAGACCAAACAATTAAAGAGACTATGATATCTTGGGCAAAGATTACAGATCACATGATTGAATTGGACCAATGGGAGATAGCATGGAGATTAACACAAAAATTTATGTTAGCCCAGGACCTTAAAGAAAACTATACAAAGGTGTTCTATAAGTGGTATACAACACCGGTTAAAATTCAAAAAATGTATCATACCTCACAAAATCAATGTTGGAAATGCCAGGACAAAGCCGGAACATTTATACACATGTGGTGGAAAAGCACAAAAATCAGTAGTTTTTGGAAAGAGGTAAATAAACACTTGATGGAAATATTTAAAATTCAAATCTCTTTAAAACTGGAGATATATTTATTGAATATGGTCCAAATGATAGATCTGAAAATTTTTAAGAAATGCTGGAGGATATTATTATTACAGCTGCTAGAATAGCAAAAGGATGGAAAAACAAAGAAGCAATGGATGGTTAAAATAATACAAATGAAAGAAAACGACCGGCTTACTGTAAAAATTAAAGAGAAATCTGATGAGGTATTGCTTGAATGGGACCCAGTAACAAAGTTCTTAAGTAGCAGATGCGGTTTGGCACATATAGAGCATATATAATACTTATAAGGACCAGTATTAAAATACAGAGAAGAGCAAAGAAAATTACAATGATGGGAAGTAAAAAACAACAACAAAACAAAACCAAACAAAACATGAGGTTACCTTTAATTTATTGGACAACAAGGGTACGGGTTCAAACCTGCGGGAGTTTTTCTTTTCTTTTCTTTTCTTTTCTTTTCTTTTCTTTTCTTTTCTTTTCCCTTTTTTTTTTTTTTTGGTTAAGTATTTTAGTTTTAGAGAAATTGATGTAAAAATATTATTGTAAATAATAATCTTCTGGAACTTCAATTTATTTTGAGGTTTTGAAATATTAGAAAATAGGAATACAAAACATTTAATAGTTAGAAAAAATTGTGAAAAATATATATAAATGAGTGAATGTAAATGTAATTAATGTTTAAAGATGATGTATTTGATGGAAACTATAGTTCATTATGATTTGCATTTTAATAAAAAGATAATGGAAAAAAAGAAAAAAGAAAAAGCCCACACCTTTTAACATTTTCCAGATAAAAATACAGAGACTTGTTTTGTTGCAGCACCTCTGCTCTTACTCTAAAGCACATGTGTCAAACACAAGGCCCGTGGGCCAAATCTGGCCCGCCAGGCCATTTCATGTGGCCCTTGCACCTCTCCTGCATCTGCGGCTCTCCCCCCCCCACCTGGCAAGCCTGGGGGCAGAAAGGCATAGAGAGGGACTAGGGAGCAGAAAGTGCCACACTTTGGATATACTGACCAATTCTATTGGTACAGGGACAATAAACTACAATCAAATAGCCCCAAAATGTCCAAGAAAAAAAAGTTGATGCAGAGGGAAGGCAATTTAAAAACCAGTAATATTCGAATGCAGAGGCAATTATTTAATATGATAAAAGAGTAGATACATTTATATAGCCTTACAGATACAACCGGCCCTTTGAGGGCAACCATCATGCTGATGTGGCCCAATGTGAAATTCAGTTTGACACCCCTGCTCTAAAGGATCACTTTTCAAACTTTCAGATAGAGAGAGAGAGAGTGAGTCTTTAGAGTGGTTGCATAACACATTACCAAAGAGAGAGAGAGAGATCAAAAAATGAAGCAAATTTGCATGAAATCATCATGACCAATATATAAGTGTAAACAGAAACTTAGAAATACTGGCTCCAACATAAATAAAGTATAAATACATTTCATTGTTAAAAAAAAAGAAAGAAAAAAAAAGAATCACATTTAATATTAAAAATTGTAGACCCTGGGATAGGGTATACCAGTGAGGTAACACTGGCAAGTAAAAAAATTCCTATTCATCAGGCTTTTAGGAACTGACTGTGATGGACTTTTAATAGTGAGCTTTGCTGGTTTGTTGACTTTTTTTAAATATTGCCTTTTAATGGAGTTTAAATGGTTTTACTTCGACATTTTTTTTAAATTAATTTTTGTATTTATATCTTTTACTGATGTTTTTGTAATGTCAATACTTTCGTGATTTTTTAAATAATTTTTAAGCTGCCTTGTGTCCCACTACTGGGAAAAGGCAGGATAGAAATAATAACAATAACCATAACAACGATAAGAAGTAGCAGCAGCTGCGCTGGAATTCTATATGACCTTTTACTTTGCATATAGCTAGCTGTGTAACAGAAGTGGTTATAGTAATAGAAAAAGAAAGTCAGAAGTCACACTTGCTTCTGTTTTGTATTTTTTGCTTTTCTTGCTTTTCTCTCTCTCTTCCCCTTTTTCTTGCTTGTTCTTTTTTTAATGTATTTTGAAAAATCTTACTTTTTTTTTAAATACATGGTTACAGTTACTCAATTGCAAAAATGTATGATAGGACACCATCAAGAGTGCTCAGTGAATATTGGTGATCGATGCTGATCAGGGCCAAAGCCATGCACATCCGTCCAATTGTGCACAATCCTGTTGTGCATCAGGCACCAATGCGCATTAGGCACTTTGCCACCTCCACTACATGATAACCTAACAGCAGGATAGGGACATTCCGCAACTGCACAGTTCTAATTTCTGCAAACATAAGTCCACTTATGAAGATGCCACTCTGAGTTCCCATGAGATAGGCAGGATTACATATTTAAGCAAACACACAAACAACTGCCTGCACTCTTGTTCTGTGAAGAAGGTTTGGAAACCAAGCCTTAAGGGCACTATGTAGGGAACTTGATATGTTTAGCTTGGAGAAGAGAAAACTGAAAAGTGACGTGATAGCCAGCTTTAAATATTTGCAGGGATGTCACATAGAAGATAGACACTGCTTTTTTCTTCCTGCAGCTCCAGAGACTGAAATGGATTCAAATTACAAGAGATTCACCTAAACATTAGTTAGTTAGTTAGTTATTGGTTTATTTATTTTACTGTAGGAGTTATTCAGTTGAGGAATACATTGCCTTGGAGGATGGAGGACTTTGGGAGTCTTTCAGCACAAATTTTAGGAGTGCTACAGTTGTGTTTCCTCCAAGGCAGGGGTTTGGAGTAGATGGTCCACATGGTTTCTTCCGACTTTAGGATTCTATGATTCTATAAACAAAAACAATAAATTACAGAAGCACATGTCTGTAAAGCAATACCTCTTTTGAAAATGTAGCATTCCCCCATTCACACAAGCCCTATGCAATTGAACAAACCCTAAGTGACAAAGTCTCTCTACCTGGGAGCTTATTGAAGTACATACAGGTCTTCCTCTGATTCTACTAACCCAAGCAAGTAATTACAGAGTTCAGGACATCACAGTGAAGAAATAGGATGTGTTGATGTTACTTTTAAATGAAGGACATCTCTTGGTTTTCCAGCTAGTGCATGTGGTAATGTCAAAATAACCTTAGAAAAGAGCAACACTTTGCCTGACATTCAGAGCTTTTGAGTCTTTCCTATGAAACAGTGCTTTTGATTCATTACTAGACTTGTCACCTGGAATGCAGCAAATCAGTACAAGCAATTGCAGCCATACTGATGATATTCTGAACTAAATCTGAATTGTCAACTATACATGGTTAAATTCTAATAGAGAAGCATCATCTGGGGAGAGAGGTGGTATTGTCTCTCCCCTGCCCTACTCCATGCTTTAGAAGGGACATAATTATTTATCAGAAACACCTAAATTTCTAATTCAGCTTACCTTAACCTGATATTAGGACTGGGTAGGATTTGGGGAATTTTAGTCTAACACTGTAACACCAGGTTGGAGTAAGCTGCTGTACTTATTAAGAAATATTAGAAGTACTTATTTATTCATTGTTGATGTACTTATTAGAAATACTCAAACAAATGATCTTAAAACACATAGTTTTTGAAGTGGAGGCTAGCATCCTATTGGTGCATTACAACAGAGTAAGTCAGGTTCACACCATTGCAACACACTTTTTGGATTGCTGTGTTGGTTGGAATTCTATTCAAACAACACAAAGACCAAAATATCCCTCTCCCAAACTACCTTGTAAGCAGCATAATTCTGTGTTGTCAGAGAATCAGGGAATGAGAAGGGACATGTTCAGCTATTTTCCTGTAGCTGGATGTGCTGCAGGGATTTCATATGAAGAGACCTTGCAATGGAGTTGCCAGGTAAAATGAGGACACATGGTTGGGTAGAACAGCATAACAAGCTATACTTGCTGAAATTCTCTCTTCCATACAACCATTATTTTACCTGGCAACCCTGCTTCCTAAGAACCACTGGAGATCCTGACAGATGCCTATGATACCTCCCCACTCATCTCCTTGCTCTGCCATTGGGAGACACAGCTATGGAGGGTGTAGTTACATGATCCACCCATGTCTCCCAGTACAGGATCTCAGTTGGCATGTTTATTTCATGCAAGAGTGGATCTTGCTGTTTTGCAGAATTTACAATCTTGCTCCCTAGGGAAATTTCTCTCTCCTTCCTGGACCTCCATCAACAGAATCCAAAATGGCTTTCTTCACTCAACCTGATGGTCCTAAGATCACAGGCTTTTCTTTTAGCACTGAAAAATTGCATGTCTCTTGCATGGACCTATCAGACATGGGGCTGTCAACATGTAGGCGTTACCCTGATTCCTGGGGGTCCCAGGAGGGACACCTAAATGCGCTCTCAATTATATAAGTTGGGGAAATTAGCCAAGAGCACAGCCTAGCTATACGAGAGGCAGGGTAACGTAGCGAGATCTTGAACCCTATGTTTACGGGGTCAGGCCGAGTCAAGGAGCACACAGAAGTTGGAACAATAAATGATATTTTATTAAAACATAATTAAACAGTGTATGCAGCACACTCACACAAGATAACTAAAGAAATAAAGGTTGGAGTGGGATAGAGGGATTTTTAGAGGAGTTGTTGGTTCGGGTGATACTTCACCTGTCCTGAAGCCCGGTTGGAAGCGGAGAAGCTGGGGAGCGTGGATCTCAGCACGTGGAGCTGAGGGGAAGGCTCGCTGGACAAAGCGACAGCAAGGCGGGATGGAAGCCAAGAGCGATCCAAGGAAGTGCTCAAAGTCAGGGGTTTTTATAAGGAGAATTGTGACTGCTGGCTAGTTCAGACTTGGGGAAAACAATGGATTTGGGGCTGGAGACAAAGCCTCCGAAAGGTCAGAATTTGAATGATTGAATTATAGCCAAATTGTCAATAGAGTAGCCAGTATGCAAATGCGGAGTACTTGAGCATCGTATAGTCAGATCATCAAGCTGCCGGCTAGGGGCAGAGGATCTTTTGAAAGTTGCGTGCATACCTAATTGAGGTACTTGCCTTGAGGTCTCCTGAAGCTGCGAGTCTGCTATTTCTGGCCTGCCTGTATTGTGTTGTAATATTATGGCGATTATTGGCCGAGCCTGTATGCGTGCTTGTCCGGTGGCCTCGCAAATACGTGGAGGGGAATGGGTATGTGAAGCCGAATTATTGATATCAAGAGATATCTTTATATACCACAAGCTCAGGCTAGCCAGGGGAGTAACATAGGAACCCGTCAATAAGTCCTACCCATCAGGACTGTACTTTGTGTCTAGCTTGTCAGTGAACCAAGAGAGGAGACAAGATAGTATTCACTTCTTCAATTTTAATCGTTCTGTCCTATGGAATCCTGCAATTTGGGGGGGGGGGGCATTTAAAATTCTTAGTCAGAAAAGTCTAGTGCCTCACTGAAAGACAAACCTTAGGATTCTGTAGGATGGAACCATGGCAGTTAAAGTGCTATAGTCAACCATTGTGGTATAGTGGTTTGAGCATTGGACTACAACTCTGGAGACCAGAATTTGAATCCCTTCTCAGCCACAGAAACCCATCGGGTGGCCTTGGGTTCTTTGAGGAAGGCCTCAGAGGAAGGCAAAGGCAAATCCTCTTTTGACAGATCTTGCCAAGAAAACCCCATGATAGGTTCACTATAGGGTCAGAAACAACTTTGAAGGCATACAGTGGTAGCAATATTGAAAGAGCTGCTGATACTTGACACTGGATGCTCTGACTCTGTTATACCATTTCTGCCTGCCTATTCATTAAGGAAATAAAGCTATAGCTTTTATAATATATAGTGCAAGAGCGTTTTTATGCACCATAATATGTGGCCAGTTTCTGAGGACAAATCTGTTTACCTGCAGAGAGGTCCAGTTCTGGCAAGGGATGACTGCATATGCAAGACGTGTTACAATATATCAGATGGCAGGTGGAATAATGTTAGAGTAGAGTGAGAGTGGCTCCAATTTTAAGAAATGCAGGGGGAAAAATATTGGGAATTGATTTATTCCCCTTATATCAGCATCAGTGCCTGCAAAGGTGTTACATTTCTTTAAAATTAAATCAATACCTCAAGTTATATAACCTTCACAGTTCAGTTGAATTAAGCCCAATTCAAGAGGGTGGCTAGTGAGTTAGAAGGAGTAATAACTCTATATAGCTCAATCAGATGATTGAGATTCCAGCCTGATTTGATTGGGGTTTGCTACTGGTCTCACTATGAAGAGAAAAAATTGCAATGTTTAATCCAGTTGTAGCTGTCTCCAAATCTCTCCTTACACCTCCAAAATACGTGATTTAATTTGCTGTATGTTCTAAAGCAGTGAAGTTCTTCAACTAGGGACAGGTTAGAATTTTGTTCAGTTTTTTTTAACGTATGAACTTTCCAAAATTCCTTTGTGGATTCACAAATATGAGAAGAGCAACAGGAGATTATTAATTATGAAATTTCCCGAGGAGGGTGAAGGATAATACTGCAGAGAAAAACATAAGGTTTTTCACGTGTGTGGAAAACACTCTTTCCTATGAGGAAAACAGTATTTTCTGTGCAGAAAAGTAATTTTCTCCAGGTAAAATATTTTTTTTACTTTGGTACAACTTCTTCACAGAATACAGTTGGCCCTCCACACTTGCAGGAAACACTTGCAGGTTTCACTTTTATGGATTTGATTATTTACAAGTTTCTCCAACCCCTGCCCGCCTACCTCAAGTGCTTCTTTTCTGGGGTAAACTTCCCTCTTGGCAGCTCTAATCAAGCAGTGCAGCCCCTTAGAAACCTGCTTCTGTTCTTCTTCCTCTTTCACCTGCCATTGCTTGGCTAGCTATGGACAGCTCACAGCTCAATTTCTCAGCACCATAATTTCCTAATGCCCCCTCCCCTGCAAGGAAGGAGATAGGCAAGAGAAAGGAAGTATAGGACCAGCATGCCATCCCACCTCCTTTTCTTCTCATTTCCCTGACCTAGTTTGGAACAGGGCTGCTACTGTCCCCGTTATACCTCAGCCCCATTCCCCCCCACACACATACACTTTGGTGTGTGTGTGTGTGTGTGTGTGTGTGATTTGTCATTTTTTCAGGGGTCCAGTGCCCCTAACCCTAGCAAATGTCAGAAGGCCAACTGTAATTTCTGTGCAATACTTTGGAATGTTTGAATACCAGGAAAAAACTGCACAAAATTCTATATGTCTGTTATTCTTCCCGATGGATTTTCCTGACTGTTGAAGAACCCATTTTTCAAACCAAGAACAAAGAAATACAAATACTGTTTCCATCTCTAGGTCAGGATATCTGCAAGTCCACTCCGTCCCATATCATCCTGCCTGAAATTTAATTTCTTCCACCTCCTGAGTCTAGGCTGTGGGAATGCGTGACACAGCATTCTCTGTAGCAACTCCTCAACTGTGGGATTCCCTTCCAAGGGAAACCAGGCAGGTTCCAATCTGTTCGAATTCTTCATGGAGAGCTAAAATTGTGTTGTTTTGATTAGCTGTCATTCTTTAAAATTAGGGGTGGCTGTTTTTAATTGTTTTTTAGAAACTATCTCTGGTTCCAGAGTTATTTTGAAAGAGGTGTTTGCTTTTAAATATGCTGTCATTGTTATTGTTGCTATTGTCATGTGCCTTCACATCATTTCTGACTTAGAGCAATTTTAAGGTAAACGTAGCACTGGGTTTCCTTGGCAAGATTTTTTTCAGAGGGGGGTTGCCATTGCTAAATAGGTGCTTGTGAAATTTGATCATGGTCTCGGGCTCTGATTCATCATCCCTAGAAGACCCTGACTCTTTGTGCCAAGAAGTGGCTCCAGTGGTTAAAGTTCTAGGAGAGAAATCAGTTGAAGCAAGCCGTCAGAAGCAGCAGCTTGTGGTTTTTATGTGAGTAGGGTGGTGGGTGTGCTCTGGATGTTAGTCAGAATGCTAAAGGGCTATCTAAGGCGCTGAAGCTATTTGCAGGACAGGGTTGAACATCTTGGACAATTTCTTTAAAGTTCTGACTAAAATCAAGAGCAGGTTCACACCACTCTGATATTGATGTCAGGTGTTAGCCATGTTTAAATATTTGAAAGGATGTCATATCGAAGGGGGAATGGGCTTGTTTTCTGCTGCTCCAGAGACTAGGACAAGGAGCAATGGCTTCAAACTACAGGAAAAGAGATTCCACCTGAATCTCAGGAAGAATTTCCTGATGGTCAGAGCTGTTCAGTTGCCTTAGATATGTTGCCTTAGAGCATAGTGGAGTCTCTTTCTTGAGGTTTTTAAACAGAGGCTGGATAGCTATCTGTTGGGAATGCTTTGATGTGTGTTCTTGCATGGCAAGATGTTGGATTGGATGGCCCCTGTGGTCTCTTCCAACTCTATTATTCTATGAAGCCACCGGCTACCACCTGACATCATGAGGCTTCCCCCTCCTTAGAACAGTTTCATGGGAAGACCCCTGAGATCTGACTTCAAAAGAAGTTATGTTGTTGTCTTTGAACTCTAAGGATTCCAGACATGAAAATACTAGCATACTGCAACCATCTGCCATGTCACAGTTTGAGGCTGATAAAACAGACCAGGGCCCTATTCATACTACACAATTATAGTGCTATCATTCCACTAATATGGTTCTGTACTATGGAATCCTGGGGTTTGTAGTTTGGTGAGGCACTGGCACTCAGAATGCTAAATGCTCCTCTTTAATTGCCAATCCCAGGATTCTACAGGATAGAATTCCATAGCAGTTAAAGTGGAATAATCACACTATAATTTTATCATGTGTATAGGCCCCAGGCCCCTTTGAAAGAGAAAGGCATGGTTAGTATGGAAACTTTGCTAACCAAGATAAAAGAAGCCAGACCCATATGTAAGGCTCAGTCACATCTGCTACTTTTTGGCACACTGTGGTGCTGGTCTATTCCTGATTCTGTCTCTATAGGAAATCTGTTTTCATCTTGATCTGAAGCCAGCCCAATCACAAAATCATAGAGTTGGAATAGGTCTATGAAGGAAATCCATGGTGGCAACCCTATAGTACGAATCTCACCAACTCCTAATGATGCTAACATGGCAAATACAAACTAGAACACTGCTATTGGTGAGCCCTACCCCCTAGAAATGTATTTTCATTTGGTAGAAAAAACCTGGATTTTTTTCATGAATCTTCTCCTTCTATACAGCTCTTGTGTGTTGCATCCTTCCTCTGTCTCACAAGTTCCAAGGTCAGCCTTTTACATGTGAACTATGAGATTCATATCTAATGCAAATCAATAATGCTCCCCTCAAAAAACTTTGAGGTAAATGCTCACTTCATTTATAGTCTGTATCTTTATGATTCAGTGTCTTTAAAGTGCAGCAAGCTGAATTTCTCTCTTTCTGTATATTTGAAGCTGTTATCTTTCATTTCTGTAACACATTAATTTGCCTCCGGCACAAGTTGAACTGTGTGCAAATGCTGAACTAATTTGTGCCAATTCATGAGGAAACCAACGGGTGCCTATTCTGCAAGTGGAAAACAGGTTTTATATATATTCAGGCTCGTCCTAATATCCCATACTCCACATTTCCAAGACTATTTTGAAAGATGAAAACATAAAACTTTCAGGTGGAATGGGTTTGGCTTGAAAATGCAGTGGCCACATCCCACCCCCCCCATAATAGGTAAAAAAATGCAGGACCAGAATTGTCTGGATCAGTTTATGTCAAGCAACTTTTACACGTACTTAGCTATGTAGAAGGGCCATCAAAGACTCCTGTTAGTGAATTGTAAAGATGTAGGACACCAGCAAGAATGTTCTGAAGTATATTAGGCTCTATTGATATGCACTGGCACTCCGTAGCAGTCCTTAGCTACTGTCCCATTGTGCATTATGAACAATGTCCCATTGTACATTATGAACAATGTCCCACTGTGCATCAGTCATGATCACAGAATCATACAGTTGGAAGAGACCACAAGGATCATCCTAGCCCACCCCTCTTCCATGCACAAATACACAATCAAAGCCCTCCCAACAGATGACCACCCAGCTTCTGTTTAAAAACATCCAAAGAAGGAGACTCCACCACACTTCAAGGCAGTGTACCCTGAAGTTGAACTCCTCTCACCATCAGGAAGTTCTTCCTAATGGAAGAATTTCATTTCTTGTTCCTAATGGGTCGAAACTGCATTGGTTAGACCTCATTTGGAATACTATGTCCAGTTCTGGGCACCTCAATGCAGAAAGGATATCAACAAGCTGAAGTGTGTCCAGAGGAGGGCAACCAAAATGGTGAAGGGTCTGGAAGCCATGCCCTATGCGGAGTGGTTTAGGGAGCTGGGGATGTTTAGTCTGCAGAAGAGAAGTTTAAGAGGGGACATGATAGCCATGTTTAAATATTTGAAGAGGTGTCATGTTGAGGAGGGAGCGGGCTTGTTTTCCACTGTTCCAGAGACTAGGGCCCTTTTCGCATGGCATTTGCCATGCGAAAGGGTGCCTGGAGTGTCACGCAATTGTGAGGAGCAATCTACATGATGCACTCATAATTGTGCGATGCTCCAGGGGCCGGCAAGCACCGATCGTGCACCTTTTCATTTTTGGCTGGAAGCCGAAAATGGTGTGCGATCACGCATTGCTCCCAGGTCCCGTGTGCACTTACCTGGCGTGCAGAGCCTCTGGAGCCACACAGGTCATGCTTCCTGCCCCAGTGCAGCCTGGGAAACTCCCAGGCTGCACTGCAGAAGGAAGAGGCGGGGCTCTCACGCGAGCAGGCAGCTTGTGCAGAGCTGAAGCAGCAGGGATGCGAAAGCCTCTTGCTGGAGGCTGCTCGCGTGATCCCCGCACCCCAGCACTGGAAAAAGGTAAGGTGTGGAAAGGGCCTAGGACAAAGAGCAATGGATTCAAGCTGCAGGAAAGGAGATTGCACCTGAACCTCAGGAAGAACTTTTTAACAGTCAGAGCTGTTTGGCAGTGGAATATGCAACCTCAGGGTGTGGTGGAGTCTCCTTCGCTGATGGCCATCTATTGGGAATGCTTTGATACGGATTCCTGTATAGCAGGGAGTTGGATTGGATGGCCCCCGTGGTCTCTTCCAACTCTATGATTCTATGAATCCCTTGTTTATGTAGTTTGAATCAATTTCTCTGTGTCCTAGTTTCTGGAGCAACAAAAAAACAAGCTTTTTGCTCCATCTGCCAGATGACATCCCTTCAAATATTTAAACATGGCTATCCTGTCACCTCTTAACCTTCTCTTTTTCAGGCTAAACATACCCTGCTCCCTAAGCCAATCCTCATGATGTGCAGTGGTTACTTTAATGGCTCCCTATGTAGTAACATAACAGTAGTCCTCTTGCTGAAATGACTCAATACTATTTCCTGCAGACATAAACCCACTCATGAAGATACAAGTCCTCAAGTGAATTTTGGCCAATATATATAATTCCAATAAGCATCCCAAATCTAGCTCCTCCTTCCTTCATCCTTAAGCCAAACTATTTTCATCAAGTCACACTGACTTGGAGCGTGTCGTACAGTCACATATATTGCCTACCTATGAAATAAATAACATCCAATGCATAAAAGACAAACAAATGATGGAGAAGGGGGGAAGAGAGGCAGATCAACACAACAAAGGGCAGACAACATATTTATTTTTGTGTCAGGGAGAGAGGAACTTGCGGAATTTCCTGCCTCAGGCACCAAAATGCCTTGCTTTCGGTACTATGGGTTTTGTGGGAGTGGTCCATTTCCTATTGTGCCTCAAGCAGCTAAATGTATTGGGATGGTCCTCACATAGGGACTGGAAAAGTAACTTCTGAATAACAGCTTTATATTTCATCAGTGAGCCAGGTTAACTGTGACATAATTCCAACAAATTGGACCAAATATTCAGTGGTTTTTTTCCGTCCTTGTTTCTTTTCTGTGAAATGCTTTGTTTCCTTTTACGGCAAAGCCAAGAGATCTTTTCATGTGGCTCCATGTGGGGTGTGGGTAAGATTCCATCTCTATAGGACAAAAAGGCTTTGCCATTGCTTGACATGGTGGCTCGACTATCTTCAACAGCCCAGTGATGTTCCTGGTCAAGTTTGGAACATTTGATTTATTGGAAGACATTTAATCCAATGAGGCCTGGGGAAGAGGTTGAAAGTGTTGAAGGCCTGGAAAGAGGGAGTTTTGAAAAGCATTTCATCCATTTTGATAGCACCCTTACATTGAGAAGGACAAGAGACTACTCCCCCTGCTGAGTTTAATCTACTGTATAAAAGTCAATGTTTGTCTGTTTGTGAGTTTGCCTGTTTGTCTGTGTCAGGTAGTCGAAGACCTCACACAATTGGCTGAGTGAGGTGAGAAGACCTCAAATGATTGGCTGGCTGTGACGATTCTGTGGAATCCTGAGGTTGGCAGTTTAGGGAGGGGCCTTTAGAACTCTCAGCTGAGAGCTCTTGGGCCCCAGGCCGGTTGCTATGGAGATGAATCAACAAAGATGCCAGAAAACATTTGGGAGGCATATGTGAGAAAAATTACAGTGATATACACAACACAGCCCATTTCCACACTACACTGTCATAGTGCTATTATTCCACTTTCAACATCCGATGGAATCCTGGGATTTGTAGTTTAAGGAGCGGCATTTAAGAATTCTCAGCCAGAAAGCTCTTTGGCTGCAGTAAACTACAAAATCTAGAATTCCACAGGATGTTGAAAGTGAAATAATAGCACTATAACAGTGTAGTGTAAAATGGCCACAATTACAAGGTCTTATCGCCTCACACAGTAGATTGTATGGGTTCCATATGTGAGGAATTTTAAGGCTGAAATTCAAGACAAAAAATGCTTCCAGAAAAACATAAAGCCATCGCACAAATTCAACGGAAAGCAAAGCAAAACAACAACAGAACAAAAACAAATAAAGAAACAAAAACTAGCCGGTACAGCAACATCACCAGACAACACAGATTGGATTGGGGACTATGGGGAAAAGTTACAAGTACTGGAATAGGCCAGTTGCTATGGAGATGATGCCCAGCAGCAAGGAGGAGGACAGTGTATTCCCTCAGGAACCCAACCTCTGAATGTTAATAATTCTGAATAAAGATTGGACTGGGCAATATGAGAAAATTTACAGCTACAGAAATAGGTCAGATGCTATGGACATGAGGTCTAGCATCAAGGAGGAGGACAGTGTACTCCCCTAGGAACCCAAACTGTATGTGTAAATAACTCTGAACACAGATTGCATTGGGAAATATGAAGGAAAGTTAGAAATGGAGAAAAGAGTTTGGTGAGTTCTTAAGAGGAAAATAAAAATCCTGGGCAACACTGGGTAATTAATCTAGTTGAATATAAATTGCATTTATACTTTGAACTCAACTGGCCTCAACTGAAGTAAGCTGAAGACAAATAAGGAAAGTTGGAGAGAAACTGGGACATTTTAAAAGCAGCTGAAAAAGTGGGATGACTGAAGATTAATTAGGACTGTCCCTGCCAAATTGGGACAGTTGGAAGGTATGACCCAAGACCCAAGGCAGAACAACAGCAAAAGTTCATAAGTACTTCCCCTCTTAGGCCCTTTTCGCATGGCATTTTCCATGTGAAAGAGAGCCTGGAGCGTTGCGCGATTGCGAGGAGTGATCTGCACGATGCACTCACAATCGCGCAATGCTCCAGGGGCCAGCAGGGGCCAATCGCGCACCGTTTCATTTTCGGCTTGAAACCAAAAATAGTGCGCAATCATGCATTGCTCTCGGGCCCTGTGTGCACTTACCTGGTGTCCAGAGCCTCTGGAGCTGGTCCGGTCACGCTTCCTGCCCCAGTGCAGCCTGGGAAGGTCCCAGGCCGCACTGTGGAAGGAAGAGGCGGGGCTCTTGCACAAGCAGGCAGATTGCGCAGAGCTGAAGCAGCAGGGAAGGGAGAACCTCTCGGCAAGGCTGTTCGCACGTTCCCCGCACCCCAGCGCCGGAACAAGGCAAGGTGTGGAAAGGGCCTTATTCATGGCACTAAAGATAAAATAATAGCAAAATAAATAACCAATCTGATGCCCTTTCATGACACCAAAACCTGCAAAGTAAGGCAGCTTCCTCATTGTACCTTCTGGTGAAAGCCAGTTGTGCTTACCATTCTCTCTGTCCACTTGAAATGTTGCTGAAGATTTGAGGTTGCCACCACTCCCTTATCATGCTGAATGCAACCATGCAAAACCTTGCACTATGTGCATCCTTGACCTTATCCCACACCAGCAATGATTGAGGGGACACACAAAGTGTGACATCACATCATATGGTTTTTGTTAGGGATGGGATGAATCCAGACTTTTCCGAATCTGAATCCAGATCCGAATCCCTGGAAGGTTCTGGGAATCCATGAATCTCACGAATCTCGAATCTTTCGAATCCTTTTTTTAAAAAGGGTTTAGAAAGCAAGGGAAAGAAGGATAATCTTGGGCAAGACACACTCTCTCAGCCTCAGCAAAAGCCTAGGCAAAGGCAAACTTCCCTCTGAAGAAATCTGGCCAGGACGATTGTCATAGTTTTGCTCAGGATCTTCCCAGATTGAAAATGACATGAAGGCCCTTTCTACACAGCAGGAAAATGTGGATTAATCTCCCATTTTCCTGCCTGTGTAAACAGGGCCACATACTACAGTAGAGAGATAATCCAGGTCAAAACTGGATTTTCTTTGCATAGCTCCTTATGTCGTCCTAGGTTTTGTAGTTTGCAGAGAAGGCTGTGACAACTAGTAAAACTGCGAACCCCAGAACTGTGTCTGAAAGAGCTTTGCAGGGGAGCTATGGAAAGGAATCTTTCATCTGTCCTTGAAATCTCAAGCCTGTCCCTTCCAGTCAAGTGCTGAACTTAAATATGAAATGTTCAATTCAAATATCTTAGCATACAAGCCCAGATGTAATTCCTGAAATTATTAGCAAAGGCCATTATTACTCCAAAGGAAAAACTCAGCTACTTGCCATCTCCCCTTGTGTAATCTGGTCTCTCAGGTTTTCACGCATCCCGGTCTCCAACAAACTATTTGGTTGGTGGATTCAAAAGATTCGGTTTGCCTATTTTAGCACAAGGATTCAGATTCGTGAATCTTGAATCCTTGCCCAGGATTTGAGGATTCAGTTAGCCCTTCCCTAGTTTTTGTGTTAGATGGTATATCAAAGATGAAGCAAAGAGATACGAACTGTTGGCAGTTTTGGGTCAATTCTGAACTCTGTTTTGGGCTACAGCTGCAGTGCATAAATAACAAATATCAAGATTTACTTCCCTTGTATAACTCTGCTAATTTTTATAACTCAAGATTGGGTGTGTTTTATTATGATTTGTTAAAGTTGCATTTGCTTTGTCATTCCCCCCTCCCCGCTCACTTCAGAGCTTATCTTCATTTTCATTTTCAAGGGTTCCCTCTTGTACTTTTGGATGGTGGCAGGGCCTCATTTTATTTTCCACACATTTCCTAGAAACTGTTTCATGTCCAGGCATTTGAGTGGGTGAGTATGCAGCCACCAAAACAAAAACAGAAACCACAAAACAAAACAAGACAAAACAAAAACTGTACCTTTGCTGTCAGTTGTCATGTTGTCCTTAGAACGATTCATAAAGTCATAATGAAAATAAGATGGCAGCCATAAAGTACAGCTATTGGAACCAGTTTTGATGGTTCCACAGATAAGCACCACCAGAGCAATTATGGGTATGAATGGGACAGCAGAAACTATGTCCATAGATGTTTGCTATTCATCACATTAGTTCAGAACAAATAAAAATGGAAAAGAATGTACTGCATTGGTTTTTTGTTTGTTCCAAATGCAAAAGACGGCTGTATCAGGAATGAAAGCCAACCATCATTACAACAATGAAAATGGCACACTGATGCCATATACACTGGCTGATAATTTAGGAAGCCTTCACAATTATCAATAGAGCAAGAACAGCGTTCTTAGGCATCCACAGCACCCTTCTCAAACAAAACAGTGGAAGTCAGATTAGTCAGAAGAATAAATGACAATCTAGGTTACTACCACCACTAGTCTCAGAGCAAGAAGGGGGAGTTGGCCAACAGGTTGACATTGTATCCTACTTCCCCCACTGATGGAAGAAAGGGCAAAGGATCTCCAGCATATACCAGAGACTTGATGAAGCAAAGAAGGCTACAAATAAAGTGATAAAGGGAATTTACTCAGCATAGCATCATCAAGGGAACATGGAAGAAGGCCGCCTTGGTGGCTGCTCTCAGGTTCTGCAACTCGCTTACCAGAGAGGTTAGACTGGTGCCCTTCTTGCTATACTTCTGTAGGCAAGTGAAAATGTTTCAGCTTCAGCAGGCCTTAGAGGAGTGATCACACAAGGGGAAAAGACCTTTCATAAAGTGCTGCATTGTCTATATTTGTTCTTTTCTTTTTAATGGTCATTTTAACTGCTTTTAATTTGATAGTTTAACTATGGTCCTTTCCACATGAGGGGGCTGCACCGTTGTGGGGCCAGGATGGCAGCTGTTGGCTAATCGTGCATCTGCATGGCATCATCACCAGCCTGCTGCCATCTTGCCCCCAAGCAGCGCGCACGTGTTGTATTTTCAAAACGGAAAAAATCGATTTTACACCAACCATTGTGTAGTGCTGCTGCCCTTCCTGGCTGTGCAGAAGGGCATAAGCATGCTGGTGACCACTTCCTCCCCAGCGCAGCAATGGCAAGTGCCTGGCTGCACTGCGGAAGGGAAGAGGCAGGGCCAGTGCACTCCTTTCTGCAGCGACCCAGTGAGGTGAGGAGGGGAGCAGTCCTGGCGTTGTTACTTATCTCTTATCTCACCTACATGCTATGTCCTGAGGATCATAATTATTTTATATCAAACATAGTGAGCCATAGAAATCTACTGGAAGGACACGTAGGCAGTAGAGCTATGGAGACAGGTCAAAAGAGTAGCACTGTTTTCTGTCACACATCCTAGGTGAATCTCAAAATGGTTCTCACATTCCATTGGAATGGATTATCAGCAAGAATAACACCAACAGGAGACAAGAGGTCTCTGGGATCAAATTAACATTTCAAACAGCCAGGAATGTTACATTTTGGAGGCATGCATCCTCGGATGAGAAACTCATCTTGCAGGACACTACAAGGATGCCTGGCTGTATTTTCTTTGAACCACAAAGCTGAGATCCATCTTCATAAAAATGCAGCCATCTGGTCCCCAGGACATTTTTTTTTAGCTTTGTTCACCACTATAACTAGGACCCCTTTTTCTCTTCCATTTTGGAGGAGGAGTTCTCCCAGACTTGCAACAATGCTTCTGCCAGTGGAAAAGTTCCCCTCAGCCTCCAGGGGAGAGGCTGAGATGAGCTTTTCACTTGTCTTTTCCCAGCCGAAGACTTCTGGATTGGTATAGTTTTACCCCCAAACCCTCATGTCTCTCTCCCTCTTAATTTTCACCTCTTTCTAAATTTCTATAGTCTTGTATGCTTGTGTGAGTGAGTGTGGCTGAATGATTGTATGGATTTTAATATCTATTTCAATAAAATACTTAAATTTGAACAGTTAGCCTGATTTTCTGTGATCTGTGATCTGTAAAAGCTGGGCTAAAAGATCCTAAATTACCCTGCCCTCTTTGCATTGCTAAAGCAGTGTTCATAGCTAATTTTCCCCACAAGTGATAATTTTGACAGGCATTGGGAATCCCCCTAAGGGACCCCCAGCAAGCAGGGTAATAGTGTGCTCCTCTTTCTGTTGGGGCTGCAACAGAAGGACTTTGCAGAGCCCCGTCATGAGGAAATGGCCTATGTTTTAACTGTTGTAAGATGTCAGGTTTTAGCAGGATTTGTTTTAACTTTTGTATTCTGTTTTGAGCCCCAGACTTGGAAAAAGGGGGAAATAAATAAAAAAAAGTTGTTATTGTTGTTAAAGATGAAGATTGTTTTGGACCCACCCTGATAAGGAGAGCCCATGTCTTCATACACACATCAGCACGAGAGCTAATCAATGTTATTTCCTTTGGACTCACATGCTGAGTTGTTGCTAGCAAATACAGCTACCAATTGTCTAGTCTGTATTTGCCCTGAAGCCACAATCTGATTATCCAAAGGGTTCTGTTGATTATCCAAAGGGTTCTGCTGGGGGAAATGAGGTGAATGTGATGCCATAAGCCATGTCTTATGCATTTGTTGCCCTTCAGATATTCCCATCAACTCTACCTGTTGGATGTGCTGCATGATGCTTCACACTAAGGTAGTCTAAATCAGTGCTTCTCAGGCTATTGGATGTGGGGGACTGGTAATTTTTTTTCAGTCTGCCAGGTGCTGGCCCCTGCACTAAATGTTCACCCAATGGGTACAATTAGATCTTTATTTCCTAGAAACTTGACAGAGTCCGGAAGCCGTTGGCTCAGGGCCCAGCACTGGTCCAAGGACCACCACTTTGGATAGCACTGTTTTAAATCATCTAAAGGATGTTCGACTGAGGAAGAACATTATAAGCAATAAGAAGATGAGGTACTTGATGCCAGGACTGAGCAAAAATAGTCTTTCAACATAATCCACATGAGAGATTGATGTTTGGAGATCTCAGGCCAATGACATCTTGGAAATGTTGCACAATTGTGTAATTCTTTGGATGCTGAATAGGAGGGTTCCAAGTAGGAAGAAGGTAAGGAGAAGTGTTACTCCAAAAGTTGAGGGATCTTGAGGTCCTCCAGCAGTGCCAGGATTTCCTTAGAAAGGTGTGGAATTATAGCTCAAAGCAGACCTGCTAGAGGGGGGTAACTACAGAACCTTTTCAGCTGTGTATACTGGTACTAACTGCAAGACACCAGCTGAGAGTCAAAAGAATGTTTTTATTGTGGAAATTCACAAATTCATGCAAGTAATCAAGCAGACTCATGAGCCATACAAAGCTAGCAAAGGTAAAGGAGAGAAAGGTTGGATAGTGAGAGATTTTGAGGGTGAAGTGGAATTACCACTCCAGAGGCAGAAGATTGAAGTGAGATGGCTCAGACAAGAGTTTGAGAGTAGCACAGGGCACATGAATCAGGGAGCCAGCAGACAGAGTGGCACACCTATGAGTATCTAAGGTACTATGAATTGCCAGGCTTGGAGTCAGAGTTGAGTACCCTGTTTCCCACTCTGAATGGGAATGTATTACGGTATTTGCTGGCATATAAGATGCACTTTTTCCCTGAAAAATACTGCATGAAAATGGGTGCCTCTTATACACCGGTGCTTCTTATATGCTGGCAAATAGTATTTGCCAGTGTGTAAATGGGGTGCATTTTATACATGGGTGCATCTTGTAAACCAGCAAATACGGTAATTTCTCTCTGGCAAAGCAAACAAAAGGGATCTAGAATGGACTAACGGCCTTAATTTCAGGTGACAAAGCATTGATGCAAGTTGTAATAGTCTCTTAATGTCTGGGCAGGTGAGGGAGCAAAGGAGAGTTTCCATGGGAAGAGGTTAAAGGCTGATGACCATCGTTTGCTTCTTTGTTTGCTTTTTTACTTGAGGGTTGCATCATTGAAAGGATTATCGCAAGCCCATCAGTACACGGGCTTTCCAACTAAACCTTTTGAATGTATGACTTGGCCATGCTGAGGTCATCTGCCTTTGCACATGGCTTCCAACTAGAATCCACATCCACAGGCCTTCCAACCATAAGTGTGTGATCTTTATATAAATGATATTTCTCACCAATTAAATGATATTTTTCTCCAATTAGACTGTACCGTGGAGTGGGGGTGTATAGCATGGTAACAGAAGAAGTTCAAAGGGAAGAGAGGTGAGGATAGTAAAGACAGAGTTCGCATGGGATTGTAGGAGGAGCAAATTACAGTGCAGCCGGGGCTTAGTCTATACCCATTCTGTTGTCAGAATAAGTTATTTTTGTGCCTCACTTGTAAACCAATCCAAGGAGAACCTCTAGAAAGGCTGGGAAGGAGCAGTTGCTAACTAATTTAACCTTCAACATGGGCCAAGATCCCAAAATACTCATGATCTTGCATAGAACTTGTGGGAATTTCCTCCATTTGTGTTTGCCTCCTGCCTCCACCCTTTCAAAACCATTATGAATCTTCCAGATTCAAAGCAGTTTGCTAAGTGATGGGTAGGGAAAATATACTGGTGGGTGTTCTTCAAGAAAAAGGCTTGTGTACCCAGAAATGGTTGCATAGTTGTTTGGATTCTGACTACAGACCATCATCATGATCATCATATATGCTTCTCACCCACCACTCCCAATGGATCCAGGTGGGAACCACAAGGCAGTGTCCTCCATATAACAATGTAAGGCAGTCATTATATCTTCACTGTGCTGCTTTTTAACAGCTTGATTGAACAATACATGTTATAAATAAGTGTCTGAGTTATTTATCATGAACACACCAACATTTCTGGCACACTACTGCAAATTTTCCCATTTGTAACTTGTGCTATGCCCTGCCAAAATGTGATTTGTAGCTATGATGAATGAATTCAGTGCCCTGTTCAGCTTGCACACAATGCAACATAATCAAAACAGAGAAAAAACCTGTAGGACCGCAAATAGGACAGTATGGTTGAAAGGACAATGGCATCTGCCATATTGTAGTTTCTGAATTATTCCATTCCACAAGCCCCTTTGCAAAATTGAGACAAGATGATGCCTGATCCCTTGATTTTCCCACTAACTTCCACAACATCTAAGAATAACTTTAAGCTTCTTTGATTAGGAAGCCTCATTAGGAAAAAGCATAAATGGGAGTCTCATTTAGTGTTTTGAGTTTTCCAGTAAGATGTAATTATCAGGAAGATGGCAGGCTTCACCTGCTCCCTGAACTGTGATCTGAAGTGGAGTTATCTGACCCAGGAGGTCAGTGGAGAGGGGATCTTGGCCATCATCACAAATCAATTAATCACCCATCTTTAAACTAAATCAAGAATGGCAATCATGTGACCTGCTAGATGTTGACATGCAGCTCCAAGCATCCCTCACCATTGGCTATGCTGACTAGGGCTTCTGGGAGTTGCCATCTGGCATCTACCAGAGACTTAAGATTGCCAAAGGAGGGGTTTCTCATGGTCCCATCTGTGAAAGGCAGCCATCTCAGTGGCTTGTCCCACTTGTGGAATTCCCTTCTGTGGGAGGCTAGACAGGCCCCCTCTCTGCCGACAAAAACTTCTTTATTTAAACAGGTTTTTAATGATGACTGGTGAAACTGGAGCCTTTTAATGGGGTTTCTGTGCTGTGTTCTAATCTTTCTTGTTATGTTTTAAATACAATTTTATGTTTTTAAAAATTCAATAGTGTTTTCCTGTGATGATTGTTAAATTGTGTTTTAACCTTTTTATTGCCAGATTTTTAACTAATCTTGCTTTTAACCTTTGTAAGTCACTTTTTGGACCTGTGCTGGGAGAGAAGAGTTTATAAAACAAATATCCCTAGATGTGGTCCCCAAAACACATTTAATCAGAAGAGAGATTAATACCTATTTAGCCGTGTTTACTTCAGTTTTGTATTAGATAATATACTGACTATTTTTTGCTCTAAATTAATAACTTCAGGAGATTTCTGTTCTTTCTACCACCCAAGTTCCTAACTCTAATATACTGCACCTTGGGAATTGTTAGGGTGATCTTCTCATTCTGGATTTTCTCAACTTGTCAAATATGTTCTATTGGAAGTCCTATTAACCTGGTATATAGAAATGAAAGGAAGAGCTGGTGAGACAAGCTAAGACAACTGTAAATGCATTTCCAGGGGGAATACTTGTGTGATGTAAAATGAAGGAATATTTAATTTAAAAGACAAAGATCAGGAAAAAAAGTAGGTACAGAGTGACACCATCACAATGATATATCAGATATCGTTCCTGTACCTCACCCTTCCTGCAAGGAAATTAAGAGTGTCTTGCATATTAGTCAGAGCAGCTTGTGCTCTAAGCAGTGGGCTGTTTCATCCCAAAATTTAGGGGTAAACTGTCCCTTGCCTGAATCATGGGCTGCCCATGCATAGAGGAGTGATAGAAATGAGCAGATTAGGTTAATAAGTATTACTTTTTAGTGGTCCAAATGCCAATAGAAGCCCCAACTAGAGCAGATCCAATGAATCAATGGGGTTTGTACACTTGCCTCACTATTTATCCATTTATTCTATGGCTTTACTTTAGTTGGGATTACCACTAGGATTCAGAGCAATGGGATTTTATTCCTCTTTGCTGCTTCGTTATGTGTCCCCCTTTTTATTTCATGTCAAAATGTCAGAGTAGCAGGCATCATCCTTCCTTAGGTTTGGATTGTCACATCATTGGACATGATGTGATTGGACATCATCACATATCAAAACCTGACTGGTTATGGGGGAGTAATTCTGAAGCCAAATTAGGCTGAAGGCAATGTGAAGGCTTTGTGTTGTTCAGGAAAGGTGGCTTGGTCCTGAGTTAGGGTCGCCAGACCAGGCCTCAAGACTCCAGTTTTTGTGGGTCATCTTCAGTCAATAGCCAAACGTACAAATTCTCCAGTTTTGGTACGCTCCGCTCCAGGCAGGAGGGAAAAAACTGAACAAATCTCCAGCTCAGTTATTAAAATAATTGCTACAATTTTGCAAGGGTTCATTTATTTGTTGCTGCAACTTGCATAGACTTTCCAGGTACTTTGTGTATTTACGTAGGGCTCCATCAAATTACACTGTGATAGCACTATTATTCCACTTTAACTGCCATGGCAACATTGTATGGAATCTTGGGATTTGCAGTTTAGGGAGGGACATTTAGAATTCTTAGCCAGAGAACTCTTGAGCTTCACTAAATTGCAAACCCCAGAATTTCATAGGACATTGAAAGTAGAAAAATAGCACTATAGGCTAGTGTGGAAATGGCCTAATTAAGGGAGAAGATATAATGCCCTCATTTCACTTTGATCTGGGAACAAACCCTTTAGCTAAGATTTCTGTCTTAATTTCCAAACAGGAAAATATACTCTCTCTGTGTGTGGATGTGCGTGTTCAAATGACAAGCTGTGAGCAACTGTGGTTGGTACTTAATACATAATTCTTCATTAAATCACCAGGGGCTGTATCTAGGTCTCAGGTTTTGGCCCCGGAAACCTCGAGGTCTGGAATGATCCTGAATTGGCAACCCTATGCTGGAATAAAAAAAAACCAGTGTGGATTTACCTCTTCAAAACAATGGAGTCACCACCTGCCTCTGATGTGGAATAAATATGTCATGTTTCCTCTTTTTCTCTGCCTGCAGAAATTTACACTTTGAGGCCAGTTCTTCTTTTCTTTTCATAGACGAGATTATGCAGCTTCCACCTCTTCTTATCTGCCAGAAGAAGAATGCAGATACTGGATGCTGTTCCATTTCCAGCCCTGTTGAAAGCAGTTTTTATTTATCCTTTGATATCACGGGGACTGCAGCTTCGATCAGACCCTTCCTGTTAGAAGAGGTTGAAAAGATTCCCTTGCCCTTTTCCAAAGGTTGAGGTCAGTGGGGTGGTGTTCCATGAGGCAAGACAAGGAAGGAGAGACAAGCAGGTGAGCTGACAGCAAATATATACCAGTGACTATAAATGAGCTCTGAGACAAAGCAACAGAAAGATCATTTGACTGGAATGATTAAAAGGGATGGAGCTGTGGGCAGCAGAACATTGACCAGAAACCAAGCAATGGATTTTTCATGTACGCTGCAGGATTTCATACACTGCTTTGTTTATAAAATGAGAGTTTTTTCAGATAAATTGTTCTCATGTATCATGTGCCTTTCTTTTGATCGCTATACCCCTCTTTGGGCTCTATTAGAATGAATTTGCTCAACAGAAGCTTTCCTCTCCCTTTGTACATGGTGATTAACAGTATGAAGAAGTGACTCTCCATTAGTGATGGAAGTTCCTCATGCAATTTTGGAATTTGTTTTTCTCTGTTTCAAGATCATGCAGAAGGCCTTCATAGATAGGGGAGTCCCTTTTCTTGAGACTGTTGTCAACCGTGCATAAGGGACAACTGAAAGGGTAAAGGAAGAGAATAGAACTAATGCGCTTGCCCTCCTTGCATATTGAGCAAATATATCTTAATATTGCTTGACTTGGGCTTCTCTTCGTCTGTCTGCCTGTCTATAAGCAATATAAGAGAGCTGCTAAAATGTTAGAGAAAAACACTTTGGCTTCCACTTTCTTCAGCTACTCTGTTGTGAATTCACCTGTTATAAATTCACAAGATATTACCTACTGTAGGAGTGGGCAATGTGGAGCTGGGAGTGGATTGATTCTTTGGGAACCATTGGGGGTCATCTTCCTAAAAAAGTTTCTCAGTTATTTAAAAAGTAAATTTCCCAAATGTTCCTTGGGGACAATTTCAAAATGTCGGAGCTGTTTTGTTTTTGGCTTAGGGGAGGACTTTTTTCTTTTCACCTGGAAGTTTTAACTTTCGGTTAAAAACATCTCTCCTGGGCCATTAATGGCCAGCTGGTTTAAAATTTGACAAAATCTTCCCCTATCTCCTAAAGGATATTGCAGGACCATCTGGGGGGATTTTTTAAAATTATTATTCTCTGGGTACTTAGGAGCCCTAGGGGGCACAAAAATATCCTTTTGGGGTTGTGTGCAGCCCATGGACCATATTTCTACCTTCTTGACTTAGTGAGACTATAGTTATTTGTAACTACTTTTACTGGGTTTCTTAAATTATTATGTTGTACAACTGGTGTGTTGCAAACTGCTTTGTGCACAATCTTGAGGAAAAGATTTTCTTATAAAAAGGATATACAAATAAACATTTGTCGATGCCAATTTGCATAATAGAGGCCAGCTACTTGGTATTTACACTAAATTTGACTAAGTCCAGAGTCTTCATAGTGCTTTTCGATCATAGGCGATGATATTATATGCCACTGTTTCTTTTCATGTCTAAAACAGGGTGAGGAAAATCCAGAAATGAAAGAAAGCAAGGACAAGTAGTTATGGGAGAGGGAAGTATTTTTTTTAAATCATTGGAGAGCTGGAAGGGTAAAGTCTGTTCTTTTTTCCTGGTTGCAGAAATTCAACAGGATGCTTCTTTAGGCCAGTCAATGGCTTTGCAGGTGCTAACGTAACTGCTATGAATTATTGGTTTGGCCTTTCCAGGGGTGAGTGGGGATGCTAAGAATGAGGCTGTACTTGCTATTTGAGTTTAGAAAGAGAGTGGTTGCTGGAGCAGGATAGGAGCTACAGTAGTCTCGGCTAAGGAGTAAGCCCTGTTGACTTTGAATAAGGTAGTTGTATTTTCAGTTATGTTTGCAGGAGGAAACAAAAAGAGTAAATTCTTTGTGGTTTGATTTTTATATTGCATTTGCATCTACTTTGTATTCTTTTTTCAATTTATGGTGTTAAGATTGCACCTAAATGTTGCAATACCACTGATCAGTACAGGCAGAAGAGTCCTGCAATCAAATCCTGCACTGGCACCTCATTGGATGCATGGAATGTTTGGGATGGTGCAACTGTGTCAAGTTTAATATGCAGTTTGGGACTTAAATTGTGATTGTGGCCATTTCCACACTATACTGTTATAGTGCTATTATCACTTTCAACATCCTATGGAATCCTGGGGTTTGCAGTTTAGGGAGGGAACCCAAGGATTCCAGAGGATGTTAAAAGTGGAATAATAGCATTATAACAGTATAGTGAAGAAATGGCCTGTTTTTGGAATATTCAGTTAAAGGTGGCCCCATAGAACTCAGAAAGAGGTACACTGAGAGGCTGGTTTGTGTGACAGAAGCGAGGGGAAGAGCAGCCTTGCATAAGTATGCTCATAGAGTATTATGTTCTGCAAGCATCATGTAGGTTCACTTCTCAAGTCCGTTGGAATGGATTCTTTGCACATCCCTACTGGAGATTCTATGGGTTCTACAGATACCTAAAAAGACAAATAAATGGGGCCTATTTCAGGGTTAGCGGGATCTGGCACCTTTGAGCATGTGCAGACTTCAAACAGTGAAGCAAGGCTTCATCGTGGCAGAGGTTCTCAGTGAAGCAGAAAAAATTCCAGTTAGGCTTAGAGGCAGATTTATTGCTGCATGCTAAGATAAAGGCTTTTGGCAAAACATTCCAGCAGCAATTAAGCAAGTAAAAACAACAGAAGATAAACGGGCAACATCTCCTCTTACAAGATGTAAACTGTCAGCAGCATGACAGGTCCAACTAGGCAATCCTGACTGGCGGCTGGTAGGGGCAAACACCAGCCTTTTTAAGTCCCACTGTCACCCGGAACAAGTGGGGTGACCCAATCAGCATTCTGGCATGTGGCCGTCTCCAGTACACGTCATAGTCAAAACAATCCTGATGACCTTGCACCTGCTTGTCTGGCCACATTACCTCTTCCTCTGCTGTCCACTTAGAGGAAACCATGCCTGCCTGGCATATAACCTTGACAGCCTAGAGCAGTGGTTCTTAACCTGCAGTCCACGGAGCTCTCACTTCTGGTACTGGACACCAAAAGCCAGCAGGGATGTGGCAGTTGGGGGGACGGTAGGTTCCAAAACTGCTCCCTTGTTTGCAAACAAGGGAACACTTTGGCTGCATGCACATGTCTGTCACCATTTCCATTTTGTTATATATGTGGAAGCAGAGGGTGTGGGCATCAAGGGACATGGCAGCAAGCATGTGTGCACCCAAACTGTTCTCTCATTTGCAAATGGGTCAGCAGTTTTGGCACCTGCACACACGCGCGCACACACACACACTGCCATATCTCTTACAAAAGGGACAGGATAGCAAGCATGTGCATGTACAGAAAGTAGCCTGGAGACCAGGGTTTGAATCCCCACTCAGGCATTGAAACCCAGTGGGCGACCTCAGGCAAGTCATATTCTCCCAGTCTCAGAGAAAGGCAATGGCAACAAATCTTGCCAAGAAAACCCCCATGATAAGTTCACCTTAGGATCATCATAAGTCAGTTTTCAAAGGGGAGAGACATGATTACTAGAAAGAACCTCTCCCTATCAGCAGCACTTTATTGTTGTGTGCCTTTAAGTCACTTCTGACTTATGACAAGCCTAAGGCTATTTCCATACCGGGCTTCTGAAATGGTGCAGAGCGACCTCTCACGGAGGTCTTCTGCACCGTAGAGTGGACTGGGGCGGACTACTTTTTGTAGTTCCACACCAGAATCCACTCAGGAGCAGCCGGAACCAGCTGCGCTGAGTGTTTTTTAAAAACCTCTTTTTCAAGGTTTTTAAAAAGCACGGAGTGCGCAGCCCCGTGCCGCTCCATCGCCCGGCTCCGAAGCAGATTTGCAGGCGCGCGCAAGTGCGTGCCTGCAGATCTGCCGGGGGTGGGCTTCCAGCTGGCGAGCTTCTCCGGTTGGTGGAGAGCCTCCACCAACTGGAAGCCGCCATTTGGGACGCCAGAGGACTGTGGAGCAGCGAGCTCGCTCTGCTCCGCGTAGCGACGGACCTACCCGGCTGCCGGTAAGCTCCGTTTTTGGGCGTTTTCACCCGTTCCCCCCCCCACATGTGGAAAGGGCCTAAGAGGAACCTATCAGAGGGATTTTTCTTCGTGGGGGGCAAGATTTGTTCAGATAGAGTTGCTTTTGCCTTCCTCTGAGGTTGAGAGAGTGTGACTTGTTCAAAATCACCTGGTGTCTGAGTGGAGATTTGAATCCTAGTCTCCAGAATCCTTAAATAAATAAATAAATACTTGAATATTTTAACAAATATTTCAATAATTAAATCTAAATTTAAATATTTAAATCTAGAGTTAAGTATTGGGGTCCCCGGCAACAAATTATATTTATAGGGAGTTCCTGGTAAGGAAAAGATTAAGAAGCACTGTCCTAGAGCAAATCAAGCCTAAACTCTCCATAGAAGCCATGATGACTAAACTGAGGCTGTTGTACTTTGGTCAATCATGAGAAAGCATGGCTCACTAGAAAAGAGAATACAGTGGTCCCTCCACAGTTGTGAGGGTTTGGCACAGAAACCCTGTGAAAATGGAAAAATTGCAAATAACTCCCCCTCCCCACAATCCCCCCCCATTCCCTTCCAGGGTTCTGGCACGGGTGCTTTTCTTCTCCATCCTGGGGCCAGAGACAAGGGAGTGGAGGAGTAGCTCTGAAGGGGAGAAGGAAGGAGTGTGTGTGCCTTACCTTTTGCCTTGGAGTGAGTTCTCAGTATGGGGCAGGAGCAAAGCAATGGGAGGAGAATGCTCTGGAGGGGTGAAGGAAAGCGTGTGCGCATCTCCCCCCCCCCACTGCCTTACTTTTTACTTAGGCACGCTTGCCTTCCTTCTCTGTGCTGGCAAAATGCAACGGGGTGGGAAGAAGAGACTTGTGGAGGGAGGCATGGGAAACTCACGAATAATCAAATTTGTGAAAGTTAAACCCACAAATGCAGAAGGAGGACTGCAATGCATGTTAAGTTAGAAGCCAGTAGGAAGGGAGGAAAACTGCATTACAGATGGATAGACTCATTCAAGGAAGATATGGCCCTGAATCTCCAGGGCGGTTTAAGATAGGGTGAGGTCTCTCATTCATAGGGTTGCCATAGGTCGAGATTGATTGACAGCAGTTAACAACAACAACACCTGAAGACATGGAGCAATATTGTGAAGTATTGAGAATACCAAAGTAGCATCCTTGGAATGATGGCTACAGATCTACAGTGGTAGTCTGAACTAAGGAACTTTTCTCCATTCTCATCTCTACAATCTGGAACAGAGAAAATATTCACCAAGCCTCCTTTCCCCTATTCATCATGTTTGCTTTCTCTGCTCAGGGAAAAGTGCAAAGGCTTAATTATCCGTGATTTAGAACATTGTAGGAGAGTCAAAGTACTTACATTGTTTCTTGAAAGAAAGGGAAAACATGGTTTGTAGTGACACGATGCACAATTGAATTTATCGTTTTGGTCCTAATGACAGAAACACCACCATGTCAATTCCAAGTTATTGGGCAGCTTGACTGAGACCATTTACATTCATCATATTGACAGTGATCTTAATCTAATTGACTGTTCTTTAAAAAAAAGCTTCCTATGTCTGAACCACATTGCTTTTCTGCCTTAGGAGAACATTTATACAATTAAGAAAAGCAGATCGAATGATAATAAAGAAAACAAATGAAGATTTATTCATAATCCACAAAAAAAGGACTCCAATCATTTAATTAAGGTTTGGCATGGGGCTTTGTTGAGGAAGCAGCCGTGAGCAAAGGGCAGAGAGAGTTAAACAGCAGAGAGGAGGTTGATCTGGTGTTTGATTTTCTATAAAACACAACCTCATGTGACTGCAGAAATTTCATTGATCTGATCTTAAGAGGAGAAGGAATGCATTGACAAGACCAAACACTGGCAGTAAATAAATAAGAAAGATTGGGGCAGACAGATTCAAAGTTCTGTGAGACTCCAGTGTACACATATAACACTGTGATGTCTGTTGCATATTTCGTGGTCCTTTAAAAATGGATGCAGGATCATAGAGTTCTGTCACAAAAACTATTCATCAGTATTTAATTTTGAAACATATTTACCTGCATATTTACCTGTTTAACAGGAGCAGCCAGCCTATCTCAGCTCCAGACAAGCAGGTTGAGGATGGCATGTCAGAAAGACAGGCATATGTATTCTTAGCCCTACACCCTGTTCACCTGCACACACAAATGTCTGTGACAATGTATATAGGTTTCAAAGTCAAACCAGCAATAGTGGGTAGATAAAATTTAAAGTACAATCAGGAAGAGTAGAGGAGAATCCTTCTTTTTTAGAAGGAAGTCTTGGAGCAGTTTTTATGCAAAACCAGTAGCTTATAGCTTTTGCTAGTAAAGCAGTGACTAGAATAGAAAGTTGGTATATGTATATGTGCCTTCAAGTATACATAAATAGGAAAGAGGTTGCTAGCAGCATTGTCCATCAGTTCACCTTTGGACATGAAATTGATGCACAATCAAGTCATAAATCATTAGAGATTACAGTGAAGAAACTCTTGCTGAATTCTCTTAAGACATCGTGGTGCTGATAAGACTCCAGAACTATTATGAGTGCATAGGTACTACCTATGGAAGTCCCTTCAATTCGTAGACACACTAAGAAAAGCATACCTTCCAGAGGTGTACACAGGTGCACCTGTAAGCATAGAAGGTAGACTCTGTTAAAATGATCCAGGATTTCCCAATTTCCAAAAGCAGTCTTGAAGCAATACGACAGAGTACAGAGTAGAAAGGTGAACTACATGCAATTAAACAAATCATGTTACAGGGCTGGCCATTACACAAGGCACAAGTATCACTAGTTGTCGCCCCATATTACCAATGGAGGGATGAACCATGTATCTGAAATGGAACTTTATTTAAGAGGGACTATGTAGCGATTGCATGATCAGGGGCGACAACTACCCTCATAAAAAACACAACACAGCTGTACTGGAGTAGGAAAGGCCACAACTTTATTGGCTACAAACAGGAACAAAGGGGGGGTTGGCATACGCATGGACTGTTGATCGATGAACCCAACTGTCTGGCCCGAAGCCGAATGGCTTACCACCAATGTAGGATCTCCTGCCACCAGAGGGTGGGCAACTCACCGCACCCCCTGACCCCAGCGGGGACCCGACCATCCCCTAGTATGTGGCAAAGGTACCTGCTGTCCCGGATCCCAAGCCATGCAACTGCCAACCCCGATTCCTGCTGCCAATAACACCTCTGAGGGCCGCTATGCCTGAGCTGAACCCAGGGTGCACACCGCCAGCACGCTGGCATCCGCTTGGCTCACCGCTGGTCTGGGAGGTCCTGGAGCCCCAGCTTAGGCCAGACATAGCCCGCGTATGCTCCTGACTTCCACCTCCCAATCCTCTTGATGGCTGTCACAAGGAGTACACATGTGGCCACCTCAGTTGCTGCCCCAATGCAGAAGGAGTGACTTCCAAACTCGGATGCTGGGAGCCCCGCACAGAGGAGGGCCACCCACAGGACAGCAATGAACTAGAACATCATCAGTGGGAAGTGGTCCTGGTGGAGAAAAAGGAAGCTGGGACCAGAAGGCTGCTTCCTGAGGAACCTCCGCATAATCTTGACAGGGCATAGAGCCTTCCCGGCGAGGGGGTGGAGCCGAATGAAGGTGCCCATTGCGCACTGATCACACTTGGACTGCCGGACCCGGATGACAACCCCTTCTCCTGGGAAGGAGATGTTATCTACTCGCAAAGCTCTGTAAGATCTGTCCTGCTTGGAACCAGCCACCAGCTCCTCGATCCGCAGAGCACCGAAGAAAGCCAACACATAGGCTGTCCTGAAAAGCCTGGCCTCGCAATTCAAGATGCAGATGAAAGGAAGCTGGCGAGAAAGATGTTTTAGCAGTTGGAAAGACAAGGGCCTCCTGCTGTCTTTTTCCCATGGCTGGAGCCGACTCTAGCCTTTGACTGCCTTCCGGACCACAAAGTTGGCACACGGGTCTGGAAGCTTGTTGGCCTTGCTGAAAAAAGAGATGCCTGCCAACTGAACAGACATGGAGCGGAGGGCCATGCTGGTGTCCTTCAAGTAAGCTAGGAAGTGTAGATGCTGGGGCTTTGGGACTGGCCACTCATCAGCCTAGCCCATCGCGGCGCAAAAGTTCTGGAAATTGTCTACGGCTTTGGAGTATGCCTTGAAGGTTGCTGGGGCTATGGAGTGCAGAACTCCCTGGATTATGGAGCGTTCCCAAGCTGCCAAAGTTCTTCTGGAAATGGCGCAGGCAGTGGGTCTGTATCTGGTGCCAGTGCCCGGAACCTGTCTTCCTGGAAGTGAGACACAGAGTCTGCAATCCGGTTGTCTAAGCCTGAAACATAACAGGCTGAGAAAGTGATGTTAGCAGCCAACCATTCCAGCACAAAATGCCTGACAAGTCCCATGACCTGATTGGACTTGGAGGACTGTCTGTTGATGACAGCCACCACCGCCTGGTTGTCACACCAAAAACAGACTCTTTTGTTGTGAAACCAGTCTGCCCATATACACACAGCAACCAAAATGGGGAAAAATTCCAGGAATGTAAGATCCCACAGTAACCCCTGGTGGTCCCAATGTAATGGCCATCTGGCAGTGCACCAATGACCCTGAAAGTAAACCCTGAATCCCAGGCTACTGCTGCATCTGACTGGACCTGGAGGTCAGAGCCTGGCTCTAATATCCCCTGCCACACCAAGATGCTGTTAAACTTGTCCAGAAAACAAAGCCAGACCTGAGGTCCTCTCTTACACCCTGCGTGATGCAGATGCGGTGATGGGAGTCACGGACACCAGAAGTGACCTTGGCCAGGTGTGCACAGAAGGCCCTGCCAGGCGATACCACTTAGCATGCAAAATTGAGATGCCCCAGTAAGGATTGGACCTCCTTGAGTGTGGACTTTTTTACACCAGCATCCCCCTAAGACACTGTTGCAACGCATCCAGCTTGTCACTGGGCAAGCAAGATACTCCCTGAACAGAGTCCAACAGAATACCCAGGTAGACCAGAGAGGTGCACGGCCCCTTGGTCTTTTCATGCATGAGAGGGATGCCCAATTTGGCCGCCAAAGCTTGGAAATGCCCCAACAACCTAGCACAATCATTCTAGTAAGCCCTGCCCATCATGAGAAAGTCGTCCAAGTAGTGGGTGATGAAGGGGGACCCCGACCTGTAACTGACCACTCACTAGATGAAGGTGCTAAAGGCCTCGAATGCAGCACAGCTAACGGAGCATCCCATTGGCATGGCTTTGTCGTAGTACCATGCCCCCTCAAACTTAAATCCAAGTAAACAGTGATCATTTGGGTGGACAGGGAGGACCCAGAAGGTGGATTGGATGTCTTATTTTGCCATAAGGGCCCCGGGGCCGCAGGCCCTGATGAGCTGGATAGGCTGGTCAAAAGAGGCATACTGCACTGAAGCAAATTCTGGTGGGATGGCATCATTGACTGACTTTCCTCGTGGGTAGGACAGTCGGTGAATAAGCCAGAACTCACCAGGGGCCTTTTTTGGAACCATTCCGAGAGGGGAGACCCTGAGGTTATGGAAAGGGGGTTGAGGGAGGGGCCTGCCACCCTCCCTGCCAGGCACTCTTTCTCAATCTTGGATGCCACCACATGAGGGAGTTCTCAGGATGACTTGAGGTTGCCGGAATTTGATACCAGGTGAGGGCCCAGAGCCAGAATCCGAAAACCCTCGGTGAAACCCTTCAGGATGAAATTTGCAGCTCTCACGAGCCAGGCTAAGCATGCTGCCGACTCAGACAGGGACTCTGAGTTAGACTGGGAACCCCAGCCAGGGGTGGATCCCTGGGAGGCAGAAGGGTCTCCTGCAGGGACAAGGGAGGGGCCTGCCAGCGACCCCACAGCGGTCCCCGAGCCAGTACCTGCAGCAGTTGAGACTAGTGCTTCGGGCTCAACAGAAGCTGCTGTTCCTGACTCCAGCCCGGAGTTTGCTGCAGACCCTCCCCCCACGTTCCTCCAGAGGTGGCTGGAGAAGGAGGCGGGGCGCAGATCGAAGCGGTTGCAAGAGAAGTGTCGGAAGTCTGAGGGCCTCCAGCTGTGAGCTGGGCCAACGGACGTTTGACCAGCCCCAGCTGGGCTAAAGACTATGTACGTAAGACAGACGCTGGGGGGAGTTGGGCATGGGACAACAACCGTCTTCCATCCGGGAAATCTGCATTCTGTGCTTTCTGTTCCAGGCCGGTCCTAGCTGTTGAGTTTGCTGCCTCTGTTCGTTTTGGGTGATGTAACCTCTTGTTTACTTTATCACTTTATTACTAAAAGCCATAAAACTCGGCTCCTGTCTCCGTTTTCTGCTTAAGCCGCCGACTGACACTGACAGCAGCCTCCTGATCGGGGTAAGCGTCCAAGAGGGGGAGGAGTGTCACTAGCCACACGGGTGTGGGCCAGCAATCCCTTACTGCTTGAGGGTTCCTGAGCTGGTGCCCCATCCCATCTCACCCCCATGGGCAGGGGGGTCCTGCTGGATTGGGGGCCTGACTGGCCTCCCCCTGGGGGGGGGCAGGAGGGCCTGGGATGGGGGATGAGACAAGATTCGCATAGGTGGTTGAACCTGCAACGTGTCTGCTTGCACTTCCCCTGGTTGAATTCCCAGCAAACCAGCTTTCTGGCATCTTTTTTTGCAGACCAATGAAAAAGCCTGGGGCCCTCAGGTCTGCCCTTAATGTGAGGTCCCGCAATGACCAACCAGAGTTTATCATTGATGAGATCCCAGCTGGCGTGCATACTTTGGGATGCCCTCTTCCTGAAAGCGGAATCGTACTTGATGGTGGCAGCATCACCTGCCAAGGTGCATGCCTTGAGGACGTTGCCCAGGTGGTTGGACAGATGCCACCCCTAGTCAGGACAGGCTGCCTGAACCACCCCCAAGAAAACTGTGTAGCCCGCCAACCAGTTCAACAGAGGCAGCATGGTCCTCCCTCCTGCGTTTTTTTGGGGGTGCGCCCTTCCTCATTCTCTGGCTTGAGCAAAGAAAAAATATCAATGAAGTACCTGTCAAGGATGCGCTTCCTGATCTTTTTGCTTAAATGGAGGCCCAGAGGGTACTCGTGGTCCCCTTAAGTGGCCTGGGCAGACAACCCCTCAGGTCACGCCTGACCTGCCCAAATAGGACAAGGAGCAGGGGCACCAGACTCCACCCTATGCTGTCTTCTTATGGCCCACCCTGGAAGCCCAGAGACGTGGGCAGCCAACTGCCAATAATCTTTGGGGTGTTTTTTAGCAGCCCCAGACTCACCCATGGATCCCACCCTGTCTGACTCACTCCTACTCGACCTCCTGTGCCTCTTGCCTCTGCTTTTTCTTCCCTGTCACCTTCTGTGGCTCACAGTGCTGGCACTTGATGCAGAAGACCTGCTGCTGCTGGACGAAGAGGATGGCTGGCGGCTATGACTGGTGCTGCAATCTGCTAGTTACTGTGAAGGATTTGCAGCCGGGTCCAGGAGAGCTGCAAGTGATCTGGATTCCAGGTGCTCCATCCTCTCTGCCAGCCTCTCCAGAGACTGCGCAATGCCACTGAGTAGAGTATTGCCAGAAGACCTGGCTGCTGGTGCCGGGGGCCCCCTGGCAGGATCTTTTGAGGTCTTGCGGCTTCCTGAGGACCCCAAGCCAACCCAGGACTTGAGAGCCCTGCTGGCTTGGCCTCTTGTTCTGGGAAGAGGTGGATCTGAAGCAGCAGTGGCCCTCTTGGGAGGCATAGCAACCTGCGCAAAGTCTGTCCAGGGCAGGTAGGCCAGGAGGCAAAAAAAGAAAAAAGAAAAAAGGCTGAGCCGGCCCAAGGGAAGCTGGAGACCTGCCCAAAAAACAGAGGGCATGACAGAACTGTGTGGAAAAAGCGTGCGGGGGGGGGGAGAGGAGGACAAGGTGCTGGGCAGTGGGCTGTGGGTGGGAAGCGCGTTTGCCACCTGAGGTGCCTGACCAGGCTAACAAGGGCTCAGGCCTAGGAACAGCACACTCACACTGTGGGTGCAGTTAGGTAGTCCTTAAAAGGACTGTTGAGTGAGCAGCCCTCTGGAGGCTGCGAGGGCTGCGGGCACCGCATGTCTGCTTGCGCTGCCTCCGCCTCTCTGTTGGACGCTGCCACCCCATCTCCCCCGATGCCTTGCAGCCGCTTGTCGCTGCTGCTCACCAATGCTTGTTGCCGCTGCTCGTTGCTGCTGCTCGTCCTGCTTATCACCACTTGCTGCTGCTTATTGCCACTTGTTGCCACTGCTCATCACCGCTCATCACTGTTTGCCGCCACTCGCCACCGTTTGCTGCCGCTTGTCGCCGCTTGTCGCTGTCCATTGCTGCTCTCCTCCACTCGCCCCTGCTCACCACCGTTCACCACTGTTTGCCACCGCTTTTTCTGCCACCTTTCTTGCCACTGCCTTTCATAGAATCATAGAATCATAGAGTTGGAAGAGACCACAGGGGCCATCGAGTCCAACCCCCTGCTATGCAGGAACACCCATCAAAGCATTCCTAACAGAGGGCCATCCAGCCTCTGCTTAAAAATCTCCAAAGAAGGAGACTCCACCACACTCCGAGGCAGCATATTCCACTGCCGGACAGCTCTGACCGTCAGGAAGTTCTTCCTGAGGTTCAAGTGGAATCTCCTTCCCTGCAGCTTGAATCCATTGCTCCTTGTCCTAGTCTCTGGAGCAGTAGAGAACAAGCCTGCTCCCTCTTCGACATGACATCCCTTCAAATATTTAAACGTGGCTATCATGTCCCCTCTTAACCTTCTCTTCTGCAGACTAAACATACCCAGCTTTCTAAGGTGTTCTTCAGAGGACATGGCTTCCAGACCCTTCTCCATTTTGGTCGCCCTCCTCTGGACACATTCCGGCTTGTTGACATCTTTCTTGAACTGAGGTACCCAGAACTGAACACAGTATTCCAAATGAGGCCTAACCAATGCAGAATAGAGTGGTACCATTACTTCCCTCGATCTAGACACCATACTCCTATTGATGCAACCAAGAATCGCGTTGGCTTTCTTGGCTGCTGTATCACACTGCTGACTCATGTTCAGCTTGTGATTACCAAGACTCCTAGATCCTTTTCACATATACTGCTATCCAGTCACATATTGCCCATCCTATACTTGTGACTTTCATTTTTTTTGCCCAAGTGCAGGACCCTACATTTCTCTCTGTTGAAATTCATTTTGTTAGCTTTGGCCCAGCTCTCCAATCTGTCAAGCTCGTATTGAAATTTGATCCTATCCTCTGGTGTGTTAGCAACCCCTCCCAGTTTGGTATCATCTGTAAACTTGATCAGCATGCCCTTCACTCCTTCATCCAAATCATCGCCTGTTCTGCTGCCGGAATGCCGAATGCAGAGCTGCCCAGCCAGTGCTCCTAAAACACTCCGCAGCCAGACCTGAGTGAAGCCCGCCAGGCTCCACTCAGGCCCCCTCCTCCAGCCAATGGATTCAAAGCTGAATGCCTTGAACCCATTGAATGCCAGGGGAACAAAAGGGGAAAGTTCGGGCATGCGCACAGCGCCTGTCCGAACTTGGCCGCTTCTGCCTCCAGCAACCAGAGGGACTCGGGAGGAGAGGGAGCCGCACCCCGACCCACAAGGGCACCAACCGGTAAGTTGCTCAGTGCTATTACAACAGTTCTGAGGCAAGACATAGTGGACTGTGTCAGAGTTGGCAGGATTGGGCTCCTCTGAGCATGAGCAGAGTGCAATCTGTGAAGCAAGGCTTCGCCGCAGGAGAGAGTCCCAGTGAAGTGGAAAAAATTCCGGAGGCTCATTAAGTAAGACTTAGAGGCTTGATTTATTGCTGCATTCTATGATAAGGCTTAGCAGAAACATACTAGCATTCCAGCAATTAGACAAACAGGAATAACAGAAGATAACGGAGAAAAATTGGGCAGCATCTCCCCTTACAATCAGTATACTGCCAATGGCATGGCAGGTCTGGCTAGGGTATCTAACTGGCAGCTGGTCAAGGCAAACAGCAGCCTTTTTATGCTACCTTGTCACCCTGGAAGAAGTGGGGTGACCCAATCAGTGCTCTGGTGTGTGGCCTTCTCTAGTACACAAGACATAGCCGTAACAATCCCGCTGGCCTTGCACCTGGCTGTCTGGCCACACCGCCTCTTCCTTCTGCCATCCACTCATAGGAAAACTTTGCCTGCCCGGCAACAGCCTTGACAGACTGTCCCTATACTTCAGACCTGGGCAGAGAATCATGGCTAAGTGGAGCACAGGGATACTACTTCTGGCCTAGCTTAAATGCTTACATGAAAACACTCATGAAGTTGTGTGAGGTACGTGAAAAATATGATGACAAACATCAAAATAGATGTTGAATCTTCCTAGCCCTGGAAGATATGAACTGACTCATCTATGTCTAGGACAAGAGCTTATGCTTACAGTAGCTATTAGTTCAATTTTGGGGAAGTAGATTATCTTTGAAGAGACTCAGGCCCTTTCCACACCGGGGTATTAAAACGGTGCAGAGCGACCTCCCACGGAGGTCGTCTGCACCGTGGAGTGGATTGGGGCGGACTACTTTTTGTAGTTCCGCACCTCAATCCGCTCTGAAGTGACCGGAACTGGCGGCGCTGCGTGTTTTTTAAAAACCTCTTTTCAGAGGTTTTTAAAAAGCACGGAGCACGCAGCCCCGTGTAGCTCCGTCGCCGCGCTCCGGTGCAGATTTGCAGGTGCACACTAGTGCGTGCCTGCAGATCTGCCGGGGGCAGGCTTCTGGCTGGCGAGCTTCTCCGGTTGGTGGAGAGCCTGTGCCAGCCGGAAGCCGCCATTTTGGACGCCAGAGGAGTGCGGAGCAGCGAGTTCGCGCTGCTCCGCATGGCGACGGACTTACCTGGCTGCCAGTAAGCTCCGTTTTGGCGCGTTTCCCCCCGTTTCCCCCTCCACATGTGGAAAGGGCCTCAGACAAACACAGTGATCCAGAAACTGAAGGCCCAGTTTGCAAGCCATAGAATATTTGATATTCTGATTTCAAACAAGAGCCTACAATACACTTCAACAGCATTCAAATAGTTCTGTATTAAGTGAGAATTTCAGCATAAGACATCATCCCTGGGTACCCAAAGAGCAATAGAAAGGCTTAATCAGCAGTGATGACAGGGAAAAAAAAAACTTTTTTAAGTTGTAAAAAAACACTGTTGTACCTAGCACTGTTAGATCATCACCATACACCCTCAGAAGAAATGGTAGATAGTACAGGGACACCACTGCCTATGAGAGATTGTTACAGGTGAAGGGAAGGGCAGGGTGACAAGACATGTAAAAAATGCCAACAGTGAAAACAAGTTTCATGGTTTCATGGTTAACACACAGGGACCAAAGAACTGAGGTCACACAAAAACATGGCACAAGGCCACCCCAGTTATCTATGTCAGGGGAGACAGATCCTAGGAAATTGTTGTCAATAGTGGACACTGAATGAGTCATGGACACAAAACTGTACAAATTGTTCCCAGTGTTACCCTAATTTTCTGGGGGTCCTGGGGGTTCCAGTCACTGAATTAGTCATTTTAAATTCAGGGAGGTCCCTGCCACCGAATTAGTTATTGAGTTCAGGGAGGTCCCTGTCACCGAATTAGTTATTTCGAGTTTAGGGAGGTCCTGGTCACCAGATAGATTGCCTGAGTTTCCAGAGGTCCCGGTCACCAGATATGTTGCCCGAGTCTCCAGAGGTCCTGGTCACTACCAGAGTTTCCAGGGGTCCCAGTCACTGCCCGAGTTCTGTGGGATCCCTCAAAGGACACCTAGTCTGACCCCGATTTTAAGGGGATTTCCAAGTTACACCAATCACGCGCCCAGCACACCAGAGAGGTAGGGTAACCTAGCGAGACCTTGTACCCAGCTTTTACGGGGTCAGGCCGAGTCAAGACCCAAACAAAATAAGTTTATAATTATTTTCTTTATTTAAAACCTCAGTCAGTGCACACTTACACATCCACTCACACAGGCCTAAGAAAAATAAAGGGAGGAAAATTGATAGGGGATTTAAAGAAGGATATCGCGGGAATACTACACCTGATCTTGTAGTCCGGGAAGTTGTAATAGAGCCAGAGAGTCGGGAGCGGTGAATCTCAGCACGTGGAGGCTGAGGGGAAGGCTTTGGCCAGCAGAGCGGGAGCAGTACGGGGAGGAAGCCGAGAGCAATCCAAGGAAGCGCTCAAAATCAGGGGGTTTATAGGGGAAAATGTACCTGGAGGCTAGCCCTTTCCCGGGGAGAACAATAGATTCTCAAGTGGAAACAAAGCCTCTGAAAGGTCAGTGCTTGACTTGATGGGGTTTTGTCTGGGTTGTCAATAGCGCAGACAGTATGTAAATGGGGAGCGCTGACAGTTGTGTAGTCAGAAGCGCTAATCCTGTCAAGCTGACTGTTCGGGGCTGAGAATCTTTTGTGTGCTTGGTGCATACTTGATTGAGTTTGATGTGTACTTGCCTGGAGGTCTCCTGAAGCTGCATGACGGAAAGTTACTGGCCTGACCAGGATTTTTCTTGTATTTTTCAGCCATTCAGCCCTGCCCGTGTGCGTGCTCATCTGGGGGCCTCTCAAGCACATGGAGGGGTATATTTTTAATAGCCAGTTTATATTAAATTGTAGATCCCGGGTTCAGGCATATCCATCGCAGTAACACCAGCAACTCCTCTTGACAATGGGAGAATGTGATAGGAACTCCCCAAAAGAAACTCACTAAACAAAGGTCCTAACAGCACAGAAGAAATCATAGCACTTGGAACAATGAAACAAAAAAAGGAGTGGGAAGCTGGTGCAAGACTGGATGATTATGAGTACTGTTGTCGTCTCCTTCTAATTGCTTCCAACTTATGGTTGTCCTTATGGGAAACCTATCATGGGGTTTTCTGGGGCTGAGAGTATGTGACACACCCAAGCTCACCCTGTGGGCTTCTATGGCTGTGTGGGGAATTGTACCCTGGTCTCCAGGATCACAGTCAAATGCTCAAACAACTACACCACATTGGGTCTCAGTTATGAGCATACTTAGATGATTAAGGGGTCTAAAAGAACGTAAAAGACTATTGGTAAAGCATAGGTCTGTGATGGGCTATGTACTAGTAACCTCTAGCCCCAGCCAGCAAATAATTTTGTTGTTATTGTTATTGTTGTTAGAAACCATTCAAAGATGTGACAATATCTATGCCTCAGAATGTAGTGGGGTGATAATGTTTGAAGGACAATCAAGAAGAGCGAAAGAAGAGTGGTGTATATTTACTAGGTGTATATTTACTCACGGTGTATATTTACTAGGTAGCAACAGCTCTGTAGGAACTTATATTCAGTATTTAAGGTGAAAGCTGTACTTTAATTAGACGATGTCATAAATAACAAGAAAGACAGTGGGATGATGGCTTTTGGTAAGAATCATAATCTCAGGGGATTATACCACCATTATTTTTCCTATAATCAAATCACATGTTCTCTGCCCAAACAGCAGTTTAGGACAATCCCCTGCCCTGCTTGATAAACAATCTAAACACTATGTTGGTCACATTACACAACTGTAGCATTTTGATACCATTCTATCTGCCATGGCTGCATCCTGTAGAATCTTGGGATTTGTAGTTTGGTGAAGCACTAGAGTTCTTGGGGCAGAGAAGTTTAAGTACCTCATGAAGCAATACATCTCAGGATTCTATAGGACTGAATCATGGCAGTTAAAAGAGGTATTCAAGTGCTATTGCTGCATAATGTGAGAGACCTTTTAAAATCTCATAGAGAAACCCAATATAGGCCATTTCCGCACTAGACTGTTACAGTGCTATTATTCCACTTTCAACATCCTATGGAATCCTGGGGTTTGCAGTTTAGGGAGCGGCCCCTCGAAGACCTCAAAGGCCCCTCCCTAAACTGCAAACCCCAGGATTCCATAGGATGTTGAAAGTGGAATAATAGCAGTCTAGTGCGGAAGTGGCCATAGTATGATAGATGATATATGACATACGACAGACAGATAGCTAGGCAGGCAGATTAATCATGGTTAATTAATACTTAATTTGTTCTAATTAATTATTAGCACAATCATTCTAATTTCCATGAGTTTATAGACAAGGAGCCCTAAAAATCTTATCCCATTTGCTCATCAAGGTGTGACAGAAGACTTCTTCTTCCAAAGCAACCCATAAACCCCCGATCATAGGCAGTTTAGAGACACTGGATCAAACAGAAACAACTTCAGAGAGTGTCAAAGTCAGAAAACACACAAAGCCTCTCGTCAAATTGACACACACACTCACACACACAGCTGTAGGTGCAAAGGCACAAAGATAAGTGTGCAAAATTCTATTTGATGTGAAGAGAAAGCTGAAATACAAATGTGGAGATGAATAAACCAAAGGCGCTCGTCTCCTGTTTCTAATATGCTGGAGCTGTCATTGTTCTCACTGCTGTTGTCTTTTGATGTTGATGGGGCAAGTTGATTCCTACAATCTAAACCTTTCTTGTCTTCTCAACAACATGACTTCTTGCTGAACAGTCATTAGGGAAAGTTTCAATACTACTTGTCTACCAGCTTGATCAATTCACTCAATAGTAGAAATGTAGGCCTTTTTTAAATGCAATTGTTAAATGAATCCATGAACAATTTCATTAGTTAATCAAAAGGAATTATAATCTGTGGAGCACAGATTGAATTGATTATTTTTAAAAGACATATTGTAATAGCATATAAAATATTAATATGGCTTTAATTGTACTGTTAAATTCTCTTCCGTTTCTTTCGAATATTCTGCATAACAGTTCTAGGCTGAGACCAGGCAATCAATCTATCCATCAATCAACCAACCAGTCAACCAACTAGAATGAGTCAAACAATGCAAACTGCAACCCTTCAAAGTAGATTACTATTACCATTAAAAGCTAGACTCAGGAGTGAAGAACTGGGTGGGGGACTGAAGCCGATTTTCATTTCTGCAGCTCTCCAGTGGACTGTCTTGGCATGTTCAGGACAAAGCAGAAATGACACCAGGGCCATTTCCACACCGGGCTTCTGTAATGGTGCAGAGCGACCTCTCATGGAGGTCTTCTACACCATAGAGTGGACTGGCGTGGACTACTTTTTGTAGTTCCACACCAGAATCCACTCAGGAGTGGCTGGAACTAGCCGAGCTGTGTTTTTTAAAAACCTCTTTTTTGAGGTTTTTAAAAAGCACAGAGTGCGCAGCCCCGCGCTGCTCCGTCGCCCAGATCCGAAGCGGATTTGCAGGCGTGCGCAAGTGCGTGCCTGCAGATCTGCCGGGGGCGGGCTTCCAGCTGGCGAGCTTCTCCGCTTGGTGGAGAGCCTCCACCAACCGGAAGCCGCCATTTGGGACGCCGGAGGACTGCGAAGCAGCCAGCTCGCGCTGCTCCGTGTAGCGACGGACTTACCCGGCTGCCGGTAAGCTCCGTTTTTGGGCATTTTCGCCCGTCCCCCCCCCCACATGTGGAAAGGGCCCAGGTTTCTTCTGGTTGTATTTGGTTTTCAGTGACAGCTATCCATAGGAGAGGCATTCACCCTTTCAGCCCTGCTGTGAGCCAAACCAGCACACTAAAGCAAAAGTGACTTCTCACCAAAGCAAGAGTGACTTCATACCATTTCTGGCCAGTCTTCTGTGGTTTGGGTGCATATGAGAGGAAAGGGCAACTGCCACATTTGGGGACTGTTTCACAAAATCATAGAATCTTAGAGCTGGAGGGGACCATGGGGTGAACTAATCCAACTCCCTGCCATGCAGGAATACACAGCTAAAGAAATCCTGGCTCAGCTCTCTGGCTGAGAATTCTGAATGCCCCTCCCTAAACTGCAAACCCCAGGATTCCATAGGATGTTGAAAGTGGAATAATAGCACTATAACCATCTAGTGCAGAAAGGCCTTTAGTCTCATATTCTAGCATCTAGAGAAGCAATATAGAGAGGTTTGGGTGTTACCCCACTAGCATACCCTATCCTGGGGACTATAAATTTGATAATAGATATGCCCTCCATGCCAGAGAGATTGCCTGGGTGGGCACGTAGGCAAAGAGGTCGAACAACTGAAAACAGGTCAAGACCAGAAAAATCCCCAGTCACGTAGCCCAAGGAGACCTCAGGCTGTACACATCTACATAAACAAAGGGTCCTCAGCCAAGAGTAGCCAACTTGAGGGGATTAGCGTGTTTTCCCCAGGTTGATCAACTTTGACTCTGGAAAAATCCTATAAGGTGAGGTCCATCTACATAAACCAATACTGCAACCCTACTTGACTGCAACCCCACTTGAAACAATACTGCAACCCACTTGCCATTGTATGGCATTCCTTCCTTTGTTTTGGCCATTGCTCTTCCCAGGAGAGGGCCTGCCCTCAAGGTAAGTTCTGCCCTATAAGTAGTCCTAGTTTTTGAGGGTCTTTTCAGATAACTCTCCGCCACACTAGCAGACTGTTAGTTGAGTGATCCCCTCAGCTATCTCTTTGCTGGGCTCCATTCTTCTCACTGCTTTGCAGACCGAAGACTTCAGGATAGGTGCAGTATCACCGCCTCTACGTTCCATTTGCTATATCCTCTATCCATTTTTCATCTCTTTTCCTTCTCAGTAGGCCTTGTGTGTGTGAGTGAGTGAGCGCGTGCGTTGGTATGTGATAGTGTATTCATTTAATAAAATTCATTTATTCGATACATTTGTCTGACTTTTTGCCTTGGCCTGACCCCATAAAGTTGGGTAAAAGATCCTGCTGAGTTACCCTGCCCCTCATTTTGCTAATGCCAGTGCTCCACTAATTTCCCCAACCTTTATAACTTGGAGCGAATCAAGGTGTCCCCCGCAGGACCCCCAGAAGTCAAGCTAATATGGGAGCAAGTGGAGCCCAGATTGGCCCAAGTGGGAGGCTCTGCGGGATTAATAGTTCTCTTGGAGGGCTTGGGGTACATAAACAAGGCTGGAGGCAACATTCTGCCTGTGATCTGCACTTTCCTCACTGCTGGTTTTAGTTTACTGGTTGGACTTTGCCTCTCATGTGAAAGATAGTGACACCAACAAGATGTATCTAAGACAGGGATTTCACAAGTGTGGTATCAGCCAGAAAAGGTCCTCTCCCCAGCGGGTTTCTTGTGACCTCTAAAGATGAAAGAATTCGAGAAGAACTTCAGTTTGAAGATCTCAACTGGTAGACAGGTTCACATTACAGAAGGTGAGCCTTCAATACAACTTGGAAAATTAACTTTCAGGGGGTTACAGCTGCCAAAGAACTCCACCCAGCATAGCTGATGAACCGATGGACCATTAGAGTCCAAAAAAATAAATTTCCCAATCTCTGTCACTGAGACCATTTCTTCCCCACACTGTTCTAGTGCTATTATTCCACTTTCAACATCCTGTGGAATTCTGGGGTTTGTAGTTTACTGAGGCCCAAACCAGCTCTCTGGCTGAGAATTCTAAATGCCCTTCCCTCAACTGCAAACCTCAGGATTCCACAGGATGTTAAAAGTGGAATGATAGCACTAGAACAGTGTAGGGCAGAAATGGCTTGAATTACCAGTGCCCAGTGGTACATTTCTGGCAGTCATCATTGGTGGGGGAGAAGGGGATTCTGAGGGGTGATTAGAAGGACTTCTGCTTGAGATCCTGGAGCATCCTTGGGAATTAAAGAAGACACTGTGGAATTAAATGGACAAATAGTTGGACTTGGCTTAAGGTAGATTCCAATATTCCTAGAACTGCAGAGCTGAAATCTATCAGACTTCTAATGGAAGCAGGGAATTGGTGATGCAGAACACAGCCAGCCTCCTCCTTTGCCTTTATACTTAGAGAGAAATTAGAATTGTTATGTGCCATTTCTCCCAAAGCAAGCTGCAAACTGAAACTGCCAAACACACACACACACAACTCTATAACCAAAACAAATGTGTTGTGTCTGAGTGAGAAAGAGAGAGAGAAACTAATGACATTTATTGGGAGAAGAAAGACATTGTACACCACTAGGATAAACCATGTGTTGAAAATAACAGTACTTAAATAACAAGTATAGACTGGCTGCAATCCTGTATATGTTTACAAGGAAACAAGCCATACTGAATTCAATGGGCCATATCTCCGAGCAGACCTGTATAGGCTCAAATTCTTACACTTCAAAGCCACAGACATTTTCATGGATTGTTGAGTTTTCTTGTCATAATGCAGTGCGTTACACATCGATATTCACTAGGTTCCTTGATTAATGCTTGTGCAGATGGCAGAAGGTTATGGAAAATTATTCAAATGATAAAACTGAATTCAGCCAGATTTACTGCTCCAAGAATTACTTTGACAGGAAGAAGAGATGACATAGCCCGACAAAAATTCCACAATGATTCCCTGACCTGTTGACCTTTTAGAGCCAGCAAAGATATGGCCAAACACCCCAAAGTGAAAGGTCAAGAAGGAAGGCAAATATCTAAAAATTCAGTTGAGTCCTTGTAGTGAATGTGACACCTGCCACCAAAGGAGGGACTTTAAGATACTTTCCATCACAAAACGCTGTAACACAACATTTGGGGGCATAAAGAAGCATGTTTGCCCCATACAGTGGTACCCAGGCATGAAATGTGCTGTTAACATTCCTTAAGCTCTTGTGTAAGCTGGCAGAGACATATCCTTGCAGTGCCATGTATAAACATTCTTGTCTTCAGGGGCATACTCATATTTCTGGCAAATCCAATTCACCCCCTTGCTAGAGAGCTGATACTCTGACAGATGGGAGGGAATAACTATCAAACTCCCATCTTTTGCCTTGGAATAGTTCCTAAAAAGGGGGCCAACAGAGGATTAAAAGGGGGGTGGAATCATGTGGCCCTCCAGATGTTGTTGAGTTGCAACTGGGAAATGTTGGAAGGTATGAAGTTCACAACATTAAAGCAAGGCCAATGTTGATGTGGTCCCTTCCATGTTTAAGGCTTCACTCATTATATGGGGAAGACCTGAGGACATTTCTGCCTGCACTTCCCTTTAAAAAAGGCTGAGAGAGAGATAATGTGTCCCATAGTTCCCTACTTCATGGCTGAATGGGGATTAGAATTAGAATTTCAAACCTATATGCAAAACCACTAGATCTGCATTTCTTGGTTCAATATGCTGATAGGAACATAGCTGTCTATCTAGTTTCTTACTTATCCAAATGTCTCAGTGCCATTCTTGCCATTTTTACCACCTCATTAAGCGTACACATTTCAATTTTGAGAAAAAATACACAGAAAAAACAAAGTCAAAAGCTCACAGATTAATGTAGAACTGGGACTGAATGGAATTAGGAGCAAGTATGGAGGTGATATCCACAGGCACTGGGGATCATATTGCAAACGTATGTTGGATAATGGAGCACACCAAAAAATTACAAAAGAAAATCAGTCTGTGCTTTATAGATCATAGCAAAGCCTTTAATTGTGTATGTCATGAGAAACTATGAATGACTCTTAAAGAAATGGGTGTGCCACAACATTTGATTGTCCTGATGCATAACCTGTACTTAGGACAAAAGGCTATTGTTAGGACAGAATATGGAGAAATGGAATGGTTTCCAATCGGCAAAGAGGTCAGACAAGGCTGAATTTTATCATCCTATCTGTTTAACTTGTATGCTGAACATATCATCTGTAAAGCAGGATTAGACTTGGAGGAAGGAGGAGTAAAAGTTGGAGGAGGGAACGTCAATAATTTAAGATGTGCAAATGACTTCATACTACTAGCAGAAAACAGCAAAGACTTGGAACAATTACTAGAGAAAGTCAAGGCAAAAAGTCCAATGGAAGGTTTACAGTTGAACATTTAGAAAAGAAAAAAAAAATGACCACAAGTGGTTTACATAACCATAAAGTAGATGATGAAGACACTGAAATAGTTCATGATTTTCCATACCTTAGCTTAGTCATTAATCAGAATGGAGACTGTAGTCAAGAAATCTGGGACTTGGAAGGGCAGCCGTGGAGGAACGAGACAAGATCCTGAAGTGTCAAGATATATAATTGAATATTAAAGTCAGGATTATCCATGCCATTTTATTTCCAATTTCTATGTATGGTTTATTATGACACTGTGCACTCCCCCTGATTGGCATTGTTTAATTGGCAAATCATATTAGATTGGCACCATATTAACTGGCGCTGATATAAATAATACCTGAGGTGATGGCAAGGTCATGCTGGAAGATCGGAATTCCTGACTGTAAACGTGACATGGCAAGGAAGGTCAGCCCCACCTACCTCTTAGCCAAGAGACCCAGTCAGTTTAGGACAATAGCACAGCCGCTTTGAACACAATAGGCGTGAAACACCAAGCTGGACTCTCAAAGCTGAAATAGGGAAGTTCCTACCAAATTGTGATTGTCTTAACCCTCATTCTTGTACACATGGACATATTCCTATTGTTTCCTCACCTCTCTACAACACACAGCTATTACTACGACCATTATCCTCTTGTCACTCAAATACTAAGCCCATTAACTCCATCTGGACTTCATTGTTTGTGTTGCAACTCCCATTGTCCACTTAGCTGGGATTGTGAGTCACAATCATACTTGCAGAATATTTTTCAGGTACAAATACCTCTGATTTCAGGCTGTTCAGTGCAGTCACTTTGTCTGTCCAATACCCAAATGAGAACTGTCCTTAGATTCTTACCTAAGCCATATCACTGCTTTCTCCACTTCTCTCCAGACTGGTAAATATTGCCTGGATCCCTCAACATCCACTATCCCACTTTCCTCCTTTTCTTCCGGTTAGTCCTAGTGCAAGTGTGTGAGTGTTTGAGCTTTGCATGCTGGTGTGAATCTTGTTAATAAAACATATTTTTAGCTTACATTTTACTTTTTTGCTGATTCTTTCCTGTGCAAGCCCATAAACATTGGAAATCAAGATCTTGCTAAGTTGCCTCCCTTTCACAAGTCTCCTATTCTAATTATTGCCCACTTTTGAATGGAGGTACTGGCATTGCGGGTTGGCCCTTGTGGCACCCATGTTTTGAGGTAACAGGTTATGAAAGCTAGACAGTGAAGAAAGCTGAAAGGAAGAAAATCAATTCATTTGAAATGTGGTGCTGGAAAAGAGTCCTACAGATACCCTGAGCTGCTAAAAAGACAAATGAATAGTTCCTAGAGCAAATCAATTCTGAATTCTCCCTAGAAGCCAAGATGACTAAATTGAAGCTGTTGTACTTTGGCCATATCATGGGAAGATATGACTCACTAGAAAAGACAATAACGCTTGGTAAGGTAGAAGCTAGTAGGAAAAAAGGAGGACCACATTACAAATGGACAGAACCAAGGAATCCCTGAATCTGCAAGACTTCAGCAGGGCATTAATGATAGATTGACTTACAGATTCGTAGAATCATAGAATTGGAAGACATCACAAGAGTTATTGAGTACAACACCCTGCCATGCAGGAACACACACTCAAAATACCCCCAGCAAATGGCCATCCAGCCTCTGTTTGAAAATCTTCAAAGAAGGTGACTCTACCATAATCTGAGGCAGCATATTCCACTGTCAAATGGCTTTTACTGTCAGGAATGTCTTCCTGATGTGTAGGTGAAATCTTTTTTCCTGTAGGTTGAATCTATTGCTCCATGTCCTAGTCTGTGGAGCAGCCGAAAACAAGCTTGCTCCATCTTCAGCATGGCATCCCTTCGAATATTTAAATATGGCTATCATGTCACCTCTTAACTTCTTTTCATCAGACTAAACATACCTAGCTCCCTAAACTGACTTGAAGGTCTCTAATCCATAGGGTCACCATAAGTGCAAAGGAGCTGATATGGGAGGCATCTGAGTGTTGGCCTAGGACTCTAGGGAGAAGGGTTCAGATCTCTACTTAGCCATGGAAAGCCCACTGAGTGACCGTGGGGAAGTCAAACTCACTCTGCCTAAGAGGAAGACCATGACAAACCTCCGAGGAATAAATCTGACCAAAAAACCCCTAGCATAGGGTCACCGTAATTTCCAGTTGACTTGAATGCACATAACAACAATAACAACAACAACAACAACAACAACAACAATGGAGGTAATGCAGACCAGATGGATTGTATGCTTTTAACTCTAGTCACTGTTCTGTACATCTTGTCAGAGGCCCTTATGAAATAGACAAAGCTCGATCGTTTAAGAAAATTCAATAGGCTGAATAGTCTCGACAAAAGTAGCATTGTTTCACCACTTGAGAATTGTGATAAAATGCTAACTTACTTCAAGCATTTGTACATTTGTGAGCCTTGCAGGGTATATCTGACAAATAACAGCTGCAAAACAGTGCACCTATTTTAAAGTGCCAATGGCTAACAGACACTTAATATAAAAAAAATGTTCAAATGCATGCTTTAGTCAGTAGGGGAAGAGCTGCATAAATCTCACACATAACTGTGACGTTAGGAAAAATGTGTAAGACGAGAAATACATTTCATTGGAAATGAAATTGGAAGAAGGATACATTTGTCAGAAGAAACCACAAATTTGTGCAGATAGAAAAAAAATGGGAAGAAAATGCAAGTAAATTTTGGAGAAACTCAGCAAGAACAAAACAGAGAAATTCTCAAATGCCTAAAAAGCTCAGACACGTACCTTTATGCAGGCACATGGCATGTTCAAATATTTGACTGAACATGTAGACAGAAGGAACAAAGACACTGGGTCTATTACTCGCCTCTGCAACGGGGACCATGGCTGCTTTCATTGATACAATACCCTCTTCCTCCTCTACCACCATTACTGTCTCCTTCAATGGCTGTCATGTTAGAAACAAAAATCTGTCAACTGAGAATAACATTCATGCAACTGATGAAGAGCAACTGTCCATGAACGCTGATGCCATAACACATTTGTTCCTCTTAAAGGTGTCACAAAACTCTTTGCTGGTTTTGCCGCAACACAGTTATCCCTCTGGAAACTGTCGCATTAGAGCAGCATATGCTCTTTTGCTAGTATAATTTTTGCAGCAGTCTAAAGGTTCATGATAAATTCTCTGACCACTAATTGAACTGAGTCTTTTATATAACCCAATAATGCTACAGTCAGGTCATAGCAAAGTTTATAGCTTATCTTTTTATATGTACTCCCATAATATTATATTTGACATCTAAGAAAAGTGATGAAAGTGTATGAAATGTATTGCTGAAATCTCATCAGGGTCTTTTAGAGCTGCATTGCTCTTTCTTCCTGCTTTCCTTTCCCATCATACATAACTGATTTAAAAAAAAGAACTGAACAGCAAAATAGAGTTGGAGAGGAGAGGCAGGATATATTATGTGTGCTTGTGTACTCTGTACCTGTGTGTTATGTGTCTTGTGAAAACTGGAAAAGAAAATGAAAGAATGATTACTAGTGTCACATTGCCTTTATGTATTAATATTATATCATAGAATCATAGAATCATAGAAATGTAGAGTTGGAAGAGACCACATGGGCCATCCAGTCCAACCCCCTGCCATGCAGGAATACCCTCAAAGCACTCCTGACAGATGGCCATCCATCCTCTGCTTAAAAACCTCCAAAGAAGGAGACTCCACCACACTCCGAGGCAGCATATTCCACTGCCGGACAGCCCTGACTGTCAGGAAGTTCTTCCTGAGGTTCAGGTGGAATCTCCTTTCCTGCAATCCATTGCTTCTCGTCCCGGTCTCTGGAGCGGCAGAAAACAAGCCCTCTCCCTCCTCTACATGGCATCCCTTCAAATATTTATACATAATATTTATATAAATATATAATTGCGATTTATCCCTTTTCTATATTTCGATTATATTTGTATTATATCTTGCCCATACCAGTTTGTTAAGCTGCTGCAAACTGCTGCAGCGTTTTCTAGCTTGTCTGTTCTTCCTCATTAACATTGTTTGCCATTTTGACCACTGGTGCTTGGCTGCACGTGTCCTGATTTACATCAGTTAAGTGCTGGGGTTGCATGGATACAGCAGCAACAACAAAAAAGCTCAGTGTCTGTCTTTTGCCACTGGACTTTCTCATGGAAGTTGGAGAATCCTCAACAGGTTGTCTCGCTGGGCCAAGATGGCCTGTCTTGATCAAAGTGTTACCAACTGCAAGATTTTGTCATACTTCTACAACAAGGCCCCTGCCAGGGTGGGCCTCCTCTTTAGTATTCATTTACGAGACAGCATTCTTTGTTCCCAAAGAGCCACATGGTCAAAGCATTCTTCTGCCAGTCCTCCTATTGACTGGAGCAGGAGAAGCGTCAAAGGGGCGTATCGGGGCAGCTGTCACAACACACCCTTCCAGAAGAGCTCGGCAGACTGAATACGGGACATGGCTTCTGTAGCTTTAATCATTAAGAGATCTTGGAACACGAAGAGAGATACCATAAAGTTCCATCATATCGAACTGTGACTTGTCCCTTACCACACCCTCAAAACCTGCCTTTTAGATGTCCCAGCCTCCAGAACACAAATATATATTGAGTGGTAGAGAGGGATAGCACTGAAGAAGCATCGCTCTCTGTTTCCGTAGCTGGATGTACAACACTGAAGATGACATAATTGCTATGCGTCCAACTATAACAGGGTAGCCATTTTTGTGGCCCCCAGTCCCCCCCCCCGGGATAAAAATACGCAATTTTTATCTACTTTGTTTTACAGGACTTTTTTTTTTGCTCCTGAATTTTGTTTAGGGGTGCGGGGAGCATTTTTTGCCCCATTTTTGGCTAATCTGAGCCATTTTAAGCGGGAAGTGAACAGGAATTGACTTTGTTCACTTACTGCCTCTCCTGGGTCTAAAATGGCCCAGGGGGCCTTTAAATCATGGTGATAATGTCCCCATGTAATGAAAATACCTCCTATTCCCTCTAGAAGACATCTGGGGCAAATATATCATAGATCTAGATCTAGATCTAGATCTAGATCTAGATCTAGATCTAGATAGGCAGAATACAATTGCAGGTGTGCAGCCCTTTAAGGTTTTCCAGGGGCTAGTGCTACAGTAGCCCACACATGAATGGCAGGGACAGAGCTAGATATTTTCCCTCACCCCATTAGAATAATAGAATCATAGAGTTGGAAGAGACTTCAGGGGCCATCCTGTCCAATCCCCTGCCATGCAGGAACACACATCAGAGCACTCCCAACAGATGGCCATCCAGCCTCTGCCTATTGCTCTCCACCAGCCAGTAAATAGCCATATTAGGGGTCCTACAGGAACTAAAAGGTGGATTTGAGGATGCAATGGCGGAGATACGCCATTATGCCACCTGAGAAAACTTTACTGGACCTCTTCCTCACCCAGAATCTATTAACAATTAAAGCTATCGGAACCCCATCCTGTATTCAACCTGTCAGCTCTATTTCAGGGCCATCACGTTTTCTGAATACAACTAAAAAACAAATTAAGTAGCTCTAAAATAACTAAATAGGATTTTTTTTTTTGTGAAAGAAGAAAATTCTTTAATATTCTTTAAAATCTAGAACATGAAAGATACATTTTTTTTCCCTACTGCACAATTCGTCCTTGTATCTGTTGCACTGATGAACATTCTTCCATTCCATTGGGATCTCAGATTATTAGAATACCTATGATGTTATTGAGGTGATGCACTCAAATAGTGCTTTGTTACATTGTGAATGGGCTTCCATTTTCCAACATCACTGGAAATGAGGAAAAAGGGGCACAGAATTTGGGATGTGACCTGTGGGTTTGACCATTACTGTCTCCTCCTTTTGCTGGAGTGTCTTCATCTAAACAGGCCTTAAGAGAGGACATTATAGAGGCTTATCTTATCTTCTCCTTATGGGAAGAAGACGGACAGAGGCACTTCCTCTTCATGGCCACAGCTAAATATTCAGATGAAAGAAAAAAGAAAGAATTTCCAAATATAACATCATAATAATTTATGGAATTTATTATCACATGTTGTGTGATGACACTAAATTAGATGTCTGTAAAGGACGGTTAAAAATCTCTCTGTGAATATTGGCCATCAGAGCTCTATAGATCCATTAGGCAGTATGTCTTTGAATACTGTGTGTCTGTGTATGGCAGGGAAGAGATATTGACTTGAACTGGCAGGTCAGGCCAAGAAACAAAGCAAGAATAGGAATGAGAAAGAACCAGGAAGGCCTATTATTGCTTGGATAAAGCTCCAACTTGAACAAGATGCCTTTCTTTTTGAAGGGATCGAAAGGTCAGTTTCAGTGAAAGGAGCCTATACAGTCCCTCAGAACCTTTGATTGCTCAGTAAGATACTCCAGTTTGTAGCCTTGTGTCTCCTAAGAAGAGAAGCTGTGGGTTCTTAGTGCTAAAATTGGTGGCTCCTAAGGGCAGCTCTGTTTTCTCTCATTTTTCGAGACATGATGATTCCACTACCCAAGATGAAGGATCCATTATGGATGAAAAAAAAAAAAATCACTTTAAACAGCAGATGTCAATAAAACAGGCCTGAAGACATGGGTTAAGACCTGGAAAAACCAGATCCACATTGATTAAATGGAAGCTGCATCTTTGGCCATTTCCGCACTAGACTGTTACAGTGCTATTATTCCACTTTCAACACCCTATGGAATCCTGGGGCTGCAGTTTAGGGAGGGGCATTTAGAATTCTCAGCCAGAGAGCTCTTTGGCCTCAGTAAACTACAAACCCCAGAATTCCACAGGATGTTGAACGTGGAATAATAGCGCTATAACACTGTAGTACGGGAAATGGCCCTAGTCAAAATTGTGGGTAACGTTGGATAAATTTCTGAAGCATCGTATAACATTTTTGAAAATATTTGCAAAAAATTGTGGAGGGAGAGGTCACTCAAACTATTATATTTATTTAAAGTGTATTACCCCCCCCCCATTCAAGTTAAGTGTGCACATTTATCCAGATCTAACAATTACATCCCCTGATGGTAACAGCTGTTCTACAGTGGAATATGCTGCCTCAGAGAGTGATGGAGTCCCCTTCTTTGGAGGTCTTTAAACAGAGGCTGGATGGCCATTTGCTGGAGGTGCTTTGCATGTGTTCCTGCACAGCAAGGAGTTGGACTCGATGGCTGTTGCGGCCTCTTCCAACTCTGAGATTCTATGATTCTGTGATTTGTGTGATGTGCTTTACGTGGGGCTGCCTTTGGAAACTGTTCAGAAACTCAAGTGGGTCCAAAATGCTGATTTGGGCCAGTTATAACCTTGTTGAAACAACTTCCCTGGCTACTGGTTTGTTTCTGAGTGCAATTCGAAGTGCACCTTACTGTGTGAGTGAAAATTGCTCCCTGCCACAGTCATCCACCCCGTTGTAGAGGATTAGAGGTAGTTCCAACAGAAAGCTCAACGTGGTCAAAGTATAAAAGAAAAGGCAGTACACAGATCAACCATACAGGTGAAGGTGCAGCAGAAAACAGTAGTGGAGAAGGGGCCTTCTGCTCCAGTTAACCCATCCTTATCAAGGCTTTATGCTTGTACATAAGCATCTCAATAAGCGGCCAGTCATTCGGCATTGCTCCTATCATGCCCACTGAAATTGCCAGGCATTTATAACATCCCTAGGAGACTGCCATTTGGCATTGCTTTGTGAGGATAAAACAACAGAGTCATCTGTTCCACCTCATGCTCTTAATAATTGAGATTTTAAAGCCTTGGTGGAATAGAAATGCATCTAAACAGTACATGCATCACTAATGTGAGGTAGTTAAAAAGGTGATGAATGGCTGCAGTGTTAAATCTGGAGACTATTGCCTGGAACTAAGGTTTATTATCTCAGAAGGTAGCTTGGCACTACAAATTGGTGGAAGGTGAGCAATAGCTCTGTGGACCATTGAGCACCACAAAGAAAAATAAAGCATGGCACAATGTCCACATACAGTATATAAACCACTCAGATAGCACAAATTGGCCATTTCCTGAGGACGGGATGAGGTTCTTTGGATAATGTAAAGCCAGATAATGGCTTTGATTAAGTTTATGTATGGAAATGGAGTTGGGTTTCTGGGACATCACTTTGCTTCTTTCAGGTCTCAGCAGCAGCCACATCTTGCTAGTGCCAAAGGGGGAGTTCTCAAATGAATGCCTTTGTGCCCTCGATACAAAATTTTGTTATACAATTCAATGCATAGCAGCAGCTTCTTGATTAAGCAATGGCCAGGGACCTTTCACTAGAGATTTATAGCGCTATGATTACACTTGCCAGAATAAAAACTGGAGATTTCTCCTACACTTTTCATAGATATACGGAATTTTAGTAGGTGTTACTTGTTACCTGCTTGCATGACAAGCAATACTTGCTGAAATTTCCTTCCCTGCACAGTCATTAAAGGTTCAAGAGTCCTCTCCAGTTTTCACTCTGGCAACTCTGATTATGATTCTGCTCTAACTGTTATGGTTATATTCTATGAAATCCTGGAGTTTGTAGTTTGGAGGCACTAGAACTCCCTGACTGAGAATTCTTAAACATCCTTTGGTAAACTGCCAGTCCCAGGATTCTATAAGATGGAACCATGACAGTTAAAGTGGAATTGTAGTGCTATAATTGTATAATGTGAAAGGCCCCTCATATTATGGAATACTACATGCTTGCAGAGGTAGATTCCCCTCTGGGAAATCTTAAGCACAACTGTTCTCCACAAATGCTAGCAGAGGCACTTCTATTTGCTTTACTGACTATTGGATGGGGGACTTGGCAGGTTTTATATTATAAGCACCGCTATTATCCTACCAAAGTTAAGCATTTTAAAAACCCCATTGAAATGAATGGAATACAGGTTTGGGACCTGCTGTGTTTTCACAATGAGGTATGTCTCGCGTATATACTGTATATTGCATTTTTGTTGTTCAGTGTGTCCAGTGTTAAATGTTGTTAGCTATTTCAGGCATAACGTTGCAATTTTGCATGCCCTTCCTAAAGTATGCCCTACCAAGCTGTCCACTTATGACTGACCAAGCCCAGCAGTTACTGAATCGGGGGCTTGTTAAGGGGGAGAGGGAAAGAGGAATGGAATATCCTGGAAGGGGAACACTGTAACATTTTGTTGGAGTTGCATACCGTTTCATGAATTACCAACTGCCAACTGCTGGCCATGGACCAATATGACATCAATGACTTTTGGGGGGTGGATGGGGAGAGTGAATAATGGGAGGGAAATCACCAATCAAAATGAATGGAGGAAAGCCACAGTTGGGATATTTCAGGAAGTTCAAACTTACAGCATATGACCACTGATACAGTAGGTATACAAGAATGTTCATTTTAGGGTAAAAAGCAAAGAAAATTGTAATCATATTGAAAATGCAAATTTTTATCATATGTTTTCCAGCTTAATGTGGAAATGGGATAAACTCACAGATGGGATGTAAATATTCCTTTCTGCGCTTTCCTTTTTCTCTCTGTAGTTTTGTTCCTGCTATGTTGAGAATACAATGAGTTTCCTCCCATTTTTGACTGCTATTTGTACTTTGGATAATGATGATGATGATGATGATGACAGTAATAATTGGTGCAGAAAATGTATTTTCTTCCCAGATAAAATGTCTTCTGCACAAACTGCAGAATATAAAATTTGCAGAACAAAGTTGTTTTCTGTGCAGAAAAAAACATTGTTGTTGTTGTTTACTTTCAAGTTGTTTTTTTTAGTTATAGTAACGCTATTAATGAAAACCTTCCATGGGGTCCTGTTATTAACAGCTCAGGTCTTGCAAGCTCTGGGCCATGATTTCCTGAGCAAAGGAATTTCTGCACAGAAAATTATCCCAGAGATGTCCCAAAGTGCATATCATGAATGTTCTGTTTTTCTCACGGGAGTTTTCTGAGTGCCAAACCCCCTTTTCATCAAAGAAATGACTACAATACTAATAAATATTCTTCACATTCCGCGCCTCTTTGTGAGGGAACATGGGTGAAACTGATGTTGATTAGGAACCAACTAATCTAGCCATCCTTAGGCAAGGCAGGTAAAGCCACTGTTGACCTTTGCAGCCCCCTTCAAGCAATGGGTTAGATCTGAGGAGATTTTTTGTCGAATCTGTCCCACTGTGCTTCATCTCAAATACTCTACACTGAGTTAATTCCCCAAGAACTATCATAAAATATGAATTTTGCAGAATTAATAACATCATACTTGGGAAGAAAGAAACACCCAGTCTTTGTAGCTGGACCCAGTGTGATGGCAAATCATTTTTGTTTATTTATGCATGAAACTGGAAGGAGGGTTTTCAGCCTTTAAATCTTTCCTTGCCATTTTATGCTCCTACCATTAAATTTTTTGCTATGTTAATGTCATCCTGGGTTGGTAATATTTATTGCACCTAAATCAATGTTGGGACACCCAGAATACAGAGGGATCAAATCTGCTTATTTCAAATACAGTTTTATGATGGTTGAAGCTGACTTTATGAAAGTTGATAAATTTCATCTTGTAGGTTTCAATTTCTCATTCCCAACAGAGATATGGGGAGAATACATTGATACTGCATTTCAAATTGGCTAGATCAGAAGGAACAGCAGCTAAAATCCATTACAACCCAATTACATCCATCAGCTGAAGCTGTGTGCATTCACTCGTGAACATCAGCATTTAATCCATAAAGAGGAACTAATGAGAAATTTGAAAATGGAATCCACGCATCAGTAACTTTGGAGAGATTTTGCTGGGATTAATGAACTGCCAGAACATCGTCAACACACTGAAAAACTATTCTCTCTAGGTTTGTTTACTGACCAAAACTTAAGAAAGGATTTTGTTTCTTTTCCCTTGTTCTTCAATGCATTTATACCTTGGTATTATTTCACTTTTTTTCTTTGCAGATTCCTACTTGTATATAAAATAAAATTAGCCTCTGAATCAGAACCTAAGGTTGCCTTCTACTTTTTTTTCCCATGCACAAATCTTTCCATGCCAACAAAATTGTCTCAAAATGCTCCTTTGGCTTACAGCCACTTTACAACAGATGGTTATTGTGTCTACCTGTAACATTACGGTTTGCAAAGGGATCTTTGATGACATATCTATAAAGCGTTACTAAAGGTACATACCGAAGTGATATGCAGACCGGAGAAGGTTTCAGGCAAATGCCTCCTGCATTCTGTTAATGATTTGAAATCAGATACTCTAAAATGGCTTAGATTTCATTTACTGTGAGTGGTCTTTGGAAGATGATGGATGATATATTGGATCATCTAGCACTCTAAACATCAAAATTACCATGAATAAGCTTTGCATTTCTAATACCTTCATTTGGTTTAATTTGTGCATTTAATGCTGTGCTGAGTTTTTGTGGTCAGTGTTTAGCTCAACATTTGCATTTCCAATGGGTCAGAATTCATCATCAATGTAATAACCAAAATTGCCCAAATAATTCAAAGGGATCATCTGCAGGTGCTACAGAAATTGTTGTCATTTCTGCCTTTATTCTTTGTCATGAGTTATGCAGTGTTATAGTTATAAAAGGACAGAATCTTACTTTATCTTTCATGATGATTCTCTTAGCATGCTTTTGTTAAAATAGGTATTAGTCTAGATGGGGCTTATGGATTTTATCAAGCTGCCACCCCAGTGGACACATAACACTGGCCCATAATACTAGCATTAAAAATCAGTAGCTATGAACAAGAAAACACCAGTAGTTTTTTAAAAAATATAATATTACTTATTAATTTTTAATGGTAGAATCTGCACATGACATTCACCAGTGCAGGTAAGGGCTATTTTCCTGGCTAGTTAACAACCTTATGAATATCTCTTGGACAGAATGAGAAGTGGACACATATGTAGGAAGCATCTCTAAGAGTGAGTGAGTTGACCAAGATATGCTCATGACTTGACTCATTATCAAGTAATGACTAGATTGTTTGGATCAAGCCTGAAATATGAAGCAACAGAGAATAACAAGCAGTTTTCATATTTCTCAACTTCATCTCAAACAGCACACTTTGGTCCTCCATGCATTCAACTCCACACACATTAGAGGCAGTTCAAACATTCAGTTCTGATATAGCTGCATGAGTAAGGTACTCACGAGTGATGTGCTCATGAGTCAAAAGTATGATGTAACAGCCCAAACACCAATACAATTCTAAGCTGCATAACAGAAGTATAGACATTTAACAGCTATTTAAAGATGGCTATCATGGTATCTCTCTGTCTTCTGTTCTTCAATGGGATATGCTGTTTTCATAATTGAGCATATTTATGGTTGGAAAACATGTTTGAAAGCACACTGACCAGAAAACATGTTGCCAGGTCAGCCTAACCTTAGACATGGTCAGGTCATAAGTTCAGAGAGGATTAGGCAGGAAAAACTGATGCTAATAGGTCTATGCTAATTCCTTCAACATTTCAGGCTCTGTACACACCTGAAAACAATGCAAGGTGAAACTGCCTAGGTGAAGCAATCAGGGACCATCCCTTAATCTTGCCCTATGGAAATCTTCCCTATATCCCCTGCCCAAGCAAGACATTAAGAGATTGTCATGAATCCCGTCAATGTTTTGTCACCCAGAGTTAAGGTAATTATCCCATTCCAGACTCTTTTGTCAGTTCTGTAGGAAAGCCATGACCACCTTGTCTAACCACTCACTTTAGGGTAGGAAATGGGGTATATAAACCCTAGCTTCAGCCTCAGGAAATTGTAATACATTGGATGCATGACTCTGTACATGGTCATCCAGACCTTCGTTCTTCTGTGCTACTCTGAAACACTGTCTGAACCACCCTGTTGCGACCCCTTCTTCAGGACTGGCAACTATCACCCTTTCTACCTAATCTCTCTCTATCCAACTTTCTTTCCCCGCTTTCTGATGGCCTTGTATGGTTTTTAAGAGTGTCTGATTTCTTATGTGCTTGTTAATATGAATAAAATAATTCATTGAACTTTTAACTGGAATCCTCTCTAGAGTTAGTATGGCATACATACGTGAAAAGATCCTGTCATCACCTTCCTCTTGCAGGCCTTTTTTGAGCTCTATTTTCCTCAAATTCTAAGGAGACACTGGCACTGTGGGTGGACCCCAATGTCCCCCATTTTTAGGGTAACACATGGCCAGCTCCCCAAGTTGTTCCTCATAGGGATTGGTATCCAGATGTTACTCATTTTCCTCTTAACACATTCCTCTTAATACATTCCATTGTGGTGCCTGGAAATGTACACAGTATTTCAGATGCGGTTTGACCAAAGCAGAACATTGAAGCTGCTTTAGATTCCATCCAAGGAGAAAGATGGGGAATAAATTACATGCACACACATATGCACACTTACTTCCCTCAGTCTCCCATAGAAAAGATGGAGAAAGCTTGTTTCCTGCTGTCCCGAAGATTAGGACATGAACCAATGCATTGAAATAGCAAGAGAAAGGATTCTGGCTAAACATTAGAGGAAACTTCCTGATGGTGAGAGCTGTTCAGCAGTGAAATGGGCTGCCTTGACTCCCCTTCACTGGAGGTCTTTAAATAGCGGTTGGATGGCTGTCTGTCAGGAGCACTGTAATTGTGCTTTCCTGTATGGCTGGAGATTGGACTAGGTGGCCCTTGGGTCCCCTCCAACTGTATGATTCTGTGATTTTCTTAACAGGGTCACAGCAAAGTAGATATATAATAATAGGCATCAATGAAACCTGGTGGGATGAGTCTCATGATTGGAATGTAGCAATAGAGGGGTTATTACCTATTTCAGAGTAATAGACCACACAGGAAAGGAGAAGGAGTAGCACTATATATCAGCGACATTTACACCTGTGAAGAGATTCATGACCTAAATTCTGGAAGCCAGGCTCAGAGCATTTGGGTAAAAATTAAAGGGGAGAGAAACAACAATGATGTAATTGTGGGGGGTCTACTACAAGACCTCCAAGCCAGACTGAGGACTTGAATGGTGCCTTCCTGAAACAGATGTAAAAAGATTAAGAGTAAAGGGAGATTTCAACTACCCTGATATTTGTTGGAAGTTAAACTCTGTCAAGAGTTTCAGGTCCAACACATTTCTCACTTGCCTTGCAGACAATTTCATAGTCCAGAAGACGGAAGAGGGAACAAGGGCAACAAATATTTTAGATCTGATCTTAATCAACAGTGAGGACTTGGTTAATGAGACAGAAGTGACCATGTTCTCCTGGAGTTTTATACAGCAGAAAGGGAAAGCCAAGCATAATTAGACATGTCAGTAAAGGTTGGACCAAACCTGTAGAAAATACTTTGTGATGTGGGTTGTTAAGTGCACCTGTGGAGAGCCATGTGACTTTAGCTGAGTCATACTGAGTCATGCTGATGAGCAACCAGGGGAAAAGGTTGCATCAGGTGTGGGGAGAATGCAAAGGTTGGCAGCTTTGCATCAGCTAGTGTGAGTATAAATGTAGTTGAGAGCTAGCCAGCAAGTGGCACATGGTGCCTGACGTGTCTGCTGGAGGATCTGTCAGAAAGAGCAAGCAGAGGGATGCTGGAATGCCTTCTGGAGATTCTTGTAAATATGTACGCATTGTAATGCAAGAATAAATTGCCTCCTTGACGGAAGAGAACTATTGGTGTGGGTGAGTTTTTCCTGGCTATAGTGCATTGCTGCTAAGATATTCTCTGCTGCTGGGCACGCTTCCAAAGCTATGGGAGCAATCTCTGCTATATTTTGGGTGTGACAAGACATACATTCTAGACTTTAAGAAAACCAGTTTCAGTATACTTAGGGATATACTGGGAGTAGTCCCATGGTCAGGAATACTAAAAGAGAAGGGAGTTCACGATAGATGGGAATTTCTTAAAAGTGAAAATTGGAAAGCACAATTTCTAACATTTTCAATGGGGAGGAAAAATAGGACGTGTTAAAGAATCTGGGATGGATGTCTAAAGAACTTTTAATAAAGCTATGATTTAAAAGGGACATGTACAAGAAATAGCAAAAGGGGGAAATCACCAAAAAGGAATTCAAACAAATAGCCAACAAGTGTAGGGAGAAAGTCAGAAAAGTTAAAGCACAAAATGGGCTCAGGCTTCATTGAGAGATTAAAAACAATAAGGGCTTTTTTGGGTTATGTCTGTAGCAAAAGGAGGAACAAGGAAATGGTAGGGCCTCTGTGTGGAAAAAATGGTGAAATCTTAACAGGGAACAGAAAAAAAGGCAGAACTGTTGAACACCTTCTTTGGCTCAGTTTTCTGCCAAAAGGAAAATAATGCTCTATCTGGAGAAAATGGAGCAGATAGGGAAATGTAGCACATCATAGGTAGTATGTATAAGAGGTAGTATATGAATACCTGGCTATTGTTACTGCCCTGGCTAGCCCGAGCTTTGGGGGATATAAAAAAAGATATCTTTTGATATTGATAATTCAGCTTCACATACTCATTCTCCTTCACATGCTTGCGAGGCCCCTGGACAAGCACGCACACAGGCTCGGCCAATAACCGCCATAATATTCCAAAACAATACAGGCAGGCCAGAAATAGCCGACTAGCAGCTTTAGGAGACCTCAAGGCAAGTACCTCCATTAGGTATGCATGCAACTTTCAAAAGATCCTCTGCCCAGTGCTGGCAGCTTGATGATCGGACTATACAACGTTCAAGTACTCCGCGTTTGCCTACCAGCTATCCTATTTACAATTTGGCTGTAACTCAATCGTTCAAATTCTGACCTTTCGGAGGCTTTGTCTCCAGCCCCAAATCTATTGTTTTCTCCAAGTCCGACCTAGTCTGCAGTCACAATTCTCCTTATAAAAACTCCTGATTTTGAGCATTTCCTTGGATTGCTCCTGAGTTCCAGACCGCCTTGCTGCCGCATGGCTTGGCGAGCTTCCCCTCAGCTCCACATGCTGAGATACATCGAACCCCAGCATTGCTCTCCATCTTCTTCCGGGCTTCAGGAACAGGTTTCGTACCACCCAAATCAACTATCCCTCTGAAAATCCCGCTATCTTACTCACACCTTTATTTTCCTTAGTTATCTGTGTGCGTGTGTTGCTTACATTGTGTGCCTGTCTTTAGTAAAGATCATACATTGCTTTCAAACTGGTCTGCTTCTTGACTCGGGCTGACCCCGTAAACACTGGGTTACAAGATTCCGCTGCGTTACCCTGCCTCTTGTTTTGCCATCCAGTGCTCTTGACTAATTTCTCCAGTTTGTGTAATTGCAAGGTTATTTAGGTGTCCCTCCCGGGACCCCCAGAAAACAGGGTAACACTACTCTAAATGAATTCAAGTCTCCAGGATCAGATAAAAGGTATCAGAAGAACTGGCAGAAACAATCTCAAAACCCCTGGAAATAATCTTTGTGAATTCCTAGAGAAAGGGAGAAGTTCCAGCAGACTGGTGGAGGGTGAATATTGCCCCCATCTCCAAAAAAGAAGGGGGAGAGGACTCAAACAATTACTGCCCAGTCAGCCTGACATCAATACCATGCAAGATTCTAGCTCATTAAACAGACAGTCTGTACGCACTTAGAAAGGAATGCCATGATGACCAAAAGTCAACACGGGTTTCTCAAAAACAAGTCATGCCAGACTAACCTCATTTCTCTCTTTTTTGATATAGTTACTAGCTTGGTATGTGAAGGGAATGCTCTGGACATAGGCCCTTTCCACCTCACCTTTTCTCAGTGCTGGGGTGCGGTGCTCATGCGAGCAGCCTCCGGAGAGAGGCTGTCATGTCTGGGGTCCTTGGGCTTTGCACGAGCTTCCTGCTCACATGAGAGTCCTGCCTCTTCCTTTTGTAGTGCAGCCTGGGACCTTCCCAGGCTGCACTGGACAGGAAGCGTGACTCGCCCAGCTTCCGAGGCTCCGCACACAAAGTAAGTGCGTGCGGGGCCCCAGAGTGATGCGTGACTGCGCATCATTTTTGGCTTAAAGCAGAAAATGAAAAAATGTGTGCGTAGTCCCTGTCAGGCCCTGGAGCGTCACGCAAATGTGAGTGCATTGTGTGGATTGCTCCTCACATTTGCACGCCGCTCGAGGGGCCCTTTCACATCAAAAATGCCATGTGAAAAGGGCCACAGTGTATCTTGACTTTGGTAAGGCCTTTGACAATGTTCCCTATGATATCATGGGGAAACAAGCTAGTAAAATGTGCAAACAAGTTAGTAAAATGTGGGCTCGATAATGCTTCTCTTAGGTGGATTTATAATTGATTGACTGACCAAACCCAAAGGATGCTCCCAAATGGCTTCTCTTCATCCAACAAAGAAGTGACTAGTGGGGTGCCATAGGGTTCTGTCCTGGGCCCAGTGCTATTCAACATCTTTATCAATGATTTGGATGAGGGAATAGAGTTCATTCTTTAAAAATTTGCAGATGACACCGAATTAGGAGGCGTACCTAACACCTCAGAGGACAGGATCCAAATGATCGTAACAGATAATTGAATTGGGCCAAAATTAACAAAATGAATTTCATGAAGAAGAATTGTATGGTACAACACTTGGGCAGCAAAAATGAAATGCACAGATATAAATTGAGTAACAACTGGCTTGACCATAGTACATGTGAAAGGGATCTAAGGGTTTTAGTAGACCACAAACTGAATATGAGTCAGCATGGGTGATGCAGCAGCCAAAAAAGCCAACGTGATTCTGGGTTGCATCAGTAGGGAAATGATAGTGCCACTCTACTCTGCTTTGGTCAGACTCCAGCTGGAATACTGTGCCCAGTTGTGAGCACTACAATTCAGGAAGGGTATTGACAAGCGGGAACATGTCCAGCGGAGAGTGACCAAAATGGTAGAAGGATTGGGAACCATGCCCTATGAGGAGTTGCTTAGGGAGCTGCGTATGTTTAACCTGGAGAAGAGGAGGTCAAGAGGCAACATGATAGCTGTGTTTAAGTATTTGAAGGAATGTCTTATGGAGGCTGGAGCAAGCCTGTTTTCTGGTGCTTCAGAGATAAATGTTTCAAACTTCAGAAATAAAGATTCCATCTAAATATTAGGAAGAACTTTCTGATGGTAAGAGCAGTTTGACAGTGGAATATGCTGCCTTGGAGTTTGGTGGAGTATCCTTCTTTGGAAGTTTTTAAATAGAGATTGGATAGCTGTCTGTTGGGAATGTTTTGATGGTATATTCCTGCATGGCAGGGGTTGGACACGATGACCCTTCTGGTCTCTTCCAACTCTAAGATTCTGTGATTCTAGACTCTGTATCAGAGTTGGCATCACAGGTGTCATGCCTCATTTCCAGGATCCAGGAGCAAATGCTAACACAGACAGGGACCTTTCCTAGCAGCCAAGACGTATAGACATGAATCCAACAATACCTTCTACAGCCCAGCATAGATGAGAAAGGGAGGGGGCATGATGATCAGAGTGCTTATCGTGGCAAAACTGATTAATTAGGCAACAGCTGGGGGAGGGTGCCAGCCCTTAAATATCATTGACTTGGCATGAAGGAGTCTGTAGCTGTCACTTGACCTCTCTGGAAGCAACATGTTCCTCTTTCGACTCCTGGTTTGTGTTCCTCAAGAACACTGACCCATACTTTGTTCACTGTCAATGCTACTGGATATGTCCTTGTTCTGGCACCTTGGCCTTATTGCTGACCTGAACTGTTGGGACTGAATGGTAATTACCTGACTTCCCTAATAGTTCTTTAAACAGGAGGTGGATGGGCAACTTTCAGGATTTCTCTCCAGAGCCAGCACTATGTGCAAGTGTGATTTCATAACAGTTTTTCGGTTTGGCCCAGTGGGTGGTTAAACCTGAAGGAAGGGACTGTATTTGCTGGTTGAGTTCTGAAGGAGGGGAAGAATTGGGGACAAGTTTCAGAGGTCAGGGCTAAAGGAGTAGGCCCTTCTCACTTTGAATAAGGTAGTGGTATTTTCAATTGTGCATTTGGGAGAGAACAAAAGGATAAATTCTTTGCAGTGTAATTTCTATTTTACATTTGCTTCTATTTTTTTTTATTTAGGGCTTTAAAATTTGCATCTAAATGAGAAGCACAGGCAGAAGAGCCTTGCAGTCATGTTCTGCACTGGTATCTTGTTGGATACTTGCAACTTTTGGGATAGTGCATATGTGTCAAATTTAATATACAATTCATTGTATTGTGGTTAAAAATATACACTGGAACTTTAACTGTGATTGTGTTTGCAAAATTCAATTATAGTTGGCTACCTAGAACACAGAAAGAGGTACATAAGCATGTATATATAGATTCTATATTATGTATATCGTTTGGCAGCATGCCTTTATCTTGCTGCTTGGAATACAGAGTAACATATGTCGATTCTCCAAGACTCGCAGGTGAGCATTTCTGCATGGTTCTGTTGAACCCAGAATCTAATTTGCAAGTTGAGCTCCCTTGAGCTGATTTAATATCATGATTTAATATAATCTCTGACAGAGGTATGCCACATCTACTAGGCTGTGAGGGAAAAAAAATCTTCTTTGCTTAACAGCAACGTAATGATACTTCTTTCCAGGAATAACTCACCTATGTATTCAAGCAGCACAGCGAGTCTCCTTCACACTGACAGAACTGACAGGTAACTCCTCCAAGATCCCCTTTGCCCTTGCCTCTTTTCAAAAGGACTGACAGTTGCAGGCAGAGGATTGTCTGCAGGCAGGGGGAAACATACAAGGTAGATAAATCAGCAAAACTGAATGGACACAAGACTCCTAAAAAGAGAAAGAAAAGCTAAAGCAGTGGGGAGTGGATAGCCTAAGAGCTACAGCCAGGAAAGGTCTGCAGCAGAAACATCTTGGAAATGACAACAAGGCTTTAAAAGCACAAAATTATTAGCATTCGTAGTTCTAACATTATTAATATGGCACCATCAACAGGCATGGTTCTTTACACAGCAGCAACACAAAGATTTTTCTTCCAAAAAGCTTACAACATAAAATCTAAGAGAAGAATGGTGAGAGAGGGAAGAATGAAACAAAACTGAGTTGGAAGGGTCTTCTGGTCCAGCCATTCTCAATGGGAGCTATATGGCCCCCCAAGGGGGTCCTGGCACATTTGAAGGGGGTGATAGACTGAGAAGGGGAGCCCCCTTCTTCGGTAACTGAACTGATAAAATACCCAAGCAGCAACTGTAATTGGAGTCCACAGTTTCCCTTCTATTTATAATATCTTCTCAACACATTGTTTGACAGTTTCCTTGACACAATTCAAGAATACAATTGATATTGCGACAGGAGGTGACCTCCAGCTGTCATTTTCTAATTTGGAGCCTGATAACATGAAACTTGCAGAAAAGCACCAAGCTCAAGGATCACATTAGGCCTAATAGATGTTTAATTTTGTAAGTCTTTTTTGAAGTTTTGTGTAATATGTCAGAACATTCAAGTTTTCTTGGTGCTCAGTAATAAATGATTTTCTGTCTATCCATTCATGTTGTATCTCTGTTTGACAGAGAACCTGAGAAGAGCTCCTAAGGGGGCCTGGGCCGCGAAACAGCTGAGAATGGCTGTTCTAATCCAACTGAGTTAGTTCATGTTCTGCAGTGTAGGTTGCAGCTGTAGCAACTCCAGCAGGCAGATTGTGAAGCAGGGATGAGTGAGATTTTTGTTTCCTTTTTAATAAGCATATTCCACATATGCAAATTTATTCGTATTTGAGGTGGAAAGAATTATTTTTTTTATGGAAACTGACAGATTTGGCCGCCCAAGAACTGAAGCCCTTTTTGCACCTTACCTTTTCCTGGTGCTGGGCTGCGCGGTTCGCATAAGAAGACTTCATAGAAACACTGTCGCATCCCTCCTGCTTGGGCTCCACAGCTGTTTCCTGGTCGTGTGAGCACCCCGCCTCTTCCGTTCGCAGTGCAGCCTGGGACCTCCCAGGCTGCACTGAGGAGAGGACACGCAACCGGCCCGGCTTCCAAGGCTCCGCACACAAGGTAAGTGTGCGCAGGCCCCCGGAGCGATGTGCCACTGTGCAACATTTTCAGCTTTCAGCTGAAAGTGAAAAAATGCGCGTGCGGTCTGCGTCAGGCCCTTGAGGGTCACACAAATGTGAGTGCGTCATATGGACAGCTCCTTCCCTTCACTTCAGAAATGCTGTGTGAAAAGGGCCTGAGTGTTTTATCATACCCTCTAACACTTCACATATGGAAATGTGAACTGTTGTGCAGCCAAGCACCGACAGAAATTCTTCATAAGGAAGAAGACACAAGCTACAAGAGGCTGAAGTTTGCTTTTGCCTTATAGGGTAGCTATAAGTCAGAAATGACTTGCAGGCACACAACAACAAGGTTTTTAGACCCATCTCTCCTCTTCTCATTACTTAGTTAACTGACTGCAAACTGATTTTGCACATTGAATTCAGTTTGCATCGACTGAAGGAAGCTGAGGACAAAGGGGGAAAGTGGCAGTGAGATAACTAGGACATTTTAAGCCAGTTGAAGTGGGATAATAGAAGATTAATCAGGATTGTCCCTGTCAGAGTGAGACAACTGGAGGATATGCTTAATTCCAAAGAGCATGGAGCTGAATCCCTATGAACTCAATCACATTAATGCTGAATTGGGATTTTTATTTCCTTTTTCTTGAGAGGCTTCCCATCTTTAACATCTATAAGGCAGGCAGGCAGGCAGGCACACACAACTTGGACCATTTCCACACGAGTCTGTTATAGCGCGATGATTCCACTTTCAAATTCTGGCCGGCCCCTCCTGAAACTGCAAACCCCAGGATTCCATAGGAGGTTGAAAGTAGAATCATCGCGCTATAACAGACACGTGCAGAAATGGCCTTGTTCTTTACCATGCTGAGGCTAACTTTAAATTGTGGATTTGGCTGATTGAAATGCACAGTGATGTAACTTCAGTTCATTTTTGAAGGCTTTACTGAAGCTTGCAGACTTCATATTTAGAACAAAAGAATAGGAAGCAAAAAACAACAGCTTTGCTCATTGCTAATTTCCATTCTCTGCTTAAATACTGTATGTACTCCTGTATAGGTTGACCTCATGCGTAAGTTGAGGGCACCACTCTACTCAGAACAGGGGATAGTTCCTTTTTTGAAGAGAGTGGCAAAAAGTGAGAGCTTAGTCTGTCCCAGGAGACCCTAAAAGAAGCACTGCTCCCCTCTACTCCCTCAGCTCTCCTTTGAGGGGAAGGCCAGAAGTGGTGCCACAGTGGAGAGAGTATAGGGGGTCAATGTTTCTTTTAGGTTCTCCTGGAACAGACTAAGCTCTCCCCTTCTGTCACCCTACTCAAACAAGGGGATGGTTTCTTTCTGGATAGGAGTTAAGGTACAATACTTAGGCCATTTCTGCTCTAGATGGTTATAGTGCTATTATTCCATTTTCAATGTCCTATGGAATCCTGGGGTTTGCAGTTTAGGGAGGGGCCTTTGCAAACCCCAGGATTCCATAGGATGTTGAAGGTGGAATAATAGCACTATAACAGTCTAGCGTGGAAATGGCCTTACACTGACCTGAGGATAAGTCAATCCAGTTTTTTGTTTGTTTGTTTTTACTAAGGTTTTTAGACTTATACATGAGTATATGCAGTACCTCCAGCACAAGTGAGCTTGCCTCCCAAGGTAGTAGCTCTGCCACTGAAGTTTCTCTTAACATTGAGCCAAAATGGTTTTTCAGAAATTTCTGTCAGGTGGTTGTTATCTTGCCCTGTGCAACAACAGAGAAGAAAGAAGATGGAAGACACTCTTCTGACTAGTTTGCCAATTAAAGTTGACAGGAAAGGCAACAGAAGATGAGGGAATGATCCTGGGATGATCTTTATTTGTCTGAAAGATTTGCAATGGTACTCTCTCATACTTTCCAGTTGTCCTGATTTGATAGACAGAATCCCAATTGTTCTGTTGTTCCACCTTTTAAGCTGCTTTTAAAATATCCATGTCCTCTCACTTTGTCCTCTGCCAGCTTCAATTGCTGCCAACTACTCAGCAAGGGAGAGGGAGGAGAAGGGAGCAGGGCATGGGGTCCTACCCTTCCCTGTAGATTCAGGCCAAAACAAACAGCTGCAGCCTCTTTGAGCTTGAGTCTTCTTCCTCATTAACAACTTTTGCCATCTTGACCATAAGATGTTGCCAGGCAGTATGTGTCCCAGACTTCATCTGTGACACGTTGGAGTCTATGCTCTCCTACGCTATTTACATGACTAAGTGGCTACTGTGCTCTCTGATCCTGTCAGTACATGGGAAGGGGAAGGGTTGGAAGAGAGTCTTCCATTGTGAAATGGAACAGATAAGGCTTGTTTAAATCCCTTGTGTCTGGGCAAAGATCATAAAGGCGGTAAGAAAGACTCCCACTTAGTTCATTAAGCTCTGTGCCTTTAATTCCATTATGGATATAATAGAGCTAGTAATCGCCCCTTTCGCTTTCCCTCTGTCTATTTAACAACAACAAAATTTGATCCTGAAAGGACTCTGGGAGTATTGACTGAAGGGAGCTAAGCTTCCTTCCCACAGCAGCCATTGTTTTTGTGCTTATGGCTTATTTAACGGCAGCCTTTTCAAGGCCAGAGGCATTATATAGCTTCTCAGAGCCACAGTCACTGTTATGATAACCTGTGCTTTTTGTACTACAAAGCAAAGAGATGAAATAAATGATTCTGTATTAACAGTGTCCAGTATCGATTCCTTCCAAGCTCAAATGGAACTGGACATATAATCCTTGTACAGTGCCAAGCCAAGGACTAGTTGAAGACATTTAAATCCTTGAGGCAAATTGTTATCCCTCCCCTCTTGTACTCCATGTATAGAAGTTGATGGGATTGTTTAACTTGTGCCAACCCTATCATGGGGTTTCCTGGCAATATTTTTTCAGCAGAGGTTTGTCTTTGTCTTCCTCTGTAGCTAAGAGACCCCTTAGTGGGCTTCTATGGCTGAACAAAGTTTCAAAGCTTGGTTTCCCAAACTCCTGTTCAAATCACTACGCCACACTGGCTCTCTCATGGAAACTTATTTTAGGATTGGTGATAGGACAGCATCTTCTACCACACTTCAGGGCAGCAGGCCAGTTTAATGGCTGCAGCACAAGCCAGGTGCCACACACAGCCCAGTCTACCAACTGAGGTGAAATGGCTTCCAGGCTCACAAGGAACACCTGGGGCTGCTTCTTCGTCACCACCAGCGTCTGACGTTTGAAGCGGTCTCCCGACTCTGTCTAACGGTTCTGTTCAGAAACTTCCGCAGGCCCAAAATGCTGTGGTCAGACTGCTGACTGGAGCTGGTTACAGAGGATACATCATTCCCATATTGCAACAACTTCACTGCCTACTGATCTGCTTCTAGGCACAAGTCAAAGTGCTGGTCATTACTTTTAAAACCTTACATGGCTTGGGTCCAGACTATCTGAAAAACAATATTGTCTTCTATGAGTCCGCCTGACTCTTAAAATCTTTTGGGGAAACATTTTTCTCTGTCCTGGTACCACCACTGGTGTCTTTGAAGACAACAGAAAGACAGATGTTACTCCACTGGAAAAACCGTAGCCTGGGGCCTACAATTTTGATATTAAAATATGATTCAATGTGCCTGAGAGGTCACCCGGATGGGCACGTAGGCAGCAATGGTCAAAGTTTGAAAACCAGGTCAGGCCAGTAAAATCCCCAGTCACGTAGCCCCAGGAGACCTCAAGCTGTGCAAACCCACAATAAACAAAGGGTCGTCAGCCCCTGAGAAGATGACTTGAGGGGATTAGCATGTTTGCCTCAAGTTGAGCAAATATCCCATCAGGTAAGGACCAGAAGTCACATCACAAAACACAGCCGAAGATCCTGAGACTTTGGCAACACCTTGCAACCCCATCACACAAAGGAAATTACCAGTGTGGAGCTTCTTGCCCACTGCAATACCCATTGGTCTCCCCAGGAAAGGATTAGCCCTCCAGGTACATTTTCCCCTACAAATAGTCCCAGTTTTTGAGCAGTTCTTTGGATCATTCCCAGTCATCTCAGCAGACCATTGCTCCATCCATTGAGTGATCCCCTCAGCCCTCTCCATGCTGAGCCCCACTTCTCTGCTGTTTTTCCCGGACCAAGGACTTCAGGACAAAGGTGCAGTATCACTCCAGCTACACCCCTTCAATATTCCCCTATGCAGTTTCCTCTCTTTTGCTTCTTAATAGGTCTTGAGTGAGTGTGTGAGTGATTGCGTTGCTGCGTGAGACTTTCCTTCAATAAAATCATTTATTGGACATTTTTGTTTGGTTTTTGGCTAGGCCTGACCCTGTAAAAACTGGGTAAAAGACCCGGGTAGGTTACCCTGCCTCTCGCATTGCTATTGCTTGTGCTCTGGCTAGTTTCCATTCCCCATCACATGGAGCACACTGAGGTGTCACCCAAGGGACCCCAGAAATCAGGGTAACATAGAGCTTTCTCCATGGCTGCTCCTAACTTGTGGAATTCTCTTCCATGGGAGACCCAGGCCATTTCCGCACTACACTCTTATAACGTGATTATTCTACTTTCAACATCCTATGGAATCCTGGGGTTTGCAGTCTAGGCAGCAGTTGACTAAACTGCAAACCTCAGGATTCCATAGGGTGTTGAAAGTGGAATAATCACGCTATAAGAGTGTAGGGCAGAAATGGCCTCAGTTGGCCTCGCTCTACTCTCTTTCCACCAACAGGCAAAGAACTTTAGGAAGGATGTTGGCTCTTCACTTACTGTGGGAGAAGGATCTTTTTAATGATGTATATTATGTTTTTATCTTTTTACTATGTTTTACTATTTTTTAATTGAAATGTAGTGTTTTAGTGATGTTTATTTATTGCTTTTTTTTTTTAAATCAAGTAGGTTTAGTGTTTTGATCATTGGACTATGACCCTGGAAGTCAGGGTTTGTTTCCCCACTCAGCTATGGAAGCCCACCGACCTTGGGCACATCACACACCCTTATTCCAAAAAAACCCCTGTGATGGGGTCACCTCAGGGTGCCATAAGTCAGAAATGATTTGAAGGCACACAACAACAAGAAGGCTTTCAGCATATGTTGTTTTTAACTTGGTGTAACCCACCTGTCAGCCCATCCTGGGAGGATGGAGGGAAATAAAGAAACAAACAAATAAATAAATAAAGATAGGGCCAAACTTAATCAAACCATCAGGGTGAGCTACAGGACCCTCATCAAACTCTTCCCCAGCGGGTCACTTTCACATTGTCAAAAAAGGGGGGAAAAAACCCCTCATGGCCAAAAAGAGTAGCAAAAGATTTCACATTGTAACATAGGTATGTGTTGATTTATGTACTGAAATGTTTTGAAATGACCACCATTTAAACCGCTACAGTACAGGTCCCACTGAGGAGAGGGAGGGAAATGCTACGAGATGACCCAAGTGTCTGCTCAGTCTCCTTTAAGGTATCTGCTCTTCCTTTTCATGGATTTTGGTCAACTCAAATGTCACCCAAAGTGTGCAAGTATTCAAGAGCTCCAAAGGTCTTTGTCAGACAAGTTGTGATAAGTAGAATGTTAAGGGAGGGGGAAGAACTTACTTAACCTGCAGAAGTTGCCCCCACCCTGGCTCCACCAGGTGCCTTGTTTTTGGCTTGTATAGAAAATCATTTGGGACTCAGCACCTTTTCAGTGAGAGCCAGCATGGTTGTAGTGGTTTGAGTGTTGGACTGTGACCTTGGAGATTAGGATTTGATTCCCCGATTGGCCATGGAAGCCTGCTGGGTGATCTTGGGTGTGTCGTACATTCTCAGCCCCCAGAAAACCCATGATAGGTTTGTCTTAGGGTCACTATAAGCCAGAAATACTTGAAGGCACACAGCAGCAGCTGCAAAAACAACAGCAACAGGTTTTTAAGCAAAGGCTAGATGGCCATCTGTTGGGAGTGCTTTAATGTAGGTTCCTGCATGGCAGGGTGTTGGACTGGATGGCCCCTGTGGTCTTTTCCAACTCTATGATCCTGAGATTCTAACACAACACCTTTTCAAACATTACTACTTGCATTATCCCACGGTATTTTGAACTTTATTTTCAGGTAAGAAGAGGGCCCATAAGATCTTCTATGTGGTAATGAATCTACCCTGTAAATGACTTACTCTAAGACCCTTTCCGCACGTTACCTTATCGCGGAGGTAGGGGGTGCCATTCGCGGAAGCAGGCTCTTGCGCGAGGCGCTCTCTTTGCTGCTCCTTCATCCTGCAGCTGGCTTCCTGGTTGTGCGACTGTCACGCGAGCGCCCCGCCCCTTCCTTCCGCAGTGCAGTCTGGGAGCTGTAGGCTGCGCTGGGGGAGGAAGCACAACCAGCGCACCTGGGACAACGTACCGCAGGGCAGGTAAGTGCGTGTGGGTCCTGGGAGCCTTGCGTGACTGCACAGCATTTTCTACTTGAAGCCGAAAATAACAAAATGCGTGCGCGGTTCGCTTTAGGCTCGTGAGCGTCGTGTAAATGGGAGTGCGTCGTATGGACCACCACTCCCATTTACGCAATGATCAAGGGGCCCTCTCGCAAAAGAAACTGCGTGCGAAAAGGGCCCAAGTTAAGACTTCTTATTTTCATATTCTTATTCTTATTATTTGCTTTAGGAGAGCCTTATGAAAATAGCGTAGCTCCTATTTTCATACCCTCTAACATTTTACAAATGAAAAACAGGATACGTGGGGCCAACTAACATCAGAAGTATCAAGATGGCAAAAGTGATTAAGGAGAAAGAATACACAAGCTAAGAGAGGCTGCAGCAGTTTGCCTTTGCCTGGCCCTACTAGGAAGGGCAAGAGTCTGCCCACTCCTCTTCCCCGTGCTGAGTTAATTGAGTATGGACTAGTTCTGCACTTTAAACTAGGCTTCCAGCAGTTGAAGAAAGCTGAGGACAAAGGGGGAACAGAGAAAAGGAAAGAGAAACTGGGACATTTTAAAAGCAGCCAAGAAAGTGGGACAGCAGAGGATTAATCTGGACTGTCCCTGGCAAATCAGGACAGTTGGAGAATATGCTGTCTCAAGTCAGTCCCTGAAGCAAGCCGGACTCGTTATTCAACAGGTGATTCTGTGGGTCTGCTCTATTTAGGACTAATCCTCAGGATTCAGGCCCTTACTTCCCTGGTACTAAATCCACTGTGAGAGTGAGCACCTTGTTTTTAAGTGTATTGTGCTTCCTGAAGGAGTGCAATTCACCTTAAAAACCAGGTACAGACCTCTGGACATCTTCTTTCAATAACATAAACATTGACTTTGTTGTCACCAAAGCTGTAGCAGATTTCATGATGGCTACAAGAGTGAGGTATAGCTATGAGGTGTTCTGGGAAAAAGGTCCACAGTGACACCTTAGCCCCTGAAAATTCCCCATCACTGACTCAAACCACAGACCTATATAAGCCAGTAGACCAGTAAAAGGCAGCTCTCTCTCTCTCCCCCTCTCTCTCTCTCTGTCGTCGTCTTTGTGTATGCATGTATATTCATTGTGGGCAAGTAGAGATCATTGTTCAAAACTTGGCTAGTTAAAACAATAAGCCACAACACAATGGGAGAACTACAGAATCCTGTAATACCAACCCTCTGTTTCCTCAACTCCTTCCCCTCCCCAGATCCCAGTAACAAGCTGAACAAAAGCTGTGGGATAAAGCAAGAGGAGCATCATTATAAAGAGGGATAAACATTTCCACAGCTGTTTTAGAGAATTGCATTAGGCCATTTCCAAGAGTCCCTCTGGGTATAAGCAGAAAGATTTTCCTCCTTTTCCTTTCATTTCGTTTTCATGTGTTTAACAAAATAAAAGCTAAGGAGAAAAAAAAAGTCTCAAACAATTACTGTTCCTTTCAGCACAGGCAGCCACTTTGCTATCATGGGATATTTAAATCTCTGCAAACAACAGTGTTTGTGATCAAAGTCAATCCTTTCTATTATCCCTTTCTTCCCTTTCTCTGCACTGCAATTCATAAATGCTAGGAGGCCTGAAACTCCTGGCAAGGCAGGGGAGAGGAAGGACTACACAATGGACCATACAATGGATCAGAATTAAACAAAGTTGCCATTAAACAACATTAGCAACCTGAAATTGCTGCTCAAACAATGAGAGCGCTTGACCAGCACTTTGAATTTTGTTTCTGCAACAATGAAAGAAACACATGCTTGCCTTGAAAATATGGCTCAGGAATATGGGATGTTCAGTTCAATTTCCACACTAGTGCTTGGCACTGCTGGCACTTTTTAAAAAATCCCCCCCTCTTGTAGGTTTTGTAAACCGGATGTAGCAGTACCTGCAGCTGCTAAAGATCTTCTCCAGCTCTGAGGAACTTGTGGCCCTCTCGATATTGCTGGACTCTTATTCCCATAAGCTCTACTTAGCCCTGCCAATGGTGAGAGATGATGGAAATAGCAGTTCATCAGCATCAACTTTACATTGCCACTGTTTCTCAGATGTAAGGTAATATAACTGTTTCTTAGGGTGGGCTGCAATTCAGCCACACAAGCGAAGAAATACACTTGCTCATTTAGATATATGAATACAAATTTAGAAAGAAATATAATTTAAATAGAAATACTGTAACAAGGAAGATGAGGACAAGATGACCAGTGTGCTCTTCAGCCTCCAGCTGTTGATGAGCAAATTCAAGGTCTCTGCTCTGCATTCATATTGTTCAATATCTTTAAATTAAACTTACAATGAACAACCCTTCCCATAGAAGATGTCTTCAAATAAAGGGCAATTTTCCATGAAGAAAGAGACAGGATACTTTGCTGCATTTTTCTTTGCACCAAGAAAAGGCATGTTCTGCAGCTTGATGGGACATTCGTGGCTCCCCAAGATGCTGGGGAGTTGCACAACACCACTGTGGTTGCCATTTTGAATGATTTTGGATTATTTTGGATGACTAGAAATGACACACTGTTATTCCTGAGTGCTGCTGAGGGGCATTAGGGACTCTTTTCTTGCTCTTTTGGGGGTTAGTTCTCCAATCAGTGTTTTAAAATAGAATCTGGTCAACTGGGGGGGGGGGGTTAGTTGAATGAAAACTAACTTTTTGGCTAATTTTTGAAAGGGTGGGGGTTTAGAAGGAAGAGGGAACATCATTTGTCATCCCCAACTCTGCTTTATGCTGACTGTTGACTGTTACAATGTGCTGTATGATAGGATCACCTCCTGCAGTCCATTCTAAAAGTCAGTGGGCACCAGCGATATATTTAAGTCCTTTACTCCAAGTCTCAAGTCAAGTCCCAAGTCTCTACCTTCAAGTCTCAAGTCAAGTCTCAGGTCCTTAAAGATACTTTCAAGTCAAGTCTCAAGTCTGGAAGCCAACTTTATACCCCAACCAAAATTCCAGAATTATTAGACAGATATAAATAAATAAATTAGGGATGGGCCAACCAAATCCTCAAATCCTGGGCAAGGATTTGAGATTCTTGAATTCGAATCCCTGTGCCAAAATAGGCAAACCAAATCTTTTGAATCCACCAACCAAATAGTTTGTTGGAGATCCGGATGCCTGAAAATCTGGGAGACCAGACGTACAAGGGGAGATGGCAAGTAGGTGATTTTTTCCCTTAGAGTAATAATGGCCTTTGCTAACAATTTCAGGAATTACATCTGGGGTTGTATTCTAAGATATTTAAACTGAACATCTCATATTTAAGTTCAGCACTTGACTGGAAGTTACAGGCTTGAGATTCCAAGGACAGATGAAAGATTCTTTTGCATAGCTCCCTTACAACTCTCTTTCAGACACAGTTCTGGGGTTTGTAGTTTTTCAAGGTAGTTTTATAAGCCTTCTCTGCCAAAGTGTGCTAGAGCATCATCAACCACAAACCCCAGGATGCCAGAAGGAGCTATGCAAAGAAAATCCAGTTTTGACCTGGATTATCCCTGTACTGTAGAATGTAGCCCTGTTTACCTAGGCAGGACAATGTGGGATTAATCCACCTTTTCCCGCCTGTGTACAAAGGGCCTTCATGTCATTTTCAATCTGGGGACATCCTGAGGCAAAACTATGACAATTGTCCTAGCCAGATTCCTTCAGAGGGAGGTTTGCCTTTGCCTAGGCTTTTGCTAAGGCTGAGAGTGTGTGTCTTGCCCAAGATTATCCTTCTTTCCCTTGCTTTTTAAATGCTTTTTAAAAAAAGGATTCAAACGTTTTGAGATTTGTGAGATTCTTGGATTCCCAGAACCTTCCAGGGATCTGGATCTGGATTCTGAAAATTCTAGATTCATCCCATCCCTAAAATAAATTCAGTTTTAACAATTTAAGCAGAGTTGGTTCTCTACGTTTGCAATTTTGCCATCTACAGCTTTGGAAGTGGGGAATAGGATCCTATCTTGCTTCTCATTACTGAAGCTTCAAAAGCTTTAGAAGGAAGGATCCTTCTTCCTCAAGCCCGATGCCTAACACATTTGCTGTTCCCTTCTGAGAAATGCACCCTGCACTCTAGGGGCAAGTCTTGTCTTTTGCTCTTAGAGAACATTTTAGAAGGCTCCTCTGACATGCAGTGGGGACAGGCTGCTGAGCAGACCTCAAGCCTGCCTCAAGCCCATTGCCTAACCTGTTTGCTATTCCCCTCTGAGAAATGCACCCATGCTTTAGGCTTGAGAGAGATTGTCATGTGACTAGTAGGCAAAACGAGATGGAGGCGTTGTTCAAAGTCGTAAGGTTTCTGGATGAATGCATTATGTTACTGACCGAAGGGCATCAAGTCAGTCATGAAAAATACACAAGTCTCAATTTGAGTCGAATCAGTGCATCGCTTATGGCCGAGTCGAGTCACTGAAGCGACTTAAGTCTGACTTGAGTCCGAGTCTATCGACTTGAGTCTACATCACCGATGGGCACATAGCATGAGGTAGGGTTTTCATGGTTTGCCAAAACATCTGGAGACCATTCATGTTACGGGCCAGTCCAAAACCTCTGCAGGAAATCAGGTTAACTACCACAGATTCTTATGGATTTGTTATGGAGCTAACATCTGTGCTGTGCCACATTAATCTATTTAAAAACCAAACTAATGGATGCATGCCCTTCTGACTAAAATGAACTTTCGTACATATGTTTTTTTTTTAACTTTTTCAGTTTGTTTTAACTTGTTAAACTGTTTCAAATATTTTTGACTGCTAATACTACTCTTTACTGTTTTACATTTTAGGTTGTTTTAAAATGAGGGGTGGGAAAACTCTGCCCTAGGGCAGTTTTTGTGGTCCCTAGGTCCCACAGGGATCTTTTTTTTTTTTAGCAGAATGATCCCAATACTCTCTAGAATGTGGGGCATGTTCATCATATTTTTTGTCCTTCCAGGTATTTGAAGGCAAAACTGGATTTTATTTTAGTTTAGTTTGCAAGGGGGCGCAGTGGGAGGGGTGAAGCCCTTCATGGTCTCCTGGGTGGCTTCCACAGTTGTCCACTCTGTTTTAAATTGATTCTGAGTTATAGGGCAGGATGTAAGTACTTTAATTAATTAATGCACTTTCAATAATGTACTCATTATATATGTATTTCCCCCACTGACTAAAATGTTTGCATGTTTTTCAACTGTGAGTATTTCTAGCCATTTACAGTTTACAGCTGTATACAGGGTTTTGTGCATACAAAATATCCTGCAGGCCTCAAAATAATGAGAATTTCTGAGGCAAGGTAGATTTTGTCTTGCAATATCAGAGAGACTTGGAAGGTGCAAAAAAGAGGCAATTTAGTGAGAAACCTTGAAACTGCTGCAATTCTTTTCTAGCTCTAACCAGGATCCAATGTGTTTTAATTCCACAGCCTTTGCACCGGACAAAAAGAGCTGCTGCTGAAGCCATTTATTCTGAATAACGTGTTTCACTGATCTTCCGTACTTACAAATCATGTACAGCTATTTTTCAGCACACTTGATTCTTCTGAGGCAAGTTGGATGATCCCTTGAGGCATGAAATCCTCTGTGTTAAACCGAGGATAGTAATGTTCATTTCAATCATTTAGATTAAAGTAGTAGAAATGTCCTACGGGTTAGATGTTTTCTCACCAACAATGGTTCTATATTCTTGCTTGCTCAAGGCTCAAGCCTACTTAATGTGTTTTGCTTCAGAGAGCAACCTGTCCAACTTACTGGCTGTTCATAGGAAGGAAAGCAAAAATCTATCTTGATGAGACTTAACAGTGAAAGCTTGCCTAGACATAATCTGCTCAATCAAGTTGTTTCAGCGGAAATACATAGTTTGATCTTGGTTGTTATTGCAAAATTTGAGAGAAGGCAACAGATGAATAGAATGAGAAAATGCCAGCTTATTAATCAGGGAGTAAGCTTTGAACAGATGTTACAGATTAAGGCTTGCAGTGATTATGTCTTTTGTTTATGCAATAGCAGGTTGCTAGTTCCTCCAGTTCTCTTATGAAGGCTACAAGAAATTGTTCAAAACTCTACAGTTCTTATGTGAACATTCTTGCCAAATAAGTTTCTAGCTCTCATGCAAAAAATGGGAATGAATTTCTCAAGAAGTCAAGAAGAAAAGGCAAATTAGGGCATTGTGATAAATGCACTATAAGAATTCTACTCTTTTGCTTGTCCCAAACCACAACCACGTTCCGTTGTTACCCCACTGGCATACCCTATCCTGGCGACTATATATGTGATATCAGATATGCCCACCATCCCAGAGAGATTGCCCAAGTGGGCACATAGGCAAAGAGGTCAAACAACCAAAAACAGGTCAAGACCAGAAAAATCCCGTCACATAGCCCTAGGAGACCTTAGGCTATAGACATCCACATAAACAAACGATCCTCAGCCAAGTATAGCCAACTTGAGGGGATTAGTGTGTTTTCCCCAGGTTGAGCAACTTTGACTTTGGAAAATCCTATAAGGCGAGGTCCATCTACATAAATCAATAATGCAATCCTACTTGACTGCAACCATACTTGAAACAATACTGCAACCCACTTGCCATTGTATGGCATTCCTTCCTTTATTTTGGTCATTATTTTTCCCAGGAAAGGGCCTGCCCTCAAGGTACGTTCTGCTTTATAAGTAGTCCTAGTTTTTGAGGGTCTCTTCGGAGAACTCCCTGCCACGCTAGCAGACTGGCACTCTGTTAGTTGAGTGATCCCCTCAGCTGTCTCTTTGCTGAGCTCTGTTCTTCTCGCTGTTTCCCAGACAGAAGACTTCAGGATAGGTGCAGTATCACTGCCTCTACATTCCATTTGCTATATCCCCTATCCATTTTCCACCTCTTTTCCTTCTCAATAGGCCTTGTGTGCGCGAGTGAATGAGTGCATTGGTGCATGATACTATATTCATTTAATAAAATTCATTAATTTGATATAATTGTCTGGCTTTTTGCTTGGCCTGACCCCGTAAAGTTGGGTAAAAGATCCTGCTGGGTTACCCTTCCCCTCGTTTTGCTAATGCCAGTGCTCTGCTAATTTCCCCAACCTTTATAACTCGGAGCGAATCAAGGTGTCCCCCACAGGACTCCCAGAATTCAGAGTAACACTGTCCTCTCATCACCAGCCTCTGCTTGGTTACCTGCATATTTTTGCCTGTATAACTGCTCTGTTGGTACAGATGACACCATCCAGAAATGTTGTTTAGTGTAGTATCATCAGAGGAACTGTGATCACATAGCCTCAGTGTCACTTTAAAAGTATTCATAATGGTTGGCATGCCTATATGTTCTATGGGAAAGCTGCGGTTGACAAAGACTTTGTTCATCATTTTGTAAGAAAATCACTACTTAAAATATGGACTGACTACAAGAATAAGAACATCAGGCAACTACCTACATGGGTCTCCCCTCAAGAAGCTTTCTTTGGAAGATGGACCAATTCAGATAAATGGCTGTGTTATGATGACATATTAGAAAAGACAAATCTGAATTTTTTAAAGATGAAATCAAGAGAAAAATTGGAATCAGAAGGAACAAAATTAAACTGGTTCCCTTACTAACTGCTAACTGAGAGATTCCAGATGGACGTGAAAACTTATGGAATTGAAAACTTATGGAAACTTATGAAAACTTATGGAATAGAACAACTTATGGAATAGAACAAAAACTTATGGAATAGAACAAAAAGAGCAAGGAAGAATGTTGAAGTTATTGCGGGAAAACCCGCCTCATTTATTATCACGCTTATATCAGGAGATTTTAACTCAAGAAAGAGAAGAGGAGACAGTCAAAGCAGCAATGATATTGTGGGCTCAAAATGTTGGACATCCAATTCAATTAGAGCACTGGGAACAGAGCTGGCAAAGGACACAAAAATTTACTGCAGCCCAGAACCTAAAAGAGAACTATTATAAGCTTTTTCACAGATGGTACATGACACCAGAAAAATTAAAGAAGATATACAATACGGGAACAGGTCATTGTTGGAAGTGTCAGGAGAATGCTGGAACGCTTTTTCATATGTGGTGGTCATGTCCTAAGGCTAAAAAATATTGGAATGATATACACAATATGATATGTAAAATATTGAGGGTTCAAATGGATAAGAAACCTGAAATGTACTTATTAAATATGACACATATGTTAGATGGAACTGTAGCAAAGAAATATTGGAGAATAATGATGTATATGATTACGACAGCCCGTATTGAATATGCAAGGTTATGGAAAACTGAGCAGATACGTACAATAGAGCAATGGTGGGCAACTTTCATTGAAAATCGAAACGCAGATATAGTCTCTCAGAGATTAAAAGGAAAATCAGATGATGACATTAACAAAGAATGGCAAATCATTCTGAAAATGGGTTGGGTGTTGACAGGTAACAATTCTTAATTCATGGTAGCATGAACAGTTAGAAGTAAAAATCAGTGGAATATCATGGAACATGAAAAGTAGGGTAGAAAAGCAGGATCTAACTTGTATGTTAACAAATGTAATGCGAAGCATAATGTTGAAATGTCAATGAAATAACAGTATTGAAATCCAGAGAGGAGTGGAAGAAAGCTGTAACAGTTCGGTAAAATGTACAATGAGAAATGTTGTTTTATACGATGTAATCACAATAAAATTATTCAAAAAAGAAGTATTCATAATTACATGCCTGCTTACCTCTTTGTGTCTATCTGCCCAACTAATACCAAAATAACGCAGCAAGATCGTGCAAGTGTTACCCTAGAGAAGAAAATTCATTGGTTTAAGGCAGTGATTCCCAAACATTTGTTTTCCAGGTTTTTGGACTTCAGTTCCCAGAATTTCAGACTGTTGACCAAACTGACTGGGGCTTCTGGGTGTCAAAGTCCAAAACAACTGGAAGATCAACGGGTGGAATCTGGCATACCCTTCTGCCTCTTTGCTCCACCTGTCTGCCAGCCTCCAGCACCACTGCTCACCTGTTTCTTTTGCCTTCTGCTACTCACAGAATGCAGCCATCTTTTGTTGTTGATATTAGCTGTCAAGCTAACTTCAACTTGAATCAATGGCAGAACTCGAAGAGATCCCGTTATTAGCAATCCTGCTCAGGTCTTACTTACTCAGGCTTGTAACTTCTTTGAGTCAATCCACTTGTAATGTGGTCTTGAGCTTTCCCCCGTGTTATTTTCTTTCCCAGTGACTCATGTTTTCTCATGGTATGTCCAAAGTATGATAGCCTCAGTCCATAGGACAGTGAGGTATTTAAGTCTTCAACTCTAAGGCCATTTCCTCACTAGACTGTTATAACGCTATTATTCCACTTTCAACATCCTATGGAATCCTGGGGTTTGCAGTTTTGGGAGGGGCCAGCCAGTCCCTCCTGAAACTGCAAACCTCAGGATTCCATAGGATGTTGAAAGTGGAATAATAGCGCTATAACAATCTAGTGCGGAAATGGCCTAAGTTTCAAGTCCTTGAAGATACTTTCAAGTCAAGTCTCAAGTCTGGGAGCCAAATTTATACCTCAACCTGTATTTTAGAATTTCTGGACACAGTTAAATAAAGTCATTTTAAACAATCTAAATAGAGTCAGTGGATAATCAGGGAGGTCACTGGCCTGGCCCTGCTCCCTCTTTTTAGTAGAGCTAAGTGGGGCTGCATTTTAGACCCAGTCTAGTATTAGTCTCCCCTCAGAGGTAAAAAAGATCCCTGACTCCACCCTCTCACGTTGGCCCTCAGGAGGAAGCCACTGGATGGAGTCATGGTAATGCAAGTGGAGCGAGGTCTGCACCCCTTTCTGACTGAACACTCCCCCCTCAGCTCCCTTCCTTCTTGCTGGGTGGGGTTAATAACAACAAATTGAGGAAACTGTAACTGTAGAACCACAGGTGAGAGCAAGGCACTGCTGTACCATTCCATGGCGGTGGCAGGGTATGATCCAGCGCAACTCAGACGTAACTTTGAGAAACAACTTGAAGGCGGAGACCTAAGAAACTCTGTTTTGAGCATACAGACCTTCAGCATCAACTCAGCCTTCTGCTTCTTACCTTACTTCTAACATCTTACCTATGAGATCTGAAAAATTCAAATGCTGGAGAAGAGAAAAAGATAATTAGAGACCTGCTTCAGCGTCTTATCTCAGCATTTATGGATGGTGTGTATGTAGTAGGAGAGTGGAGGAACTACTAATGCTACAAACGCTGTGGAGAGGAGGTTACACTTGCAGTTAAATAAGTTGAGCCTGAACTTGATATATCTTCACCTCTGCCCTAGTTTTGCATCTAAAATCTCTAATTACCCAGGTCCTAAGTGGAAGGAAGGACTAAGGTGTAGGAATAACAGTTACACCATACGTAAGGAAGATTAACCACTTTCTAACAACTTTTAAACTGAAAAGGGCAAATTCCTCATTTTATTAGGTTCAAGTTCAAGGCTGTATGGATTTCTTTCTCTGAAGCTAAGTTTCTTAAGTTTCTTAAGGAGATATGCCTAGTTATTCCCCCGTGCTTCTCTAATAGTTTTAAGAATAGTTTGTACGCATTTGTTTTGCTATTTTAAAACAGTGTAACTATACTTTTAAAACTTACATGCTTGTTTTAAATTTGAACAGTACTTTTTTTTAAAGGTCAGGCTTGATTTGTACAAAATGTTGAACTACTGAACTGTTAGATTATCTCAAACCTGACAAACTTTAAATCAACATCCAAAGCTGAACTGATACGGCTGGGGAATGGTGGCTCTCACCAGAAGAAAGTGTAAACAATTGGGTCTGGACTTAACGTCTGAAGATGCTATTGCTATTGCTACTGTTACTACTACTACCACTTCAGTTAGTAACGATCATGATCAGTGTAAAATCACAGACTTTTTCCGTCCCAATTCCGGGAATTGTTCTGTCCCAGATTCTAAAACTGGGACACATGAGGTGGAGATTATGGACTGGTCATTAGGTCCTCACCATGTAATGAAAATAGCAGAAGGTAAAAACTTGGAAGATAGGCATTGCAGCTTGGCTGAAGAACTGGCTTTTGCAGCTGGTTCTTCACCAGTACCTAAAGCCCAGATTGATCATCCTGAAATTTTTCAGAGGAGTTTAGTTGATACTGTGACTCTGTTCACCTCAAATCACACCGATCATGTGAACTGCGAGTCTCTCTCCTCCGGAACAACTTTTTTAGCTGATGTGGACAAAGATTCAGACTTGGACCTATATCCTGACCCAAGTTTGGTAACTAAGTTGTTAGGTAGTCAACATAAACTGATCAGGGGCTTGTATAAGTGTTGGTCAGAGGACATCTCTTGTATTAAGAAGTTCCTATCTGAATGCAAGGACCTTCTTAATACTTTAACAAACCTACTGTTGGTAAAAATACAAGGAGAGGGCAAAATAACTCCTAGAAGTAATGGTGACATCACAACAAAATCTAAGTTCGATTTTTCCATTAAAAGTTTAAGTGAATCCACTGATCAAGGTATTTCAAATTCCTCTAACAAGGTAACTTGGCCAGTGGAACAAGGAAAATTTCATCTAGGAAACGAAAAAGCAAACCTGATATACACTCTAACAATAGGAACTCTAAAAGTAAAAACTCTAAGGTTTCTACTTGTACTAAAAAGAAAGATAAAAATATAAAAACCAAGCCCAGTAGCAAATCTGTCCCTAAAATGAAATTTGACAGTTTATTCAAAATACTAGAAAAAAAGGACAAGAATGTCAGGATGCCCTCTCTAAAACTTAACAATAATAACAAAGTAAACCTGGAAAGTCAAGAATTAGTAAGTATAGTACTAGAAACAAGTTTTCCATGTCTACAATCAGTCCCTGAAAATAGAGTAAAAACAGAAACTCAGGAATTAACATCACAGTTACAGCCTGGAAACAAGGTAGACTTTTTCAGCCGCAAAGTTCCATCATACATAAGTAACTCGAAACAACCCCAGATAATTAATTCCTTGCATTTACAATTAATCAGGCAGAATCTGGTGTTTATTAATTACCCAAAGCCAAAGGGCATGTTATCACAACAGGAGAGAAAAGCACATTTCTTGCGGCTTCTAACATCCTTTGGTATAACATCAATTGAAATGAAGTCTATACTAAAGGTAGAATATATTTTTTTCAACTACATCAATGCTAGAGCTGTTATTTCACTTACTTCATCTGATATTGCTGCAAGAATTTATAGAGTTAAGGAGAGATTTAAGAGTGGGGGAATGAGTATCACCAGGTACTTTAAAGACATGTCACCAATTATTTCCCTGAGTCACACAAAGAGACAGAGGGAAACTTTTTCATCCGCTCCCTTTAAAGATTCACCAGTTGGGGACTTGATAGATTTAAGTACCCCTGATAATTCTGTTACTACTGTTTGCTGACCTTCCTCTAAAAACGCTAACAAATTTGTAGCCCCACTAAGTCCTTCAGATATAAATAGTGCTACTTCTACTCTGTCTGAGGGTAGGGATGTTACTCATATAGAATTCCTACCAGAAGAATGAATGTTAATAGATAGTTTTGACGCTCTCCCAAAGCAGGACCAACAGCAGGCTCTGACAAGGCTTGCTTCTCTGATCAAAAATTTAAAGGATAAGTATTATCAGGATTTCAACACTTCATCAGTCAACAATAGTCTAGGTACCTCTCAAACAGAAGAGGAAGTACTGCCAGGGAGACCAGGTAAGGATAACAGAGGAACGGTAACAGGCTCAAAGACTGCAATAGTAAAATCAATTTAACTTAGTCAAAATGGTAATCTTTCTAAAATTGGAGACCACGATCAAAGTTTATACTCTCTCAGTTCATTTCATCGTGATTCCAATTTGTTAAATATTAAAGGCCACAACTACCTTGTACTGTCCCAACCAGATTTATGTAAGATAGGGCCACTAAATCCATCAAACTCTGGCAGACCAGGTCCAGGTTTGTTAACTCAACAGGCTCCAGTACGTAACCCCTGTGTTTATAGGAATTTCCAAGGGATGCTGGATGTAATATCAGAACTGGATTGACTATATTCAGGTATTGTTCTCTCTTCCCTAAACATACTTTCCTGGAACATAGCCAGCTGGACCTCCAAAAGCAAAGATCAGAATTTTATGGAATACCTAAATAAGTTCGATCTAATTTTTTTACAAGAGACCTGGTGTTGTGACCATGTCTATGTTAATGGTTTTGTATCATATTGCCTCCCTGCACTCTCCAGAAGTGGTAAAGGAAGGGCTAGTCAGGGTTTATGTATTTTGATTTCTTCTTAATTGTAGAATTACTCAGCTACCAAGTTATGACTCTTCTATACTGGCCCTAGTTATGGAATTATTAACATCTAATCTGACTTTACTTTTATTTAATGTGTATTTCGCCCCAACGGTCAGAAAGGAAGATGCTACATCAGTTTGGCTTAAGGTTGATTGTTACTACTCAGAACAGATGACTAAATTTCCCAGAGCAAGATCTATAATGGCAGGTGATTTTAATGCAAGGACAGGATCCTACTTAATCAATCCCTCTTTAGACTGTACTCTCCCAAAACAATTAAGGAACAACTTATAGTCAATTCACGTAGTTCAAAAGACAAATCTATCAACCCTGCAGGAATAGGTCTGCTTCAGTTTGTTTCAAATAACGAATTGTATATTGTAAATGGCTCCGGCCCTGATGACCTATGGGGTGAATTTACATTTGCTTCCACCAGGGGTTCAAGTGTTATTGATTATATTCTTATTCACAAACATTTGAAAAGTTTGGGGTTCAACTTCAGAGTAGCAAAGCGCTCTGACAGTGATCATTTTCCCCTGGAATGCTCGCTGAATCTGACAGGCAGGTTAAAGTTGGATTCACAACATTGTATCTCAGTATGCTTACTATCCAACACAAGAACAATTAAAATCAAATGGTCCTCTGAAACAAAGGAGGCCTTCAATAGGTTTATTTCATTACAACACATTTCAAATTATGTCAGCCAAATTAAAGTAGATGCTAGACCTGAGGATGGAATCCTGGCCTATGAGTGGGTTTTACAGGATTTGTACCCTTCTCCTCAAACTAGAACTAACAATATAAATTATAATAACATCCATAAAAACAGATGGTTTGATAAGGAATGTGTCAATCTTAGAAGGGAAATTCAAACAGTGTATAATATTTGTCATGGATCAAATGAATGTCAGCTTCCTCACTCATATTACGAGTTAAAAAAACAATATAAGAAACTCTTATTCCGAAAGAAATGTGAGGCAACAAAAGAAACATGGCAAATGTTATTGGTAGCATCTATTACTCACAGCAGTAGATCCTTTTGGCAGATAATGACTTAAAGTACCTGAAACTCCTATGGAAGCCCAGACTGCCACATTCCAGCTAGTGTCTGGGAAGATCATTTCCAAGTAATCTTTAATGATCCCTGCACATCCAAGTCTAAAACACCTCCCTTGTTACCTCTGAACATTCCAGATTGGACAAATGTAGCTACAGAAGAAATTGAGGGACTGTTAGGTCAGCTGCAGACTGGCAAGTCTGCAGGATGTGATGGCATTTCCTCAGAACTGTTGATACATAACATCAGTTGGTGGGCACCCATGTTGGCAGCCCTTTTTTCTCTAATTAATAAATCTGGCATAATCCCTGTAGCTTGGCTAAAGGCCTTTATTATCCCAGTCTATAAGAAGGATCCCAAAGACAACCTGCATAACTATCGACCTATTAGTCTGCTATCTGTTATAGGGAAGGTATATGCCAGTTTTCTAGCTATTAAGCTGAAAGAGTGGATTAACGATAATAACATCATTGGGGAAGAGCAGATTGGTTTTAAATCAGGTTGCTCTTCACTAGACCACTGTCTGGTTTTGGCTCATCTATCACAAAAATATGCTGCACCAAATGGTGGGGAACTTTTCACTGCATTTGTTGATCTAAAATCAGCATTTGATTCAATCCCACGTGGCTGCCTCTGGAGCAAATTGGAACAGTATTCTATTGATAGGCGACTTTTATTTTTAATTCAGTCCCTGTATTATAATACTACTGTTCAAGTTTGTAGTTCCAGGCAAGGGCACCTCACAAAAGAGATTCCCAGCAACAGGGGTGTAAGACAGGGATGTATTCTTGCTCCCACCCTATTCAATTTATATTGAATCTTCCTCAGACCTTGGCACCGTTACCATCCCATCCACCAAAGATGGACTCAACAAAAGTCTTTATCCTTCTTTATGCCGATGATGCTGTATTGATTTCTCAGACATATCTTGGACTTAGGAGATTATTTAGAGGTTTCCACGAATACTGCAATAATAACTTTTTAACAATTAATTATTCAAAAACAAAAGTTCTTGTTTTTGCCAAAAGAAAGATCAGATACTCATGGTTGTCAGGGGAAAATCAAATTGAACAAGTGGACTCATATAAATATCTGGGTATTTGGTTTCATGAAGCTATAAGATGGACGACTCAGGATAAGTACACCACATTGAAAGCCGAACAAAACTTGAGAGCATTAGCACGGTTTTTCTTTACTAAGGGTGGTAAATTTATTCCAGATGCCAGTTTTTAAAGATTTTAAAGCTAAAATTGTCCCACAGTTGCTTTATGGGGCCTCAATTTGGTTTCCTCTTAATAAGAATTCCTTTAAAGGAATTCCATCTTTCTTTCTAATATATGGTGTCCCCAGATGTGTCGCTCGATCTGTCCTTTACTTGGAGTCAGGCCTAAATTCTTTAAAAAGTTTGGCATGGATGTATTCTATCCACTTTTGGCTCCGTTGCTGTTATACAATTAATTCCAACTCTTTATTGGCTAAAACTATGTCTGACCTCTTTAAATCACCCTGGAGGAAGGCAATTGAATGTAAGATCATCTCAGTGGGATTATCCACATCCCACCTGCTATCTCTAGACTTAGATGGGGCCAAAGCAATTGTCAAACAGAGGTTGAGGGACATTGATTACCAGAGGTTGTGAGGGACAGCTAGAGGACCTTGTTCCCCTCAGTCACTGGGTTTACCATACTTACCTTGCAAAGACGGAATGCCTTATTTAAGCTGGTTAACAGTTCCAAAATATAGAAGGGCTTTCTCCCTGGCAAGGTTTAATGTCCTTCCCTCAAATTTGCTAACTGGCAGATTCAACAAAACACCACTGAGCAAAAGATGCTGCCCCTGTGATAATCAGGAAATTGAATCTATATCACATGTACTTTTTCGTTGTAGTTTCTACCAAGGGGCTAGGGAAGATTTATTACACCCCATCACACAATGCTTTCCTGGGTGCCCCATAGAGTCTCTAATGGTTATCTTACTCCAAGGTTCTGACAAAGATATTACTCTTCAAGTAGCAAAATTTTTAAACTTAGCTATTTTAACTAGATCTTCCTTGTCTATGTAAACGAAATATCTGCTTATCTATATTGTACGCTACCATTATCACTTTGATTGTATTTTCTCTGGTAAATGTGCGCCACTATATTTATTTATATTTGTATCGTTTTAAAATGTTTTTAACATGTTGTTTTAATGGTCTGTTGACTGTAATAAAATAAAAAATGAAATGAAAATGAAATGAAAAATGAAAAGTAGAGTCAGTGCTCTATTGCAATTTTGTCATCTGCAGCTTCAGAAGTAAGGCTCCTTCCTCCTCAGGCCTGTCGCTTAAAACACTTGTTGTTCCCCTCTGAGAAATGCACTCTACACTTTGGGGTCAAGTCTTGTCTTCTGCTCTTAGGAAAAGTCTTAGAAGGTTCCTCTGATATGTAATGGAGACAGGCTGCTGAGCAAATCTCAACCTTGCATCAAGAATCATGCCTAACCTATTTTGCTGTTCCCCTCTGAAAAATACACCCACAACTTGGGCTTGAGACAGATTGTCACACGACCAATAGGCAAAAAGAGATGGAAGCATTGTTCAGAGTCATAAGATTTCTGAATGAATGTTTTGTGTTATTGAACCAAGGGCAGCAAGTCATTTGCTAAAAAGATACAAGTCTCAAGTCGAGTCAATTCCATGCATCATTTATTGCTGAGTCAAGCCCAAGATGAGTCACTGAAGGGACTTAAGTCTGACTTGATTCCAAGTCAATCGACTCAACTCTACATAACTGCCATATGATATGACATATCTGAAGTATGATAATGTCAGTTTAGTCATTTCAGTTTCTAGAAAGAGAGCAACCCTGATTTGCTGTAAGACCCATTTATTTGTCTTCAAATGAGCTGATCTTTTTTTCCTGTCAGCTTTCTTCATTGTTGACTTTTCACACCTATATACAGAAACTGGAACCTCTTCGAAGGTGCTTAATCAGGATGAAGAAATGTGGCACACTCATTTTTTTTTATAACAGTCCAGTTTTTCATGATCTATATAGTCAAAGGTTTTGGTATAATGTATAAAGCATAGCCTGATTTTCTTTTGAAAATCTTTGGTACATTTCATTAGCCAATGTATGTTTGCAATATGATGTCTAGTGCCTGTGCCAGTAGCTTTCCTTTCAATACTTAGTACAGTCAACCCACCCACTGTTACCTTAAAACATGGGTGACTTAGGGATCCACCTTCAGTGTCAGTGCGTCTGTGAAATGGTGAGGAATATTAGCTGAAAGAGGAGGCCTGTGAGAGGGAGGTGATCTTACGAGATCTTTTACACCTATGTATACTGGTACTAGTACTGGGAAGAACCAGCTGGAGATTCAAAAATAAGCTTGTTTGTTTTGTTGGGGGAATTAACAATTGCACACACACAAAATCCAAACAGTCTCATAATCACACAAGAGTAACTGAAGGAAAGGGAGGAAAGGTTGGATAGCGAGAATTTAGGGCACAGTGGGTGATATTTACCAATCCAGCAGAGAGAAAGTGAAGAAGCAATCGTAGCTTAGACTAGAAGTCCAAGGGTAGTACAAATTGGGAATTGGAGTGGCAGAGTGACAGTCGGTATGCCAAAAGTACTACTTGTACTACCAGATGGTTGGCTCAGAGCTAGGGTTTAAATACCTATTTCTGCCTGGAGGGTTGAGGTGTTAATGGCTCTCTAACAGCACAGACAATGAGGTCTGGAATGGACAAATTAGGTAACAAAGGACTGATAGGAATAGTGATAGCTCCTTGATTGCTGGGCAGGAAAGGGAGTAAAGGAAGACTTTGCTGGGGAGTGGGAAAAGGGTTGAAGATCATTAGTTTAGTTTTGGGTTTCATTGTCCCTGGAGGATGAGTAGTTGCCCATCATTTGCAAGTCCATTGTTGCTGGAGTTCCCTGATGATTTCCTAACTACGACCAGGCCATGTCTTGAGGTCCTGTCTGAACTAGTTTTCATACATGTTCAGCCAGTCATTGCTCTTAGCCAGCATGGCCATGCAGCCATAGCAGTGTATAACTTATATTTGTGCCAATTAATATTTGCCAATTAAACCATATCAAAGTGTGAGGGTGTACAGCCTGGTAACGCCACCATTGAGGGATGGTGATAATCTGGTAAGGGCATTGCTTTATAATGATGATTTGTAATTAGTCATTCACATGGATGCTTAAAAAGGTCTGGCTGTCTGGCTGTGTGAACTTGCATGGCACTTTATGACAACTGGTGCTGTCATTTCCTGCTGCCTTTTCCCTCTGTTAGCCTCCTCTGCCATTCCTTGTGTACTCAATCTGCCTGGTTCCACCATCAGCTGGCTCTGCTTGCTTTCCTCCTACTACCTATTTAATTTCTGCCTGCAAGCAGACACTCTACTGCTAATAGCTCACTTTATGATGGTTAGCACTGTGCTACCAACCTGACAACTGTGCTGTCACAGGGATATCGGTATCTGGAGAATATAGTGCTGTATAACACTGTATTTTACTCCTGGGTTCATAAGTAACTTAACATACACTGATGGGTGAAATCAATATGGTACCTTAATAAATAAATGTGTCTTAGGCAAATTTTTCAAAAAATATGGTTATTTTGGGGTCATTGTCAGATTTTTCAGATTATGATTCAAAAGGAATAGAACAGTTGCTTTGCATTTTAGCTGTCATGTCCTTTCATACCAGCTATTATTCCCTTGACAAAAGTCTGGTCCGGTTGCTTTGGTTTGATATATGCTGAGTCCCTGTTGTTTCTGGCTGCTTTGGACCTACTCTGTGTGCCTAGTGAAGGGGAAATCCCAGCATGGACAGAATGACTGAGAGGCATAGATCTGGCTGAATACTGTGTGATGCAACTAATGACAGGCAGTGACTTTGTGATTCCCCATGCTAGCAAGGTTTGGAATCCACTCAATATTTAAGAGCCGTTTATGAGCTTTCTTGGCTAATATTCAGAAAAAACTCATCCCTTTTCTGAGAGTTCTTTCCCAGCTTGTAATGTTGTTGCATCTGCGCTAATGTTTCCACAATCATGAACATTATCTTATTGTCTCTGTGGGAATTGAAATTTGGGCTCATCTATCCTTCACCCATTTCCCACCACGAGTCATAGCAGATAGCCACTTAAAAATTCAGTTTACCATCTGTAATGTGAGGGAATGCATCCCTAATGCACTTGGGAATGAGAAATGGTTTTAGATCTGGCGTGGGAGACAGCAACCACTTAAAAGATCTGCAAGAAAACAATCAAGAAAATTGACCCAAATAGAATACTGAGCAACAGGTTGTTTCATTGGGGGATCTAATCACATAATTTGCAGGCAGGAATCAATGAGAGTTTTAGTGACTGTTAGGCATTAACATTAACGAACTTCTTCACATTCATCTGCAAAGCAGCTTGTAGTTAATATGTTCTCACAGCAAGCAGTGAAAGTTTCAATGAATGCCCATGCACCAGTGCAGCTGGCTTTGGGCATCTCACATACTGAACACTGACTACACATGTGAACAATCTAATTTAATGTTCTGATGCCATGAAGAGCCTCTGTGGGAAATTACACTGGAATCATAGCACTGGCAAATATTACTAGCTGGACATATGCCTACATGAGGCTGGATAATTAGGAATTTCAGTGAAATTCTTCTAGTTCTAGGATCAAATCTGAGTTCACGCCACATGTTGGTGCATGATACTGCTTTCATTGGCTAGTCCTGATGAGTAAGCGGTGGGAATCTTGTAATGATTATCATTCTCAGGGCTGGTGGCAGGTGATGGATTGCTCTAATCCCTGAGATAGACAGTTGTAGTCAGTGTCAGTATCAACGATCTCAGCACAATCTCCTATATTTGTGTGCTTTTTCTTCAGTACCCAAGAACCACATCCCCTTATAATTCCACTGTATGTGTTTACATTTACTTTACTGAAAAATAATAAAACACAGCCAGGTTTGTTTCAGAATAGGCTCCTACAGCTGACACAGAAGGCTCCTCCATAAATAACCTCCCTAGTCACCTTTTACTTGTAAACTGGATGTATGTAACTATTGAGCAGAGGTCCCACTGGTGGAGATGACATATTCACAGTGTCCCAGGACAAAGGAAGTACTTTCCTGTTGGCAGGCAAAATAACTACTAAAAATCTTTTTCAAAAGTCACGTCAACTAGGCTTCAATGAACATCACTCAACAATATGAACCTATTAGCCAACCATAAATATTTCCTTCTCCTGACATTTGAGTTACTGACTTTTGAAAGAGGAAGACAGAAAAAAGGGAGGAGAGAACTCTTTCCATGGATTCTCTAGAGTCAAAAGAAATATTGGTAAGAAATTCCCCCTCCAGCTCTTGGTGAGTTCAAGGTGTAATGCGTCTAATGTCTTTTTCCTGAACTCTGTGTTAGGGATGGAGGAGAAATTTTGTTCACATTTTAATACAGAATGGCCCATTTTCACACTTTCAGAACAATAGTGATTTGAAGCTCAAGTTCATTTATCCCTTGAAACTGGTGCTTCCCTAATTTTTCCCTAGAGTTTTCAGATCAAAGCACATACATACCAGGGCAAAGAGCATGTACAAAAATGCATATATTGGTGAAAATAACGTTCAATAATGCTTTTCTAATGGAAGACAGCTTGCAAAAATGTGTACGTTAGGAAAAAAATAGGAGAAATGCTCACAAGAAAAGGATGCAAACTTTCATGCAAAGTTTAAAAATATATCTCAACATTTGGGACAAACTGAAATTCCCAGTGTTAAGAGTGCTCTCAAGCCAATTTCAATTGATGGCAGCTCTGGGAATGAAAGACCTCAAAGAGAGAGATCTTATTCTTAACCGTCTTGCTCAGGCTTTGCAGACTCAGCCCCTGGCTTCTCGGATTGAATAGATGCACCTAAAAAGTTTTCAATTTTTTTTCAGAATGACTTACACTTTAGCAAGCATTATCTTCTTTTCTAGTGAGTTGTATCATCTCATGATATGTCCAAGTGCAACAGCATCAGTTTAGCCATCTTGGCTTCTAGGGAGGCCTGGTTTGCTCTAGAACCTAATTATTTATCTTTTTAGCAGAACTCTCATGCAGGACTACATTTCAAATGACTTGATTTTGGAGGCAGATCTAGGCTGGGGCAACTGGGATGTGTGCCCTCGGCACCAATGTCAGGGGGGTGCCCCACCGCCACTTGCCCGACCCACCTCTGCCCACCATTCACCCCACCCCCACTGCCACTTGTCCTGACCACTTCTGCCTGTCACATGCCCTGCCCATCTCAATTCACCCCTCCTCTGCCCACCTCCACTTGCCCCACCCCCACTGCCACTCACCCTGTCCACCTCCACTCGCCCCTCCCCTGCCCCCACTGCCACTCACCCCACCCACTTCTGCCTGCCCCACCCACCTCCGCTCGCTGTCAGGAATTTCTCCCTGCCAGGCCACAGCCAGCAAGGGAGGAGAGAGGCCAGGAACACTCGGGGAGTCCAAATATACCAAACACCAGGAAAACACAAGCCGAGCCAGGTCCAGGTCCAGTCCAAAGGTTCAGGAGGCAGAGATCCGTCCGGAGGGTTTCAGGGAGCAGGAGACACAAAGGTTGTGAGTGTTTGCTAATAATTTGCTGCAAGCAAGGAGCAGCCCCACCGGCAGACTTAAATAGCCCCTGTGAGCCTGTGCTGCTCGTTATTGTTTCCTTAGCCTAGTCCAAGCAGCCTCCCTCTCCGCAACCTGTTTCAGCCTTCTGCATGATTGAGGGCTGATGGGCACAGCTGGCTGCAACTCCTCTGCATCACTGCTGGTTCCCTCTTCGTCATGAGCTGGCTGGGGCAACTCAGTCTCTGTTTGACCTTCCAGTGCAGGGGATGTTTGCAGGTTGACTTGCTCAGTCACTGGCTCAGACCCCTGCATAATCAGTTGCTCCTCAATCACAGCATCATGATCTATCACACTCGCCCCCTCCCTGCCTGTCACCAACTCACCATGCCCACTGCCGCCACTCGCCATGCTCACTTCCATTCACTGCCCACCTTGCTCACCTCCACTCAGCCCTACCTTGCCCTCCACTGCTTGCCCCACCCCCAATGCAGCTAGCTCTGCCCATTTCTGCCTGCGGCTCACCTTGCCCACCTCCACTCACGCCCTCCCTGCCTGCTGCCACTCACCATGCCCACTTCTGCCCGCAGCTCGCCCCACCCATCTCCACTTGCCCCTCCCCTGCCCACCACTGCTCGCCCCACCCCCAGTGATGCTCACCCCACCTATCTCCACTCGGCCCTCCTCTGCCAACCGCCGCTTGCCCTACCCTGAGTGTCAGTTGCCCTGCCCACTTCCGCATATGGCTCACCCTGCCCACCCCCACTCACCCCTCTCCTGCCTGCCATTGCTCACCTCACCCCCATTGCCACTCGCTCCACCCACTTCCGCCCACAGCTCACCCCACCTACCTCCCCTCATCCCTCCTCTGCCTGCTGCTGCTCACCTTGCCCACCTCCACTCATGCCTCCCCGCCCACTGCCACTTGCACCACCCACTTTTGCCACTTCCCATACCCACTTCTGCCTGCCACTCACCCCTCCACCTCCTCTCACCCCGCCCCCTTGCCCTGGGTGCTGTTAAGAGTCCATACACCACTGCTTGATTATCTTTTGGTCACCTTTCTTCACTGTCCAGCTTTCACAATCATATATGGAAAATGGAAATTCAATGGCATGGAAGATCCTGACTGATATTTATACAGAAATGTCTGGTATATCTTTACACTTCAGTATTCTATCTTCTGCTTTCATAGCTCCCCTTCTAAAAGTGAAGTCTTCCTCTGATTTCTTGAATACAATCTATATTTTGATTAATGAGTGAACTTCTAATTTCTTCTTCTAATTTTTCAAGGGCCCTTTCTCTGAGTCTGATCCTGCTTTCCATATGATATATCATATGTACTAATCACACATACAGGCTAATAAAATAGTTGCCTGACACCCTTGCCAACTGAAATCCATTCTCTTTTTCCAGCTTCTGTTCTGCTTGTGGCCTGTTGCCCAGCATATAGGTTATTCATCATGTCAATTAAATGTTGTGGCACTTCCATTTCTTTTAGAATTAAAGATTTTAGAGCAAGCCACATTCTTCCATGGCCTTTTCTATCAAAGTCTTTGATGTAGCCTATAAGGTACAGCTGATTTTCTTCTTAAATTCCTTAGTGAATATGTTTGCAATATGATCTCTAGTTGCTCTTCCCTTTCTGAATTCAGCTTAGACATTTGACATTTCTCACTCCAAATGTGGTAAAAGTCTTTATGGTAAAATCTTGAGAATCACTTGCTTGCATGGGAGATTACTGCAATTGTTCAAGTGTTACTGCATTGTCTAGTGTACCCTTTCTAAGAGACCACATTGAGATTTCCAGTCTGTGTACCATTGTTTTGTTTTCCATATTTTTGGCATATTTTTGTTATAATTTGAATGTATTCTGTCTTTATAGCTTGAAACAACTCTGTTGGGATGCCATCTGCTCTTGGAGATTTATTTCTCCAAAGTGCTTTGATAGCAGTTTCCAATTTAATTTCTAAAAAATGTAAGCCAGTATCAAATAATTCTACCTGAAACGAATCTGTCATTCTTTCATTTCTTTTACAGAGTTATTCCCTTTACTGCATTCATCATCTTTTTATTTTGTCCCGATTACTTAATTGGTCCCTCTGAGGATCTTTTCTCATCCTTATTCTTGGATTAATTTCCTCTTTCATTTCTCAGTTCTTGTGGAAGAAGTCTCATACTCTTATCTTTTTTGTTGACTTATATTTCTGTGTACTGATTATTATAACAGTTCCCTTTATCCCTGTGTACAGGTGACTGTGTACAAATGACTGAACAGTTGTTTTCTGCTTAGTATTACAAATCTGTTTTTTACACAGCCTTTAACTTCTACAGGAATATTCTTTTTATTATGTTTTGGCACTAAGATTGGGATAAAGCTAAAGAACATTACATCAATTTTTTGACATGAGCAGTTTGTGGACTGTGTTGCAATCTGCTTATAGTCTTGTTTCTGAAGAAAGAATGGAGCTTCTCTATCTTCTGCTTCCAACTATATAGTCTATTTGATTTCTGTATTGGCTATCCAGTGATGTCCACTTATACAGTCATCTCTTTGTTTGCCTGAAGAATGTGTTCTAAATGAACAAAATATTGGCTTCATAAAATTCAATCAGTCATACTCTGGTTCATTATTGGATCCTACATCAAATTCTCCCACAATTTTTGGTTCTACTCTGCTTCCTGCTTTTGCGGGTGTCCTGTTTTAGCATGTGATTAGTTTCTTTAGGGACGCCTGGATAGATCATTTCTCTTCCAGTTTTACATTTGGAAAATAAATTTGGATTATGGTTGTATTGATAGGTTTTCCAGTCTTGTTGATATTATTTGAACAGACTTTATATTCTCTGATTGCTTTTGCTACATCTTGCCTTTTATCAACACCCATGTTGAACATTCACAAGCTGAGCATACTTTCAACTTAAGCCCAATTGCATCATTAGATAATAGTGCTGTTTGTACTTGCCTTTTTGCCCTAATAGCTGGTTGAGTGACTTCTGTCATGGAAGTGGGGATGTCTTATATTTTAGCAATATTTCTTGCTATTTTGGATTGTTTCATCTTAAGGTTTTCAAAATAAAAGACGTTAGGAAAAGGTTTGCCAGTGTCCAGCACTTCTGTCCAGCACTAAAAAGAGCTTAAGTGCCACAGCTATTGCCTCTAAGAGACCCTCCACTAATGTTACCTCCTTCTTCTATTGATGCTGTCTAGCACTCCCCTTCTGGAGATTCTCCCTCACACTTCCAATGGAACTGTTAGTTCTCTTTTGCTGGTGCAATGGTTATTCCCTGAAAAAACAAATGTATCTTAGTCTGGAGTCCTTACTTTAAGCATCGTACCTTGGGTGACTGTACTAGGAGTCTAGACTCTTCATAGAATCTAGTCTCTTGACAGTATTCCTCTAAGTCTCTCTGACACAGGCAAACACCACACTCCCTATGTTAAGGTGTGCATTTGAGAGGGGAAAAATGAACTTAGCCTTGGAAAAATTCATAAAGTTCAAGACAAATCCAGTTTAGAAATGGAAAAAGCAAGAAAGGGTAGAAAACCAAAGTGGTCAGATTTGTCCATCTCTAGTCTGTAGTTACAGATTTATCTGTTATAATGGATAAAGAATGAGCTGTCTAAAAACTAGCTATTGCTTATCACCTGTCCATTAGAAAGTATTGCCACTCCTAGCCATTGGACAAATTGATATGATGGTGTGGAACATTTTATGGATTGGACACTTACTTCTTAGAGGAAACTACTAATTTTTGACATATCAGGCATAGGTGACATTTCATATTTTTTGCTCCCTTAAAGAGGCCATGGTGTCTACTAGCTTCCTTTTTGCAGCTTGACCATTTTTAATAAAGTAACATCAAAATAAGAACTCTTGTAAAGATCAAGTTGTTTATCAGAACATCCATTATTTGGGTTTTATTGGAACATCTACTGTTTTCTCCACAAAATCATGGGTTTGTCGTAAAGGCCTCCATGAATCACATTCCAAGAACAGCTACTTAACTACCTACTGTTTTCTTTTCAAATACCTGTTGTTAATCTTCTTGACAGTTCTGACACTTGTATTGCTGAGACGTTGTATGCCACATGTTGCAGGCAGATGAAAGTGTCAACCATAGTATTCAAGCAAAGAGCACATAATGCGCACTAACATTCATGGCTCCAAATGCAGAAAATGCTTATCTCTGAGGGATTATGTATGAGTGCTGGACTTACACAAGTTTTAATGTATATAAATTAAGTTCTATGTAAGCTTTCATGAATTCTACAACAAGCACATATGGTAGTCCAGGAAGTTAACTGATGCTAAGGCAGAATTCATAAAAGGTTTATTCATGTTGGCATTACCCTCTCCTTTTTCTTAACAATAAGGATGCATAGAATTGATTGCTGGACCCACAGGCACAGCTGGAACTAGTAAATTACGTGTCCTGGCTTCCAGGCCAATATCACTGCTGGAATGACTATAGCTAGTCAATGCACTTGCAAGGTCCTGGCTAGGGTACAGAACACTCTGAGTTTGTCAATCCTTTCCCAGACTGTAACGGTTGCTTCTCAAAACCACAGAAGCATTGTTAGTTAAGCCAAGACCCAGCAGACTCAATGGCAACTGATGTGGTATAACAAAACTGGTGTTCGTAGTCCAGAGCAGACACACAAGAAGCAAAAGGGACAGAGGCCACAGTCTCTGGCCGATGTGTGAATAATTGTCCTTTTCTTACCACCCCTGCCATGTAGCTCGAAATTCTTCCTACCAGAAAGGTAAAAGAACCATCTAGAACTAGGAGATAATGATATTCTGCAGAGCAGGTACAGCAAGAAGTTATTAGTAGGTTAGGGCTTTGTTCCAGAACTAGGTAGGCCCCAACTGAACAGTATCATAGACAGCTCAGGTACTGCCTCATCACTCTTTCTGGCATGTAATCTCAGTCCTGATTTGGACTACGTATTACATCTAGCATCATCTGTATGAGTAACAGTTAAGGATTGGCTCAGATGGGCCCTACTCCTCTGGTTTGGAGATTATGCTTGACTATAGTATTGCTTCCTTTGGGATATTAGGGCTGTGAAATTCAGGAATTCTTCACATTCACCCTCACTGTAAGCCAGCATAAGATGCTGTAATGGTGGCTCATGACACACTCATTCACACTCCAATAGTCAGATCTGTGCTACCTCATAAATCCTATAATATCTCTGGAATGTCAGCTCCAGCCTCACCCCGTACCTCTTTAAGGAACCTATAAGCTACTTTAATTAATTAATTAATTAAATTTATATATATTATTTCTCCTGGCATTGTACTCAAGGCATCTTACAATATAGATTAAAACACAATACAGCTGAAAATTTCATAACACAATAATCTAAAAACATTTAAGAAGCAATCCTTTTAAAAACAATAATTTAAAACAGTCTAAAACATATTTAAAATATAGTCAAGAAAGTAAAAATACAGTGCGCCCCACCTTTCTGCCATGACCAGTTAACAGCCAAAGGCCTGTTTAAATGAAATCATATTTGGCCACTGGCAAAAGCAGAGCGGAGAGGGGACAACTGAGTCTTCCATGGGATGCGATTCCATGGCCTGGAAGCAGCCACTAAAAAGGTCTTCTCTTGCGTTCTCATAAAATATATCTATGATGGTGGTGGGACCGAGAGAGATTCAACAGCTGAATATGCTGTCCGAATTTAAAATAGCATTAAAGATCAGATTCTTGTGGCAGGCCTATCCTGATTATTTTAAATTGTGAATTTTAACAATGAATTTTAAATATATATTATCTGTTTTTAGATATTTGTATTATTTTTTCTTTTAAGATGATATGCGCTTTAACTATTGTTTTAACTGATATTCTATTTTAACTATTATATGTTAATCTATTGTTGTCCATTTCCTTGATCCATGGGGAGAGGTAGGTAAGAAATAATAATAACAACAACAACAACAATTTGTTCCCTCAAGATCTTAACCAATGGGCAGGCTCATATAGAGACACATGGTCTCTAAGACACTTTGGACCTAAGTCAATTGAGGATTTATAGGTTATAACCAGCACTCTGAATTATGTCTGGAATCTCATCAGTAGCCAGTGAAAGACTTGCAACAAGAGAGTTATGTATTCCTTACAACCAATTATCTGTACTTCATGTATTTTCAGATTGAAAGAATGGATGGATTTAAACAAACTTCTCAATATACCAGAATCAAGCTTTGATATCTTTGTTAACTTACTATGGATACCCTCTTCAGAATTCTATGGTTTATATGTAACAAGGAATTATGGGTATTTTATTTATATTATTTATTTATCGTTATTTATGCAACAAGGAACTGTGTCTCCATTTTTTTCCTCTTGTGCTTGAAGCATGCTGGGAGAAGAAGCACACAATTCCAATATGTGCTTATCTAACCATGGACTCTTTTACACTACACAGTTATAGTGCTATGATTCCACTTTAAATGCCATGATTCCATCCTATAGAATTCTAGGATTTTGGATTTCGGGAGAGTTTCTCAAATTCTAAGTCAGAGACTTCTAATGCCTTACCAAACTACAAACCCCAGCATTTCACAGTATGATGTCAAAGGAGTTAAAGGAGAATTATAGTGGTATAATCATGTAGTGTGAAAGGAGACTTTAAGCATGAGAGTTCAGCTTAGTTTTTCCCTAGAATCTGGAACCTGACCAAGAAGTTAGATGTAACAACCAAGAACAATATATCCTTGAGGGCATGCTCAAGCCATACAGTCATTCTGAGTACCAAAATTGGAGCTCACATAGATCTCATACCCTCCAATTGACCTGATACAGCAGGGACGATCTTGATCAATCCTTTGTTGTCCCACTGTTTTCAATGGCTTTTAATATGTCCCATTTCTTCTCTCCTCCTTCCAGTTTCCCTCTTTGACATCAGCATACTTCAATTGCAACAAAATGAGTTTAAAGTGCAAAAAGTAGTTTGTGGAGGCAGTGGCATAGCTTGGTGCGAGTGGGGTGGGAGAGGAGGGGCGGGGGTAGGGCAACAGCGCATGGGGCAGGGTGACAGCGCACAGGGGCAGGCAAGGAGCAGCAGCACCCCCCAAAAAATTCTGCCCAGGGTGCACTGCCTCCTTTACCCCCCTCCCTATGCCACTGTGTGGAAGAGGCAAAATCTTGCTCTTCCATGCAGGCTTGGACAAAAGCAAACAGCTGCAGCCTCTCCTATTTTATTCACAGTGATGTATTTAAGTCTTTTAGTTCAGGTCTCAAGTCAAGTCTCAAGGCCTTGAAGATACTTTCAAGTCAAGTCTCATGTCTAGGAGCCAACTTTATACTCCAACCTGTACTCCAGAATTTCTGGACAGAGTCGAATAAAGTCGGTTTTAACAATTTAAGCAGAGTCAGCCCTCTACATTTGCAATTTTGCCATGGGCAGCTTTGGAAGTGGGGAATAAGACCGTTCTTACTCTCCCTTCCTGAAGATGGAGGCTTTTGTCTCAATGGGCATAAAAGAGGCTGCAGCTTTGGAAGTGGAGAACAGGATCCTTCTTACTCCCCATTACTGAAGCTTCAAAAGCCTGAGAAGGAAGGATCCTTCCTCTTCAAGCCTGTTGCCTAACACATTTGCTGTTCCCCTCTGAGAAATGCACCCTGCACTCTGGGGGAGAGTCTTGTCTTCAGCTCTTAGGAAAAGTTTTAGAAGGCTCCTGCAATATGCAGCAGGGACAGGCTGCTGAGCAGACCTCAACCCTGCCTCAAGCCCACTGCCTAACCCCTTTGCTGTTCCCCTCTGAGAAATGCGCCCACACTTTGGACTTGAGACAGATTGTCATTGACCAGTAGGCAAAAAGAGATGGCAGCATTGTTCAAAGTCATAAAATTTCTGGAGGAATGTATTATGTTACTGAACCAAGGGCAGCAAGTCAGTCACCAAAAATATATAAGTCTCAAGTCAAGTCGAGTCGAATCGAGTCAGTGGATCATTTATTGCTGAGTTAAGTCCGAGTTAAGTCGCTGAAGCAACTTAACTGACTTGAGTCCGAGTCAGTCAACTTGAGTCTGCATCACTATTTGTTTGTTCTTCCTCATCAATAACTTTTGCCATTTTGACCATATTATGATGTCGACAGGTCAGATGTGTCCTGGTGTTCATCTGTGAAATGCTGAAGGGTAGGAAATCTTTTTACATATAGATCTTCCTACTTCTCTTCTGCCCACCCCCAATGCTTTCTTGATTTCAGCAGCTTAATTCAAGATGGGCTGCTTGAAAGAAGTCCACACATGAAAGAGGACACTCTTTTACCTTATGAGTAGCTAGGATGCCCTCATAACTATCTTCCTGACTAGCAGTAGTTTACTCTCATATAAATGTCAGCATTAAATTACTACTCCACTTCCGTACTGTTTGTACAGCCACTTCACTGGAGGATTAAATTATTTATTATTAGCAGCATTATTGCAATTGTTAAAAATAATATCCTGCCTTATCTGCCATGTTCATCGTAGCTTACAAAACAGATTAAAAAACAGCATCATAAAATTTCAGAAACCAATAAAAAAAGAGCTATAAAACATCCATAATAACAAGGGACATCCAGTACCAATATCAAGAATCATAAATCATCCTGAATTGATGTTTTACTACATGGGTTGCTCCTCTTTGCTTTGTCCCTAAACAAAGAAGTGAAGGGCTTTGGCTAGTCTGTGTTCTTTTGCATTAGAGAAATAAACATGGGGAAGGCACTGTGTGGATTTTTTTTTAAAAAAAATACAAAATCTTCTTGCCTTTTCTTTCTGCCCAAGAGAGAAGAAAAAGTTCTTCTACTTCCAGTCATCTGCACTGTATCTTTCAAGTGTCCCAAAGGAAACAGCAGTGGACATGCTGAATCTTCCAGCAGCAATTAAAAAGCAGGCCCTGTGTGAGGATCTGCAACAGGAAAGTCATTGCCCAGCAAGGCACTGCCTGCAAAGAAGCACTCCTAGTGAACCTCTGCATGTGAACCCCAGGTTTTGAGAATATCATATTAGAACAGAGGTGAGAAATCTGCAGCCTTGAGGCTGTACCAGAACCTTAGTCTAATTCCATGTGACCTTGGGTCTAATTCCCCATACCTTTGCGAGGCAGCAGTTCAGACTTCTGGCAAGATCCACCTTTTTCTTTCCAGCAACCCCACTGGAAAGAGGAAAAGAGAAAAAAAATCAAAAAGAAGTAAAGAGAGGAAAGAGAAAAAGAGAAAAAACAAAAACATAACATAACAAAACAGAGTGTCAGGAAGAGAGAGAGGTTGAAAGTAATAGTCTCATTCATTTTGTCTCAGGATTTGTCCATTGTTGGCTTAAGCCCAGGGCTTAGAAAAGTTATTTTTTGAACTACACCTCCCAGAATTCCCCAGACAATTGTAGCCCAAAAAGTGCTTTTTCCCAAGCTTTGCTTTAGCCCCAGCCACTGCATGCCCTTCAATTGTCCTGATTTGGCAAAGACAGTCCTAATTTATGCCCTGTCATCCCACTATTAAGATGTCCCAGTTTCTGTCTACTCCTCCTACTTGCCCCTTTGTCCTCGGCTTACTTCAGCTGCTGCAAACTGAGTTCCAAAGTAGTTTGCACTCAGTTAAATCGGGGAGAGGAAGAAGAAAGGAAAGAGTACTGCTTTTCCCAGTAGGCTCAGGCAAAAACTAATTACTCTACCTTCTCCTCACAATTTTTGCCATCTTAACCCCACTCTGATGTTGCTTGGTCCATATATGTCCCACTTTTAATCTGTGAAATGGTGGAAAGTGTGTGTGAGAGAGAATAAGTGCTGGTCACTCATTGCTCAGGGTTTGGGAAAAGTCACTTTTCAAATGACACCTCCCAGAATTCAGCAGCGAATTGTAGTCCCTAAAGTGCCTCTTCCCAAATGTTGCTTTGACCCTACTCCTGACTGGCATATGGCTCAAAATAGATTAACTCCAAGGGATTGCAGCCATCAGCATCATCACCATCATCAGCAACACCAATATTTCTCACCCTTGGAATACAAACAAATTTGACATCCAAAACTGACACTCTTGTCTGGATTCCAAGCTGATGACCTGAAGGCACTGGTGACATTTGTGTCAGTCATGGCCTGGAGCTCCAATATTTTTTTTCTCCACATCCCTCATTCTTTAGTATTATCATCTCCATGGTTAGTTTCTCTAATATTCTGTCCCTCTCTCTCTCTCTCTCTCTTTCACTTTAATGTGTACTAAATTCTTCAAAGGGCTTAAAAGATTAAAAAATAAGTAGCTTTACCTAGATATTCATTTTTCCTTTTCCAAGTGAATGTATTCTGAAAAAGTCATATTGCATCCTATCTTCGTGAGCCTTCATGTGGTGTCATGTGTCATACATAACATGATCCAAAGTGACAGCTGTGTGAGATCACAGAACCCACAGTTGGCAGGTTCAGCAGCAGACAAGCCGAAGCAACTGCAGCCGGGTTTACAGGCTAGCGTTTCTAGGCCTAGTCTTCTAGCTACATTTCAACTACAGTGGCACTGAATGTTCACTCCAGAACTTTGTCAATGTGCAAAGTGATCTTTCAAGGGGAGTGAATCACCGTGACAACTCCTATGTGTACACTTGTTTGTGGGTCCCAGGGTCGCAAGAGTGAAAACTGGAGAGAGTTTCTATGACTTTAATGGTTGTATAGAAAATAGAATTTCAGCAGGTGTTGCTTGTTATCTGGCTGAGTGACAAGCAGCTGCTGCTGAAATTCTCTCTTCTATACAACCATTAAATATATAAGACCCTTATCCAGTTTTTAACATGGCAGCCCTAACGTGTTTCTGTTTTGGTACCACTTGTAATGTCACCACATCTTTTCTTACCATATGGTTCCAACCAGCCAGAGATCATGCGGTAGATTAAGAAACTATCATAGAAGCAGGGAAAAAAGACATGCATATACAGAACAATTAGATCATATTTATATGTGTACCCCAAATATTTCTAGATTTGCCCAGTATTTCTGGATACTTTCAACAGATACTGTGCCCTAGAACAATTGGACATGAAACCAATCAGAGAAGAAGCTGTGATGAACCAGAGGCGGGGGCATGGTGTCGGAGCCTCCTTAGCAACCGAGAGTAGTTAAAAATTATTGGCTGGAGCAAATAGAACCCTGGATAGCCAAAGGGAGGGGCTAGATGGGGGAAAGGAATAATGGATTTTAACTGAAAACAGAGTGTACAGGTTCAGAAAAGAGTTGGTGTGAGAACAGAGAGAGTGGATGGCGATGGCTGAATGTTGGATTTGAGAGAGAAGTGGTGTGCTAATTTATGAATCCTTAATTACAAAATACGTTTTACCTTGGCATGTGTTTAATAAAGATTTGTTTATATTTTCATACATAGAGGTTTCAAGAGAGTGTCATTTTTCTGGACTGTATTATACACGCTGCCATTATTACCATTAGTAGCATTAGTATCAACAGTACCACATTCACTAAAGAGATCAATCACTGCTTGTCCTTATATCTTAAAAGGGGCAAATTTAAGGAAAGCAGGAGAGGGAGATAACCCTGGGAGGAGTAGCCAGTGGGGGACAAGAGTGAGAAAGGTGCTGCATTCTCAAGACGGGAGAATAGAAGCAGACCTGTCTGCCATAGCCATGGCTTGGCCAGAAATCTCCCTGAAGAATAAATCTCCCTGAAGAAGGTGTCAGGCTGAGCAGGTCTTGGGTCGCCACAGAAGCAGCCTTCAGAATCTTCTAATATAATCATTACCTTGATGGATGATGTAAGTGTTGTTGAACCAAGTGGAAAAGTGACCACCATGATGTCAAGTTCAATTTACAAGGACAGCCAGCACGGTTCTGTTTGAATTGAAACTTCTTAAGAAACTTGCCAAACTTCTGTTCTTCTACTAGGTTAGCACCCCTTCCTTTTCTGACACTGCTGAGTATCAGATTGGCAAAAACAGCCCTTCCATTAGATGAAATAAGGTTGCTGTTTCAGGCACCAGATCTTGGGTGCCATGAAAGGGCAACAAATCCGTCATCATGTATGTTGTTGTTATTGTATTTCTATTGCCAGGGATGGAAAAAGGTGCTTATGGAATTTCCTGCCTGAGGAGCCAACATTATTTGTCTGGCTTTTAGTACTATGCACTTGGATTAGAATTTGTTGCTCTGCCTCAGGCAGCAAAATATATTCAGCCATCTTGGCTGCTTGGGGCAGGGAGGGGAGAAGAATGGCACCCAAATTGGCCATGCTGCCATTTGATGAGGGCAGTATGTGTCATATCAGACAGTTCATTCTGTAACAGAGACAACTTGACTGTCATGGAATTGATCTGATCCAGTCCTCATGGTCCACATGGTCAACCTCCTGCGATACAGAACAGAGAAATGTGTGAACACCTAGCCTACAGTGCTCTCTAATACTCACTACATACCCAGCATAAATGAAGCACGAAACACATGGAGTAATCCTGCCTTGCTTGGTTCTGAGAGTTTCTAGGTAAATATTTGATCCTAAGCTCTTATAGATGATAACACAATGGAATTTGACAGTAGTCTATAGGAATATATTTTCTTCCCTCCCCTTTCTGCTCTCTAAACAGTATGGGTTTATTTGTACACTTGTAAGTAAGTTACTAAAATAAATGGGGAAACATGGAGCTCCTAGGTTGGGACCTTAATCATCTATATCTGATGGGATTTCTCTGGTTGTTCCCACCCTGGAGGGTTAATAGTTTACACAGATTAATTTTACTAAAGCACAAGATGCAATAAATTACAGTGTGTTTAGCTCTCATTCAATTTATTTACTCCATCCAGGAGGTTGTAATAATATAAAATTGCCTGGGAAAAAACGAGATGATTAGTAGGTTATTTTTAACACTAACAAAGCCCATATTGGCCCAAATTGTTGACTTGACTCTGTGTAAAGCTGAAATAAATACAGACCTCCCACTTGATTTTAGAGGGAGAAGGAAAAAGAAAGGAGAAAAGTTCAAATCCCCAAAAGTATGAATTTCTCCACCAGGAACTGTATACATAGCTTCAGATTTTGAGTCATTTTCTGACTATTTTGCAGAATTTGGAATGTTACTTTTAAGAAAAATGAAGACAATGACACAGTGAGGCTATCCACAACAGAGCAGTGATGACATGATTGCCTGATAAAGTCTTTCTCCTTAAAAGTAACTTCCTGAGCTCTGCTATTTTGACCCAAGCATGTTGGAGAGTTTTGCGGAAGACAACCTGGAGACAAAATGTCTTTACCTTCATGATGGATTATGGTATGAGGACCCATACTGAAGCCATGTACACGATGATAGATCATATTGTGTGGTAAAAACAACTCATAACATTATGTTCTAAGCACTTCATGTACTAGTGCTCCAAAAGAATATAGATCAGTATTACAATGATCTGCAGTAAGAAATGAATGATCCAGGAAGTTAATGGATCTGGATGGATTCTACGTAGGTCTGGGGAAGCCTGTGGTCACCATGGGTGGGGTGGCAGTCCTCCTGAAGTCATAGCGGATTCTAGGACAGGGTGGTAATCTCTGTGGGTGATCTAACTGCTGCATACCAATAGCCTTGGGATAATTACATCTTCCATGTTCCCAAAGACATTTATATCCCAGCACAGTGCTATGCAGTGGGTCAGAACAGTGTGGAGACAGGGCAGGAAGAAAGAGGGAAACAACATTTTGTATTCTCCATTCTTTATTGCTTCAGTGGAAAAATAAATAGAAAATATGTCTTGAGCACTGGTGGCTAGAGGGATGGACTTTTGGGGGCTGTGTCAACTAGTAGTAGTCTTTGGTCAAATGTAAGGCAACTATGGCAGATGGTGGAAGAGATGGGGCAGCAGAAGTAGTCTGCTGGACATACCTCTGAAGTCCTTGAAGCCTCCCTTCTATTGCAGGTGAGACCTCAGTGTGCTGTGTGGTTTGCCTTGATCCTCTAAAAAGGCCTGTTACCCTCAGGTGTGGCCAAGGATAGACTCATAGAATCATAGGCTATTTCTGCACTACACTGTTATAGTGCTATGATTCCACTTTCAACATCCTATGGAATCCTGGGCTTTGCAGTTTAGGGAAGGGCACTTAGAATTCTCAGCCAGAGAATTCTTTGGCCTCAGGAAACTACAACCCTCAGAATTCCACAGGAGGTTGAAAGTGGAATCATAGCACTATAACAGCGTAGTGCAGAAACAGCCATAGAATAATAGAGTTGGAAGAGACCACAGGGGCTATCCAGTCTAACCCCCTGCTATGCAGGAACACACATCAAAGCAGTCCCAACAGATGACCGTCCAGCCTCTGCTTAAACCCCCCCAAAGGAGACTCCACCACACTTAGAGGCAGCGTATTCCACTGCCAGACAGCTCTGATCATCAGGAAGTTCTTCCTGAGGTTCAGGTGTAATCTCTTTTCCTGTGTTTTGAAGCCATTGCTCCCTGTTCTAATCTCTGGAGCAGTGGAAAACAAGTCTGTTCTCTCTTTGATATGACATCCTTTCAAATATTTAAACATGGCTATCATGTCCCCTCTTAACCTTCTCTTCTGCAGACTGAACATCCCCAGCTCCCTAAGCCGCTTCTCATACGGCGTGGCTTCCAGACACTTCACCATTTTCATCGTCCTCCTCTGGAGATGTTCCAGCTTGTCAATATCCTTTTTGAATTGTGGTGCCCAGAACTGGACACAATATTTCAGATGAGATCTGACCAAAGCAGAATACAGTGGTATTATAGCTTCCCTTCATCTAGACTCTATACTCCTATTGATGCAGCCCAGAATTGTATCGGTTCTTTTAGCTGCCGCACCACACATGTAGTCTACTAAGATTCCTAGATCCTTTTCACACGTTCTGTGGTCAAGCCAAGCATCACACATTTTATACCTGTGCATTTAATTTTATTTTCTGCCCAAATGTAATACCTTATACTTCTTCCTGCTGAAATTCAGGTTCATTCAGGGATTTAAAAGCAGACATCAGGGGATCTGATCCCTTACTGCCTGCGTTGTGCTTGTTTTGTGTCTCAGTCTAATTCCTGCAGTTACCGCCTCCATCTTTCTACTTGCTCTTCATTGTTGCAAACCCAGCTGTAAAATAGTGCAGGCATCTCAAGCCAAACACATTCTTACTTTCCCACACTTATTTAACTGTCTCCCTAATTAATTCCATGGCTTGAAATAAATTATTGACTTAGCAGACTCTTGTTTTCAGTGACAGCTTCAGCTGTAAACAAGCTATTAACAATTCATAATGAGTAGCACATGTTGGTTTTCCCTGCTTACTAATTCACTTCCCTATTACAGACACCCCAGTCTGTGGGGACAGTTTGACACTACCTCGCCTCCTTGGTCTGGAAGCTGTGTGCGTGTTTAAAAAACAGACTGTGAAACAATGTTTTTATAATGAATGGTAACATCTTTTTTTTTTCTAAGTCTTTCCGTCTTTCTCTCTCTCCCTCACTTAGGATGGCTTCAGAAAGCTACTAACTTTTCTGACTGTTTCACAATAGGCCTCTTTTGTGCTCTTCTTCCAACAAAAATGAAGAATGGTTTCACTGGAAGGAAAGAATCTACTTAAATGAGTTGGCAGGGCTCATCTCTTTGCAAATACTGCTTGAGTATTATTTTATCCAGCTCAGAAACTACTTCAACTGGTTCAGTGCTATAAGTGAAGTGGAGCAAGGGAATGGTAGGGATACTTGCCCCAGAGCAACTTAGGGGGGTAAAATGGGCCGCAGTAATGCTGCAGCATTATTGGCAGCTATTTGACTGTTCAAGAACTATGTAATACTTTTCCCATTGCCCCAGTACAAGGCAATTAATCACTAGCTCAGTTGTTCTCAATTTTTTCCCCTCACATTTCAGATGTGGAAGCAAAACACCTTTCAGACACTGGATTACACTTTGGAGGCAAGAAACTTTCAAAAGTTCTCAGCTTTCTTTGGATTACAAGGTGGGTGAGGTCTCACCAACCTTCACTCCTCTTTTGTAAATAACAATAAGAGACTTGCTGCCTCTTCAAAGAGTAAGGTAGCTGTTTTCAGAAGCTTGACTGTGTTTCTAGGATGGAATGTCCCATGGGAACGATGCTACATCACGCCGTAACATGATAAGAGTTGTGCGGGGTGGGGGGAGTTTGCTGTCCCAATTGCTGTTTTCACTAGCAGAAGCGTGTTTTTTTTTATTTAAAAGTCTTCAAGAGAGAGAGAGAGAGAGAGAGAGAGAGAGAGAGAGAGAGAGAGAGATGCAGTGGTGCTTGGCCACCTCATACCTATAGGTAAGAACCCATGGAAGATGAAATGTCCCACACTAGGTAGATTTTACCTAGCTTGACAAAATCAGTCAGAAAGATGTGGATAATAACCCCAATGTAGCTTCATCAGAAAAAAAAAAGTATCAGACCAATGTAGAACTGTTAGGTTTCCATCTTCAGACAGTAGATATCTGAAGAGTTTGTTGTTCCTGGCACAGATGTGCTGTGGTTGCAATTGTTGTTGCAGCCATTATCAATGAATTATGGTATTCCTTATGTATAATTTGTTGGGGAATTGAGAGATTTTGGTAATGAGACTCTCAAACAGCAGAGTATCTTAGTAATTGCACAAAAACAGAAGTTGAACAGATTACCAGTCCCACTTCTATCACTCCACCCCAAACATACTTAATCTAGCTCAAAATAAATACAAAAACAGTTTGGTTAAAATATAAAAGAGTTTACTCACAAAATCTTGTGCATAGTCTACACAGGTTCAATTCTTGAGGAAGATAGGAAGAAATTAAGCTCTCACATGCTTGCTGAAAATAATCCCTGTTAGGAGATCTCAGAGCATGCTTTCAGGACAAAAGATGAAGACAAAAGGAAGGGTGTAAATGGCAAGAGAACATTTTTAAGAACAAAGAATGTGTACGTGCTGGAGGAAGAGGTGTTGACCAAAACAAACAGGAAGTTTTCTCTAGGTTATCTCTCTGTGTCTACAATAAACATGCAAATGAACTAGCCAGTTAATTAAGCATGCAAAGGTTGCCACTCCCAACATAATTCATGGAATCATGGAGTTGGAAGTGCCCACCCAGGCCTTCAAGGGCAACTTCCCACTCAGTGCAGGAAATCCACCTAGAGCCTCTGTTGTGGTGAGCCAGTGAACTGAGACCAGCAGATCAGAAAACAAGAGTTTATTATACTGCGCAGGGATCTCAGTGGAATCAATTTCCAAAAGACTGAGAGCTCCGTTTTAGGTTTCAGCACACATTTATACCTTCTAAAAAACAGGTACAGGAAATGATTACCATATATGAAAAGAGTACAGGTTACAAAAGTTTAAGTTTCGAAATGATGTATTACAGTTTCAAAAATGAAGTATCTCTGTACCAGGGAGTATTCTCCCTTGGTTGCATCGACTCCCAAACTCCCTGTATCCCATGCATTGCCAAGCCGCATACCTAAGCTCTTGATAAGATAAGAAATGCATCTGCCTGACTTATTTTTCTCTATTTTTCTACTCAAGCAAGCAGTTTCTACAATTTAACCCCTTCATCACCTCCCTTGCAGATAGCTGTCTAGCTTCTTCCTGAAGACATCCAGAGAAAGAGATCCTACAATCCCTCTAGGTAATTGGTTCCATTGTCAAACAGCAGTTACTATCAAGATGTTCTGTCTAATGTACAATCAAAAGCTACCCTCCTGTAACTTAAAAATCATTGGATTTGGTCCTACTCTCTGTGACATCAGAGAACAAACCTGCACCTTCCTTCCTGTGACAGCCCTTTAGATGTTTAATAGTACAATCACATCTTTTCACCAGGCTGAACATGTCTAGCTCCCTCAACCTTTCCTTTGTTCCTTTATTGTCCTTGTTGCCTTTCTCCGGATCTGCTCCAACTTGTCTATATCTTTCCTGAAACAAGGCACCGAGAACTGAACATAGTACTCCATATGAGGCCTAACTACTGTGGAATTTATTGGAACTATTACCTCTCTTGTCTCAGAAACTACAGTGCTGTTAATGCAATATTATTTGCCTTCTTTGCTGTAGCATCACACTGCTGGGTCATGTTCAACTTATGATCAAGAATAATCCCAAGGTCCTTTTCATATGTTCTGCTGTTAAGTCAAGCATCCTTTATCCTATAAGTGTTCATTTGGTCTTTGTGGCCTAACTGTAGAATTTTGCATTTGCCCCTTTTGAATTTCATTCTATTAGTTTCAGCCCAATTTTCTAATTTATCAAGGTCCCTTTGAATTCTCTTCCTATCATCCAGTGTGCTGGCTATTCCTCCCAGTTTTGTATCATCTGCTAATCTGATAAAAAATATTGGAGAGGTTGATCCACATACAGCACCTGGAACGTGTCAGGAGCAGGGGGATGAAAGAACAATCAGAAAACAGAAAACAGGACTGTAGAGCAAGCTGGAAGTCAGGATTAAAGAGGAATCAGTAGTCTTTCGGCTGGACCAGAGAATAATGGAGGAGTTAGGGCTGAAGAATAAGCCAATAAACATAAGAGATATCAGAACCCAGCTTGATGGAACTTTGCTTTGAATGCTCAAGTCAAATTCCACAGAGGCAGGAAGACCTTCCGTGGTGCTCAAAAGGAGCAATGGCCCTGCTGGGTAAAGTCAGCCAGAAGGATTCTTCCTTTAAATGCTGTAGTAACACAGCTTACCACGTGAGGCAGCAGTCAGCAGCTAGAAGATCCTGGCGCTTTTGAGAACAGAAACTTCAGTGATAGGACTCTCCACATGGGGTAGCTCAAGATACTCCATTAAAATCAGCGTGTTGCTTCTGTCATTGGATTCTTTCATATGGATTACCAACGGAAATGCTGTGAAGATCTTAAGTGGAGATGTGAATGTTACCCTGATTTCTGGAGTCCTTGGGGGACACCTCAGTGTGCTCCACATGACGGGGAATGGAAACTAGCCAGAGCATGAGCAATAGCAATGCGAGAGGCAGGGTAACCTAGCAGGGTCTTTTTACCCAGTTTTTACAGGGTCAGTCCAAGCCAAAAACCAAACAAAAATGTCCAATAAATGATTTTATTGAATGGAAGTCTCAAGCACCAACACAATCACTCACACACTCACTTAAGACCTATTAAGAAGTAAAAGAGAGGAAACTGTATAGGGGAATATTGAAGGGGTTGTAGCTGGGGTAATGCTGCATCTTTTCCTGAAGTCCTTGGTCTGGGAAAAACAGCAGAGAAGTGGGGCTCAGCACGGAGAGGGCTGAGGGGATTACTCAACAGACGGAGAAGCGGTCTGCTGGGATGACCAGGAGTGATCCAAATAAACGCTCAAAAACTGGGACTATTTGTAGGGGGAAAAGTACCTGAAGGGCTAATCCTTTCCCGGAGAGAACAATGGGTGTTGCAAGGAGAAAGAAGCTCCACAATGGTAACTTCCTTTGCATGATGGGATTACAAGGTGTTGTCAAAGTCTCAGGATCTTCGGCTTGTGGTGTGACTTCATGTAAATGGTCCTCACCTGATAGGATATTTGCTCAACTTGGGGCAAACACGCTAATCCCCTCAAGTTGGCTTCTCAGAGGCTGAGGACCCTTTGTCTACAGTGAGTTTGCACAGCTTGAGGTCTTCTGGGGCTACGTGACTGGGGATTTTACTGGCCTGATCTGGTTTTCCATCATTCGACCGTTGCTGCCTATGTGCTCATCCGGGCGACCTATCAGGCACATGGAATCATATTTAATATCAAAATTGTAGACCCCGGGATAGGGTTTTTCCAGTGGAGTAACATGATGATCTCTGTGGCTACCTTATGGCCACAGCAGTGCAATTCCTTAAAAAAAAAAAAAAGATTTCCAAGTCCTTCCCAGTATCAAATGGAGCCTGATTCCCTCAAACTGATAAAGAAATAGTAAGTTTGGATGTATTATTAATATGGCTTGTCCTGGGCAGAGTTGATGTATTATTTTTCTTTTGTGATAGCAAAAGCCCGTGAAGTAGATGGCAAATGAACAGTTAAAACAACCAATGAAATGGATTTTTGTCAAAAGTATGCAAGGGGGGAAAAATACAAGTTCCACCAGGAGAAAAAGTTTTAATTTTAAGGACACGTATTATTAGAGCAGTCAAGAGGAGCCACTATATGGTGCTGTACAGAATAAGTGGAGTGTCATGTAAACTGATCAGAAAATTACTGTTAGTTACACTCTTCCCTGACAAAATGATTCACAGTAATTCAGGGAAATAATTCTTATTACAGTTAGAATCCTCACTGCTTGAGTGTGAAAGGATGAGGAGGAGGAAAATATGCTGGAGAATCTACTACTGAAAGCACACAAACACTTGCACACATCCCTGAATCTACTTGTTGTTCAGTTAGAGTTATGTATTTCACTGCTTTTGGTGAACTTCACCCAACAAACCTTTTCTAAGCTCTGGGCAGGGCTTCTTTGCCTAAAAGTGGGCCTTTCAAAACTTCATCCCAGGCTCTCTGAGAATGGAATCTTAGGATGCAAGAGTGGAAATAAAGCTTACCTGGTTGGAACGTGTGCATATATTTATAAGTGCGGATAAAGAAAAAGCCCCAAACACAACAAAGCTTTTGATATCACCTTGCAGAGATGGCAGGGGCAATTACTGCTCATTTTGGAAACAAAATGCTGCAAAAGAAAGAGAAAACTCTCAAAAGTTGGGGGGAGGAGGTGAGGGGAAAAACAGGCAACATTGTCTTCCATGGAGCCACAGGGATCCAGTGAGATATCCTGCCCTCTAGTAGCCACTCACCCTCAAATACCCTTCAACATCTTGCAGATGAAAACTGGGGCACATTTGTCCAAGCAACATCAGATCAAGACTGCAAATGTTATTAATAAGGTAGAACATACAAGCTAGGAGAGGTTACAGTAGTTTGCTTCTGCCTGAGCATACTGGGAAAGGTCTCATGCCACCTTCTCTTCTCCTCCCTGCTGAGCTGATTAAAAGCAATTTGCTTTTGACTTTGAACTCACTGCAGCAATTGAGGAACACTGAAGACAAAGGGGAAAGTGGGAGGAGGAAAGAGAAACTGGGACACTTCAAAAGCAACTGAAGAACTGTGATGTAGAGGATTAATTGCGACAAGGTTACCATGCCTGTATCAATAATCCTTGCTAAATCAGGATGGCTGGAGAGTAAGGATGAATCCCTGGTGCAAGTGCTTATGAAAACTGAAGATGCTAGACAAGTTCTTAACATGGAGCCCAAGGACCCCTGGGGGTCTGTGGAAACCTCACTGGGGCCTGCAGAACCCTGCTGCTGGACACCAACCACAGCAGCAAGGACAGGGACGTGACAGTGAGGGGGGTTTGTGCAAGCTGAAATGGCTCCCTTGTTTGCAAATGAAGGAGCAGTTTGGGTACATGCCCACATACGCCCGCTACTGCATCCCTGACGAAAGGGACATGGTGGCAGGCATGTAAGTGAGCCGAATCTATGACTCTGGAAACCAGGGTTTGAATCCCCAGTTGGCCATATAAACCTCCTGGGTGATCTTAGGCAAGCCACGTTCTCTCAGCCTCAAAGAAAGGCAAAGGCAACAAATCTTTCCAGGAAAACCTTCATGGTAGATTTGGCTTAGGGCTACCATAAGTCAGTTTTCAAAGGAAAGAGACATGATGGCTACAAAGAACCTCCCTCTGTCAGCAACTGTTTGCTGTTGTGCATCCTCAAGTCACTTCAGAGTTATATCAACCCTAAAGTGAATCTATCACAGGATTCTTTTTTGGCCAGATCTGTTCAGAGGAGATTTGCCTTTGCTTTCCTCTGAGGCTGAGAGAATGTGACTTGCCCAAGTGCCTGAGTAGGGATCTGAACGCTAGTCTCTAGAAGCCTTTAATAAATAAACAAATATTTAAATATTCAAATCTAAATTTAAATATGCAAATCTTGAGCTAATTCTGGAGGTTCCCCAGGAAAAAAATTATATTTGCAGGGAGTCCCCATGTAGAAAAAGTTAAGAACCACTGTGCTAGACCTTGAGAGAATATTTGGAATGGAGAAAGTTCCAGATTCAGTGTAAAACATGAACAGGAAAAACACTATCTTCCGGATTATCCTTTTATCCTCCTGATTTTTTGGACTTCGGCTCCCAGAAGTCCCACCCACCATGGCCAATGGTTAGGAAGTCTGTGAGCTGAAATTGCAAACATATGAAGGACCAAAAGTTGAGAACCATGGGAAGAATCTATGATTAATAAGGCAGCAAAGAGATGTTTCAGGTATTCTTGCTGGTATACCAGTATTTTTTTCTGAGAGAAAAGTTTGCTGTGCTGTAGAGTCTGAGGTCCCACCAATAAGGGGAGAAATCCATCAGTGGACAATTAACTCATGATCCCCTCCGTTCTAGAGTCCACCCTGTTTGCCTGACCTGTTCTCATGAAAAAAGGACAAATTGGTTATCTCCATGGGGACAACTCCAATGCTAAACAGTCCATAATTTATATTTGCTTTTCCGACCAGGCTTCAACAAGTCACTGAAAAACTAAACGGAGAGAGAGGGGGAGAAAGGGAGAATGCAAGAGCAATAAACCTGAACTTTGAATACAAATACAATTATATCTCATTGGACAAAATCCATAACCAGCTTCCAGCAGTAACCCCCTGAGTTAGTCACTGAAATTGCAAAATGAGAAAATATAAATCAGAGTTGACAACAAGGTCTTATTTCCCTCTTTAGAAACTATAACCAAATAATAAATCATGCAAAAGCAGTATGCGGAAGGCTTTTTAGAATTCACTCTTGTTCTCTTTCTGTTAGTGGCTACAAAAGGTAGTCCCTTTCATAGCAGAAATGCTAACAGCAAGTTGCTTCCTGTACATTTCTTTTTTTTTTATAATCATTTTATTCAAATTCAGATATAAAACAATTATAACTGTCAACTTATTTGAAATATTTCTGATCTTCCACACTGATCTAGATTTCATTATCAATATTTCTTAACGTGCTTAAAATATTGTACTACATTTTAGTGCTATTATTACTTGTTGATTCTTGCATTTCCATCTCCATATTCCCGCTTCATGATATATATCCTGTAGCCCCCTCATAATTTATCTTAAATCATGAATCACAGATTTCCATCTGATGGTACCCAGCAATTACCCATTACAATTTGCCATTCTTTTTGTATCTCTTCGTCTGATTTCCCTTTTAATCTCTGAGAGACCATATCAGCATTTTTGTTTTCAATAAGTGTACCTCACCATTGTTCTAATGTGGGTATTTGCTGAGTTTTCCACATCTTTGCATATTCAATACGAGCTGTTGTTATCATGTACAGTAATATTCTCCAGTACTTCTTTATACCAGTACCTTCTAATACGTCAGTCATATTTAACAAATACAGTTCTGGTAACTTAGCAAACTGTACTTTCATTAATGCACATATTTTGTTATGTATTTCAATCCAATATTTCTTAGCTTTAGGACATGTCCACCACATATGATATATCGTACCGGCCTCATTCTGACATTTCCAACATTGTCCAGTACCTGTATTATAAATCTTTTTTAATTTATCTGGTGTCATGTACCATCTATGAAATAGCTTGAAATAGTTCTCTTTCAAATTCTGTGCTACTGTAAATTTCTGTGTTTTTTTCCAGCTCTGCTCCCAAGACTCTAATTGTATTGAATGTCTGATAATTTGTGCCCATGAAATCATTGTTGCCTTTACTGTTTCTTCTTGCCTCTCCTGATGTAGTATTTCTTGATATATTTGGGCAAGTAAATGAGGCGGATTTTCCCTTCCTATACATTTCTAAAGGGTAAGCATTTATGAATTCATTTTCCATAAAAAAGCAAATATGGATCTGCAGTTTTGTGAAAAGCCAAATCAATTCTTTCCTCCAGTCCAGGATTTGCAAATGTCCTGGACTGATCACAGAATACTCCATTCCAGGATTTATAGTAAACTATATAGCAAAAAGGGCTGGGGGGAGATTCTGGAGGGAAGTAAAGGTGTTCATTTGTGTCTGTATCCAAGGGAGAAATGAACTGTAAAATAAAACTGTGTCTGGAATCCTACTGGGAACTTACATCTTTGCAGGTGTGGGAATTAGAATTGGGCAGTTCCATAGCATCTGTAACTGTCACATCCCGAATAACTCACGGTCCACAAATTTCACTCTGAGGCCATTTCTGCACTACACTGTTATAGTGCTATTATTCCACTTTCCACATCCTATGGAATCCTGGGGTTTGCAGTTTTGGGGAGGGGCATTTAGAATTCTCAGCCAGAGAGCTCTTTGGCTTCAGTGAACTACAAGGCCCACACTCATTGCCTCTTGGTTGATAAAGGGCACGCCCCTGCCTCACTAATGGCAGAATGTTCAGAGAAGCATTTTTGCTATGTCAGAGGTTGGAGGTAGGCATAGTGGGGGAAGGCTCTTTGCATTGCTCCTTTGCCAGAACCAGCCAATCCTCATTGGTGCGCACGCACACAAACACAGACTTGCAAGATGACTTTTCTTGCAACCCCCTTGAACAACTATTGTGCCCCCCCACCCCGGGTCCTGTCCCACAGTCTGAGAACCACTCATAACATGAACAGTCTGGATCCAGAGTAGGAACCAAGAGAGAATGGTGAGTCAGAGCCAGCTCAGCACAACGACCTGTCAGGTTTGAATCATGATGATTCTCATCTTGGAGGGAAAAAGCTAGTATGATGGCATCTAAATTTGCTAAATTACAGCTCATTTCTAGCTTATCTTTTACCTTTAAAAAGCCCACTTACTACATCTTACATTGATGTACAAACTGTAAGGCTTTTAACTTCTGAAAACATCTCTTTCACGCAAATACCATCTCCATTTTCATCTTGCCTGTTTACAACAATATTTTTCTCACTGTACAAACTTTTCATTTCTCACGGAAGCTTTGCTCTTAGCTCCGGTTTTCCAATAGCCCATTTGCAGACCAACCATGGGATAACAAGACCAGACACAGATTGGTTGAATGAGGGCTACTTTTTAAACCTAGAACCTATTTAATTGTGTTGAACCTGGAAAGGAGCGAGAAGGAAGAAAGACCTAGCACAGGATCAGCTGAGGCCAGGCATCCATCTATGACTTCCTCCTCAGCCTTCCCCTGGACAAAACACCTGAGCCCTATGTGCAACCCAATAGCTGGGTTGCTCCCTGTTGGGCTATCAACTAGAGGGCAGACCCAAGGAACCTCTTTTCAACTCACAGGCTTTAAAGTGAGGGCCAAGCCCCCAGCCAACCTCAGGGGCAGTCTCCTTCTCCAGCCCCAATTCACAGAATCTAAAGAGGGGGTTCCAAAGCTTTCCCTCTTCACCAAATGGGTGCCAAGGTGTTCCCTGTAAGTGCTATTTTTCTCTTCCATTACCTGCTAAGCTACTTCCTGTTTAAGGATGATACCCTCAGCCAATTCTCAAGTCCCTGAGATACAGTGTGGGGTACTAAAAAAAAGAAAAGAAAAGATAAAAGGGACAAAATTCCTACCTAGCCCTAAAGCAACCAGCAGAGCTCACACTCTACTGGAGGTGGAAGGATTGGCTGATTTTAGCCACCAAAAGAGGATGTAAAAGGGACAGGAGAACCTTAAATATTCCCAGGCTCTGCCCCTCATGCTCACCATCCAGGTGTGATTGTGTCTGACACTGAGAAAACCCTCAAAACTGTCCTTTCTCCATTGGAGGCCAGAGAATGTGGTCCCTCCCATCCTGGGGCCAGATTCTGTTTTTGCCAAACTTGATTTGAAAGTGTTCACATATGCACACATATATTCCTCTTTTAACTGTCTTCGTCTATGGATTTTGCCCTCACACATTCTCTCTTTCTCCCTCTCTCTCCATAAGTATTAATAAGAACTGAAGACCTTTCTGCACCTGCATGTTACCTTCTATTCCTTCCAACAAATGCTGACTCAAGAGTACTTTGCTGCTTTTTAAAGTAACTCTGAAAGCTGACTTTCTGCACCCCAGTAAAAGTGCACAGCATTGGCTAGCAACCAAGCAATGTCAGTGGTATCTGTTGTCCAGGAAGAGCTGAATGCAAGGCAATCATCTGAGAAGAGAATATCCTCCAGCATTTCATAGATAAAAGCCAGGACATGTATGGCCAAGATTAGAGCATGGCAAAAGTCATCCATGTGAAAACTAGGAAAAACTGCAGAAGTTTACTTTTGCCTGAGCCTACTACGAAGTGTAAGATTTGCCACTCCACTCCATTAAGTAAATTGAGTGCAAACTACTTTTGCACTTTGAATTCAGCTTTCAGTAATTGAAGTAAATGGGGGAGGAGGGACAAACTGGGACATTTTAAAAACAGCTGAAAAAGTGGGATGGCAGAGGATTCATTGGGACTGTGCCTGCCAAATCTGGACAGTGAAAAGGGTTTCCCTTTCTCCTCCTGGTGGTTACTGGCAGTTTTAGAAACCATTCAAATTAATTCTTAAATGAATGCATTTATGAGAAAAAAATGTATTTTTTTTTTGCTACTTCATAATAGCAGCCCCAACTCTTTGCCTTATTATGCTCAAAAACCAGAAATAAAGAGGTCAAAAAACAAGAAAATGAACAAGAACAACACTTTGTAGGTAATTGACATCATGGGGTGCTAATGCTTAAAATATCTGGTAGCAACAGCGTCTATTATCAGCTGGGTGAGTCTGCCCTGATCCTAAACTTGAGTCTTGCCTGAGCTGTTCGTAGACTATGGCTATCTCTGCACCTTTGACCATGCGGATTAGGGCTTCTGGGAGTTGAAATTCAACAACGTTTTGGGACCCAAGTTTAGAGTCACTGCCCAAGCTACCTCTTTTCAGATGAGGAAGAAGTGCAAGGAGGTAAGACATGTCAGCTCAAAAGGTGTTGCAAACCCCAGGTCCTACAACCCTGGATGCTGAGTCTCTAGTATCACCATTCACTTGCAAAAGTCCTCAGTGTGGACACAAGTGTATGTATCCTGCACAATTATAGCAGTTTTATGCTATAGCCATAGCTTTAAATGCCATAGCTTTATTTTATGGCATTCTGTGATTTACAGTTAGCGACCTATTTGGAAGATACCAAGTCAGGTGAAGATACGAAGTTGGGTCTGAAAACAGAGGGATTATTAATCAGTTTAATTTTGTAGTGTAGATATGTACTCAGTGTACCTTGGGTATTGTAGGTACTGGGTGAACTAGGGCTTTGTGGCACATAATTCCAAATCCTTCCCCAAGCAAATTCCAAGATTCCATAGGAATGAGTCATGGCAGTTGAAGTGGTATCAAACTGTTATAATTGTGCTGTGTGGATGCACTATTGGGGATGTCCTTTGCATTAAACTCTCCACACACCCCTCTTACTAAATAAACATCTTTAAAAATAAAACACACCCATACCACACAAATCCCATGGCTTCATTACTTCCAGTACTTCCTTGCTAGCATGCTGTGCAGAGCAGAGGAAACAAAGAAACAACACTCCTCCAAACTATACCTGACCAACAAGGCCAAAGTTTAGATGAGTAAAACATTTCCAGTTGGCTCAAATATAATCAGATGAGCCTACAGTGATAATAAGGGCCTTTCTGAACTACACTGTTATAGTGCTATTATTCCCATTTCAACCTCCTGTGAAATCCTGGGGTTTGTAGTTTACTGAGGCCCAAGAGCTCTCTGGCTGAGAATTCTAAAGGCCCCTCCCTAAACTGCAAACCCAAGGATTCCATAGGATGTTGAAAGCGGAATAATAGCACTATAACAGTGTAGTGCAGAAGAGCCCTAAGTAGGGCTAGGGGGATGCCAGAAAATGAATGAAGCTGAGACCAGGGGCCCATTCACATTACAAAATTATAGCTCTAGCGTTCCATTTTAGCTGCTATGGTTCAGTCCTGTGGGATCCTACAGTTTGGTGAGGTGCTGGGGTTGTCTCACTGAGAATTCTAAATGTCCCTCCATAATTTGTCAATCCCAGAATTGCATAGGACAGAATAATGTCCTATAATTAAAGTAGAGTGACAATTCTGTAAGTGTAGTGTCAACGCCCCCCTCAAGTGTGCATAAATAATTGTTTAGGCTAGTCCAGAGCCTGGAGAGCTTTTGGGCTATATATTGGCTGGGGGATTCTGAGATCTGAAAGCACCAAAAAATAATAATAAAAGGCTCTGGATTAGCCCTCCAGCCAGCATTATATTGTTTACACCTTGCCTTTCTCTTTGGCCTTGGATGTCAGGCACTTTGTTTCCCCAGCTGAAATCTGTTGGGATCAAGCACTTAGGGGCAGAGCTGAGGACGGCTTTATGGAGGGATACTTGAAAGAATGTTTTGAACTCTTCTTGCACTGATTTGACCTGCTGCTCTTATACTAATGTGAAGGTCAGAATCTAGCTGCAGAGACTAGCTAGTGATTTTGTACTTCTCTGAATGTTACAACACAATTCACAGCAGTTTAAATGGATGAAAGTCACATACTGCATTCTTAGATGAAAATACACATCCAAATCTATATGTGGAGAGATTTACATGGAGATTACTTTTAAAAAAGTGGAAGTGGAATGGAAATACCGTATGGCTAAAACATGGAGAAATAAGATTGAAAGTGGGATGATGGCATCAAAATCTTACTGGCATGTCCACTCCATAGAGTCTTCAGTGGCCAGGACAATACAAAGAGCAGGGCTAGATAGTGGTTTCATAGGACTGTAAAATTGAATGAGGCAGATGGTGCGATGTGATACCCATGATGGAGCCTGAAAAATCATAGCATTCCAAGGAAAAATTGGACCATTGTGTTATGTGTGATTGAATTTATGACAACATTTATGACATTATGACAAAATGTATGTTACTATATTTATGATATTGAGTTTATGGCAGTTTGTATTGCAGCAAGATGGAAGAATAGGGGACCGCCACTGAATGGTTTTCTTTAAAATGACAGATAGAGGAAATACTGTTGATTAACAAACCTTGTAATGAATGAGAAATGGATTTTATGAGGAAGATAAATGTGTGCAAAACTGGGCCTTGCACATTCAATAATGGAATGAGAAGTACTGCAATTCTGAATCAGTGTGCTGCTTTAATCATTGAGATGTTTTTGGCTTGCTTAATCATTGGGTTTTTATTTATAAATTTTAAAAAGTAGTGGAAGTGTTTAGATATAGGAGCTTGGAATGAATACTTTCCAAAGATTCACAGGTGAAAACTGGGACACATGTGGCCAAATAAAATTAGAATGTGGTCAAGATGGCAAAAGTTATTAATGAAGAAGAACACATGTGCTAGGACAGGCTGCAGCAGCTTGATTTTTGCCTGAGTCTACTGGAAGGGCAAGATTCTGCCTCTTCTCTTTGCTTCCCTCTACTGAGTTTATTGAGTGCAAACTGCTTTTGCACTTTGAACTCAGTTTGCAGCAATGGAAGTAAGCTGAGGACAAAAAGTAGGGGGAAATAGGAGGAGGAGAAAGAAGCTAGGATATTTGAAAAACAGCTTTAAAAAATGGAGATGACAAGATTGACTGGATTGGGAGTTTCTCTGCAAAGTGAGGACATTTTGGAGGGTTTGGAAATGATACTTTCTTGACAGAGGTTGCTTTTCAAAACCATCATGGATGCATGACTTTTAACAACCTGAGAAATTCAACTCCCTGCCTCCTTCCACTGGCACCTCAGTGGCCTAGTTACATTGCTATTGCCTTGAAAATGGCAGTTACAACCTCTGCCATTAATACACACTGTTACTTGTCTGCATACCCCTCAATCTGATATGGTTTGATTGACAAAATATAACTTAATTGGCAATAATTGCCACTGATATAAAATGAATCCAGAGGTGGCTGGAAGGCCAGGCTGCACAAAGGAAAAATATTGGCTGAACATGTGTATTGCAAAGTAGGTCAGAGATCTCCTCTAGGAGTGGCCTCAGCCATTGTCAGAACAATCACCAGGTAACTCTGGAGACAAACCAAGCTGTATCATTCTGCATCAAAAAATTACAAACTCTCATTAATCCACTGATTGTTTCAGTCTTCCTTCCTAGCATCTAGATGTTTTCTGCATTGTTCCTTTATCCTGTCCACTATTGCAGAATTATTATGATAGCCATTAATTCCCTGTCATCTACCATGAAGATCATCAACACAGCCTGGATCTCATTGTCTACTCTACAACCTCTGTTGTTTATTCAACCAGTGAGCCATTTATACCGCTTGCCCTCCAGGCAGATTTTGGGTATAAAAATTCTTCATTTCAACCAGACAGTTGCAGTACCTCAAATGCTGAACACCACTATGCCTCTCTGAATTCTGGCTGTATTGCCCTTAGACGCAAGTCTAAGCCACTTCACCATTTCTTCATTGTTCTTCTGGATTGGTAATTGTTGCCCAAAAAACTAAGCCTCATTAGCCATAATTGTTTCCTCCCTTTATCCTTCGGTTAGCTCTTGTATGAGTGTGTGACTGTCTAATCCAGTGTGCATGCATGATTGATTTCCTCTCAATAAAACACATTTTTAGTTTACTTTTGAGTCTTTGGCTGGGTTTTCTGCAAGGACCCTGTAAACATTGGTGGAAACATCCTGCTAGTTACCTCACCCCTTGCAGCCCTCAATCAATTAATTGATCAATTAATTCTCCATTTTTGCACAAAGTTGCAGGTACTGTGGGAGGACCTCAAGGGGTCCCGCACCTTTTGGGGTTACACACACCACCAAAACAATGGAGATAAGCAGAGGTTTTTCTCCTTTTCTCATAATACTAAAACCTAAGGTTATCCAATGAAGCTGAATGGTGCAAGATGTAGGAGAGGAAAATGGATGTTCTCTTTTATAAAGTGTGTTGGTAAACACAACCACAGTATGGAGTGATAATCACCAAGTTGTATGGGTTTAAAAAGGAGTTAGACAACTTCACAGAGGGTGAGCTACTAATATTACTTTCAGATTCAGAGGACATATGCCTCTGAATTCTGGTTGCTAGGGAACAGACATGAAAGGATGTTTTTACTTAAATTACTTCACCATCTGAACCACTGGTGGCCCTTTGGCATGACATGCTTGTGCAGTTATGATTCCACTTTGGCTGTCATGAGGGATTCTGGATCTCCAATTTAGGGAGATGTGTTGAGAATTGTCACCTAGGGAGCTCTAGTTGCCTCAGCAAACTGCAGACCCCAGGACTCCATGGATGCAGCCATAGAAGTTAAAATGAAACTATAGCATTATAAATGTGTAGTGTGAGAGTGCCCAAGGTTTCTCCAGACTGGTCACTCTGTCTCAGTTGAAAGTACCCTGCATGACTGTTATAAGGATAAAAGGGGTATGTGTGAGTGAGTATAAAAACTGGGAGGCCCAACATTTTGGGAGACTAAAACTGTGATCAGTAAATTTATGTCTAGTCACTTTACTCTGCTACATGGCAGCGACATAACATCTGCTTCCTGCCCCCTCCAAAAAGAGGTAAAAAAAGTAACTGAAAATCGAACCTAAGTAGAATATGGAAGGGTTAACCAACTGCAGACATGATCTAGGGAAGAAATATTTAAATTTCTAAGATTTAAATATAATCCTTGCTTTTCTGCCGCTTGCAGCTCTCCATAAATAATAGATAGCGATAATTTCTGCTCATGACATTCAGTCAGGAGCCCTAATAAACCAAATGGATCCTTTCTGTCTTTTGACCTCGTTTAAGAGACGTTCCTTCCCTCCTCCAACCTGCTTCCTCTTTTCTCAGTTCAGCTCCGACAGGTGCAGATTTGCCCAAATGAATGTTAATTGCCTATTTGCTTCATCCCAGCTTGTTCAGTTTGCTCACAGATCATTTCCTATTCACAGCTCAACAGTAGCTTCCTCTCCCGGCTTCATTCCTGTTAATCTCTATAGTGCCTGGGCCAGGGCAATGTGTGCTCCTCCCCTCCCCTCACCTCCCCTCACCTCCCCTCCCCGGGCAACTGTCTTTGCACAATAAACTACCCTGGCTTCAAATGTGAAGGAAGAGAAGGGCAAAAAGGCATAGCCAAGGAAAGAATCTGCAGTACAACCTGTCTAGCAGGCACATCTTTATTGCAAATAATTTGGAAATAAGGCATGTAGCAATGGCATAGACACATAGCATCTCTGTGTGAATGATCTCTATTCTTATAGGTAAACAGTGTCTTCCCATCTCTCTCTCTCTCTCTCTCTGTCAATCTTTCTCTCTTTGTCAATCTCTCTCTGTCTCTAGGAACTAAAACAGTACCTGCTCTGAAGGAGGCAGCCATCTCTTACCATTGACCATCTATATGGCTGAAACATCTATCAGGCTGCAACATTCATTAGATCTTCCCCAGACCATGGCTGGAATTCACAGACACATTTATGAATGCATGACCTAGAGTTATGCTTTCATAACAAATTCATAGGCCATTTCTGCATTACACTGTTATAGCCCTATTATTCCACTTTCAGCCATCCTATGGAATCCTGGGTTTTGTAGTTTAGGGAGGGACATTTAGAATTCTCAGCCAGAGAGCTCTTTGGCTTCAGTAAACTACAAACCCCAGAATTCCACATGATGTTGAAAGTGGAATAATAGCACTGTAACAGTGTGGTGCAGAAATGGCCTTATTCATAATCCCTATATATTCAATAATATAGGGAATATGTAATGATCACAAAAGTCCTCTAACCCTGACTTACCCAGGCAACAGCTACTGTGAGCAATGGTGGCTGATCTGGGATGCAGAAGACTGACAATTCCATTGTCTCCCACAAGTAATCCCTGGTATGACAATCAGAAGCAGGATCCCTGTTATAATTTCTTCTTGCTCTGGAGATCCCTTGTGAGAGAGGATGGAAATGTCAAGTCTCCTGCATCCTAACTGACAAGAAAACAGATCTCCATCATTCACGGTGCCCAGTAAGTCAAAAGAACCAGCACGGTGGAGTGGTTTGAGCATTGGACTACAATCTCGTTGACTAGAGGTTGATTCCTGGCTTGGCCATGGAAGCCCACTGGGTGACCTTGGGCATGCCACACACTCTTAGTCTGAAAAAACTCCATGATAGGTTCACTTTAGGGTCACTGTAAGTCAGAAATTACTTGAAAGCACACAACAGTAAGTCAGGATCAGGAGTGGGGTTCACCTAGAATAGGGCTTTTCAAACGGTGTGCCATGACATGTTAGTGCGTCACCTGAAGTTTGTAGGTGTGTTGCCTACAATCTTGGCAATGTATGTTATTATTTATAAATCATATTTTTAAAAATATATAAAAGGTTTTTGTTAAATATGTTGTGTCCCCATACATTCCATTATTACAATTTATGTATGTGTCCGTATCTCTTATAATGGGGTTAGTTTAACCTCCGATTTGCTAGTAAAACTGAATTACTGTATCGCGAAATGATGCACGTCTAAAAATGTGTCACCAACATGAAAAGTTTGGAAAGCTCTGACCTAGAAAATGCTACTTAGCTACATAACTAGGGTAATTACATAACTAAGTGGTTAATGTAGAATATTGGCCCATGACTGCATTTGATTAACCCTTTTGTACATCATCTCTCCTTTCCATCCCCAATGAGAAAAAAAAAGTCAATAAAAATAGTGACAGGTGTATATCTTTTGAGGTTGATTTCTATCCTTCATTTCCCAATTATTCCTTGGCAATTAAACAAAAGTACCCTTTGATAACTAATTCTCTTTGTTTTTTCTGAAGCTATTAATAAACCTTCTCTCATTGCTTTTCATTAGCCATAAACCCTAAAGAAGCTACTGGCTGGAGCTGAAATTGATGTACCAACTAAAAAACAAGTGGTGCATCACTTGTACGTGTCTCTGTGACACAACAGCAGAAGTGATGGCAAAAATCTATTACATTAGGTAAACCATGACTTCTGATTCCACCAGTGTCTAGATGTGATTGAATGGCTACATCCCCACACACCATATGATGGAAAAGCCACTACTGACTTTTGCACAAGATAAGGGAACCATAAATCAGCTATCAGCATCAAAAAAATTGGAACTACCTGTTGCAAAACACCCTGTGATCCAACCAATCTTGAAGAAAAGACAGAGCTTTTGGATGTACACAGTCAGTATCTTGAAACCACATAGCCTTAATTTAAAGGTCAATACCACTTTTCCCTCCATTCTTAGGCCCTTGGAATTCCATAACTGCCATTGGAAGCTATCCCACCTCAGGCTGTGCAACCTCAGAGTGTTGGCATAGGACTCTGGGGACCAGTGTCTGAATCCTGCTCAGCCATGAAAATTCACTGGGTGACCTTGAACAAGTCATTCTCTCTCATTCTCAGAGGAAGGCAATGGCAAACTTCTTCCAAATAAATCTTGCTATGAAAATCCTGTGATAGGGTTGTCATAAGTATGGGTTGACTTAAAGACATATAACAAGAAGAAGAAGATTGGAGGCAGTTTATCGTCCTGATTCCAACTAACATCAGTGAGGAAGGCAGAAGCAGAAATGTCTGATGTTTATTAATTCATGTAAATACCCAAAACAGTACTGCTCAATCGTTTTATTAACTACTACATATATATGCTCTGTGTGTGTGTGTGTGTGCATGGTAATTGGTCTTAGCAAAACAGTCCTGATTTTTGTTCTTTTGAGGGTCACATCTTCAAATGTCATTAGCAAGAAAAGCTAGATTTCCCATTCTTCACATTTCTAGCCTTTGGTTTAGTGGATCAGACTTCTATAAAGTATAAAGCTGGATTCATCTTGTCTGTTGTGCAAATCTTGGTCAGCGTGCAAACACATTGCCCATATTGGCTGGAAGGATCTTTGTGATTTACACTAACATACATTTACATTAGCCATCATAAGTACTTTTTTGAATGGTGTACAATAGTGGCTCTGCTCCTCCAAGTAGCCACTGACTGGCCAAAGTGTGCAGTGGGAGTATTTCCTTCTACTATTATCCAACTTGCAGCATTTATGCTCCTAGAGTTGCAGCACAAATATGCCAGCAGAACATTATGTTTCCTCAGAAAAAAACAGGATCCTAGCTCATGTTCCTAGTGCATGTCTAGTCTTGGGACAAAAAGAAATGTTGTTAGTCTCAAAAAATCTCAGTTAAAGTATTTCCCCATACTCCTCCAAGCCTTGTTCTGATGAAATGTGCCAATTTTATTGGACTTTTCACACTTGCAAAGGTTACAGGGCATTTCCAAGAAAGAACATACCCAAAATGCACCTATCGTGCACAATGTAAACAGCTAACAGTATGCATAATTGAAATACATTTGTAGAAACACGCTTTAATCAAGGAGGAAAACATGCATGAATTAGGCAGACTGAAGAAATGAATGCAGGGGAAATATGAAAATGGCATTAATTTCACTGTGGGGAGAAAACACAATGCTGTGAAATTGGGTACAAAATAAGGACAGGAATAAAATATGAGTGGTATTTGGAGAAATTCAACAAAATCGAGAAAGAGAGATTTACATGTTCCTAATCTAAGTGTATGCCTGACATGAACATTAAGGCATAAACGAACATGATGCTGCATCTTCACCCAACTGCAATATTTGCCACTAAGGCATCTTGCAACACATCTGATCTCTAGTAACATCTGGGCCATGGCTGGGCAAACTGTGACCCAGACACCATATGTAGCCCCCATCTCACGCCTTTTTGTGTTCCTGCAGTGCTTCCCAGGTTGTTTTTAAATTGGCTTTGCAGTTTGCTGCTCAAGTTTGCCAGCAAACTGCTAAATACATGATAGTCTACAGAGAAAGGAAATGCCATGATATTGACTACCCCACTGATGGTAATGCATTGAAAGTTGTCAATTGATAGATATCATTGTCTATGTCATATTCAGAAGTCAGTGTTATGGTCAGCATCATATTGTTCCCATTTTCTTTTCTTTTTTCTTTTTATTATAAAAAGCATTTCAATAAGACAACATATTTGTGATTAATGCAATAAATAAGTGGTACAACAGATGGGGATACAAACCTAATCTACCTATATACTCTATGTCTTCATTCCTATCTTCCCCATCTAGACTTTGCTTCTGACTAAATTGTGTTTATGAAAATATACTAACATGATAAACGAGGATCTGTTTTCTCAGTTTTATTGTTCCCATATTGTCTCCATTTTCAAAAGGGGAAAAAAGAGGAACCAGTCCTATCTCAGTCCCGGTACAGCTGATAATTCAAACAAACAAACTGAATAGCTCCCAGCTCGTTACTTACTCCTAGGCAGTAAGCACAGGGTCGTAAATACAGTCCAACAGGGTTCCAAGGCAAGGGAGTGTCCAAGGTCAGTCAGAGTATTCATCAAGGTATCCAGCAAGGTAGAAGGTCAGATAAACTCTGACAACTCCTGGAGGGGAAGGACATCAGCTATATAGGTCTGAAGCTTAGCGCAGCTGTGGCTTGATTAATTGTTACCAGTTATAAATTTTGAGAGAGCAACACTGGCTTTCTCTTTGCTGTCTGGGCTCTACAAAAATGGGTACAGGTAAGTGGTCTTCCATGTCTAAAGAGGCAGGACTCTCTGCTGGAGCTGGCACTGCCCCCTGTTCTATTTGTGGCACTGTAACCACTTCCTGTACAGCAAGTCCTGGCATGCCCCCTGTTTCAGACTTTGACTCAGAGTCCATGTTCTGGAGGCAGGGTGTGACAGACCCAAAGAATTAGCACCCAGTCAGCCCGACATCAATACTAGGAAAGATTCTAGAGTGGATTATTAAATAGATAATCTGTAAGCACTGAGAAAGGAATGCCATGATCACTAAAAGTCAGCATGGGCTTCTCAAAAACAGGTCATGCCAGACTAATCTGATTTCTTTTTTTAATAGAGTTACCAGCTTGGTAGATGAAGGGAATGCTGTGACATGGAGTAACTTGACTTCAGTAAGGCCTTTGACAAAGTCTCCCATGATATTTTTGCAAACAACTTAGTAAAATGTGGGTTAGACAATGCTACTGTTAGATTGGCTGACTGGCTGAACACCAATGGCTTCTCTTCATCCTGGAGAGAAGTGACTAGTGGGGTGCCACAGGGTTCTGTCCTGAGCCCAGTGCTATTCAACATCTTTAACAATGATTTAGATAAGGGAATAGAGTGTATTTTTATAAAATTTGTGAGTTGCACAGAAGATAATATTTCCATGAAGAAATATTATTTCCTGCACAGAAAATGCTGTTTTCTATGAAAATAACCATGTGCAAATTTTGCACAGAGTACATCCTGAATTGCAAACAGGTTTAGAAAACTGCACAGTTTCCATATCAAAACCTTTCTTGCAGCAGAAAGAAATTGATGAAATTACTAGTCACTTCCTTCAAGAAGAAAACTAGTGATGGATTATATTCCTAGTATGCACATACGCGTATGGCAAACAATGTTGTTTTCAGGCCCCAATTCTGGGCTTTATGGAATATTATCTGCATAATCTCTACAAAGTAACTGTTCTCACTAGGTGGGTGTCTGCTTCCTCCCTCACTGCTCCACGTGCATCCCTCCTGAAGCTGCGCACTCAGTGGAAGAGTGTGACCATCCCAGATAGGAGTGTACTGTTCTTTGGTCAAGGGCACATAATTGCTGCGTTTCCCTGCTAGAACCTCCAAACAAGCTCCCATCATTTCTTACTAGGATTGTATTTCTTCACTGATTTTGCTCTAAATTTTCTTCTTGTTGCATGAAACTTTGAAAATAGTTGTCAAAGATTATTCCCAGTTTGAGACTTTTCCCATGCAAAATCTACACACATGCCTTTTTTTTTTTAAAAAAACCCAACATAAAACAGCTTTTAACATCATGAAAACAGCATTGTCTCTCCATAAACAATATTTTTCTGCATAGAAACAGCACTTTCTGTGTCTTACATACCAGCATATCCATACACTTTTATATATGTATATTCACAAGCATATGCCAATAGATGCTTATCTTTTCTTGCAAAATGGTCTATTTCCACATATTTGTATAGTATTAATGTATATTCAGTGCAGAAAACATCATGCGCAACATGATAAAGTAATTGTCCCCAAAACAGCTTTGCAGACATTGATCTTCTGAAATGATAGGTGGCACCTCTCCCTGTTGCCCCTGTCCTGTGAATGAAAAGCACTTGTTGCTTTGTTACGGGGAGTAGGGGAAGATGCAAGGTGCATGGTTGAAGAAATGTAAGCCCATGGTTGGGATGATCAGCAAAAGTCTAGGACAAAGTAGACCAAAATGGGCTCACTCAAACATTGGAACATTGTGGAAAAGGGGGAAAATTCTCCAAAAGATGGTCTGTTGTAGAATGAAATTATGTGACGTGGTATGAGAAGTAGTTATGTTTCATAATAACACTGAAAGCTATGCTTAAAAGACATCCATCTGAATATCTTCAGTAAAGAATGAGGTTTTTTTTATTTGTGGATCATGAAATTAATCTTTATAAACATTAATTAATGGAGAATGAGTAGGGGAGGAGGAGGTTATTTGTTAATCACAAATGGGAGGATTTTATTTGTTAATCATGAAATTTATCTCTTCAGTTAGATTGAGGACATTTTGTTACTAATGAGAGTAGTGTGGGTGATTTTTTTTCTAATGATTAAATTTGAATATAAGAACACAAATATAACTGGAAAAACAGACTATATGTTTTTCATTAGAACACCCAATAAGCTCTGCCCCTTCCCGTTAGGCCACACCCTCTCCACACGCAACCCTTGAACGTTTTCCCTCCATGAGAAGTGGTACCTAGACCCACAGGAGTTGCCTACCCCCAATCTAAGCCCATACCGGCACATGAACATGCACTGAACAGTGGATCTCACCCCTAGCTTGCTATGTATCACTAAGGCAATATGAAGAGCATCTTGTTTCTAGGCCCATCTATGCGTGAATACTGTGCAGTGGACAGTCTGGTGTTGCCAATGCTCCATCTGTTGATATATATGTTGAGCAAGTGAGAACACTTTTTGCTGAGAACATCTTTATAAAAATCTCTTTCTTGCCTTTCAAATTAAATTAAATGCATATTAAAGTAAGCACGTAGAAGTCTTCTCCAACACCCCTTTTTGTTAGTGCATTAAGAAATGGTGGTATAGGGGAAAATACACTGGAAGAAGTGGAAAGTTAGAATAATAATGTGGCTGCTTCTGCTTCTTCTCTCTCAGATGCGTGGGGCAGCTCCCCAATTTGATAAATTGCCCTGTCACTTCACACAGACACCTCTGACTTCCCCTTTTAACCATTCTTCTGAGTAAAGAGTGATGTGCTTCAATGCTTTTCTGTTTGAGAAATACTGTATATTACTCAGCTGAGTCCAAATTTATGAAAAATAAGCTATTGAGCTCTCTGGCTGAGAATTCTAAATATCCCTCCTTCAACTGCAAACCCAGGATTCCATAGGATGTTGAAAGTGGAATAATAGCACTATAACAGTGTAGTGTGGAAAGGCCCGATAATCTTTGTTAAAATAACAAACAGAACAAAGAACTGGGGTTCATATGCAGTTGGAAGCAAGTACAGTTCTTCAACATTCTTGTAAACAGTTTCCTTATGCCCTGAAACCCCCATGTAAGCACCAGTAACATACACAACCCACTGGCTTCACCATCACCAAAGGTTCAGCCTTCAAATCTAGGCCACACATTCTGACCAGATGCAAAAATGGTTTGATTTCTCTTCTGCCACTCTCTCTAGGTTTTCTCTGAGAAACAAACCCTCCCACTCAGACAACACCTTTTGACTAACTGAGGAAATTTATTCCAAAGTTCTCTCTGGCTGAAGGACTGCCAAAAAACCAATGTGTGCCTTTTATGTATACATATATGCTCTTCTAAAGCCTCCAGCCTCTCCCTCACACTAAAGGGCTGGGTTTCTCTCTTGAGCAGTCATTCTGGTTGCCTGGCAACCTGTTGCTGGGTTACTCTGGCACTCAGGATAGCCACACCCCCTGAACACCATCACAAATAATACCATAGAATCTTAGAGTTGGGAGGCCATTTAGTCCAACGCCCTGCCAGGCAGGAATACACAGTACTTAATTAGGATGACAGGGACCATTCGTTCCATCATGCTGAGCACTTTGGATATTTTCACCAGAAGCTTATGCAGTATTGTCTTTGACAAATACTGAGCTTATATAATCTTGGCTCTCACTTTTGTTTATCTTTAGTGTATAGCTGGTGGGCCTTGGAAGAAAGGGAGGTATCAGTATCAGTTATTTGCTGCACTTCATCCAGTTAAGCATTAACACAGAGACTTAGCGATTAGAACAGCTACTGTTAATTAGCTCATTAGAATTTATTAAGTAAAAACCAGTGTGAGTAATTGGAGGCATGTGTCCAATGGAGGGCAGGTGTGATAGATAAAAAGGGCTTTATCCTATATGAAGCCCTGTGGACTTGTCCTCAGGTGGTCTTACTAGAAGGGCTGGCAAGATGCTGCACTTTGGCCAAAGTACATCCGCTGTTGCTTTTCCAGGGCTCCCAACAGCTAAACAGAGAGGTGAATTTGCTCTGCAGGACTTGTTTGTTTTATGTGCAGGAATTGCTAGACACCTTGCCTGCTAAAAGGATAAATTTGTTAAACCTTCTTCCCGCTGGGGTGTTCATTGTCTCCACACCTAAAAGAACTACTTGCCTTTGGCAAAACACAGAGGTTATGAAGAGTGCTGTCCCCATATCCTATAAGTGTCATTGGGATGTGTATCAGTTGAGGTACAATCTGACATTGTAACTCCCTATATGGTGTGCCTTTAACTGTTCTGCAGCAAATCTAAACTCAACATATGCAGTTCTATTTACTTTTCACAGTTGTGTCCTTATCTTTCTCCAAGAAGTTCATGGATGTCTGCACTGGAGTTATAAAACATGGCTAAAGCATGGTGAGGAATTATGGGAATAGTAGTCCAAGAACATCTGAAGATCTATAGGTTCATCTCAACTGCTACATGACATTAACTTATAAAAATAAATAAACTTTCATTTTTCACTAGTTGCACTATCATGGGGTTTTCTGGGGCTGAGAGTGTGTGATGCACCTGCTGGGTTTCCATTGCCAAGCAGGGAATTGAGCCCTAGCTTTTAGGGTTGTAGTCCAACCCTCAAAACATGAGTACAATCGAGTAATATGATAGCATTCACCTTTTAAATATCTTCTTGTTATGGAGTGGTTTGAGAATGCTGTTATAAGACAGTGTCCAATTTGCTCAGATCTTGTCATGTACTAGTTAACCTGCTTCCCATGAAACTTGCAGAGTGCAGCAGCAGTAGTGTTGCTTTCATTGAGGTAGGATAGCAGCACAGCACTTTGGTATAAGCTGCCAGGAGGTACACTGGTTAGCAAGCATGTTATATAGTTGAGCATACAAATTTGGGAGCAAACAGCATTAACTGGTGAGCGTCAAGTTTCCCAGGTGCTTTAGGATGTTTCCATACTATTCATCTTGAGAGCCCAAAAACTTATCTTCCTCTTACCTGGCCTATCTGGTGTTTCCCACAGTGCCTCCCTGGGATCGTACATTACATTCCCTTTATGTTCCGTCTCTCTGGTCAGATGGCCTTGGGTAGTTCTCCGGATACCTGGAACCCACACTCGGATACATAGAGTTTCAGTACATTGTTGCAAGCCAATTGATATGCAATACATTGTTACAAATGGTTATTACCATAGTTATATTGTTGCCGCCGCACAATCTATTTCTAAAAGTTAGCTAAGCAAAGGGGTTTTCTCCTTAATATCATGGCAGGAGCTGAGCCTCCTGACAGATCGAGAGGTTGGTGGTTGCATGGAATGAATATTATCTGATCTCTGATGGCATAGATAAATCATTACTTGGGGATGGTATATTGTATAGTCTATTCTAATGACAATAAAATCTATTTCATATTCAAGATCACAGTTCAAAATGATATAAAATAGGTTTATTCAAAGTGTTTAAACTGTATACTGTTTCAAAAAGTCCTTTTAATTTATCTGCAGCTTAACCTACCAATAAATCCAACTCCCCGCCTTGCAGAAATACACAATACACAATTAAGATGACATCTGTCAATTGATCCATCATGCTGATGGCTTTGGCTATTTTTTCTCAGAAACCTGTGCAGAAACCTGTGCAGGCTTCAGTGGTCAGCATGATGGAACAGCTGGTACATGTCGTCCTAACTGTGTATTGCGTATTCCTGCAAGGCAGGGGGTGGACTAAATGTACCAATATATCTATATTGTTTGGGATGATTAGCCCTCAGTTTTACTGGAAAAATGTTTATAGACAGAATGGTCAGGATACCAAAGCCACTTTCTTTTACACAATTAATGTAATACTACAGATCGATTACGTGGAATTCTGGAATTTGTAGTTTTATGAGATATTTTGAATTCTTCGGTGCTTCACCAAACTACAAACTGCAGGATTCCATGGGACACAGCCATGGTAGTTAAAGTGGTATCAAAGTGCTATAATTGTATAGTGTGAAGGAGCCCTCAGACAGTCCGCAAACATCCAATGGATGTTCTGTTTTAACACTACTTGCCTTCCTATTAAGATAAAATTAGCATACATATACATAAAATAAATCGAAGCAATACAAAGCATCCTATCTGTTTTTCAAGGGGGAAAAGGATGGGGGTAGGTACAAATTCCAGCAGTTAGCAGGTGGTCATGTTGATCTCCATGCTGTGAAAGCCTAACAGACAGTCGTTAGCAATATAAAAAAACCAGGCTGTTTGTTTTTCTTCTGACTGGTTGACAACCCATATTTGAGTCATATCAGAAAGAGAATCACTTTGCATGATTGGAGTATGCATTGTTTGTAACAGATTATAAATGGAACCAAATGAGGATTTTTGTTCATTACAAAACATATGGCAAGAAAAATGAATGTGTACAAATGGGCTTCACTTTCATCATATAGGAAGCGGAGAAGAGTGTCTTCTCTAGTTCAGAGTGGAATTTACCCTGGGGAACTGTAGACCATGGTATTCTTTCATACCAGCTGGTGGAAGATGTTGTAGCAATATCTCCTTCCATGTACTTTTACCTGGCAGCTACATGATGGTCATTTAAGCTGTTTTAGTGTGTTTACATCTGTGCATGCCTAATTTGCTTTTACATGCTTCAGTGTTTTATTACCTGTTGAGACTTTTATCTTGGTTTTATATTCTAATTTCTATAGTCATTGATTTATTTTAGGCCATTTCCACACTACACTGTTACAGTGCTATTATGCCACTTTCAGCATCCTGTGGAATTACTGAGGCCCAAGAGCTCTCTGGCTGAGAATTCTAAATGCCCCTCCCTAAACTGCAAGCCCCAGGATTCCATAGGACGTTGAAAATGGAATAATTATAACAGTGTACTGTGGAAATGGCCTTAGTATGGTCACATTGCTGTATTTTATTTTTCAACAGATTGCATCTTGCCTGGAGAACTCTGCTTACAGCGCGTGTTAAAAATGCAGTACACACATGGATACATATGTGCATACATGCTAGGTTGTGTCGGTTCCCATTCCCACCTAGCAGGAAGCTATAAAAAAATCCTGGTTGGCATTCTATATTGCAGTTGCAGATTTGTAACCTGGAATAACAGATTTGTAACATATTTGCTCTGTATTCAGTAATACTATGTAGTCATATTGTTGTTGTTGTTTCTTGTGTACCTTCAAATCATGTCGGCCACCATTTCCGCACTAGGCTGTTATAGCGTGATGATTCCGCTTTCAACCTTTTATGGAATCCTGGGGTTTGCAGCTGGCCCCTCCCTAAACTGCAAACCCCAGGATTCCATAGGAGGTTGAAAGTGGAATCGTTGCACTATAACAGCCTAGTGTGGAAATGGCCTGCATTATGGCAGTCCTAAGGCAAACCTTGCACAAGGTTTGCTGGGGCTGAGAAATTGTGACATGCTCATAGTCACCCTGTGGGTTTCCATGGCTGAGCGGGGAATCAAACCCTGGCCTCTAGGGTCACAGTCCAACATTCAGACTACTATACCACACTGGCTCATGTAGTCAGGACTGTACCACAGTAGCCACGATTGTACATGCCCTTGTAAACCCACCTTAACTGCCAGTAGCTGCACGGAGCAAGGAAGATCTGTTCTGCTGGCAATTAGGTTGCAAGGAGAATGATGTTTCCAACTGCCTCCTGCCAGCAAGAGACCCCGAGAGAATCACCATCAGAAGCAAGATCCTTGTTGTAATTCCTCATTGCAGCCTCACTCACTGATGGAAGGAGACTGGAAACATCTCTTCCCTCTTGCTGAACAGACCTCTTTTGCTCCATATGGCTGCTGCCTGTTAAGGGGGTCAGATTACGAGATGTTAACTTAGTCATACATCTAAATCAAAGCTGCAACTCTGTCCACATTTATCTTGGGCTAAGTCCCACTGAACTCAGTGAGACTTATATCTGATGCACAATGAACCCACAGATTCAACCAATGACCGTATGCCTCTGGATACTGTTTTTCTTTTTTTCTTTTTTTAATGGGGAAAGATTGTTTCATTCATTCGCTGCTCATGGACTACCTGGAAACATATGACTGGTTGTTGTGTATAAAAAGGGACAATTGTTTAGCTGGCTTTTTGGTCTGAGCCATTAACATCTATTTTCCTGCTTTTTTGTTTTCTTCGTGTATAGCATCTGTATTTGATATTCCTCCTTTCCTCAACAAAGCCAAAGCAAAACCCTGTTTTAGATGTTTGAAAGCTGCCTTCCCATTTTTCTCTCTCACTGACTGCTCCAGAGAAGGAAATGCAACTTGAAAAAGATGCAGAATTTCAATGCCCTCTGAGCAAGCTGTTGATCCACAGGTAATGCTATGTGATGTTTGGCCTATGAGAGCCATAGGCTTGAGACCCAAGGTCATTTAGCTATTTATTTTCAATAGCTTAACTCAGCCTTGATGTCTGTCCTCTGTTTCCTTGTGGTGTTTTTAAAGAAAAATCGCCAAAGGGTTTTCTCATTAGCCGAGCTAAACAACTGAGCCACAGGACTGGACTGCAATACCTCTGAGAGATGGTTATACACATCATGACAAAGCTGATAACATCCCTGGGCTCCTGTATGCTTTGAGGCGGGGAGTAGTTATACTAGTTAGCTGACCTCACCTGACCTTTTTACTGAAGAAGGTATGGCAGTGGCTTGAAAGTATGGAGAGCGGGAGATTTCAGCCCCTTAGGTAGACTAGTGCTTCAGATTCCAAGGTTGGAATAGTAAATGTGTATTGTCAGGTGACATAGATCTTCACTGACTGGGACGGAATGGAAAATTAGACGTTAGGCTATACAAAAGATAGGATTGCAACCTAGGTAAGCCATGAGCAGCAACTGGGGATGTAGCTATGGGGATGTATTGACTACCAAATATAATTTCTTCCACTCCCGTGAAATTTTCCTTAAGTCTCCAAATTTCTAGAGCTGCAGTAACAAAACTTCAGTTGAGTATTCAGAAATGTAGGGCATTTCTGCTCTAAAGCCTATTTTCTGCTGCTCCAGAGACTAGGACATGGAGCAATGGCTTCAAACTTCAGGAAAAGAGACTACATCTAAACTTTAGGACCTTATCAGATGACCTTGTCAGATTTGGGAACTGAGCCAAAATAAATAAAATGAACTTCAACATGGATAAATGTAAGGCTGTACATTGAGGAAGGAAGAGCAAGATGTACCAATATAAGACGGGCAACACCTGGTTTGACAGTAATGATCCAACTGTCTTAGTACAGTGCTTCTCAAATTTTCATCTTCCAAATGTTTTGGACAATACGCAGGAATCCAGCCAGTAATGCAAAGGACTGGGACTTCTGGGAGTTGAAGTCCCAAATATCTCAAGGACCAAAGTTTGAGAAACACTGTCCAGGGTCGCCTTATCCATTAGACATTTTAGGCACAGTGTCTAGGGCCTAAGAAAACTGCACTTTCTGAGCAAAAGCTAATATTTCTATATTGGAACATTATTTTCCACATAGAAAATGCTTTTTTTTTCTTTTTGGACAAAACAACCATGTGTCAATTTTGCACACAATAAGTCTTGAATTGTGAATAGCCTTTGAAAACAGCATGAAGAAAATTGCTGAAACTGCTTATGGCTACCGTTGAGGAAAAAACTTTGTGAAGAAGTACATCCTTGGTCTGTAAAGGATGCTTTGGCTGTGCCCTGCTGCCTTCCCAGTGAACTGGATTAAATAACCTTTGTTGGGGGTGGGGGCTCCAACTTGATAACTGTATGAATTCGTATACAAACAGAAACATCCTTATCCTTTGATTTGCACAGTTCTTCAGATTTTGTGATATAGTTCTACAATAAATTTGCATGCATTAGGGAAAATGACGTGCAAAACAGGGGGTCATTTTTACTTCCCAATTATACTGCAATATTCCATTTTCACTGCCATGGCAACATCCTAGGAAATCTTAGGTTTATAATTTGAGCACTAGAGCTTCATGGCTGAGAATTCTAAATGCCCCTCCTTCAACTCTAAATCCCAGGATTCCATTCAATTGAACTATGGCAGTTAAAATGGAATCATAGCACAATGTGAATGAGCCCACATACATTCAAGAAAACTGTCCTCTCTTTCTTTCTTTCTTTCTTTCTTTCTTTCTTTCTTTCTTTCTTTCTTTCTTTGGAAGGAGCTGGCAAACATTCACGTGATGGGGGCAATTATTTACAGCAATATGTATATATGTTAATGTGAATAAAATGCACACACATGAATTTGTATGCAGACTTTACAGATGCACTGTGGACATGGGATGAAATGAATGTGGGCTTGGGGAAAAAAAAGACACACAAATCTTATAGAGAATGAAATAGACAGGTTTGTACATCCCTAATGCCTAGCAGACAGAATTCTTAACATGCAGCACTAAAAAGGGATGAACTCTTTTCAGGGTCTTAATTCCTGTTCCTTATTGTTCATGCTTGCTTCCACCTACGACTACCCAGGTGTGGAGATTACAGGACCTGAAACGTCCAGCTACCATGAGGCCTAGTTCGGGGCCCGTCTGTTACCCAGCAGTCACACAGACTCCTCCGTGGGCTGGTTGCATGGCCCTTTCGAAGCCAGGCACTTTGGCAATCAGCACACTGTTGGGACACAACGTGCCTTCTGCAGTTCTTTCTCCCTGGTTGTCTTTGATTTAATTAGACTTGGAGGGCTTACCTGCTTTTTTCTTTCTTTCCCTTTTTAAAGAACGGTGCTGTTTTTTCTTTTCTTTCCTCCATTTTTCCCCACTAATCAAACCAACCTTGATTGCGCTGCCATTAGTGTAATCAGAGACTTCCCCCTGAAAAACGGGCTGCTCAGAGGAGCGAGTTACTGGGTCACTGAACCCCTGCGAGGAGTTTCACCTCTGAATGCCATTGAGAGAGGAACTGATTCTCAATTCAAACAGCTGGCTGCTCAGATCTCTGCTGGAAGCCAGTGTGAGCTTTACCAGGGAAGAAAGTGGCAGTTGGCTCTCAGGCCTGCTGGAAGCATTTTGCATTCACTTTTAATCACGTTCAGAGAGGAGGAATAAAAGAGGATGGCTGTTTAAAGCCCATGTTGCGAGTACGTTACTGTATTTTCTGGGTGGCAGTGGAGGGGTGGAGGAAGAAGCCCCATCTATTAATTAAGGAACTGATCTAAAGAAGTGTTTTCTTGTCCACTATGTTCTTTCAGGAAATTGTGATGTTCTGGTTACAGTAATAAGGTTTGTTTTCATATAATTAGGACATGGAAAAGAGCAAAAGGTAAGATCCCACTGTATTCATAAAAGAAAAGTAAGATGGTACTACAAAGTAATCAAAAAATAATCTAAAATTTATCGTCAGCTTAGCTAATATAAAAATGATCTTATTTTTTCTGTACAAATGCTCTCAGTCCTGTTTCCAACCCTGATCGAAATACACAGGTCCCTGGCTGAGGCTGAGAGCATTTGTACAGAGAAAATAAGTTCATTTTTACTAATTAATTTTATGTTGTCAAAATGGGGGAAGGGCAGATAGCTTAGAGAAAGCCACAATTTTGGACTAGAGCTTTCATGATCCCCCAGCCAGCATGACCAATGGGAGCTGTAGTCCAAAACTCTGGGACGAAGACACTCATTCCCAAACTCCTATGTGCATCTTGCAACAACTTCTTCTGCCCTCCTGTTATAAACTGCATAATTTGTGGCAGCAGCATAATATCCAGATTTTCCTCTCCTTTGTTTTAATAAGAATACTTCTTTAAGATCTTGCAAAATAATAGAGTCACAAAAGGTCAGCTTTAGGCACTTCTCTGTGTTCCTCTTGCAAACCAGCTTTTGATAGTGACTTTATTAACTATCGATATATTAAATCTGTTCATTTGGCTTTCTGCCGCATTCCCATTTTTTAAAGGAAATATGAGGTTCTTTTCAGCTCTTTTTTTTTTAAAATAAATTGGTGAGTTCCTGTAAGAAAGCAAAGAAGCTGGAAAAAATGTAGCCTACCCTGATGATCAGCTTTTAAAAAATGAATGGAGGTTTTAGTCAAGCAGCTACTTTTAACAGAGTAAGTAACTATAAATTGATCTTAGTAAGGGAGCCAAGCCACTACAGTTGTAAATGGGAACATGATGGGAGTGAAGAAGACCTTAATGGAAATTTGTACAGAGAATTGCATACTCACATGTCTGAGGGGGGAAAATGATTACTTGTGACCTTTAATACATGCCTATTCAAAAGAGAAGAGAGGAAAAATTGTGTGAATTAAATACATAGTGCTAAAAAGCATAATGTATCTTTGAAACAACTGTCTCCTACATTACATAGGGTGTCCACTATTCACTGCTGAAAAACACACACACACACACACACACACACACATACCTGTCCAGGTTAGGAGCAACTTATTACAATGAACAGAGGACAGAACAAGTTGGACCTGTAGCAAAGTACTGCAGTGTGCAATGCTGCTTTTGGTCAGGGTGCCAACCAGCCATTCCATTTCCAGAACCTGAACATTCTTACTCTTCCCTGGGGCTGAGGATTTGGGGGTAGGATGTCTCTCTTATGCCTCCACCATAGAATGTTTTGGTGCAGCTCTAAGAACCTCTGAATTTCCCCAAGCTTGTTGACATCTTCTTCTTACAGGTATGGATGTTGCCACTTCTCCTAACTAAAGGTTAGCATTTGAAAAATGAGTTTGCTGTTTTAGCATGTAGAATTGATGTTCCTGGCTGTCATATTTCTGATTTCTATGTATGGCTGTGAAAGCTGGACAGTGGAGAAAGCCGACAAGAAAAAAACCAATTCATATGAAATGTGGTGCTGGAGAAGAGTTCTACAGATGCCATGGACTGCTAAAAAGACAAATGAATGGGTTATTGGGCAAACCGAGTCAGAAATCTCATTGAAAGTGAAGATAACTAAACCAATGCTGTTGTCTTTTGGAATATGACCAGATGATGTGCTTCACTGGAAAGGATGATAATGCTTGGTAAAATGGAAGGCAGTAGAAAAAGAGGGAGACTGCAGTACTGGTGGATTGATTCAATCAAAGAAGCCATGGCTGTTCTGAGTTTGCAAGACCTGAGCAGGGCGGCTGATGATGGCGGGGAGTCCTGCAGGTCTCTTATTTATAGGTTCATCATAAGTTGAAGTTGAGAGCAAATAATAGCAAAACTGATATTCCCTAAAAATTCAAGTGCAAGTCCTTGCAGCTTACCATTCACATACATTGACTAAGAAACTGAATTACAAACATTATTCCTCCAAACTTTATCATACTACCAAAGCATTGTTTCAAGAAAGCTTGTTAGTGATTTGCCACTCATTTGATCATTACTTTCTTCATCCTAGATTACTGCCATTTTTTAAAAGAATTGTCACTAATTAGTAATTTTAATATATACTGTATTTGCTGGCTTATAAGACTGACTTTTTTCCCCTCAAAAAATACTGTTTGAAAATGAAGTGCATCTTATATGCTGGTGTGTCTTATACACCAGCAAATAGTATTTGCCAGTGTACAAATGGGGTGCGGCTTATACACGGGTGCGTCTTATATGCCAGTAAATGTGGTAGGCAGAGAGTCATCTCATTTGAAATGAGGAGATGTCTGGGGAGAGGAGAGTCCTACAGATACCACAGACTGCCAAAAAGACAAATAAATGGGTTCAAGTGCAAATCAAGCCTGAAATCTCTCTAGAAGCTAAGACAACTAAACCAAGACTGTTATATTTTGGACATATCATGAGAAGAGGTATGATTCGTAAGAAGAGACAAAAATGTGTGCTGAGGTAGATGGCAGTAAGAACAGAGGAAGACCATATTACAGATGGATGGACCAATCAAGGCAAACACACTCCTGAGTCTGTAAGACTGAGCAGGGCAGTTGAGAACAGTGTAATTTGGAAGTGTGTCATCCATTGCCTCTCCATAAGTCAAAGTCAGCTTGATGGTAATTAACAACAACAACATACTCCTTCTCTTTAGATTGAAAAAACAGGCCTCTTATTCATAGGTCTCGGATCTGCCTCTTCTCTCTGCGGCTTGGTAATAACAGTATGAATCTTATGTTCTTTACCCTTCCCCTCACATTTTTTCTCATGTAGCTGTGCAAGACTAATGCGCGTAAGACAGTAACCTGAGTAATGAAGGCTTTGATCCTAAGGAAATGCTTTTACAGCTAACATTATTCACATGCCCAGCTAGAAACAATTTTTAGAGCAAGCTATTCATCAACTGTATTCCAGGGTGGAATGCATGAATATGCCATGGTGATGTAGAGGTTCTGTGCCCATGTGGTTAAGCAATTGAATGTGTTTCTCGAGATTTCTGTGGCCAACAGAGCTTACCTTGTGCCAGAGCCCAGTCCTTTGCGTCCACGCTCAGTATAGTACTAAAACATGGAAGAGAAAAAGGATACTTATCAAAAACACCACTGGGCATGGGCAAAGTTATTTTATACATAACTAAACAGAATCACTGAAAGCACAGAAATATCATGGATTAGGAGGAAAGACTTATGTTTATATCAAATTATGTGTCTGCCAGACAAGTTTTAGCAATACTCCTTCGAGGAGCAATTGAATTTTATAATGGGAATTTGAGGATCAAACTTCTTGTTACATTAATCACATCTTAAAATACACATCCTCAACACTGTTTCTTTTAATCTGAAGGAAACACTCCTGATTAGAAATGGATGCATCTCTTAGTTTTGCTTTTTCCTGTATTTGAGTTTTCCAGATCTCAAGTTCCTCTTTCCATTCATGAAAATCAAGGTGATTTTTGATACATTCTTATAAAAACAAGCCAAATAGACATCCTACTCATCTGTGCTTGGCCAGTTCAATATATTTATAGAAGCTATTCTCAACACTGAGAGGACAATGTTATAACTGCCATTTAGCTGTTATAAACTAGGAGCTTTTTCTCAGAAAGAAACAATTAGCAATTTTAAGTCAGCATAAGAAATATGGATACAGACACAGGGTTCCAAAGAGCAACTCCTAAGGTCTAAACAATCAAACCCATCTGGCTGAATGGACATACTTTTCTGTTTGATTTTCACATTCATTTTTTTTAAAAAAAGTTCTTTTCATTATATTTATGACAAAATGTAGAAATTTTAGCCAGTTCTTATATACAACCAGAACCAAACAAAATGTCCATCCCTATCCCTGTTTAGCACCTCTGCGTTATTCAGGGAGAGATTACAGATCAGCAAGTAAAAAGATGAGGTGTCTGTTCATTCCCTGATCACTTGCCTGTTTCCTATCACCCAGGCAGAAGGGGAACTAAGGGCCTTTCCACACTACATTGTTCCTATGGAATCCTGGGGTCTGCAGTTTAGAGTTCTCAGCCAGAGATCTCTTTGGCCTCAGTAAACTACAAACCCCAGAATTCCACAGGATGTTGAAATTGGAGTAATAGCACTATAAAAGTGTAGTGCGGAAAGGCCCTAAGTTAAATGCCCAGAGTTTCACCTCAGATATTGCTATGGGACCGACCCTCTCCACACATACTAGGGAGTAAGTCATGTTAAACACACTCTGACTTCTTGATGAGTTAACATAAATAAAATATAATCCACATATAATTGGTCTGAATTTGTTCATTCAAGCTGAACTACCTTTTTTGGGTGAGTATCACAGCCAGTTTTGGGCAGTCTCTATTTTGCAGCTTTACTTTTTGGGAAATGTGAAGTTTTGAAAAAGCACCATATGATACTGTTGTGTTGTATCAACCTTTGTAAAATATCCTTCCTTCTGGAGTAGTAGCGGTAGATGAAAAGACAGGAAGATAATTTTCAGCAAAGGTCTCTAAATAAGTGACTGTTCCAAGGGAAAAATATTAGATGGTACTGTCAATATTAAGAGATGGTGTATCAAGTCTACTAACGAATGTTTCAACCAACCCTTTAACAATTCTTCAAGAAGATTTGCCACCATGTTTGGAGTTCTACAGAAAAGCCTTTTTTTATGCCGCTCTGAACTGTTTTAGAAAGCATCCTCTTTTGCTGCAGGTCTGTATTTCAGCTCAGCAATATTTTTCAGCACTTAGAGTCACTTTGTGATCACTTTGCAATCTGCCACATGCTCATCTATTTTAACTTGCAGGTACAGAACGCATCTCTCCCCTGTGTTTGAAATGATGATGTACCGCAGAGGTCAGCAAAGAACTGGCAGTTATCAAGAGACAGAAGGCTGTATCGCTACGGCATCCTTGAAATGCACAGGGGCTGATTTCATTTTCCTTTTACCCACACTGATGAAAATCAGGCATACCCTGAAACCCAGCAAAGTCATTGTTGTGAGATAGGATAAACTGAGGGTCACACTCACCAATGTAGGTGCCTGTTGACAAGAAGATTAATCTGATTAGACTGTGGCATTGCAGATGCTCTTTGAGCCCCATAGACCTTTCTATAATCTTTTCACAAAGACAGCATTTCTGATCAACTTGTCAGAAAGCTGAGAAAACTATATTAGTGCAGAATATTTGCTGCTCAGGTCAGAAAAATCTGCAGCCTTTTGCTTAATTTTTTGTGGAGTTAGGAATACGTACATTTTCTGCTTAAGAAATCCTAGATTGCCCCTCCTTCCTTCCCCTCTTCCTTACTCAATACAATGATAAATCCAGAAATAAATAAGATTTTTCACAATTTGCAAATATTATGAGTGTTTTCAGATTCACAATTTAGATTCAGATTTGGCCAGCCATGATCTGACGTTGGATCACTTTATTACCTGTCAAGAAACAGACATGCATGTTTATTATTTAGATTATACTATTTTGTCCTTTTCCTTTGGCAATGTGAATGTTTTCCCCAACTTATTCAATTGTTCCATTGTGTGAAAGGCTCTTTTCACAAAATTACAGGAGAGAGTCTTGATATATTTGGCTTTTTAAAATTCATTGTACCTTGGAGAAAATATTTGATTTAGGCCTTACAATAAAAGGGTATATACATTAAACACCACTTGTAGGAAACTGTATACACAAAAGGTACATAATTTTTCTCCATGTAAATGAGCTTTTGCATTCCTGGGAAGTGATTGGGTATCATTTTTAACAATACTACATTTGGGAATGCAAAAATGGGAAGAGTTTTGCAGCTGCATGGCAGTTGATAGAAGAGAAACAACTCATTTGACCCCCTTCTCCTTTCTTATCCAATTTCCTAACCAATTAATTGGTGGACTGCCTAGACTAGATCCTCCAAGGAAGTACACATATTCTGTCTGCCCTTCATCTTCCCACTGGGATTCTCAATTAAAATGTTAATAGGCTTTATTACTTGAAAGAGATGTGGTTACCCAGCTGCACTGCCTGATGTGACAATAACTCACAGACTTCTGAAGAGGCCCAAGCTAGAGGTCAGGAGTGATATAGTTTCCCAAGTGGAAGAGTTTAGATGTTCTAAAAAGAAATGGGACTGGTGCGTCCATATTTTGTGACGAAGAGACACACATTTGCTGAAACTATGCTGAGTTTTGGTCAGTCCAGAAAAGTGCACCACTGAGCCCATGTGGAACTTTCTGACACAGTTTTCCTAGGCAAGATAGAAACCTCTCAGCTTTGTATGGTGGTCCCATATCAGACATATAGAAATATGTTGCTCCCGCTACTCGTGTTATTTAAACTTCTGAAGTACTTTTTTTTCTAAGAAAAATATACAAAAGATACAGAAGTTCAAAACTTAAGGCATACACATTAGCAAATCCGAAAGTACTTTATGTTTTGTTTTTCATTTTTCCCCCTGGTATCCTTGATGTTTTCTGTTGATCAGTAAGTTACTTAATAACAGGTGTAGGATTTATACGGCCTCTGGACCACATATGGTCCCAGGGTTATTCTTTGTGGGTCACTAAGCTTCCCAGTGGGTCCACCCCCGTGCCTCCCATTGGGAAAAAAAAGTTGGCCAAAAATGAGTGTTGTAATTGCCAGTAAATTTCATTAGAGGTTATCTTCCTTTAAATTAAAGCAGACCTTCTGATATACTGTTTTGACACAGATACCCCCTCCAAAGGATTTCATAGAAACTGAAGGCTGTTTTTATCCATGTCAAGTTTGGTTTGTTAGAGGCTAGTGCGGGCTGGGGTGCAGATTGGTCCAGACTAAAAATTAGCCTCCATACTTCTGGAGATTTGCCTGTACCTTCTTTACTAATTAAGAATTGTGTCTATGGAAATTAAGATTGGCTGACATCCTGTTGGGAATTTATGATATCGTAAACCAACTGACAATTGTGCAGCTTAGAATTTTGGCATTGCAAGAGAAGTGTCGTTGTAGCTGTGCCATTGGGACCGTTGAAAAAGTGGAGTGAGCAGCAGGCCGTTGAGCAACAGTCATGATGTGCTACAGTAACATATCTCCCAAAAGTGGAGTGGAAGTGGTTCAGGTTAATGAACAGATGCAAATAAAAACACAGTTGTTCTAATATTAAACAAACCACCACATTAAAACATAACATTTAAAGAGGGATTGATAGGAAAATGACTTCAGCATTCCGTCCAACATTTCAGAGGTTAAGACTGGGACACGAGTTGCCAAGCAACATCAGAGCATGTGTTACCGCTGTTTCTAGCCCGAGCTTGTGGGATATTAAGATATCATTTGATATCAATAATTCGGCCTTCTGTACCCATTCCTTTCCACGTGCTTGCGAGGCCCCCGGACAAGCACGCACACAGATGTGGCCGACAATAGCCGAACCATTCACATCCCGACCTAGGCAGGCCAGTCATTGCCGAATGCAGCTTCAGGAGACCTCAAGGCAAGTACCACATTATGTATGCATGCGACTAACAAAAGATCCCCTGCCCCGTGCAGGCAGCTTGATGAGCGGACTATACAATGCTCAAGCACTCCGCGTTTGCATACTGGCTACTCTATTGACAATCTGGCTATAACTCAATCATCTAAAGTACTGACCTTTCGGAGGCTTTGTCTCCAGCCCAAAACCCATTGTTTTCCCCAAGTACGGACTAGCCTGCAGGCACAATTTTCCCTATAAGAACCCCTGACTTTGAGCACTTCCTCGGATCGCTCGTCACTTGCCTCCCAACTTGCTGCCGCTCTGTTTGACGAGCCTCCCCTCAGCCCCACGTGCTGAGAATCCATGCTCCCCAGCTTCTCTGCTTCAAACCAGGCTTCAGGACAGGTATAGTATTTCCCATACCAAACCTCCTCTAAAAATCCCTCTATCCCACTCCTACCTTTTATTTCTATAGTTCCTTGTGTGAGTGTGTTGCATACACTTGTTTGATTGTATTTCAATAAACCAATTATTATTATTTCAACCTCTGCCTTATCGTTGACTCGGCCTGACTCTGTAGACATAGGGTTCAAGATCTTGCTACGTTACCCTGCCTCTCGCATTGCAGACTTGTGCTCTGTCCTAATTCCCTCCCCATTGTTGCGAGCACATTTAGGTGTCCCTCCCGGGACCCCCAGAAATCAGGGTAACACGTGGTCAAGATAAAAAAAAGTTATTAAAAGCTAGGAGGGGGCTCCAGCAGTTGCCTTTTGCCTGAGCCAGCCAAGAAGGGTAAGATTTCACGGTCTCTTGTTCTTTCCCTCCTGCTGAGTTAATTGGATGCAACCAACTTCTGCACTTTGAACTGATTTTGAAGCAACTGAAGTAAGGTGAGGACAAAGAAGAACAGTGGGAAGAGGAGATGGAAACTGGGAAATTTTGACAGCTGAAAAAGTGGGATGACAGAGAATTATTTGGGATGGTCTCTGTCCAATCAGGACAGTTGTAAGGTATGCCTCAGTGAGGCTAACAGCCTGATGTCATGCATTTTTCTTCAACTCTTCATGAAAACACTAAATTTGGATCATAACAGAAATTTTAGGAGATTCTGACTGGGGAAAAAGACAAAGGAAACTGTGCCCATGCCTTTCAGCATAGCGCTATAGTTTGTATGAAATCTGGAGTAGTTTTATCAATTGAAGGACAGAAAATCAGGCCCTGTGCTCACTAAATACTTCCCAAACTATGTAGATTAGCAATGTGGAATAGTTCTGCCTTTATCAACATCTTTCAGGCACAATAACTTTTGTTTTCTCACCTGTTTCTTCTATTAGGGGTTGCCTTCTTACAATTGTCAAACACAATTCCTGGCAGGTAGAGCCAGAGCAGTAAGGGCGTTAGCGTTTCAGTTGTGTTTGTTCCTCAGAAACCTAATACCATTAAACTATGTTCAGTCTTGGTGGAGTCTTGGCCGTAAATAAGTTACAAGGGGAAATGAGGTTAAGCAAGTAGGTGGAAAACTTTTAAACATTTCTTTGCTTTGGAAAAAGACAGAGAGGAGGCCTAGGCAAGTTGTACTTCTTCTTGCACAGGTTTGATTCATTAAAGAGTGTATTGCTTCGACCTGTATGAATCAGCTCTAGGCTGAGATGTTTGGGCCAATTTTTATTTCATAGTTCATAGCAGGTGAGGTGAGGTACCCTTCCAAGGTGATGAGTTGTGGGGGATCAAAGCCCTGAATAGTACTGCTCAAAGATATTTTCTTCTCCACTAGTTCAATGTGATGATGGCTGGGCTGTGAAAGGCCCTATATGTCTAGGCACAACATGTACACACATATATACAAAAATGCTTTTTAACAGAGTCATTTCTCACCCATTCATTCTAGACTCATGAAATAAAGTACACAGAGATGCTGAAGAAGACTGATGCCACCACATCCATCCAAGACTCAGTTGAAAGAGCGACTGGAGCCAGTCTGTCCTCTTTACCTTTTATGTCAGCACCTTTAAATGCAGTTTCCTTAAGAGGGCTGCCAAGTTGAATGTGTACCCTTGATTTGACTAAAATGGGAGAGAACTAAGGGTTTGGCTTTTGCACCTCATTAAAGTCTCCTAATTGGAGCATTGCTTCTATGAGAGCATCTGGAGCTAGGATTGCCGGTGTGAAAATGGAAGACAGCTCCTGCACCTTTAGTGGTTGTGTAGAAGAGGAAATTTTAGCAAGTGCTGCTTATACAGTTTCCAATTTTGGAACCCAATGACTGGAATGTAACAAAGGCCATTTCCCCACTACACTGTTGTAGTGCTATTATCCCACTTTCAACATCCTGTGGAATTCTGGGATTTGTAGTTTCCTGAGGCCAAAGAGCTCTCTGGCTGAGAATTCTAAATGCCCCTCCCTAAACTTCAAACTCCAGGTTTCATAGGATGTTGAAAGTAGAATAATAGCACTATGTGTGGAATAGCACGGAAATGGCTTAAGAGAAGCTAGAATTCTCTATGTATACAAGCACATACACACATTGAATATCAGCAGAATCATTAGCTGGTTCCGTTTCACCCAGTGAAATTACAGTGATTCAGGCCTGCTCCCTTCTTTTTAGCAGCCCCCATCGGAGTATGCATAAATTTAGAATATCATGAATCACAAATGTCCAGATGACCTAACAGATTACAAAGCTTTTCAAGGGCTATTTTTTCCTCTGCAATCAATTGATTAAACCTTCCTTTAATGTGACAATTAAACCTTAACTTTTAGATTCATTTGACAAACTTTGGAAAGACTTTGAACAATGAAGAATGCAATCAGTCTAATGCAGATGTCTTTCATCACTGGAGTGCCAGTGTGAGCAGAAGTAAATCATTTGCTTCATCAGTATTATTTTCCATCATTTCTTCCAAAGTATTTACAACTTGTCAAAGTGCTACCCTCCCCTCCATCCTCTGAGGCCATGAAAATGCCCATTTTACAGTTCAGAAGAGTAATTTTTCCTCTCTTGTTATCTGGCATGTGCAAGTGTGGGATGTATTTTCCCTTAAACCTTTGAGTGGGAGCAAGAAATGACTCAAACTCCCAGTTTGATTCCTGGAATATTCGTTTTAAATGGACTAGGAATCAGCTAATATAAAAGACTACTGGCTGGAAACGCCTGTAAGTCAGATGCAGATTTGAACTTGAGCAGCTGCCAAGGGTCCTATCAAAGTTTCACATATAAAAACAGGGACATATGTGGCCAGGGAACATCAGAGTGTGGTCAAAAAAGGCAAAAATTATTAATGAGGAAAAACACACAAGGTAGGAGAGGCTGCAGCCTTTGCCTTTGCCTGAGCCTAATGGGAAGGGCAAGATTCCATCCTCCCTTCTCAACCCCACACTGCTGTTAATTGAGTACAAACTACTTTTCCAATTTCAACTCACTTTGCACCAATGAAAGTAAACTGAGGACAAAAAATGAGAAGAGGTAGAGAAACTGTTGCATTTTAGAAACACTGAAAAAGTAGGAAAGTGGAACTATCCTTGCCAAATTTAGACAGCTGGAGAGTATTCTTCAACATCCCAGGAAGATTATGGGTGATAGTACCTTGCCCCCTCTATTTCCTAACCTTTCTATCATTTTTCAAGCATTTGCAGTATTGCTGGGTGCTGGAACTTGCTGTCATTTTAATTTCCCATAATACCACTGAGACAATATCTCTCCAGGGACTATGGGAAACTTAAAAGGCAGTCTGACCAGCTACCTAATGTCACTCAGATTGCTGTCACTCTTGCAGACTGCAGCGGCCAAGTAATTCCCTAGCATAGTGATGGAGGCGGGAGCCCTCAGAAAATGCTATGTCCAAAAAGCTGTCATGCTTAGGCCCTTTCCACAGGATGTTGTCATCCCACATTGGGCATGGGAGAAGTATGGAACTCGGACGACAGTTCTGCGTGATGTTGTCTGTGTCCCATCATTCTCCCATCCCCAGGCAGCATGATTCTTCCCATCAATGACTGGCAATTGTGCTGCCCTCCCACACTTACCTGAGCTGTGAAGGATCAGGAGGTATAAAAGAGGCATGGCCATCGCACCCCCTCCATTCCTGCAGGCAGCTGATGCAGAAGGGAGTGTTCCTGTTGTGCCTCCCTCCTGGAACAGGCTCTACTGAGATCCCTGTGGGATGCCACTGGGATCTGGTAACCTGCAGAAAAGTCCTTGAAGAAAACCCTGCTGAAAAGCTGCTGCTATTCAGAATACTGACCAACATGGAGAGAACTGTCTCATTGTGCATAAAGCAGCATCCAGTGTAGCTTAAACTCTTTTAGCAGCTGGAAGTGCAGATGCTAAGTCAAGGCAAGGCATGTCTTTCCCTAGGAAACATTCAAGTAATGTTTTTACTGGACATAGGGCACAGGCTTTTGGGGCCAATTTTTGACTAAAATTTCTAGAGTTGTGCATGAAGATACAGTTTGCAGTGTGAAAGGGCTTGTTAGTAGCTGACTCTTCTCCCTCCCCTATGGTTCTGTATGTACATTCCTATGTCTGTATCTCCTCTACTTGCAGGCATCCAGTGGACAGGTAGTTGGCTGCTCTGTGAAAAGAATGCTGGATGGACAGGTCTCTGGTCTTATCCAGTATGGTTCATCTAATGTTGTTATGCATGTGTATAAATTTAAATATCAATGTGGTTCCTTTTAAGCATGGCTACTGCAGAGGTGAAATGATGATCAGATCTAAGCTGCTTCTGCAAATAAAGTTGAGTTTTGTCCTTTGAAAGGAGCTCCACTTTGCCGTTTCAAACACAGAAACCTGTTTGATTTCACTTTCTTCTTGTTTTGCTTCCACTTTAGAAGTAGAAAGGAAAGAGTCGGTTATAAAAGCCAGCACATCTTTTGCAAATGTAATTGAAAAAAGGGTGAGCTATTTGCATCCTGCTGGATGGTATTTTTGTTTTGTGCACTTTTCATTTTGGCTTATTCCCTCTCAAGTTGGTTGTTGTTGTTTTCCCTCCCATTGAGAACGTTCTGTTGATTTGGCTTTGGGGAATCGCTTTAGCATTTTTCTTGATCTGTTTAGTGCTACTCCACAGCAGATATCAGAGAGGAGTCTAAATCAATATGCTTAAAGCAGCGGCGCTGATAGGGAAATTAGGGTCCGTGGTAAATTGAAAACAATATTGAAAAATAAAAGGGGAATAAAAATGAAGAGCTGCTTTCAAAGAAATGGGATTGTCTCTTGGCTGCTCTGATGTTCCTGACAATAGCCTGAGCTTGGATTGTGAGAGAGGCTGATCCGGGAGGTCAGGGTTGCTTTGCATAATCATTTTTACATGAATGTGGTGAAACCACGTGGGGCCAAACATACACCTGAAGCTGAATTTGTTTTCCCTTAGGGGATAAATTTGATGGTAAACCACAGAAAATGATCAAGTTCACATAAAGCCATTCTCCTGTCAAAAGGACTTTGGGGTGAGTCAGTATGGCTGGTGCTATGATGCCAGTTTGTGGACGTACACATCAGCTCCAACATTTCCCAGATGAAAATTGGGACATGTGTGGGCAATCGCCATCAGGATGTGGTCAAGATGGCCAAAGTTATTAATGAGGAAGAACCCACAAGCTAGGAGAGGCTGCAGCAGTTTGCTTTTGCCTGAGCCTACTGGGAAGAGCCAGATTCACTCCTCTTCCCCCCTGCTAATTGCATGCAACCTGCATGTGTACTTTGAACTCAGTTTGCACCAATGAAAGTAAGCTGACGACAAAGAAGAAAAATGGGAAAAGGAAAAGGAAACCCAGATGTTTTAGAGGCAGCTGAAACACTAAGACCAGTGGAGGATTAATTGGGATCCCATAGCATGTTGAAAGTGGAATAATCACGCTATTAAGAGTGTAGTGTGGAAATGGCCCCAGTGAATGTTGTAGTTCGGGACCTCTTCACTCTTCACATTGCCTATGGGTTCCTTTCGTTTCATTTTACTATAAAGTAGGGATGGGCAACTGTGTGAGTGGACATGGGGGCATTTTTCTACCCTATACGTGTCCAGTGGGCTGCTGTGATGAATTTTAGAATGTCCAGCGTGACACGACTTCACTTCTAGCCACTGTTTTGTCAGCTTTTGGCTGATTTGTGTGTGTGTGTGTGTGTGTGTGTGTGTATTTGGGAGGTTTTTTTTGGGGGGGTGAATAGTCAGACGAAGCAAACTGCTGCAGTTTGGGCATATTTTGGCTTGTTTGGAGGAAAAAAAATCAATCTGATTTTTTTAAAAAATTGAGTCTGGGGCTTTAGGATGATTGTGGGGCTTCAGATATTCCAAGGGCTGCATTCAGTCTGTGGGTCACACTTTATGCACCCCTTCTATAAAATTTCTTAAAATTTAAGTTAAAAATAATATTGTTGGGAACACTACTACGAAGCCAGTATGGTATAGGAGAGGCAGGAATGGTTCTGGGACTTGGAAGATCCAGCCTGAGGTCTCTGAACCACAGTATTCATTGGATGACCTTTGACACCCCCACCCCACTTCATGTACCTCACAGGATAGTTGTGAATATAAAATGGGGAGGAAGACATCCATGTAATCAGTAATAACCCAATATGACAACAGCAGAAATAGCAGTAAACTAAACAAAGGACGACGACGACGACGACGACGATGATGATCATGATCATCATCATCGTAGACATGAGAGTTAGGGTTGCTAGGTGAAAACTACCCTAGGCGCTGACACTTCAGGGCCCAAGCCTGAGACCTAGGAATTGTTGGATTAAAAATGCGGTGACATTTGCCCCAGTTGAAAATACATTTGATGAGCATGTCATGGAACACCTGGGGAATGACTGGGCAAAGTATGGCTCATTCCCTAGGGGACATGGAGTAAAGGGCTGAGTCATGATAGTGAAATCATGGCAAGAGGTTGCATGCAAATGGCCCTGAGTGATGACGTGGAAGCAGGTGTGTATAAAAGAGGGGCGTGAATACTTGCTCTCTCTCTGAGTCTGCATCCCGTCGCTCTGCATCCGAATCTCTGACTTTGCACCCTGAAACTCTGACACTGAATCTCTGCCTGTGGATCTGCATATCCTGTGTATAGATGTATATACTGCAACTATGAAGATTAAAGCCTCCGGGTATTTTGGAATGCAAACTTAGTGTCAGTGAGTTTACTAACCAGTGGGTAGAGGTGTCAGAGCTGATGCTGTAGTTGTACTCTGCTGACACACTTTTTGCTGTTTGGAAGGTCTGCTATGTTTATGCTTGCCTCTGGGACACTTTTTGTCCAGAGAGCAGCGGTTCTAGGGAGGATTTTGTGCTGGTGCTATAAATCATCTCCCGTCAGGAATGACTCCTTGTGTTATCACAGGGGGAAAGCCCTGGTGATGCCCAAGCATAATGTTGCAAGGGGCAGCCTTTGATGATGACATGAAGCATGATACATTAAGCACTAAACGTGGTTGCATAGAGTATGCCATTCTAATAATTAACACCAGCTCTAACAGCTGATGAACAGGTCCATACATTGTACGGAGGCAAAAAGGCCTGGAGCTAAATTGCAACTTGAAATTGAGAAAATATTTATGCAGACACATAAAAAAAAAACAAACAAAACAGCATGGTGTGGTACTTTGAGTGTTGGACTACAATACTGGAGACCAGGGTTCAGTTCCGCACTTGGTCATGGAAACCACTGGGTGACCTTGGGTGTATCACATACTCAGCCCCAGAAAACCTTGTGATAGGTATGCCTTAGGATCACCATAATTTGGAAAAAACTTGAAGGCACACCACAACAACTACCAAGTGAGGAAAATATGAATACACACACTTTTCAAGGCAGTATTCTTGTCCCTGGATTCCTCTCCTTGCTTTGAGAATTGGAGACTCCAGGTGAGGTCCTGAGGCCTGGAACCCTAGCTGGAGTATAAGGTCCTTGTGGTTGAAAGCATGCTTACATTTCAACCCTATTCATGTTTCCACAGTAATAAGTTCCATTGTGTTCAGTGGGTTTTATTTCAAGGTAGGTGGTCATAGAACCATAGCTTTAGACATAGAAAATGTAACAGAACCTACACGGAGCAAATTAACATCCCCATTTTAGCCGAACGGCAGCATAATCCATTCCCCAGAAGTGCTGTATTAACTGACAGGCTTTCCAGCTTTTGATGTTAAGACCAGTAACAACAGAGGATTGCATTCAAATTCATATTTGTATCATCTGCCAAAAGGCCCCCCAGAGGGACAACACAGAATGTGTTTCCCACTTCTCACTCCCTATAAATGGCCTATGTGAGAAATGCTAGGCCTATGTGTATCTTTTCTAAAAGCTTTTGATAAGGTTCGCCCAGATCCTAGAGACCATAAGTCAAAGTGGCAGGGCATTTAATTTTGTTGGAGCACACAGGATGAATCAGAGAGATAATATCCTTCTAGCTCTTATGTCCGAGTCACTTTGCTGGGAGGGGATACTCTGGCTTTTGCTCCAAAACATGGATTAATAACTGTGTGCCGGTGGTTTGAAATGAACAGGAAGTTGCTGAGTCTGCAGGCACTCACGGCATCTCATTATGGGCAGATGGACAATGTGGGACTGAAACTGCCTGTCTCATTCCCACCAGTATTTCACAGATGAAAACCAGGACGTGTGTGGCCAAGCAACACCAGAGTATGGGCAAGGTGACAAAAGTTATTAATGCCGAACACACAAGCTAGAGTGACTGCAGTAGTTTGCTTTTGCCTGGGCCTATTGAAAAGGCCAAGATATCGTCCTTTCCTTCCCTCGCCCCCCTGCTGAGTTAAAGGAGCACGGATTACTTTTGGACTTTGCATGCAGACCGCAGAAATGAAAGCAAGATCAGGACAAAGAGGGAAAGTGAGAAAAGGAAAGAGAAACCAGGACATTTTAAAGGCAGCTGAAAAAGCGGAGTGACAAGGGATTAATTGAGGTAGTTGGAGGGCATGCTGTTTGGATCTGACTAACCACAAAAGAAAGCTGCCATTTGTGCTGAATAGTGGTGTGCCAGTAATTTCATCCACACATTTAACTACCTTCCAGTTTGAGAGAAGAGAACAAATGTGAAGAGTTAAAAATCAGAGGTATCTCATTTGTATGTTTGCATAAATATGTTCTCAATTACAATCTACAATTCAGCTCTAAGATGTTTGCCTTTCTGCCTCCCCAGAATGTTTGGACCTGTTCATCCCTAACAATTATGTTGTGCTGAAGCAGAACAACAACAACAACACCACACTGAAGTAGCAAATACTAGATTGTCATTGAATGCCAGTGAATGAAATACTTTTCACACTACATAATTATAGTGCGGTGATTCTACTGTAAGTGCCATGGCTGCCTCTGACAGCATCCTGGGATTTGTAGCTGGATGAGGTCGTAGAGTTCTCTGGCTGAGAATTTTAAATACTATGCCCTAAGCTTCAGATCCCAGGTTGCTACAGGATGTTGCTGTTACAGTTAAAATGGAACCATAGTGCTGCAACTATGAAGTGTGAAAGGGCCCGAAGGAAGGAATGGTAATTCATACACAGAGGAATGTGACAATCTCTTAGTCTTGATTTCATGTTTCTCCAGATCCCATCTCCTTTGCCTTCCTTTCCTTGCTTCCTATTGGATTGTGGGGTTTGTTTTTCTTACTGCATTGAGATTCATTCTTATTATTTTACTCATCTCCCCAATACCTACATTTATTTAAATACTTTGCATTTTCCCATTGACTAAAGCACATGTGTGCTTTTCAACCGCACTCATTTTTAACTATTCACCGTTTTAAATGTTTGCATTGTCTCTTTCTTTGAAATTCCCCATGGACCTTGCAAATGTGCACCTTTTTGAGGATATATGTATATATACATTTCTCTTTCCAAGGGTCTCAGGAGATGCAAAAAAAAAAAAAAAACTACTTTGGTTGAGCATGCCAAATCTAATGAAAATGATTTCTCTTCCTATGTACATGTTGCAGAAGACAAATTTGGCCATGGATGAAACTTTGGAAAAAAATTGCATTTCCCCTGATGCCTTTGGATCTGCCCTGCCCAATACTATGGGAGGAATAGACATTGTCAACAAACCAGTGTGTCAGATACTTTCATAAGGAATTCTGAAAAAGTGGATTTGGAGACATTTCCGCCCTCTAAATGCAACACTGAATGTGCTCACACAGCAAGAAACCCCATTAAATATTTAAACCTTGTCCTTTCCTCAAATGCAGAGCAGCAAAGATGATTTTCCATCAAATTTAACATTAAACTCTGGCAATTTGCACAGCTGCGCATATAAATGGTTGGCACATCATCTCCAGAGCCTAAGGTCACTAAGCCTCATACATTTCAATGCTGTGAGTTACGTAGCAACATCCTCTCCCCATCTCTTTCCACATTTCTATTGAAAGCACATTAACAGATCTGAGGACGAAAGATCATTGGGTTTTTAGGTGGCAGATGAATGGAAGCTGATTATAATCCCCCCTTCCATTAATCACTTATTTATTGTTCCTTTTTAGAATGAAAAGCATAGTAGCAATCTATAAGCACTGGGAGATGAATGTAAGGAGACAAATCAGAACAGACAAGTCACTGCCTGATTTCACTTAATACAATTTGTTCTAGGGCTGATCTTCAAGATCCCAATTCATTACCTCGTACAAATGTTTTTTTTAAAAAGCCAAAACAAAACAAAGACTGTTCTCTAAGTGAAGAATGATTCCTATTTGCCGTCAAAATTAGCCAGTTTTCACATTGCTCCTAAAAATGCTGCACACATTTAGTTCCAATGGATGAAAATGGAAATTAATTTGTCTTTCATCCACCATTTATGTCTTCAACCCAAACCACAGGTCTTCAATTTATGCATACCTTCCAAGTATGTGGCACCCAAAATTAATATACAGTAACACAAATCTGCAGATTTCATCAGTCCTATTACTATCCCCAGATTTTTTTTTTCAGTCTGTGTATGATATCTCATCATGCTTCACTATGATGCAAAGATCTAATTGTCATGATTTCAGCAATACCACTTCACTACCCGGTCCTTGGAATTAAGGCTATTTCACTCTTTAACATTATCTTAACAGTAATTTAACTTTTTTTTTTCATGATCTGTATGGGGTAAGGTAAGGGAATGTGCTTGGAGCAAACTTGGGGTGAGAGGTTCTACACCAACTTCCCTATTTCATTAATTTATTTATTCACTTATTCGTTTATTCAATTTATATCCCGTCTCTCTTCTAACAGAGACGCATGGTGTCTTACAAAGTTAAAAAAGCATTTAGCTAAAACAGTGCTATCTTAAAAGTTAAAAACCATTTAAGTATAAGTTATATTAAAAACAGTTGTAAAATGCATTTAAAACATAATTAAAAACATAGACCAGTATTCTATGCCATCTATTTAGTTAAAGTTAAAAGTTACCTACCTTTACTCATCTGTAACTCTTTCAGCTTCATGAACACGACTTAACCATGATTGTGACACTGGCCATTTCTGCACTAGACTGTTATAATGCTATTATTCCACTTTCAACATCCTATGGAATTCTGGGGTTTGCAGTTCAGGGAGGGGCCTCAAAGGATTCCATAGGATGTTGAAAGTGGAATAATAGCACTATAACACTAATAGCACTATAGTACTATAACAGTCTAGTGCAGAAATGGCCACTATTGCCACAATTGTAACTTCCCCCCAGGCCTATTTTTCCAGGCATCAGCTACATAGGGAGAAGAAAGCCCATGCTGCTGGTGACTGGAACATGGGCTAATGACATTTCCACCGGGTCTGGGGGACAGGTGAGATCAGGAAAGGTTACTTAGTTTAGTATATTTAGCTAAGTAGCTGGTACAGAATGTTGACCATTCAAAATGAAAACAGGGTGCTGAATTTTAAACAGTATTGTACTATATAATTAAAATCGATCAAATGCCTGTTTAAATAAAAAGTTCTTGGCCTGCTAAAAAGAGAGAGAGCAGGGAGAGGACTAATTGGGCCTCCTGTGGAAAAAAGAGGTTCACCAGTCTAGGAGCGACCACTTGGAACGATCTCTCTCTCAACCTGAGGTCCTTCAGTTGTTGTGAACTAGAACTCTCATCGGCACTAGGCACTATGGCCAGTGGTCAGGGATTCTGGGAGTTGTCATCCAAAGCACATGGAAACAACAGGCTGGAGGTGAATGTTCTAGTTCTGCCGATTTATATCTCTTAAGGCTCCATTTTTTATTTCTTTATTTTTTTAAAATCCAGCTTGTTTGGGGTGCAGAAAGTGCAGTCCGTAGAAGCTGTTGTTTACCTACAGTTGGCCTTGATGTCTAACAGCATTCTCTGCCCTGAGCATGGACCCCAGGAGCTCAGGGTAACGCCTCCCAACACTCGATCATCTATTCCTTTGAAATTCAAAGCTTTCTCAGATCATTGTACAACACCCAGGCTTGCATGAATCAATCAATGCAGGATTAATGTGGGATAGAGCAGGGCTAGAATTTAGCAGAAGACTTTTTTTTTTGAAGAAACTTTCTGAGATCCCCCCCCCCACCTCACCCCAGGAGAAAGAAAGTTAGTTTGCAAAGATTTTCTGGGAATATTTCCCAATAGTTTTAGATGGCTGGATGGTGTCAGCTGCTATGCTCCTCCCCCATGTTCTGCAATGACACTAAACCTGGGATAATATGAAGAAACAAAATGGTGGCCACTTGTCCAAACAATTGCTACTGTTGCTACATACAGCAACAGCAAAATAATAGTAACGATATCCTTCTAGGATGAAAGAAAGAATCTGTGTTACTGCCATGGCTAATAATGAGAAGTTGTTAAAGAATTTTGCCTCCCTGGAGGGTGTGTGTTCGTAATTTTTCTGTCCACAGATAGAATGGAGAGTTTCGGGAAGTCATCGCAACATAGGTCTAGTGGAAGTCACTGTGAATGAGATATTCTTTTCCATATGCAGAAAGATCTTGGCCATTTCCGCACGGGGAGAGGGAATCACCCTGTGATGCTACTCACTGGAATTTTGGGCTCCCCGGTGCGGTCCATGCTTCTCTGGAGCAGTGCGTGGCCGCTGCTCCACACTGCTCCAGGGACGAAAATGTTGGCTTCCGGTTGGTCAAGGCTCCCAACCAACCGCTGAAGCTCGCCAGCCTAAAGCCCGCCCCCGGCAGATCCCAGGCTCGCACCAATGCGAGAAGAACCTCAAGAAACAGGTTTTTCAAAAGCACGCTGGACGACCACTTGGGGTCGTTCCGGAGCGGGCTGGGGTGTGGATCTACGTTAAGTAGGTCCAACCCAGTCCGCTCCCAGGTGCAGACGTCCTCCCTGGAGGACGCTCTGCACTGTTTTAAAAACCCCGTGTAGAAATGGCCCTTATTGCACTATTGAGACTGAGACAAAGAAGTTGGTAGGGTGAGACTTCATAGACATACATCCACTTCATCAGATACATGGAGTGAAGTACTATATTATACATAGCTATGAATATAAAGGTCTGTGAATAAAGAGGTGGATGCACAACACAGATGAAGAGATGGGTACAAAACTTTGCCACAAATCCATATGCCAACTCTGTTCACATATGTACTTGGGAAATGTCATCACAGGACCTAATTACATCATCCACAATATTAGAGGTACTTTCACTTATCATAGAATCATAGAATCATAGAAATGTAGAGTTGGAAGAGACCACATGGGCCATCCAGTCCAACCCCCTGCCATGCAGGAATACCCTCAAAGCACTCCCGACAGATGGCCATCCAGCCTCTGCTTAAAAACCTCCAAGGAAGGAGACTCCACTACACTCCGAGGCAGCATATTCCACTGCCGGACAGCCCTGACTTACTCGTCATCCAATATAATATATGCCATTCTGTGTCTCAATAATGCCCTTCAGCGCTCTACATTGGGCAAACAGGCCAGTCTCTGCAGATCAGAGTACACAAAAACCAGAACACTTCATCACTCCCATCTTGGACCTCAGAACAGCAGTCTTTGAAAAAAAAAATCTTACAAAGAAAGATCAGAAAGAGAAGCAACAGAACTGGAAAATATCCACAAACCCCAACCCATCCACAGTAAGTTGAACAGAAACAATGGTTTCCTGAAACACAACATATATTATAGCACTTGTTAACACCCCAGCCACATGGGGGCTCTCTTGGCTAGTTTAGACACATCTCTTTTCTGGTTCCCAGTCAGCATCACACTACATTCAAATAACTCCTTCCACCATTCATATGCTTATCTGTTCACCTTGGCTTTAGGTAACATCTTTCCTCCTGCTTTTGTCTCCCAACAATGATAGTTATAACTAAACTTGTCACCTCACCAACATATCCATCAGTTTTGCATTTCTGTTGGTATTCACACATTTCACCTTCTTATTCATAGCTACAAAGGTCTCTTCCTAGGCACTTCACTTTATGAATCTGATGAAAGAGACTTAAGTCTATGAAATCTTATTTGTTCTCATAAGCTGATCTGAGACTGAAATGATCATACAGTTCCCATGTTGTTGTTCTGTGCCTTCAAGTCATTTCAACTTATGATGACCCTAAAACAAACCCATCATGGGTTATTCTTGGTAAAATTTGTGCTTTGCTGACATTGCCTTCCTTTGAGACTGAGAGAATGTGACATGCTCAAGGTCATCCAAGGGGCTTCCATGACCAAATGGGATTCAAACCCTTGTCTCCCAGAATCCCAGTCCAGTGCTCTACACCCTGCTGGCTTTCTATTCAGTGGTTATCTGCTCAAGAAGCAAATTCCCAAACAGCTTCTTCTGTGTTTCTGTGGGTCATTTCTTGACACCAGACAGGCGGTGCTTGGAACCACAAATCCACAGTTGCATGGTTCCAAGGTCTGCATGACAGTTCCTCTTGCTGTGAAGTCATTCACCAAGTCACTGTTATGAGTGGTGGCTATCTGATTTCAACAACCCTGGGGGAAAAGGCACGCTTACACACACACACACACACACACACACACACACACACACACACAATACTTCCAAGAATTTGGGATGCTTATTCCCCTTCCCAGGCTCAAATTAAAATGTATGGTATGAAGCAGCCTTCAAATAGGCATATTTCTGGGGGACTATCACCAGAAAGATGAAGAAATTAATTCCAGGAATCCAAATGAGACTGCAAACGAACTTGTTAGAAAGAATGTGCTTTTGGCAAATGGTGTGTTCAACTCTGATCTCAGCTATATGTTTTAGATGTCACATTTGATCATTTTGATTAAGCACATTATTATTTTGTGCTGAATACATTGAAAAGCTTTCCCCCTGCTATGAAAAGCCTCACTAGAAACTTTAAGAGAACAAGAGCACATAAGTGGAAAGATAACTTTGATCAGACTTCTATTGATTTCTTTTCCCTCTTTCCTGAAGTTGGCCTTGATGCAAGCACTCGTGTTTCAGGGTTACTCTTCTTTTCTCCCTGCTTCCCCACCTCTCCTCAATCTTTTATTATAAACCACTCTGTGTTTTGCATCAGAGAAATGGGTAACTTCATTCCACAGTAAATGCTTGTTGTTAAGATTTGAGGATCTTAGATGATCTTATTGGTAAAAAATGATTATTGCCTATAATTGAATAGCTCCTCAGTTAAACTAGAAACTGCTGCCATTTAATGCATGCCCAGCAGGAGGGTGTTTCCATTACCAATCAACCAATTAGTGTAAGTCTTCAAAATAAATGAGGATATAAGGAGATACAAATCTTAAGGCACTGAGGTTCTAATATTAGCTCTATCTAAAACTGGTGCTGGAAAGTAAGCAATTAGTTTGGGAAAGGTTTCAGTGCATGATATCCTCTTGAAATGGGTCCTAAGTAATTCTGAAGAGGAAAACAATTTGTTTGTTTGTTTATATTCTACCTTTCCACTTATTAGACAAGTACTCCAGGCAATAAACATTAAAAGAAAAGTAAAATAAAGCAATGCCCATAAAGAAAAATAACAGCAGAAATAGCATGTCAAATAATTAAACTTATAGGATAGTTTAAAATGAGTTTGCTGTCAAGTTGACTTTGACTTTTGTCAGCCCTATGAAGGAAAAGCTCCCAAGGCCCTCAGTTATCAACTGCCATGTTGTGGTCTTGAAACACCAAAATTTAATACCAAGGCAGAAGCTAGAAATACCAATACAGTTGTCCCTCCATATCCATGGATTCTGTGTCCATGGATTCAAACAACCATGATTTGAAAATATATATTTTTTTAAAAAAATAAAGCAAAGGTTGAATTTGGTGTTATATATAAAAGACAGGATTCTACTACACCATTGTCCATGATGGGACTTTGTCAGGATGTGTAGCTCCTGTCATAATACATATTTGCTGGATGTGTATTAGAATATATAAGGTAAACAGCTTAGGGAAATGTTAGCGTTAATTAGAGTGCTACAAAGTACCTAATGCTAATAGTTGATTGCAACAATATATCTGTTTGAAGCTTGCTTGTATATTCCAGAGTATCAAATAATTAGTTGCTCATTGCTATAATGTATCTGGTGAAGGGGAAGAAGATCAGAGTTGGGGAAAATGAAAGGACCAAAAGGTGTTAGGAGAACTTAAACTGTCCAGGGATAAGAGGCAGGAAATTGGCTGCTGCCTCAAGGATAAAAGACAGGTAAACAACTGAGAATCTGGGAAATGTCTAAAGATGTGGGGTGCTGTTAAATTTGTGATCATCTCCAATTGCAGCTTTGCACACCTAAATTTGTATGTGAAGCTGAACTCCATGTATGCTTTATAGAATCATAGAATCATAGAAATGTAGAGTTGGAAGAGACCACATGGGCCATCCAGTCCAACCCCCTGCCATGCAGGAACACCCTCAAAGCACTCCCGACAGATGGCCATCCAGCCTCTGCTTAGAAACCTCCAAAGAAGGAGACTCCACCACACTCCGAGGCAGCATATTCCACTGCCGGACAGCCCTGACTGTCAGGAAGTTCTTCCTGAGGTTCAGGTGGAATCTCCTTTCCTGCAGCTTCAATCCATTGCTCCTTGTTATGGTCTCTGAAGCAGCAGAAAACAAGCCCTCTCCTTCCTCTACATGGCATCCCTTCAAATATTTAAACATGGCTATCATGTCCCCTCTTAACCTTCTCTTCTGCAGACTAAACATACCCAGCTCTCTAAGTCTATCCTCATAGGGCATGTCTTCCAGGCCTCTCACCATTTTGGTTGCCCTCCTCTGGACCTGCTCCAGCCTGACCATGTCCTTCTTGAATTGGGGTGCCCAGAACTGGACACAGGATTCAAGATGAGGTCTAACCAAAGCAGAGTAGAGTGGTACCAGTACCTCCCTCGATCTAGACACCATACTCCTATTGCAGCTGAGAATTGAATTGGCTTTCTTGGCTGCCACATCACACTGCTGACTCATGTTCAGCTTGTGGTCTATTAAAACACCTAGATCCCTTTCATACATACTGCTATTCAGCCACGTGTCCCCCATCCTACATTTCTGTATTCCATTTTTTCTACCTAAGTGTAGGAGCTTACACTTCTCTCTGTTGAATTTCATTTTGTTAGCTTTGGCCCAGCTCTCCAATCTGTCCAGGTCATTTTGAATTTTGATCCTGTCCTCTGGCGTATTAGCAACCCCTCCCAATTTGGTCTCATCTGCAAATGTGATGAGCATGCCCTCTATTCCTTCATCCAAGTCATTGATGAAGATATTGAACAGCACTGGGCCCAGGACAGAACCCTGTGGCACCCCGCTAGTCACTTCTCTCCAGGACGAAAAGCAGCCATTCGTGATCACCCTTTGGGTTCGGTCAGTCAACCAATTACAAATTCAACTAACAGTAGCCCTGTCCAGCCAGCATTTTACTAGCTTCTTTGCAAGAATGTCATAGGGAACTTTGTCAAAGGCCTTACTGAAATCGAGAAATGCTACATCCACAGCATTCCCTTCATCTATCAAGCTAGTAACTCTGTCATAAAAAGAGATAAGATTAGTCTGGCATGACTTATTTTTGAGAAATCCATGTTGACTTCTCATGATTACCGCGTTGCTTTCTAAGTGATTAGAAACTGACTGCTTAATGATCTGCTCCAGAATCTTTCTGGGTACTGACGTTAGGTTGACTGGGTGATAATTATTTGGGTCCTCTTTTTTTCCCTTCTTGAAGATGGGGACAACATTTGCCCTCTTCCAGTCTGCTGGAACTTCTCCTGTCCTCCAAGATTTCTCAAAGATTATAGCAAGCGGTTCCGAAATGACCTCCGCCAGTTCTTTTAATATCCTAGGATGCAATTCATCTGGCCCTGGAGACTTGAATTCATCCAGTGTGGCCAGGTATTCCTGTACCACCTCTCTACCTATTATGTGCCGCATTTCCACTGCTTCCTCCCCTGCTCCCCAACCGCCAGGTTGAGTGCTTGTATCCTTCTGGGAAAAAACTGAGGCAAAGAAGGTGTTAAGTAGTTCTGCCTTTTCTCTTCCCCCTGTTAGTAATTCGCCATCTTCTCTGCGCAGCGACCCTATTGTCTCCTTCTTTTTCCTTTTGCTATGGACATATTTAAAAAAGCCCTTTTTATTGTTTTTGATGTCTCTGGCCAGCCTAAGTTCGTTCTGTGCTTTAGCCTTTCTGACCTCCTCCCTACATCTCCTAGCTACTTGCTTAAATTCTTCTTTGGTGATTTCCCCCTTCTTCCATTTCCTGTACATGTTTCTCTTAACGGTTAGCTCAACTGAGAGTTCTTTAGTCAACCATTCTGGTTTCTTCAGATGCCTTCCATTTTTCCTCCTTATTGGCACAGTTTTAGACTGTGCCTTCAGTATCTCCCTTTTAAGGAACTCCCATGCCTCCTGAACTCCTTTCCCTTTCACTATTCTTGACCATGGAATTCCAGCCAGCAGCTCCTTAAGTTTACAGAAGTCCACTTTTTTAAAATCTAAGATGAGTGTCTGGCTACACTTATCTTCTCCTTCCCACTGAATGCCAAATTCCAATAGGGCATGGTCACTCCCCCCTAAAGATCCAACCACTTCTACCTCATTAACAAGGTCATCCCTGTTGGTCAGGATCAGATCTAGAATATTTGATCCCCTTGTGGCCTCTTCCACCTTCTGGACCATGAAATTGTCTGCAAGACAAGCAAGAAACTTGCTGGACCTTGCTGTCTTGGCAGAGTTTGACTGCCAACATATATTCGGGTAACTGAAATCTCCTATTATTACTGTATCTCTCCTTTTTGAATGTGCAGTCATTTGGTTGAGGAAGGCATAATCAAAGTCCTCAGTCTGGGTTGGAGGTCTGTAGTAAACCCCCACCAGAATATCCCTATTGTTTCTTGCTCCCTTAATTCTTACCCAGATGCTCTCGACCTGGCTTTCTGGGTTTAAGTCACGGATCTCTTCACAGGTGAAAACATCCTTGACAAACAAGGCTCCTCCTCCTCCTTTCTTGTTTGGTCTATTTTTACAAAATAGGCTATACCCCTCTATTCCTACATTCCAATCCTGAGACTCATCCCACCATGTCTCAGTGATGCCTATCAAATCATATTTATTTTGTTGTACTAGGAGTTCAAGTTCATCTTGTCTCTAGTCTAGTCTTGTCTTTAGTCTCAGCAGCTTTGGAAGAAGTGTGCTATGTTGTTTGCTTTGCTACAAATAAACACTATTGCCTACCTCAGAGTGAAGTTTGTGGAGTATGAGTTATCCAGGGCATGACAGACCTGAGCATCCATGAATTTTGGTATCCATGGAGGTCCTGGAACCCAACCCTAATGAATACTAAGGGCCCACTGTACTTAAAATACCAGAATTAATAAATAACCTTGTTAGTAACATAAGTATTAAAGAATTAACAAAGTTATCTGTGATAACAAAATGGTGTTTTCCTGGCAGCAGAAGCTAATCAGACAGGGGCTAAATGATTAGGCAGCAGATTTCTATAAGCATGGTGTGGCCACAGAAAACAAATCCCAACTTCCATAGCATCCACACATGTCTTCTGCGAAGGATCAATTCAGAACAAGGACCCATCCATACTACACAGTTATAGCCCTACTATTCCACTTTAACTACCATGATTCCTAGAATCCTGGGGTTTGTAGTTTGGTGAGGCACTGGAGCCCTCTGGCTCAGAATTGTAAATGCCCCTCCCTAAATTTACACTGGAAAAACATGCAGTAATAGTGCTATAATTCTGTAGTGTGAATGGGTTCCAGGCCTATAAAGGTCTTCATAGAGAAAACTCCCCCTGCAGTTCAATGGCTCACCATATCAGATATCTATGATACCTATGACTCTGTGAGAAGGACAAGAATGTGGTGGCTGGTGAGCATTCAGAGACACCAAGAAGATGAAAGTGGATTTCTGTGATTTGCCATTAAGGGCTTAGTGCCTCAGGGATGGGGAAATGAACTCAAAACCTTTGGGGATGGTGACTCAGGAGGGCCTTCCTCAATACTGAAAGGAGATAAAAGCAGATGGTGCACTGTCTGCAGACTCAGGGCACGAACAGACTTGCCCTCACACAGTACTGAGCCGCTGTTCTTAATAAGATGCCCACACAGCAAGATACAGTTTATTCTTCACTGATACAATTGTGACTGAACTGTTTTTTTAAAACTTTTCTAAAATACATTTTTCACCAAACTCCTATTTTAAATTTTGTAAGCTGCTTTGGATCCCACATCAGGATAAAGATGGGATATTAATTGAGTGAATAAAACAAAATAGAGAGATAACTGAAAAATAGATAGAAAGATAAAGAACAGATTTTTGTTTTGTTGTGAAATAATTCTGGGTCTAATTAACCTAATGTCAAATAGGTTGTTTCTATTCTTGTGTTCGTAAGGATAATGATGTACAGAGCTACAAAGTTTCCATCCATCTTAAAATACCTTAGGGGCTGCCACAAAGAGGAGACTGTAGGCTTCTCTGATGCCACTGATAGAATTCTGTCTAGTGGCTTTAAGTCACAGGAGGGTAGATTTTGATTGAACATTAGAAGGAACTTCTTAACAGTAAGAGAAATTTGATGATGGGATCTGTTGCCTGGAGAGATGATGGGGTCCCCTTTTCTGGACATCTTCACAAAGAGGGTGGACAGCTACCTACTGAGGATGCTTTAGCTAGAGATCCTGCACTGAGCAGGGGCTTGGACTCAGTGGTCCATGAGGCCTTTTCAACTCTGTGGCTCATATGACTCTAAATGTCCTGTCTAGCGCTAACTAGCACCAACAGCAACTGATCAAGGGATAGAACTTTTGGGAAAAGTTCTCCTATGGCTCTTGAAAACTTGTGCCATGCTTACCCTTTCCCCTCTAAGAATGAGTGGGGAGGGGCAGAACTGTGCACCTGGTTTTCCTTGCAGTGTGGCCACAGCTGTGTGGCTTGTGCCCATGTAGAATGAGCTATTTTACCCTGTACTCCACCTCCTTTCACCCTCAGATTGGATAACTGGGCACCCACCCTTCAGACAGTACAATTTGAGATTTAATCTGGTTGCCAAAATTAGGAGGCTGAATTGCCAGGAAATGTGAGAAATAGTAATGGACCTCTCAAGCAGAATAATCAAAAGAGCAAGGCAGAAACTGGACAACAACCAGTCTCATACTCACCTATCCACTCACCTACAGGGTCCAAGGAGAAAATAAATAAGCTTAGTCTTCCTGGTAAAACACATAAAAGTTGTTTTATTTACAAGCTTGTTCAAAATCAAATACATGGGGCAAGTGACAAGAAAAGGCAAAAAGGAAACGCCTGCAGCTTAGAGTAAAGCAGGAAAAGAGAATATATTGTAAAATAAAAAGGAAATAACAGAAAATACCTGCTGTGCCTAAAGTCCTAGACAGTAACATGGAAACTAGTAACTAGTGAGTATATGCTGGTAAAGGTTGCTAACACTAGGACCCACCCTCCCACTCACCTTAACATGGAAGTCTTCCATATGTTTTATTAATGGTTATAATACTACTTGTATCTGGCTATGTGAGGCATCCTTAGAGCTTATGCTTAGCACTGTGAAGTGTTTATTTCTGCTATTAAAAAAGAGTGTGTCACATGGAGATCTGGGCCAGCCAGGGTTGCTACAGACCAGGCCTGCTTTTTATTCTCCCTCCCTGGAGAAGCAGCACCCTTTTATATGATTATCACCCTTTGGCTCCCTCTTCACACTTAATCACACTTCTGCTTTCCCTAAGCCCACAGCCCTTGTGGATATAGGGCAAAGCATTTTCAGGTTTATCCTAATGAGTGTGTCATTTTTGATAGCGTGTGTAACAGTGCTCAAATTGAAGAAACCCCGTATTGAGGCAACTCTTATTAAAAAAAAAAATAGAATAAAATCTTTATTAAAAGAACTAACAAGGGAAAGGTATTGGGCAAATCAACATTTTCAAACAGAAAAGAACTTCCAGATATTCACAGGCAAACACTTCCCTAGGTTAACAAGTCACTGGCTTTTCTCCCCCTCTCTCTCATCTCACTGAAGGCAACCTCTATCCCTCACACACACACCCTGTATACATCTCTCTGTGGTCATCCCCCCACAGCGCCTCCTTCTGACTATGGTGATTTTCCTCAGTCAGAGAGCCAATCAGATTAAATCCCCTCTGTTGCTAGGGTGGTTCTGCTGGCCACTACCCCCTTGGGTTCGTCTGAGGGGGTCCTATCAGTCTAAAACAGGTTGGGACTGTTACTGCCCTGGCTAGCCCAAGCTTGGGGGATATAAAAAGACATCTTTTGATATCAATAATTCAGCTTCACGTACCCATTCCCCTCCACGTGCTTGCGAGGCCCCTGGACAAGCACGCATACAGGCTCAGCCGATAATTGCTGTAATATTCCAAAACAATACAGGCAGGCCAGAAATAGCCGACTTGCAGTTTTAGGAGACCTCAAAGGCAAGTACTCAATTATGTATGCACGCAACTTTCAAAACATCCTCTGCCCCGAGCTGGCAGCTTGATGATCTGACTCTACCAAGTCCAAGCACTCTGCGTTTGCATACTGGCTACTCGTATTGACAATTTGGCAATAATTCAATCATTCAAATTATGACCTTTTGGAGGCTTTGTCTCCAGCCCCAAATCCATTGTTTTCACCAAGTCCGACCTAGCCTGTGGCCACAATTCTCCTTATAAAAACCCCTGATTTTGAGCGCTTCTTCGGATCACTCTTGGCTTCCATCCCGCCTCGCTGTCATTTGTCCAATCGAGCCTTCCCCTCAGCTCCACGTGCTGAGATCCATGCTCCCCAACTTCTCCGTTTCTGACCAGGCTTCAGGACAGGTATAGTATTACCCAAACGAACAACTCCTCTAAAAATCCCTCTATACCACTCCAATCTTTATTTCTATAGTTTCTCTGTGTGTTTGTGTTGCATACACTGATTGATTGTATTTTTAATAAAATTCACATTTGTTATTTAACTCCGGTTTGCTTCTTGACTCGGCCTGACCCCGTAGACATTGGGTTCAAGATCTCACTATGTTACCCTGCCTCTCGCAGTGCTAACTGGTGCTCTTTGACAAATTTCCCCAACTTGTGTAATTTTGATAGCAATTTGAGGTCCCTCCTGGGACCCCAGAAAACAGGGTAACAGGACCCACACAACTAATTCTATGTCCCAGGGGATTCAGGGGATTCAACTGGATATTTTTAGGGGGTGGTAAATAAGTAATGTGGGATGGGTGAGGCCCCTCGTGTACCCATGGGATGAATACAGCCCCCAACCCTGGAAAGTGCCTATCTCTGCTGTAAAATTGGTGGGTTTGGGAATTTCATTTCATTCATTTCTTTCATATAAGCTTCCAAAATGGTCAAGTTTCATCATAAACAGCTTGGAGTGTGTGGAGGGGGGCAGAAGGGGGTGTGGCCACAGTGTGGTGGGGCATGGCCATGGTGTGTGGAGGCATGGCCTTAGTGTGTGTGGGTGTGGCTGTGGTATGGGGGCATGAACACAGTGCACAGGGACATGGCTATGACTCAGACATCCCAAAAACATTGCCGCCAGGGGTGAACTGCTCCCATCACCCCTCCCGTCATTACAAGACTGATCATAAATTTAAAACAGACTTTGAGATTTTAAAAAATGAATATGGGAGAAAGTGACACTTGACATCCAGGCAGAGGGTGCTGAGTACTTTTAAAAGCATATCCTCCAACTGAGTCCTGACTCAGCAGGGACAGTCCCGATTAAACCCCTGTCCTCCCACTTTTCAACTGCTTTTAAAACTGTCCTTTTTCTCCCCTCCTCCCACTTTCCCTCTTTGCCCTCAGCTGACTTCATTTGCTACGAACTAAGTTCACTTTGTTCACTTAACTCAGCAGTGGTGATTGGGGTGGGTAGGGGAGGACTGGAATCTTGCCCTTCTCTGTAGGTTCAGGCAAAGGCAGGCTGCTGCGCCTCTTGAAGTTTGTGAGTTCTGCCACGTTAATAAATTTTGCTGTGTCTGATGTTGCTTGGCCACATGTGTCCTGGTTTTCATCTATGAAATGTTGGTGGGTATGTGCAAATCTGAGTTCAGACATGCTTGGGATACCAACTTAGGCTTGCCACCATTTTTCCCCCCCCAGTCAGCCTCCTTATCTTTGACTGTTGCACAGCAACAAAGATCTGAAGCTGGATCCTCTCTGTAAAGGAAATTACTTTACCTGTTGAATTTGGTGAGTGCAGATAGCTGACAATTCTATTTGGTTTGGTTTTGGCAAGCACCAACATTTGCATATTTCCTCTATCTAGGAAAGTGTGCATATTGTGAAAGGATTCTTCTTCTATTCATCCCATGCCTTTTATAAGGACAATTTTAAGAGACCTGCCATTTTCTTTCCCTTTGCAAACTTTAGTCCAAGGACAAAGTTTCAGAATTGCAATGCATTAAATTCCCATAAATGTACTTTTGTGCTTTCCTATTCTGACCTTTCGTCATTTTGTATTTTGATTGGGCTGGCCATTCCACCAGGCTCTCCAGAGCTTGGGAAGGCTGTAAAAAGGGGAAATGAATGGAATGGCTATAGCTAGTCACAATACAGAATACTGAAAAGGTCAACCCAACCCCATCTCCCTTTCTATAATTCACAGAATATGCGGGACTTTAAATATTCTGCTTGGCATTCTTGTGACAAAAGGTTCCCCCCACCACTAGAAAAAAAAAGTGCAAAAGAAGAATTGAAAAAGGAAGCAACAGCCTATATTAATCCATTCTGATAGCCAAGTTAATCAATAAGTCAGCAATGAGAAATGGGGAGACTATCCCTTTCCTGCAGTGGTTACAGGTCTATTATATTTTCAGCCATGTTCTTCTCTGTTTTATAGCCTCCACATCCCCTGCAAACAGGGCACAACCTTATTGGCTGGAATTCAGAATACGTGCCAGCCAATGCTGGTGCTGGAGGTGGTGGAAAAAGCATTAGTAAGAGAGCATGCCTTCCAATACTCCCAATTTGGAAGGGACAGTCCCCATTAATCTGTTGTCATCCCACTTTTCCAGCTCCTTTTGAAGTGTCCCAGTTTCCCTCTCCTCCTCTGTCTTTTCTCCTTTGTCCTCAGCTTCCTTCAATTGCTCTACACTGAGGCCCTTTTCACACAGCATTTTCGGGTGGAACCACCCAAAATTCACACATGCGAAAGGGCCCCTCGAGCATCGTGCAAATGTGAGCAGTGGTCCACACGACACACTCACATTTGTGAGACGCTTCAGGGCCTGTCAGGCACGGCTCACGCACTTTTTCATTTTCCGCTTTAAGCCGAAAATGGTGCACGGTCGCGCATCGCTCTGGGGCCCTGAGTGCACTTGCCATGTGTGCGGAGCCTCGAGGGCCGGGCTGGTCATCCTTCCTGTCTCAGTGCAGCCTGGGAAGGTCCCAGGCTGCACTGCGAAAGGAAGAGGTGGGGCTCTCGCGCAAGCAGGCAGCTCATGCGGAGCCGAAGGACCCCGGATGCAAAAGCCTCTCTCCAGAGGCTGCTCATGCGAGCACCGCACCCCAGCACCGAGAAAAGGTGAGTTGTGGAAAGGGTCTGAGTTTAAAATGCAAAGGTAGCTTTCATTCAGGTAACTCAGCAGGGAGGAGAGAAGAGAAGGGGTGAGAGCATCAATTGATCCAGGACTGTCTTAATCAGAGGAATGGGGTATAAATTCAGCAGAATAGCTTGGTTGACCAGGTTATAATTTATGATCAATCTGGGATCTGCATTTGGATCCTTCCTTTTATGGAAAAATACTGGGCTGGCCTTTGGGGCAGAGGAGGGTTTTATAAATCCTCTCTCTAAATTTTTACTCAAAAACTTTTTTAAAGCAGAGAGCTCTTGGTGGCTCATTGGGTAGATCTTGGGTTTAGGGAGCTTTGCACCATCAATCAATTTTAGCTTACTAAAGTTGCTCCCTGGGGGGGGGGGCAGCTTGTCAGCTTCCTTCTCATGGAATGCTTTTTGCAGATCTCAGTAGTGTGGAGGAATCTGAAACAGCTCTTCAGGGGTCAACGAAAGTGCTGGGAGCTGGGTGTTTGCTTTGTGTTTCTTGGTCTCTCTTAATTTCCCAGCAGCCCAGTCCATATCTGGATTGTATTTTCACAACCAATCTATTCCTAGAACCACCCGAAATTGAACTGATTTCAGGACCAAAAAGCGGATTTTGCCTTTACAACTGCTTACATGAAAGGGAATGGGAGTAGTGACTCGATTTACTGCTCCTCCCGCCATTGGACTTCCATCCATTTGAGTTAGTTTAATAGCTTTCTTAAGATCTTGGTATTCAACAGCAAGCTCCTGTGCTAATTCTGGGTGCAATAAACTTCTAGAACAGCCAGAGTCAATTAGCCCTCTGCAAATTTGTAGTTTGCCATCTTTTCCCACCAAAGTCACTGTTGTAAACAAATGGGGAGATTTACAAGTACTCACATTAGTAGAGCCGACAGTGTCCCACTCCTCACAGCTGCTTTCAGAATCTTGATCCGAGGAAGTGGTAGGGCTGTCTTCCTCATCGGGACAAGCTCCTGCGGCTGATTCTTTGATGTTGCGCTTGGTAGTTGGTTTTGGAGTGTCGGTTTTGCGAGGGGAAATCTTGCTTTTGGAAATAGCCCCTTTCAAATCCATGGAGGTCGTGCTTTTGATTTCAGGGCAATCACTGGAGTGGTGACCCTGTTTCCCGCAAGTGAAGCAGCTGCCTTATCGCAACCGTCTATTTCTTTCTTCACTGCTGAGGAATGTGGATTTGCATGGGGTTTTTCTGGGCCCAATTTCCTGAGCTTGTCTTTGACGGGTCAGTTGCACAGACTGCGATATTCCTTCAACCTCAGTAGCCAGCTTTATCCAGCCTAACAGGGTGTTAGGGTCACCTTGGGTTAGGCAGCCATGGAGAATAGCTGGGTTCAAGCCGTCCTTGTAAAATTCCATTAGGACTTCGTCTGTCCAGGGGCCTTTAGCAGCTAGTTTTCGGAATTCTCTGGAGTATTCGCCAACATCATTCCTCCCTTGTCTCAGTTTCTTGAGTTGGTATCTGGCTTTTTCTTGTAGATGAGGGTCTTCAAAGCGTTCCCAGAGTAGATTCATGAACAGCTGTAAATTTGCCGTCTCTGGCGCTTGAGAGTCATAAAGACGCGCTGCCCAATCAGCCACCTCCCCCTTCAGGCGTTGACTGATGTATCTTATCCGAGCTGCATCATCTTGGAACAAGTGTCCATAATCGAGCATGTAATTTGGAGCCATGCTTAGGAAAAAGGAGAGTTTTTCTCCGCTTCCGTTAAACGAAGCCTTTAACTCACCAATGTTCCTTGGCGCAGCTGGGGTGGGATTGGCGCTACAGGTTGCCCTGGTGGGGGCGGCTGTCCATCTGCCGGCAACCCGGCTATTGGAGGTCCTGCATCTGGTATCTGCTGGTCCCTGGCCGGGGTTCTCCCTATCCGTGGCCCCATGGCACGCATTTCACGTATGAGGGCTCGGAATTCCAATAGTTCCTCATCTTTTTTCTCCATCTCTTCTTCTTTAGTCAGCAACTCATCCATAAGTGCCAATTTACACTCTGAGGTGTCCCATCTGGCAGCTCTTCTGCGTTGTCGAACCGAAGCTCCCTGAAAATAGGGATCTGTGTGGCCAAGGAATCTCTGCATGTACTCAGGATGGCAAAAGTTATGGAGGGTACCTAGAGTGCCTTTTATTCCTTATTAATAACTTTTGCCATCCTGAGTACATGCAGAGATTCCTTGGCCACACAGATCCCTATTTTCATCTGTGAAATGTTGGCAAATATGAGACAGCCCAACACACACATTCAAACTACTACTTCTTCTTCCCCTTCTTCTTATTCTTCTTCTGAGATTTTGCTTCATTTCCTTTTGGTTGTAAAAGATCACCAATGATCATAAATTCTTCATAAACAGGAGGAAAATAAATTTTTCTTTTCTGTTTTTGTTTTGAAAATTAACTTGTGGGGAGAGAAAGGAGAGGAAAAAACAGAATCTTGTCATTTCTTACTGGCAAAACAAACTGCTGCAACATCTCCAAGTTTGTGTGTTCTTCCTTATAATAACTTTTCCAATTTTGACCACACTTGGATGTTGTTTGGGCACATGGGTCACAGTTCTCATGATGGAGGCATGATGGACAGTATGCATTTCACAGATGAAAACTGGGACACATGTGCCCAAGAAACACCAGAGCATGGTCAAGATGGCCAAAGTTATTAATAAGGAAGAATATACCAGCTAGCATAGGCTGCAACGGTTTGCTTTTGCCTGAGCCTGCCTTCTTCCCCTCTCTCCTGACTGAGTGGTGTAAAATACTGAGCATGCTCATAGATCTCTCTCTTTCACTGATGAACTCTATGTATGAATACTAACCACATTTTTGGGAGATGGCTTCAGGAACTCCTCTAAAGACAAAGATAAGAACAAATGGGCCTTGCATGTTAATTGGCATAAGTGTAGGAAAATAAGGATCTTTGTCTGGCATTGGAACACATAAAGTGGTTGTTACCCTGGGTTCTCGGGGTTCCTGGGGGAACACCTGGATTTTTCAAAGGTTGGGGAAATTAGCAGAGCACAACTTGGCAAAACGGAGGGCAGGGCAATGCAGTGTGATCTTTTATCCTATGTTTATAGGGTCAGACTGCATGAGAAAGAGAGAAGTCAAGTGTCCTTTTAAATGGTCTTTTATTTGATAGAATTGGCAAAGTTTATTCATACTCACATACACAATGCATTCACTCACACAAGCACACAAGGACTACTGAGTTTACGCTCTTAAGAGAGGGAAGAGTTAAAGGGACAAAGCAAATATACTACAGCTGATCCTGAAGGCTGCTGGTTCAGGAAAACATGGGGATAGATTGGCAGACCAAGAAAAAGACTGATACGAGCCTTTAAGCTAGCAGACACTAGTCAAAGGTGGAAATTCTCCTGAAAAAGAGAGCTGGCCAGCCAACGGAAGGAAGAGACAGAGAAAAACCAGAGAGAGAGAAAAAGGTAGCTAAAGCCCCAAAAGGGAAAGCAAATGTAGGCATGCATCCCTGGGGGCAGGGGCGCAGACCCTTTTCCTGGGAAAGGACAAATGGCTGAATCAGGCAGATGGGGGTAAAAGATTTTTATGGCAGTGTAATCAGGGATCAGGAAAAGGACAGATGTGAGGATTTGTTTGAAATCTTCCTGTTTTCCTGAACCAGAGTTATCAACCAACCAAAAACTCTTTCTTTGACGTTTCCAACAACTGAGAGTCAAATTAAGCGGGTAACCAGTTTTTATGGCTTGGTTTTCCAGAGGATACACAAACCACAGGGAGTTTTGCTCTTCTCCTAGATGCCTTTGTTCTCCTTGCAAGAGCCATTAAGCTGAACTCAGCCATGCTCTGAGATAATCTCTGACCTGTTTTTCAGTCAGTTCCTTTTCGACATGGCCTTATTCAGTCACTGTATGTGATTTCTATTTTATGCCAATTAAACATATCTGCCAATGTGTGTGTGTGTGAGCGTGTGTGTGTATCTATATCTATTTATCTATCTATCTTGCTAATTAGACGGACAGAATAATGGGGTTACACGGTTACAGTTCCCTTTGCCTCTCAGTAAACTACATCCACATTTCCATGAGGCTATTAGAACTGATGTGTCTTTCCCAAGGCTGACAACATAAATTTAAAATAGGCGACGAAATTAGTTGGGGCATCATGGGCCCCAAAGCACTCAAGGGCCATTTGGTGTCCCCAAGGTTCCCCACCAGATATCCCTGAAAAATTAAAGCTAGAAAAAGGAGTGCCTGTTCTTGAGGCCTCAAAATGTGATAATTCTCTTTTATAACCAAGTGCAAGGCCCCTAGAGTCTAGACCCACCCCAGATCAGGATAGAGCAATAGTCTTCAAAAGTAACTTTTTCAGTAACTCTTTCCTGACACAATCCAAGCACACGATTCACTGGAACGCACACCATATGTGCAGCTTCTGCTTCTAGTTGTGATGAGCTGGTGAAAGGAGGAAGGAGTTCTGCATAAAGACATCACTTGAATGGCACAAATAAAATATCTAGCAGAAATAAGATATATCTGTTGATCAAATTGTTCAGGATCCTCAGGCAGTCTTAACAGAGTTGTGTTTGCTAACACCCAGCATTAACAATGTATTTAAATAGTAGCTAACAGCAGTTTCCCTCTCTTGGGATCCTATGAGTAGGTTTTTAATTTTTAACAAAACCTTTGCAGTTTACCTTTAAATCTGACTTTTTTTTTTCCTTGGGCTCACCTAGACTCAAGGGAGATCACTGCTCTAATGGAATGAATTCATTCACAGGAGTTCCTGCTTTCCCTGCCAAATTTCTCACCTGCTTTTCATATCTACCCTGTTTCATTCTCTCTCTTTTGAGACTACAACTCCATATTTCAGGCACGTTCTCCTGGGAATGTCTTTCATAACTAGACAAAATCTGCTTATTCATAGATACTGGGATATATTTTGTGTGCTTTTCAGTAAAAGCAGTAGTATTAGGATTTCTTCATGAATAAGATTTATTTAATATCTCTAACTAAACTATGGAATTTTCCAGGAGCCTTGTAGAGTTCATAGACATGTATAAGAGACTGTATGCTTTCTGCTTTAGCCCTATTTACTCATCAATGAAAATGGAAGCTAAGTTGTTTTGCTGTTCTATATTTGTGATATTTTACAGTGCCATGGGCCTAATTATTCTGTGCATGTATGCAGCCATGATAAGTTTTCCTGTTGTGATGGGGAAAGCTTAAAACAAGTTATCCTGGAACAGACTCCAAATTCACCATCCATCCTTCCCCAACCTGGTGCCGTACAGATGTTTTGACTTCATCATCTATCAGTCAGCACAGCCAATGGTCAGGAATTTGGGGAGATGTAGTCCAGAACTTCTAGAAGGTGCTAGGTTGGAGACAGAAGATTTAGTCCAATATGGACATTCATGCTGTTATGATTTGTGTGTGTGTGCGTGCGTGCGTGCGTGCGTGTGTGGTTCTACACTGAATTTCACATCACCTTATTTTATACTTTTTGCCTGATTTGTTTATTTATTTCTGTGATTTATCTAAATTATACAATCTTTTCCCCATTGACTAAAATGTCATTTTGTTCATACACACTTTACTTCTGAGGTATGTCCTGGAACCTTAACAATTATGCAAATACTCAAGGTGAGCAGTATATTTTCTCACAAGGCTTATGAGTTGAAAAAAAATGCTACTTTAATTGAGATGGTTGAGTTCAGTGATATTTCTTTCCACCCCCTCCCTCAAACATAGAAGTGTGTGTGTGTGTGTGTGTGTCTGCATACATGTACTGGAAGAGCCACAGTTGTTCCCACTCATCCCATCCTCAGCCTGTTTGATGAAGGCCAGAATCCTGTTGATATAGGCATAAAATGATGTAGCTTCAACAGTATTGCAGAAGCAGGTATTTAGTGCCTCCTTCCACAACATCTTCTATCCATGCATTGCAACTTCTCAGTGCTGGGGGAAGGGCCAGCTCAAAGAAAAAAACTATGTTGCCAGGACAGCAGAAATCACACAGAGGACAATGCATTTAGAAAACAATTTCTGCTTTTTTTCTCCAGGCTGCAAAGCTGAAGCTGAATGCTGCTGTGCTGCAGACTTCTCTTTTTTTTCCAACTGCAGACCTGCCATCAAAGCTTGCCTGGGTGGGCACACTCAGCCACTAAAAAAATAGCCATGCAGTACTCAGAAAAGAAGGGAAAATGAAGAGAAATCCACTGCGAAAGTACAGTTGTGGAGCATTATGCTCTATGAACATGATTTTGGTTGTGACCATTGACTCCTGAATAGGATGTAAGGTAGTAGCAGCTGTCAGTTATACCATCTATGATTGTTATACATTTCCCATGTCACTCAATACCAGACTGAGATCTTAGCTGCATCTGATAGGGCAAGCTTGGGAAGTGGGAGTAGAGAGCAGAGAATTTAGATTACTGTGGAAGATTAGGAAAGGGGGAATGATGGAACAGTGGAAGTCAATGAGAAGAAGAGTTAATCAAGGATATAGACAGGCCTTCAAGTGCAGTAATGTCCTGGACATCCACCCTGATACCCTACTCAACTGGACCTTGGTGCATCTTAGGGCCTTTCTGCACCACACTGTTATAGTGCTATTATTCCACTTTCAATATCCAATAGAATCCTGGGGTTTGCAGTTTAGGGAGGGGCATTCAGAATTCTCAGCCAGAGAGCTCTTTGGCCTCAGTAAACTACACACCCCAGAATTCCACAGGATGTTGAAAGTGGAACAATAGCACTAGAATAGTGTAGTGTGGAAAGGCCCTTAGATTATCTGAAATGGTGGACACCATTTTTCTCCCAATATGCCAAGGACCACCACCATATTTGTACACATTGGCTACAATTGGCAACAGAGGTGCTAAAAAAAAAAAAGCCACCCAGCATAGATGGGATTTCATGAAGGAGCTCCTAAAACTCCAACCACAAACAATCCCATGGAAGAAAAAAAAATGGGAAATGTCTCAAAAAGCCAATGTGATTGCACAGTAAACTCAAGGAGGAAGTGAAAAAAAAATAAGCATGTATAAAGAATGGAAGAAAAAATGAATCACCAAGGAAAAATACAGGTGTGTAGCCTAAACTTGAAAGAATAGTATATGGAAATCTACAGCTCAAAATGAGCTGAGACAGCATAGGTAAGTAAGGAGTGACAAAAAGAATTTTTTCAAATATGTTTGAAGCAAGAGAATGATGAAGAAAATGATGGGACCACTGCTCAGCAAGGATGGTTAAATGCTAATGGATCACAATGAAAAGGTAGAAATGCTGAATACCCAGTATTTTTTCTCCAAAAGAGGACCTGTGCTTCCATGCATCACCTTGATAAAGAATCTGGGTTGCAAATCAAGATTGAACTTGAGTTAGGAATCATCTAGTTAACCTGAATGAGTTTAAGTCTCCAGGGTCAGATGATCTACATCCCAGAGAATTAAAGGAACTTGCTGATGTAGTCACTGGACTACCTGTCATGATATGTCAGAAATCTTGGAGAATGGGTAAAGTGCCCAGGGGACTGGAGACAAGCAAACTTTTTCCCTTTCTTCAAAAAAGGCAAAAAAGAAGATCCTGGAAAATATAGACCATTAAGTCTCACCTTCGATAGATAATAGGAAAAATGATAGAATGGATGGTACAGGAGCCTGTTTGCAAGTAACTTGGTGATAATACAGTGATTAGTATGAGCCAGTATGGGTTTGTCAATAACAAAATCTGCCAGACTAATCATATTGTGTGTGTGTATATTCGATACGATGACTAATTGAGTAGATGGTAGAAATGTTGCGGATGTCATTTATCTGGATTTCAGCAAAACATTTGATAAGGTCCCCCATGATACCTTGATTAACAAACTGACTAAATATGGAATAGATGGAAACACCATTAGATGGATCCATAATTGCTTGGAAAACTATACTTAATGCGTTGTCATCAGTGGCTGTGCTTCAAACTAGAAGGAGGTCGCAAGTGGATTTCTGCAGAATTCTGTCCTGGGGTTGAACCTCTTCAGTATTTTTTATTTATTTATTAATGATTTAGATGATGGAGTGGAGGGAATCCTTATCAAAATTGTAGATGATACAAAACTGGGAGGAATAGGTAACACATTGTGGAAGACAGGAACAAAAATCAAAAGGAGCTTGATAAACTAAAAAATGACTAAAATTAAGAAAATCAAATTCAACAGAGACAAATGCAAAATTCTACATGTAGGCCACACAAACCAAATGCACAGGTAGAGGATGAGGAATACTTGGCTTAGCAGTACTCCATCTGAAAAGGACTATGGGATTATTGTCGAGCAGCTTCTTTCAATTGCTGCCGAAATGAGTTCGAAGTGCAAGAATACTTTGCCCTCAATTAACTCAGCAGTGGGGAAGAGGCCAGAAAGAGGTTGGATCTTGACATTCCTATTGGGTTCAGGCAAAAGCAAAGTGCTGCAGACTTTCCTGGATTGCGTGTTTGTCCTCATTAATAACTTGTGCAAACTTGACCACACTCTGATGTTGCTTGGCCACATGTGTCCTGGTTTCCACCCCTGAAATTTTGGAGAACATGTCTGTGTTTCTATGCAAACCCACTTTTCAAGTCACTGAGGCCAGTTACTTATCATAATTTCTTATAGCAGTTCACTCTGTCTCACTAACTGCGTAGTCCGCAGTTTATACAGATCTGGGCTTTTATTGCACATATCACACACATATATTAAAGGGCTGTGAATAATCTGCTTTGTCCCCTTGCAATGTTTTTTTTAGCCTTAGTCCTGAGACTTTATTTTGGTTCCGACTGTCTTCCCTCATGTATGTCAGTCACCGGTGACCATATTTGCAGCACGTTATTTATTGCTTGTCCTTCACATCGCATCTGCAGCGCCACTAAGGCATGAATTGGCAGTGAATTTAGCAATCAGCACAGAACAGAATCTGAGCCTGTGGAGTCCCTTTCCCACCTCTATGAACCATCCCAGTATGTGATCCATGAGGAGATTCAGAATGCCAGCCTATTTCTCTCTCTCAGCCCCCCCCCCACTTTCTCTCTTCCCCTGAAGGCAAAAGATGTTCAGAACAACAACAGAAGTGAAGAAAGGTATGAAAAGATTAGTTTGATCAAAGGAATCTCATGTCACACCAGAAGATTGATTTCTCCATCCTCCCAAACTGCCATGCTTCTTCCCTCAGAGCTGCCCATGTGGATACTGCTGAGTTCATTTCCCAGGCTTGCTCTATGCTCTGTGTGTCAGCCTTTTGATTAGGCCTCGGATCCTTGTAATATCACCCGTGTGGGCCTCTTGTCACGTCCCTTTTCTTCACTCTGTGAGGACCAAAAAGTGCAGTCTCTGACGGCCACTGGTGCTGATGTAGAGGTTTGCATAGCCTGGATCAAATCAGATGGAGGGGATTGAGATGCTTTCTAATTTTATAACACACTAAAGTACTTACTCGGCTTTGCCCGGGGTTTTTATTTTCCTCTTCAAAACTCACCAAACTGTCTTCTCCATTTCCTGTAACTTTGCTCCATATTTCCCAATGCAATTTATATTCAGAGTTATTTACTACACAGGTTGGGTTCCTGAGGGAGTACACTGTTCTCCTCCTTGCTGCTAGGCCTTGTGTCCGCAGCAACCATCCTATTTCTGTATCTGTAAATTTTCCCCATATCCCCCAATCCAATCTGTATTCAGAGTTGTTAGCATACAGAGGTTGGGTTCCTGTGGGAATACATTGTCCTCCTCCTTGCTGCTAGGCATTGTCTCCATAATAAACAGCCTATTCCAGTACCTGTAACTTTCCCCCATAGTCTCCCATCCGATCTGTGTTGTCTGGTGATGTTGATGTACTGGCTTTTCCCCCTCTTTCTGTTGCATTTGTGCAATGGTTTTACATTTTTCTGGAAGCATTTTTTGTTTTGAATTTCAATTTTAAGGTTCCTCACATATGGAGCCCATACAATCTACTGTGTGAGGTGAGAAGGCCTAGTAACTATGGCCACTTCTGCACTAAACTGTTATAATGCTATTATTCCACTTTCAACCTCCTGTGGAATTCTGGGGTTTGTATTTTACTGAGACCAAAGAGCAATCTGCCTGAGAATTCTTAAATACCCCTCCTTAAACTACAAATCACAGGATTCCATAGGATGTTGAAGGTGGAATAATAGCACTATGACAGAGTAGTGTGGAAATGGGCTATGTTTTATATGTCACTTTAATTTTTTTCACATGTGCCTCCCAAATGTTTTCTGGCATCCTTATTGATGGTAGGCCTCATCTCCATAGCAACCGGCCTGAGGCCCAAGACCTCTCTGGTTGAGAATTCTAAAGGCCCTTCTCTGAACTGCCAGCCCCAGGATTCCATGGAATCTTCACAGCCAGCGAATCATATGAGGTATTCCCGCCTCACACAGCCAATCACATGCTGACACAGACAAATGCGCAAACATTGACTTTTATATAGTAGATGGAATGCTTCCAAGGCTTAGGAAACGGCATAGGGAAGAGTAACACAGAAATAAACGTTTTGCACAAGGTCCCTTTGTGTACTGATCCAGGTCTTGGAGTTCTCTTTTTAGAAATGTGGAATTTGAGGGTGGGAGTGGGACCTAGTTTTGCATAAAACACAAAATGGAAATAGTGGAGGGGTTTTTTTTCCTCCACAAAACTGTGCTTTTTGCAAGAAGAATGCAAAAATGCAGAAGAATGCAGTTTCTATTAATACATGCCTGATAATTTCGTTCAAAAGTTATGTTTGCACACAAGACGGCAATTTTGTGCAAAAGCGGCCTGGAAACTGTGCCCCCTAATGTAGATTTTTGTGTGTGCACCCCTCTGCATTTTCATGCAAAACAATTGTTTTTAGAAACACATGAGGATTGTGCAAAAATCAGAGCAGATCCCACAAATTCTGAGTGAAAAATAATTTTTTTAAAACAAAACCCACTATTTTCATATGACACTATGCCATACATTTATTTCTGTGCAGAATCTTTTCCTGAAACATTTTAGGATGTGTGAAAAATGTACAGAAATACTCATTTTTCCCCACAGCTGGGAGGAAACTATGGAAATTGTTTGAGATTGTGAAATAGCCAAAGATTTACCTCTCTGTTTTCCAGTGATGTAGTTAAGTCTTTTACTCCAAGTCTCAAGTCAAGTCTCTACCTTCAAGTCTCAAGTCCTTGAAGATACTTTCAAGTCAAGTCTCGAGTCAAGTCTCAAGTCTGGGATCCAACTTTATACCCCAACCTATATTCCAGAATTTCTGAACACAGTTGAATAAAGTCAGCTTTAACAAATTGAGTAGAGTCAGCCCTCCACTTTTGTGATTTTGCCATCTGCAGCTTCAGAAGTGGAGAATAGGATCCTTCTTACTTCCCATTTGCAAAGTTTGTCTTCTGCTCTTAGGAAAAGTTTTAGAAAGCTCCTCCTATATGAAGCAGGGATAGGCTGCTGAGCAGACCTCAACCCCACCTCAAAGCCCTTTGAGAAATGTGTCCACACTTTGCACTTGAGACAGATTGTCATGTGACGAGTAAGTTGTAAGGTTTCTGGATGAATGTGTTATGTTACTCAACCAAGGGCAGCAAGTCAGATGCTAAAAATATGCAAGTCTCAAGTTGAGTCAGGTCAGTGTGTAATTTTTGCTGGGTCAAGTCCAAGTCAAGTCACTGAAGTGACTTAAGTCTGACTTCAGTCTGAGTCAATTGACTCGAGTCTACATCACTGCTGTTTTCCTCTTACTTAAAAGATTTACTTAATGGTCATTTTGAAAACCACACACACACACACACACACACACACACACAAAAGATTCAAGGAGTCTCACAACCATACAAGGCTAACTGAAGGAAAGAAGGGAAAATTGGATAATGAGGAGGTGGGATGAAGGGGGTAATACTTACCAGTTCTGAAGAGAAAAAAGTCAAGGCATGATGGCTCAAACACAGGAGTCTGAGGGCAGCGCTGAGGAACAGGGGTCTGGGGTGCAGTGTAATGGCCAAGTGCCAGCAAAAACTCAGGGTCTGAGCCAGGGTTTAAATACCCTTTTTCTGCCCTGAAGGAGAAGGTGTTGATGGCTGTCTGGTAGAGCAAACAAAAGTCCCTGGAGCTGACTAATGGTCTTAGCATTAGGTGAGAAAGCATTGATGGGAGTTATGATAGCTTCTTAATGTCTGGGCAGGTGAGGGAACAAAAGCCGGAAATTCAGCAGGAAGATCATTGGTTGTTGGCCATTGTTGCTTTGTCTGGGAGTTTCAGTGGCTATTTTGTTTTAGGTCTAGGCCATTGAGAGGATCATTTTCTCCAACTAAACCTCAGGGAACTTATGAACTGACCTTGAGGTCCCTTCTGACCTACTTTTGCACATGTACAGCTAGTCCTCTTTGCCAGCGTGGCTTTTCAGCCATAAATGTATGATTTATGTTTAGTGCCAATTAAATAATGTTCATTGCCAATTACACGATATCATAGAGTGGGGGTGTATGGCAGGATAACACAGTTATCAGTCATAAGGCTTTTCTTTCAAGTAACAGCAACAGGCAGTGCAACTAGCAGCAGAATGAGGTTTTTTTTCGGCATTGCAATGACCAACAGTAATGGGTTTCACATATGTAATGGATTATTTCTCAATCATGTAATGGTAAAAAATTACACTTAAAAATAACTTTTCAAGATCTGGTCTCTCAAACTGGAAAACTCACTTCTTATCCTGTTTCTTCTTTTATACATATTTTGTCTTAGGATGGTAAAGAATACCAATTAATATTCTCCTCATTTGTTAAAAAAAAGAAAGGTGCCCTTTCACTCAAGACACCCCAACAGGAAAATAAGAACGGTCATAAGATTCTTTTGCTTTGGGATTCCTTTTGAGAGAATTCATTTGCACACAAATACACTTTTTTTTTTTCTAGGCAGAAAATGTGATTTTTGCAGAGAATATACCACTCCTTGTTTAAATGCACATGCTTTCAGAAAATATGTGGGTTTTGCTGCAACTTGTTTTCTCCTGAAATTTTGTTTTCTGCACAGCAAAAGCACCTCTTTTTTTATATATATATAAATGCATTTTCAGTAAAAGAGCAACAAAAAAAGTTAAAATCTGCAGAAATCCTCACATTTGTTCATAATGAAGACACAACTGATGCAATTGTTCATTCTTGCCTGCAAGTATATAATAAGTATAGTTCCTACCTGGAATTTCCTGTTTCTAAGGAGCTAGTATATTTTGAACCAGTGTAGTAAAAAATCTCCTTCTACTTCCTTCAGAGCTAACAAACAGGTGTTAACATTAATTTGACCAGGCTAGCTCTCAGAGGAATTGCCTTTGTTCCTAACAGTCAAGGGGGAGAAAAAGATGCTGCCTTGCTTTTCTTTTGTGTCCCAAACACCTTTACCTGCATCAACACCCCCCTCATTATCATCTTCAACTCAGCTTCAGCATTTCAGATTGGATCCAGCTCTGTGGCCCTCCATCATTAAATTTCTTCCTTTAACACCCATGCCTGATGAGGAGAAGCCTACGAACTTTGAAAGCTCACTACTGTATTTTGCATTTTTGGGGTGGTGGTGGTGGTGGTGGTGTTGGCTCAATAAAGGTATCCTCTCAATGTAGACCTCTGTTTTTGTGGTGTTCACTGTATTTTGCTCCATGGCTGACAGGACTACCCCTGGATATACCCCTTCACCCTAGCAATTGCTTTTGTCAGAGTTTAGTCTTTTTATTTGTATCAAAGATCATCCCTATTCATAACAACCCCTTTCTTGAGATCCTTCTACTAATTTGTAATGTATATCAAAATTATTTGATTTGGGGAACCTCCCCATTAATCTTTATCCTGATAGTATCCACTTTTCTTTCATCCAGATGAAATATGAGAGTTTCCTAATTGGGCATGGTTTAAATAGCTTAATTGAATTTTTTCCCCTAAGACAAAATATAATGGGTCACAAATAAGAGATAAGCTAGGACTTTCTCCAAATATATGGTTTCAGTTACACTCACTTTTAGGGTTTTCAGTTGCACCCACTTTTAGGGTTTTTGAGTTTGGATATATTGGAAAACCAAGTTACCTGGGCACTTTTTACTTTTGAAAAAACTAACTATAAAGCATACCTCTAAATTTAAGGGATTGGTTTCAATTAGATATCATTATCAACCACAAATTAAAAGATACAATCCTTGAAATTAATATGGGAGCATGCCGGGAGTGTCCCCTATACGTATGTATTTTGTTTCTGCTACTATGGCATGTTAATATGAGATTATTTCATAATGCACCATGAGCAGCACAACAGGAGTTTGCTTGATGGAACTGGAGGGGAACCAAGAAATCACATTTGTGTGTCTGTTATCAAACCACCTTTTTTGTAATGGGGATAAAGAAGCAATCCAATTTTCATAATGCCAGCTCACTATGGACAATGCTGAGGGAGTCTCAATACAAAATGGGATCTGAAATTGAGAGGCCACGGAATAGTAGGAATACAGCTTTTAATCCAATAAATCCTGGAGAGAAATTGCTGAGGACGCATGTTAACAGATGATGTCAATTTAAGGCATGATGATGATGGGGCAGGATAAGAGATTAAACAAATGGAATGTGTTCCAAAGCTCGCCTTTGTTGCCTTTCTTGATTCACACATGCAATTTCTAACAGGCCTGTGCCTTATTCTGTCCATTATTACTGCCTTACAGCTCATGTGGAGGCTGCAAGAGAGCTATCTAAGTAGTTAAGAGTCAGAATTAGCACATATAATTAGGAGCAGCACAGAAACACACACTAGCAACAGCCAGAGACAGGGGATTTATAAATGGCCTTGTTGCTCCTTTTAGTCCTGGAGCATCTATACTAGGGTTGCCAGATCTCAGGGCCTGGCCCTGAGTTCCCAGTTTTTATGGGTCACCATAAGGAGCAGGAGATGACCGCACAAATCCTCCAATCTTGGTAGGCTCAGCTCTGTGCAAGAAGAAAGGGCTGTGTGCAAATCTGTAGTTTAGGTGGCAGAGCAGCAGCTTGCTTCCATTTTGTAAGGCTTAATTTATTTGTTGCTGCAACCTGCAAAGTCTCTCTGGGGGTGTCTATATATTTGCTTAGAAAGCTTCCTCCTTCCCTTAGTACTGTGGCACCACGTTTCACCTTGCCCTTTGCTCTGCATCCATCTTCTGGCTAGAAGCATGTGGGCTAGATTAAATGTTCCTCAGCCTTTCTCCCTAAGTGGGTGAGAAGGAATAATCCTCTCATTTCACCTTGATCTGGGAACAGGGGCTTTAACTGAGATTTCTGCCTCAGTTTCCAGTCAAGAAAATATGTTCTTTTTCTGAATGACAATCTGTGAGTAACTGTGTGTGTTTACCTTCAAATCACCTATTGACTTATGGCAACCCAATGAATTTTTCATATGGCAAGGAATATGCAGAGTCAGTTTTGCCAGTGCCTTCCTCTAAATTACAGCTTACAGCACCTGGTATTCCTTGGCAATCTCCCATCAAAGTACTAACCAGGGCTGAGCCTGCTTAGCTTCCGGAATCAGACAAGACCTGGTGCTATTTAGGATATTTAATACTTACGCAATAAGTAATGCATAACAATGAGATCACCTGGGGCTATTCTTAGATGTCAGCTATTGGCCCAGAACAAATCTCTGAGACTAGTGTATCGGTTTTCTCTGAACGTTCACCTATTTTTTCAGGGGACTGAGTGGATGGGCACTTTTCTGTCCCTTATTTTCTGTCTCTGTGGTTGGGGAGAGGGGGTTGTCTGGCATTTCCCCTGAAATATTCTGCTGCTTGGATAAAGTAAAACTGCACAGTCTTCCTAGAGATATATACCCCAGCTATTCAAGAATCCCAGGCCATTCTGCACTACACTGTTAAAGTGCTATTATTCCACTTTCAACATCCTGTGGAATTCCGCTTTTTGTAGTTTTCTGAGGTCAAAGAGCTCTTTGGTTGAGAATTCTAAATGCCCCTCTCTAGTTGCAAACTCCAGGATTCAATAGGATACTGAAAGTGGAATAATAGCACTATAATAGTGTAGTGTAGAAATGGCCTCAAAGTAGAAGTCATAACATCACAGTGCTGTATAACCACTTAAAGTTGAGTTTGTGGTGACATCACAAAGCCGACTGAAAATGGGGTCACTCAAATACCCTCAGGCATTGAAAGAATAAGTAAAGGATCCTGTGTCACTACCATTTGCACAACTGATCGCCATATGGGGAAGTCTTACTGAGGAAGGGATGTACATACATAGCTTGATCTTAGCAGTCTTGCATGCCTTAAACAGCCAAGTTGAAGAGTCTTCTCAATACAACTAAAAAGGAACAACTACAAAAGTGAAATGTCACTATTGTAAAAGAATGAAAACAGCATTCAATGAGTATGACCAATGGAATGTGGCAGTTTAGTCTTTGCATAAATTCTAATGATTTAAGGTATCTAGATGTGATTAAGATAAGTAGGGATGGGACAAATCCAGAGTTTTCTGAATCCAAATCCGGATCCGAATCCCTGGAAGGTTCTGGGAATCCACAAATCTCACAAATCTCGAATCTTTTGCATCTTTTTTTTTAAAAAAAAGTTTAAAAAGCAAGGGAAAGAAAGATAATCTTGGGCAAGACACACTCTCTCAGCCTTAGCAAAAGCCTAGGCAAAGGCAAACCTCCCTCTGAAGAAATCTGGCCAAGACAATTGTCCTAGTTTTGCCTCAGGATCTCCTCAGATTGAAAATGACACGAAGACCCTTTCTACACAGGCAGGAAAATGTGGATTAATCCCACATTTTCCTGCCTGTGTAAACAGGGCCATATACTACAGTAGAGAGATAATCCAGGTCAAAACTGGATTTTCTTTGCATAGCTCCTTCTGGCATGCTGGGGTTTGTAGTCTGATGATGCACCAACACACTTTGGCAGAGAAGGCTATGACACCCTATAAAACTCCAAACCCAAGAATTGTGTGTGAAAGAGGTTTGCAAGGGAGCTATGTAAAGGAATGTTTCAGCTGTCCTTTAAATCTCAAGCCTGTAGCTTCCAGTCAAGTACTGAACTTAAATCTTAAATGTTCAATTTCAATATCTTAGAATACAAGTCCAGCTGTAATTTGTGAAATTGTTAGCAAAGGCCATTATTACTCCATGGGAAACCTCACCTACTTACTATCTTCCCTTGTATGTATGGTCTCCCAGGTTTTCAGGCATCCTGGTCTCCCTAATTTTCAGGTGTCCTGGTCTCTCTGGTTTTCAGGCATCCTGGTCTCCAACAATCTATTTAGTTGGTGGATTCGAAAGATTTGGTTTGCCTATTTTGGCACAGGGATTCGGATTCGGGAATCTTGAATCCCTACCCAGGATTCGATGATTCGATGATTCGATTGGCCGATCCGTAAATAAAAGGATTTAGCCCACAATGGGCCAGTGAGAGGTGGTGGAAATCATTACACTCACCCATGTATGCCTGGTGGTCTGCAAGATGCAAGATGCATTTTGCCACACTAGAAATGATGCAGTTTCACTTCCAGACTCCTTTGTGGCTAATTTTCAGTTAAGTTTTCCCCTTCGTTCAGTTTTTTCCCCCTTTGGAGGGGTTTGTTTGGTTTCTGGAGTGTTGCCATATTTGTGAGAAGTTCAGGAGGCTTTGGGCCAGTTTTGGGATGAAAAATACCTGAAAATTGGCATTCAAATAATCTGGGGGGTCTAGGGGCTTTGCCAGGAGGTGTCCCATTAACTTTTTAAAAACAGTTAAAAGAAACTTTTCCAAACCTTGGGTTCCACATATTGCCTCAATCTTCCCTTCTTTGGGGTAAACATACCCAGATCCCTAAGTTGTTCTTCAGAAGTTTTGGTTTCCAGACCGTTGAAAACCTTGGTTGTCCTTTTCAGATGTATTCCAGCTTGCCAGAAAACAAACTTGCTCAATCTTCTACATGACATCTCTTTTGATATTTAAAGAGAGCTATCGTGTTACTTCTTAATCTTCTTTTCTCTAAGCTGAACATATCCAGCTCTCTAACACATTTCTCATAAGGGTTGGTTTCCAGAAGCTTGATCATCTTGGTTGCCCTTCTCTGGATACTTCCCAGTTTGCCAATGTCCTTCTTGAATTGTTATTCCCAGAACTGAACACAGTATTCTGAGGAAAGTCTGATTAAAGCAGAATAGACTGGCATTACTTCTTCCTCCTTTTGGGACTTTCTGCTGTTGCTGATGTAGCATAGAATTCCATTGGCTTTTTGGCTGCTGCTTCACACTAGGAGTCAGAATTCTGGTTTCCACTTCTAGAATTTTTAGATGATTTTGGGGGCCAAAGTTTTTGCATACTTTTGGGTAGTTTGCAGGGTTGGGGATAATTAAAAGGCAAGATGCTACTGCAAGCAGCATTTAGAGGCATTTTTGCATGATTTAGGGATGTTTTTCTCACTCCTTTTAGATATATTGGGGATTGGTGGCATTGGTGCAGTCATGAAGGGTTTACAGACCAGGGCCATTTCCACACTAGCCTATTATAGGCCCTTTTTGCATGGCATTTTCCATGAGAAAGAGGGCCTGGAGCGTCGCGCGATTGTGAGGAGCGATCTGCATGACACACTCACAATCGTGCGATGCTCCAAGGGCTGGTAGGCACCGATCACACACCTTTTCATTTTAGGTTAGAAGCCCAAAATGGTGCGCGATCGTGCATTGCTCCTGAGCCCCGTGCACACTTATCTGGCATGCAGAGCCTCTGGAGCCATGCCGGTCGTGCTTCCTGCTGTGGAAGGAAGAGGCGGGGCTCTTGTGCAAGCGGGCAGCTCGTGCGGAGCCAAAGGGCCCCGGATGCGAGAGCCTCTCGCCAGAGGCTGCTCGCGCGATCCCCGCACCCCAGCGCCGGAAGAAGGTAAGGTGCGGAAAGGGTCATAGTTCTGTTATTCCACTTTCAATGTTCTATGAAATTGTGGGGTTTGCAGTTTAGGAAGGAGCCTCAAAGTGCAAACCTCAGCTCTTGAGTCCCAGACTGGGAACAAGGTGTGATAATAATAAACTGCAAACCTCAGGATTCCATAGGATGTTGAAAGTGGAATAATAGCACTATGGCCCTTTTCACATCTTACCTGGTGCTGCTGGCATCGCGAGGGGATCACATGAGAAGCCTCTTGCGCGAGGCAATTGTGTCCCCTCTGCTTCCCCTCTGCACCAGCTCCATGCTGGCCAGAAGGAAGCGTGAGTGCTCCACTCCTTTCTTCTGCAGTGCAGGCGGGTACTTTCCGAGGCTGCGCTGGGGAAGGAAGCACGATGGCTGCTGGAGCCTCTGCGTGCAAGGTAAGTGAGTGTGGGGCCCGGGAGGGACACACGATCATGCATCAATTTCGGCAACAAGCCGAAAATGATATAATGCATGATCACTGCCTACTGGCCTTGGGAGCATCACGCGTCATGTGAAACTGTCCTCGCAATTGTGCAAAGCTCCCAAGGCCATTTTGCAACAGGACTGGCTTGTGAAAAGGGCCTATAAAAGGCTAGTGTGGAAATGAATCATGAAATGGGTTAGGGATGCAAATGGCCCTGGGGCAATATTTTCCCTATCCCTTCCCTAACCCACCAAAGAAATATTTGTCACTATCTGTTTTTGGAAGTAAGCCAGTCTCTTGGAAAACCTCCCCTCTTTGATTTCCTTCACCCATCATTCTTTCCCTTTCTTGAGTGGCCAGCATAATCAAATGCTATATTTATATTTCTCAGGGTTCTTTTCATACAAATAATGAATCAGTTACAGCAATTTGTAACCTGCCTGTGCAATATGCTCCACAGCTTGAACTCCTCAAGTGTAACATGCATTTTTAATCTGTGAAAGCAAACAGTCTGCATATCAATACACCTTGTGTTTAGACAGGAAACCATTCAGATATGATTTCTTTTCTTCTCTCTCTTCCCTACCCTTGCCCCATCTTGAGCTGTTAGGTAATAAACAAGCATTTTTTATTTATAAATAAATAAGAACAAGGGGGAAAAAAAGGTGTCAGATTGAATAGCTGATCCTGCCCCCCCCAACACATACTGTTTTTATCACCCTCCACAGTGCTTTGATAGCTCTCTGAGTAGCTGCACTGCAGGAGAACATGGCAAAGAGATTGAGCTTCAGAAGTATAAGGCTTCCCAATACAATCATGTAAAAACAAAGAACACCTTCTGCATAAAGGCCAGCAAAGTGCAAACACAGAAATGTTTATTCAATGCTTTGCTGCAAAGTTGAGGGAAGTTCTTAGACATTTGGAATGGACTGACAGAGCAAGTTTAAGTGGGGTAGATGTGAAGATCTCCAGTCTTCTGCTGGCCAGAGCAGAAACCAAAAATTAGGGCTGGGTGAGTTGATGTGTGTGTGTGTGTGTATGTGTGTCTATATGTATGTGTGTGTGTGTGTGCGTGCATGTGTGCATGTAAGAGAGAGGGAGGAAATTAAGTTGTTACTGTAGTCATCCCTCCACATTCACTTTCATGGGGGCACAGGACCCCCATGAAAGTGGAAAAACCATGAATAACTCCCAAACCATATTTTAACACGCACAAAAAATATGATCACCATATTCAACCTACAGTGGATTCCTTTGAGGCATCAGGGTTCCTTCACAAGGCAGTAGTGGGTAGCTGGTGAGGCTTATATTCACCTCCACTGCCCCCACACCATTTTTAATAGGCACCTACAAGCCTTGTTGACAGTTTCTCAGTCTCACAGGGCTTGCAATCCCTATTAAAAATGGCATGGGGGGCAGCAGAGGTGACAGCAAATAATCCGTGAATAATCAAATCCGCAAAAGTGAAACCCGCAAATGTAGAGGGCTGACTATCCTACTATTATTATCGTGGCTGCTTCCCAGTCTGGAACTCAAGAGCTGAGGTCCTGTTGGTTAGTCCTAACTACAACAGGCCCATTCAACAATTCTACCCCATTATTGAAATTGTTGAATGGTAAGTCAGCACATATATTGATTGAAACATTTAAAATATCATTAACTTTTCATAAAATTAACACTAGTTAAAAGCATAACTTTTAAACACAACAAATAAATAAAATATATAGATAGACACTACAGCACAATTGTGCAAGGTCTGGTCCCCATGAGCACTCAATCTTCTAAGGAATGCCAAAATAAAAAGTCCTAACCTGTCTGCAGAAAGATAGCAAGGAAGGAGATGCCACTCTAACCTCTCTTGGAAATGAGTTAGAGATCTTCGGAGCAGCCATCAAGAACCTCCTTTCCCATGTTCCCACTTGGTGTACTTGTGAGGACAGTGGCAAGGGTTCTGCAAAGGATCTGAAAATACAGGCAGGCTTATATAGGAGAACAGGGCAATGAATAGGAAGATAGATTCTATGGCCTACTCAGCCTGGAATGACAACACTGACAACAGTATTGGGATTAAAACTGGCCACAACTTTATTCAGTAACAGGAGTCTGCAACACAGGAGCCCATATGACATGTAGACATCAGTTCCAGCAAGGCTTTCTGAGATGTCAACCTCTTGATTCAGAGCCCCTCACAGTTCATTGTTGCCTGGTAAAAGTCCAGGCAATTCTCTTAAGTGACACTGCTTAACATTCTTGAAGAGGGTTGAAGCTAAATCCCAACTAGCATGAAGTAGCTGAAAAACTCATGTCAGGTCCAAACAGGGCAGGATAAAAAAAAAAGAAATCCTACTCAGCCTCCGAAATTAACTGGTGACACCCTAGGCTAAAAGGGTGAGTTCTGTCTTCCTTTGCCTTATAAAGGTGAGACAGAACAAAGAGCCTTCTGAGAGGAATGTCCTGCCAGATGCTCTCTATGTCACCCCTCCAGGGAATACGACAGACGATCCCTGGCTAAGTGCTGAGACCATATGATTCAGGGAGAACAGCTGCCAAAGGCTTCCACTTCTATTTCACACATATTCACCTAGGAATAGGATCAACAAAAAACTGGGTCTGATCAACACAGGATACTGCTGTAGACCTGTGAAGTAAACTGAGTCACTTCAAGAACGCACATAGACAAAGCAAAATCTCTCTCTCCTGCTCTTTCCCTTTATCCCTCTCTAATAGTAAAAGGCAATGTCTACATGTGTCTGCCTGTGATAACCCTAACTCAATTGGGACATTGTGCTACATGCCTCAAAATCTGGAATGTTTTTGGATGTCAATGCCTAGTTTCAAGTTGAATGGTCACAATATCAATGGAGGGTTTCCTAGAAGCAAGGGTGATAACCACGTCTCATCAGGATATTATGGTAAATGCTTCAAAATTTGACAGAGTATTCAAGTTTCAGTGGCCAGTTCCAAGTCAAAATTCAAAATGGCTTCCTCAAAGTGAAAAAAGAGAAGGAGTACAATTTTTCTTCTGGGGAATGTTTTTAAGGACTAGGAAACAGAAGAAGGCACTTTGTGACACAGTTGCTGACAGGGAGAAGGCTAAGGCACTTCTGCTAAGATTTCTGAGATTTAAAAAAAACTGTGTAAATGGGAGAGGGCTCTTTGTAACAATGCTATTCACAGATGTATTTAACTGTCTAACTGATTAGCATGCATTGATTTCCAAATGCAACTAGCAAGTCCATTTTCAATAAATGCAATATACATTTCCATTAGGGAAATGCTCATTTTCAGTTGTCTCATCTGTCTTAAATTCAAAAGATATCTGCCCTTCATCGGTCAGAAGTAGTGGGTCAAAAGGATTTTCTACTGGAATTGCAGACTTAGAGCAAGTTTAGTTGTCACTAAATGACAAGAAATATTGATTCAATGTACTTTGCTTAGATATTAGTTGTATCAGTTCCTCACGTATATCACAGTTCCTAGCTCTTTTGCAGTCCTTCTACTTGCTTGCAGATATCTATTTATTCTGCTCTTTATGTCCAGGGTATGATCTTATGTACAGTTATTCCTTTCTCTAAATGAGAACATGCCATTAAGCAACTGTTCTTGCAAATTAAATAATGCACCCATACTATGGCTTCACACTAACAGGTGATATAATAAGAGCTGAAATATGTAAGCAGGTTTATTTGTAGCTGTTACCATGGGTAAAGTGAGGAATGAAGAATTTTCAGGCTGGGGACTCAAAATGGCAAACTTCACACAGTTAACAGTCTTCTTTACAGTTTTTTTTTTTTTGGCATTCACTTTGTTATTGATACCAACTAGAGATAAGCAAAACATATTCATGCTAGAGACTCAAGGAAGACAAACTCCTCAGACTTATATTTCAATCTGTTGTAATTTACTATAGATGTCAAATTTACAGACTTCACATTTAGAAACATGTTGTTTCATATTGTTGCTGTTGTGTGCCTTCAAGTCATTTCCAACTTATGGTGACCCGATAGCAAAACTATCACAGGGTCAAGAAGCCCACCGTATAGAGTAATGGGAGATATAGGCCCTTTCTGCAACTCATCTTTTCTCGGCGCTGGGGTGCGGGGATCGTGCAAGCAGCCTCCAGCGAGAGGCTCTCGTGCCCCTGTTGCTTCAGCTCCGCAGCTGCTGGCTGCTCACGCGGGAGCCCTGCCTCTTCCTTCCACAGCTCAGCCGGGCATTTTCCCAGGCTGCGCTGGGGAGGAAATGTGAGCGCCGTGGCTCCGGAGCTCCACATGCATGGCAAGTGCATGCGGGGCCCCAGAGTGATGCGTGATTGCGCACCATTTTCGGCTTAAAGCCAAAAATGAAAAAGTGCATGAGTGGCGCCTGCCAGACCCTGAGTGCATCATGTGGACCGCTCCTCACATTCGCACGATCCTCGAGGGGCCCTGTTGCATGGCAAATGCCATGCAAAAAGGGCCATAATCTAGTGTAATATATCAGACGGCTTGTAGAAGTAGAAACAGTAGGTACCAGGGACTGTTAGATAAACAATGCCTAAAACAGCTAGGAATGTGCTGAGAACCATGGCTTGGCTCTCATGGCTTTCAAGGTCTCTTGGCAGAGGGGAGGGAATGCAGGGAATCTTAAACTCATGTACCTCCATCTTGATTTCAGTCTTCTCACTAAAGTAATTATGTGTACTTCACTCCAAATAAATAGTGCTTTACGCATTGTACTTTTGCATGTGTGGATCCAGTTCCTGACATCTGAGGCTGAGAGTGAGTTTCCATGATCAAGGTGGGAATCCAGGGTTGTAGTTAAATTCTCAAACCACTACACCATGCTAGTTCTCATGTTGTTCCACAGAGATTATTAAAGTCTAGAAAGCAGGAGAGGACATTTTCTGACACTACTGCTAAGATTTCTCAGGCAGTAAAGAAAAAGGAAAGGGCTAAGGCATTTCTACTAAGTTTCCAGAGATTTGGAAAAAAAGTGGGAAAATAAGAGAGGACTGTTTGAGATACTGTTGGTAAAAATTACTGACATTAAAAGAAGAGGATGGGAAACCAGAAAATCATTGGATCCATTTTAGGTGCAGTCATGGGCAGCTTTGGGTATCTTTTAGCCTACATACATCAATGTTAATACCAGTATCGATACTGATATCATACATAGTATCACAAAATGAACATAGGTCTGGATGAAGAATAGAATACACACTTTTTCACACATAGTTTTCATTATACAATTTTAATTTTTATATTTTTTTTCCAGAAAACTTTTTTTGTGGATTTTTCTTTATTTTGTTAATAAAATGAAGTTGTTACATGAGGAGTGTGTAACCATCAAGTTGTTGGTGGACCACAGCTCCCACAATCCCTCCTTCACTACTGGCTAGGGCTATTAAGAGCTACAGGTGACCACACCTAGAGCTTACTGAAAGAAGAAGAATGGATTGGATCTTTTTGCAGGAAACATATATGAAAGTGTGAGAAGAAACACTGAAGTAAGTTTTAGGGATATACTTTCTCATGACTCTACTTTGATTTTGAAAAGCAGTATTTAGGCTGATATGGTATTTATTAAAATAACATTTTTAACAGAGCAAAATGGAGAAGGTACCGTAACAGGAAAATGGCATGGGGAAAAATGTTGACCCCTTTTCTCATGCCAGAAGCAGTTTAGAAAAAAAGAGAGAGAGAGATAAAGACGCATAGTCAATCTGAATCCTGGGATTCAAAAATATGAGTAAATAGATGGCTGACTTGCAGCTTAGCTAAGGATTTATGATTTAGCTAAGTGGAAAAAGTATTCTTTTCCCTGGGTTACAGCTATTAGAAAAAAAGTATCACCAAACTTGTTATTTACCACATTGTTTCTGTCTATTCAACTATCTTAAGAGATATTGAATAAGATACAAGCCATTTTTAATGAATTTGTCAGGAACAGAAAGACTCCAACAATTGGTTTACAAATCTACCAACAACTAGCATCTACCATCCAAACCCATTTGTTATCTACTCAGAGAGGAGCCTCTTTGAGTTCACTGGGGCTTACCCATCAATAAAGGCTGGTATTTTCTTAAGGACATCCACACACAAGAAGTGGATATCCTTTTTTGGGGCACTGCAGAGGATGGTATTCCTTTCCATCCTTTGCAGCACTAAAGGTTCGTCCCCCAAATTACTATGAAGCTCTTAAAGCCACCCCACATGGCCATTTTGTGCTTCACATCAAGAAAGCAGGATTGGAGAAGTGTGTGGCTACGTCTCCATGCACAATGATACCTGTACAGTGATTACATTGGTGCTGAGATATGAGGGGGTCCTCCTGGGACAAGAGAACTTCTCTAATCATTTATGTATCTGGCTAGGCAGAGATAACAAACTTCTCCTCTGGCCCTGCCTGCTTGCTGAGAAGCATGGAATAGCCGTACAAGTTGGCTTCAAGGGCTTTGCAGTAATTTGGGGAAGGCTATATGGCTCAGTGTAGCGTAGGCCCACATGAAGATATTTATGCTACACTGTTGGATTGAGGTTGTAGTGTGTTAAGTGTAGCAGCTTAAGGAAAATTTGGGGCATATCCAAATGAGAAAAAGTATCACCATATTGCTACATTAGCAGCTTCAACTGGCTGGTGGGAACCAAACATTGAATTAAGATAGCTTATAGAACAAACACTTTTTTCAAAGAGTGTTTGTAATGGGGGATGTTATAGTATGCCTCATCAGATAGAAATAAACCAGTAGTTTTCTTATCACTGCTTGTATCCCTAATCATGGCTGTTAAAGATAGCATTAATAAAATGTTACATCGGTGGTATTAAGCCCTTGTTCAAATTAGAAAGATGGATCATTTTAGAAATGTAATGGCAAGGAATGCATGATAAATTGATTCAATGCTCATTTTAAGGAGACCTTACCCAATTCACATTCCCACGACCAAAACATAATGAAGTGTGGCTATACATCAATATTTATTTTTGCAGATTTTCTAATATGAAAGGCATACAGCTGAAAAATAGCATACAAAAATACACTTTGGCCAAGATTTGTCATATAGGTGGAGTTTAACATTTCAAATGCACAGCTTCATACCTTTCTCCAACTCCTGGTGGCTGCTAAGTCAATTAGATGCTGTGACAGCTGTTAAATGCTGGGGAAGTGACTGAGGACCAAGGGTTCTTTCCTCCTCTTTCAAAGGCCATTTCTGCGCTAGACTGCTATAGTGTTGTTATTCCACTTTCAACATCCTATGGAATCCTGGGGTTTGCAGTTTAGGGAGGGGCCTCAAAGACTGGGAGAGAAGAAAGCCCTGTACCTCCATGGCCTTTAATAGCCATAGTAGAGCCCCACAAGGCATAGCATTGCTGGGAAAAGGTTTTGGATGGAACACAAGGGGCTGATGAATAGATCATTGTCCCCTACTGAGAGCAAGACATGAGTGTGCAGCCTCAAGTAACATGCACATGCATCAGTAGTAGGATTCTAGCTTATCTTAGGGAAAATCAATTATAAGTTTTCATCTATCTATCTATGTATCTATGTATCTATGTATCTATGTATCTATGTATCTATCTATCTATCTATCTACTATATACAAGTCAAGGTTTGTCTGTGAGTTTGTGAGTTTGTCTGTTTGTCAGTAGCCATTTCCACGCTACACTGTTATAGTGCTATTATTCCATTTTCAAAATCCTGTGGAATTCCGGGGTTTGTAGTTTACTGAGGCCAAAGAGCTCTCTGACTGAGAATTCTAAATGCCCTTCCCTAAACTGCAAACTCCAGGATTCCATAGGATGTTGAAAGTGGGATAATAGTACTACAACAGTGTGGTGCGGAAAGGTCCTATATTAAGCAGGTGAAGACCCCATATGATTGGCTGTGTGAGGTGAGAAGACCTCATATGATTGGCTGCCTATGAAGAGTCTATGGAATCCTGGGGCTGGCAGTTCAGGGAGAAGCCTTTAGAATTCTCAGTCAGAGAACTCAGGCTGGTTGCTATGGAGACAAGGCCTACCAGCAAGAAGGAGGGGGGCAGTGTACTCTCTCAGGAACCCATCCTCTGCATGTTAATAACTCTGAATACAGATTGGATTGGGGAATATGGGAAAAAGTTCCAGGTACTAGACAAGAGAGTTTGGGGAATTAGACACAGGATCTCAAATCTTTCTAACAAGTATTACCTATAAGAAAATAAAATTCCAGGCAACGCTGGGTATATCTGCGATAGTGTGTGTGTGTGTGTGTGTGTATATGTACACACACACACACACAATACATACATACATACATACATACATACATACATATATATATATATATATATGACAGTGCATGCATATTTTCATGAATTTTTTTAAGGAATTGCAGAATGATGCAAAAGCATCCATAATGAACATTTATTTTGGAAAAATTAGAGAGAAGAACTCTTTAAAGGAAAAAAAAAGAGCAAATTTGCTATCATGATTTGAACCTATGCAGAGAGTGTTAGAGTGATGCAAATGTTAGTAGGCAACTGGGAATTCTTTGGCTTTTTTAAATAAAAGCATTCCTTCAAGATAATGTCAAGATCAAGATCAAAGAGTGGCTATATTTAAGTAATTCCCTACTAATTCTACCATGCTTCTTATCAATACATTGAGTGGATGCGTATTTTTTACAAGTTCTTCCTTAATAAGTTCTTTCTTTCATTCTTTCTTTCTTTGCATTTTTATATATTTTGCAGTTCTTTCAAGAACTGTTGAGGTGGTAGGTATAAATATAGGTATAAATCAATAAAGGTACAAATAATGAGATTGCATGTCAACTGTTGGATTCATATTAGAAGCTCTTGAGGCTCAGTCCTTTCTTAGTTCTCCCTAGAGTAAACTCAGTAAAATCAATGAGATACCAGTTAGTTATGAATAACAAGTCCCATTGGATTAGCAAGTAGTTGTAAGACAAGAAAAAAATGCTTAAAACTTCATTATTATCTATCACCATTGTTATTTAGGCACAGGCCTTTCAGGTCAGACTAGAAATAATAAGATTCTTCTTCATGGAGTCCTGAGTCCTGGCTTCTGCCAACCAAGAGGGCAATGGAGCACATAGTACCTTGTAATAAAGTCACAAATATTGTAAATTATGTCCTCATACATGCATTGGGCCAAGAGGGTTACACTTCATTAAATGTAAGAATCATAGCTCATACTAAATCACTCCACAGCCCTGCCATTATTGCAAGACTTAAAATGTATGCATTTAGATCATGAGGAGATGCTTGCTTCTTCTGCCTTACATCCTTTCAACCTTCAACTTTTTGCTTCACTTCCAGAAATGATGGCCTGGGGGAAGCTATATAGCAGAATTGCATTTAGGAATCTATTTGGATGACCCCAGAGCATGGGACGTTAGGGATGAAAAGAATTAATGGGATTATGAGATGAAAAATAATTAATACTGAATGTTAGAAACTGAGAGTTTAATTCATTGCTATGAATGTTAATAACTGAAATTGAGGCCATTTCTGTGCTAGCCTGTTATCATGCTATTATTCCACTTTCAATATCCCCAGGATTCCATAGGATGTTGAAAGTGGAATAATAGCGCTATAACAGGCCAGTGAGAAATGGCTTAAGTTTATTGAATTACATTAGTTGATACCAATGAGATACTCTCCAGCATTTCGCAAATGTAAACCAGGACAATGTGGCTAAGCAACATCAAGTGTAGTCAAGATGGCAAAAGTTATATTATATGATTCCCAGAGGAGAGAGCAGAGGGTGAGCTGGGTCTGTGAAGACATCCTTGACCAGGTGTTGTTTACAGGCTTGTGGGGCTGTGCTTGCTTGTTTGTCTGTTTGTTGCTTGTTTTTGTTAGGTCTTCTTGTGCTGGCCGTGTGCTCTCCCTGAGCACACAGTCTGACTAACGAGGGGAAGGAGCCAGCTAGGGGGGAGGAGTCTTATTAGGAGCTCCCAACAGCACGCGCCAAAGGCGCACGCAGTTGAAGCCCTCTTCTTCAACCCTTCCAATTCATCCCTTGGTGATCAGCAGAGGAGACATACTTGATTCAGTTGAATTGTAGGAAGAAAGCCCTGTTATTCTTTCTAGACCTACTCCCTGTACTACTCTCTGTAGTATCAAGGATGGAAGGTGAGGGAGCTGCCGCGGTCACCTGTAGCACTTGTGGGATGTTCCTTTTCTTGCCACAAGATGTTGTCGGGTACACCTGCACCAAGTGCAAGCTGGTGACCTTCTTGGAGGAGAAGGTTCGCCAGCTGGAGGCACGAGTTTCTAATCTTCGTCTTATTAGGGAAGGTGAGGAGTTTTTGGATAGGGCAGAGAAGACCTTCCTGAAGACCGAATGCGCGGGGGAGCTGCCAAGAAACTGGGCCAAGAAACGGATGCTTGGAGGAATGTCACACGGAGGAGTAGGAGGACCAGGAAGGAAACAGAGACTCTCAACCTACACAATTGCTTCAAAGTTCTTGGCCTTATGAACGATGAGGAGCACCAGGAGGAGGGAACAGAATGTCAACAAGAAGGAATCCAACATCGGCAACAGGAACTAGATCAACCAGCCTCAACAGAGTGTCCAGGCAGTCCTAGAAGAACCTACTGGTTGAGGAGCCCTGGACAAGCCTCAGAGGAGGCGAGTTCTGGTTGTTGGGGACTCCTTGCTCAGAGGAACTGAACCGGCAATTTGCAAACCTGACAAGTTCAATCGAGAAGTCTGCTGTCTTCCTGGGGCCAAGATCAACCACATAACGGAGAGGCTAACCAAGCTGGTCAAGCCCACTGACCATAAGCCCCTCATTGTGGTTCATGTCAGAACCAATGACACTGCGAGGCACAGCTTTTACCACATCGCAAAGGACTATGAGCTTATGGGGACAAAGCTTAAGGACCTTGGTGTGCAGGTGGTCATTTAATCTCTCCTCCCTGTTCAAGGATATGGTGCACAAAGGGAAAGGGCAATAGCAGAGGTCAACAACTGGCTCCGCACATGGTACCGCCAGCAACGGTTTGGGTTTTTGGAACATGGCCTGAATTTCCATGAATGTGGGCTTCTGGCAAGGGATGGGCTGCACCTCACGAAACTTGGCAAGAATGTTTTTGCAAACAGTCTTGCACGGAGGATTAAGAGGTCTTTAAACTAAGTTCTGCTGGAGAGGGAGACAATATTATTCAGGGCAAAGACACGGCGAGTGCAGGGGGGAAAGGCCCAAATTATATTGACCAAGTAGTACAAGCGTCCAATGGTGGGAGGAGTAGAAACTATAGTACAGAACTTGCGGGAAGGGCCCAGGGATTTAAGTGTCTCTACACCAATGCGCAGAGTATGCGAAACAAGCAAGATGAACTTGAACTCCTAGTACAATAAAATAAATACGATTTGATAGGCATCACTGAGACCTGGTGGGATGAGTCTCAGGATTGGAATGTAGGAATAGAGGGGTATAGCCTATTTTGTAAAAATAGACCAAACAAGAAAGGAGGAGGAGTAGCCTTGTACGTCAAGGATGTTTTCACCTGTGAAGAGATCCATGACTTAAACCCAGAAAGCCAGGTCGAGAGCATCTGGGTAAAAATTAAGGGAGCGAGAAACAATAGGGATATTCTGGTGGGGGTTTACTATAGACCTCCAGCCCAGACTGAGGACCTTGATGACGCCTTCCTCAACCAAATGACCGCGCATTCAAAAAGGAGAGATACAGTAATAATAGGAGATTTCAATTACCCGGATATATGTTGGCAGTCAAACTCTGCCAAGACAGCGAAGTCCAGTAAGTTTCTTGCTTGTCTTGCAGACAATTTCATGGTCCAGAAGGTGGAAGAGGCGACAAGGGGATCAAATATTCTAGATCTGATCCTGACCAACAGGGATGACCTTGTTAATGAGGTAGAAGTGGTTGGATCTTTAGGGGGGAGTGACCATGCCCTATTGGAATTTGGCATTCAGTGGGAAGAGAAGATAAGTGTAGCCAGACACTCATCTTAGATTTTAAAAAAGCGGACTTCTGTAAACTTAAGGAGCTGCTGGCTGAAATTCCGTGGTCAGGAATAGTGAAAGGGAAAGGAGTTCAGGAGGCACGGGAGTTCCTTAAAAGGGAGATACTGAAGGCACAGTCTAAAACTGTGCCAATAAGGAGGAAAAATGGAAGGCATCTGAAGAAACCAGAATGGTTGAGTAAAGAACTCTCAGCTGAGCTAAGTGTTAAGAGAAACGTGTACAGGAAATGGAAGAGGGGGGAATCCACCAAAGAAGAATTTAAGCAAGTAGCCAGGAAATGTAGGGAGGAGGTCAGAAAGGCTAAAGCACAGAACGAACTTAGGCTGGCCAGAGACATCAAAAACAATAAAAAGGGCTTTTTAAAATATGTCCGCAGCAAAAGGAAAAAGAAAGAGGCGATAGGGTTGCTGCGCAGAGAAGATGGCGAATTACTAACAGGGGGAAGAGAAAAGGCAGAACTACTTAACACCTTCTTTGCCTCAGTTTTTTCCCAGAAGGATACCAGCACTCAACCTGGTGGTTGGGGAGCAGGGGAGGAAGCAGGGGAAATGTGGCACATAATAGGTAGAGAGGTGGTACAGGAATACCTGGCCACACTGGATGAATTCAAGTCTCCAGGGCCGGATGAATTGCATCCTAGGATATTAAAAGAACTGGCAGAGGTCATTTCGGAACCGCTTGCTATAATCTTTGAGAAATCTTGGAGGACAGGAGAAGTTCCAGCAGACTGGAAGAGGGCAAATGTTGTCCCCCTGTTCAAGAAGGGAAAAAAAGAGGATCCAAATAATTATCGCCCAGTCAACCTGACATCAGTACCCGGAAAGATCTTGGAGCAGATCATTAAGCGGTCAGTTTCTAATCACTTAGAAAGCAATGCGGTAATCATGAGAAGTCAACATGGATTTCTCAAAAATAAGTCATGCCAGACCTATCTTATCTCTTTTTATGACAGAGTTACTAGCTTGATAGATGAAGGGAATGCTGTGGATGTAGCATATCTCGATTTCAGTAAGGCCTTTGACAAAGTTCCCCATGACATTCTTGCAAAGAAGCTAGTAAAATGTGGGCTGGACAGAGCTATTGTCAGGTGGATCTGTAACTGGTTGACTGACCATTCCCAAAGGGTGCTCACGAATGGCTGCTTTTCGTCCTGGAGAGAAGTGACTAGCGGGGTGCCACAGGGTTCTGTCCTGGGCCCAGTGCTGTTCAATATTTTCATCAATGACTTGGATGAAGGAATAGAGGGCATGCTCATCAAATTTGCAGATGACACCAAATTGGGAGGGGTTGCTAATATGCCAGAGGACAGGATCAAAATTCAAAATGACCTGGATAGATTGGAGAGCTGGGCCAAGGCTAACAAAATGAATTTCAACAGAGAGAAATGTAAGGTCCTACACTCAGGTAGAAAAAATGGAATGCAGAAATATAGGATGGGGGACACGTGGCTGGATGGCAGTACGTGTGAAAGGGATCTAGGAGTCTTAACAGACCACAAGCTGAACATGAGTCAGCAATGTGATGCGGCAGCCAAGAAAGCCAATGCAATTCTCGGCTGCATCAATAGGAGTATGGTGTCTAGATCGAGGGAGGTACTGGTACCACTCTACTCTGCTTTGGTTAAACCTCATCTTGAATCCTGTGTCCAGTTCTGGGCACCCCAGTTCAAGAAGGACATGGTCAAGCTGGAGCAGGTGCAGAGGAGGGCGACCAAAATGGTGAAGGGCGTGGAAGCCATGCCCTATGAGGATAGACTTAGAGAGCTGGGTATGTTCAGTCTGCAGAGGAGAAGGTTAAGAGGGGACATGATAGCTATGTTTAAATATTTGAAGGGATGCCATGTAGAGGAGGGAGAGGGCTTGTTTTCTGCCGCTCCAGAGACCAGGACAAGGAGCAATGGATTCAAGCTGCAGGAAAGGAGATTCCACCTGAACCTCAGGAAGAACTTCCTGACGGTCAGGGCTGTCCGGCAGTGGAATATGCTGCCTCGGAGTGTGGTGGAGTCTCCTTCTTTGGAGGTTTTTTAAGCAGAGGCTGGATGGCCATCTGTCAGGAGTGTTTTGAGGGTGTTCCTGCATGGCAGGGGGTTGGACTGGATGGCCCGTGTGGTCTCTTCCAACTCTACATTTCTATGATTCTATGATTCTATATTAATGAGAGAGGACAGACAAGCAAGGAAAAGCTTCAGCAGTTTGCTTTTGCCAGAATTGACTGGAAAAAGCAAGATTCTTCCTTCTCCATTCCTCTCCCCACTGCTAAGTTAATTGAGTGCAGACTACTTTTGCACTTTGAACTCAGTTTGCAGCAAGTGAAAGAAGTTGAGGATAAAGTGGGAGGAAAGAGACCAAGTGGGACATTTCAAAATCAGGCAGAAGGTAGGATGACAGAAGATTAATTGAGATTCTCCCTGCCAAATCAGGACAGTTGGGAAGTATGCAAAATGGCTGGTTTTCTGAACAAACCATTCGATTTGAAGAGAATGTGGGTGATCTACTGAAGAATGGGCTGGGTGGAAAGCAGAACTGGGGGTCTGGAGAAACCAAGAGAGGAGACAATCAGATTAAGCAATTAGTTATCCCTTATTTGTTCATGTCCACAGTAGTGTGAGCAGTAAGCACACTAAAGGAATAAAATAGGTTTCATTGCACCTCAGGTCACATAATATTATACAGTAATAATGTACAACATAATGTGCAATAGGAGCTAGCATAAAATAAAAATTAGAGGGGGATAAGTGAAAACAGTCCCCATACTCATCTATATCCCAATACTTGTAGGGATAACTGCAGTGTTAATCAGGCACTCAAGTAATTTAGTCATAATGGGGGAAAATCTAATGAATTATTAATTTAATGAATTAATTTGGTGGTTTTCCCCCAAATTCTAGATCACCCTTGCTTATCATTATGCTGAAAGATCATCAGCTCCAACAATTCTTAAAATCCTAGAAGTGTGATTCAGTAAGGGCTAGTTTGTTTTAGAAGGATTGTCTATATTGCACAGATTATGTCACATACAACCATACATATTGCTCCTCTCCATGAAGGTACATGCTATCAGAGCTATGCTGGAGACCGGGGCTGTATGAGAGGTGGACCATGGAATGAGTATGGAATGAGCATTTAAAGGCAGGTGCCTGGCAGGAAGGCTTTAAAATTCTTCCTGGTTGCAAAAAGCCAATGATGGATAGATTCATTTATTGCTCAGAAAATCCTTTTCTGCTTTGGTGGTTCAGTGCACAGGGCAGTCTTCTAACATTCGTGGCTTACTGCAAGGTCCTCAGTAGCACACAGAACTGTCTTCAGCTTCATCTGTGAAACTCCTAGAATGTGTTCAAGCATGGTTGCAAACTCTTTTTTCTGTTCTGTTAATTCTGTTTGGCCTCCTCTTCTGCCTTTGAACCTTCAACCTGCCACAACTCTCCCAGTGCTATTGGTTAATAAACTTTGGTATTAACTGTGGGAGTGTTGGAGGTGAATGTGTCATGGCTTCTGTGTCTATTGATTCCTTATATGTTCTGAACCTAGATAGACTGGAGAGCTAAATGTGAGGAAATAATAATAAAAGGCAACATGGAAGTGGCAAGCAGACCTGCCCAGTCTGTAAACCCCTCTGACAAACACATCAACACTTTATGTCCATTCAGAAGCTAAGGCCACTGCTTTGCCAGGACTCCTAACTCCCTCATGTTTGTTACTTCATATTCAGCTTGCATGGGTGTGGTCTCCATCTCCATATCAACAGATATGCCTAACCTAAGTGTAAAAGCATTTGGGGAGTGACCCAGCACATGGGCAAGCTGAAGACTTCTGAAGCTCAATTGAAACTATTCCTACTGTGCCTGTTCAGAATCAGCCTCAGTAGAAAAGGTGAGCCAAGAACACAATGTTGATGCTTGAAGCCATGTTGGTTACTGCTTCTGGGACACCTGAAAATGGATCCCATTTATTCTATCTGGTTTGTGTCCCTGGTTTCTAATTGATTTTTTTGACTTCTTCTTGACCTTGGACTGTCAATGGTCAACATTAGTTGGAGCTGATCATTCCATTCAATAATTTATGTCAAGAGATGGTAGCAATGAGGGCATACACACAAACTCTGCCTTTAGACAGCAAGATGTACTGATGGCTACCATCCTGGAGAGATTTAACAGAGGATTAGGTAAACTCATGGAGAATAAAGCTGTCAATTGCTACTCATCATGTTGTCTACTGCATTTAGTATAAAAGACAATATGCCTCTGAATCAGGAATGGAAGTCTTCACTGCATTTCTTTTTGAAGGTAGCAATGAGTAATTTATGCACATTTCTTCCTACCGCAAGAAAATCTTTGGAAACTACACAGTTTTTGAAGACTATTCACATTTATTCTGTACAGAATTCGCACATTGTAGTTTTGCACAGAAACTAGCATTTTCTGCAGAGGAAACAAGCTTTTCTGCATGGAAAATAATATTTCAGCATGGAAATACTAATTCCTGCACAGGAAACACTGTTTTCTGCACACAAAATGTCATAATTGGAGATTTAATCTGTGTCAAATTTGTGCACAGTTTGCATAGAAAACATTATTTACTGCACAGAAAACAGTATTTCTATGAACGAAAGGTATTTTCCAAGCAGAAAAGAGTGTTTCCTGTGCAGAAAATGTGCATAGTTTTAATGTGAATTTTGTACAGAATAAGTCCTGAACTGTAAAAATTCTTGTCAATCCAGGATTTTTCTCATCACACTTTCTCAACATTCAAAAACATGTTTTTCAATCATTTTTCAATGTTTTTGAATATTCTTCCCATCCCTGCGTTGGATATAAATTCCTGGGAGAGTGCTGTATAATCATGCGTAATTTGTTAGGTTTCCCATGGGATGCTGTTCGCTAGTGTGTAAAGAAGATGCTGGTATAGATAAGTTTTTGGTTTGATCAAACAAGGTTCTTCCTATGTTTTTATGTCTCTGAAGCTCAGGGGTCTCTAAAGACTTTCCCATATTTAGTGTTAAGTTCTATCAGGGGAGTGGTAATAAACCCAGTCATTTGAATACATTCACAATCTACCCGTGATTAAGAAACCTGCCTTCTCTAAGTACCTGACTAAGGAGAAGTTTGTAAGTGTATTTAATGAAGGTGCATTGCAGACCTTCTTGCTAAATGTACAAAGATCTACAGAAGTTCTGAGCATATGGGAAAACTGCAGCAGGGGTTGCAGACATCCCATGATCATTCATAATGAAAGTAACCAGTGACAGTATTGTACTTTGCAATAGTAATAACGCCAGTGATATGACAAAGAACTTGTATCATGCAAAACTCAAATGCATCTCAAATAAACATAGTGAACATGCACAGTGTTAGTAATTAGTAATTCCCAGATTTCTAAAGCTGATCTTAAACCATTCAGAATTGGAGAAAGAATTTTAATCTCAAATCAGGTATATATTGTACCTGCTTATATTTTTGAAACTCTCTTCTGTAGGATGCTAGGAAGATAGAAATAGTATTCAACCTCAAGGGCTGCTGAGTATGTATTTGTTCAGCAGACATTCCTTAGATGGTAATTGTTTTCACTGCTTTTTTCTTGTATTAATTGCTACAGTGTTTTTAGTTCTTTTCATTAAGGCTCTAAGAGTGCTTTAAATTCTTACGTAGTCTTGATCTACTAGTTGTTGTTCTGTGCCTTCAAGTCTTTTCCTACTTATGATGATCCTAAAGCAACCCTATTATAGGGTTTCTTTGATGAGATTTGTTGAGAGAAGGTTTGCCCTTGCTTTTCTCTGAGGCCGAGAGCATGATTTGTCCAATGTCACTCAGTGAGTTTCCATGGCCAATCAGAGATTCAGACTCTAGTCTCTCAGGCTATTTCCGCACTAGACTGTTATAGTGTTATTATTCCACTTGCAACATCCTATGGAAACTTTGAGGCCCCTCCCTAAACTGCAAATCTCAGGATTCCATAGGATGTTGAAAGTGGACTAATAACACTATAACAGTCTAGTGAGGAAATAGACTCAGAGTCCTAGCCCAACACTCAAACCATGACAGCCCACTGGTTCTTTTCTTCTATACTATTTATGTGGCAAAAACATGTGGCAAAAACAGTATTGCAAATGAATAACTATATTATATTTAATCAATTTCAGTCTAGACTTTCCCTATGAATTTTTGTTATTGATGACTGTTTACTGTCACATATTGTATTGGTCCAAAGTAAACCTTTTCTCCCAAGAGAATTGTCGTTGGCAAAGAGAAGTATAACAAATTACAAGTTGATTACCTAAGAGCCCCCAAGTACTTCTGATAATCACCGATTTGAGAGCGTGATAATCTTCTACAATATTTACTGATGAGAACAAGACTCTTGCTTGTTGGTTTCAATGGATATGAATGCACCAAATGTGACAGCAAGGTTTGTAAAGGTCTGAGATCTTGCTGTTGAAATTACAAAGCTGATTTTTTTTTTAGGAGATAGAATAATATAAAGAGACTGTTAAGATTAGAAAACAGGAGAAAACAGGCTTATAGGTTTTTTAAAATTCAGACTTGAAGATGAAAGAGCTTGTTTGTATGTGAGAGATCAAGAGAGAGAGAGAGAGATGGGAGGAGGGGAAGGAGAGAGATTGACTTGATTTTTGTGTCTTTTGTAATGAGGAACACATTTGTCATTCTTTTCTTTTTGGGCCTTTGTATTGATCAGTTCTGTATGCCACCACAAATACTGATAAATTGTCAGTTTTCTCTTTTCTCCCCACCCTCCAAACACAAACATGCCTGTGGATTTTCAATACCATTCACAACAATGCCAAGAAACCCAATATCTGGCAATTTTATTATATGACTGTATGAATGGTGCAGGGTGGAGATGGATGCTTGTTCCAGGCTTAAATTTTAATCCCTCAACCTTTTGAGAGGTTTGTTTTAAAGTCAACAGGAACACTGATATGCATGAACACTGTTTTCGCTTGGTTGTTGTTAACTGCTGTCAGGTTGACTTTGACTTATCATGACTTTATTAATTGGAGACCTCCAAGTTACCCTGTCATCAACAGCCCTGCACAGATTTTGCAGACTCAGGGCCCTGGCCTCCTTGATTGAGTCTATCCATCCGTAACGTAGTCTTCTTCTTTTCCTGCTGCCTTTTACCTTACCAAGCATTTATTGTCTTTTTCTAATGAATGGTATCTTTTCATGATATGTCCATCTACGCATTTCCTTTAATATAAGCCTTTTAAATAGAAAACTCAATAACTCAATTGCAAAATTAGATGGTGGGGTGAATTCTGAAGGACAATGGTTTTCAACTTCATGTATTGGTTCAAAAGCTGTAACAGTAAATGTTGTGTTCCCACTGCAGGGGCAGAAACAGCAAGTACAAGCAGATATATCCAACTACCAGTCTCTCTGTGTTCAATCTACATGTATCTACCTGATGTGTATATTTGTAATGTGCCTTGTGTGTATAATACTGCGGATACTATGATCCGATACTGGTCTTGGAGACTTTCTTAACCAGGGGCTATGCAGGGATCATGAATACAAAAGAGTCACAAGAGTGTAACTCACATTCATAACTGACCAACAGGATTCCAGCCTTTGGTTTCTTTAATATCTGAATACATCAGCTTCAACAACTATACTTTCTTGTAGTTCCTCTTCCTCTTCTTCCTTCTCCTTCTTGTCTTCCACTACAATATCCTCCGCTGCTCTTCTTCCTCCTTGCTTTGCTTAGTAATGACACATGAAATGCTTAGTCTCTTCCAGCTCTTTAAAATTGAGTTAAAGATGCCTCTAGGCTTAGCTGTGCAAGATGATTTAAATATTTATAGACAAAACTTGGAAAGCACATGTGAAAGACCTTGGAGAGAGGATGGACACCAGCTAAATACTCCAGTTATGCACTGCAGGTACAATTTCTTTGGTTGGCTTTTGCTTTCCTGTAAAAGCCAGGCCCCTTTGCTTCTGCCTTCCAGGTTAGTAAAACTTGCAGCCAGCTAGAAATTGATAAAATGAAGCAACATAAATGTAGGATGAAGAGGGATTTCCCCCACACGCAATTTGTGTTTCAATTTGAATATTTATTTCCTTTGACAAATTCTCTCAAAATCACTTTGCAACCATGAAAGCCTCAGTGGGATTTGACTAGGAATCATCTGCTTAATTTGTATCATGAGACCTGTCCCCCCTCCCCAGCATGCAGTCCTTCTATTTGTGATTTAGCGTTTAGGATGCATGACTTTGGCATTTGCAATTCAATATTTCAGTAACGACTTGCATAGTAACATGTACAACATGTCTGTGATGCCTCAGTTATTTAAATATTGAAAAAAAATGAATTATGAATTGTGCATGACAAATTCACAGAGCGATAAAATGAAATTTCCTCTACAGAACTTGATTGCAAACATCTAAATGAGAATGAGAACTAAATGAGAACTCTGATGCTGAATTTGCTCCTTTCAAGTTGGTAAAATAAACAAAAGTGTTTATTTAAAAGCAATTTTACCCTTCTCTTTGACTGAAAAAGGGGCTTACATAAGAACAACAACAAACAAAACAGACCATGCCCTGAAACCCAAAATCAGAAAGATGTGGCACAAAAGGAAAAAATGAATGAGGAGGGAAGAAGCAAATGTACCTGGAAACAAATACAGGTACCAGTTTCAGTTACAGATCCATAACACTCTACTTAAACTCTTCAGAGACAAATGGAGGCAAATGGAGCTGGTGCTTCAGCAAAGCTGACGGAATGGGCCTCGATGTCTCATCACTGCCTCTGTTGCAGCCAGATGGTATGGGTGATCAGCAAGGATGACTGACTCCCAGCTGTTTCAGCAACAACAAAATAATGCCTTTCCTCTCCAGAGATGTAGCAACTGGGGGCATGGGCTGAAGACATTGCTCCCCAATAAGAATTCTGTTCCCGCCAAGGAAATTTTCATTCAGTCCCAAAATTTCTAGAATTACAGCAACATAAAACTTCAGTCAAGGTTTTAGAAATACAGTTTAAGCATCCAAAGAAAAGAAGGAGGCAAATTAACCAAGGAAATGTGAACAGAGCAAGTATGAATTCTAGGTGAAAATGATTTTCAGTGTTTCACTCTTAGCAATGCTAGAAATTTGGGAACTAAAGGAAGAAATCATTTTGGGTTCCAAATTCTTATGGAGAGGCAATGCCCTCATTTTACTTCCTTCCCCCATAGCTACCCCTGTGTTCCTCATCATCCTAAATTCAGCTGCTGAAATGAAGAAAGCTGGTGGCGATAGCCTAAGAAGGAATTTTTGCATGGAAGGACTGTCAAATCCATTTAGTTCTGACACTCAGAATAAATTCTTATTCTTCGCTGTTGGTCTTTCCACCAGGCTGCAACTGGTGAATCATGACTAGTAGCTTGTGATAGAGGTAGCCAGAATGCTATTCATCTGTATCATTAAAGTAGATAGAATAGATAGGTAGATAGATGCATGGTAGAATAAATGTATGGATAAGTTGTAATGGCATTCACAAGCCTCAACCATTGGCAAGCATGTGTTCATCTGGAAGGCTGTGTTGGGAGGTATGAGAAACAGTGGTGGATCTCTTTGGCAGACTAATCAGCTAGCAAGGCAGAAGCTGAAAAACCTGAGTCCACCAATTCGGAGTCTAGCATAGAACAGAAAATAACATTACAGTGACTACCACAAAGAGGTGAGAGCCCTTGCAACAAAAAACCTCATTTATTACTGGTTGGGACTTCTTGGATGCTGTTTTTTTTTCAATCCATACAGACGTCTACACATGGCAGGAAGAGGAGGAAGGATAGGTGAAGAAGAGTAGGCACTTTGGCCATTGAACAATGAAATTTCATAATGTTATAGACAATTGGCCAAACATCAGATCACTTCTGTGTCTTTACTCACTATTTTTTTCTTCAGACTCATGTGGGCATGCCTTCTTTTTTTTTTTTAGTAGGGTATTTCAAAATCTTACTGTTATAGTGCAAAGACCTTATGTGCCACACATCCAGTGAATGTCTTTAATTAAAAATAGACAACCACATATCCTCTTCAAAGTCTTTTCTTTCCTGTGATGTATCCTGGAATTAAAATTTACAGTCTGAGAATCGCTTCTGAACGTTCTGTGACAGTGGTAACATCATGTGTTTGTTGTTGGTGTTTAAAACCTGAAAACTATGGCCATTTCCATACCGGGCTTCTGAAATGGTGCAGAGCGACCTCTCACGGAGGTCTTCTACACCCTAGAGTGGACTGGCGTGGACTACTTTTTGTAGTTCCACACCAGAATCCACTCAGGAGCGGCCGGAACTAGCCGCGCTGCGTGTTTTTTAAAAAATTCTTTTTCGAGGTTTTTAAAAAGCACGGAGCGCGCAGCCCCACACCACTCCGTCGCCCGGCTCCAACGCAGATTTGCAGGCGCACGCAAGTGCGTGCCTGCAGATCTGCCGGGGGCGGGCTTCCAGCTGGTGAGCTTCTCCGGTTGGTGGAGAGCCTCCACCATCCGGAAGCCGCCATTTGGGATGCCGAAGGACTGCGGAGCAGTGAGCTTGCGCTGCTCCACGTGGCGACGGACTTATCTGGTTTCAGGTAAGCTCCGTTTTTGGGCGTTTTCGCCCGTTCCCCCCCCCCACATGTGAAAAGGGCCTATATTAACATATAGAGCAACCAAGAGGAATATTTCCTCTGTCCGTTTTCCTCCTTAGTCTTCTTTGTAAAATGCACAAAGTCAGCTTTACGTACCATAATACTCCATAATGGAATAGATAAACTGATGGAAGAAAGAGAAGAGTGTGAACATAGCTGCAGTTCAGAGTAATACAGGAAGAGAGAGGGTGTGGAAAAGCCAACCAACAGGAAGTTACCGTAAGTATGTGCTTTGCCCAATCTCTTGGTAATTAATGAGGATAGGTATGCAAAGGTTGCTAATGCTAAAAGTCTGAACAGAGCCTGTGTGAACAGAAATATACACACATGTACATTCCGTTCATGGTCAGAAATTTTGTAAAATGGCCTCTGGAGGCAGATTTGCAGGGCTTTCGATTTTGCTGCAGAGCTTGAACATGTACTGTTTGGGCTTCTGGATCAATACACAGTGGTTGAGGAGGCAGAGCCAATGGACACAGACCTGCTTTACCCACTCGTGTGTCCACTCTATTGTCCACACACTATTTGTGGAGTTCAGGGCCGTTGCAAACTAGATACAGATTCTTGCTATCTATTCTGTCTCTTTTTTCCCTTTGCATATTATTTCCTTTAACATTTATTTTTACTTCCATCATCTCTTTTTTAAATAAAAAAACATATAATTTAGAAATTACTCAAGGCATAAATTGGCATGACATACCTTGAAAACCAAATCAGCTCTCTTTGATATTTGCATTCAAAGCTATTCCAATCAAGCCAACACTTTCCATTTGGAGGGTGAAAATGGTGGTGACAACAGGATAAATGAAAAGCATGGTTTATTAAAAATCCAAACTTTGATTTTTGTTAATAAATCACTAGGGGCGGGGGTGGGAGAAGGGGGGGGTAAGAAATCTAGGTAATGGGATGCATCTAGTTTTGCTGACTTTAATCATAAAAGCTGCCACCTCAAAGAAATAAAACACATTCAGCATGCAAAGGGAATAAAAATATGAACTCATCTTGGCTAATGGCTCTGAAAAGTAATATAAAGATATGCATAGATTACTCTGAACCTTGAAAAAGAGAGAGATGCAACCAATTTACATAAAATGATACAAGTAATCTTGGGGGCAAGAGGACCATTCAGAAACTGGAGGTTCATTAAAGAGGGCTGTTAGCAATGGAGCCTTTGTCCTTGAATGTTTTCTTTGGAGTTCCATTAAATATGTACAGTGGTTGCTTTGCAGTTTCATTCTGCTGAGCTCAGTTTATCTCTGCTTTGCACAGTTGAAAGACACAAAATGTGGCCTTTCTGGATGGGTTTCTAGTCAGTGCCAGGAAGCCAAAAGGGAAGAAGATGAAAGGAACTTGTTAGTTTTAAGGAGGAAGAAAAAAAAAAAATCATGAAATCCTCCCCTACTCACAAACAAAATGTATATAATTTGATACATCTTTTTTTGATGTTTTCAACAAAGGTTTTCAACCCAGTACTAACGACAGTAAATTAAGAAAAGGGGAAATGGGAACATCTCATCCATCCTCCCCACATGCAAGCTGAACTAAGACATATGCTTTCTTCTGGCATTGTCAGAGAAAACCCAGGGGAAAAAAGCTAGATTAATTAGGCCTCTTTCATGCTAAACAAATATAGCACTTTGATATCACTTTGATATCACAGTAGTTGAAATTGCTCCATGATATGGATCTGTAGTTCCATGAAAGATTTAGAATTCTTTCTGGAGAGTTCTAGTGCCTCACTAAACTACAAATCCCAAGATTCCATAGGAAGTAGCCATGATAGCTAAAGTTATATAGCTAAAGTCAACCTGATATAGTGGTTTGAATGGTGGACTAAGGCTCCAGGAGACCAGACTTCAAGTATCAACTGATGAATAAGGAATTGAGGGCAACCAAAATGGTGAAGGGTCTGGAAGCCATGCCCTATGAGGAACAGCTTAGACAGCTGGGTATGTTTACTCTGCAGAAGAGAAGGTTAAGAGGGGACACGATAGCCATGTTTAAATATTTGAAAGGATGTCATGTCAAGCAGGGGGAGTGGGCTTGTTTTCCTCTGCTCCAGAGACTAGGACAAAGGCAATGGATTCAAGCTGCAGGAAAGGAGATTCCACCTGAACCTCAGAAGAACTTGCTGACAGTCAGAGCTGTCTGGCAGTGGGATATGCTGCCTTGGAGTGTGGTGGAGTCTCCTTCTTTGGAGGTTTTTAAACAGAGGCTGGATGGCCATCTGTCAGGCGTGCTTTGATGTGTGTTCAGGCATAGCAGGGGATTGGACTGGATGGCCCTGTGGTCTCTTCCAACTCTGTGATTCTATGATTCTATGAATGGGAATGCATTGGGTGACCTTGGGCAAGGCATATTGTCTCCATGTCAAAGGAAGGGAATGGCAAATCTCATCTGAACAAATCTTGCAAGAAATCTCTGTGACAGGCTTACTTAGGTTTGTTGTAGGTCAGAAATGATTTGAAGGCACACAACAAAAAATGCTGTAACTGTGCAGTATGAAAGGGGCAAGCTAGAGCTAGTAGTGGCTCCTCAGGACATGGGGCATTCCATCCTACAGACTCACTGTGATCACTGCATAGATGAATGAAGGGAGAGTGTCAAATGCAGTAACATGTGCACACAAAATACATTAGTGGAAAACCATAGTATACAGGATTATTCACATACCTGGGCTTTCAGTTGTCCCAGTTGGAATAATGACACTTACCACATGACATTGCCATCCTGGCATGGCAAAGCATTGCCCCCGGTCTAGGACATGTGCTTTTGTATAACATTATTGCTAACCAGGTGCTGTGGCATCTCCACATTATTGAAACACGCTCTATACCATTACCAGAAAAAATCTGGTAATCGCCCCCTTTCCCACCACAATCCTGTTGGCTGTGGGCATGTGGTAAGGGCAGAAGCACTTGATAATGCTTCCTTCTGCAGTACAGTGCAGAAAGATATGGGAAAAGGGACCCACCATAGATGTGTATTGTGAAAGGGAGAAGGGTGTCCCTAGTGCTACCCATCCGCCAGCAGCCAATTGGGTGCAGTGGGGAGAGTTCAGGTCTCGAACCCATCCCAGCAGTGGCACTGCTGGGATCCCACTGGGACAATGCATATCGAGGTATGGTGCGGAAAGGGCCTAAGTCTTCACGTTGGTCCAGCCACACTGGTGTATGATTTTGCTACAGAAAAAGCACTATTCTATCATGTCTGTCAATAAGAGATATGCTAACTAGTAGTAAAGATTTTAGAATCTGGACCTGCCAATCAGTGGAGGTAGCTGGGAGTTTTTTGACCAATGACTGGCTCATTGTTGATTTAGAGGCCTCTTCCACTTATTTTGCTGTGTGAGGCTCTGGACCTTTGCCCTGGAGTCCTGTCTTGAATGCACTACATGCTTTAATATTACAGTTAGTATCTTAGGCAGATGAGCTTGACTTGTTGCAGAAACACCTTTGTTTTCTTTGATTGGCTGTTCCAAATTCACTGGCCTAGCTGACAATGTCAACCTGAATTAGGCCTATTGAATTATTGCTGAAAAATTACTCAACAATTATATAAATCTTATTGATCAATACATCTACTCTAATTTGGACAATTAATTGGATTTATCATTATGATTCATTTCCTTATAGCCTATCTTTTCCCTCAGAACTGAGACTCAAGAAAGCTTACAGATTAAAATAAGATACAATATAGATAAAAACATACAGAAGATTATTATCAGCATGTAATTAAACTATCGATAACATTAAATGCAATTTAAAACATACATTTAAAAAGCAGTTAAAATGGTACAGCACCCTAGCAAACCCTTTCTTTCAAAACAGTCACCTCCCATAAGCCTTCTGGGATTTTTAAAAAGCTCCTTTGCCTAGAAAGAGAAGACCAACAAAGAGGGGTCAATTTCGGCTTCCTAAAAAAGAGAGTTCCAGAGCCTAAGAGGAGTTACTGAGAAGATCCTCTCTCACATTCCCAAAAAGGTGTCTGCAACAGCTGCAAGTCCATACCATCAAACTATTCTGACTTCACAAGGATAGTCCCAATTAATCCCTTGTTGCCCCATTTTTCAAATGTTTTTAAAATGTCCCAGTTTCCTTCTCTCCTCCCACTTCCCCCCTTTGTCCATGAAATAGTTTGACTGGTGCAAACTGATTTCAAAGAGCAAAAGTGTTTGCACTCAAGTAACTCAGCAGAGAGAAGAGGAGGGTTGGTATCTTGTCCTTCCCAGCAGGTTTGGGGAAAAGTAAACTGTTGCAACCTCCCCTAGCTTGTGTGTTCTTCCTCATTAATAACCATTGCCAACTTGACCACACTCTGATGTTGTGGATAACCCACACTCCATAAAACTCACTCTGAGGCAGACAGAAGTTTATTTTGTATGGAAAAGCATGAGTGGCATAGCATACTTACACAGAAGTTGCTGAAACTGGAAGTTGCATACAGCAGTCAGCTTATATAGGTTGTCAACACATGTTTAAGCACGCAAAACATTCCTTGGTCATAGCCATAAATCCTTTTGTGTGTCTATCCCCCATTTTCTACATACAAGACCTTCGTGTGAACAACCTTGAATTATGAATCAAGATTCAAAAGTATGGATAAACTAGGACCACAGCTTACTAATTGATCCACAAGATCCAGTAATTGATCCACAAGATCAGCAAGAGTTATTACTCTGTTATTTTTTACTGACAGCATGGGCTAAGAAGTTTCTGAGTTAGAATAGTCTTCAGTTTTTTCCCTTCCAGAATGGTGAAGGAAGCATTTATACTGTTACTTCATGCCAGATAGGTCCAGTAAGGTGCCTGTATCTGAATCTCAGAGAAGTCCTCTACCCTACTCCAGATGTCCCACAGCCCTTAGTAGCTTATCATTACCTAGGATGATATATAAGGTTCCCAGATCTCAGGACTTTTTTCTCTAGTCATCAGGCTGAGGGAAAAGAATCTCAGGGCACAAGTGTTTCTCTCATTTGTTAGCCTCGAGGTGTATGTATGTGTCCGTTTAATTTGGATAGGTTTCTCTGTGCAACTGTGGTTAATATATAATGTATCACACGTAATAACCCCTCACCACAGTCCACTAGTGATCATCTCTAGGCATCAGGTTTTGGTTCCAAAATCTCAAGGCACAGAATACTCCTGGCCTGAAAACCTTAAGTCCTCTACTCACTTGTGACTGACCTAATGCTACTTACTCAGACAGCTGAAGGAACTAAATTTTCAGGTACAACTGCTCATTCCAGAAGCCCCCTCCCCAGTAAGATCATCTGCTTGCTAGGAAAAGAATGAACAAGCAAGCAAGCAAGCAAACAAGCAAGCAAAATCCAGAAAGCAAAACAAAACCAAGAATTTTTCCTCCTACTCAGTATGGAAATAAGAATCATTGCATTATACCCATAGGGAGGGAGGGAAGGAGAGAGGGAGGGAGGGAGTATATGGAGGGCTTTCCAGGTGAGCAGCACAGACTTAAATAGATGCCAGCACCAACTGTAGTTAGCATTTGTACCTCATGGAGTTTCACTGTGTGCCTTCAAGTCACTTCCCGCTTATGGCAACCCTAAGGTGAATCTTTCACTGGGTTTTCTTGAAAAGATTTGTTTGGGCTGAGAGAGCAAGACATGATCAAGGACACCCAGTGGGTTTCCATGGCCAAGTGGGGATCTCAACCCTGGTCTCCCAGGGTCCTAGTCCAACACTCAAGCCGCTATAGTAGACTGCCTCTCTTACATCATGGCAACCATATTCTAAATATTTCCTACGTTCATGGAGATGGAGCTTCTTCAGGCAAAAAGATGAGCGGACTCCTGATTAGGCCTGCTGAGGATTGTTCTGAAAGATTTCACCTACATGGGACAAAGCCCCACTGTGAAAGGGGAAGAAAATCTATCCACCATGCTGTCCAATCAGCACTTCCTCTTCTACCTCTCTGAGGCTGACCAGCTGTTGTTGTTTTTGGTGGTGGTGGTGCTGTATGGCTTCCAATCATTTCCAACTTATGGCAACCCTAAGGTGAACCTATCCCTATATTTTCTGGGGGCTGAGAGTATGTGATGTGTCCAAGGTCACCCAGTAGAATCCATAGGTGAGCATGGAATCGAACCTTGGTCTCCAGGATTGTAGTCCAATACTCAAATCACTATACCACACTGGCTCTATTTGATAATTATTTTCTTCTCTTCCTCCCCTCCTTTACCTCCTCCTAATAATTTATTTCACTTCCTCCCCACCCCATCCTTATTGAAGCGTTATTTCTGTATGTTAATTACCACTCCTCTTGGCATGTCACATGTTGTTGTTGTTGTTATTATTATTATTAGTAGTATTATAATTTATTGCTGCTACTACCGTCACCACCACATTTAGAATTGCTGCCTGGCACCCTGCTTTCCTCCCCCTTCTTCTCCCTGAAAACACAAACACACATTTTATCAACACAGCTAACATGATTGCTGCTCTGATGGTATGTTTTATTTATTTCCATATAGGTTTGATTCCATCGTAGTTTCTCATTTTTGCCTGATGTATTATTCATGATTTATACAATATCAGAGCACTGTGTAGGACACCCTCATTTTATTAGCTGAGCTATAATTTTCAGTGCCATGTAAAAATGTACCCTGGGTTGCTTTGCTTTGGTTTTCTTTTCTCTCAGAATATTTCCTTTCTTAAAATGGGTAAATGCAAAGGAGCAAAGGGTGCATTCTGCCTCTAAATAGGCTGAGGGGATGGGGGTGGGAGTCTGACTTCTTACTAACATGGCTGTGACTAGATAGCAATGGGTGAGAGGATTTGCTTACATAAAACTGACACATATCCTGTTATTATTTACAGTTGAAAGCATCGGTATAACTTCATGCTTAGAGCCAGCTCACTGAAGTCAATAGGCCCAGTCAGTTGTGGTCCAAACCTCTATTCAGCCCTATGAAACCCGCAATTACCTTTGTATGGACAAGATTAGTCCTTATAGTGTGATAAACAAAAATCTTCAAAAATGTTGTGAAGCTGTCAGAGTTGGAATCATCAGCCTAAAGCTTATTCTTAGTCTTAATTAGAGTAGACACATTGAGCCTATTGGGTTTATTTATGTGTTGTTATTGTTGTTGTGTGCCTTCAAGTTGTTTCTGACTTTTAGTGATCCTAAGGCAAACCTATCACAGTTTTTTGGGGTATGTGACCTGCCCAAATTCGCCTGGTTGGTTTCCATGGCTGAGCAGGGAATCCATCCCTGCTTTCCAGGGTCATAGTCCAGTGCACAAACCACTACACCATGCTGCCTACTCATGTATTGATTTGCTATATAACTTACTATCTAGTACAATGTCATGTACTGGATAACCCACATTTCACAAAATTCACTCTGAGGTAGACAGTAGTTTATTCTGAGAGGTAAACATAAGCAACACAGCACACATCCACAAAAGTTGCTGAAACTAAAGCATCCATGCAACTTACAGTTTTTATCAGTTAACCTTACAAATTAAGGTGCACAAAGAAGTAATTAGTGAAAGCTGTACATTCATATACCACACTACTTCTCCAGCTGTTCCCAGGCCAATGCCTGCCACACACATTCCTCCATCCTTGACCAGAGTGGCCTGATCGCATGTTTCCTGCTCTTATCTCACAGGCACTGGGCTCTCAAAACAAAGTCTCTCTCTCATCTGCACTTTCATTTTCACTGTTATCTGTTCTTCACTTTCTCACCAGATACATTGGCCATTTCTGCACTAGATTGTTATGGTGCTATTATTCCACTTTCAACATCCTATGGAATCCTGGGGGTTGCAGTTTAGGGAGGGGCATCAAAGGCCCCCTCCCCTCAAAGGCTCCTCCCTAAACTGCAAACTCCAGGATTCCATAGGATGTTGAAAGTGGAATAATAGCACCATAACAATCTAATGTGGAAATGGCCATTGGTCCTTTTCGCACGGCATTTTCGATGTGAAAGGGCCCCTCGAGCATTGCGCACATATGAGGAGCGGTCCACACACACTCACAGTTGCGCAACGCTCCGGGGCCTGGCAGGGACCACTCACGCATTTTTTCATTTTCAGCTTGAAGCGGAAAAGGGTGTGCGGTTGCACATCACTCCGGGGCTCCGTGTGCACTTACCTTGCGTGCAGAGCCTCGGGAGCTGGGCCGGTCACGCTTCCTGTCCAGTGCAGCCTGGGAAGGTCCCAGGCTGTACTGCGAAAGGAAGAGGCAGGGCTCTTGCGCGAGCAGGAAGCTCGTGTGGAGCCGAAGGACCCCAGAAGCGAGATCCTCTCTCCAGAGGCTACTCGCATGAGCCCCACACCCCAGCACCACGAAAAGGTAAGGTGCAAAAAGGGTCATTGTTGCAATGAGCAATTAGCAATAGATGTAATAGCAATTAGCAAATGATACTTTGTAACAATCACATGCAAAGCCTAACAGCAATACATAGTAACTTCTATGTGATGGTTGAATATATTTGCCTTAATACACATCCAGCAGGCCATACTCATACTTGCAGTGTCGTTGGTCTCCAAATGGACCAAAGGGAAGTGATAATGGCAAGTGGGCTTGACCAGTTTTGTCAACCACTACATTACATCACAGATCTTTGCCCCAGGGAGACAACACACTGCATGAGACATCTTGTCAGGACCACAAACCACTGCTTCTGTTTCCCTCAGGGGGGAGTATCCTATCACTACCACACACCTCCTATGGGGATTGGCAGGGGCCAGTTCTTGCTCTGATTCATCCAAGGTCCCCTGCACATTCTCTGAGGACTGACACTGCTGTTCCTGGCCCTCATCCTCCCTGATAAGAGAGAGACAGCTTCAAACAGATCCTGTAGCTCCCAACTCACAGAAAGATCCCTGGTCCTTCTACTTCTATGTGTCACATTAGCGTTGGGCAGTTCTATAACATCCATATCCAGTAGGGGACTGCTGTTATGTTAATACCTATCAGAGCCAGCAAAGTGACTGTTACACAATGAGACTGATGTCCAATGGGATAGTCATCACATCAAGCACTCTTGCCAGTATCCTGTTACTCATCTTTGCAATTCACTAACAGGGTTTCTTAGCATCTCTGCTATGTAACTAAGGCCATTTCCATACCGGGCTTCTGAAACGGTGCAGAGCGACCTGTCACTGAGGTCTTCTACACCATAGAGTGGACTGGCGTGGACTACTTTTTGTAGTTCCACACCAGAATCCACTCAGGAGCGGCCGGAACTAGCCGGGCTGCATGTTTTTTAAAAACCTCTTTTTCGAGGTTTTTAAACAGTACGGAGCGTGCAGCCCCGTGCTGCTCTGTCGCCCGGCTCCAAAGTGGATTTGCAGGTGTGCGCAAGTGTGTGCCTGCAGATGTGCTGGGGGTGGGCTTCCAGCTGGTGAGCTTCTCCGGTTGGTGGAGAGCCTCCACCAACCGGAAGCTGCCATCTGCAATGCCAGAGGACTGTGGAGCAGTGAGCTCGTGCTGCTCCACATGGCGACGGGCTTACCCAGCTGCGGATAAGCTCTGTTTTAGCGTGTTTTTGCCCGTCCCCCCCCCACATGTGAAAAGGGCCTAAGTGTACATAAAATTACATAGAATAGATGGTGATATAGGATTCTGGCAACAGTCAGTAATTTCAGGTGGTTGAAGCTTGCCACCATAATAATACAATTATATGGCAAGACAGTGTGGGCTGGAGTGTAGGAGAATTCAGAGTTTTCTTGTCACATCTTTCAGACATGGTTTCTACCTCCATCTATTTCTCTTATTTACCTCCTGTCTTGCATGTTTTCACTCTGGCATCTCCAGTGCTTTTTCTGCTGCTCTGTGGTCTCAGTTACTCTTTCTACAGTTTTTGCTAGTTGCTCTCCCCATGCCACCCTCCCAAACTGCATTCTTATAGAACGCTTTCTTTTAATTGGAGCCATTGTCCTGAATAATAGATGTGACATAGCTGTGGAGGTCTAACACTGAATTATTGACATGACACTTCAGGCTACAGATAGCTTTAAATGAACATTGATTAATTTTTAAAAAACCCGAATAACTCTGAGATGCACACACCAAGGTCCCTTAGTACACATACCAAGTTTCAGGTGTCTAAGCTTCATGGCCTTGGACCTATAGTGAACAGAACATACATAATCTTATTTATCATAGTAATAAAAGAGAATGGAGAAGAGATAGATAGATAGATAGATAGACAGACAGACAGACAGACAGACAGACAGACAGACAGAGATAGATCACTCATCTCTGCAAGGGTTAGACATTCCTTTGTCCCATATTCTCAGCTCTGTGCTCTTTTTCTCCTCCTCCCACTCTTCCTCATTCTCATTAGGCATTTTCTCCATTCACATTGGTGCTCATTCACTCTTTCCTTCTGCTCACTCCCCACACACTTCCACCCATGGGCAGAGTCCAAGGACAATATTTAAGATATCAGACTTCAAGCAAAGAATGCCAATTTAGATAAAGAAACTCCAAAGATTGGGTCAAAAGGCAGAGATTAAAAAAAAAAAATCCTCTGGTAGCAGAATCCTATAAGACAGCAGGTAAGATCAGACAAGACTGATCCAATGGCAGGCGTAAAAGCTATCCAAGACTTAAACCAAAAGAATTTAGTCAGAGAGCAAGTAAGTTGTGCAATGGCAATCCAGTGACAGGATGAAACACAGAACAAAGTGAGACATAAAAGGTGTCCATCACGTCAGAAACTGAGGGGTTCAGAAAGGATTCGATAAGGGCTATTGCTAGTAATAGATGTTTCTTCTCACTCAGGAGCTAGGTTCATCACTTCTAAGTGAAAGGATTCCATCATGCTTTCCCCTAATGACTTGGGATCCTGAGTGGTGCCTTGCTGCTCACTGCCTCCTGGCTAGAAAGGCCATAGGTTCTACTTGAGAGAGGACACCAGCCGCTTACCATACTCCTTGCGAGGGCATTTACCAAACTCCCTGGTTCCCTTCCTCATCTGTTTGAAGAGTTTGGGGGATCTTCTCATATCTTACCTGAAGGAGACCTCCTCAGATGAGGGAAGGGAAGAGAAGAGCCAAGATAACAGGCTCAAGTCAGAGCCAGAGGAGGCTAGAAGCCCTGCTTTGGATCCAGAAGAGGCAGACAGTCCTGCCCTGAAAGCAGAGCCAGGACCATCCTTTATAGATCCTGAAAAGGAGTTAGAGGCAGAGCCACTTCATTCTTCAGAGCTTTGTAGACTGAAATGGCAGTGACAAAAGCACAAGAGAGGCCATGGCCTGCCTTAAAAGGATAACACTGAAATAGACTAGCTCTGCTGATTTACAGCTAGCTGTAAGTTAATGTGAGAGCCAGTCTGGTGTAGTGGTTTGAGTGTTGGACTACAGCCCTCAGCTTCAATAAACTACAAACCCCAGAATTCCACAGGATGTTGAAAGTGGATGGATTAATCTGTTAATGACCTCCTTTGTAAAAGAAACACTCTCTAAACAGTGTCCTCTTCTGTTGTTTTCCTGGTGGGAGACCATAAGGAAAGCTAAATGTAGAATAGTTCTATTCTTGGTTTAAATTTTCCTTTGATTTCTCAGACCTTTAGAAGAGGCCTCTTGTTCTTCCATTTTTGTTGTCATCTTCTATTTCTCTGTATTGCTTATTATAGTAGCTCTCTTTCTGCCTGCACACAGGTTGCTGAACAGTTGCATTCAGTGTTCTGACTCTATTTGTGCCCCCTTTACTTTTGCTTCTCATCTGTCCTTTACTGCTTGAACTATTTCATCCATCATCCATTAAGGCTTTTCTTTCTTCTTTTCTTTTTGGCTGCATATAGTGTCTTTTGGCATTCCTTCCTGGCTTTAGTCCAGAGTATTTTGGGCTTCTGGTCAATTAGACTTAATAGTACAAATTTATTTTTTTACATCAGATGATGTCCATGTATACAGTCACCTCTTTCATCTCTTGAAGAATGCATTTGCAATGAACAAACTGTTGGCACAAAATTCAGTCAGTCACTCTCTTGTTTCATTTCTTGATCCTATGTCATTTTTTCCTTACAATCTTTGATTCTGCTCTGTTTCCTACTTTTGCAGTCCAATCACCTATAATTAACAAGAAGTCCTGTTTTGGTGTGTGATCTATTTTCTCTTGGAAATTTCAGTTTCTTCTTCTGCCTCCGTAGTCAGTGCAGAAACTTGGATTATGGTTATATGGATGGTTTTTCCCTGAAGTTTTATCAGTATGATGTGGTCAGTCTTTGCATTTTATCCTTTGACCGCTTTTGCTATGTCTCTTTACTATTAATGCAACATTATTACTTTTTATTAGGGATGGTTCAACCGAATCTTCAAATCCTTGAATCCTGGGGAAGGATTTGAGATTCGTGAATCCGAATCCCTGTGCCAAAATAGGGAAACCAAACCTTTCGAATCCACCAACCAAATAGTTTGTTGGAGACCAAGACGCCTGAAAACCTGGGAGACCAGACACACAAGGGGAGATACGAAGTAGCTGAGTTTTTCCCTTGGAGTAATAATGGCCTTTGCTAACAATTTCAGAAATTACATCTGGGGTTATAATATATTTAAACTGAACATTTAATATTTAAGTTCAGCACTTGACTGGAAGGGCAGGCTTGAGATTTCAGACACAATTCTGGGGTTTGTAGTTTTACAAGGTGTCACAGCTTTCTCTGCCAAAGTTTGCTGGTGCATCATCAGACTACAAACCGCAGGATACCATAATGAGCTATGCAAAGAAAATCCAGTTTTGACCTGGATTATCTCTTTACTGTAGAGGTCCTGTTTACACAGGCAGGAAAATGTGGAATTAGTCCACATTTTCCTGCCTGTGTACAAAGGACCTTCATGTCATTTTCAATCTGGGGAGATGCTAAGGCAAAACTATGGCAATTGTCCTGGCCAGATTTCTTCAGAGGGAGGTTTGCCTTTGCCTAGGCTTTTGCTAAGGCTGAGAGAGTGTGTCTTGCCCATTATCCTTCCTTCCCTTGCTTTTTAAACCCTTTTTAAGAAAAGGATTCAAAAGATTTGAGATTTGTGAGATTCGTGGATTCCCAGAACCTTCCAGGGATTCAGATCCAGATTCGGATTCGGAAAATTCTGGATTCGTCCCATCCCTACTTTTTAGATTTCCATTTTCTGAGTAAACAATTCTTTGACTCAAAATGTGCCATTCCTGTCCACTTTAGCTCACTTCACACCAAGTATTGCAGTGTTTATACATTCCATTTCTTGTTTCACTATGTCTAGCTTCTCCTGATTCATGCTGCTCACATTCCATGTTCCCATAATATATGTGCAGCTTTGGACTTTCCTTTCACCTCTGAGTGTGTCAACAGCTGAACAGCCTTATGGCTTGAGTTCAATTGCATCATTAGGATCAGTGCTACAAGTAGTTGTCATCTACTGTACCACAGTAGCTTGTTGAGTGCCATCCTACTTGGGAGTTTCAGTTTCTGGCACTATCTCTTGTTTCATTTTGGATCATCTCATCATAGGGCTTTCATGGTAAAAGTCATTGAAAAGGTTTGCAGTGCCTACTTCTGCACAGTATTAACAAGTGTTAGCTATGGTTGTACTGTCATATCTCTACCAGTGTTGCCTCCCATTACTGCTGCTGCCCAGTAGCTGTTCGAAGTAACTCTTCTCTTTAAATACCTTTACATCTTTAAAGACCAAGATGTTTAAATTAGGAATAGAAGGAGAAAGTATCGAATCAGAGATCTGTGCATTAGAATCCTCACTCTATGGCTTACTTCTAAGTAGACTTGCATAGAATTGAGGTGTGATTTGCATGCTGATGAGTTAATTGATAAAATGATACAAGTTTCACTTCTACTGTTTTGAAGAAAATGAGAATACTAAATGGCAAAGCAAACCCTAAGCCCCCTACCCCAAAATCCTTAATATTTTATGAGGAGTGTCGCATCTGAAATTAGTTTTGATTCTGTTCCTAGCAGATTGAATTAAAACAGTGTTTTAGCAGAAATAAAGGACTGTAGCATGGAGCCAAGCAATGAGACAACTAGGAAGGGAATGTGTCTGTAGCTTGGTTTTAGTTGAAAGTTTCAGAACTACAATTCTAAATGCAGTGCAGTGAGGCTCACTATGTCATCCTTTCAGACAGTGGAGGCCAACTTTTATGCCAATGTCAGTCACTGCCAAGAAAGTATGAAACTCTCCAAGTAAATTGGAAGAACGCATATTCCACAGTGCCACTGAGAAGGGATAGAGGGTGAAGTACCCTCAAGGTGGTATTGATTGCCTCAGATTACGTTCATTTCATTGGTTCTGCAAATCTCCCCATTACCAGTTATAGGCATATGTAAGGAAGTGTGCTTCTTGGTTTGTACTCTCAGTGCAAATCTCTCTGTAATTCGGCCATCCATAGACTGAGTACACATCTCAGGTTAACTAATTAGAAATAGCATCAACAATCTTCAGAAGCAGAGAGAAGACTGAATCCAGTCCCTTTTCCTATATAGATGATTGGTGCTGGAAATCTAAGCAGGGCATGTGAATCAGCATCACAAACCTGTGTGTGTGTAAGCATGCCTTTAAGACCATTTCTGCACTACACTCTTATAGCACGATTATTCCACTTTCAATATCCTATGGAATCCTGGGATTTGCAGTTTAGGTGCGGAAATGGCCTAAGTCACTCACTGACTTGTGACAGCCCCATGAGTTTCATAGTATTGACAGTTTGCTATTGTCTTCCTCTGAAATATAGCCTACTTGTTTCCTAGCAATCTCCCTTCCAGGTACTAACTTGACCTTTCTTAGCTCCCAAGATCAGATGGCATCTCGTGCCTTCAGAATATTTAGACCACTGCCATACACTTACTATTGTTATGAATAATTCATTTGCCCTGTGTATGCATTTCAATGGCAGAAATCTCTTTACATCAATAGAAAGCATTATCCTATGAAAAGATTTGCTATGTTTAATATAAGGTGTAAAAAGAAAGTGTCAAACTACCCTCAAAATAGAGTTTTTAATTTAGTTTTTAATATAACTAAGAGCAGGTGTTAGGATTTTGTTGGATCGTACTAAGAGAACTGGGAATGCTTGCTCTGTTTGTAGGCTATCACTCATTCAGGATTATACACTGAGAGTTCTGGAGTTTCTTTCTCCTCAACAAACAAACAAAACCAAGTACAGCTGGTGCCTTATAACTCTTCAGGCAGAGCCGAACTACCTGGTGCTGTTCATGAGCAGCGGGGTTGGTTCCACACTCAATGATCCCTAGAGTAGGTCCACTTAAATTGAATTCAATTTGACCCATTGATTTCAGGGGATGTATCTAAGGTTGAAGAAGTCCAGCTTGCCCCACTGATTTCAATAAGTACAGTCTAACCTTATGAAGTCTGGATTACCCACTCCTCATTGTCTGCTTCCATGGATTAATTCTAGGAAACCCATAAGTAGGACAGGAAGGTAATTACTGGAAGATTTTTTTTTACCCCAAAATGTCTGCTAGGAGGTGTGGGATATACTTCTGCCATGTTTTGCAGACCTCTGGGCCAATTTGGCCCCAAGAGAGACCTTTTTTTGAAACCAGAAGTGATTTCTATTCACTTCCTGTTGTTAAAAAAGGACCCTCCTGGGCCTAAAATGGCCCACAAAATCACAAAACTTGGTGAAAATATCTCCATGCCTCCTATGATGCATTTGGGGGCATAAAAATTATTTGATATTTTTGGGAAGGGGGAGCAGGTTCAGTAGAAGGGTGTGGCCCACCAAGGTCTCCTCGGGGCTAATGTGGCCACCTAGCCTTCTATTGTTGCCCTAGTTTATGTTTTGCTGTTTCTACTCTACATATGGTCAAGATCATGTTGGCCACTGTAACAGGCAGGATAGGTGGCAGTACTGACGTAGGCAGGGGCAGAATGGCAGGGATAAAATTGTCATGGGCACTAGTCCATGGAGGGCTAGTCATCTCTGTTAGGAAAGAAAGCTGTCCTGTCAGCTCCTGAGCCACTCAGGAGCCAGCAAGGAAGTTTTCTCTGGCAACAGGGACAGCTTTTTCTTTTGTCTTTGCCATCATGTCACACAACATGTACTATGCCCCAAAGTGCCTTACACTGGCCTAACAGAGTGTTGCATGTCACTAAGAGGATTGTGCTACTGGTCTTCAAAGTGGCCACACTCATGAAGATCTCACTGCACCCAGCTTCTCTGCCACTGCACCAAATCCAAGTCCCACACATATCCAGCTCTTCAACTACTTGCACTTGGAAATGACTAAAGCACCAGGACGCCAAGATCTCGAGACAGTATTTGCTTGTGATTCTCTGCCATAAACAACCTTCTCTCCTTATATATGTTCCAGATCAGAGAGCCACTTATTATCCGCTTCAATCCTGGTGAGTCTATCAGATCTAAATTCTTTTGTCATTGCATGCCACGAGTAATAACATTTTCCCATGCTAGAGTCAGTAAAAAACTTTATGATATTATTGACTTCAGCACAGCTCAGAGCCAGTCCTCAGCATTATTGATTTAATGACTTCTGTTCTTCTTCTCCAACATTACCTCTCCATTTATTGGAGTTTCCAAGGCTCCAAGCTTTTTATTACATCACTGCTAGCTTATTTCTATGGACACTCTGTCATAAATTATCCACTGACCATTCCACTGCTGAACAAGGTGGTAATAAATATGAAGAAATTCATGGAAAATATCCGTGCCTAGGCTACTCAAATCCTTCTGGCCTCTGTGAATTCTTCCCGTTAACATATGATAGATTTTTTTAAAAAAATGAAAGAAAGAAAGAAAGAAAGAAAGAAAGAAAGAAAGAAAGAAAGAAAGAAAGAAAGAAAGGGAATTATATTTCAATGCGAGATCTGTGTTTAATTGTCAGCTTTGGATTACAAGGTATGAATCACTGGGGATTTCTGAATACAAACTCAGCTGGGATTTTTCCCCCCCTTTATCGTTTCTTTTGGTACAAATGGGGATTTGAATGATGGCAGACATTTTGTAATGCAATTAAGGATTCACAGCCTAGAGTCAGGGAGCTGTAACTGTGCTGTATTTGGTAAGACTATGGGCATTTCCGCACAAGTCTGTTTTAACGCGATGATTTCACTTTCAACCTCCTATGGAATCCTGGGCTTTGCAGTTTCAGGAGGGGCCAGCTGGCCCCTCCCTAAAGGATGACATTGCAATAAGGACTTATATGGGGGCTCAGTCTCCTGCTTCTGATTGTTGCAACTGTGCTTGCTGGCAGGAGGAGGATGGAATCTTCCTCATACCCTGTTGGCAGCTGAACAGACCTTCTTCATCTGATCTGGCTACTGGCTGTTAAGATGGACTTGGTGGGGTGGGGGAATCAGATCAGGTGACTACTTGGCTACACATATGTAACTAAGTAGCCAATGTAGAATATCAACAGGTTTTTTTTTTAAAAAAATATTTACTGCTTGTTGTGTTTTCCTTAATGTTACCCACCGCTTACAATTCAAAGAATAATGTGTAGGGCCATGCACTTGCTCCGTGCTTTGGTTTGGAGACCACCATGGTGATATGGATCTGGACTCATTCACATCCAATTCATTTTGGCTCAATCCAAATTCTGATCCAGATCACCACTCCTCTCTCATTAGTATGCATTGGAAAACTCAAAAGGTTATAATTTCTCTATTTTTTCACACATCCACACAAAATTTGGAGACACAACAGATCCTGTTCATTTGCTGCTTATTGTGAAGCCTGATAGCAATCCTGAAATGTGCTTCCACCCACAATGCTTTGCCCTTTCTGTGGTGACACACACTGCCTGCCTTCTATCTAACCTCTAAATATAAATATAAAAGTCAAAGTTTGTGAGTGATCTTGTCTGTTTCTCTGCGTCAGACAGGCGAAGACCACAGATGATTGGCTGGCTGTGAAGATTCTATGGAATCCTGGGGTTGGCAGTTTAGGGAGGGGCCTTTAGAATTCTCAGCCAAGAGCTCCCAGGCCTCAGGTCAGTTGCTATGGAGATGAGGCCTAGCAGCAAGAAGAAGGGCAGTGTATTCCCTCAGAAATCCAACCCTCTGTATGTTAACAACTCTGAATACAGACTGGATTGGGGAATATGGGGATAAGTTACAGGTACTGGAATAGGCCAGTTGCTGTGGAGACAAGGCTTAGCAGCAAGGAGGAGGATAGTGTGTTCCCTCAGGAACCCAAACTGTGTATGTAAATAACTCTGGATACAGATTGCATTGGGAAATATGGGGAAAAGTTACAGGTACTAGAGAAGACAGTTTGGTGAGTTCTTAAGTGGAAAATAAAATCCTGGGCATGGTTGCTATGGAGATGAGGTCTAGCAGCAAGGAGGAGGATACTGTATTCCCTCAGGAACCAAATGTCTGTATGTTAACAACATTGAATACAGACACAGGATATCAAATCTGTGCATTTCAACCACATCTTATTCCTAAGATAAGGTAAGGTAATTCCTAAGGTATTTCTAACAAGTATTACCTGGAGAGATGGGACAAATGCAGAATTTTCCCAATCCGAATCCCTGGAAGGTTCTGGGAAACCACGAATACCACGAATCTCAAATCTTTTGAATCCTTTTTTTAAAAAGGATTTTAAAGGCAACTTTTAAAATTTTATTAAAACTTTTAAAAACTTTTTTTAAACAGAACTTTTTTTAAAAAAAAAACCCTATTTTTTGGTTGGTGGATTTGAAAGATTCGATTCGCCTAGTTTTGTGCAGGGATTCGGATTCGTGGATGTCGAATCCTTGCTGAGGACTCAAGGATTCGAATATTTGGTTGGCCCATCCCTAGTTACCTGTGAGAAAATAAAATCCCGGGCAACACTGGGTAAATATACTAGTAGCAAATGAAAACATTTAAGGGCAATTGGGGCTGCTGAGGAAACAGTAAATTTGACTATCTAACTCTGAGTCATTGCATAGACAAATTGAAAGAAATGTTAGTCTAAATATTCTGAAGGCATGAGATTTTGTTTGATCTTGGAAGCTAAGCAGTATCAGTCCTGGTTGCTGCCTAAGAACACTCTATGGAATTCATGGAGTCACCATAAGTTGACAGATAACTTGAAGGCACGTACACACATGCAACAGAAGATTAAGCTAAGCTGGGCTATTCAACAAGACAAAAGGAAATTAAAAGCTCAGTGAGACCTTAACAATTTATAATTGCCCCCTACTCACTATAGTTCTTTCATGATGTTCCACTAATGCTGCATGAAGTGACACTGGGAGGAGAGAACTGATTATGTAACTACAATTCTGTTAATTCCACCCCATAAGTACTATAACTGCTGGTGAGATTCTTGACCAAGACTGCAAAACAGAAATGTCAATAAGAAAAGGCAGGCTACTCTCCTCTCCCTCTGTGTTACACTACCTTGATGATTTCCTTACCTGGTCATGTTAGAGACACAGTTTTGCTTTTCTCCCAATTATTTTTAATGTCCGAGGCTCCAGATGCCCCATCCCACAGTTACTGAGTTTCCAGCATTTCGTCTGCACTCATTCTCCTTATCACTGGTCTCCACAGAAGCCAGCACGCTCCTCACTTTGGCAGAATCAGGAGGAAAGGAAGTGAGTAGAGTGGTGGTCCTTAATACTCTCTGCTATCCTAACATATGCTTTTAAAAATATGCATTTAAATGCATGAATGTCTTAAATTCACAGATTAATGCAGTAAGAAGATGGAACAGATTTATGAATGAACCCATATTAACTGGCATGGGCCAGGTCAAGACTATCTTTCTGTCCCTAGCCTTATTTTTCAAGTGCTTGCCGTTCTTTTTTATTTTGATTGTTTAAATTTTGATATGGATACTTTTTTTTAAAAAAAAATGTATCCATAGTCTGCCAGATGTTATTGATTAGATTCAGGTTCTGTGTAGAAGCTTGCTTGTTAGATTTGCATCACTGCTGCTTTAAGAGGGTCGTAATGTAGCAAACCAGGGTTTTTGGCTTCAAAATGATGAAGAATAACTTTGGTCTAAGGTCCAGAACAATTTTCACCTGTGGTCTAATCTGGAATACCTGGCAATAAGGAGCAGCTATATCGCTCCCAAAGCCACACCATTGGGACGTCACTCCAGAGTGGATGTATGAACTAGGGATACTTGAGGAAGGTGATTTTTTAGCTAATTCCATTGAGAATAAATGTGATCTGCATTTATTTGATTAATGGATTAATCAGAATTTATCTACTGGCTTTTCCAAATCCCAAATGTTCTAGTGAAATAATCAGCTTTAAAATGTATCAAAGTACATTTTAAAAATACATTAAAGGGACAATACATTTAGAAAGTCATATTTTAAGTTGCCTTTTTTTAAAATGTTTTTATAGGCAGGTCTGAACTGATCTGACTAATATTTCTCAAACTTCATCCACAGTATCTGCAGAGCGGCCTGCAAATTGTCCAGTGTTCTCAAAGAGTAATGAAGATACAGCTGTTTGATGTATTTCCTATTTTAGTCAGCAACAAGCTTTGGTATTCTGAAGAAAGGTTCTGGTTTGGACTGGCTCTGCTTTTCTTCAGTATATACTTCAAATGTCATAAATGAATTCTGGAGAAACCTGAACCTCTGTTGGTGAAGAGCTTTTAAGAAGTGTGAGCTGCTAACCACCTTTGTTAGCTAGAGCTTGTGTGTTTCCATTTGAAAGTGAGTATCACAGTTAGAATCCAATAGCGTAGATTAGATACAGAGAGTCCAGGACTCCTGGGTAGATCTTTTCCACTTCTGTTAGTGAGTCACACACTGCCAAAGATGCTTGGAGCATGGTGTCCCTCCAGCTTTATAATTAACACTCTAAACAAGCTGGAGATTTTTTTTTTATATATATATTGTGACTAACATGCAGTCCAGTTCTCTACAACAATCAAAGGACTGTATGGTGCATGGAATGTGTCCCATCTGGACACATCCGAGCAATGTGATGATGAATGTTTGGAACATAATGGATGCTTTGCTACAACTGGTTTTGTTCTTCTCATATCCTATTAGGCCCGCACAGCTAGAGAATGGCCTGATGGGATTATAATTGGCCATAAACACAATGCACACTTCTACGGAATGCATTTTTTCTCTTTGACACCGAGGGCCATGATCATCCATCTACCACAGTTTTCTGTCACTTTCTCTGACGTTAAGACAAATTAGTTGTTACGTGTTTGTATCTGTGAGGAGCTGGAGAAAGGGAATTATTCCACAGCTTGGTGTGAGTGTGTGTTGAAGAAGCTAAACTGAATATAAAATAGCCACTCTTGACCAGTGCTGTACATTCTGGAAATTTGAGTTTTCAAAAGCCACAGGGTACTGAATGAAGAGAGATGGAAAGATACATAGGAGATACAGTTCCTTCAGGCATCAAAGATATCTCTGAAATTTGCAATAGGACAAATTCCCAAGGGAGAGGATGCCTGTTTTAGGTCTATGTCACTGCCACATGTTTTTACCCATAATGCTCTTCTCCTTCTTCTTCTCCTTCTCCTCCTTCTTCTTTGCCAATCTGTGCCATTCCTTCCTTCCTTCCTTCCTTCCTTCCTTCCTTCCTTCCTTCCTTCCTTCCTTCCTTCCTTCCTTCCTTCCTTCCTTAAAAAATCCTTCTCAGAATATGTATTCAATAGGCACTTCTGTCAAAATACATTGTTAAGTGTATATTTTTTTCTACATTTTTGAAATGGTCCTAAAGGCAAGCAGATAATTCTCTAATCTTGCCAGCAGGGTTGAAGCTGTTTGCCTTTATTCTCAGGGTGCTTCCTGACAGAGCCTAATTTACTCCTTTTGTGTCTGTACTATCATAGAATCTGATGAGTGCCAGACAGTCTAATGAATTTAGAGTGAAACCATACAGTCTACTTTGGGTGGGCTGGGGGTGGTGCTGAATCCCCAGAGTAGGCAACTAGCCATTCCCTCACTTTCTTTTAAGAACTATGGAAGAGCTTTCAATCCAAAACAAAAGAATTTGGTCAGAACTGAATAGCAGTGATACAATAGCTCTTTTCTCCTCAAATTGCCAGATACCTGACATCCATTGCTTAAAGCAAGGGTAGACACCTGTGGAAGCTAAGGCATTAGCCTCCAAGATCTTGAAAAGCCACACCCTCACCATGCCTATTTCCACAATAAAATATAATTTCTTTGCCTTCAATGCCCTCTAGGAGACAAGAGGGCATTTTCAGGATGTTTTTGGGCCTTTTTTGGCCTCTGGAGGGTATACTGTGGCATGGAGGGCATTTTATATATACATATATGAAAGATGCAATTTTTTAAACCTCTAGAGTGCCCATGAGTGGAAATGCCCTCCACATCCAAATGTGGTAGAAATGCCCTCCACATCATCTAGATATCATGTTAGGGCATTTTGCAAAGAAAAATGACCCCTGGTCAGGTCTGAAGGCCATAAAAATCACCCAGGGGCAACATTGTGACCACCCCTGGCTTAAAGAATTGTGGCCGTATGACCTAACTCCTGAAGAGGTCACTTCTTAAGTAAGGATATTTTCAATTTGCCATCTCATTAATCTTCAATGAAGGTTTGGGTGGCATTTTTTTCTTTTTTCTTTTCCTTTTTTTGACCTATTCTATATTAACCAATCTTAAGGGATTTCAGGAGACAGGAATGATGCCATGGAGTGTCAAAAAAGCATTGTGAGGTACTGTATCACAACAGCAGGATAGGGTAAAGAGCATTAGGCTGCCTCCCGGATCAATTGTAATTTCTCTAGACTATTCAAAGGTAGAGTTCATTTCAATAATCCAGTTGAGATGCAGCTAAGGCACATAACCACCATATGCCGGTATGATCTTTTCAGGAATGGATGCAGTTGGTGTATGAACCTGATCTAAGAAAGACATCCCTTGACTCCACCTGCTACCCGAACATTCAGGTGCACAACCAAGTCCAGAAGCATTCTCACAATAAGAATGTGATTCTTCAACCCCGTCCAAACCAGGACAAATTTTTCTCATTTGTCATTTGATCAAAAGTACTCTTGTCTTGTTTGGATTAAATTTCAGATTATTATCCCTCATTCAGCCCATGTTTGCCTCCAAACACAAATTCAGAACGTCAATAGACAGATTCAGAATACCAACAGGCTTTCCAGGCAATAGAGGAATAGGAAATGTAGAACTCTATGTCACCTTCACACAGCTCACAGCGCACTCCATATTCTTGTTTCATGTAAAGTGGTTTCATGTCCGTGACAGTGATTTCCATAGTCTTGTCCTTCAGGCTGTGGGACCCAGAGGCAGTGAAAAAAAAAAAAACCTTTTGAAGATCCTCTAGTATATACTAGAACTGGGATCCATTTGGTGACATACATTCAAATAATCTAGGGTTATGCAAGTTAAGTATATCTCTTTTTAGAGATGTCATAGAAAGAAGTATTCAATACTGCCCCACAAAACATCCCACAACCATCATAGGAAGGCATCTTAAAAGCACTGAAGCATGTTTACCCTGGCTATCTATTGGCCACTGTAGAGCACGAGGTACCTAGATGGCATCCAAAATCTGGGAAAGCAATAATACCTGTTCTCCCTGCTACAAAACTACAGCTGGGTCCTGCTTGAGTTTCCCTAACCCACCCTGGCCACTAAATGACTGGTGGAGTACATTCTTGTCCCTTGAAAAAAATACCTTCTGGTGTGGGGCAGAAGGGGTTACACACAACTATCCAGGCAAAGCAGACATTTCACCCATGTGATGTAGGATCACACTCTGAAGTCTTGAGGCTCATCTTCAGGGGTGCTGAGTCTGGAGGGTCTCATTCACTTATGTAGTGGCTGGCTGTATTGCAAGCAGGGACATTTGTTTTGTGACAAGTAGATGGTTCCCTCAGCCATAACATTATAATGGGAGGACATCCCACCTGTAAATAATAATAGTTAAATAAAGTTGGGCTGTTGGTTAACCTAACACATCTCACCTCTTCTTTCCCAGTGGGTACACAGTCAACACCACTGATGTAAACAAAACAATGATACAGCTGAAACTTGGAAAGTGTCACAAGGATCTGCTCCAGTCCCTTGCCAGTACAGAAGTCCACAGCTAACATAACCCTGCAGGTTGCCAACTGCTCTCGGTAGAAAAACCTCCATTAGGGAAAAATCTGTTGCCTTCCAAGGGAGTCCTTCCCATTGTTGAACAGCTCTTACTATCAAGAAGTTCTTCCTAATGTTTAATCAGAATCCTCCCTGTTGTAATTTGAATCCATAGGTTTAGGTCCTAATGTCTGGAGCAGCAGAAGACAAGCTTGGCTAACAATGGCTATATCATAGCACTTCTCACTCATCTCTTGCCTGGGCTAAACAAGATGTCAAGATGTCAAACAAGATGTCATGTTTATGCAACCGAAATGTTTGTTATCTCCCTTTGATTCCCTGTTTTTCTGGATCATGAGAAATATATTTTCCTGATTCACTCACAGATTAAGTTGATTTCAAAAAGAGAACAAAACAGCTTCCGGTGAAAACTTTTAGAGGAATTCTTCACCTTTCCCAGAAAGGATGTCTCCCCAAATACCTCTATCTCATTGCATTTGTAGCAGGGCATCCAAATAACTTTTGATTATTGATAAGTGAACAAGCCTGTATTTGAAATGCACAGTAGTTAAGGAATTCTGCTGAGGAAATCTCTTTTCAATCATTGTTTTTCTTTCTTTTCAGTTTTCAGCAGAGTCGTGTGTGTATTTGTGTGCATATGTGCAGAGCAGTGGTTAGAAGTGATGCTCTCTGACTTTGATTTCTGCCAGAAACCATTCCATTAGAAAGGCACTAAATGGATATTAGACTAAATATTGTGCAGTGAAATTCAGAACAGCAACTTCTCCCAGATCAGGAGTGTAAAAGGATCCAGAATGAATGAACATGAAATGCCTTTTTCCTCCGTGCTGACAAACATGTCAAGTGCTGAAATGAAAGAGCAGATACTTATGCCAAAATCATCACTTCTCCCCTGATATGATCTATTTCCAGGTCTCCTTTACGAGAACAAAAATTTAATTGGAAATTAGATTCCTGTCGTAATGGCCTTGGGTAGGTTTTAAATGTTTTGTCTGTGATTTCTGGATCAATTTGAGTATCTGAGAACAGTAGAGATGATGCAACTGATCTATGAAGCATAACAGGAGGGCTCAGTTAGCATTGAATTTTACTTCATAATCATATCTGGAATCACTTACAAAGGAGTGGAAATGTGACCCCTGTCATTTCAGTTAGCGATGAGCTGAACATTTCACCACCACCCCCTTCATTCTTATTTAAGTGGGAAAAAAAGGGAAATTTGATATGGGGAAAAGAAAGAAGAAAATGTTGATTTATGTCTATGAGTTGGAGGGAGCTTTTTCTTCCAATAGTCTGCAGTCTCCCTGATATCTTGCACTTCAGTTTAACCCAAGAACGCATCATGATATAATTCCTCCTATGGGCAAGTAATATTAGTATTAGTATTCCACTTTTTTTCTGACTTCATGGCCATTTCCACACTACGTTGTTATAGTGCTATTATTTCACTTTCAACATCCTATGGAATCCTGGGGTTTGCAGTTTAGGGAGGGGCCTTTAGAATTGTCAAGCAGAGAGTTCTTTGGCCTCAGTAAACTACAAACTCCAGAATTCCACAGGATGTTGAAAGTGGAATAATAGCACTATAACAGTATAGTGAGTAGTGTAGTGACTCAAGGCAACTTAAAACAATTTTTTAAAAAACAACAACATATAGTTAAAATGTAAAAGTTAGGAACTGATTAAACTATCAAAAAAAAAAAAAAATTAAAACCAGTCAAAACATACACAATTTTTTAAAAAGCACAACAACATTAACAAATAGAAAATCCAGCACATTGCTTAGGCAGGATGGGCCTTATACAGTCCATCCTCAAAGATCTATCGAAACAGAAGGGTCTTCACCTGTCAGTGGAAAGAATGCAGAGTGTGGAAAGCCACTGAGTGGGCCCTCTCCTGTGTCCCCAAAATTTATATCTGTGAGGGTGGTGAGACAGAGAGATGATCCTCCCCACAGATCACAAAATATGGGCAAGTTCATAAGTGTCCTTCAGATAACCTGGACCTGCATTGTATAGGGCTGTGTAGGGTTATATATTTCAAAAACAGCACTTGAATTGTGTTCAGAAACACACCAGCAGCCAGTGGAGCAGCCAGTGTTGCAATGAGGGAGTTGTGCATATTTGAAGATGTGGGCAGCTGAAGATGCTGCATATTAGGGATGGGCCAACTGGATCATTGAATCCTGGGCAAGAATTCAAGATTCGCGGATCCGAATCCCTGGGCTAAAATAGGCGAATCGGATCTTTCAAATCCACACCTCCTGCCCCCTGCTGGTGCAATCAGCCGGGGGTGGGGGGAGGAGGTGGGGGGCATGATCCTGCACTCTCTGCTCTATTCCTGCTCACTGCTGCCACAATCGGGCCCATGGCAGGGGGAGGAAGCAGTGGGGAGCATGATCCCATGCTCCCCGCTCTTTTGCTGCCCACCCTGGCACGATCCTGCCTAGGGCCGGCAGCAGAAGGTTGTGGGAGAGCGATCTCACACTCCCTGCTCTTCTCCTGCACCCCCCCCCCCACAGGGAGGATTTGAAAGATTCGAGATTCGTGAGATTCATGGATTTGCAGAACCTTCCAGGAATTCGGATCCAGATCCAGATTCGGAAAATTCTGGATTCGTCCCATCCCTACTGCATATACAATATAAATAGTAAACACGCGCACACACCTCAACCATGTCAGAACAATAAGCTTAAACACAACACTGAACGAAATGATGAAAAAATCCAAATCACTTTGAGAATGAGGAATCAAAATTGATGCCTCTTCTGCAAGAGAAGGACACTTTCGGGAAACTGGAGAAAGTCTTTCAGCACATAACAATTTGGATGCCCTTTTTAATGGACACAGCTTAGGGAGCTGTAAGGGCTCTAGTGGCCTGATTAGATTGACCATCAAGGGTTGCCCTGCTCTCATTTCCCAGTTTTTTTTAGGAAGCCCTGCAGTGGTTTAGGATGAACATTCATATTTTCTACAATACTCCCTTGGTGACTTGGCAGACACAGAAATCCCTTCAAGGTATTCTGAAGAATTAAAGTTTCAGCCTCCCCTGTAGAAATTTCAGTGATGCCTACAAAGTGTTTTAGCATTTGTTGGAGCACTATTGGCTGCCTCCATGTAAACTCGTAATTGTTGCTCATAGGCCACAATCCTACCAGTAGGGCCACATTAAGGTTTTTTGCAGGACCGGACACTCATTTGACTTCACACCTTGCCTCAACGTACTACTGACAATGAAAATACAAAATATATTTATTTTGAAATTTTCTTTTTCTTACCAATTCATGTTTTTTTTTTTTTGTTAATCCTATTTCTGTAAGCCGCAAAAGAGCCTAATGAGCATAAAGAGCCTAATGGATAAGGCAGCCCTGTGGCATATATGTGTGTATGGGATAACCAGAAGACCAATGTAATCTCAAGGAGGTATGGGAATGTCCTGACCCCAGTTTATCTCTCCATATTTTAAGCTTCTGTTTGCTACTGCTAAGAATTTTGCTTAATTAGGCACACTAAACTTGCCTTAACGCCTATATTCTTGCTTGTATGTTGTGTGCTTGTTAGCTTGAAAGGTAGACACTACATAAATTTCAAATGAGACTTGCTAGTTGGCACCTGCCCTTGGCTTGAGACCAATGGCCAAGTAGCACTAGACAGTGGGCACGGGGATGAACCCAAAAGATGATCAGTTAATTGGTCATCTTGTCAACTAAAAGGCATCCAGCTCATTCCAGGTGTCTACTGATGACCTTGACAGTTGAAAGGAGTTAGTTTGTCCCAGATGTGTGAGGACTCGTGAAGATTCTATGGAAGATGACCAAGTCTCCTAGGCCAGGGGATAAATACATCCTGGACTGTGCTCTCGGGTTGGGAGTTCAGCATGGGCTGATAACTGCAGCACTATGTATATTAGCTACCAGAGGGGGTCTTCTTTGTTGCTTCTGTTCAGGCTCCTGGAGCAGCTGATTGAAGAAATCTTTGCTAGAGTAAGAAAATCCATCTTTATGTTATCTAGTCATGATAGGCTTAAGTGGATTTTAACTGTAACTGTATGCTGCTTTACATGCTTATCTTGTTTAACCTGCTTGCTGTTGAATAAATCAGAGACTTTTCCATCTAAAATAGGTGTCTTTTGTTGCTTCCAAGTCCTCTAAAAAGGGCCCCCTTTGCCTTTGGTGAAATGGCAAATCACCTTTGGCAAGACAATGTATGTAAGTGTGGCTTGTGTGTGTGTGTGTATTTCTGTTTGGGATGGGGCATATTCTGTAGCCCTTTGCACATTGTCCAAAATCTGCCCTTTCCTCAACTTTCAAGCCCTGGGAGGGGCTGCTGCTTACTGATGGGGAAGCAGTGAAAGGGCAAGACTATTCCAATGACGAGAATGCAGCTGGTCTGGTCTTGGAAGGTGGAGAAGATAATGAAGGTGCACTCTTTTTATGAGTGTGCCTTCCTTATCCTTCCACCGGAGATCAGGCCAGCTACCTTTTCTGCATCAAAATTGCTTCCCCTCTTCATTCTCAAGCAGTAGCAATCTCTCTTAGGATGCTAAAACTTTTTTCGGGGGTGGGGCAGAAAATTCAGAACAGTGTAGGTGGAGCATTATGTTCTGCCTGGTCGATGTTGAATCTTGGCTATTGTGCCACCAGAGGGCACTATAAGGGACCCTTCAAAAGTGGAGCTGGCACTGGCCTGAATTATCCTTAAGAACATTTCTGAAATTGTTCTTATTCACATCTGCCCATAGATTTTGGATTTCCAAATCAATCTTGTTTCTAGAATGGAACTAACACAGTAGGAAATTTCTACTCTTTCCAATTCCACCTCCCAACCTGCACAGAACTCTAAACAGACACTATTTGCCATGGCTTTCAGTTAATTTCATTCGTTGGTGTCTAAACTTCTAACCTCCCCCCACCCCCCCATTGACTCAGGAAAATATACATCTGCATTAGGAAAACAGTGTAAAGGTCAATCTCAATGTGATAATCTTTCATCCAGTCGCCTCACATTTTGCTTATGTAGGTAAGTACTTATATTTATCAGGAAAATATCACATGAAAGTAACGCTTGTGTTGTGCTACTTCAGGTGGTACAATAGTACAGATAAGGATCAGTACTGGACTCTCAGTCCAAAGGCAGTCCAAGATCCAAACACAGGACTGAAATCCAGCTTCTAGTCTGATGTACAGTACTCCCATTCGATCAAAAGGATTTGCTTAAGTGTCCACTTAGTTTTCAGCAGTTCTAGATTTCAGGTGGAATTAGCAATTGGTTTTAGGCTAGGATACTCACACCAAGCAAGATCTGCAGGCAGCCTGAATTGCAGTCGTGATATGAGATATGAGTCCAGTTAGGGATGGGTAACTTCAATATGTCTAGGGGAAGCTCCTTTGGACTCTCTAGACAATCTATACATAAACATGAAGGGAATGTCCACCCTGTTTAAAGGTAAAAAAACCCAAAAGCATTTTGTTATTGCTGTTATTGTTGTTACCACACCAAATATCAGCAGCAAGGTTATCAGCAGTGACAACAGTTGTATTAAATAAACTTGCAGAGCAGGGCTGGGGAATTGTGGAAGGCAAAGGGGCTATATTAGCTTCCAAGGAGAACTTTGGGGGCTGTACTCTCCATTGCAAAACATTTTTTACTCCCAAATGTGGTCAAATACAAGAGGGGGGGGGCATTTTCACCATGTTTTTAGGCCTTTCTGGGATATCTTTCTACAATATCTTTTTTGCAAAATAGGAAGTGACCTGAAATCACTTCTGTTTTATTTCCAGTTTTTAAAAAAGACATTCACTGAATTGGTCCAGAAAGGCTCCAAGATGTGAAAATGCCCCCATGCCACCTAGACAGCATTTGTGGGCATTTTTTAACCCATGGGGTGCACTAAAAGGCAATAAAAATGGTACAGGGGGGCCACATGCCACACTTTGACCACTTTGTTGTAGAGACATAAAAACTCAGTAGGGATGGGAGTGACCTGAATACAGCCTATATGTTGCCTGATCTAGACAGGAATGGGACCAACAAAATTTGGAGATAGTGCCAAGAAATGGGTCTAACCCTCTTTTAAGCATGAGCCTTCAGTGCAGAGCTACAGGCTACTAGTATTAGCTGTAGAATATTCTCCTCATGAGAATATCACCTGGGCACATCTTCATCACCTGGGCACATCTACATCTGGCTGCTGACTGAGCTTGCCCTGCCTTGGCTAGGTAGCCTTTGGTGTTTGTCTTACAAAGACTCACAAAAGGGTCCACATCTTGAAGAAACACTTTGTTTTCTTCCCTAATGGAAAGTCCCAGTCCCCCTGATTTGCCTCAGAGTTCCATAACATGGAGTATTCTTCATGATGTTTTGCTCAAGAAGCTCCAAGTCCTCCTCTAAAAAGGACTCATCCAGCATGAGCATGGCAGGTTTGAGCATACAAACATTTTAATCAAAATGCATGTGTATTTATGTTTGTATCGATGGTTTCTTGCTAATGTGTAGGGGTGCATCAGTAAATCAACACACAAATTGAGAAAGAACCTTGATACAATCATACCACACATTGTGTTTTCTCCTTCTGTTATACTAATGCATGTGTACATTCTGCTGACATAAAGAAGGAAATGACATAAATAAACTGAAGGATCTGAAAACCGTGGCAAACTGTTGTGCCTAGAAAGTGGAAATAAACAAATAAGACACAGGTAAATAGGTTGAACTAAGGATACATTTATTTAAACTTACAGACAAATTACGGATGTAAATATATGGGATGTTGCTTCTTAAGGCAGGGATAAGCAACCTGGTGCCCTCCAGATAATTTGGCCTACAAGAAACCCAGAGAATATTGATCATGGACAGGATTGCAGTAACTGTAATACAAAATATCTGGAGGACACCAGGTTCCTATCCCCATGTTAAGGCTCTAAGGCAATTCTGGCTGTGCTGGCATGGGATAATTCTCTGCTGGTGCGGCTATGACTTTGGTCTGGAAAGCAACAATTTCTTCTATTTCCCTTGCTGCACAAGGATGACTAGAGGCTCCCAAGTGCAGCTTTGACCCTTCTGGTCACTCCTTAAACCCTGAGGGGAGGAAAAGAAGCAGCCACAACTCCCTGGACAAACTGCGCACCCACAGAAATATGCAAGCATTCAGCTATGCAAAGGCAGTCATATTTCTCCTGGGTGCACCCCTATGGTCAATCTGTGGCAGGGGCATGAAGGTGCCTGTGCACACTCAAGAGTAAAGGTGTTGTACAAGGAAGTACAGGATACCTCTTTCCACAATGGTCTTAAAAGTACTCATGCTGGTGTAACAGAAACCACTTATAAGATTCTGGCTGGAGTCTAATATCTTTTGGCTGAGTCTACTCAGCCCCAGGGAAAAGGAGGCAATTTACACCACTGCTTCTCCTGCATCACAGTTAGCTCCAGCTGAGGAGTGGAGCCTTTCTGAGTCTCCCTGTTTCAGGATCCACAGCTCTGACTATGTTACCTATGTTAGATGATCTCTATCTGCCTACATGTCCTACAAGCCTGAGTAACAGATTTTGGGAATCACCCTTCACTTGTTTATATTCCATGGGATGCTCGCCTATTGTCCATACCTACATGTCCATATCCCACACCTACCTATCAAATGTGATGTTTTTAATCAACTACACTAGTTACACTTTCCTGCAGCCAAGAGGCCAAGAAACAAAGCAATGACAACAAAATCAGTCTAACAATGTTGATACCAGAAGAAACAAACAAACAAAAAAAAGTCCTATTCAGTCTGTAAATCAGCTAAACCTACACTGAGACCCAAGGGAGGCACAATGGATGCTGGGAGAATCAAGAGGCTGAAATGGGGAAGGAGCCCTCCTACAGAGATTTTCGGGCTCTGCCCCCTTTCACACATTGATTTGTAATGCTCTGCATGTCCACATTAAAAAGGTTTTCTGGGTCTTTCTCTTAACCTTGGGCTCATTCACAACGCACAATTATAGTGCTATTATTCCACTGCAAGTGCCATGGTTCCATTCTGTGGAATCAGAGCCCAGGATTCCCAGGATGCCCAGGATGAAACCAAGGCAGCTAAAGTGGAATGATAATGTTACAACTGTGTAGTGTAAATGGGCCTCTGGATACAACTCCCTCTCCACTGAAAACCCACAGTGTTCTTCTTGCTAAGCTAGAATCCAGAAGCAGTGGAATGCTGGTCAATGGAAACATTGGTACAATAAATGGTACAATAAAGGTACAATGTATTGTACAATGGTAGAACGATGAAGTTAAACAGGTGAAAGCATGTTGTCCCTCTATGACTTCTCTGTTTATGCAAAAAGCGAAGGAACTTATCCAAAGGGTCCTACTAGTGTGGGAGTCTTGTAGAAGCAGCCTGCCCGCCTCACCAGTTACTGTCCTGCTACAGCTGAAAGACATTTGTGATTGTTAACTGTTATCAAGTTAACTTTGACTTATGTTGACTCTATGAATGAAAGACCCCCAGGTTACTCTTTCATCAACAGCCCTGGTCGGGTCTTGCAAACTGAGGGCTACGGCTATGGCTTCCTTAATTGAGTCTATCCCCCTGTAATATGGTCTCCCTCTTTTCCCACTGCCTTCTACTTTACCAAGCACAATCATCTTTACTAGTGAGTCATGCTTTCTCATGAGGTATCCAAAATACAACACTCTCAGTTTAGTCACCTTGGCTTCTACAAAGAGTTCAGGTTTGATTTGTTCTAGAATCCATTCATTTTTCTTTTTTTTCTTTTTCTCCTTTTTTGCCAGTTTTTTTCCCTTTTTTGGCAGTCCATGGGACTCTCCTTCAGCACCACATTTATTCCATATCAGGTGGAAGAAATATTAATTTATTAATTTAATCAATCAACTATTGAGATGCCAGGAAAGGACCAACCTAGTGTGGGTTTGACTTAAGATGGGGTCAGTCCTAGACTTCTTTTTCAGCCACCTTTGAGAGAAACACCCAAGTCCCACAAGCAATTCATATGTAATAAATTTCTACCTAACAGCACTTAAGTCCCCCCCTAGGTCACATGACTTAAAGTGAGGTCATGTTCCCAGGCCAACTCTAAGAGAGGTCTTGTTCCTACAGACCCTGGACCCACAGTTAGAAGGGATGATTTTGGCCAACCCCTTCACCAAAAGGATGTCAAAGAGTGCTCACTGGATTTTCCAACTTTCCCCCACCCATGTGACTGCCTATTTAAAGACACCACCATCGTCTAATCTCTCTCCACCAAGAAATCCCAGAAAGTGGGGAAAAATGCCCACTTGGCCTAGATGTGACCAGCTGAAGACTGCACTGCACTGCACTGGGAGTGGATGGGCCAAGCATGGGTGGGCCAAGACCCCACAGGAAGTTCTGAGGGCAGTGCTGGCTTATAAAGCCTCCCCTTTTCGCCTCCATGCTTCTGCATCATGGCACAGCAGTGCCCTGACACTTTTCACACCCTTGTTGGCCTCACTGCTAGTGGGACCAGCCAAGGCACCCTCTCCTCACACCCTCTTCATAATGAGTGGGGTTGAAGTCAAGGTATTATAACATATATTGTGTTTTCTTCAATTGAGAGAGGAGGGGAAGATGTTAGAACTATGTTAGAACTAAGGCATTTAGTTTCTATAAAAGAATATCTTGGAACAAAAAGCATATATTTCTATAAAAGAAAAAAAATTGCTGATGATTGAAATAGTTCTTCCTAAATCCTCTTCAAATAAAAAAATAAGACAGTAAAGTTCTTTTCTGGTGCCCTTTGCTAGCTTTGTTTTCCTCCAGTGCTTCTTTGCTTTCACTTTCTGCATGGCATTGGCACCTGCCTAGTGACCCCAGGCAAGCCCTGTGCTCACTTCTTCCCTTCAGCAAGTCATGTGTTTGCAACAAAATGAGATGCTGTCCTTTTCAGGGACACATACACAAAGAAAATATAACTCCCTCCTTCATTTCTCCCCCTTTTTTTCCTCTATAGATTTTGACAGAGCTTGTCATGAATTCTTTTCCTCCTCTGTTAAGTTCAGCTCCAGTTTGCAAAGAAGAGCACAAAGAACGGGGGGAGAAGGAGTCAGTGATTTGGAATGAAGCTAAAGGAGTCACAAACCCACGAGAAACGGTAAATAATTGGGTACTCTTTGTTCTTACAAAAGCTAAGGCTCATCTGCTTCCAGCTAAGACAGAGGAAACAGTGGGAGAAATACATTTCTCTCTGTGAGGGACTTAGGCTGCAATCCTATAGTTACATACCTCTACGGAAGTGCCATTGAGTTAAGTAGGACTGAGTCCATATCTGCAGGGTTGCTGTGCACATCTGATTTTCAAGGATACTGTTTAAGGTAGGGGAAATCAGTGGCCCTCAAGATACTGTTACACTGCAAATCCTGTCCACCCTAGCCAACATAACAAAGGGTGAAATTTGATAGGAATTACAGTCACTAAACAAGTGGAGTCAGCTGCAGAAAACATAATAAATTATGATCTTTTGGGCATTGGTCTTTGTTGGAGCATCTGCATAATAAGGCCAAAGTAAACACAAAATCAGCATGTTGATTGCACACACGTGTGTGCGTGCGCGCATGTGCAGACACACACAGACAGAGGCTGCATGAACTGGCAGTCACAGATTCCCTCCTGCCAGTTGCATTGATGCTACAGTAAGCAGACCCATAGATCTTTCAAATATTCTAGATCACTGACCATGATTACTATTCCATGTAGGAATTAAAAGCAACCTTTAGCAATGTGATGCAAAACAGGGACAGGAAAAATATGTAGGTGGGATTCAGAGAAATGCAACTATAGTGAGAAAGAGAAATGTTCACATTCCTAGTCCTTTTTTCTTTCTTTCTTTTATTCGTCACACTGTAGAAAACTCAAAAGAAGGGTTTAATCACAAAACACCAGGAAACTATGCACAACTATGCTAGCATATGAAGTTTTCTTTAACTAAATCAGAATCCCTCCTGATGAAAAAAAAAAGTCTCTGAAAGTCCCCAGTTTTGTTTTTGTTCAAAATGATTTTATTTTGGAGATCCAGATGACGTCTCCTTCATCCCTAATTATTTCCTGGGAACTCTTGGCATTACCAAGGACTTTTCACTCCTACTTCCCAAGTCAGTTTAAATTAACCCAGTATTTTCTGAAATGAAATGTATTTCTACTTGGCTGTCTGTTTGTATTATCCCAGAGCTAGCTAGGATGGCCTCCACCAGTAAGCACAGCTATTATTTCCAGTGCAAAGAGTCAATAAAGATCAAATGAGGAAAAAAGGAATGTTTGCACCAAAGTAAAATGATCCTGATATTTAAGTAATGTAATATGGCTAAAGCCCTTCAGCACTCTGCCTGGAACTCCTGAATAAGGAAGAAAAACTCTGGAAACTGGTAAAAATTTCTGAAGTGCTGGATAAATCTAGATGTGACTTGTGAAGGGGAGAACACAAGAGAAGGGGAGTGATGGAAACCCAGGATATTTTAAAAAAGAGCTTGGGTGCAAACCTGGGAATATGCAGGTAAAATCAAAACAAAAAGAACCCGAAACTCTCAATAGTTGAGACTTTTTTTCCTTCTGGATGAGCCCTAAGTAGTAGAGCAGTTGTTGCAAAATTTCCTCTACTGGCTTCAAGAATAAGATAAAACTATATAAATAAAAACGATTGATTGTACATACAGCCATCTTGTTTCAATTTCTTTTATTTTGCTATTTCTCATTAACTGAAATGTATGACACATAGTATGCATAATAAATTATCTTTGATCTTCCTAATTTTATGTTTGTTGTTTTATTTTTTAAGCACTCAGATTCAGATTTAAAATTGAGGTTGAACCAACCAATGTCTAGTCAAAAAAGCCATTCATTTATTCATGTATTCTTTCTTTCATTGATAATGTGAATGGAGGAGTGTGAAGTTTATTTCTCAGCACCCAGAATACCATCACTTAATAACCTGGAACAGTTCTTGATTGCCAATTTCAGTTGCTCACTTGCAACAAATCTAAACTAAAAAGTCTTATTGACATGATAATGTGAATTCATCAACACACATACTCAGACCTGCTCTAATCTCAGAGCTTTCCTGCCTCTTTCCCACTATAAGATACTTGAAAAGCTGTTCCTGGAGGGTGGAGGACCCTTTGGATCACTACAGGAAGACCAGGGGCATTTCTGCACTACACTGTTACAGTGCTATTATTCCACTTTCAACATCCTGTGGAATTCTGGAGTTTGTAGTTTCCTAAGGCCAAAGAGCTCTCTGGCTGCGAATTCTAAAGGCCCCTCCCTAAACCGCAAATCCCAGGATTCCATAGGATGTTGAAAGAGGAATAATAGCACTATAACAGTAAAGTGCAGAAATGGCCAACTCTGATGGGTACATAAAAAGGAAGAAAAATTCATTTAGTCTGCATTTTTAACCATACTAGCCTAATTCACACACCCTAGACTGGCCTAAAACAGACAAATAAATGGGTCCAAGAATAAAGCCTGAATTCTCCCTGGAAGTGAAGATGACTATCTTACATATCATGACACAATGTGACTCATTGGAAAGATGATAATGCTTGGTAAAGTAGAAGGTAGTAGGGCAGCAGGAAAAGAGGGAGCCTACTCTACAGGTATATTGTTTCAACCATGACGTTGAATCTGCAAGACCTGAATAGGACAGTGGATGACCAGAGATCTTCAAAGTCTCTGATTCATAAGGTTGTCATAAGTCAAAGCCGACTTGAAAGCAATGAACAAGAACAATGAAGACTCACATATGCAAATCTGAACACATCCTTTGGATTTACATACTCTCCAAATCTCATAATACAGATTTTCATGAAAATCAGCAATGAAGTATATTAGTAAAAAATTGCACACAAAATTAATTGATTACACAGAAAAATTGCACAGAAAAATAGATGTGAACCATTTTGTTCTTGCATGGTTTGTGTTTTATTTCACAGGCTGGTCATTTATCATGGTGAGTGCTCATTGTGTATCATCTTTCCCCTTTCAGTTAGATGGATTCCTGTGTGCTCAATCTCTTCCCTTGTTCATAGGAAAGCAATCAAACCTTTGTTCAATGGAGATGTATTCAAGTGTTCCACTGGGTTCTTTTCTGTACCCTTTGTTGTTTCTCTTTACACACTGTCCTGGGATATTCTTAGCCATTCTGATACCTTCAGTATCATCACATCACTGATGATAGGCAGATGTATCTTTCTACTCTAGAACTTTCTTATGATATTTAAAATTATATTACAGCATTTTTCAGCTTTTTCAGCACAGGTACTTCATCATCACGTGAAACTTAATATGGCAAAGATGGAATTGCTTATCTTTTCTCCAAAGCCTTCTTCCCAATATACATTCTCTGTTAAATAATATTCCTCTCTTTCCATATAAGGAAGCATGTAGTCTTGGTTTTATTTTTGATTCCACTTTGTCTTTTCTTCCTCATATTGAAGTTGTAGTGAAATTGTTTTTCATTTCCTTTATAGTGTCAGAATCCAACCTTTTCTAACTGCTTCCTTTACAAAGACTTTAGTTCATGCCTTAGTCATTTCTCATCTTGATTATTGTAATCTTCTTTTGACTGGTCTTCCATTAACGTATCTTAGTCTCTTGGTTTCTATTCAACATGCTGCTGCTAAGATTATCTTTTTTGGCCCATCATTTTGTTCATGTCGCTCCACTTTATATGTCCCTTTATGTTTTGCCTGCTGCTTTCAGTAACCAGTAAAAGCTTTTTTTCTTCAGATTTGAATTCCTCCATGATCTTGCTCCCCCTATATTTCAGCCTCATGTCTCAAGATGGCCCAGCTCAGCATCTTCATTCTATGAACAGTGTGTTTCTCCCCTACCTAAGGATCATCTATTTTTTAGTTCAACTCTTTCCTTTCTTTGTTGTTGCTGCATATTCTTGGAAGTGTCTTTGTCAATCTTTGCAGAATAGTCCTTCAATTGTTGTTGTTGTTGTTGTTGTTGTTGTTGTTGTTGTGTGCCTTCATGCCATTTCCAACTTATGTGACCCGAAGGCAACTCTGTGATGGTGGTTTCTGGGGTTGAGAGTGTGTGACATGCCCAAAGTCACCCAATGGTTTTCCATTGCTGAGAGGGGAATCAAACCTTGGCCTCCAGGGTCGTGGTCTGAAGCTCAAACCACTACACTACGCTGGCTCTCTGAAAAATTCCATCCCCTCTCTTTTTTCACTTTCAGGAAGCCATTTTGAATTTTGAGCTGAAAATGGCCACTGAAACTAGAACAACAATCAAACCACTACATCATGCTGGCTCTCAGTCCTTCAATTACCGTATCTGAATCTCAGCAGAAAACTTTTTTTTAAGCTTTCAGAATTTCATTTTCCAATTTTGTGTAATGACTTTGCATTTCTTTTGCCAACTTGTTTTTGTATTTGAATTTTTTAAAAATATTTGTACCAGTCCCTTCCTTCTCTTATATTCCTTTTTTTTTTTTGAAAAACAAAATTAGATTTTACCCCCTTGGCAGAATTGTCTTTTATTATTGTTCAATGCCAAGTACTTCGATGGCGGCAGCAGGAGGAGGAGGAAGATTTCACTGGATTCAGCAGTCTCAATGAATGTATGCTTTCTACACTCTCCAAGGCACCACATTTTAACTATTCACTATTAGAGGGCATTTTGCAGAAGTAAAGCGTACATGAAACCACGTACACCTTTGAAAATCTGAATAGCTAAAATAAGTACAATTAAAAAGAATATGCACAAACGTGTCAATGGGGAAAGAATGTGCCCATTAGATAAAAAGCAGAAATGAATGTGCACTTTAGGAGAAATATGTTTTACAAAAGCATGTGTGTCTTCAAGAATGAAAAAAAAATTCCTAGAACCTCCACAGCCTCATATGAAATAACTACGGGAACAAAACACAGATGAGATTCACAGAATCACAATGGAACTGAGAATGAGATTTTCACCTCCTTATGTTTTTATGGATTTTTCTAAAAAGCGCATGAACTTATTGTAAAATTGAAAAGAATAAACTGATGGCTGAATACATGTGAAACTGACTCAGAACAGATAGAGACCTTTATGCCTGTTAGAAGAAGGAAATGTCTGCTTGTTTAAGAAAAAAAATGCTTTCTAATTTCTAATGACCCTCTGTCTCCCATCTGATATCATGTGATTTAGATTTCAAAAGAAGGAGGAGCTTAATGCTAAGTATCTTGTGTCAATGAAAGGACAGCACATGGCACCATATCATCCTGAACAAATCTGATCTTGTTTAATTTTGAAAGCTAGGAAGGACTGAGGGACAACTGAGGAATACCAGGAATCTTCAGGTGAAGCAAGAAAAGAATCCTGCTGGAAAGTCCAGAGAGCCACTGACTGTCAGAAATGAGAACACCAAGCTAGTTAGACCAAGAATCTAGGCCATTTCCACACTAGATTATTATGGTGCTATTATTCCACTTTCAACATCCTATGGAATCCTGGCCCCTCCCTAAACTGCAAACCCCAGGATTTCATAGGATGTCAAAAGTGGAATAATAGCACTATAACCATCTAGCGTGGAAATGGCCCTAGTTCAATATAAGGCAGCTTCTTACATTCCTATGTGCCCAATCTCTCCCCTTGTTCATGGAAAAGCAACTAAATCTTTGTTCAAAAGAGGTGATTCAAGCGTATGATAGTAACTAACTTTAAATTCCTAGACTGTTGCTGTAATTTGGGATATGTTCAGAAGACCTCATCTGACTGATATTCAGAAATTCTATATCTGTATAGAAAGAACACGAAAGGGTGGATGTAAGAATGCACTTTGTCATTAACCCACCAACTGGTTGCCCTTCATAAGCAGGAAAGAGAACTTCTGAAACATAAAGCATGTGTACTCATGTATCTCAGCACACAGTATAGAAACCTGGGGCTTACATAAATAGCGATAGTTCCCTCCTGCAGAGAACAACGACAGAGAAGAATAGAACCACCTTATTCATTATTGTACTTTGCCCTTGTGTATACTTTTATACAGAATGTCTAAATGGAGCTGGAGTGAGTGAGAGATCAAGAAGGAATGTAGTGGATGCACAAAGGTGGTATAAGAACAATATTCCGCACTGTCCTCCATGCATAGAAGTGTTAAGAGCCCCACTGCTTGGTGGCTTCATTGCCACTTATGAGTGATGAATATGTTCATTAATCTGTTTGCAGATCAGTTTCCAGGAGCAATTTTCAGCCTGTGACTTCCTTGTAAACTGCTTACCCAGGCTATTTGCAGTGCATGATGCCTCATCTAAGCCACATGGATAAGTGTTTGGCTAGCTGAAACTTTAATGACTACATAATTGCAAACATTCAACAATGAATAATGGATAGGAAGCACTCTTGTTTGTATAAGAGCCTCTTACTTCTGATAGTGGGATGTGAATGGATTTTATCCCAACCACTCATATGCCAGAGGTACCGTTTGGGGTTTCATTTGCTATTGGAACAGCATTTTCCTTTTTCACCCTTGAATCTTCTCTCATCCATGAATCTGACTTATGGTACAATCTTTTGGGAGATGTCTACCCAGAAATAAACCTCACAGAGTTCCATGAGGCTTACTCCCGGGTCTAACAAAATGAATTTTAACAGGGAGAAATGTAGGGTATTACACTGAAGAAGAAAGAATGAAATGCACAGATATAGGATGGGAGATACCTGGCTTGAAAACTGAACATGTGAAAAGATCTAGGGGTCTTAGTGGACTACAAGCTGAACATGAGTCAACAGTGTGATGTGGCAACTAAAAACCCCAATGTAATCCTGGGCTGCGTCAATGGGAGTATAGTGTCAAGATCAAGAGAAGTAATAATACTTTATTCTGCTTTGGTTAGACCTCACTTGGAATACTCTATCTGGTTCTGGGTACCACAGTTCAGGAAGGATATTGACAAGCTGGAACATGTGCAGAGGAGGGCGACCAAAATGGTGAAGGGTCTGGAATGCCCTCTGAGGAGAGGCCTGGGAGCTAGGTATGTTTAGCCTGACAAAAAGAAGGTTAAGAGGAGATATGATAGCCATGTTTAAATATTTGAAAGGATGTCATGTTGAAGATGGAGCAAGCTTGTTTTCTGCTGCTCCAGAAACTAGGACATGGAGTAATGGATTCAAACTATAGGAAAAGAGATTTCACCTAAACATCAGGAAGAACTTCCTGACAGAGCCATTTGACAGTGGAATATGCTGCCCTGGAGTGTGCTGGAGCCACCTTCTTGGGATGCTTTTAAGCACAGGCTGGATGGCCATTTGCTGGGGATGCTTTGAGTGTTTGTTGCTTCATGGCACGGGGTTGGACTCAATGGCCATTGTGGTCTCTTCCAACTCTATGTTTCTATGATTCTATACAGCCATAATGCACAATGGCAGATGCAAGAATTTCATGGGCTTGGGAAAGTCTTCACCTCAGTCTATTTCTTATCCAAGGCTGGCATACTATATTGCAGTTACTCATCTTGTAACTGTTCCATATTTATTAAGACTGTGTACTCAGAACTGTGACACCAATGCCACAGTTATAAATACCTCCTGAAGCCCACCTTAACAGCCAGCAACTGCATTGAGTGAACTGTTGAGTAATTTTTCAGCAAAAGTTCAATGGGCCTAATTCAGGTTGAGATTGTCAACTATGGCCATTTCTGCACTAGACTGTTATAGTGCTATTACTCCACTTTCAACATTTTATTGAACCCTGGGGTTTACAGTTTAGGAAGGGGCCCCTCTCTAAACTGCAAACCCCAGGATTCCATAGGATGTTGAAAGTGGAATAATAGCACTGTAACAGTCTAGTGCAGAAATGGCCTTAGTTATGCATTTATAACTGAATAGGTGCTTAATTACAAATTTGCACTTACACTTTTCCAGCTTCTACATTTACAATTATTCATCTTTTTTCACTGAAGGTTTTCTACACTTTCTTCTATCTTTCATGTTACCACCATTTTTTCACTCATTTATTTCTGATGATCTATGTGATTTTTCTGGTAAATTATTGCATTCACAGTTTTCCTCAGGTGTTGTCGTACTGAGGATGTAATCTTACTTTAGTATCCATCACAGGATTAGAGAGAGATTGGTGGTTTCCCATCACAATAAGGTATTATTATGACATATGGCAAAGCTGTCATAAGTAAGGGGGGAAATTAGTATTTGTTATCACTCCCAACCCCAGAAAACCCTGTGATAATGTCGCATTAGGGTTGCCATCACCCAGAAACAACTTGAAGGCATACAACAATAACAACAATCACTTTTGTCTGAATAATGGAGAAATTATGTTGTGGGGTATTAAAATGCCCAATATCCACAGGTGCATTTGGTGCTGCAGATTCAATGGTATTTCACAATACTCCAAACCCCAGAGCCAGAAAGCATATGTCCATGTGAGGCAGAACATTTATTCTGAGTAGCTGTCAGCTTTCCTTATCTGCAGAAAATATAACAAATATAAATGCAATAGATTTGTTTTGACCTTTTTTGTCCCAGCTTTTTTTGTCTATTTAAAGAAAACCCTACATATGTGTGAGACACAGTTTAGAACTTTTCAGGTAGCAATTTTGTACAATGCCTAACTGAAGGTGTAGTTCTGTGTTAATGCTGCAACAAAGTGTGTTTCTTGGGGACTAAAATGATGAGGGTTGAAAAGGTAGATTTTGCATGGGATTTATATCTTTATCTGTAATCTATATCTATCTATCTATCTATCTATCTATCTATCTATCTATCTATCTATCTATCTACCTACTTATCTAGTTGTTGTTGTGTGCCTTCAAATTCTTTCCAACTTAGGGAAACCTTCAGGTGAATCCATCATGGGGTTTTCTGGGGCTGAGAGTATGTGATGTGCCCAAGGTCACCCAGGGGGTTTTCAAAGCCCATCAAACCCTGGTCTCCTGGGTCATAGTCCAATGTTCAAACTGTTACCCTGAAAATTGGGGGTATCTCGAGGACACCCAAACAGACTTCAAATTAAGGGAATTAACAGAAACACTCAAAGCTTGCGAGAGCTCAGGGCAAGGGATCTTTAACCCTATGTCTACGGGGTCAGAACCATGCAAGAGTCAGAGCAACAGTCTAAAGTAAATTTATTAAAACTAACAGAGAAGGTCACAACACACGTTAACATCCTACAATCACACAAGGGCTACAAGAATGAAGTTGGAAATAAGAGACAGTTGGGAGAGAGGGCATATTGACCTTAGTCTAGGCATCCTGGAGAAGGAGAAGATTAGCGAAGGCTCGGTGTAAAGCACCAAGGGGAGGCTGGATCCCGGGGCTGGAAGGCTGGAAGCAGCGGGGTTTCGCGGCGAGTCAGATGCGCGAGTCACATTTAGGTCTCAGCAGCGTCTGAGAGGCTTAAGTGGGACACCTCGATGGCAGTGAAACGGGCCCTTGTCTGGTCTAGGAGGCTCTCCAAAGAGGCTCAGAAAGTGAGGATTTTTATAGCCAGTTTCTGTTCCCAGGCTGTGTATAGGCTAGCAAAGTGGCGTTAATGGGCGATGGTTGCGGAATATAATGTTAGGCAAATATCACGACCTCTCCTCAGTATTGTTTCTCCCGGGAAAGTCCAGGCACATGATAGGATTACTATTCCAAATTGATAGACTTTGATTGTCTATCCTTGCAAAGTTCATCAGCGTGGCTTGGGGCTGAGGCAACCTTTTTATTAATCAAGGAGAGAGTCTATTGTGCCTGCCTAGAGATACGTGACTGGGAACAATAGGTCGTTGTCTTTTAGCCTAAAGGACATGGTCTACATTCCCATACAGCAGCAAAGGCGTTGTTGGTCTTGAGAATTTAATTCAAAACCATTTTTTACTTGTAGCCGACCTTTGCTAGCCAATATCCAATATGGGGGAAGTCATGCCAATTTAGGGGCCCTCTCTTAGGGTTACTCTGGGATGTAACAAAATCACTACATCTGCCCTCTCTTTGGCCATTTCTGCACTAGACTGTTAGTGTGGTATTATTCCACTTTCAACATCCTGTGGAATCCTGGGGTTTGCAAACTGCAAACCCGAGGATTCCACAGGATGTTGAAAGTGGAATAACAGCACTATAACAGTCCAGTGCAGAAATGGCCTCTCTCTCTGTATGCATGTGTGTGTGTGTGTGTGTGTGTGTGTGTGTGTATATATGTATACACACACACACACACACACACACATATGAATGAGAGAGCTAATGTGTTATATTGGTTTGAATGTTTGAATGAGATCAGGGTTTGATTCCCAGCTTGGGCATGGAAACCCACTGGGTGACCATGGGCTTGTCACACACTCTTAGCCCCAGAAAACCCTGTGATAGCTTTGCTATCAAGCCAAGGCAGATAGAAGCCAAGCTGCTCATCAGCTTCCAGCACAGAACACTATTGATAACTGCTGCAATGTTCCTAGTTGATAATTGCCCAGACACACTGGAGGAGATAGACCATGCTGGTAAGAGAGAGAATCACTGTTCAGACCAGGCTATTCTAAATAGACATATTCCCCATGATCATTGTAATGGATGCTGTTGGATATGGCAATGGCCAAAGATACTTGGATACCTATGTTGAGATGTATATTTCCTCAACAGAAGCGATGGTATTTATTAGTGGATAAAAAGATGAATTATATTTTTATGATCATAATGTTTCTCTATCTAACTAAAGAGAAGCCTGCTAAAGGGTAGTAAGGTTCAATCCTTACAAAGTGTAACATCTGCCATTTATTATAATGTAATTAATATATGATACATTATAATGTAATTAATATATGATACATTAGCAAAACGGTGCTCTTCCACATGGCATTCAGTGTTTGAAATTGTTTCAATTGCTATAAAACTGGGTTGTAGCATTGTTTTTAGACTGCATTTAGGAATTTTTAATGACTATTTTAATGTGTTGTTTTAATTGGTTTTTATTTGTTCATCATCTCGGGAGCCCTTGTAGGCTGGGAAGTGATGCAGAAATACTTTAAATAGATAAATAAAATGCAAAGTAATATAATATTGATATGTCTGTGTTTTTCATTAAGAGGAGTGTGTATGTGTGTATATCTATGATTGTATATAATAAATAACATGTAGCCTGAGTTGCACTTTGCCCACCCATAATCTGTCATTTATCTTTTATAATGTATAATCATATAATCATCATATAATCTATGATAAATGATGAAAAATACCAATTTCTACTTTCACTATTCATAAAGGAGGGGTGTGAGTATTTATGTTCAAGGAACATTTAATATAACTTGAAATATGGCAATCATGTATGTTGTTGTTGGTATTTTTATAGTAACAAGTTAAAGCATTACATCCAAAATACACATATTATTAACAATATAGTGTCACTGTAAAATTTGTATTTGGAATCGGTACTCAGTGAAAGCAGCTCAAAAGGTATTACTCCAGTGGTAATATAAATTTTCAGAGCTATGAAAATGAAGGTAACTGCTTCTGATATGTGCAATGCTGACACTTTAATACAGAGTAGAACAAATGTTATGTACATCTGATGGAACAATAAACATATGGTGTAATTCTGGAAGAATATTGTTTAAAATTAGGCATAGTATTTGTTATAAAACATCTACAACATCATTTGCAGTTCTGTGCGGCTACATAAAAGACCAGTATGAGGAAAGTATACAGAGTTTGGGAGGGTACATTAAAATAAAATGCAAATATCCAAAAATTCCACAGTTTGTCAAACATTATTCACAGGAGACTGAGAAAAAAGAATTGTGGCATACCATGCAGAAGAATAAAATTATGCAAGTCTATTAATCTGGGCTAGCGAGATACATCTGGGCTAGATGGTCATTAACCACCTTTAAAAACATATTGGAATCATATTGGTTGAGAAAATCATGTTCATCAACATGATTTCTTTATGGTCCAAGAATCTTCCATTTGTTTTGTTTCTATAGCAGCAAGGAAGTATTGTCTTCAGTATTGGGAATGTGTTATTTTATTTTAGTACAAGTAACAGACTACTGTTTAAGTTATTGATTTTTATTCAGTGTGATATTATTTTTAAAGTATTTCTTCGGAATACCTGAAATTTTAATTTTGATATTTTGAATTTATTCACAGTGTTCAATCTCACCCAAAGTGTTCTTCTGTGGGAAGTGATAGAAATAGATTTTGGACTGTGGGTCAAAGTTTATTCACCATCCTTTATAGCTCAGTGGAACAGCACATTGTTTCCATGCATGTAGTACAAGGTTTAATGGTTGCTTTTATAGGTTACAACAAACGAGACAGCAGAAATGGAAAAACCTGCACCTGAGATTTTGGAGAACTTCAGACTGGTCAAGACTAGAGGTAATGGACAAATATTCTGACTTGGAGCTTTATCACACCAGGATCTTCTCCTGCTAAAATAGTGTTGTAAAAATGCTATTGAATCGGGAATGGTCTGCTTGGTTTCATACCTTCAGAACCATTCTGGGATTACAGTGTCCATTTTTGCTAAAATCTTAGCATATATGGCATTAGGGACTGCCCTCTCCCCACTATCTTCTCTAAGACATTATCTCTGCTGCTCTTCCTAGTTTGTCACAAACATGCCTGCACACCCATGCATACACACACATACACAGATTACCCCCTCCCCAATAAATGATAACAGTCTTACATTTAAAAAGTCTTTTATTCCTGGGAGGGGGGCTTCCTGATTGGAGATCAGCAGATTTCTAGATTCAGACTTAACTAATCACTGGCAGTTAAAAGCCAGAAGCTACTGATCTGTCTTTCTCATCAACATCAGCTTTCATCTGCCAGCAATTAGTTAAGTATGAAGGTAGATGAAAGCAAGAATGAATGGATTAATAAAATAAATGCTTTTAAAAACCTTTTCAGACTCCAGAAGGGGCTGGAAAAGGAGGTGGGGCAATGAGCAAAATTAGCATAAAAGTGCAGTTGGACTTTTGCACAGGAAATCATAGCAGAACAGAATCAAGAAAGAAGGTTGTTAACCAATTTTTGGTGTTAATAAAAAGAAATGTTTTCCAAATGGTCTCCCACAAGAGATGATGTCATATGATAAATCCCTGTCAAAGATGCTATTATTCAGGTGCAGGTGTGATTTACTGTCTCATGTGATAGAGCCCTTGGTCTTAGCTAGCATCTCATTTTTTTTCTAGGAAGATTCAAACTGTAGGGCTTGGGAAATACCATGAGACTGAAACAGAATGGTACAAAATGAAAAAAAGAGTTAGGATTCAAATTTGATATAAACATATTTCACATTTGAAATTTGGATTTGCGGGACACTATGCATGTGTTCATGTGTATATTCCAATCTATCTGTCTATTTATCCATCTATATAGTGCAATGTTATAATTGTAATATTATCTCTCTTATGATATTATTCAATTATATTAATATCATTGTTAATATTGTAAGTTATACAACTACTACTACAACAACAGAGGGAGACTCTTGTTGATGCTTTTTACAACAATGAGATAGCCCACATGAATTCTGGCAGGTGTCATCTCACACAAATGCATTTCAGTAGCAATATCTGAAGGAGACCTAAACTAGAATAAGTGTACATGCCTCCTGCCTGGACACCTGTAGACAATATGCCACAGTAAGCATCAACTGTCTCTTAGAAGCTGTAGTTCAGGCACCAGAATATGACACTTCTTAATTCTGAACCTGGACTAGAAACCAAAATGGCAAAAATGAAACTATTGTTCTTCAGCCGTATCATGAAACAATATGATTCACTGGAAGAGATTATTGTAGTTTTCGGCCTTCCAGTTATTTCTGACTTATGGCAACCATATGCCATGGTTTTCTTGGCAAGATTTGTTCAGAGGGGGTTTGCCCTTGCCTTCCTCTGAGGCTGAGAGAGTGTGACTTCCCCAAGGTCACCTAGTGGGTTTCCATGACTGAGTGGGGATTTGAACCCTGGTCTCCCAGTGTTCTAGTCCAACACTAAAACCACTACATGATGCTTCCTCTCACTTGGTAAAATGGAATGCAGCAGGAAAAGAGGAAAACTGCATGACAGGTGGATTGACTCAACCAAGAAAACCACGACCCTGAGTATGCAATACCTGAGCAAAGCAATTTGATGACAGGAGCTGTTGAGGTTTCTCCCTCATAGGGCCACCATAGATCAAAGCCAACTTGACAGCAAATAATAATAGCAACAGCAACGTCAGGGACCAGAATTACATGCTGACACTACCTGTTAAAGCAGAGACCAAAATCACCCTGCAGATGTTTTCAGTTGCCATGACATTTGCTCCTGCTCAAGGAGGCCCACGAATGCAAGAAAGACCATGTCATTCTATGATGCTAAGTACATCTGGGCCACGAAAAACACACAGACTATTCCATAATGTATCCAAACCTATTAGCAATAGAGAGGATAGATCACAGGGCAGAAAATACATCTCCATTTGTATATAGGATTGGATTAAAAGTTCAGTTTCCTTTCTGCTTGGTTTCTCATTTTTCCTATGGGAACTTGATTTTAGTGCTCAATTCTGCATCAACATGTATATGCCCCGTGTTCAGTTTTCCCCAGTGCACAAAATGCGTACAGTTCCATAGCAAAGCTACTACCCCATTGAAATGAATTTGTTTGCCAAATGTTTACTACTATGCCCATTTTAATGCATACTTTCCTTATGCGTGTGTGTGTGTGTGTGTGTGTGTGTGTGCGCTTGTACATTCTTTCCTACTTAGCTAATGTTTGTTCCAATCGCTGAATGGAGAACTGGATCTCCAAGTGTGAATGTCAGCCCTAAATTCAATTGCTAGTCTCACCAAGAGTAAACCCATTCACTTGGGAAATCAACACTGATGTAACGAGTATACAGTAAGCCCTCCATTTTGTGAGGGTTAGAGGTGCAAGACTGCCACAAAAGTAAAAATAAATAAATGAATAAATAAATAATAAAAATAAAATCCTGAACACCTTTTTTTAAAACCTGAGAATATTTCCCTGGGAATCTCTAGGTCTGCCAGCATGATTCTATGGTCAACTTCCAGCAGAAGTGGGGCATAGAGTCATGCTGGGGGACCTAGCAATGCTTAGAGAAGTGTTCTCTCTAGGAATCTCTTAAGTCCTCCATTGCAACTCTATGATCCACTTCCGGAAGGGGCAAATGGCGTAAGATTTTTTAAATAAATAAATAAAACAAATGGAATAAAATAACATGAGAATAATCAAATCCATGAGTGCTGAACCTGCAAAAGTAGGGGACGGATATTGAATTTAGGTCTTAGTGCATCACTCTATTCCACTGCATTTATTTCTTCAAAGTTCATATTTCTTTAATTTGCCTATATATTAGGTCACAGTAAGTAGATTCACCCATCCACATGTACATTTCCTCCCTGATTTTGCAGATGAAAAAGTGGATATATGTATCCAAGCAACATCATAGTATGATCAAGATGGTAAACATTATTAATGAGGGAGAACGCACAAGCTAGGAGACGCTGCAGCAGTTTGCTTTTGCCTGAGCTTAATAGGAAAGACATGATTCCGCCCCCTTCTGTCCTGTGGGATTGATCAGATCTATCTCTGCCAAATCAGGACAGATGGAGAGTACAAATGTATATACCAAGAGCAAATGAGTTACAATTCCTAGAAAGGATGGTTCCTTGGTAATTTGTTATTGTTCTAAGGAAATGTAAGCAATGACATTAGGTGTGTAAAGCAACTGAGAATCAAGGCCTGTTGCCTCTTATCCTTTCCCACCACCTATCAATAAAATCAACCAAGCGAAAACATCTTCCTGCTGTTTCTGAATACATGTAGAATAAAAGACAACGCAGAGGTAAGACTCACAGTACCTTTCAGCAGGCCAATTACTGTGTTGAACTTCACTGCACAAGCCCTTCTTCAAATGAAATACATTTGTCGTTCTGCTTGAGAAAGAGCAAAGCAGGGTTCAAAAGGTTGAATTTGCTATTGCCAGCAGATGGCCATCAAATTAAAGACAGTATCTTACTTCTTCTTCTTCTTCTTCTTCTTCTTTGAAGTTTACCTTCTCGTTTGGCTTTATGTAGAGGGATTTTATCAGTAGCATCACAAACAACACCTATTATTTCCACAGTGTTGATTTATCTGTATTCCATTGCCTGTAATAATGTCAAGTACTCAAACCCAAAGGTGAATCTGAAGTTTACAAAAGCAGTCAGAAAATTGGGACATGTATAACCAAGCAACATCAGAGTGTGGTCAAGATGGGAAAAGTTATTTATACAGCACACAAGCTATGGGAGGCTGCAACCGTTTGCTTTTGCCTGACTCTAATGGGACAGTCTGATTCTGCACAGTCCTTTCTTCTCCTCTATGCTGAGTTAATTGCACTCTGAACCCAGTTTGCAGCAACTGAAGTAAGCTGAGGACAAGGGGGGGACGTGGGAGAAGGTGTTACCTTAAAATATGGGGAAACTTGAGGTCCACCAACAGTGCCAGCATCTCCTTAATATATGGGGAATTATTAGCTCAAAGGAAGCCTGAAAAAGGAGGGTAGTGGCAGGACCTTTTCAGCTGTGTATGTAGAGAGGACTCCAGTTAAAAGTTAAAAGAGTATTTTATTGGAAATTAATAGACATACACAGAAGAAATCAAGCAATCTCATGAACTATACAAGCCTACTGAAGAAAAAGGTGAGAAAGGTTGGGTAGAGAGAGATTTTGGGGGGGAGGGGTTGATATTTACCAGTCCTCAAATAGAACATCGAAGTTGAGTGGCTCAAAAAGGAATCTGAAGACAGCACGGAGGAACAGGCGTCTGGGGTGCAGTGTGATGCCCAATGTGCTGACACGTTACAAATTACCTGGGCTGGAGCTAGGGTTTTTATATTGTCTTTACTACCCTGAAGGGGTATGTGTTAACTGGATTCTAGCAGAGTGAAAAAAGGGGTCTGGAATGAGCTCATTATCTTAACCTTACGTGACAAAATATTGATGGGAGTCCTAACACCTGTTAGTGTCTTGTACCCTTTCCACAACTCACCCATTTTTGGTGCTGGGGTGCGGTGCTTGCGCGAGCAGCCTCCAGAGAGAGGCTCTCGCTTCTCTGCTGCTTCGGCTCTGCATGAGCTTCCTGCTTGCGTGAAAGCCCCACCTTTTCCTTTCGCAGTGCAGCCTGGGACCTTCCCAGGCTGCACTGAGACAGGAAGCGCGACCGGCCCAGCTGCTGAAGCTCCGCACGCAAGATAAGTGCACGCGGGGCGCCAGAGCGATGTGCGACTGTGCAGCATTTTTGGCTTCAAGCTGAAAATGAAAAAATGTGTGTGTAGTCCACGTCAGGCCCTGGAGCGTCACACAAATGTGAGTGTGTTGTGTGGACTGCTCCTCACATTTGCGCGATGCTCAAGGGGCCTTTTTGCATCAGAAATGCCATGCAAAAAGGGCCTTGGTCAGGTAAGGTGAATGGGAAAGGTCTCTGTAGGAAACATGCACAGGAGGGGTGCTAGCCTGCTTGTACCTGGGCAGTTTTGTCTACTATTATAATTAAAGGTTGGGTCATTGAGAAGATTATCTCAAACCCATTAACATCAAGGGTTTCCATATAATCCTCTTGAACTTATGACCTGGCCATGCTGAGGTTAACCTGACCTTGCACATGCTTACAGCCAGTGTCCTGCTACTACATGTCTTCCAGTCATAAGTGTTCAGTTTTGTAGAAAAATGATATTTCTAACCAATTTTGCTATCCAGCAGGATGGGAAGTGTAAGGTGGGGTAACAGAGGAGAGAGAAACTGGTACATTTAAAGGCAGCTAAACAAGTAGGATGACAAAATATTAATTGGGACTGTCCCTCTACTCCTCAAACCTATTTTTGTTGTCTAACTTTTCCATACTCCCTGGTCTGCCCCTTTTCCAACCCTATCCCAAAACGTGAGACAATTATCTTCCCTGGAATCTTCCAGAAGTAGCAATTCACATTTTGAATAGGTTGTGGGGGTTCCCTGTACTGTTTTGCATTTTAAAAAATGCCCCTATTTTTAAAAAACTGGATGTTGACTGCAGGATCCATTTCTTTTCTCTCCCTGTCACAAGTTTGGCTTTATTGGATATCTATAGCTGCTTTGAGTCCTGTAAGGGAGAAAATAAATAAAATAGCCCTGGAAGGATCTGGGGGCAGAATATTGGTTTTTGCACCACTGCAATTGCCTTAACACAGGTTAAGGGGTAGAAAGGATCACAACCATAGCTGCAGTGATGAAATGCTGCCTTGTCAACCTGAAACCCAGGGCAGAATTTGTTGAGAGATCATCCATTATGTTTTTAGACTCACTAAAACTCACACTGATCCACTGATAAAGATTTTGAGTAAAGCTGTGGCCTGTTTAATAGCCAAAGAATACAGGCTTGGCTGTCTTTTGGCCTTGCTCTACTGAATAGCTGGATAGTGTGGGTTCCATTGCCTAGCACTGTCAGCTCTCTTCAGTCATATCTAAACATCTGAAGCAGGTAAGTTTGATTTATATGCAGATGAATCAGAGAGAAACTCACTGTTCCTTGACCTCATGCACTGCTCTCTCCTGCTTCACATAGGAATGGTCCAGATAAAATATTTATGTCTTGGATCATGGCATGTGGCCAATGAAGCATAGATATGTCCCTTATTAATTAGTTAGTTTTGCCCCTGTGTATGGATTGTTCGGCCATTAGCTGCAACCAGTTTAAAGATGCAGAAGACACCATGGCTAAATATGACAACCCTGCAACTTAGTTGTGTTTGCGGTTTCTCCCTATGCAAAGATGCATATCATTATCATGTTGGTTCCAGAAGCTTATGTAAATTAATTGCATCTGAGAATTGGCAAGAAGAACATTTATTCAATTTAGAACAGTCCTGGATATAAGCTTTACATTAATATAACAATAATTTAACAGCCGTTGATAGACAGGACGTGGCCATGCAATTATCAAAAGCAAGCCACCCTTCTTGGTCTCTAATTAGGTATATATGCAAGTATAGTTTGCTGAAACTAATTGCTATATTACAGTTGACAGAGAAGTATAAAGGAAGTTCGGGTTTGGGAAGGGAACACAAGGCCTTGAACATCCCAAGACTGGCTCATTTTTTGAATTAATTGCATATGTAATCCAATTAGACACACTGAGTAGATGCAGGTGTTCAAATGGGTACATCATTCCAGACTCACTCTATATCCACTCAGCTTTTGGAAGAGAAAAAGGTTGTTGTTCTTCCATCACGTACAAGGACAACGTGAGAAGAAAAGATCACAACAAGACTGAACACAATGCACTGGAAGCACCTTTCCTTTAACTATCAAGTTTGTGCTTCAAATGATGCATGAAACAATGGAACAACTATGCTTAGCTGAGACTAAAACAATGGGGGAAACAATAGTGCATCGTTTCTTTGCCTCTTTCTACAGGGATCCGCCTTTCAGAAAACTCTTTTCACTTGAATGTGGTTTTTTTTTTTTAAAGAAAAGCAAACATTCTTAGGAGGACAAAATAGTAAACCATGCATATAGACAAATAGTATTGAAATATAAAATGAATGATTTTCTCTTGACCTATCTAGAGAGACATTTAAAAAATGACCACAGATGAATTACATAACTTTAAAGTGGGTAACAAAGTCATTGAAATGGTTATAGATTTCCTGTAACTTGGCTGAGTCATTAACCAAAATAAAGACTGTAATCAAGACATTAGAAGAAAATTAGGATTTGGAAAGGCAGCTATGAAAAAACTAGGGCCATTTCTGCATGGTCTCCCTGTCTCACAATGGGAATACATTGGCAACGGTCTGCGAGTTGTGCTTTCGGAAGATGTCATCACGGTCCTGCTGCCTGCACATCCCCACTAGTCATGATTGCAGGATGTACCATTAACAGAAAAATCCACTAATGGCCCATTATTGCACCATGCTCCTGTCGCCAGTGGCCATGTGGACTGGGAGGATGTGTGATCTATGTGCTTCCTTCCCAGTGCAGCACAGGAAAGAGGCCGGTTGCACTGCAGAAGGAAGGAAGATGTCTCTTGTGCTTCCATCTGCAGGCAGCCAGCCAGGTGTGGAGAGGAGTACTGGGGACACACTGGCATCCTGGCAAAAGACCTGCCAGGATGATACCAGGACAGCAACAGAAAAAGAGTGAGATGTGAAACTGGCCTAGATAAGAGCATCAAGTATAAAATGTGTGTATATGCCTTCAAGTTACCTATCAACTTATGGTGACCCCATGAGTTTCTTAGGGTTTTCTTAGGTAAGGAGTACTCAGAGGTGGCTTTGCTAGTTCTTTCCTCTGAAATATAGCCAAAAATATTTGTTGGCAGTCTCCTATCCATTACTAACCAGGGCTGACGCTGCTTATCTTCCAAGATCAGATGAAACTTGGTGCCTTTGAAGTATTTAGGTCCCTGGCAAGTGTAAAGCTCAAAAACCAAAATCAGAATCATCTAGATCATAGTATTTCCAATTTCTATGTATGATTGTGAAAGTTGGATAGGGGAAAAAGCTCAAAGGAAGAACATGAGTTTATTTGAAATGTGGTGCTAGAGAAGAGTTCTACAGATACTATAGACTGCTAAAAAAGATAAATGAATGAGTTGTAGAGTAAATCAAGCCTGAACTCTCACTAGAAGTGAAGATGACTGAACTGAAGCTGTTGTGTTTTCAATATATCATAAGTCTACATGCCTCATTGTAAAAAGTGATAGTGCTTGGTAAAGTGGAAGGTAGTCAGAAGAGGGGGAGGCCACACTACATGCTTACTGATTTAATCAAGGAAGCCGTGGTCCTGAATTTGCAAGACCAGAGCAGTTGATGATGAAGGCTTTTGGTGCTTTCTCATTCATAGAGTCACCAAAAGTCAACACTGACTTGATGGCAAATAACAGCCACATCTAGATATAGGACCATCTTTACCCATACTCTGAGATCAGAATTGGAAATACAACTTGTGTTCTTCTTGTAAGGGCATTTATTCTAGCTGGGATGAGGGGGGAAAAAACTTTCTTAGTAGTGTCACCACATCATTGCTACTCTGCTCCAACTGATTTCTGCCAGGCTGCATCATTAGCTAGGACCATTTCCACACTAGGCTGTTATAGTGTGATGATTCTACTTTCAACCTCCTATGGAATCCTGGGGTTTGCAGTTTAGGCAGGGGCCAGCTGGCCCCTCCCTAAACTGCAAACCCCAGGATTCCATAGGAGGTTGAAAGTGGAATCATCGTGCTATAGCAGCCTAGTGTGCAAATGGTGGCCGTCTTGAAGACTTACCTTTTTACTGAGATTCTGCATCAAGCTGTCAGATTGTAATGTTCTGGCAGACATAGTTATGTTTCATCCCTTCTCCTTGCACATCCTCAGACTACATGTCATCCTCCCTCACCTCTAGAGGACCTCTACAAGCACCTGCAGGAACCAAGCCAACCGGTTGTTTGCATATTCATTGTCGTCCCCTTTTTCTCCTCAGCTACCAGAGGCCCAGACAGAAAACAGGTGAGTGGCTTAGAGAAGGTGTTGTAGCAGATGAAAGTGGTGAATTCTCCATCCACTACTACAAAAATGTTTCAAACTACATGTAACTTTCAGCTAGGCCTTTTTTACTAAAAGGATGTCATCCTGAGGTGAGACTCTTTGGGAACATCAGCCTGAATCCTGTTTTTAACTAGAGTAATCCCATTGAATCAATGCACCATGGAGCAATTGATCCAGACTGTGGTACATACAGTGCTATCTGGTTTTAATCTTTTATTATGATTTTAGCATTGTTCTTAATTATTGTTTAATTATATGCTATGGTTTTAAGTTTTGTTGCATGCTACTTTCAGAAGGTTTCTTTTGCAAGATGGCTTCTAAACTTTTGAATAAAAAGAATGAACTAAGTAAATATTTCAATAAGCAAGAGGTCTGCTACTTCCAATACCATAGATGTAGTTCCAACCTTGTAAAAAAATGGAATTTTTAATACATCATTCAATATTAGCATAATTCACTTTTAAAACCACTTTAAACTCATCAGGTTTTTATTATTACCTATACCTGCCTAGATTATGTAGCCTACTGTACAATCACATTCAGTGAGAGTTCAGAAACAATTCCTATTTATTTCAGTAGTCCTTACTCCTGGGTAAATTGGCACTGGATTGTTGTTTTGATTCCAAATGTTATTGGATGAAATAATTGATGGTTACACTAAAAATTTCCAAGGTATTGGAGAAATTGTAGTTATCATCTGATGCAAACAGCATTGATTGCCAAAAGCCATAAATGTCACATCTCCCCACAGATCCCATGTTTTCCCAGGCTCTCCTGGTACTTACATACTTTCATTTTGGGAACCTAAATGCTTCCTGTGGTCTCATTTCTTTCTATCTGGTTGGTCTCATATGGTCTTCCTGGGACTTTATGCTCCATCCCTCTGATCTTCCCCTTCTCTGCTAGATGCCCTTAGGCATTCTTTCTAACATCTGGGAGCCTTTGAGCCCACACCTGGGTATATGTTACATACAGCAACTGATATCTAAAGCATTGTTGTGAGTTATAATTAGCAACTGATACATGGTTGCAATAGTGAGCTCTATTCTTTTCATCTACTAGCTAAACTAAATGGTTTTTTTCCTATATACCCAATATGACAGAAGCTATGCCTTCTGACATCAGCTCACTGCCATGCAAGAATACACATTAAAACACTCCTGAATGAAGTCTGTTTAAAGACATCCAAGAAAGAAGAGCTTACCATACTCCAAGGCTGTTTATTCTACTGTCAAACAGCTCTTACAGTCAAGAAGTTCTTTATAACATTTGGTGGAAATTCTTTTCTTGTAATTTTAAAACAATAGTCTCTGGAGCAGAAGAAAACAAACCCACCTCATCTTCTATGTGATATGCTTTCAGGTATTTAAATAGAGGTATCACATCACTTCTCAAATCTGCTCTTCTGCAAGTTAAATGTATCTATATGCCTAAACCATTCATCGCAGAATTTGTTTTCCAGAACTTTTGACATCTTGGTCACTTTTCTCTGAACACATTTTTGTTGTCTATATCCTTCTTGAACTGTGGTACCCACAGCTAGACACAGTGTTCCAGGTGAGGTCTGACCAAAGCGGATTTGTTGTTAACTGCTGTCAAATCAACTTAGAATTATGGAGACCCTGTGAATAAGACACCTCTAAGTTACTCTGTCAACAACAACCTGCTCAGGTTTTTCAGATTCTGGCCTATGGCTTCCTTGACTGAGTCTGTCCACCTGTAATGTGATCTTCCTCTTTTCCTACTGCCGTCCATCTTACCAGGAACTATTGTGTTTTCTGCTGAGCCATGTCTTCTCATGATATGTCCAAAGTAAGACAGTTTAGTCATCTTGGTTTCTAGGGTGAGTTCAGTTTATTTCCTCTTAGACACATTTATTTCTCTTTTTGGCAGTCAATGGTATTCCTCAGAAGATCATTACATTTATTTCTTGGTTATATTTCTGTCCTAAAGAACTCAGAGCTAATCTCACCCCTTTTCTTCTGATAAAAATTTTGTGAATTGATCCTGATCATACATCATGGAAGGATTTTTCTCACAAGCAGAGGACTGAAATGGGAGTCTTTGTGCTACCAGAAAGGCAGCCTTGACTTTTTTTATCACCTCTTGTCCTATGTTCTTGACCACAACAGGTCCAGAGATGGAAGTGAGTGCTCTTGTGGTTCATCTAATCACTTATGTCTACCATGTCACCTTGATGGAAGATATTTATACTTTGAATTTTGTGGTTTTAAAAAGTGTTGTTGGATTCAATAATCTGCATCACCCATCTGGTTATGTAGTAAAACACAATAATTCATTACCATCAATGCAAGATGCCCATTGGTAGCTTCTTCAAGTTTACGCTCCCACTAAGTTCTAGGTTGTTTTTCTTTTGTTGAAATAGCCCCTCTCTACTAGTTACTTTGATCTTTTGAATTCCCTGCCTGCCTTTTGATATTCTAACTACCTTCCCTACCCCTGTAATCTATTGGCTAATCCTAATAAATCACCCTTTGATTGCTATCACTTGAACATAAATAAATGTTTCCTAACTAGGATGCTTAAATGCTATTTACTGCTCCAGCTGTTAAACAAGGCCAACCATTTGGTAACACGATAAGTCTCTAAGAACGTTCTGTTCCCAAACGCATCACATTCCACGTACATACATATTTCCCACATCCCATATACAATCACATGGCATGGAGAGAGCATGACATGACAGTATATTGATCTATCATTGAATCTAGCATGTTCTGGAAAATTAAGCTGGATTCTTCCCTCAAAAGGAGGCCTCCTCGGATTCTTGAGGCCTGAATGGAAATTTTCCATTTTTGAGTTTCAAAATGTGGTTGGTTGCACATGTGTGGATGCCTTCTGAGCTCAGTTCATAAAACCAATCTACAGTTAGTCCAATAAATTTGAAGCACAGTTCTAGTTGATTCTGTCTTGAAAGTAAGTCCCATTGATTTCAATGAAACTTGCTTTGAGATAAATGTGTTGTGGTTTTCAACTTTAGCTTTGCAGTTTGTGTTCCATTATTTCAATACAGCCTAAGCCAGCATAACTTTTTCTGATTGCTGTGTCACTTCTGTGTTCTGTAGGCAGCACAGCCGAGTCCTCGGGCAAAGTGGTCCTTAAATAGTAACTGTTATATTTCTAATGCCAAATTCATCTGCTCACCACTCATGACTATTTTTCTGTTCTATTTTGCAAGAAGAAAATCTTCCAGAAGAATAGCAAAAAAAATGGAGGGACTTGAGAAAGAAAATCCAACTGAAGTATGTTTATTTAAAAATGATTTCTTTGTGATTTTTATGTCAGGGTTTCAGCTTCTGATGTTATGAATCTAAATTGGGATCTAAGGCCACCATTATGTACTCCTGCTTGCAGGGATAGAAAATAAATTCATTGGGTTGATATTTCCCTACAAATATATCCATTTTACTCCTCCTGAGAATGGCAGTGGGATGAACAGCATCTTGTCTCTGAAACTGATACATCTCTGAAGCTGGCAAATCATTGCAGGAAAGAAAAATGCATGCAAAACTATGCATATATTTGGGGAGAAATGGGTGACTAAAATATGTAATTTTTCTTAAAAAAATACACAAATATCCTTAGGTTAATGGAAAAATGTGTACAAAATTTGTACTGTTGAAAAAGGATAATAAATAATGCTACTTAAAAAAATGCATACACACATTTCTGTGTGGGAGAACAATCAGGTATCGTAACCCAATGTGGAATCTGGGTAGAAGGAGAATGGAGAATTAAGAGAAAGATATTTTTAACAACTTGACTAGATGTGAAAATACCTTGCTGAGGTTATCATAGTGGGGGTACCATTTGATAAAGGTTAGATAAATTGCTGTATTTTCTAATTTATGTCTCCTGTTGACTTAAGACAATTCTGTTCCACTTCTGCATTAATCTGCAAGTTTCCGTTTTACAAATTTTCTCAAAACGCCTGCCTAAATATGTATTCTAAAATATTTTTAATTCATGTTTTGTCACCCAAGAAAATGAATCTCTATCACATCTCTTCATTATTCTTTTCTTCCCTGTTCTTTCTCCTCCCCTCCTTTTCCTTCTTCTTTATCTCCCCTTGATATAACTGCTTCTCTTTCCCTTTTCCACGAAAATAAGACTGTAACAAGGGATTTGTACTGTAAAAATACACAATATAAAGAAGGAAACATGTTGTTTGTTGGAAGCTGTGGGTATGGGGGAAAGGGGGCATTTTGCAGTTAACCATTGTGGAAAAAAATCCTGAAAAATCAGAAAAAAGAGGCTTTAATTAGAAAGGGAGATACATATAAATATGTCCTTTTTCTCAAAAGATGTTAAATGGGTAGTTTTCATTAGAACACTTTTTAAAATGTTGCATATTTTGTTACCTTTGAACTGCTGCCAGTGGCATCATAACATTTGGAGAAGAATAGTGAATAGCTACATTCAAATCCACATATTAATCCAATATTTCTTAATCAGGTCATCTTGCATAGGAATTTACAACAATTACATTTCTCAAGCAACCCCAGATTCCTTTCGTACTGTACTGAATTGTACTGAGAAAGCTTCCACTTAGCAAAGTAATGTCAAATTGGGCAGCTCATCTCACTTTTGTTTCTGTTTTTCTGCAGTAGTCTAACCTTATTGTTAATTTCTTTTCACTCCTCCAGAAACTGCATTTTTAAGCCTTTATTGCTAACAAGCCTTTCCCCCATCAGATCCTGTCAATGGCAGACTGCCAATGTTCAGCTCTCGCTTGATGCAAAGCAGTCACATTGTACTAATTGCTTATGGACACCGATCATGCTCTCAGAGAATCATTGCTAGGCGGTTCTTATTGTTCAGACTCTCAAATCAACCTCACCTCAATTTCTAATGCTCAGGCATGAGGGATGTGGCCTATATGCTTCCAAATGCTGATGAATGTGGATTGATCTATGCATTCTACTTGGGGCACATCATGACCAAGATCTTGTAACACAATGCTGAATTGCAGCTCTCCACCAATGTTCTTACAGCTTTGTGAGAGTCATGAAGAATGCTCCCCCTTCGTGTTTACCCTAGATCAATGGTTCTGAGAGCAGAGGGCCACAGCATCTGCAGGAGCAAAGGTTGAGAATCACTGCTGTAGATGTCTAAAAATACCTGGCAACAGCTTCATTGTTCTGGCCACCAGTGAGGAGCAGGGGTGCACCCAAGGGCATTCTGACTGTACCTAATCATTTCAGAAAACAGATGCAGTACCACCAGCAAGAGGCTGCTCCAGTGTCCTCAGGTGCTCAAGAATAGCCAGCATGTGCTTGGGCAAAAACTCTTCTCCCAGAGAGATGGAGCCCCATCTGTGACAGATGAGAGGTTAGAGGTCAAAGAGCAATTTATTTTGCCTGAAACAGAGACCTTACAGCTGGTGCATGTGATAGAGCAATCTATCTTGCCAGCACCTCCACCATCTGAAGGACAAGCTGAAGCAGAGATTTTACAGCTGGTGCCTAAGGGAGAAGGGGTCAGTGATAATTTCAGGGAGTTAAATTCACCTTTGCCCCCAACCCTCAGTCATGGAGGAGGCTAAAGATGGCGGCTCAGAAGGAAGCCGTTTTGCTGAGGTTGAGAAGACAGGAGACTGATTAGAAACACCTGTTCACTTCTGCTATTTAAATTTGTTGGTGTGGCTTGCCATTTGCTTGTGGCAAATTACTATCCAAGCTCCCACAATCCTTAAATTCTTGCTCTGCATCTTGTGAACTTCAGCATTCCTGACTTCTTGTACTGACTTTGGCTTTGGCTTTTGGCTCAGTGTTTCCACTAGATTGATACCTCTGGACTCTCCCTGCTACCTGCACCTCCATGGCAAGTACTATCATTTTCCTTCCCTTGCTGGCAGATAAGCACGGACTGGGAGTTAAACTCTGACAACATCCACACATACACAACACTTGTTGCAGTGCCATTGCATTCCACAACATTAAAAAAAAATGCACATATTTAACTGAAGTTTATGCCAGCCTATGCCACCTACAGCATAGTTGTGGTTTTTGCTGTGTGCCTGCAAGCCTTTTCTGATTTATAGAGACCCTAATGTCCTATAGACACCCATCACAAGAGTTTTTAAGCAAGATTTGTTCAAAGGGTTTTTTTTTTTGTCACAGCCTCATTCCATCTACATCCCTCCCCTAGTCCTATCATCCACCTTCTTCTCTCCTCTTTTACTTTTTGTACTGGATAGATATCCATATTAAGGAGATTATTTCTGTGTGCCTTCAAGTCATTTCCAACTTATGGTGACTCTAAGGTGACTTTATTGCATGATTTTCTTGACAAGATTTATTCAAAGGAAGTGTGACTTCTAAAGCTAAGAGACTGTGACTTGCTGAAGGTCATCCAGTGGGTTTCCATGGCCAAGCAGGGATTTGAACGTTGGTCTTCCTAGTCCAATTACACCATGCTGGTTCTTTCACCTACAGGACGCCAGCCTGTAAGTCCCAGTCTACAGTGTGAAGAAATACAAAAGAATTCCATGGGCAATATATGAAGATTTTTACCATTTCCACAGGATGACACTGTCCCGCATTGTCCCATTGCACTCTTGGCAGCGTCTTTGCTGGGAAGGGAGCACAGGGGGAACATTTCCCTCCAAACCTGGCCAGCTACCTGTGGAAGGGAACACAAACAACACACACCTGCCTTCTGCAGTACAGCCGGGCTCTTTTCCATGCTGCGCTGAGGAAGGAAGCACCTCTATTGTGCTTCCTGCCCTTCTGCATGGCAGATAAGGATGGGAGTTGTGCAGTCACAGGTGCTAAATGGATTTAATCCATTAAGTGAATATCCCACAATCATGATGGGTGGGGGCAGGATGGCAACGGGATTGTGATGGCATTGTACAGAACCATAGCCCACAACCCACTGCCATCCTGTCCCCATAGCCATGTATAAATGATTTTTATTATTAGACTAGCTTATGCTGTAAGTGTTAACTCCTTTATCATCTGCCCTATCCCCTTACACGGGGATGCTATAATTAACCATGGCAAGGATCTGCTCTTGGGTTGGATACCAAGATTTGTTCTCCCTAGATGGCATGGATCATCAGGGACAGAATCAACAGAGTCAGGGATAACTTCTGGATCAGCACCTCCTTGTGATAAAGTTCACAGCCTGATTGAGGACAGCAGAATCAGGCCTTCCCAGATGTTTAAGTCGTGTCAAGATGAAAAACAGGTGGCTCATAGATAGTGACATGACTAGACCTTCCTTGATGGGAAGTACAATCTGGATCAGAAACACCCAGAAGGCCACTAAGGGCCATTTAAGATGTTAGCTGTCCATGGGCCCTTTCATGCTATGCAGTTATGAAATAAGTAAAATGTGGAACTGTCCCAACTTCTGATATTCTAGAATGAGAAGAAAATATAGTGGAGTACTTGAACATCATAGTATACCAAAATTGCTTTATATGGCCTTAGTTCCACTGAGTGACTAATTCTGCTTGACTTCATACTTGATGATGGATCACCACACCTTTTTAAGTTCCACACTGCAATTCATCTTTCTCTGCCTGTTGATGGAACCATAGGCAGCGCAGAGATCCTTGATTAGAACCCTTGCTTTCATCAGTATCTTGATTCCTATATTGTCATATTTCATCCCCATTTGATTTGGGCAAACATGTCTAGTGGGGATAACTTTTTACTCAGATGTAATGATTAATCTTATGTTTAAATGTATCAGCAAAGTCTATCTATTTTCATCTTCTATTTTCTAATAAACTGACTTCATTGGTGTTTATTCTTCTTCACGTATTAATTCTAAATTAACTATGATATTTGAGGCTGGCCTAAACATTTGCCTGACATTTGTACAAGATTGAAGTAAGGGCTGAAACTGACTAACTGATCTATCTTACTGAACTATTGCCACTTTCTTTGTATCAATGAGTTGCCTGCATCCTAGTAGCTGTTCCTTGATGTGTGGTACTTTTATTTCCCATAATCCCATTGTTTCTGAAGTTACCAATGAAGTTCTATGTCCCTTTCATTCAGCCTCAACTGAGCCTGCACACACAGGCACAAGTATACACGTGCATACACGTATGCATACACATATTGCTAAGACTGCATGTTGGCTGGCATCCTGTTGCTCAGTTATGATATTGTAAGATAAACTTATAAATTTGTAACTCTTGCCTATTGACAGATATGGTCACGGCACCACTGATCATAAATGGAACCCAAATCCATCATCTTTCCAACAGGGAGCTTTACCATTCAGAGTTGATTTTTTTAAAAAACAAAAAACAAAAACAAAGAGAGTGGTGATAGGAATGAATGCTGTACCATACCTGCTAGCTTAGGCTATACATGGCAATCAGCATCATGCACAATTCTGTTCTTCGGTACCTTATTCCAAATCCAGTATGACTAGGGCATGAGTTGCTGTCTGTTTATATTAATCATTTTTTAAAACAAACTTCTACATACCTTCTAGTGTCAGTATGTTGCTCTCTGCCTCTCCCTCTGTTAGCAGTATTGGGACATTCATAGTACAACTATGATTCAGATGTAAGACCCTCTTTGTTTAGCTTTTGTTTAGGATTAAAACTGAAAAGGGGGTGGGTATAAGGAATGATGCCACTTTGAGAGTAAGTGGTTTATTTTAACATGAGCTTTCATGGATATCTTTCTTTAAAAATAACTCTCAAGAAGGATTCCTTGAGTACTTCTGATAGGAAGATGAAGGTCTACAGTAGTAAAAAATCTATTCAGACAAACATAATAAGCACCTACTATGTATCAGTAAACTTATTTGTTGTTACTAATTCTTTGGAAGTGTGGATTTGGCTGGTTAATTTATCCATAAGTGCAATTGCCTCTACTCTTATCAAGCAAGCCATTTTAAGAGAGAGATTCTGTTTGATGTCCTCCAGCAACCTCAATCAGCAAAAATTATAATCAATTGTTATGCCATCACTTTTTGTTCATGTGAAAATGGAGAGCAGAAGGAGTGCCCCATAGAAATATACTTGTTGATTTGTCATTCTGGATATAAATTCTAAGACTTCTTTCCACACATGTGGATGTAGGAGCCAGGGTTTCTACAGCAACTTCAACAGCCTGAGGAAAGGCCAATATTAATTTTGGAAAATATTCATGGAGTAAGCTAACACTGGTGGATCAGCGTAAGGCCATGTTCCCTGTGAGATGCTGAAAGGGACTTACCTTCCCCTCCAGCTTCTTGTGGAAGGGGGGCCTGGTGAGAGGTGAGGAGAAAAACAGGTGGGGTGTCTTGAGTCACAGTAAGCCTTTTACACATCAGCTTACATGGATATTAGTCCATTTCTTCATATGCACTGATGGAGTTGGAAGTAGTCACAGCTATTTTGAAGTTGTTTGTTGGAGTGTCAACCTTTGCATGCTTAATTAACTGGCTAGTTAGTTTGCATGTCTATTGTAGGCATAGAGGGGACTGCCTAGAGTAAACTTCTTATTGTTTGGTCAACATGCACTTCCCCTTGCATGTTCTCTTCCTCTTCCCTTTTTTGTTCTTTAGCTTCCCTGCTAGCATATGGTCTCTGATCCTCACATGCTTTCTTGTAAGCATGTGACTGCTTGATTTCTTCTTACCTTTCTTCAAGAATTTGAAGCTGTGTAAACTATGCACAAGATTATGTGATTATGTTTTTACATATTTTAACCAAACCATTTGTGTTTATTTTGAACTAGATTAAGCGTGTCTGGGGTGGAGATGATAAAGTGGGACTGGTGATTTGTTCAGCTTTTATCTATGCATTATAAAATACTCTGCTGATTGGGAGACTTAATACTAAAAATCTCTCAATTCCCCAACAGCAAGCTTGTGGAGATTACGGTTCAGACTGTAACAGGATACTGAAAAGTACAAATTGTGACCCGGGTGAAAGATTTTCAGAGTTATGTAAAATGGTACAGGTCTATCAAGCAGCTAGTCTGTATTCCTGAGATGTGAATGCAAGATTTAAAATAACGCTTTAAAAAGTCAACAATTAAAGCAGTACTGAAGTGATGCTTAAGCAATACTTAAGCAATTTAAAAAGTTAATAATTTCATCTCATTTCACTTCTGTTTAATACCAATTGCTTGAAATTAATTACTTCAGCAATAGTTTAAGCATTTGTTTGGAGTTGTAGCTTCCTTTTATTTTCCATGAGTCAAGTGAGCTGAATTTACTAGCAACATGTAATTTTCTGGTCTCATCTGTGGGCATGCCTCGGTCACTTTGGATTCCAGCTGGGCCTCCCTCCAAAGAAGCTTGTTGTGGTTTGGCATGCAAGGTGTGCTTTGGGCCCAGTTACTTTCTGTGCTGAAAGATAAATTGGTAAGATTCCCTTCTCTTTTCATTTTGCTTCACTTAAGAAATTATGACTTGCCCTTGACTCAAGATCTCCAATTTTTCAAAAATCATGGGCTGATTAGTATATTGTTATGGAATGAATTGCCCCAGTGTATTAACTTTGATCCAAAACACAACTGAAAATGGTTTGGCATGGTAATCTGCAGTCACAAAAGATTAATAACTTTTTCCCCAAACAAACAAACAAACAAACAAACAATGTAGAAATATCTGATAATGTATGATGGTCTTTTGAGAAGTGATTGTTTTGCATCCAACAATACTATTTTCATGCCAATGATGTGCAGCCTTCTGCTGAGGGTTGTGATATTTTGCCTTCTGATTTGTGATTCCTCAGAGGGCAAGAGTTTGGAACTTCTACTTCTGAATTTGGTAGAGAATTCAGGAGTAAGTTTAGGCTAACCCTAGATCGGAAATTACAGAAATCATAGTCCAGTATCATTTGTAGACTGACAAATTCCCTGTCTCTGTCTTGCAACATTAAAGGTCTGAAATATTAGGAGTGTCTTTTGTTAAAAAAATAGATGCCCTAAGGATTTTTTCCCAAATGGTCAAATAAGCAACTTATTCTAGAACAAAAGAGCAAAGGGCAGCCATTGCTAACAGCTTTGAATAAGTGGCTTCTCTTCATTCCCTTTAAAAAGGGAATAAAATATGTCACACTTTTGATGCTCAACCATGAAATAATGAGACCAGATACATAAAATCGGATAGTAAGAGCTGTTTATACAATACGATCTATTTAATTGTATTGGTCTGGAAAACAGCAACTAAAGAGGTGGGAGCAACCTAATGCGGACTGGCTGAGGCCAGATGCCACCCCTCAATCCCCTCAGCCTTCTCTTGGGAAATATACATCTGCCCCAAGGGCAATCTTAATTGCTTTGGTTGCTTCCTGGCACTGCATAACTGGAAGGTAACCTGGGGAATTTCCACCCAAGCCCTGTAAGTGAGAGACCTAATCCCAGGTGAACCTCAAAGGTAGCCTCCTTCCCAGGCCCCACGGAACACATGGGAATTCCAGGGCTCAACCCTACACCAAAGGGGTGCCAAGAAGTGAACATTGAAGTCTTATTCTCTCCCACAACCTGCCATGGACAAGATACAAGCATCTGCTTAGTTCCTTTCTCCCACCATGTCACCTAAAATGGCCCTCACCCCCTATGGCAAGGCCTCTAGGAACAATACATTTCCTTCATATGACAGATATGCATCAGCTTGGCAGAGTTCTGGACATCAGAAGATAATATTGACATATGGTAAAAAATTGGCCCAACCCTTCACCCAAGGCATTGCACATTCCATTGTTCACCATCCTTGTGTGATCAGTGTGCTTAGGATTCCCAGACCCAAGCGATGTGGCAGCATTGCAGAGAACCCCAGGGAAACCCCAGCCCAATGACTTTTTAATAAAGTGGAAATCATTCAGTGCTTACAGCACTAACACCTTCAGCAAGCCTAGGTCATTACCCCTAAGGTGAATGACCAATACGTCTGGTAGAGGCCCACAGTGCTCCTCAAACAACAATGGCAACAGGTCAGCCCACTGCAGGGCTTGTTTACCAAGCCACTCAACAGTGGCTAACTCGCTCAGCCCCAGCTCAGAGCCAACATGACACATTTGGGCCTGACACACCATCCCAAAAACTATGCTCTAGTTGAAAATCAGGACTCAATGTTCTGTGGCCCGGAACCTATAATCTATGAAGGAACAGAAAACAGAACTAGTTAGTCCAAACAATGTACTTCAAAATGGAAAAGGATGAATGTACCTGTTGGCAACTGAAGATTTCCAATGCTCAACGTGCTGAATGTCCCAGGGGCCTAAACCCACTGCAGAAACTGGAAGCAGCCCCAGTCCTAAAGGAATGGGCACAAGATTATCCCCTCTAAGACATAAGCACTGCAACACCTTTGAAGTCAATGATCAAACTTGAAGCCTGGTTAGGGGCAAAACATTAATACGACAGAATAAAGAACCTGATGACTACTCCCTGATTTTAACATAGTGTTGCAAGGCATACACAACTCACATCCTAAATGATTCACCAAACCAAACCAGTAAAATCCAAATATGGTCTCTGAATGATGTCCACATACCTTATGTGGTAATAAGCACTCTAAGGCTGGGGCCTAGCAATGGTAGCTGAGTAAATAAAGAACCCAGAAAGCAAATTTCTCCAATTCCTTTCAACTTTTTTTCAACTTTCCATTTTCTAAACTTCTCCTTCTTTTTTTCATCAAGTATTTCCCAATCTTTTTTCTCAACATCTCTATGCAGAAGCAAGAAAATGTGTTCACCTTATAAGATCTTGTCAATTGTATATTGGGAAAGATACCCCTCTCCATATTGATGCCTCAAAAAGGAATAGCACTGTGGTCAATATTCCCTTGAAGATCTAATGGGGGCTAATGAAAATTCACAGGGGAGGGTGGCCTGCCATTGAAGAAGAATGCTTTGAGACTGGATGGCAGAATCAGGAACAAACAGGGCTCCTATCCCCTAAGCCAAACCCATCTGACCCACTAGTGGAAAAGTATAAGCCTGGGCTAGTTTAACATGATTTACCCTTTCTGTGGGCTGCCTGTATGTAATGGAAGGCTTGGTACTGGGAGTCAGATCTGCATCAACCCCACCTACAGGCAATGGGGATTCCATATTTTAGAAGGCTACCCTGATATAAGTGCACTCGATGCTGGTGCTGAGCATGTAACAGTGGGGTAAAGCTCACTTGTCACATTTGGTGGAATATTAGAATTCTTGGAAACTGCAGAGGATATCTTCCCGCATCATCTACCAGTACTATGGCTGCCTCATCACAATGTAAACCCCTACTAAGGATATCTAGGTGAGAAAGCACCATTGCATTAAAGTAATTCTTATGTGCCCTCTTAGTACCCATTATACCTGCCCTTCTTCTTTTCCAACTGTTTCAGTTTAGAGAGTATGGAAACCCTGTCTATAAGTTCACTCTCCTTACCTGAAGATGACAAGGAGACAAGAGGCTGGTGCTTGGCAGGTTGCTTCTTACCTGGCCCCTTCACTTTGTGGACACCTGAACTTTTCTTAGATGCCATAATAAATAATTGGCAACAAACTATAAATAATTAACAAGGAGATTAATAAACCAAAGATGAGGGAAAAACTCTAACTAACTGGATTTAACACCCAAACAATTGAATAACCAAAGAAATGAAACCAAAAGAGTGATATGAAAACCTGAGTGGCTCTTCATGGTAACCTGGTGCTATATGGGGGAAGGGGGCTGCAAAAGCAATGGGTTCAGTGAATTTTCCCAGAAGGGAGGGAGGGCTTCACATTCAATGGACTAAGCAAATTTCCTATTACAAGCAATTGAGAGCAAGCAACAGTGGAGCCACTTGAAAACCCCACTGACTTCTCCTGACAGCCTGAAACACCACCAGTTAATTGACCAAAATAATAATTCAGTTTATATAAATAGCATGGTTTTTAAAGAAAACTAACAAGTAAATTATGAGTTGTCTGCAGACTAGAGTTAATGCCTCTATTATCCAATAGGATTTTCATCCCCAATGATGTTAATAGTATGATATAGCTTTAATAACAACAGGGACAGCACAATTAGGACCAGGACTGTAGGTTGTAAAACCTGTGCAGTATAAAATAGCAACCATCCTGGGGACAAGTACACTGTTCCCACACAAAGGAAACAACACATCTGCACACTAAGGCTATAGAGTTCGCATGCATGGAAAGAGTGCTTAAAATGGAGTTGAAATAATGAAGGACCTGAAGAGCAGCCATCACACAGACCTGCTTTAACTCAGCAGGCAAAATGGCTGACAGCAATGGCAAGTGGTCCCCAATCAAGCCCCCAAAACTCCAACCCTTCACCGCTGACAGAGTAAGAAAACCTGGGAAAATTCCCCAAAGAACCACATTTTCCCAAACAGGAATAACTGAGGAGTAAAGAAGAACAGAATGATAAAAGATGGGAATGGAGAGGGCAGCCAAAAGCAGGCAGCATCCAGTCAAAGGAATCTGGAAGGTGGTGGGGACAGCCCAATGAACAGACCGGAAGCAATGAAGAATGAACTGAACTGGAAAGAGAGAAGAAGCATACTTCCAAAATAAATATAGCTGATCTGGAAAATGGAGGAGGAAGAGGGGAGCCCTGTGAAAAGGCCAGAGGTGAAGAAAACTAGTGAGAGAGGAGAGGCACACTTCAAAATAAATACAGAGAAAAATGGAAATCACAAACCCTAATAAGATTCGCTCTATCTCACTGACAGCCAACCCAAACAACCACACTATACACCAATCACAAAGAACAACGATGATGCCCACTCCCCCAACACCCAATATTACAAAGATTCCTCCCTCTCCAGTACACAAAAATGGCAAAGCAGAGCAAAAATTGAACTAAGTGTGATTGATCATTGATTATCAGCGACAAGAAGATCAGAACAGCAGCAGATTGGCTTCAACTAACCTAAGCTCCTCCCCTGGTTCCTATCATGATCTGGTACCATGTGCCAATCACAGCTTCACCCTGGTTTCTTCTAAGAAGAGCATCAATTTTTTACCCTGCCCTGCAAGGACTGTTGTTGCACAGGCTGGGTAAATATCCTAACCCCAGTCCCCAAATCACCAGAGGGAGGATGAAATGGAATATCTGGAAATTGGTCAGCCACCACCACCACCACATTATACTGCAGATCCCACTTGTTATTAAGTAATACTTTATTCTCAGGTTTGCACTGTTATATTCTCTTCAGAAGACAATTGCCTTTACATGCCTCAATTTAGTAGAACCCCAGCAAATGGAAGGGCCACTAGGCACAGGCATATTTCTTTATAACCATGAGAGGCAAAAAAGTATCTTTGAGCATGTGTTAGCACTCCCTGCCATTTCAGCTCTTTTGCACACATTTAGAGAGGCTGATGGTCTCTTTTGGTCTCTGCAGGCTGCTACTGCAATTCAGCTGCTATACTTCACCTTCCCTTCTTGTTCCCTCAAGCCCTGGCTACCTCTTTTTCTTCTCCTGGTATAACCTTGTGATGGCATGCAATGCATCAAAAACTTATTTTGAATTCCTTGGAAATGCTCAAATGTCAAGATTGACTGGGGCTCATTTTGCTTCCACACACTCTGAGTTTACAGCATGACAAACTAGCAAAGAGAGTTTTGGATAATCCTGGCTTAGAGTCACCTGATCTAGTGCACATGAAAGGCAGCTGAGTAATGCTTGAAACTAGTCCTTCCCTGTAAATCACACAGCAATGTCTGAGTTGCCAGTTGTTCTGTCCTGCCTATAAAACAAAATGTCCACCCTCTCTCCCTACACAAAAGAGACGTATGGACCAGTAATGACACTGATAACCAAAGGGTTTTGTTAATCCTCTTGTGTGGTGTCAATATGAACAAGGGAAAATTACATATCCTCCAACATTTCACTGATGAAAACTGGAACATGTGTGGCCAAGGAATATCAGAGTGTGATCAAGATAGTATAAATTATAAATGAGGAAGAACACACAAGTGAGGAGAACCTGCCTACTGGGAAGGGCAAGATCCCACCCCTCACCTCCTCTGGCCACTGATGAGTTAATTGAGTGCATACTATTTTAGCAATAAGCATGTATGTTTCTATACTGCTTATCAGCTAAGTGGTCTCTAAGCGGTTTACAATGTGTTAGCTAATTGCCCCTAACAAGCTGGGTACTCATTTTACTGACCTGGGGAAGGATGGAAGGCTGAGTCAACCTGGAGGCTGGCAGGATTGAACTCACAACCTTGTGGCTGCAGTACGAGCATTTAACCACTGCTCCACCAGGGCTCTTCATTTTTGCATTTGCACTTTGAACTCATTTTGAAGCGATTGAAGTAAGCTGACTAAATAAAGGGGGGGGGGGAGTAGGAGAAGGAAAGAGAAACAGAGACATTTTGTAAGCAGTTGAAAAGGAAGAGTACAGAGGATTAGTCAGGACTGTCCCTGACAAGCTGGGAGGGTTAGAGGGTGTGAAATTATTATCACGAAAAAGTGAATGCATGGCAGGAAAAAAAAATCCAGCACACATTAGTGAGAATGAGGAAAATGTTATGTTAAGGGCTGTGTTACTTTGGGGTTCATCCAGAGAGAGCTGCATATTATTGGTGGGTGGGGTTGGAGGCCAAAATGGGCAGATCTTCTCTCTGTTTCTCTCACATTCCTGTATTCATCTTCTACCACAACCACCTCTTTTATCTTCCTTTCTGTCTAGCAGATTACTGAGGAAGAGACAAGTTCCCTTTCTGAAGGGTTTGTAATGATTGCTCCCGGGTTGTTGTTTTTTTTAAATATGGACAAAGGGCATGTGAAATGGATCCAAAGGCAAAATGTATCCCTGGGTCCCTAGGTTTCCATCCCTGTTTCCTAAAAACGTTCATTCAGGGATCTTCTTATACTAAGCCTCTATGAGGCAGCGTGGTATAGCGGTTTAAGTGTCTGACTAAGGTCCTGAAGACCAGGGCTCAATTCCCTGCTCAGCCATGGAATCCCATGAGGTGATCTTGGGTGCATGACACACTCTCAGCCCCAGTAAACCCCATAATAGGTTCGTTCATCTTATGGTCACCGTAAGTCGGAAATGGCTTGAAGGCACACAACAACAAAAAGCATCTGTGAGACAATACTCCTCCTTGAATAACTCTAAAGCCATTTCCACACTACACTGTAATAGTGCTATTATTCCACTTTCAGTATCCTGGGATTTGAAGTTTAGGGAGGGGCATTTAGAATTCTCAGCCAGAGACCCCTTTTGCCTCAGTAAACTACAAACCCAGAATTCCACAGGATGTTGAAAATGGAATAATAGTACTATAACCGTGTAGTGTAGAAATGGCCTAAGGTTCATAAAGGAAAAATGTAGAATGGTCTCCAGCTGCAACTGTCATCTGCAGCTCCAAAAGAAAAACAGCATCCTGGGGCTTTGGTTTTCAAGCCCTTGAAAACGATCAAGTTGTCTCCACTTTTCCCTCAACCCCAAAACAAGTCACTGTGAAGTCGAAGCCCAAGCATTCTCTGTTCAAGTCCCATAATTTCGGTAACTGATCTTGAGTGGATTAGAAGTAGACAGGAAATTGTTCACACATGTGGTCTGCCTTGCTTCCCACAGTCACATCCTCTCTAGCTGTATTCATGCTCACATCTTCTTCAAGTTCTGATTTGCTACATTTCATTCGAACATTAACATGCATTAAGATTCCATTTGAGGACCACGGATGAATATCTATTCCCTGGTTTTCAGTGTGAGGTTCCTCTACATTTCAAATGCTTGATTAATACACTCTGAAGTGGCCAAATGACTCAGTGCCATTAATCATATTCTTCTGTTGCTTCATTACCTGAAATCATTAAAGCTGGAGCTGGAGCTTTGAGGCGTGGTGCCTGCATTTTAATACCCATTGTCACCAACTTAAAGTTACAAAGAGGTGCTGTCTGCAAGAGGATTAAAAAAATTAAATTAACTGGAAAGTTGAACACACAGTTTGCTAGTTTGAGCATAGCCAGCCAGCCAGCCACCAGTCCCACTAGCTGATGCTTAGCTACATTTTCTATTCCCAATGTATATCTCTCCAAATTCTCTAGTGTGCTTAGCCTGAAGAAGAAAAGGTTAGGGCAAAACAGAACAGCAGTCTTCCAATATCTGAAAAGCTGCCAGGTGAAAGAGGAAGATTTCTTCTCTGCTGCTCAATTGTTCCACAGGGCAATTATTTGCTCGTTGGCAATTAAGTTGAAAAGAAAAAGCCTTCCGTTTGTTCCAATAGATGTTTGTCGCTGCTAAACTTAATCACATGGTGGGGAGCAGTTTTCCCTCAGAAAATGGTGGAGTGGAGAGAAGATAGATGCTCAGAGAAGAAAGATTCTACGTGTTAAACAATCTGGATCTCTCTGCGTTAGTGTGTGGGTGGGCAGGTGTGTGTGTGTCTCTCCCTTATTTTTGTTTGTCCTCCTGTACACTTGTGTTACAGTGTACAGAAAAGTGGTGTGGGCCTTTCTCCTTTCACTTTTGACATAGACATGTGTATGTATTTGTTAGAGTCCGGGGAGAAATTCTGAAAACCCCATCCCAAGAAGGGACAAACCCTAGAAAATGCAGAGCAGAGAAGGAGAGAGAGCACCTTTCCATTCCAGCTTAAACCCTTTTCGCACCTTACCCTTTCGCGGAGCTGGGGTGCGAGGCTAGCACGAGAAGCCTGGGGAGGAAGGCTCTCACATCCCTGCTGCTTCAGCTCTGCAGCTGCTTCCTGGTCGCGAGCACCCCCCTCTTACTTTCGCAGTGCAGACTGGGACCTTTCCCAGGCTGCACTGCACAGGAAGCGTGACGGACCCGGCTCCTGAGGCTCCGCACGCCAGGTGAGTGCATGCGGGGCCCAGGAGCAATGCGTGACCATGCAGCATTTTCGGCTTTAAGCTGAAAATGAAAAAATGCATGCACGGTGCACGTTAGGCCCTTGAGCGTCACGCAAATGTGAGTGCGCCGTGTGGACTGCTCCTCACATTTACGCAACGCTCAAGTGGCCCTTTCGCTTCTCAAATGCCGTGTGAAAAGGGCTGTTCTTCAGCTGTTCTCCACCCTCCCCCCCCCATTTCTAGGCACCGTATGCTGCCCACTGGAGCCATTTCTCCACTATGCTCTTATAGTGCTATCATTCCACTTTCAACATCCTATGGAATCCTGCGGTTTGTAGTATAGGGAGGGTCTTAGAGGCTCCTTCCTAAACTGCAAACCACAGGATTCCATAGGATGTTGAAAGTGGAATAATAGCATTATAAGAGTGTAGTGCGGAAATGGTCTTGGTGCTTTTGTTACCCTGACTTCTGGGGGTCCCTGGGGGATACCCTGATTTGCTCCAAAAATATAAAGGTTGGGGAAATTAGCAGAGCACTTCTTAGCAGAGCAGAGGGCAGGGCAACACAGCGAGATCTTTAATCCTATGTTTACAGAGTCAGACCACATGAGTGCCAGGTCAAATGTCCAATTATCAGTATTTTATTTAGCAGAATTGACAAAATATCCACTCACACAGTGAAGCAGTCACTCACACGAGCACACAAGGACTAATGAGTTGGAAAGATCTGACAATCGGGAGAAGTAAAGGGGAAGAGAGAGGTTTATACTGCACATGATCCTGTAGACCATGGCTAGGGAAGAAGCAAGCTGAAGATGGCTTAGCAAAGAAAAAGAATGCTGAGAGGAGCTCTCGACTAGTAGAATGCTAAGTCTAGCATGGGAGTTCACCAAAGAGAACTCCAAAAATGGAATCAATTATAGTGTACTGTATGCCCCGGGGGCAGACCCTTTTTCGGACAAAGCTAATAGCCACACCATCCAGATAGACCTGATCTCTATCTTTATTGCTTGTTGCAAGTGTTAGTCTCATCTGGAGGACACTCCATTTCCATCAAGGTGTCAATGTTGTTATCGGTCTGTGATGTGTGTATGTGCCTTTCTGAGGTTTCCCTCTTGGAGACTTGACTGGGGCATGTTGGCCTGACCTCACTAAAAATGCTTTGGTTTAGAGACCCGGATGTCTAATTTCCTGACCTGTGAACCTCTGGCTTAATAATCTTTTGATATTAAATATTACACTTCCCCGAGACTGGGTCTGCTAGCAGGGGTTACACTTTATCCTTCCCTTCCCTCCCTCCCTCCCTCCCTTCCTGTCTTCTACTCTCTTTCCTAATGTTTTTCCTCGCAGACAACCATGGCTTCCTCAAAGTCCAGCCCTCCATATACTTCACAACATTTAGAACCACTCCTCCCCTGAATTGCACCCCACTCTATTTTATTTTGAACTTAGTTTATGCAGGCAAGACTGGTTGATGAATGAAGCAAGTAACTGAAGGAGAAATACATGAATTTCAGGAGCACAGTCTGAGAGGGGATTTGAGAATTAATTGGGGAGGAATCCCAGATTTCCCTTCTGTTTGCTTTTGCTTTTAACGTGCTATCATTTTTTAAAAACTCTTCATTTTGGTACAAATGTAACACACACTTTCTCTCTGTGTGAATGAGTAAGAGGCAACAAGAAAGAGAGAAGGCTGACAAGAAAAATGACTATCAGCCATTATCAGGTTTGCCTTTCCTTCCACATCATTGAAAATTAATTGAACAATGAGTTTTATTTCAAGTGATTTAGATGGCTGACTTTTCTTTATCTGAAAATCCTAGATTCCTGGTAATTATTTCTAAAGGTCCATTTATACATATCTATCAGCATATGCAAAAGTCATGCCAACTTTTGCTATACAGATTGGGGTTTTGGGATATATTGGCATGTTTTGACAGGCTGAAGAAACCAGCAGAAACCAACCCATCCCTGTGGACATCGACAGACAGAGTAAGGACCATGCATTGGGCCTTTAGGTGGATCAGCAGTGTGCCTTCTTACATTTCCTCGGATCCAGGATCACAAGAACCACATGAGGTACAATGGGCCTCATATGTTGAGCCTATTTGATTCAATTCTACAACCTCTTATAAAAGCTAAAGTGGAAAGGGCTAAGAACTAGATGTCAGAAATAGTTCCATCAGGTGTCAATATAATACATTGCAGCCCTGCATCAGCAAAAGTGGATGAAAATCCACTATGTAAGCACAATTTCCAGGGCAGATTTTCTGGAAAACATTGTAACCAATATTTTTTAAAAAGAGGAAGACACTATTGGGTATGAACTTCCATTAGATCTTATTGTATTCCTTCTGGGATATTTCAAGAACATAGCTAGAAAGAAAGAAAGAAAAAATACTGGAACCTACAAGGGAACTCATTAATCACTACTCATATTTTACATCAAAATATTGGAAACAAGTAGAGCTCACTACAATGGAAGAATGAACAGGGAGACTTTGGATGCTGATGTTGATGAATAAGCTTACACTTTCTAAACAGTCTCTGGAAAGGCTCAATAAATGGAGGAGCGTTTATTTTTTTGGAAACAATGTCCTTTTATTTTATTATTCTATTTTATTTTATTCTATTTCATTTCATTTCATTTTTTCTACTGAAACAGACCTGGAGATGGGTGGATTTTTCTGTTTTTCTTTCTGTAATGTTCATATATTTTTTTTTCCAAGCACAAATTGGTCTATTTTCTGTGTACATTTGCATTAAAAAAAAAGTCTGCATGAGTCATGCATATTTTCAAGTCCATTTTTTTTTTTACACATGACAATTTCTGGACATTATTATATGAATTTTTGTATGCAGTTTTTCTTATCACGTTCCTGTTTGTATGCCATTTCCTCTAATTTACATCTTTTAATATGCAATTTTTCTTAAAATTTACAGTGTTTCCACTTGGTCAGGTAATTGCATTACAAAATTCAGAGGAATGTGAAAACAAAGATAATTCTGTTTCAGGACTGTTGCAAATAAGCCCAGTTCATATTAAAGTGAATATTTAAAGAAATTTCTCCATTGCCTATAAGCAGAATGAAAAATTGATCTAGTTTAAGCACAAATAAATCTGCACATGGTGCCATAACCTCAGTTTCTGAATGTATTCAGTGTAACTAAGGATGGAAATAATATTCAAAAATAGTTGAGAAACCCTGATGAGAAGGAATGTGGACTGATGACTGATGAGTATCTCCACACTTTGTGACTCATTCTGTACAAAATTCACATGCATTTATTTTGCACATAAAGCAGCTTGTTCTGTTCAGGTAACAACATTTTCTATGCTGAAAATAGTATTTCTACACAGACTAATCATTTCCTGTGCAGAAAAATGCTGCTTCCTACACTAGAAGACACTGTTTTCTGTGCAAAATTGTTGCAAGACAAATTTTGTACAGCATAAGTCTACAGTTGTGAATGGGCTATTAAAAACTCTGTAGTTTTCAAAGGCTTTCTTACAACTACTAAAATCATCACTTACTTTAAGAAGAAACATAATGAAGAATGATGTCCCTGACTGTAACTTCCAAAAAGCCTAAAAGAGTACATATATGTGTTAAGGGTTTAAACTTATGCTTATTTTGTTCTTGGGTATGAAAATTAAAAAAAAATAATATATTTTTTTTATCTCACCGCTTAGTGAGGATGTAAGCATTGGTATGAATTGTTCAAAGATTTCTCACATTTTCAGGAGTTGCTTGGTGCAAATTGTGTGAATATTTTTCAGATAAAATGGGGGGTTTTTTCCCTAAAATATGTAGTTTTTGTGCAAAATTGGACCTTTTTTTGGCACAAAACAGCAGAAAAGAGAGTAGTTTTGCATAGATGTTTCTTCCACAGATTAAAAAGATATCGATAGAGGACTTATTACTTTTGTGAAGACATAACACATTTCAGATCTCTGAGCACATGTCAACATATTAGATGGTCTTTCTCAACAGATATGAGAAAATTTCTGTTCTAATGAACATATACACACAGAGACACCTTTCCAAAAGTCAAGCTGAACAAACATGACACCTACCTAGGGAATCTTGCTTCTGCCCAGGGATGAATGACTCCATCTGTAGTGCATTTTAAAAAAACCAAAAACAAACAAACAAACAAAAAACACAAAAACCAACAACTCAAGTTCATTATTTTCTGTTTCCTCAGCATTTTGTCATTTTTTTAAGGAAAAAAGGCTACATGAAAATCACGCAAATTTTCAAACACACATGCAGACACAAAAGCCATATGCATTTTGTGCAGTTTTTCCTGCTCCCATTTTTCAAACAATTTCCAGAAATATATGCCATTTGATATGATATTTTCATTAATATATGCATTACTGTATGCAATTTTAATTGAAAAAATTGTACCAGAAAATTTGGAGAAGTAAAAACATAGATAAACAAGCAAGCCAAACACCTGAAAGATCATTGATTTCTGGTTTGCATACTAAGAAGTAAGAATCAGATCTTTGTTACTATAATGCAAACAAAGAATTTTTATCCTCCCTTACTGCTTCCATCTCATGTGACTTTCATCTTAGTGTTAGAATATTTGGGCTAGATTCCTTAGGTGTATATGAAAGTAACTTACACTGAATAAGATCATTATGTCTGGGGCAGTAGATCATTAAGGTCTCAACTATAAGCCCTCCCTATTTATATATACTTCAAGTTTTATTTTCTTACTGCAGCTTATGTTCAGGCTAGCACTGAAAGGAATTGCCTTTGCTTCTAACAATAGAAAACAAAAACCTATTGACTTGCTCACTTTTGTGTCCAAAATGCCTCATGGCCAGCAAGGGGTGTGGCCTTTATTTGCATCAAACCTCCCTCCACCACCATCTTAGGCCATTTCCACATGGGCTTAAAGAAACGGTGCAAAGCGTTCTCCAGGGAGGACGTCTGCACCTGGAAGTGGACTGGGTCGGACCTACTTAGTGTAGTTCTGCGCTCAGCCAGCTCCAGAATGACCCGAAGTGGTTGTCCAGAGTGCTTTTGAAAGACCGCTTGAAACAGGTCTTTCAAAAGCATGGAGTGCACCACTCCGTGCCCACGTTCCGGTGCAGATTTGCAGGCTCGCACCAGTGCAAGCCTGCGATCTGCCGGGGGCGGGCTTTAGGCTGGCGAGCTTCAGTGGTTGGTGGAGAGCCTCGACCAACTGGAAGCCGCCATTTTCATCCCCGGAGCAGTGTGAAGCGGCGGCCACGCACTGCTCCGGACCAACCTGGACCCAAGCGTGGAGCCAAGAAGTCCGGTAAGTACCGGCACGGGGCGATTCCCTTGCCCCGTGCGGAAATGGCCTTAAACTCAGTTTCAGCATCTTAAGATGGATGAAGTTCTTTGATTCTTCATGATCATATTTCTTTCCCTAAAACGACTAACATCCATGCCTGATGCAAAAGCTGTGGATGCAACTGTGAAAGCTTGTGTAATGTATTTTGTGCCTTTTGGTTGAGCTAACAAAGATATCACCACAATGTCTTATTTGGATTTTCTAACACAGCTACTTCTGGATATATATCTTTAAGTCCTAAGTGCTTTAAGTGCTTTCTGTAATCCTAGTGCAAAATCCTTAAAATTTCTTTTTTTTTTCTAATCAAAAATACATTCAAGTAGCAGCAAAAGGAAACAGCTAACATATGTAGTCAATGCAAAGAAGCATCAGCCATCAAGGTTCAAATTCATTTATCTTTTGGAGTGTTGAAATAGCTAGGGAAGCATAAAATACTAAGCAGGAAAAGATGAGAAAGACTACTGACAATGCTGTCCATTGTTTGCTATGAAATACTGAGGCGCACACACATATATAAGAACCAGGACAGTGCTAATTCCTCAGACAAGGCATAAATCCAAGGTAAATATCCTCACTTAAGAGATACTGAGATCATCTGTAAGTATGTAATGTTCTGAAGTAATCCAAAATGAAGTAGATTGGACCAACTTTGGGCTGGCCCCTCCCTAAACTGCAAACCCCAGGATTCCATAGGATGTTGAAAGTGGAATCATAGTGCTATAACAGGCTAGTGCGGAAATGGCTGTGCGTCTGTTGAGGGTGACAGCATTTACTTCCTGGATCTATATACAGAAAAGGGAATAACACCCCAGCAGTCCAAATGAAAGCAGTAGCATGCTGTACCAATGCATGCGGTTAGAGCAGGATGAGAAATGTTAGACCTCTGTTCTCTCACATTTCTTGTTTAGCAGGTACATCTTTGGTTGCAGAAGTTCCAGCAGGTTACAGTTCTGATGCAGTTGGACAGCCAAATTTAGATGGGCTTTGGTCTCAAATTTAGATGGGCTTTGAGGAGAACTCTTGTACTCTGTTACCTCTGGAGATCCTCCCAACCAGTCGACAAAGTTACCCAAACTACTGCTGGTCGGGTGTCTTCTCCCTTCCCCATCTGTCCTTGTTGTAATCTTTAGATTACCCAAATTCTTATCCCTGCCTCCGAACATACCCAGTTAACCCTAATTATAGCAGCTTCAATCCACCTTAGGCAGTAATCCTGCTTCTACCTTCATGGAAATACTCAGCAGCAATGGCACAGGCTGCTGTACAGGGGCACAGCTGAATGTCTGAAGTTTTGTAGGCAAGGAGTACAAATGGGCCCCTGAGTATGCCCACTCTGACATCCAGTCTGCCAGGGAAGGGATTAGACAGAACAAAGAGAAACAGGAAGACATCACAGCCCTGTTTCAACATTGCCTCACTACAAGCTACTTCCAGTGGGACAAAGAGTTCTACGAGCAGAGAGATGGGACACCATGGGAAGCCTGCTTGGCCCCGTGATAGTAAATTTTTATGTCCAATACTTTGAAAAGCAATCCTTGGAAACTGCACCAAAAAAGCCAACATATGGTTCCATTATGTGGATGACACTTTCACCATTTGGAACCATAGAGAAGAAGAACTGACCATGTTTCTTCTCCATCTGAACAACATCAACCCGAACATCCAATTTACCATGGGAAAAGAAAATGAAGGAAGACTACAATTTCTGGATGTCCTAGTCATCTGCAAACCTAACCAACAATTGGGCCACACAGTTTACAGAAAACCTACACACATTGACAGATATCTACACAAAAACTCCAACCATCACCCAGGATGAAAAAGAAGCACAATGAAAACTCTGGTTGACCGCACAAAAAGAATCTGTGAACCTCACCTCCTGAAAGATGAACTGAACCATCTAAACTGGGCTCTACAGGCCAATGGTTACTCTGGTTCATACATCAGAAGAACCTTAAGACCTGGAAAAAAAACCACAGAGGTGAAGATAAGCAGCCAACCAAAGGGAATGTGTTTTTACCATACATCAAAGGGGTCACTATCCGCATAGGGAAATTGATGAAGAAACATAACCTCCAAACAATCTACAGACTGACCAAGAAAATTCAACAAATGCTATGTTCAGCAAAGGACAAGAGGAATCCTCTATCTTCTGCTGGAGTTTATCACATACCTTTCAGTTGTGGGCAGGTCTGCATAGGGACTACAAAATGCAACATCCAAACATGAACTAAAAGAACATGAAAGACACTGCAGACTGATCCAGTCAGAAAAATCAGTAGTAGCAGAACATGTTATAAACCACCCTGGACACAGAATGCTTTTTGAAAGAACAGAAATTCTGGACTATTCTGACAACTACTACGTCAGACTACACAGAGAGGCCATTGAAATCCATAAACACATGGACAATTTCAACAGGAAAGAAGAAACTTGGAAAGTAAACAAAATTTGGCTACCAGTACTGAAAAACACCAAAATCAAGACTCAAAAATATGCTAATGAACACCAACCAGACTCTGGAGGTCCCTCTACAGGAAACAAGACAATGGATTGCTAATGTATTTAACGCGCTGTTATGCATATCCCCTGACTAACAATACAGCCCTGGGGGATATCCCATTTAACAATAGGCCATCACACAGGCCAACTGTAACATATGCAAATTGCTTTCTTCCACCCGGGGACTACACAAGTATATATACTCTGTCTCACTTCCATGCCACCAGATCCTCTGAAGATACCAGCCACAGATGCAGGCGAAATGTCAGGAGCAAATACTAATAGAACATGGCCTCAGAGCACGGAAAACCCACAACAACCTAGGAAGACCTATTGGTTGGAGGCCTAAAGCCAAGGCCATTCCCAGTTCAGTGGTGGATATGAGTCTGCAGTTGTGTTTGGGAGGTATTTCCTCATCAAAAGTGAGTGACACAGCTGGGAACCAATACTGGGGTGAAGCTTGCTGTCAGACTACTTGAAATCTTTTTCCATAGAAATAGTGGTGAAAACAGATTAATACAGCAGGTGCTATTGGGAAAACTTACAGTATCAAGTCAGCAGACTGTGAGAGAACAATTAACAAAGCTATTGTTTGTTAGGATCCACTAATTATTTTATTTTATTTATTCAATTTATATCCTGTCCTTCTCCTTGCACAGGACCTGTCATATCCTGGATAACTTGAAATCCCCAAACTCCACTCTGAGGTAGACAGTAGTGTTTATTTGTAGCAAAGCAGGCAGCACAACACACTTCTTCTGAAGTTACTAAAACTAGAACGTACATGGAGTTCACAGGTTTTATACCTTCACATACAAACTTGAGTGCACAAAACTGTGATTGAAGAGGATCATAAATTTAACATCATCCCACATCTTTAGACATTTCCTAGACTTGTAGTTGTTTACCTCTCTTTCATCCTTTGGGCAGGAATGTGTTTCCTGCTCTTTATCTCTGTATACTTCAAGTTCTCATAACATCCTTTGGTGCTTTTGTTTTCCCCCACCCTGCTCTGATCTTCTTCCTCATCCACTGGACACATTATAGCAATGAGGAATAAAATGATTAGCCATTTGATAAAACAATTAACCATTGGAATACACAAGCAAGCTTCACACAGATACATTTAGCATTCAATACTTCGTAGCACTCTAACTAACTCTGGCATTCCCTTATGCTGACTACCTTACATATTCCAATGCACATCCAGCAGATACATTATGACCAGGGCTATGCATCCTGACAGGACCCAAGGAATCTTACAATAGTAGAATAAATGTCCAGTAAGGCTAGATACCTTAAAGACATCAGATCTTATTTGATCTTGGAAGCTAAGCAGGTTCAGCCTTGGTTAGTCCTTGGATGGGAGAATGCCAGTGAATACTGGGTGCTGTAAGCTATATTTCAGAGGAAGAATAGGCAAAGCCATCTCTGGGTATTCCTTGCCTAAGAAAACTCTATGAACTTCACGGGGTTACCTTAAGTCAACAGGTGACTTGAAGGCACATACACATGTATCTTGACATATCAAATGGAAAGTCAGAATCATCCAGGCTGTAATAAGGATGGGAATTGACCAATTTCCTGGATTGGGTAGAAATTGAAGTTTCCAAGTCCTTTGGGAATTGGAGCAAGAAGGCAAAAAAGAGAGAGAGAGAGAGAGAGAGAGAGAGAGAGATTACTTTCTTTTCAGTTCCTTGTGCAAAGCTACACAATTTTCATTGAAAAATGCTCAGCTTTTCCAGCTGACACATACTGTGTACTATTTTTCTGCAACTCCCCATTCTTCCCCACCCCCTGGCCCTGAAGTCAAAGCTCTGAGTTTGTGGAATTCTTAACAAGGATGTTGGTGACCGACACTCTTAGAGGTCTCCCATTAATAGGGTCAACAGAAGTTGAAGCCAACTTGAAGGCAATCGACAACAACAAAAGTGTTGACATAACTGTTGTATGAATGCAAAGGCAAAGAATCTTGATACTAAAAGTTGCCCAACTGAAACATTTTGTATCTATCTTACAACTCACTGCTGTTGTGGGCCCAAAGCTCCCTCCCCACTCCTGGTTTTAGGTATTGCTCCAAGCTATAGCCTCAGTACTTCATCAAGCAAAATGGCTGCACAAGCAACAGTGTTACTCTGATTTCTGGGGTCCCTTGGGGGACACCTCAATGTGCTCCACGTGATAGGGAGTGGAAACTAGCTACAGCATGAGCAAATAGCAATGTGAGAGGCAGGGTAATCTAGCGGGGTCTTTTTATCCAGTTTTTACGGAGTCAGGCCAAGCCAAAAGCCAAACAAAAATGTCCGATAAATGATTTTATTGAATGAAAGTCTCACACACCAACTCAATCACTCACACACTCACTCAAGACCTATTAAGAAGTAAAAGAGAGGAAACTGCATAGGGGAATATTGAAGGGGTTGTAGCTGGGATAATATTGCACCTTTTCCTGAAGTCCTTGGTCCGGGAAAAACGGTGGAGAAGTGGGGCTCAGCACGGAGAGGGCTGAGGGGATTACTCAACAGACAAAGAAGCGGTCTGCTGGGATGACCAGGAGTGATCCAAAGAACCACTCAAAAACTGGGACTATTTGTAGGGGAAAAGGTACCTGGAGGACTAATCCTTTCCCAGGGAGAACAATGGGTGTTGCAGTGAGAACGAAGCTCCACAATGGTAACTTCCTTTGCATGATGGGATTACAAGGTGTTGCCAAAGTCTCAGGATCTTTGGCTGCCTTTGGTTGTGGTGTGACTTCATGTAAATGGTCCTCGCTTGATAGGGTGTTTGCTCAGCTTGGGGCAAACACGCTAATCCACTCAAGTCGGCTTCTCAGGGGCTGAGGATCCTTTTTTTGCTGTGGGTTTGCACAGCTTGAGGTCTCCTGGGGCTACGTGACTGGGGATTTTACTGACCTGACCTGGTTCTCGATTGTTTGACCATTGCTGCCTATGTGCCCATCCAGGTGACCTCTTAGGCACATTGAATCATATTTTAATATCAAAATTGTAGACCCTGGGACAGGGTTTTCCAGTGGGGTAACAACTGGGACTTCCGAGGTCTAGTTCCAAAAGCTTGTTCTGGCCCTTAATTTTGGAGCAGGAAAATTATAGGATAAGAATTATGTGCTTTCTTCCAATCCCTTATATATGCTCAATTTTTGACTTCCTAAAATTGCAACTTCAGAATCAATGTAATGTTTCTGAAAGTTGGTTTAATCTGCATCTCTGTTGACTAAACAAAGTTTTGTGTGCACATCTGCTTAACAGTGACTTTTTGAACAAGCACTGCATCATGTTCTGTCACCTAGAATGTGAAATAAATCCGCATTCTGTGGGAAACCTAGAACATATTAAATTTTTGAAGCCTATTACCTAGCGATGCATTGCCTCAACTGACTGGAGTTATAAACCCATTGAAAATGTAAATAGGAGAAAATTAAGTCCTTGAATGAAAAACAGAGAAAGCTTGAGCAGTAGCAAGGAAAGAATCAGCAATAATAGTGTAACTGGGTGCTTTCCTTTGTGTCATATCCACAAAATGAGGTTTGGGGAGAATTTCATTTGGTGAGCACTTTTAAACAAACTGGCTCAATTCATACTCCCCAGACAAATATGCAGATTAGAGCAGATTGTGTACTTTGAATGCCATTCCTGGCTTTTACACTGAAAAGAAAATATTTGGGAAGTGCAAGTTCTGTTAAAAAAAAAGTTGGGTACATAATGCAGGTATTAGGGAAAATTGTATATGAAAATAAATGTAATTTTTCATGCGGCTTTTTCAAATGAATTGCAGACTGATTGACATTGGATGAAACAGACTTCATCCCTATCCCTGTCCTTTCCCCAAAATAAAAGGGATAGGTTGCAAAGAACATCTCAAACAGCATTCTTACCCATAATATGAACTGAGAACAAAACAGAAACAAATACACAGGTTGGCAGTGCCAATCCAAAAAAGAAAATATCAGTGTTACCTCCAAATTCAGCCAGTCACTGGGTCATGAGATAGGGCATGCACTGTAACAACTAACAAGGCATCATATCATGAACTGGGATCCATGGCCATCCCTCACTGCCAGTCCATATTACAAACTAGTCATTAGGATGGATGCAAGTTTGCATGGGATTGGGTCATTGGGAATCTTCAAAGAAATCTCCTCTTTCTTCTGATTCTCTCATTTATGGTGTAAAAATACCAGAACATGGAAAGCTGTTGTTGTCTGAACACACCAGAAACTCACATTGGCAAGAGCTGCTGCGTGCTGGAACTCAAACCATCTGCAAAATACATGCTGGATCCAAGGGGATCTGGAGTTGGCAATCAGCATATTTGCTTTGTCTATTCCACAAAAGCCAGTTACATATCCTGGGAAGGAGGGTGCTTTGTCTGTTCCAACTCCAGATGAAGTTGAAAAATCAGTTGCAACTCACAGTGGGAAGCTAATTTGAAGAATCCCTGGTGCCAACTGATTTAGAACTCATAGTCACCAGCCTTTGGAAAGTTGTGGAGAGTTATTTGAATAGACTCTGGGGCCTCTCAGATGACCAAAGTAGCCCAAAGGAAACCATAGACCAAGAATTCCCTTCTGTCCCTCCTCAACTACCAGCTGTTGCAGATATTTACCAGAATATTACTTTCTGGAAAAAATGTTTCAATCTGTGGGCTACAGCATTTTTTTTAAAAAAATGATTCTGAGGCACAATTGCTGATAGAATTGCCCACAATTGCCCAGCCACCCCAGCCCTTAATTGCAGCAGCTCCTGCAAGTTATGTGGGCCTGTTCATTGATCGGGATGCAGCATACTGATGTTCCTGCCCTCTCTCTCCCCAACAGTCTCCAGTGTGATAACCAGAAGCAGGATTCCTGTTGCAATTCTTCCTTACACAGAGATTGGTAGGGGGAAGATGGGTGGGAACGTCAGTCAGTCAGTCAGACAGTATGTAGGGGCTGTCAATACAAATCAGTTACAAAAGTGTAACTCTAGGTTATGCATTTGTAACTATAATTATGAATTCCAGCCTTCTTTTTTGCACATCAGCTTAAATTTTGTGTTAAAAATCTTTACTGAGCAAACCATTGTTCATTGTGCAAAACAGAAACAATAATTTTTATGCAAACAAAATTGTCACAAAAAGTGCAGAAGTGCAAAAAGAAAAATACTCATGGTGGTTGACTAATTTTTTTTATTACCATTTTCAGAGTACTTCACTGATGCCATGGCAGCAGGACCAATACTCGTCACCACAGTAGGTCTTATGGTACTGTAATAATTTGCCTGTTACCTGGGAGTCAGAGACAAAACCTATTCTACCAAGTTGTAGTTGCCCTACTTCCCATTCTATGTGGAAATCAATATGGAATGGGGTGATTTTTGTGATATGAGAAGAAATGAAATGAACATCACCCTCGTTTAGGAAAAGTATGACAATAAACTACTCAATGACATATCAATGACATATATTTTAGAATGCCACAGAACAAGTTAGAAAGAGTCCACTGGCCTAAAGCAAAATGCACTCAAGTGGACTTCTTGTAGTTGTTACCTGCTGTGAAAGTGGTTAGGGGTATGAATAATCCTGTGTGGTGACCTTGCAGGTATGCCACCATTGACTTTACCCATATCCAGATATTGCCTGTCACATTGTTGCAGTGATGTAGACTCAAGTCAATAGACTCAGACTCAAGTCAGACTTAAGTTACTTCAGTGATACAACTCAGACTTGACTCAGCAAAAATTGCACACTGATTTGAGACTTGCATATTTTTAGTGACTGACTTGCTGCACTTGGTTCAGTAACATAACACATTCATCCAGAAACCTTACAACTTACTGGTCACATGACAGTCTGTCTCAAGCCCAAAGTGTGGACACATTTCCCAGAGGGAACAGCAAATGGGTTAGGCAATGAGCTTGAAGTGGGGTTGAGGTCTGCTCAGCAGCCTGTCCCCACTACATATATGAGGAGCTTTCTAAACCTTTTCCTAAGAGCAGAAGGCAAGACTTGTGCCCAGAGTGCAGAAAATGTGTTAGGCAATGGGCTTAAGGAGGAAGAATCCTTCCTTCTAAAGCTCTTGAAGCTTCAGTAATGTGCAATAAGAAAGACCCTATTCCTCACTTCTGACAAAGCCTCCAGCTTTGCAAATGAGAAGTAAGAAGGATCCTTACTTCTCATTTGCAAAGCTGGAGGCTTTGTCAGAAGTGAGGAATAGGGTCTTTCTTATTGCACATTACTGAAGCTTCAAGAGCTTTAGATCCTATTCCCTACTTCCAAAGCTACAGATGGCAAAATCACAAAAGTAGAGGGCTGACTCTACTTAAATTGTTAAAACTGACTTTATTTGACTCTGTCCAGAAATTCTGGAATACAGGTTGGAATATAAAGTTGGCTTCCAGATTTGAGAATTGACTTGGGACTTGAAGGTAGAGACTTGAGACTTGGAGTAAAAGACTTAAATACATCACTGCATTGTTGTACAGAACTTTCTCTACCTTTTGTATCACAGAGCATCCAGCTATACGAAGAGAGTTGGCTATGTCTCTGATCATCCTCCACTCTCTGGCAGCATGAAGATGGTCATTTTGGGGAGGCTGCATGGGGGGGGGGGTCTTTTGGTTGCTGCATGCACAAAAAGGGAATGATGTGAGTTGTAGCCTTCTTCAGTGGATGGAGGAAGGGCTGGAGGAGGTGAAGGCGAGGTAGAGAGATGGAGTGAGTGAGGAAGCAAATGGGAGGTTACAGTGGGAAAGATCAGATGGTATGACTGCTGTGCTTCTGCATAACAGCCCTTGTGGTATGGAGGGGCAGGCATGGACACATCTCTTATAGCCAGACTGTTTTGAAAATGTGGCTGAGGGAACAAGGGAAGGCCAGCATTGGTTAATGAGGCAAACTGACAACAAAATGGGAGGGGAACAAAAGGAAAAGGGTTCACATGGCAGTAGTAAGAACAAATTTAAATTATCATTTTTATCATATGGAAGGAAGGATGCTGGTGATAGTACAAGATCTCTGAAATGATTACTAGTGCCTTTGATGCTGGTTTGCATCATGTAAATCTGGGAACTTCAGCATATTTTTAATTTTGCCCCGTTTGGATTTCTTCACAGATGGAATGAGAGAGTGACTTAATGTAAGGCAGTATATATGTTTATATGGCTAATCAATTTACACTGTTATATACCTTAGGAATTAATATATTAAGGTATACTATGGAAAACACCAGTGAAACTATAGATCATCAATATGAAAAAATACCCCACATTCCTTTCAGAAGTCTTGCCAAAAATAATGAATTGTTCCCTTAAGGAATTTCTTTTGCGGATGGCTCTGAGATTTTTTCAGGCCATGTGAAACATACTTAACCATCATGATTCATACCTTAGTCATATTTCATTTAGACTACTGTAATGTACTCAATTTGAGTCTGCCCTTGAAAAGTATACAGCAATTTCTGCTGTTCTGATTAATGTTGTTATTAAATAGATTTGGAAAAAATTGGTGTGTTAATACAGCCCTTGTTAGCTGCCTTTGAAACTCTTAGTTGAAAGGTAGATAATACTTTTGGTAATAAGCCAGACATAAACAATAATAATAAAAAAAATTGAATACAAATAAAAAATGGAGGCTAAGAGCCTGCATCAGTTATGTAGCCACAATGTTGCAGCTATGCTTTAACTACCCATCTGCCTCTGAAAACCACCTCCAAAGCCAGTCAGCCAATGGGAGTCTGTGCTGCTGCTGAATGGGACACTGCTGAATTATGTGACCGGCTCCCTCCTGCAACTGAGTGACTCTGCAATGAAAAGTTGCAACCGGTCCCTGCAGGGTTCCCTGCCTCTGTACTCTGAAGTTTCTCTTGCTGGTGGGAGGGGTCTGGTGATGTCACTCAGCAGTATTCTGCTCAGCAGCCGCACAGACCTCCATTACTCTGGAAAGCTGATTGGTTTTTTAGATGAGTTTCTGGGTCATTTGTGGTCATGGCAATAGTGTCACAATCACAAATGAGAGTATGAAGTATTTATGAAAGTCTAAGTCTAACTTAAGACATCATAGCTGACTAATCAAACTCCAGCCAGGGTTGCCAGAGTGAAAACTGGAGGTCACTCTTGTCCCTTTAATGGCTGTGTAGAAGAAGGAATTTCAGCAGGTTGTACTTGCCATGTAACCAAGTAACAAACAACACCTGCTGAAATCTCTCATTTTCACTTGAGCAACCCCTAACTATGAAATAATATGGATTTAAGACGCCTGAAGTGCCAACAGTGCAATTGTATTCATGAGTTACTTGGAATTAAATCCCCCTGAATTCAGTGAGGCTTCATAGAGCTATAGAACCTTAACAGCTGGAAGATATTGCAAGGGTCGTCTAGTCCAATTTCCTGTCATGGAGGAATACATGACTACAGCACTCTGGACAGATGTCCATCCAAATTCTTTTTAAGGACCTCTTCACCACTCTCAGAGGCAGTCTTAGGTCATTTCCGCACTATACTGTTATAGTGCTACTATTCCACTTTCAACATCCTGTGGAATTCTGAGGTTTGCATTTTACTGAGGCCAAAGAGCTCTCTGGCTGAGAATTCTAAAGGTCCCTGCCTAAACTGCAGATCCCAGGATTCCATGGGATATTGAAAATGGAATAACAGCACTAAAACAGTATGGTGGGGAAATGGCCACACTGTCAAAACAAAACAAACACACACACACACACCCCAGTGTTTAGGCGGAATCTCTTTTCTTATAAGTTGAATCCATTGGTTCATGTTCTAGTCTCTGGAGCAGCAGAAAGTAAGCTTGCTCTGTCTTTTCCACATGGCATCCCTTCAGACGTATCATGTCATCTCTCAGTTTTCTCTTCTCCAAGTTAAACATATCCAGCTCCTTAAGACATTCCTCATAAGGTTTGGTTTCCAGAACCTTGATCATCTTGGTTGCCCTTCTCTGGACATATTCCAGCTTGTCAATATCTTTTTTGAACTGTGCTGCCTAGAACTAGACGCAGTATTCAAGATGAGGTCTGACCAAAGCAGAATAGAGTGGCGATACTACTTCCCTTGATTTGGACACTACTTCTTTTTTTTTTTTCAGATTAATTAAAATTTTTTATTAAATTCTTATTTAAAAACAATTAACATACTACGACAATACATCACAACACCCACAACAGCTTACATCATTATGCATATATTATACATATATTATACAATTAGATTATAGACTATCTAGACAAACTGATATCTATCTAATATAAATTTCTTTACCTCTACATTCCCTTTATTGTTTATTCATCAGTGTCTATAACTTTTTTCCCCCCCTAATTTATGTATAAACATATCGTAACATTTAACAACATTTAACACTTGACAATTAACAATAGACAAACAATCTACCAGATAATAACTACTAACCAACATACGTATAACATAACATATAACAATTATTTTATCATACTTACTTACATACTTACTCTCGTACTCCCTCTTCCTTTCCATACATCTGCATACATTCGCCTCACATATACAATAACTTCTTTCATTTTCATCATTGGTATGATTATTTAATTATTTTTATCATCCTGCTTTCTAAATATGCTTTCCTTAATCCTTATAGCAATTCCTATATTCTAATCTCTATATATCCATACATAAATACCCTACACGTGTATAACATTATATATATATATATATATATATATATATATATATATATACACACACACACACACACACACATATATATATATAATATATATATAATGCAGCCTATATATCTCTATATATTACGTTGTATTGTCTATGCCTTTTACATTACATTGTCATCTACTTATTGGTTCATTTATATTTTTCTCTTCTTCTTTCCTTGTACTCCAAAGCTTCTTTATTTCGCTCCTTACTGTTTCCCTGATTTTCACTCTCTTTCCTTTAATTTATAAATAATATTAGAATCTACTCTATTTTACTGAAATCAATCATATAGTCCTAGTAATGCGTGGTTTCCCCAATATCCTTCCCATATAGGATTTAAGATTTCCCATTCTCTTTTAAATGCATTATTACTTTTATTATCTAATCTTAATGTCAATTTATCCATCTCTGCTAATTCATATAACTTCGTTATCCAGTCGTCTAATGTTGGTATGTTCATATCTTTCCATTTTTTCGCAAACACAATTCTTGCGGCATATATCATATAACATAAAATTCTCAAATATTTCTTTCTAATTGTCTTGTCTATCTTTCCAAACATGTTTAATAAGTATATTTCTGGTTGCACTGGAAACTTGATTTGCAGACATTTCGTTATTTGCTCATGTATTTGTAACCAATAGCTTCTTGCTTTATTACATCCCCACCAACAATGAAAAAAGGAACCAATTTTTTTACATTTCTAACAACTAGCTGCTAATTCCATCTTTTTCATCTTTGCAATTTGTATTGGTGTTAAGTACCATCTGTAAAACATTTTTATAAAATTTTCTTTCAAATTCTGACTCCTTGTGAATTCCTGATTTATTTTCCATGCATTCTCCCATTGTTGTAGAGTTATTGAGTGACCTAAATCTTGTGCCCATTTTATCATATTATTCTTTACTGTCTCTTTTTCCAATTCGAAATTTAATAATAATCTGTAGATCTTACTTAGACGACTTTTTACACCTGTTCTCATCAATTTATCCAACTCTGTTTCTTCCAGTGATATTCCCCACAGTTTATTATCTATTTTGTATTTTTCCACCAATTGTCTATATGAAAGCCAGTGTGTTTTATATCCCTCTTCAATTAATTCTTCCTTATTTTTAAGTTTAATATTATTTCCTTCTTTTTTAAATATATCCTTATATGTTATCCATTCCTTCATTTGTGTCTTTTCTAATCTATAAAAAGCTTCATGAGGTGACACCCATCCAGCTAATTTTATATATATTTTATCTCTAATTTTTAACCAAATTTTTAGAATTGATTTCCTAACATAATGATCCTTGAATTCTTTATTAATTTTATGTTTATCATACCAAAGGTATGCGTGCCACCCAAAATATAAATTAAACCCCTCTAAATTTAATAGTTTAGAGTTTTCCAAGGTGATCCATTCTTTTATCCATACTAGTGTCACTGCTTCATAATAAAATTTTAAGTCTGGCAACATTAATCCTCCTCTCTCTTTAATATCTTTTAAATATTTTATTTTAATTCTTGGTTTCCTCCCCTTCCAAATAAATCTACTCAGTTCTTGGTCCCAGTTCTTAAATGGTTTCTCATTATATATTATAGGTAGGTTCTGAAATAAGAATATCATTTTTGGTAGAACACTCATTTAAATTGCGGATATTCTACCTAATATAGAGAGGTGTAACTTGTTCCATTTTTCCATTTCTTTTATTATTTCACTCCATACTTTTTTATAATTGTTATCAAACAGTTCTGAATTATTTTTTGTTATTGTTATTCCCAAATATCTTACTTTCTTTGTTGTTTTAAATCCTGAAATTTCTATTAACTCATTCTCTTGTTTTGGTATAATATTTTTAGTCAACATTAATGATTTCTCCTTATTAATTTTAAATCCAGCTACTTCTCCGTAATGCTTTAATACTTCTGTTACCTTCTTAATACTATTTATGGGATCCTCTAGTATTATTACCAGATCATCCGCGTATGCTTCTATTTTAATTTCATTCTGATTCCTTTTATTATCTTCTCATTTCTTATATTGTTATTTAAAACTTCTAGACAGATTATAAAAAGCAAAGGAGAAAGTGGACATCCTTGTCGTGTACCCCTATGTATTTCGAATTGCTTCGTTTTGTCCCCATTTATAAGTAAACAAGCTTTTTGTTCATTATATATTGCCTTCATCTGTTCCAAAAATCTATTTCCCATTCCCATCTTGCTCAATACTGCAAACATAAAAGACCAATTTACATTATCGAATGCTTTTTCAGCATCCAAAAATAGTAATGCCAATTGTTTTTGATTATGTTTCTGATAATACTCTATTGTATCTAGAACTATTCCTATATTGTTTTTCAGCTGTCTTCCAGGGAGAAATCCGTTCTGATCCTCATGTACCCATATTTCCAAAATCTTCTTTAATCGATCTGCTAAAATTTGAGCATATATTTTATAATCAATATTCAGTAGTGAAATTGGTCTATAATTTTTTTATCCATTAAATCTTTCCCTTCTTTTGGACTCAGAGTTATATTTGATTCTTTCCATGTATTTGGGAATGTATTATGGGTGATTGAATTCAATACCTGACCTAATATCGGTGCTAACTCTTCCTGAAATGTTTTATAATATAGCGCCGTAAAACCATCAGGACCAGGAGCTTTCTCTATTTTCAATTGCTTAATCGCATTTGTAATTTCCTGTATTGTTATTGGCCTCTCTAAATCTTCTCTTTGACTATCCGGTAGTCTAGTAATTTCTGTCTGATCTAAATATTTCATCATTTTATTTTTTTGTTCTTGTGTTTGAGCCTTTTTTTTAAACAGTTCTTCAAAACACTTAACAAAAATCTTTTTAATCTTTACTTGTTGATAGTAAATGTCCTGACCTTCTCTTATCCCTTTAATACATCGTTTTTCCTTTTCTTTTCTTAATCTGAATGACAGCCATCTCCCTATCTTATTCGCGTATTCGAATTGTCTTTGTTTTGTAAACTTTATCTTATTTTCTATTTCCTTTAATGTTAATAATGACAATTGTTTTTTAGTATTTGAACTTCCTTTAATATTTTTAAATCTTTTGGATTCTTTTTTAAACCTAATTCTTTTTCCTGCAACATTTTATATATTCTAATTTCCTTTACCTTTCTGCTTTTTATTATCCAAGCTTGTTGATTTATGAGAAAACCCCTCCTCACTGCTTTACTTGTTTCCCATACTATTTGCTCTGTTTGTTCCTTTCCTAAATTAATATCAAAAAAAAATTTCAATTCTTTCTTTGCTTTTTCTATTACTGATTCATTTTTTAACAAATTGTCATTCAACTTCCATCTGTATTGTTCCCTTCCCTGTTGAATAGTTAGCAGTATTGGACAATGATCTGAAATTGTTCTGGGGAGGACCTCCAGTTTTCCGATATTTTTTACCAATTCTGTTGATTAAAAAAAATGTCTATTCTGGACCATGACTTAAATCGATCTGAGAAGTAAGTATATTCCTCTTTTTCCCCATTTACATATCTCCAAGCTTCCACTAAAGATAAATGTTCCAGTAGTTCGAAAAAAGTTTTTGGGAGTTCCCCTTGATTATTACTACCAATATTTTTCTTATGATTTTCTAATTCTAGATCCAACAATCTTTCTAATAGATTTAAATAGAATTTACTCTTATTTTCTGATGGTCCATATACTGCTATCACTATTAATTTTAAATCCCTTATGATTACCTCTACAGCTATCCAGTGTCCTGTTTCATCACTACAAATTAATTTTGCCTCATATTTATTGTTTACAAATATGGTTACCCCTTTCTTTTTCTTGTCTATTGATGATGAAAATGATTGGATTTGGACACTACTTCTATCAATGCAGCTCAGAACTACATTGGTTTTTCTGGCTGCTTCATCACACTATTTACTCATGTTTCACTTTGCTCTACGAGACCTTTTTCACTTCTTTCAAGACAGGTTTCACTCCTCCTATATTTGTGGATTTCATTTTCTTGTCTAGATGCAATACCTTGCCTTCATACCTGTTGAAATTAGTCTTCTTAGTTTTAGCCCAGCTCGCCAAGTTGTCAAAATAATTTTGAATTCTGATCCCATCCTCTGGAATGTTTGCTAAATCTATCCCCAACCCCGCCACATTTGGTGTCACCTGCAAATTTAATAAGCATATCTTCTATTCCATCATCTAAGTCAATTGTAATGATATTCTCAGTAGAACATTCAGCTTAAAAGTTCTATATTAGGGGAGGGATCATTTGACATTGTTGGTCTGCAGCTTCTAGCCAGGATCTAAAGAATATGTAACAGCTTTCCAATCCTCCATGAAAAAGGGATTTCCTGACTATCAAGATTCTCTGCCAAAGAAATCTAGATGTAACAAGACTGTTCATTGTTACGGAGGCTTTGGAAAACACAACTAAACTGAAATATATGACTTCTCCTGCTCCCCACAAAAAACTTTTCTGAGCTGGAAACTTGCTTCCTCATAGAAAATCATATTTTATATGCAAAAAACCCAAACCAACCCCTAAACCCACTTGCCTTTTATGTCTAGATTAAATCTTAAACTCTGGCTTGACCTTGACAACAACTCCTTTTCAAGGACTTTGCTGTACCAGGGATCAACTGTTCATTTAGTCTTGCCTCTGAGAATGAAATCAACAAAGATTTACATCCCTAACTTCCAGCAATTGGCTACGCTGGCTGGGCCCACTCAGAGTTGCAGTTCAACAACATGTGGAAGGACACATAATTCCCACTTAGGGTTGCCATTTGAAATAAGAAATAGGGATCCTGCTTCTCTAATGGTTGTTTAGAAGAAATCCCCTTTTCTATACAGCCAATAGAGGGAGCAGCACCCTATCTCTTATTTCTTCTGGCAATCCTATTCCCACAAACTTTGAGTGATACACAACTGCTGCAAATGATTTTCTGGCATTATTAAAGTTTGGAGGAGTTTTGTTCTGAGGTTGAAGCTTCAGAACTTTGTTCTTAGGCTGAGCCTGTATACTTTGCCTCCCCCCACGCACACCACCCGGCAACCTTTGTTCATCTAAAGTAGCTCACATATTGCAGAAAACATAATTGGTCAGACTGGAGTCTGGCCAGCTTGGCAAGGGGCACTTCAAGAAGCAAATGGGAACACTTGATGGATCAGTATTTTGATATGATGTGGCAAATAGTACCCTCTGTTTTCTCAGGAAAAGAAACATGTGCAGTCAGCAGCGCTCCTCCTCTTTGCAGTGTGCATCAAATACTTAATTACCTAATTGAACCTTTTGCAAGTAAAGAGGAAAAGACATCTGGCAGAGGTTTGTCCTCATAAATCTTGGTCTTTTTACCTGATGGCTGGAGACTTCAGTAAAGATAAAGATAAAAATTCATGACTGTCTAAGCATTACTAGAACAGAAGTTATATGGGCTGAATAAAGCAAACTCCCAGAGAACTGGGTTAGAGCCTATAGACTAGCTCCCACAGACATTTCCCATCCTTTTTAGAAGCTAGGCAGATATTTACTGAGCAAGGTAACTTGAATTAAAAGCCTATCAGGCATAAGCAGTGCAACCTAAGAGCAGCTATCTCCAAGTTTTCATAAGCATTTACTATGTAGAAGATAACTTTGGACTTTACAGTAGTCGAGTCTAGCTACTTTTTCTCATGATGAATATAACACATAGCTAGCAGCCAAATCAGCTTGCAAGTATGAGATAATTTAGATGATCCTGGTAGTCCATGTGTTAAGAAAAGCAGTCATATCTTTGGTTCGTGACATCACCAAGTCCAACATTTTGGTCTGTTCTGGAACATGAGCTCATGTATCATATTTGAAAGAAATATCAGCTTTATGGGAAAAGAGCTGATGTCTAGCTTCCAAATAGAGTTGCCAGCTGGAATAGGGGGCAGGGATCTTGTTGTTTTAATGTTGACTAGATCCCTGATCAGGAAGATTTAGTGTAAAGTTGTATTAGGAGGAACTATGGCATGACTCCTCACTTGCCTTCAAAAGCTACCTTTTAGGTAATGCAGCATCCCCCTCAAACTCACTATTTAATGACTGATAGAAAATGGTGGAAGATGGTCGAGTAGTGAGAAATAGTGTGAGTTCATGGTAGAGAGTTGGACTGGATGACCTCCGTGGTCTCTTCCAACTCTATGATTCTATAAGTGTTCCACTTCATTCCTGTAGCTGGGTGCACAGCAACAGATACTATCCACGACCTCCTAGGGTCCTCAGGAGGTCCTGAAAGATAAAGTCCAGCTAAAGGAATGGAGGCTACCTCTCTGCCACTGTGTCCTTCTTTCAATTAGCCGATAAATAACAATAAACATGAGGGAGGATGCATTACCTAAAGGTGGATTGGGGGAGTGAGGGAGGAGAAGTATCATAGCTCCTCCTGATCGAATTTTTTGGTAAACCTTCCTGATCAAGGATCTGCTAAAGATTAAAGCAACAGAAACCTTGTGTCCTCTGCTACACTTAGGAAGAAGCCCAAGAGTCAGGGGATTGTAAGGCAAAGAGCCACAGGTAATCTAGCAAGATGAAGGGAGGAACAGGATCAAAGCCCTGAGCCAGTGCAGGAGTTGTTACACCAAGCCAATGATCTGGCTAAATGAAGCCAACAAGGGATAAGACTTAGAAATGTTATTGTAGCCATTCCAATGTCAAGAGCATATGAACTCTTAGAGCACTGTGAGTCACCAAGAGAGAATGATTGCAAGCAACAAAGACTCCAGGGAGCTGCTGGGAGATTTATACGTAGCTTCCTCTGGCTGTCATGCACTTAATGAGCCAGTGTTTCCTGTTTTACAGATGCTGGGACCTATAATGTCTCTCTTTGTCTCTTCTGAGAACTTCAAAGCAAGGGGTGTGTCCTCAGATCTGCCATATCCTGCTGAGCAACTGTTCAGTCCCCAACTCCTTAGATTCAGAGAGGCTGCAGTTATCTTGAGGTATAGACTCCTGGGAAGCTGACTCCTTTGTGTTCGATTCTTCAGATTCCAGAGGGCAAATTACAATACCTAGCTCCATATTACATCTGGAAATCCTACTTCCATCTAAGAGCAGAAACATTTGGAAATTAGTAGTCTGAATGGTTGCCATCTCATTGTGAAGAACAGTAAATGTTAACTCTGAAAGAATCCTGACACAACTGTGTTTCACTTAAAATAAGCAAACTCCTTACTCTTATGGTTGTAATTACAATGGATTAAGATTATTACAATGCTTCAGCTAATAAACAAATTTGAATGTCAGGGCTGGAAGAGATGAGAACAATGGGACATGCACCTCTGCACTAAGGTAATGTACTGGTTTGGGTAAGAATGATCCAATGAATTTTATTTTAACATTAAGAAGATACTATTATTTATACGTATTCATACCTCTAATGCACTGAAGGTCCATGATTTCAGTAGATCAGGTAATCTGTCCACCTGTGGAAATCACAGTTATTTCTCTCTGTCATAATTGTTTCCATGAGCATCTCCTGGTGGTTAGTTTTTGATGATAAGTGGAACATGCTTAGCTGGGCAGTTCGTCAGGTGACAGACTTAGCGTGTCCCAGTGGAACCATACTAAAGACCTTATCAGCTTGAGATATGCTAAAGTAGCCTTTGAGATCATAAGCTTTCTTCTATACCATAGTGTAGTTGTTGAGTACTTCATAGAGGAAACTATTTATATATAATAGATAATAATAGGTATACAGTTACACATCCACATTGGTTTTGCTTTTGTGGATTTGATGATTCATGGATTTGATTAGTAAGTTCTCTGTAGGAATCTCTAGGTCCTCCAGTATGATTATATGGTCAACTTCAATTCAATTCAATTCAATAATTTTATTACAGTCATAGAGCAGGATGTATGGTCGACTTCTGCTGGAAGTTCAACATAGAGTTGTACTGGAGGCCTTAGAGATTCCTAGAGAGAACACTTCTACTGGAAATTGACCATAGAATCATGCTGGAGGACCTACAGATGGCTAGAGAAGTGTTCTCTCAGGTTAGAAAAAATAATATTCACAGTTTTTATGTATATTTGCATTTTTGCAGTTTTGTGGGGATCTTACTCCCCTAACCCACACAAAAGTGTAGGCCCCATTGTGATAGATAATAGTTATAGCAATATATAATAGATTGTGTGTACACGTACACACACACTGTTCATTCTGTGAGAGTGGAAAAAGATGCTTGCCATTATTCTACATTGGCTGCTTAGTTATGTATGCATAACTAAGTTATGTCTTTTGGCCCAGTTCTCCCACTCCTACTCCCATTCTGCTTAACAGCCAGCAGAAGCACCAGGCAAAGGAAATCTGTTCAACTGCCAGCTGGGGAGCATGGAGGATAACATTTGCAGCCCTCTCCAATGAGTGAGTGCAGCTTCAACAACAAATTGTGACAAAGGCCCTGCTTTTGATTGCTGTACCTCACTCAGTGGTGGGAGGGAGCTGGAACAACCCTCCCCCCTTGCACCCTGTTAGGCAGCTTCACCTTATGCACCTTCTGGGGGAGTGCTTGGTGGGACATTTACATAGTCTTACAGAGCAAAGAGCACTTACAGATCCATAATCTCAGGTTACAAATCCTTAACTGCAATACAATTTTCCTTTCTCATCCCCACCGATGCTATCCTCTGCCATGCTGAAAGGATAAGGGAACACTGGGTGGAATGGCCTTTGTTTGAAACTGTAGGCAGATGCTACCTCTCACAGTAGATCGCTTGTGGAAATAGTGGGGCTCTTGGGAGGGTGTGACTCAGCCCGAATAACATTTTTGCCCAACAAGTCATGTGGTGGCAGAAAGAACACTCCTTGGAACAGATTCCACATTATAACACTGTTTCAGCCCCCACTCCTGAATGAAGAAGAAAAAGGCTCCAGGTGCCCACTGATGGAATATCACTTCTGATCACTCAAAATGTTGAGTGCAAAGGTACAAAGCAGCTCTCCATGGTCCTAAAGGAAACAAAAAGGGCTCTTCAGACCCTGAAACATATGTACCATGGTCGTAGATAATACTGAATTAATGTATGAATAAGTTCATTTGTATAAAGTGTATCCCTATAGTGATGTATGGCCTAAGTTTGTAGCTGAGCATTTTGTAGCTATTTAGAGCAGCAGAAAAAATGTCAGGATGTGTAGCCCATGCCATAGGAAATGAGCTAGGTCTGCTGGTTGTGCATTGGACCATTGTATTGTAGGAATAGTTATTATGTATATCTTCTAAGCTGCCTTTTAATTGCCACAAGATATCCAGTGCTAATTGATTATTGCAACAATGTATCCATACCAGGGTTTACCTGGATTTATTACAAAGTATCTATTGCTAATTGCTTTATTGCTTATTACTACAATGTATCCAGCGCAAAGTGGAAGAGAACAGAGATGGATGAAAAGGAAAGTGTAGCCTGAAGAGGCTCTGTGTTTTGAGAACTTGGTGTCTACAAAATAAGGAGCAGGAAATATATGCCTGCATCAAACCAGTCAAGGATGGAGGAAAGTGAGAAACAGACACAAGTCTGGGAGATGGTGAGATGCATGGATTTATGATCATCACCAATCACGGCTTTTTACACCTAAATTTTGGAATGGTCACATATAAAGATGTAAGCTACAGGTATACTTTAGCCTCAGCAACTTCTGTAGAAGTGTGCTGTGTTGCTCATGAGTGAATTTTGTAGAGAGTGGGTTATCTAGTACGTGACAAGAAATTGCAAAGTCCTTATTCTTGAATGTCTTTATTCTTGAAACATCCCTGTGTGTGTACAGTTCAGGAAGCAAAGTGCTTCTGTTTTGCTTTGCTTTTTCAAAAAGGTTATAACACTATCTCTCAACTCCAATCACCTCCCCTCAGGTTATTTAACAGCTGCTCAAGCTTATAATTTTCTCTTCATCCTCTGTCACCTCCAGTTTCATTTTCTTCCTCTCAACTAACACCTCAGCATGCCATATAGCCTTGTAGCCCACAAGTCCTTGTCAGGGTACTTTTTTTTTTAAAGTGTGTTAATGTTGAAACTTCTTGTTTATATTTTTGGTGACACTATTTCAGTTTCAAATGGATAGTCACTAGGTTGCTGTTAGAGAGAAAGAATATTATGATGTCACTATTGTACTATCTGTACAGGACATGTTGTTTCCTTACAAATTGTAATACGGAGTTCAATAGGTGGCTAATAAAAAATGGGAGGGAAATTCTTACTGAGCAGGAATGAATCAGTTCAAATCTATTCTCCCACTTTTATATATGTATCTCTACCCAAGCCTCTTTGTTCTCATTTCCCTGTGAAATTGCTAAGAAATTAATCTTAAAAAATCCTGCAACAGGAATACCAAAAATTCTACACACCTGTAGCAGTTCTTTAGAAATAGAGAGAGTGCCAGCATACCTTCCAACTGTCCCAGTTTGCCAGGGATAGCCCCAATTAATTCTCTGCTTCCCATTTTTTTTAGGTGGCTTTTAAAATGTCCTAGTTTCTCTCTCCTCCTCACAGTTTTCTCCATCATCCTTGGCTTACTTCCATTGGTGTAAACTGAATTTAAAGTGCAAGAGTACTTTGCATTAAATTAACTCAGCAGCAGGAAGAGGGGTTGAATCTTTCCCATCTCTGTAGTCTCCAGAAAAAGCAAACTTCTGCAGCCTCTCCAAGGCCCTTTTTGCACCTTACCTTTTCCTGGTGCTGGGCTGCTCGGCTCGCGCAAGAAGGCTTGGGAGGAACACTGTCGCATCCCTCCTGCTTCGGCGCCGCAGCTGTTTCCTCGTCGCGCGAGCATCCCACCTCTTCAATTCGCAGTGCAGCCTGGGACCTCTCAGGCCGCACTGAGGAGAGGACGTGCGACCGGCCCGGCTCCCGAGGCTCTGCAAGCCAGGTAAGTGCGCGCGGGGCATTTTCGGTTTTGAGCCGAAAATGAAAAAATGTGTGCGCGGTCCACGTCAGACCCTTGAGCAAATGTGAGTGCGTCATATGGACCGCTCCTCACATTTACGTGACTCTCAAGGGGCCCTTTCGCTTCAGAAATGCCATGCGAAAAGGGCACAAGTTTGTGTGTTCTTTATCGTTAATAAAGTTTGCCATCTTGACCTCACTTTGACATTGCTGGCCAGATGCGTCCTGGTTTTCATTTGTGAAATGTTGAAAGCGTATGCACCACTAATATAGTCCTACAGCTACTTTTTCTCTTCCTCTTCCAGCCAGAGATCAGGCACCTTGAGCAGCTAGCCATATATGTTGAGAATACAGTTGTCTGTATCTAACTCCAACCTGGAATGATAGAACCTGATACGCCATCTTTCTCAGGCATACTATACTGAGTGCATGTTTTCCTCCGTACAATTTCCCTGAGAGTGACAGAACTCCATGAGGTCTTGCTGCTTCCTAGGGGAATTGCAAGCTTTGCTGCCTGAGGTACCTGCCTCACTTTGCCTAGTGGTAGGGCCTACTTTCACACACAGATACAAAATTTCCCCAAGTTTGCTACTCCCCAGCTTCTTCTTTGTAAAGAAAAGCATGGTGAAACAGTAGGTAGGAGAAATAACCATTATCTGCTCTGGTATTAGAAATACTAGAAGGTAGCCTACATTGAGACAGACCATCCAGTCTAGTATTGTAGACTGTAACTGAAAGTAGATTTCTAGGGCAGCAATCAGCATTCTTTCTTAGCCCATCCTGAAAATACTTGTCTCTTCCTGGTGGCTGCCCATCCAATTACTAATCAGGCCCATCCTAGCATAGTTTCTAAAATCAGATCATGTGTTCTCCAGATATATGTGATGATGGCCAATAAATGAATGACAGCTTTTAGCTGCATCTCTGTCATTTAGCAAAAGGCACAACTTCTGCAGTCATTGTAACTACCAGTCTAGTACCAGAAGACCCCTTTCTTCCACCTTTCTCAATAATTCTATTGTTTCTTCCTGCTATTCCATCTTTGTCCCCGACAGAACAATGGAATGGAAACAACTCCCCCACCCCCGACTTCTTTGTTTTTTGAAAAACCACTTTGAAATCAATAAAGCATAAAAATGTAGGAACACACAAGTTTTGGTTCATCAGTTGCAGAAAATAGGATTTTCTGCTTTAAGAAAATGAGATCTTGTACTCACAATTCCCTGTAGCATAGAAGCAATACCTTCCCATTCTGCTGTGAGGCAGACTCAAGCCCCCAACACCACAGCCATTTCACTCAGAAGTCAAGCTCTGTTTTGCATGATCAAGGAGTAGATAAAATCAAAAGCAGAGACAGGAAAGCACACACAGAAGAAATCAAATTTTAAACAGCCTTGTGTTTGCCCAGAAGCAAAGTAGAAGGTCTGATTAATCCCTTGCTTATTACATTGTTTAAATTTATTCTGGCAATATGTAGGCAAGGCTGAACTCAAAGAGTGGGGAGGGGACCTCACTGTTGTAGTAACCCAGTTGCTAGCTTCCAAAGAATTGGCCTCAGTTGACCTGACAATCTAATTTGTATGTTGCTGATCAATTGAGGAGCTCAGAATTTTGTCCATGAGGATCCATGCAACCTGCTGACCTTTAGAAGCTAGAACTTACATGGTTTTCCTTCAAATCACTGATGGCCAGGTCGTACCCAAGTAACCCAGCTGGTCTGGAAGTAAATGTCATATCTCTCTGCCTAGCTCTCAATGTTACTTTTCTGCTCCTCTCTCTGAATATGCTGAATATCACCACCTAATACTAGGATATTGTTATAACTATCCGGTTACTTTCTCTGGAGGCATTGGTCTTTGCTGCTGCTTGATGGTGCTATTCCCAGATGCCTATGAGGGAAGACAGCGGCTAGAGTGTTTGAACCACAGCTAATGGTACTTGAGTTCAAATTCCCAGTTAGCCATGAAGTTGTGTGACTCTAAGGTCACTGTATCTCAACCCAGCTTAAAAGACAGCATAGATGTATGGGTAAAATTCAGGTGTACATGTGTGATGATGTGTCAGAAACACCATATATGCTTAGAATATGGCTACTGAAATCAGGGAAGGAAATTAGTCATGGCTACATAAGTCTTACTGATTTCAGTGAGTGATTTCTAAGGATAACTGAGGATCTTACCCAATATATATTACTTTGATCTCCTTGGATGGAGGTTGGGACTTACCACAAACTTTTGGTTGTTGTTGTTGTTGTGTTCCTTCAGGTAATTTCTGACTTACGGCAACCCTAAGGCAAACCTATCACAGAGTTTTCTTCACAAGATTTATTCAGAGGCGGGTTTGCTTTTGCCCTCCTCTGAGGTGGAGAAAGTACGACTTGTCCAAGATCACACAGTGGGTCTCCATGAGTGGGGATTAAAACCCTGGTCTCCAGAATCACAGGGCATTTCTGCAGTAGACTGTTATAGTGCTATTATTCCATTTTCAACATCCCATGGAATCCTGGGGTTTCCAGTTTAGGGAGGGACCTTGAGGCACTATAACTGTCTAGTACAGAAATGGCCATAGAAACCACTGCACCACATTAGCTCCTTAATAGAAGTTACTGCACCATATTGGTATAAGTTAATTCAGGCAGTCACTGAGCTTCTGTCTGGTATAGAGAAATCACATCTAGAAGGCAAAGATGGAATGCATCAGACAGGAATGGTCAATTGCACTGGTCCGGGGTTTAATTGTCAGCCCTTGGACTCTAGGGACTACCAAAAATGCCTCCAAACCCAGAAGTGGTCAGAAGTCTACTTTTAGCTGGGAAAAAAGTGGGTGTTGTTTGATGTTAAAACACTGCGGCTCCCTCCCACAACCTATTTAAATAGTGCATTGCTGTTCTGGGAGTCTTCAAGAGGAAGTAATTTACCCATTTTAACTGTGGTCATGACACAGTTAAGTAGTATAGGGAAGCTGGAAGGATTAAGAAGCCAAAAAGTTGAGGGATGCATCCATTAAATCACATTTAATACTGCAAGGGGCCCTATTCCATAACACATTTATAGTACTGTGCTTGCACTTTAAATGCCATGATTCTATAGTATAGAATACTGGGATGTACCGTTTAGGGAGGGATATTTAGAATTCTCTGCCAGAGAACTCCAGTACCTCACCAAACTACAAACTCCAAGATTCCACAGAATGTTGCTATGCTACTTAAAGTGTAATCATAGTACTGGAATTGTCTAGTGTGCAGACTACATCTGCTAAGAAAAGATAACATCTGCCAAACAAGGACATAGCAAGGCAGAAAATCACCAAAACCACAGGAGCTGATTGACTGGAATGGTTCCTTACACAGAGAGCTACCTTACAACAAGGGGTATTAGCAACTGAACATTTAAGCATGTTGATCAACTCATGAGTTCTATTGCATGTAGTACATAGCAGTCATTAATATGGCCTGCACTAATTTACATGGCCTCATATGACTGAGGGACATGATAGCTTGTAGAAGAAGCATCCTAGGAGGCTCGAGGAATAGTTAAGCCCTTGGGCTAGAAGGACGCATAAAAGATCTCAAAGATTTTCTCCAAAGTGGAGTGACCAGGACCTCATTTTTGCACTTCAGAACCTGAAGGCATGACAACCTGTTTGTCTTAGATCACTTTGAATCAGTGAGTTGGATTCTGGGATTGCATTCTTCGCCTGTTATTGGACATATATCACATAACCAAAACAACAGATTCATCACTACAAAGAAGGACATACATGAGAGTTGACAAATGCATACCGTCCAACTACCCAGATTTGGCAAGGACTGCCTCTGTTAATTTTCTGCTGTCCCACTTTCTCAGCTGTCTCTCAAATGTTCTGGTTCACCTCTCTCTTCCTCCCACATTCTCCTTTCAACCTCAGCTTATTTCAACTGTTACAAACTGAGTTCAAAGTATAAAAGTAGTTTGCACTTAATTTGAGTCAGTGGGAAGGAGAGGAAGGGGTGGAGTTTTGCTGTTCCTTAAGTGAGTATGTAAATTACTTACTGTCTCTGCTTAAAATAGCAGTTTTGTGTGTTCCTTGTCATTAATGATATTTGTTTCTTGTTGGTTGACCACATGCTGATGTACACAGCCACATGCATCTCAGTTGTCGTCTTTGAAATTTTGGAAGGAATGTAAATAACAAAGGTATATAATAGCAAACTGTAGGTGCTACACCATACAAAGGGCCTTATAGTAGTATTATTCCACTTTCAACATCCTGGAGTTTGCAGTTTAGGGAAGGGCATTTAGAATTCTCAGCCAGAGAGCTCTTTGGTCTTAGTAAACTAGAAATCCCAGAATTCCACAGGATGTTGAAATTGGAATGCTAGCACTATAACAGTTTAAGGCAGAAAGGCCCAAAGACGGTTTAGTCAGGATACTGAGGTCTGAATTGTGTTGTTGCTTCAAACTTGAGTAAACCTATTAAATCAGTGAGATTTACTTTCATGATGACTCACCACTCAACAGTTGATTCAATAGATCTATTCTAATTAGAACTAATAACTGGATTCAGTCCAAAGTTGTTACTATGATAAGCAGTGGTCTCTAAACAAGATGTCTCCAATTGGTTTTTACGTGTTTGCCTTAGGCAACTGTTATTGTTACAAGAATAAGGCCCTTTCCGCAGGTTAACTTTTTTTGGTGCTGGGGCGCGGGGATCGAGCGAGCAGCCTCCAGTGAGAGGCTCTCGCGTCCCACTGCTTCAGCTCCACATGAGCTGCCTGCTCCCAAGCAGGTAGCGCAAGAGCCCCGCCTCTTCCTTCCACAGTGCAAGGCTGCGCTGGGCAGGGAGTGTGTCCATCACGGCTCCGGAGGCTTCGCATGCTCGGCAAGTGTGTGTGGGGCCCTGGAGCAATGCGCGATTGCACACCATTTTCAGCTGAAAGCCGAAAATGAAAAAATGTGCAAGCCGCTCCTGCCCTACCCTGGAGCGTCGTGCGGTTGTGAGTGCATCATGCAGATCGTTCCTCACAGTCGTGCGATGCTCCAGGCACCCTTTCACATGGCAAATGCCGTGCAAAAAGGGCCTAATTCAGGTATTGCCTCTACTGACTCCCATCGCAAGATCCCCATTTGGAGAAATGAGCAGAGTGAACAGACTGGCAAGCAGAAACAGAATGGGCACTTTTTGGAAGATTGAACCTTGGCATGTAGCTGATTATTTCAACCTCTGGAGCCTGCTTTTGTGATTGTTATCAATTTGTAATGGAGTCAGTGTACAATTTGGATGCAATTTGGGTAAACAAATCGTTCCATAGTCATGGCCAGCCTCTTATTGTTAAGGCATCTTCTTAACAAAGAGGGTCTGAGAAGACATTTGGACTACACCGTATAAATTTACCTTAAGAACAAAAATGTAACCTTCTTTTAACTCCATTATCAGCTGTAAAACCTGTGCTTCAAGCCACACAGGGATATGCTGGTTTTCAGAGAGAGAGGGAAAAAAAGCTTTTTCCTTCCTCTTTTGATCGGGGTAAAATTAATGAATACTTGTTCTGACTTTTGTTCATTTGAAAGTGTCAGTTCTTCAAACTAAAAATGTGCTTCCTTTCAGTATTTGGATGAGAAAATTGTTGTGCTGACATTTCTAATCATGTTGTTGCTCTCAAACCCATTCCCAGCTTCTCTGCATTGATTTCTATTTCTGTTTCCTGGGAAAAATAAATAAATAAATAAATAAATAAATAAATAATAATAATTAATAATAATAATTTTACTCCTCCTCCTCCTCCTCCTCTTCCTTCTTCTTCTGATACCCATTCTTCTTTGAAAGAGAAACTATGCTGTTCCCAGAGGGGGGGAAAATATGTTGCTTTCAGAGTTTCGCTGGAATGCACAGATAAATATATCACGTTGACTAACATAACAGAAGTATCAAAGTCTTAAAGCAAGAAATAGTGACGAGATTTTTAAACAGCATCAAATAGCGCTTCAGACAATTTTCTTCTGGATCTTGTAAGGATGAACTTAATCAGTAGACCTATACATTCAATGCAGTGTCTAATGTAAGAAAATATTAAAGTCTCAAGCAAAATCTTTTGGTTTCTGCCCCCTTCAGCTGCTGTAATGTAAATCAAAGGGAACTCTAGCCAAGGTGGAAGTCATGAAATACTGAGGATGCACTATTCCAAAGTGTGGCATTAGATGTTAGATGAGGTAGATGTTTCCAATGTTTGTACCGTAGATGCTTCCAGCGCTCATACATCCAATTGCAAGTCCCAGCTAGAGAAGACGAGTTGAACCAACTGCTTAATGGCAAATTAACACTTATGTAAATTCAATTGATTCATGTGAGTCTATTTTAGATTGGACTAGTAATTGGATTTAGGCATTGGATCAGATGGCATTTTGATTGCAATAATTTATGAACCAGAGGGGTTATGATTAACCGGACTGAAATGTCTTGCAAATGGTTGTTTCATTTCCCCCCTCCTCCCTACAGTGAATGTTGACTTACAGTTCCTAAAGTGGGTTCATTCTCAATGAAAATTTGCCAGATTTCAAAATGGTTTCATGTTCAGGATGGGCTGAAATTAGCAAATTATAAATGTGAATGTGAGATAAACCAAAACTGACAAATTCATCTGTACACTCCTGAGGTTTAGATCTTAAAAATCCGATTTTGAAACCCTTTGTGTTTAACCATGTTGATGCAGAATTAAGGTTGTCCCCCTGCCTGTTTTTTTTCTGAGTTGTTCCTTTTCAGCAAACAACAAAAAGATGCTTCTTTTCAGCAATATAATTTCAGCTTTACCTACTAAACCGGAGAATTTCTTTTCAGTTTATTTCTAATGATGTTACCAGTTTTTTCAAGTGTCATAGTGAGTGGAGACAGAAAGAACTTGAGCTTTTAAAAATATGAATGCAGAAAAAATGAAAACTTTCAGTTCATGTACATGCTTGGTCAATTGTTACTTTATGCACATGCTAATGTAACATCTCAGGTGTCCATGTGATTTAAGTTACTCAGCAGGGCTGGTAGATGATTTAATATTTGGATGTAGAGTTGGGAGGAAGACTACCAGTCAATAGGGCCCTCAACTTTATTCTCAGAAAAAGATGACAGGTTTTGGATTTACAAGGATGTGACCCGGGATTGTTGATTACTGCTTTAAGTAATCTGTTTTCAAGTGTAATCTCTGTACATTTGGCTGTTGCAATCCCAGAATTGGAGGCTGGAGTGACACTATGACAGACACGTTGCAATTGAGGGGGAGGGGTTGTGTCTTTTATTTCCATCTGTTTTAATGTGCTTTAGTGCTGTTTTTAACTTGTGCTTTAAAGATCAAATTAAGTTTGTTTGTGCTTTAACTTATGCATTAAGAACTTTCAAAATTATACTCCTTTTTTAAAAGCTGCTGTATGCTGCCTGGAATCCCATGATGGAAGAAAAGTAAGACATAAGGTAAATTAATTAATTAAATAAATCCCTCAGACATGCATCTTACTTAGAGATACCCTTCTCCATGAAAGTGAGGAGCTGATCAACAAGGAACCGTGTGTCACATTCATGGTAGATTTCCATCCAGCATCTCCTAATCAGCACCTATCTATAACTACCGGACCCTTAACATCTTGCTAGAGGAATCCATAACCTCCCAAATCTATGCAGAATATTAGTGAAAGCTTTATTTAAGCCCCCTCCACCAGTAATCCTGGATCAGATCTATGTAAATCCAAATGCTGTATCAGTTACTTGTATCTCAGGAAGATCTTCAAAAGCAGTATGACTGGTAGAATATACTATATCAGACAAATAATTACCTGTGGGCCTTGCAGTACAATTTGTTGTTGTTGTCCTGTTGTGTGTCCTTTGGTCATTTCCAATTTATGGCAACACTAAAGTAGACCTATCATAGCATTTTCTGGGGGGTGAGAGTATGTGACACATCGAAGATCACCCAGTGGGTTTCCATGGCCAACTGGGGAATTGAACCCTGGGCCATTTCCGCACTGGACTGTTATAGCACCACCTGGCCCCTCCCGAAACTGCAAACCCCAGGATTCCATAGGAGGTTGAAAGCGGAATCATAGCGCTATAACAGTCTAGTGCGGAAATGACCCTGATCTCCAGAGTGGTAATCCAGTGCTCAAACCGCTGGCTGTCATGTGCAGTGCAATTTACATGACTAATACAATTGTCAAAGTCAGTATGTCAGGAAAACAACAACTGATCTGTGTGCATGTTTTAGGAACCATAAATCCATATGCTTGATGAAAAAATAGAACAGCAAACCAGCAACAGAGCACTTCAGTTCGGATAATCTCAGCTCTATGATTTGTAAACTGTTGCCATAAAATTTTATCTGATTTAAGGACACAGAAACAAGAGAAAGCTTCTGGATGTAAAGCCTTGACACCTTAACACTACGTACCTTCAGTGTGGACAGTAATCCTTGATATCACTCATCTGTAGCAACTGCTGCTCTTCCGAATATCCCATCCTCAGTGTTCTATAACAACTACCTCAGCTACAATACCCTTTGATTCACATCAGAGCAGCTAAAGGAAGTGGAAGCCAAAATATTTTACTTTAAAACTGTAATATTCACCTAGGTCAGTCACTGCAATAAATATACAGTTCTAGGGATTAAGTTCATTCTTCCAGGGTACAAAACAAACTTATCTTAGTGTCATTTGACACTTTAAACCCCCCTGCATCTATCTATCTATATCTATCTATCTATCTCGGCAAAACGACGAACCAGTTCTATGCACTGGGATTATTACATACATAAGCAAGCAATTTACTCTCTCTGAATCAGGCATGGAGGAGCTGGCTGATTTCATACACCATCCATGTCTTTAGAAGGAGCCAACCACATACTGCTGCATAATTTTAATTACTCAGTGTAGCATTGTTGTGGATGAAGAACCTCTTTGTACATCGGAACAGACAGACTATTTAGCTGAAAACAGCCACAGTCAGAAACTGACAGCAGGAGTTTTGCAGTGCTGTCTGGCAGATCTCTTGCTGCAGATCATAAAGGATTAATTAAAACTGTATAAAGCTGAAAAGAGGCCCAAGGTAAACATAGAGCCAGGTGGAATTGCACTAAGCAGTATTCAGAATGTTAGTTCTATAGCCTGGGGCCTGGAAGGATCGACAGATTGCTCTTCAAACTGGGCATCACAGAACTCCAGTGTAAGCATCCATTTGCCTGGCACTTAAAAAAAAAAAAGAAAGAAAGAAAAGAAGAGAAGAGAAGAGAAGCTTGGCTTAAAAATAAATCTTGGACAGATGTACACATGTTCTCTGCATCCATGTATGTGCTGTCCATAACAGAATCTCAGAGACGGTTATGACCCATTAAGTAGCTAATGCTTTCATTCGGCAGAGTGAAGCACTGCTTTTTTAGCTTGATTATTTTATTTTATTTCTTATTTTATTTTTTAAAAATGCATCCAACAACCATAAATCTCTGCTTCTGTAAATTACAATAATAACATATACAATTAAAAACATTTAAAAAGCTGTAATAATTTTTTTTAAAAAAAGAAAAGCTCAGGATGAAACCAAAGCAAAAGCAGCACAAAGAATTATGAGGGTTCAGCATGGGGTTTGAGCACTGGGTTACAATCCTTCAGACTCAAATTTGGTTATCCATTTATGCAGGGAAAGACGCTAGGTGGCACGTCATACATGCTCAGCCCCAGAAGACCCCATGATAGGTTCACCTTAGGGTCATCATAAGTTGGAAATGACTTGAAGGCACACAACAGCAACAATGGTGGTGAGTGAAGCTCCCTTTATGACAAATAAACACAGGCAGCATTTTTGGAAAATCCACAACTTTGGTACCAAAATGTGTCCAGACAAGCTACTGCATGTCCACCTGCTAGCAGACTAAAACCAACCAACTTAATAATTTATTAAGGAGGTCTGTTCAATTTCTGATAGCAGCACAGGTAAGGAGAGCTTTCTACCCGCTCCCACCAGCAAATGAAATTGTGACAAGGACATGTGACAGAGTCCAGTTTCTGATTGTCACAACCTGACTTGCTGGTGGGGGAATATAGAAACTTCACCCTCCTTATGCCCTGATCAGAGGCTTAACAAACCTCTTTTGCTTAGTTGGGCTACTGGCTAGTAAGCTGGGCTAGGCTGATATTTACATAGTTTTACAGTAAGACTACACACAGAATGCAGAGCAGTTATGGATCTATAACTGTGTTATGAGTCCATAACTACAACATTGAATGCCAGCTTACAGCTTCAACTGACATTAAGTCAAAATGACAATAGCTGAAAGAAACAGAGAAAAAGGTGGGTAGAGACAAAGATAAAAAATGGACCAAGACTCAGAGCACCAGAGTCTAATTTACTTAATCAGGAGGCAAATCAGAAGGCCTTTGCTTGTCCTGCTGTGGGCATGTCCTCAAACCAACCAAGAGGCACAATTCATTGGCCTTTCTTCCCTTCCAAAGCCAGTGAACACCATGCAGACCTCTGAGAAGGAGAAGAAGAACCTGGTGACATGGTGCTCACCATGTTCTGCTCACTACAGCAAACTACAAATAATGCTCCTGCTAATTTGGGAATGGCACTTTTAAAAAACATTGAAACGATGTTCTCAAATTCTGGGAAAAATAGTTGGTTTTAGTCAGTGGCCAAAAATTCACATCGTGGCTGCCTGATTGGGCTATGTGTATGGGCAATGCACAGGCAGGGGTTTCTCCGCTTGAACAGATCCCTCTTTCTTAACTTTCTGCTTTACCTCACTTGTTTGTGGTGGCAGAAAAGGTAGATGTTTCAGTAAGACTGCTCTCAAGTATGAATAAGCCAGAATCTAAACCTTTATCCCCCAGCCTCCAAGGTGAGGAACAACATAAGTAAAAATGTCATTTGAATTACAAGAGCAACACGGGAACTGATGCAGTCCAGTGCAACAAAATAAATCAAAATTAGCTGAAATGTCACCATTCTTTCCCTATCTTCCTGAGTTCCAAAGGCTATCCTAAGCTGATGGGCCACTTCTGCAGGTTTTAGTCTGGATTTTTTTGTATCTGTAGAGAGGAGGAGATTTCATTACTGGGGACTATAACTGAACAGTATTACATTTTTCATGTCCTTGCTGTCTGAACCCAGTTCATTGTTGGTATTAAGAAGCCAACTTATTTATTACAGTGAAGGACATTGCCCAAATAGCTATATTTTCTAGGCTATGTTGCAGCTTTAATGGTTATAAGACATGGAAAAAACAAACAGGAAATCAGGGTTAAAGTTATCATAATAGGGGTACTTCGTGTATAAGCTTCTTTTGTTGGCTTTTCTCCATGTGTAATACAAACAGTTGGAGGGGTCTAGTTTTTAGTTGAATCCATTTCTTTCATTTTATTTCTTGATCTACTGTAAACATACTTTTTCTTTTCAGCCTGGCTTATAGGAAAATAGGAGCACAAGATGTTGTCTCACACCAAGTCAGACTATTCCTCCAGCAAGCCCCACATTACTGGTTACTCTAGTGCAGTAGCAGCTGATGGCTTCTGTGTCAGTAGGGTGGTGTCAATCCACTGCAAGGTTTAGTCCAGCAATGATCCAAACTGCTGAAATCTATCTCCTAAATAATTCCTATATAATTCAGTTTAAAAACCCATGAGGATTCAGTGCCCCACTGACATAGGAATGAGCAGCCACCACTGCTTCCATGAGGAAAAGCCTTCCATGTTCTCAGATGAAGGTTTTCCCCTCACTGTCTGCTATTTGTCTCCTACAGGAATGAACTTGTGATCTTCTGCATATAATACAGTCAGCTCTCCACATTTGCAGGTTTGACTTTCATGGGTTTGACCATTTGCAAGTTTCTCCAATCCTTGTGCCTCAATCTAAAGTGCTTCTTGCCTGGGGTATCCTCCTCTTGGTTGCTTTGATCAAGGGATGCAGCCCAATTTCTCAGCACCAAAAACCCTCTCCCAGTGCCTCCCCCACTCCCAAGGAAGGAGATGGGTAAGAGACAGGAAGCATAGGGCCAATGTGCCAACCCTGTCCCTCTTCTTTTCCTGACCTGCTTTGGATCCTGAGTGCCTGCTCTCCCCACCATGCCTTGGTCCCTTCTCACAGTCACACAGATTTTGCTATTTGTCATCTTTCCACTTTTGCAGAGGTCCTGTGCCCCTAACCCTAGCAAATGTGGAGGGCTGACTATATATTAGCAGTGAGCCAAGAGTCTTCTCTGACACTGGAAGTAGGCCAAGCTGGAAAGACAGCAACAGAGCACAGAGAGGCGATATGGGAGGGAGAAGATTTCAGATCCTCTGATTCATTGTTAGGATCAGCCCATGCTCAGACCAAGGTCCTTTCCACAGCTTACCTTCTTCCGGCACCAGGGTCTGGGGATCCTGCAAGCAGCCTCCGGCGAGAGGTTCTCACACCTGGGGTCCTTTGGCTGTGCACGAGCTGCCTGCTCGCGTGAGAGCCCCGCCTCTTCCTTCTGCAGTGCAGCCTGGGACAGGAAGCACGACTGGTGTGGCTCCAGAGGCTCCACATGCCAGGTAAGTGCACGGGGGGCCTGGGAGCAATGTGCAATCGCGCACTATTTTTGGCTTCTAGCCAAAAATGAAAAGGTGTGTGATCGGTGCCTGCCCTACCCTGGATCGTTGCGCGATTGTGAGTGCGTCATGCAGATCGCTCCTCACAATTGCACAACGCTCCAGGCACCCTTTCGCATGTAAAATGCTGCGCGAAAAGGGCCCCAGATGAGACCTCCTCCTTGAGGAAGGAAAGGTCAGCTATCAACCACAGAATATGCTGAGATACAAGGAATTCAGCATAGGCTGCTGGATACCTCTGATCTCAGAAAATGCTTTGAAGAGTCATAGAACATCTTCCATGACCAAAATCAAAATTACCTCCTGCACCCAAGAAGCAACAGATTTAAACTGAAAACTATATTTGACAACATCTGGCTCTCTGATCTCCCATATGAAATTGAAGACTTTGCATGTCAATGGGTTTCTGGTTTTCAGTATGTTAACTGTTTCTGTTACAAATCCGAACAGTTTTTACCATTCTCCAATCTGGTTTTTAATGTTGGTTATCTAATAAGCTGCTCTGAGCAGATGGGTGGGAAAGCAGGAATGACTTAATTATTCTTCCTCTTCCTCTTGCGTTGTTGATCTGTACTTGGGAATTGTGATCCACAGTATATTCTTGATTAGGGGTTCAGGGGCACTGCAGGGAGAGGCAAGACTACATAAGTAGGTATGTTTAGTTGTCTAAAACATTAATGCTGATGAAACATTTCCTTCTGTTCACTTCCAATTCTGTCTCCTTGGATGGACTCCTCTCTAAACATCTCAGTTCCTTGCACGGCTGGACAGGAAGACAGAGAATCCAAACCCAGAGTTGGTGAGGTAGGCTTTCTCATTTTAGACCAACTGACCCTTTCAGGAGTTTTCAAACAGCGTCATATTTAGAGAACATTATCACAGGCCAATCCTGAGTTGACAAAAACATGAAGGTAGATTGCTCATTAGATAAGTTGCAATCAACCTTCTTACCATTGGCTTTCAAGTGTAGGTGCAGCTCCAGAAGTGCCTTAAAGTTTCAAACATGAGAGTGTACGCTGTACTGTTTATCTTCTGTTGAATGTGTTTTTAATTGTTTTCGATTAAGGTTTTAGTTGATTGTTGGTGGATATTTTTTAACTTTTGTGATGCTTTGCTATTTTCTTTTTTCTTACTTTGTATGTCACCAACGGGATTCCAGTCATAATCTTGGTCTTGCTTGTTCTTACAATATCCCAGGAAACAGATCCTCATATTAGAGCTGGTTGGATAATGAAACGGGAAAGATGACTTACTAAAAAAGAACCCAAAAGATTGCGGGGGTGTGGTGAGTTGGACAAGCCAGCCACCAAAGTCACATCTTGGTTCTGTTTATTCCTACGTTCAATGTTCCGCAATATTTAGGTGGCTATTCTGATTTTATAAGTAAGATATAGGAACAGGGACATAAACATGTGTAATTAATAATCTTGATTATTGCAGGGTTTTTTTTAATAGTATATGTGTGACTGCACCAGCACAAAATAACAAGGTTTGCCCTTTTGCTTTTTCTAATTCCAAAATACCCTTAGGCACCAATCCACCTTCTACAGGAATAACCTACAAAAACTTTCAGATGATTTTTTTTTTTAAAAAAACAGCAGTTCAAGAAAGAGAGCTGGAGAAGGTGCACACAGCAGGAGAGGGGAAAGTCAGGGGTTGCTTCAGGGCAAGACAGATACATTGGCCAACTCATGTGGATGCCCACAACTTAGAATAACAAAGAATGCTCCAGGGCAAGACTGAACAGCAGTAATGGCTGGGACTACAATCCAGGGCATAAAGTGCAGCAGGTTTAAGACAACCTAGAGAACTATATATAGGGAAATTAAAAACAAACCTTGTGTGCTAAAAGGCAAAGTTTCTTTGTAATGTCAAAACACTAGGGAACACATGACTGTGAAGGCACTGGGGCCCGCCCAACTTGACATCTCTTTATGTCCAGGTCTGAACAGCCAGGGAGATCTCTGAATCAAGCCAGGGGTATGACACTCAGGTCTGCTCCTATTCTCCTTTCCTCTAGAGAATGCAGCCCCTTCTCACTCATTGTCCCCCACTTGCTTCTCCTTCCAGGTTATCTCCCTCTACTGCTTTCCCTAAATCCTCTCTCTTTTCAGATATAAGGACAAGCAGGGATTTATCTCTCCAATGACTGTGTCACTGATTGTAGTGTGTGTAACCCGGTACAGAGTATATAGACACGCTCTTGAGGCAGCTCTTTATAAAAATATAAACGTACCTTTATTTAATACACTGTAAAGTTAATATATATTTGGTAAGCACAGATTCATAAATCAGCACAGCCTTCTCTCTCTGTCAAATCCAAATACATCCTTTTCTCAACATCCACACTCAACTCTCTTCATCAGCTCTCAACTCTGTTCTTCTCCACTCTCTCTGTTCTTCTCTGCTCTAAGACCCTGTTTTCAGTTAGATTTCCATTGCTCGCTCCCCCCATCTAGCTCCTCCCTCTGGCTAGCTTGGGGTTCCATTTGCATCAGCCAATCAATTTGAACCCTCTGGGTTGCTAGGGTGCCTCTGATGCTAAGCCCCCCCCCCCCAGTTTGTCACAATGATCAGTCTTTAGATTTGCAAAGCTTGTCACTGAAAAAGGGCAGGGTCTTCATCAAGATTCCCCCATGTTAAGAGGAGAAAGAAGAAAGAAAAGCAAGAAGACTGTTGTAGCCCATCCCAAGCTAGGATTGGGCTGCACTTGCTCAGGTTCTGGAATCCAGAGAAAGTTGGCTATCAGTTCATTTGGTCCAGAAGCAGGCAAATGGTCGAAAGCAGTCTATAGTTGTAAGAAGGCACTGAGTACAAAGCTCAGAGATTGAATCCAACAGACAGAATGATTACTCCAAATATTGTCTAGAAGATGTCAACAAGATTCTTGGAAAGATGGAGCCACACTGTGTATGTTAGACCCTTGCCATTCGTACCTTATTGGAAAAGCCCTACCAGGACTGGCTGATTGACTGGGAGGAGTGCTCATTGCCTTGTTAAAACAAAGCAGTTTCACCATGCCTAAAGGGGGCACTTATGCAAAAGTATTCTCTGGATCCTACCATATTGTACAGCTTTCATCATTCAATTTCTGGGAAAGTATTGGAGCATATGGTAGCCTCTCAGCTCCGGGAGTTCCTGGATAAAATGGTTGATCTAGACCTATTTCAATTTGATTTCAGGCCTGACTATGACAGAGACACAGCTTTGATCACCTTGAACCTGCACTAAGAATTGGACAAATTGAATGTGTCTTTTTTGGTTCTCAGGACCTCTTAGTGACTTTTGATGGCCGCCTTGGATCCCATTTGGGAGAGAAGTGAGATATATATTTAATAAATAAACACATAAATTTCCATGGTATTCTTCTGGGCCACCTTGCTGTAGCTGGACTGCTTTACAGTGGCCTCATTCCTTCCTGGAGAGGTGGCCCCAGAAGCTTGTGCTGGGGGACTCAGCTGTTGGCTTGCGGGATTCCTCAGGACCCAGTTCAGTTCCTAATGCTATTTACCACATACATGAAACTGCTGAGAGAGATTGTCCAGAATTTTGGGGTCCAGTACCATCAGTAGGCAAATGATACCCAATTCTATTCATCCTTTCCATCTCAATCCAAGGAAGTTCTTTTGGTTGTAAACTGGTACTTGTCATCAGTAATGGACCAGTTGAGGGCAAACAAATTAAAACTTAATCCAGGCAGCGGTCCTCCTGGTCAGTTTAAAGACAGGTCAGATAAAAGGGATTCAACCTGTGCTGGTAAGAGTTTTTATTCCTGTCAAAGACACTGATTCTTCATTTGGCTACACTCATGGATTCAATCCTCATTGTAGAAATTCAGGTTTCTGTGGTGGCCAGAAGTTCCTTTGCCATTTGTGTCTATTCCTAGGAATGTCTTCTGCGGCTACAGTGGCACTTGGCTTAGTTATATCACATTTGGACTACTATAGCACACCCTATGTGTGGCTGCCCTTGCAGAGCATTTAGAAACTTCAGCGGGTTCAAAGGGCTTAACTACAGGGCGAAAACAACCCCACTGTTACAAGAGTATGACTGCCTAACCATCAGTTTAAGGCCATTTCCATACCAGGCTTCTGAAACGGTGCAGAGCGACCTGTCGCTGAGGTCTTCTACACCGTAGAGTGGAGTGGCGTGGACTACTTTTTGTAGTTCCACACCAGAATCCACTCAGGAGCGGCCGGAACTAGCCGGGCTGAGTGTTTTTTAAAAACCTCTTTTTCGAGGTTTTTAAAAAGCACGGAGCGCGCAGACCCGTGCCGCTCCGTCGCCCAGCTCTGAAGTGGATTTGCAGGCACGCGCAAGTGTGTGCCTACAGATCTGCCGGGGGCGGGCTTCCGGCTGGTGAGCTTCTCCGGTTGGTGGAGAGCCTCCACCAACCGGAAGCCGCCATCTGGGATACCGGAGGACTGTGGAGCAGCGAGCTCGCGCTGCTCCACATGGCGACGGACTTACCCGGCTGCTGGTAGGCTCCGTTTTAGTGTGTTTTCACCCGTTCCCCCCCCTCACATGTGAAAAGGGCCTAAGGGTACAATCAAAAGTGCTAGTTAAGCCCTTTATGGCCCAGGTCTATGTTACTTGAAAGACCCAGTTGTTCCCATATGATTCTGACCCTGTCTCGAGATCTTCAGGGGAGGCCCTTTTGTCTATCCGACCACCATCACAGATAAGTCTGGTGGGAACAAAGGAGAGGGCCTTCTCAGTGGCTGCTCCAAGGATCTGGCACACCTCTGTAGAAGGGCTAGATTGATACTGTCTACAGTATCCTTCTTCCAAAAGCAAAAACTTTTTTTTTGTTTTGACAGGCCTTTGACAATGACTGGTAATGGAGAAAGGATTTTTAACAATTTGCTATAGTCTCAGTCTCTCTCTCTCTCGCCCCCCCCATCTCTGTGTAAAATGGATATGTTTTTAAATTGCTTCTAATGCTATTAGTTTACGCATGTATGTTTTAATGATGTACACTTTTGTCTGTACAGTCAGTCCTCCACTTGCAGGTTTGATTTTCACGGATCTGACTGTTTGAAAATTTCTCCATCCCCTTTCCCCACTTCAAGTCCTTCTGTTCTAGGGGAACCTTCCCCCTTAGCAGCTCAAATCAGGCTGCACAGTCCTTTAAAAACCCACCTCCTCCACCAGCTGCTGCCTAGCCAGCAAAGAATGGCTCACAGGCTGATTTCTCAATAACATAAACCTTTTCCTTACACTCTCCCCCCACAAAACGAGGAAGGCTATGGAAAAGAGAGGAAGTACAGGGACACAAAGCTGACCCCCCCTCTCCTTTCCCTAACCTGGTTTGGACTTTGGGTGCCCACTCTTCCCACCACACCTTGGCTCCCTTCCCATAAACACACACCCATTTTGATGTTTATGGTTTTTTCTACTTTTATGAAGATCGTGTGCTCCTAACCTTAGTGAATATGGAGGACCAACTATATTTGTATTAACTTTTGTTTGCCACCTTGATTTCCAGGGTTGGGAAAAAGCTGAGATATAAACAAATAGAGACAGCAATCCACTAACTAGCAATGGCTTTCCGAGGTCTCAGACAATAGTATGCTCTGTCATCATATATATGATCATTTTAACTGGTGGTTCAGGCATTGAATCCAGGACTTTCTGCACACACAATGCACCCTGATACCAAACTAGAGTCCTTACCCCAAATGACTCAAGATTCAAAGATACAGCAAGTTCATTTGGCCAGATTTGCAAAGCAGAAGGTAAGGAACAGAAGAAAAGGGAATTGAGAAGGCAAGGAGCAAAATCTTAATCTACATGTGCACATATGTAGATGTACTATACCTGAGTTAGGAAAAGATGACTCCCAGAATCTATGCTGGCCGCATTGATTGGGTATTTGTGGATATGATTCAAAAACCTAACTTTTCCAGTATCATACTATATGAGTCACATCTTAGAATTGATCAGCTACATGTTAGTGCCAATTCAATTATTTTGGAATCTTCTTTATGCAATGAGATCTGATTGCCACTATTGTAACACACACTGGGTCATCCAGACACCTTCCCAGGATGCAACATGGATAGAACAATTGGTAATGATCCTGAAAAATAACTGAAGACCTATTGATTTCAGTAATTTCAGTGGATCTGCCCCAACTGCCATGACTGCAGAACCTGTCTTTAGGTCTCTGTGCCAATATTTGTGTGTGCCCTGGGTGAAATACTATTATGTTCATATTCAGGACAATCAGAATTTCTTGGGAAGAAGATGGTCAGTTCCAGATTTCATCTGAATACACAGAGTATAGTTCTACAGCAGAAGAACTGAGTACCACTCTCAGTTTGAATGATGTTTTTCTGTTCTAACCAGTTTTTCTATGGTCATTTCCGCACGGGGCAAGGGAATTGCCTTGCGCTGCTACTTACCGGATCTTCTGGCTCCCCGGTCCGGTCCAGGTTGCTCTGGAGCAGTGCGTGATCGTCGATCCGCTCTGCTCCGGGATCCAAAATGGTGGCTTCTGGTTGGTTGTGGGTCTCAACCAACCGCTGAAGCTCACCAGCCTAAAGCCCACCCTTGGCAGATCGCAGGCTCGCATTGGTGCGAGCCTGCGAATCTGCACAACAGAGTAGGCTCGCAGTGGCGTGCTCCGTGCTTTTGAAAGACCGAAAAAATCAGGTCTTTCAAAAGCATGCTGGAGGACCACTTGGGGTCGTTCCAGAGTGGACTGAGGTGTGGATCTACAGTAAGTAGTCTGGACCCAGTCCGCTCCAAGGTGCAGACGTCCTTTGTGGAGGATGCACTGCACCATTTTTATTACCCCATGTGGAAATGGCCTATGATATGTGCTTTTGCTCAGAAATGTCCAATTTCTAAATATAAATGTAGCAAAATGAGAACTGAGATACACTGAAGGAAAGCCTGGTTGACAAACAGACAACTGAAAATGACAGAAATATAAAAACAATCCTGGATCATGGACAGTTAAATATATATTAATATTGTATGCAGCCCACTGGGGATAATTAACATTTTGGATAACTTAATAAAAGAAATGGTTGCACGTGATACCTCCATAGGCTAATTATATACAAAAGCTTTGCTCTGGCATTGGACTGCATTATGCTATCTCTGATCTGTATCAAGAGTAGTCTTTGAATAAGAGAGGAATTCCAATGAGTGTGCAAACCAAATAAGACCAAATTCAGTTATGGTCCTTTCTGTCAATTATTCATCTTCCCCCACCCCCACGCAGCAATGCTGAACAAACAAATGTATTATTTATTATTGTGGAAACATTCTGTTCTTTGTGGTTTAAATAGATTTGGAGGTCACTATACGATCTCACCTCTGCCATACGCTGGTGAACGAAATGGTGAAGCACCTGCTGATATATGAATTGATTGATCCCATTTCCCAGGGAATAACTTTTCTTGTAGCTAGATCTGGAAACAGTAGTATGACCAATTCATTATTTGAGAAATTGCACAGTATCAGTTCATATAGCAAGCAGGGTGTCACATGACTCGGGCCCTTTCTACACCTTACCTTTTTTCGGCGCTGGGGTGTGGGGATCGCATGAGCAGCCTCCATTGAGAGGCTCTCATATCCCTGCTGCTTCAGCTCCACATGAGCTGCCTGCTCCCAAGAGGTGCGAGAGCCCCGCCTCTTCCTTCCACAGTGTAGCCTGGGAGTTTCCCAGGCTGTGCTGGGGCAGGAAGCGTGACTGCTGTGGCTTCAGAGGCTCCGTACGCACAGCAAGTGCCCTGGAGCAATGCACGATCGCGCACCATTTTTGGCTGAAAGCTGAAAGCCGAAAGCCGAAAGCCAAAAATTAAAAAGTGCATGAGCAGCACCTGCCAGACCCTGGAGCATTGCGCGATTGTGACTGAGTCGTGCAGATCGCTCCTCACAATCGCGCGACACTCCAGGCGCCCTTTCACATGGCAAATGCCATGCAAAAAGGGCCTCAATCTTGGAAAGTCACTTTAAAAAGTAAGAGGTTACAATTAAAGTTCCAAGGTTGCTAGAACATAATGGACCCTTATAATTTACAATTGTCAGGTGGAATTATTTACCTGCCCTCTTCACCAAAGTACTAGAGTTTAGTAATTTTTAGTAACTTTACAAATGGTACTATAAAAGTACTGGCAAGCATGGGGGAGAGATTCTAGGGAAGGTGTTTTCATGTTTGAGAAGGGTGAGATGGGATGCTCTGTGTGTGAGAGAGTGGGTGGGTGGGTGGGTGGGGGAAGAAACCTAGGGAGGACAAAAGGCTCTATCCGACAAGGCGGGTAAATCACACTTAACAGCAAGATAATAGCATCTTTGGCTGGGATTTATCACATTACCTTGTTCCTCTCCTGTTGTTCTCCCCATGTTTCTCTTACAAAGGAGGTCATTAACTGATTAATCCATTAATGGCCTCCTTTATAAAATAAACACTTTCCAAACACTCTGCTGCAGGGAGAACAACAGAAGAGGACATACCATGTGACAAATCACAGCCAAAGATGCTATTCTCCAACTGTAAATGTGATTTACCTGCCTCATGTGATAAAGCCCTTTGGTGGAAAATATAGGATCCATTCACACTACAAAATTATAGTGCTATTATTCCAATTGAATTGCCATGGCTACATCCTGTGGAATCCTGGGGTTTGAACTTTGGTGAGGCACTGCAGCTCTCTGGTTGAGAATTCTAGGCCATTTCCACACTAGACTGTTATAGCACTATTATTCCACTTTCAACATCATATGGAATCCTGGGGTTTGCAGTTTAGGGAGGAGCCTCAATGGCCCAGGATTCTGTAGGATGTTGAAAATGGAATAAAGGCACTATAACAGTCTAGTGTGGAAATGGCCGAAATGCCCTCCCTCAACTGCCAGTCTCAGGATTCCATAGGATACAACCATCGTAGCTAAAGTGGAATAATAGCCCTATAATTTTGTGTTGCAAACAGGCCACTGGGTGACAAGCAATACCAAGCTGAACTGAAGGGGGCATCAAACTGAGCTTGGTGGCTGTGTTCTAAATGTTGTGTCTGCAGTGAGTTAGATAAAAAGAAAGTGTCTGTAACCCCTACTGATGTACTGAAGTCTTTTACTCCAAGTCTCAAGTCTCCACCTTCAAGTCTCAAGTCGAGTCTCAAGTCCTTGAAAATGCTTTCAAATCAAGTCTCGAGTCAAGTCTCAAGTCTGGGAGCCAACTATATACCCCAACCTTTATTCCAGAACTTCTGGACAGAGTCGAATAAAGTTAGTTTTAACAATTTAAGTAGATTTGGCTCTCCAGTTTTGTGATTTTGCCATCTGCAGCTTCAGAAGTGGGTAATAGGGTCCTTCTTACTTCCCATTTGCAAAGCTTGAGGCTTTTTCAGAAGTCGCAAATAGGATTTTTCTTATTCCCCATTATTGAAGCTTCAAGAGCTTTAGACAGAGGGTTCCTTCCTCCTCAAGCCCACTCCCTAACACATTTTCTGTTTCTCTGTGAGATATGCGCCCTGCACTCTGGACATGAGTCTTGTCTTCTGCTCTTAGGAAAAGTTTTAGAAAGCTCCTCCTATATGTAGCAGGGACATGCTGGTGAGCAGACCTCAACCCTACCTCAAGCCCATTGCCTGACCTATTTGCTATATCCTCTAAGAAATGTGTCCACACTTTGGCCTTGAGACTGGTTGTCATGTGACCAGTAATTTGTAAGGTTTTTGGATGAGTGTGTTATGTTACTGAACCAAGGGCAGTAAGTCAGTTGCTAAAAATATGCAAGCCTCGAGTTGAGCCGAGTCAGTGTGTAATTTTTTCAAATCAAGTCCAAATCGAGTCACTGAAGTGACTTAAGTCTGACTTGAGTTTGAGTCAATCGACTCAAGTCTACATCACTGGTAATCCCTCCCCCACAATTCTGTAGATGGCTTTGATACTAATTACAGAAATAAACTTTCTTCAATTAGCTTTAAAACAGATTTCTTTTCCAATTGGAGATGATATCATTTGTGCCAGATAAGGAAAAATATATATATATCAATGAATTGCCATTTTTCTCTGAGGCAACATTGCCCAGCAATGTGAGCGCTTCAAGTAGTATCTTTATATAGAGCTATAAGCACTATATAAATAATAATAAACGGAAGCCTCAAGCTGTAAATGTTTAGCTGCAGGATTTTTTTATTTGCAACTTTTTAATTGAAAAAATACAAACATACATACTTGAAATGAAGAGATTACAACAAATCTGAAGTATTGCACTGAAACTATAAGGAATAGTGGCTTTGACTGCAAATAATTAAAAATATTTTGCCATACAAAGGCAAACTTTGTCAAGGCTGGCTATCAATTTACTTTATCTAAAATAGTAAATAGTAGTATACTCAGGCTAGCAGTTAGGGCTAAGTGCTGAAAATTAAAGTGGGAGTTATGACCTATAAAGCCCTATACGGCTCAGTCCCAGAGTATATATGGCAGATTATCTCTGGCTATGTGAGACTGCCCAAGTGACTACTCTTAGACTCTGGAACTCCCTCCCTGGGGAGGCCAAAATAGCCCCCTCTCTGCTTTGCTTTTTTATTCTAGAAGGCCTTTAAAACAGAAAGCTTTTAAAGAATAGACTGAGGGTGCTGCACTGTTTGTTTGGATTGCTTATTTATTTATTTATTTATCTTGTCTTTTTAAGTGTAATTTTAAATAATTTTAATACTGTCAATAGTTTAACCTCTTTTTTTCTTTTCTTTTAGCTGTATCATTTTTTAAATTAAAAGCCATCTTGAATCCCAGTTTTGGAAGAAAGGCAGCATATAAATAAATATAACTACAACCAAAGGAAAAATGAAAAACTGGATTTTTTTGTAACATTTTATTCTTTTTAAAAACCTTTTACAAGAGAGAATGCTTACCAAAAGACGGGAACAACTACAAAGCAAGAAGAAAGCAATTTGTGATAGTACTGTTGTATTACGTAGTATATGGCCATTGCTCACAAAGCGACTAAGTGAGCTTTGGCTCATGCAGACTGTGGTACATTGACCAAATGATCAAGGTTTTCCATACTGTTGTTTTTGATAAATAGGACAAGTGACAAGTACCTTTCCATCTGACATGGTGGATCACAAGTATTGTTTATGAGATACAGTTTTGAGAAGCCAAACACACCACTGGCAACTGTAACTGGAAGTGTCAGGAAAATTTGTAGAGCTACCCAAACACTTGAAAGAACATGGTTCATGTTGATACTGTGGAGGTACTGCCAAGCATCACATGGTGAGCCCAGGAAGCAGAATGTGACAGAGATGGTCCAGCTTTATACAAAGATCTGCAGCAGTGATGTTGGTATGGTTGGCTTTGTTGGTGGCTATGTCTAGAGACATATAGTGAGGTGGTAACTGTCTCTTCTGATAGATTTTCAGAGTTGTACTAGGCTCCCCATGTATTCTTGAGGGAGTCAAGCTGCCAAGATCACTGTTAAGCTGAAACCTAAATAGTGTCAACCAAAGTGTAGAGTTCTTGTTAAAAGACCTTTCCTCCCCCCCCCCCACTGCCCTCCTCCTTGTGAATCTGATCCTCACATTCAAACTACTCTCTCTTGTAGGGCTTTTAAAGTAGCATCACTATCAAGGACTTCTGCAACCTCTTTTGCTATAAAAACCATCTTTCCATAGGGACTTTCCCACAGATTTCTTCACAAGAGACACAGCAATTACAATGTACATTGTACGTAACTACATAGCCCTATTCACAATATTCATGTGGAATATGACTGATATTAGGCTGGTGTACTAGGTACTGTGGTTTGTGGTGTTGAGCTGTATTTGCTTGAGCTGACTCGGCTACTTCCTTCAAATCATCATCAACCTATTTGGTTTAATGTTGAACAGGCTTCACACCATCTGTGTCCATCTTACATCTGTGTACGTATTTTGTTGTTGTTGTGGAGGTTAGTATTCCCTTCCTCCCTCTGCAATGACCAAAGCCCCACCCCAGATTCACCATTACACTGTGATAGCCCTCCCCCCACAATCATTCTATTGCTGATGGAGATTAGGGGGGAATTGCAAAATTGTCTAGATGTGTCCACATAGCTGGGTGATGACATCATCTGCTGAGATCTCCAGAGGAAACCAGCAGATCTCTGCAAAAGATCAGTTTTTTTCTAGCTATCAGAATATAGCCAAATGCTTCCCGAATTCCCCTGCTTCAGTTCTTTACCAGCCAAGGAATGACTGTTGGAGAGGGGAGCTCACAGTGAATCCTGGATGTGGTGATAGAGGTGGTGTTCCACATTCAGAACATTGTACATCACCTTGTAGGATCTTGGTCAACATCTTTTAAAGCTAAAAAGGCTTATTATTAGGTTAAAATTACCACATTGAGAATATGACGGCCACAGGATAAGAACAAAGCTCATCAATTCAGTGTAAGTAGCCTTGGTCTGGAGAAGTTTCTTACCCCTTCATTTTATTACCATTATGGGAACCTCAGTGTGGCAGCCCTTAATATTAGTGTTGGTTTCCCCTCAGTGCCTTCAGACAGAGCGCCACAAGCATTTCTCCAGTTCTTCCATGAACTCTGCTAAATCCAATGAAGTATTCCTTTACATGAATCCTGCCCACATTGTCATCAAGAAATCTTACTCTGAATAATTTCTCAGAGCAACCTTCATGCAGTGCAGAATAACACAGTAATACCTTATCCAACCTGTATGTTCTCTAATGCTTCCTTTGCTATAAAACCAGCTGTTCATTCAGAACAGCTTTCCTGCGGTAATGACCATTACTTTCCTCTAAAGACACATATCCCGAATGCTCTCCTGTTACTTTATCCTATGTGCCAAGCAAGTATGTATAGGCCCCAGAAAATTTATGTTGTTGTCTGTGAACAACTTGTCTAAAAATCTCAAGAATTGTGCCATGAGGAACAATGTAATATCCATTAGGTATTTAAATATGGCACTTCAGTGACAAATTTCTCAGTTTATAAGCTGCTGATGTTTTGCCTCAATACACTTGTTTAATTTAAACCTAATTCTGTTTCTATCCACTTGCAGCACGCAGTGAAATGCTTGGATGGCTTTTCATTCTGTTTCAGAATGTCACTCAAGTGTTTCCAGTCATCAGTCCTTGTATTCCCAAGTGACAAACTGGCACTGGGAGGGTACCTCCTGGAAATATTTTGCAGCAGAAGGGGGAAAAAAACCAACTTGTTGGTACACCTAGACAATCTAGTGTGTTTTCAGCTTGTCACTACTGTCTAAAACCCTTTCGGCCAAAGTTTTTGAGAAATGGCATTTGTTCTTGTCTAGAGAGAAGCCATATCTGGCTGAGTTATTTTTGGCCATGATGCAGGATCTGACATACTATTGATAGATGTGGTAGGACTGATCCCTTCACTTTAACTATTGCTCTGGCCTCTGAGGGAGAAAGAGAGCAGCTAGCCATCCATCCATCATGCATGAGCCGCAGTAGCTGGTGAGAGGCCTCCCCTCCCATGTCCCAACTGCATTTCTATGACATCTGAAGGCAAAGCAGAAGAGCCAAGAACTGCTGGACTTAATTTTGGTTGTTGTGTGCCTTCAAGTCATTTTCGACTTTGGCAGCCCTAAGGCTAACCTCTCATGAGGTTTTCTTGGCAAGATTTGTTCAGAGAGGGTTTGCCTTTGCCTTACTCTGAGGCTGAGAGAACATGATTTGCCCAGATTCACTCAGTGGGTTTCCATGGCGGAGTGGGAATTTGAATCTTGGCCTAACAGGCTCCAACTCTCAAACTACAACACTATGTTGGCTCTTTGAACTTAATTCCTCATGTGTTGAGGAACGTCTTATTTAAATTTTTAGATTGTGGGCAGGGAACTGTCAAACTAACTGACTGTAAGCTACTCTGGGAAACTCTGTGGCTGAATAGAAATGTATAAGTATTCCAAACAAATAACTAAATAAATTTTGGCAGGCCTCTTGTTGAAAGCATTGTTCTCCCCTTCTTCTGCACTGGGGTGGGCAAAGCACGGCCCATGGGTAGCCCACGGCCCACAGTATGGCTCCTGAACCCTCCCAAGTTTCTAGGCACATTTTTTTAAAAATCCACACTGATTTGGGGGACATTTTCATACAGGACTCGCTTCTTGCAGTTGAAGAGGCTTTGCAAAAGGAACCATGCTGCCTGTGTGCCGCAGGAAATACAAGAAGGTCATCCTTGGCCAGCAACCTACACCCCATGACAGAGACTTCGGCCATTTCCACACTAGCCTGTTATAGCACGATGATTCCACTTTCAACATCCCCAGGAATCCTGGGGTTTGCAGTTTTGGGAGGGGCTGGAAACTGCAAACCCCAGGATTCCAGAGGATGTTGAAAGCCGAATCATCGCGCTACAACAGGCTAGAGCGGAAATGGCCTTCATTAGGATCCTAGAACTGGAGCAGAAATGCACTGAAAGTAGAACAGCAGAGAAGAGTTTGCTTACTATTTTCACAGATGTTGCTGGGGGAAAGCCTGAGAGTATCCTATCACAAAGGGTCCCTTGCTTTAGGTCTTGACTGTACCATTCATGCTTGCCCTGTCCCTGTCATATGGCTCACCAAAATTCTTGATATTTTATTAAAGGTTTTCATTTTTTAAAAAATAAAATAAAATAGGATATTAGATTGTGAACTGAAAGTTACTCTCGGTGTGTAGCATAATGGAACCTCTCCCTTGGAGCTAGGGTTGCCGGATTCTAAACAAGAGGGGATTTCTGCACCTTTAATGATTGTGTAGAAAAGGAAATTTCACCAAGTTGCTTTTACACAGCCAGGTGAAAAGAGACACCTGCTAAAATCCACACATCTATGGGAACTCTCTCTCATTCTGTCTCTGTCTCTTTCTCTCTCTCTCTCTCTCTCTGTGTGTGAGGGGAAGGAGATAATTTGAGGAATAAGTGGTTATTCCAAGCCTTGGTATGCATTAAGTTTGGTAAAGAGCAGATTAAATGAATTATTTTTGTTCCTTTGATCTTTCTTAAACCAATTGCAGAAAGTATCCTTGGGAGGCCAGAAGGGAAGGACCTTTTAAAATAGAATCATAGAAACATAGAGCTGGAAGAGACCACAATGGCCATCAAGTTCAACTCCCTTCCATGCAGCAACAAACACTCAAAGCACCCCCAGCAAATGGCCATCCAGCTTCTGCTTAAAAATCTCCAAAGAAGCTGACTCCACCACATTCCAAGGCTGCGTATTCCACTGTTGAACGGCTCTGATTATCAGAAAGTTCTTCTTGATGTTTAGGTGAAATCTCTTTTCCTGTAATTTGAATCCATTTCTCCATGTCCTAGTTTCTGGAGCAGCAGAGAACAAGCTTGCTCCATCTTCAACATGTCATCCTCTCAAATATTTAAACAAGTCCCCTCTTAACTTTCTATTCTGCAGCCTAAACATATCCACCTCCCTAAGCCACTCCTCATAGGGCATGGATTTCAGACCCTTCACCATTTTGGTCATCCTCCTCTGGACACATTCCATACAGCTAGGCCTGCAGCCCAAGTGTCATACTCTATAACTGTCCCAATTTGGCAGGGACAGTCTTATTTACTTCTCTGTTGTCCCACTTTTTCAGCTGCTTTCAAAATGTCTGTTTCCCTCTCCTTCTGCCACTTCCCCCCATTGTCCTTAGCTTACTTCAAATCTTGAAAACTGAGTTCAAAATCCAAAAGCAGTTTTACCTCAATTAATTAAGCAGGAGGCAGAAGAGGTAGAAACTTGCCCTTCTCAGTAGGATCAGGTGAAAGCAAACTGCTGCAGCTTCTCCTTGCTGTGTCTTCTTCCTCATTAATAACTGTTGCCATCTTCACTATACTGCCATGTTGCTTTCCCACTGATGTTTCTTTTCTCAGCTCTTATTATGGGAATGAGTTCGTTATGTCTTCTTGACACTATGGGGAACTAATGGAAATGAAATTATGTTCTCTGTTTTATTAATGTTAATGTTTTCTGTTTTTATTGGAAGCCTTTTTTTTTTGTCTGCAAACTGGCAGAAACAAAGAGGTGCCTTATAGTTCAGCTTTCTCTTATAGTTCAGGATGTTACTGCTCCATTTTTTTTACACACACACACACACATTATATTTTAAAAAGTATAAAATCATTCAAAAAAGATAATAAAGTTAAAAAATGCAGCTCACCCATTAAAATCTCCCTGCTATGAATGATTCAATAAAAGACTGTTAAGAGTAAAAAGTTCTTTATCTGCCAGTGAATGGCAAGCAGGCCCTAGCTTGGCCTCCCATGGAAGGGAATTCCACAGCTTGAGAGCAGCCACTGCAAAGTCCCTGCTCTCTCTCTCTCTCTCTCCCTCTCTCTCTCTCTCTCTCTCTCTCGTGTGTCCTTATCAGATGGGCCTGTGGTGGAGGTAAAACCAAGAGAGAAAGCCCTTCCCCAGTGATTTGAGGACTTTGGCAGATTTGAATAAGGAGATATGATGTTTTAGTTACTCTAAATGGAACAGGCTGTATTTGACTACTGTTGGTGGTTGAATTCACCAAGGGTAATGGAAGCTAAGTAGGGTGAGAGCTGGTTAGTACTTGGATAGAAGACTGTCAATGAATACCAGGTGCTGTGAGCTATATTTCAGAGGAAGGAACTGGCAAAAACACCTCTGAATACTCCTTACCTGAGAAAACCCAATGAAATCCATGGAATCACCATAAGTCAATGGGCATCTTGAAGATGCATGTGCATGCACACACACACACACACACACACAAAACTTTGCTTCCTTTTTTTGTTTTAAATAAGAATGAAGAATTTTTACATACCTGCACACGGGCTCACTCCCTGCAAACAGACTTTGATATGTGCACTCATTCAACCACACAATCCCGGCATGTATTGTCAAGTGACTCAGTACTGTGAGATCCATATTGCTTGACTCCAGTTCATTGTTTCTATAAGCTCATTGACAGTCCAGTTCAGCATCTTTTCATTTAACTTGTCTTTCCCGTTTTCATAACCGATGATGAAAAGATATCTCAGTAGCTTCATTCTGTAGCTGGGAGAGTTAACATACATTAAAGAGTTCTTCTCATAAACTGCATCACATTTTAATCCTACCCTGAAATCAAATTCTTTAAGCATGACCACCTCAGGGCAGGAAACTAACACTGAATACATTTCAGCTGACATCCATAAACCTGCCTTTTCATTTTTTAAAAAAATCTCTCATATTGAAAATGCATAATGCAAGTATCTTATTTTCTAAATAAGAAAGTAGGACATATTTCCTGTTAGGAAAACAACAACTACAAGAACAACCTAAGAAGCCAAAAAGTTTAGTAAGATGGTGTCAAAAAAGGAAGACATTTGTTTAATAAGATTCATGTAAATACAGGTTTAGAGAGCCAGCATGGTGTGGTAGTTTGAACACTGAACTTCAACTCTGAAGACCATGGTTCGATTCCCCATTCAGCCATGGAAACCCACTGGGTGACACTGGGCATGTCACACATTCTCAGCCCCTGAAAAACCCCTATTAGGTTTGCCTTAAGTTGAAAATGACTTGAAGACACAAAACAACAACAAATACAGATATAGACATACATATAGACATATAAGCGCAAAATACACGGGACGGGAGAAGAATTACAGTAAAAATGAAACTGATACAATGTGATGAATATATTATGCTTTCTGCAGAGATGATATTCAAATTCTGTACAGCACTTCCAAACAGCAGCTAATCCTTGGGAACCATTCAGTTACTGTCAACAGTACAAATATGTAAGAACTCATGTTGGGAAATGATGGCAGTCCGCAGCATTGTTTCTAACTATAATAAGATATAGAGCTGGATAGTGGAAGTATGTTCAAAGTTTTGGGTTTCAGACCTAAATGGTTTGAGTAGGTATGGACAGTATGTAGTCTCCAGCCTAATTTCAGTAGCCCTCTGCAATCAGTTCAGAACTCTGGCAAACTGGTTAGACCTTCCTCTGACAGCTTTTGATTGCTGGAGGAGGAGAAAGGGATGGCAGAAGGAGAGAAAGGAATGGAACCATAATCCCTTTCACACAATAAGAATAAAATATTCCTGCTGCACCTATAGCAGAGCTTTCCAAACTTTTCAAGTTGGTGACACACTTTTTTACACACGCATCATTTCGTGACACAGACACTTTTCACACCTTACCTTTTCATATTGCTGGGGTGCGGGGCTCGCAAGAGCAGCCTCTGGAGAGAGGCTCTCACTTCCCTGCTTCTTTGGCTCTGCATGAGCTTCCTGCTCACGCGAGAGCCCCACCTCTTCCTTTCGCAGTGCAGCCTGGGACCTCCCAGTCTGCACTGAGACAGGAAGTGTGACTGGCCCAGCTCCCGAGGCTCCACATGCAACGTAAGTGTGCGTGGGGCCCCGGAGAGATGCGCAACTGCACAGCATTTTCAGCTTTAAGCCGAAAATGAAAAAATGCGTGCGTGGTCCGCGTCAGGCCCTTGAGTGCCATGCAAATGTGAGTGTGTCGTGTGGACCACTCCTCACATGTGTGCAATGCTCAAGGGGCCCTTTCGCATTGGAAATGCCATGCGAAAAGGGCCACAGTAATTCAGTTTTACTTGCAAACTGGAAGTTAAACTATAAACCCTTATGAGAGATGCAGACGCATGCATACATTGTAATAACAAAATGTGTGGGGACATAACATATCTCATGAAAACCTTTCATATATTTTTAAAAATATATGATTTATAAATAATAACATACATTTCCAAGATTGTGGGCAACACACCTACACACTTCAGACTACACACTAACATGTCGCGGCATACCATTTGGAAAGCCCTGACCTACAGGATTAGCTCCAGTAGAGGGATGATAGATAACAAGGGAGTAGCTTGGTCTTCTGCATAAGCTGGGTTGGCAAGGAAATTGCTTGGTTTATATTGCCCTATGAACTTGACTAATATTGCACTTTCGTACCCATACAAGAGCCAACATGCATTTATCATTCAAAATTCACACTTCTCTGCATTTTGCAGTGGACTTGATAGTTGGCACCCTGTTCAGTAACTATCATGGTACAAGTATGCCCCATTGCAACTTACTTTTACAGTTATTGTGCTTTCAGTGACCAAGGCCACACCTGAAAGATATCACTCCTCCCTCCAACTTGGAAATTTTCATGTTGCTAGATGTAACTGGACATGCTATGTTGCAGAGAAGTCCTGCCAGATGCCTGTCGCAGTGTACCCAGCCAAAGAAATACAGCTGGACAGGTCTCCACTAATCTCCTCACTCTTTGACAACATGGAAATTGCCATATTGCAGGCAGGCTGCACTGCTAAAAGGGTAGGTTTTGGAGGGTAGCACTGGAAGACATAGTTATGAGACACAGATATTGAGACATAGCAGTGGAGTCATAGCTATGTCTCCTGATGCAGGATTTCATTCCACATGCACAATAATGCAAATCACATGAAAACAAAACACCCAGGACAGGAGAGGACAGCATGAAGATGTTCTGTAGCAGACTGGTATCCGTGAATTCAGTTAGTCTCGAAGTTGATGTCTTATTCCTGCATTCTACCTCCTCCCTTTCAATTTTCACAAATTTCACAAAAATAGGTATGCTAGAGAAAAAGTTCGTAAAATGTATATGTTAGTGAAAATAGCACTAAATGTGTTATATTAGGAGAAGTGCTTGCAAAAATAAGGATCTTAGTACACATATTGGGATAACTGCGTGTATTAAATGAATATGTAAGGGAAGTGTGCATTAAAAACAAACTTTAAGGTCCTTTCTGCACTTTACCTTTGTCCGGTGCTGGGCCAAGGGGATCATGCGACCAGCCTCTTGTGAGAGGCTCTCGTGTCCCCGCTGCTTTGGCTTTGCAGGATATGTCGGCCGGCTGGCAGGCAACATGAGGGCACCGCCTCTTCCTTCCGCAGCGCAGCCGGGTATTTTCCCAGGCTGTGCTGGGGGAGGAAGTGTGAGGGCTGTGGCTCTGGAGCTCCACATGCAAAGTAAGTGCGCATGGGGCCCCAGAGCAATGCGCAATCGTGCACCATTTTCAGCTACAAGCCAAAAATGAAATAGTGCGCTATCAGTGTCTGCCAGCTCCGGGCAGCATCGCACTATTGTGAGGATGTCATCTGAAACGCTTCTCGCAATCGTGCAATGCTCTGGAGGCCCTTTCACACGGCAAGTGCCATGCGAAAAGGTCCTAAAAAGTTATCAAAGTTCAGGATAAAGAAAACTTATGATGGCAAAAAACTATCAGAGTTTCTGTTGAAATGAATTTAGGATTAGGATTAGAAAAATGACCAAAATCCCTCTGTGCCTGTACTTAATGGCCAATATTTCAGAACCAGGCCAAACTTCATCGACGAGCACGTTTATCTCGTATCCACCTTATCATCCTACCAGTGTGTAAGTAGTATGAGATGCATTATCCTGAGCCTGTTGCCATTGCTTGTTTGTAGGGAATCTTTAAAGAGTTACGGAGAGTGCCAGTGCAGATGGACACATAACAACATATACAGTATAATACAGTACGCTACAGATGGGCACATAAACTTTCCCCCAGAAAGGGTGCTTCAACAGTAGCTGAAGAATATTAGATCTAGCAGTAGCTTATCTCTTGACTGCCCAGTGTTTAATAGAGACTGACACTGGAGCAATATGACAGTTCCGTCTGCTCTTGCTTTTTTCTCAGTTTGTCAGAAGCGTGTTGAGCATGTGACAGAAACAATCAAGGGGGAAGCTGATGTCCTGTTTTGGAAACACTCTGTGAAGGCATCCAGACTCCTATCAACCAGGAGGAACTCATCAGGTTCATGAGGTTCCTAAACACTCTGACAAAAACCAGAAACTGAAGTGACAGATGGCAGGAGTTGCAGGCTAATTTTGGAATGGTCTTCAGTATCAGGTATTCTACCTCTGCCCTGTCCAAACAGGACATCCTGTTTCAAGGCTGTAGGAATGTGGGAGCTTTTCTGAGGAACAGAACTTTAAAAATTAACCTTACTTTTCAGCCACTCCCTGTTCAAGCAGTCTCCAGTACAGACTATGGAAAGTTTTTAATAAAAGTAGGATGTATATAACCACATGCTGAGGCCACCCACAACTGAGCAGTGGGGCCCAGAGTTCCATCCTGACCCTACTCATTTGTGGGTGGCTTCAGCATGTTCCTTCTTCTTCCAGATAATGTTCCATGCTCTGCTCCAATGCCAAACATATGCCAGTTTTTCTCTCTGTGTGGACAAGCTCTACCTCCTCTACCAATTCAGGAATATGTATGTGTGTGTGCTGTAGTAACTAATATAACAGAAAGTCTTAAAGCAACATTGTTTCGTCTTTCAGCTTCTTTCAGTTGTTCTGATGTACAATTGTAGTAGGTGAAGGTGGAACAGTATGTTTTTCTTTAAGAGTATTTTTTTTCTTTTGTATCAGTCACTGTAGCAAATATAGGTTTTGGTAGTTTTGTACACTCTCATGAGATTAAGAACAAACATGTCCTAAGTACTGTTTACTGCCTTAAAAAGGTAATGTGTATCAGACACTAAGGCCATTTCCTCACTACACTGTTATAGTGTTATTATTCCACTTTCAATATCCTGTGGAATTCTGGGGTTTGCGGTTTCTTGAGGTCAAAGGGCTCTCTGGCTGAGAATTTTAAATGCCCCTCTCTAAACTGCAAACCCCTGGATTCCACAGGATGTTGAAAGTGGGATAACAGCACTGTTACTGCCCTGACTAGTCCGAGCTTTGGGGATATTAAAAGATATCCTCTTGATATCATAATTCGGCTGCACTTCTCTATTCCTCTCCACATGCTTGCGAGGCCACCAGAAAAGCACGTAAACAAGCTCGGCCGTTAATAGCCGTAATATTCAAACTACAATACAGGCAGGCCAGAAATAGCTGACTCACTGCTTTAGGAGACCTCCAGGAAAGTACTCTAATTAAGTATGCGTGCAACCTACAAAAGAACCTCTGCCCCACAATGGCAGCTTGATGGGTAAACTATACAATACCCAAGTACTCTGCGTTTGCATATTGGCTACTCTATTGAGAACCGCTACAATAACTCAATCATTCAGATTCTGACCTTTCGGAGGCTTTGTCTCCAACTCCAAATCTATTGTTTTCCCCCAAGTACGGCATAGCCTGCAGTCACATTCTCCTCATAAAAACCCTTGATTCCGAGACCTTCCTCGGATCGCTCCCGAGTTTCATCCTGCCTTGCTGCCACATTTGCTTGGCGAGCCTCCCCTCAGCTCCACATGCTGAGTTACATCGCACCCCAGCTTCGCTCTCTATTTTTCTGGGCTTCAGGACAGGTGAAGTATCACCCAAACCAGCAATCCCTCTAAAAATCCCTCTATACCACTCCAACCTTTATTTTCTTTAGTTATCTTGTATGAGTGTGTCGCATACACTGTTTTGCTTGTGTTTAACAAACATCATTTATTGTTTCAACTTTTGTGTGCTACTTGACTCGACCCAACCCCATAGACATAGTGTTCAAGATCTCGCTACGTTATCCTGCCTCTCGTAACACTAAGCAGTGCTCTGAGCTAATTTTCCCCATCTTTAGTGGAGCACATTTTGGTGTCCCTCCCGGGATCCCCAGTTCACAGGGTAACAGAGTGGTGGAGTAACGCGGGCAACCCCCGTACCCCTAATTTGAGAAGGAGTCGTGAACCTCCTCAAATAAGGCCGGTACTGACTTCGGTGACGGTCGGCCAAGTTGTTAGAGCGCAGTCAGGCAGGAACACGTGTGTGTAAGAATTCTGTGTCTTTGAGCTCTAGAGCTATTCTATCTGGGTGGAAATCTGTTCCCCTTTCTTGCTTGGTTTGTGTATGTCAGCCGCCCCGGCATGGTCACTAGTACTGGGCGGTGAACCATTGTCCGATAGCAAGGGGTGTGCACAAGCTGTCCTGCGAATCACATCCCTAACTTGGGGTCTATCGTGGGCTGGGATCCAAAGTGTTAGAGTGCTAGCACGGTAGGAACAGTCTACACTCATCCAACACCATAGTGGCAGGGCAAAATAGCACTTAGGGAAGAAATTCCCCCCATCAGAGTAGTATACGGGTGCGTCCCGTCAGTTGTTGTTGTTGGGTAGCTTTGAGAGTGTGGGTGCATCCCGCTAGTAGTTGAGAAAAGCGCGGGTGCATCCCGCTGTGTAATTTCGGATGCGTCCCGATTGGCCAGCCGACTAGGTGCGGGTGGTGAGTCTCGACCTAGCCTAGGGTTTAGAGGTTTCGCCCGTGGTAGAGGAAGGTACCCCTCATGCAGAAAGGGACGGTTTTGGTTCCTTGCCCCTTTTTCCCCGCTGCTTGGCCAGGCGGTGCTGTAAGTTCCACTGGGTTCGTTTCCCCCCTTCAGGCAGGCGGAGTACTCCTGAGGGTTCCCTGGGTCTAGGTGACCTCCCTGTCCCTGAACCGTTTCCTCGTCCTTTGGTCCCCAGTGCTGTTGAGGTGGAAAACCGGGCCTGGGAGTACCAAAGTGACTTTGTTTGGGCAGGTTGGAGATAGGTTCCCATCCCTCTTTCCTAGAAAAGTTCCACGGAGTTCGTTTCCCTACAATCCCCCAGGGGTCTAGGTGATCCTTCCCGTCACTCCAGTTCCTGGTCCCGTTTGTAGTTTGTGGTTTGTAGTTTGTGGTTTGTAGTTTGTAGTTTGTAGTTTGTAGGTAGTGTTTGGTTTGTGCAGAAAATGGCGGAGAGTAGTAAGGTCACCATCAAGGACCTCATGTTGGAGGAAGAGGTCAGAGGTAAACTAGAAAGATGGGTGTTGAGTAAGGGGAAATGCCCCTGGAAGGACTCCATCTTCCAGACGGCCGATCCCTTTACTACAATCCGGGAAGTGTATACCCTGGCATGTAAATCAAAGAACCCATTCGGGCCGTCTAAGGACGCTTTGGCCGCTTGGGGACTTTGGCTTACGGCCAGAGATGCTAGTAGTGCCCTGGTAGAGACCAGAGAAAAGTTAGCTAGTGTGGAGAAAGAGAATGCCCTGTTTCAAGCCGAGGTTGAGACGTTGCGTGCGAACAAAGTAAGTTTTGCGTCTGTAGCGCAGGCATCCACCCAGAAGCTGAATAACATCATAACAGTGGCGCAAACATGGGAACAGAAAGCCCACACCTTAGAGGTTGAGCTGGATCATGCCCGGTCTGCGGCCAAGTTTATGGTGGGACAAGTGAGGGAACAGCAGGAGGCTGTTAGCCATGTAGCTTGCCAGAAACAGATAGCTGCGCTGGAGAGCCAGCTCCAAACGCGCAAAGCCTTAATTTCAGCTGTGTGCCCCGAGCTGCTCCCAACGTTTGCAGAGGACTTTTCTGGGGAGACACTGCCGGAGGATGCTCAGGCAACCATTCCCCACAGTCCAGACTGGAGTGACCCTAAGGTCCCAGTCCACCCTGTAGAGACATGGTCCATGACCAGACGGACCACCCCCCTTGGAGAAGGCAGTTCAGAAGGCAAGAGACGCAGGAAATGCAGGTCACCGAGACTAGGGTCCCCTGGTGTGCTACTGAGGCCAAAGCTATTGCAGACCAGCTGGGTCCTTTAAACTGGTCCACTGGGATCATGTGGCTAAACACGGTGATACATTCTCACCCAACAGCCAATGGTCAGGACCTGACCCAACTGGCCCTACTTTGCATGTCCCCTTCTGAGCTCCCTACTCTTGAATCGGCTGTGGCGGCTTGAGGTCTGATTAGGCTCAAGGCACATAACTGGATGAGAGAGGTAGGGAGGATTTTGTGGCCCGGACAGAGAGCAGGTGTGCTCTATGTCATGCAGCAACAGGGTCCTCGTGAGAACCCTGAGGCTTACATGCACGGAAGCAGCTCGTTGCCATTCTGGCTGAGAAGGTCCCCTTGACGCCCCGTGGGTATAACTTTGACCATCTCGAATTCAAGACACTCTTGTACGGAGGTCATAACCATGAGACCAAGATGGCTTTAGGTTTGGTGGATCCAGCCACCACCCACTGGGAAGAGTTAGGGAACAACTTCCAACGGGTCTCCGACCTGCTGCGCGAGGCAGGATCCCTAAAACCTCCCACTAAGACACATAGGAAGGAACTCGGGAATTGGGAACCCATATCCGAGGTCACGTACTCAAATTATGGGCCCCATTCCCAACACTGGAAAACTGCGCCACATTCGGTTCCCCGAGGGAATTGGAACTCGCGACCGCCACCCAGACAGGACAACAGGTAGTGGCAGGGAAGAGATTTCCGCAGCCAGCTCGGCAAGGCAGGAAGTCTCCCACAGCAGCCAACTGCCCCCAAACTGCCCTCTGACTCAAGCTCTCCCAGGGAGACATCTGGCGGGTATGATCCCATGGCCCAGACGTATTCCTCGGACAGAGTGAGAATCTGGGGCATGTTAAGACAGCTCGGACTGGACATGAGCCAGTTCGATGGGAGACCCACATCCGAGCTCCTGGATGCGCCAGACAGGCATCTACCACTGGGAAATAGCCAGCCTGTGAATGTGGTGACCAACGGTCCCCCTCCAGCTGGATATTACCCTGACTTAGAGTGGTCAGGATAGGGGTGCCCTTGGTCCCGGGATCTCCCCCAGAGGATTGTGGCTCAGCTGAAGCCCAACAGATGGGATAGATCTAGGGTGAAGGCAGGCACTAGGACCGATAGGGAAAAGACCCCTGCCAGCCCTCCTGCAGACTCCAGAGCAGCGCCAAAAGTGCTGCTCCCTAACCTGATGAGACAGGGTGAGCCCACCCCGGACACTATCCGCTTGACCGGATATGGCGGGGGGGAACCCAATTTAAGTCCTTCAGAGGACACAAGCGCTCAGTGTGCACTAAAACAAGACAAATTGCACCTCCTCATGACTCAGCCCCGAGTGCGAATCCAGCCACCTCCGAGACCATGGTGCTTTCAGAGCACCTAGAAGGATCGCACCAGGCTAAGGTTCAGCAGGAAGCACCATTCTTTCAATTGGGAGATGAGGAAGCCCCCACCAAGTTTGACATGGTCAGCACATGTGAAAGCCAGGAAAGGGAGGACACACGGCAAGGGGAAGCCAACCCCAAGCTTCCCAAGCTCTCCATCATCCCTGCTCTGAGCCCCCTGTTAGAGAACTGCAGTTTCCCCTGAGATTTCCTTGAAGCCTTGGCCAGAAGAGTCCTTCCTCTCTGTGCCATCTTTCAGGGGAATCTCAAAGGAGACTGGGGATTTAAACAACAAGAGGTTCCTGCCCAGCCAGAGCACAGGATAGCAAAGGCACTCATCCTGGCACATCCTGTGTTGACATTACGCACTCCCATTAACTGCAGTCCAGCAGGGGAGATTTCAACAACTACGAGTCCCAAATGCCACACGGAGGTGGACATGGCTACTACCTTTCCCTCCGCAAAATTGTTCTGGTGCCAGCTGGCCTTCATGTCCAGTGGCACCCACGTTATTGTGACACTAGTGATTTTGAGAGGGGCCAAGACAGTCCTTGGCTCTGTTTTGGTCACCATTATGACACAAAAGACATTACTTTGGGAGGCACGTGGATTAGATACCAGCCTCCACTTTGATTTAGCCGAAAAGGTCTCCAGCAATGGGTGGGCACTGCCGCTCTTGCATGTAATTTCAGAGACCCACCAACTGACACAATTGAAAGAATGGAAGGGTCAGCCAGTTGATCTTCCATCAGTGGTCATCACCGAGCCAGAAGATCCTGGCGCCCAAAGACCCAATGTGAGCTCCATGATTTACCAGACTTCCTTGAGTCACAAGGAAGTGCCAGCCATTAATTTGTCCGAGGCGTTTGCCACCATTTACGAGGCGTTTGACAATGGTTGAATGATCCTTGTCTGAGTGGGATAGAGGCGGAATGACGACCCCTCTGCACTCCCAATTACTGTAAATAGTTCCGCTATGTAAGTAGTTGTAATAACAGTGTTATTTTTGTTGTGAATTGTTTCTGAATTGAATGTCCTGTCTGGTTGCAAAAGCCTATTCGAAGGCGAACAGTCTTCAGGTCTGCCTTCGGAGTTCAGCTATATCTGCGGATGGCGATACTGCTCATTCAGGGCCAGCATTGAACCATTGGCGCTAGGTTGTTAGCCGCCCCAAGCCCTCGTTAACATCATCAGCCTTGGAGCTTTGGCTTCTGTCTGAGCGAGAAGGGTGCAAGCGTGCAAGTCCATGTTATACGGACCGGAGTGCGAATGGGACCTTCATAGCCGGAGGTTCCCTTCGTGCAGCTGGGAGGTTAACATGGGCATCTGCCTTCCCATGAGCAATGCGGGACCCGAACCAGCAGCCTCACTGTCCTGACCAACGGCTGTCCTCCGGCCAATACAGCCTTAATCTCAGTTGTTATTTATATCCCCATGGACTCTTAGTCTTTTCAGTCATGATGACCCAGTTTCAATTCATTCCCAGTAGGCTTTGAGCCAGCCATTTGCATTTATGGTATACATTGGATACTAATCATGTCAGTTCTTCTGTTAAAGCTCTAATAGGTCAAATAATCCAGAAGACTGGGAAGATCCCGAGGTCGTACCATCGCCCCCGAGTACCATGGGGGGGCGGTGACAAAGAAAGTTGCCACTCCATCTGATGGCCGAGACTCGGAGATTCCTAGTTCTTCAATGACACCCATGACTGAGGGAAGGTGACCACGCAGCCTCCCAATTGCAAAGACGGACTTTTTGCCATTCCTACTACCATTTGCTGACCCGAGGAAATGTATGGACTATTCCAGGCTCCAAATTCTGCAAAGACTCTTTGCTCCTGAACTTGCAGCAAGCCAAGCCGCACTGATTTGGACATTTTGGTTGTTGTTCCTGCTCCGTTGCCTGGATGGACTTATGTTTTGCTTGCCCGCTCCAGCTAAAAGATTTTTTCCTGTTGCAAGGGGGGTGCTGCTGAGACTTTTGCTTGCACCTCACCTCCCCCAGACTACGAACTTTCATCCACATTGAACAGTTTGTTCCTTGGATTGCCTTCTTTGCCAGACCATGCTTTGGACTCACTGTATTCCATTGATTGCTTCATTTTGCATTTGCTATTTTACTGCCATTGCTCATGTTTCGACAGTTCCCTATTGACGGGACATTGGACATTGTTTATTGTTTAATTGTTTATTATTGCGCTGTTGTTTACATTGGTGTGTGTGTGTGTTTAGGTTTAGGTTTTAGTTAGGAATGTCTTTATAAGATAGTAATCCTTTACTCTTTCCAGAATTCCCTTTCCTCAGGAGTGATACGGCTACCAACCTGCAAGCCCCATTTGGCTCTAAATTAATTTTTGCTTTTTGATTGGAAAATGTCCAATATTGTCCCCAACATCGCCCATTTTCGGGGGGGGGGGGATTGTTACTGCCCTGGCTAGTCCGAGCTTTGGGGATATTAAAAGATATTAAAAGATATCCTCTTGATATCATAATTTGGCTTCATTTCTCTATTTCTCTCCACGTGCTTGCGAGGCCACCGGACAAGCATGTAAACAAGCTTGGCTGTTAATAGCCGTAATATTCAAACTACAATACAGGCAGGCCAGAAATAGCTGACTTACTGCTTTAGGAGACCTCCAGGCAAGCAACCTACAAAAGAGCCTCTGCCCCGCGCTGGCAGCTTGATGGGTAAACTATACAATACCCAAGTACTCTGCGTTTGCATATTGGCTACTCTATTGAGAACCGCTACAATAACTCAATCATTCAGATTCTGACCTTTCGGAGGCTTTGTCTCCAACTCCAAATCTATTGTTTTCCCCCAAGTACGGCATAGCCTGCAGTCACATTCTCCTCATAAAAACCCTTGATTCCGAGACCTTCCTCGGATCGCTCCCGAGTTTCATCCCGCCTTGCTGCCGCTTTGCTTGGCGAGCCTCCCCTCAGCTCCACGTGCTGAGCTACATCGCACCCCAGCTTCGCTCTCTATTTTTCTGGGCTTCAGGACAGGTGAAGTATCACCCAAACCTCTAAAAATCCCTCTATATCACTCCAACCTTTATTTTCTTTAGTTATCTTGTATGAGTGTGTCGCATACGCTGTTTGCTTGTGTTTAATAAACATCATTTATTGTTTCAACTTTTGTGTGCTACTTGACTTGACCCGACCCCATAGACATAGGGTTCAAGATCTCGCTACGTTACCCTCCCTCTCATAATGCTAAGCAGTGCTCTGAGCTAATTTTCCCCATCTTTAGTGGAGCACATTTTGGTGTCCCTCCTGGGACCCCCAGTTCACAGGGTAACAGCACTATAACAGCATAGTGCAGAAATGGCCTGAGATGTCCAGTTAACATTTTGGCTTCTGCCTTTTTCAGTAACATAGCTGGGATTTCAGATTAATACAGAGAGTCTGGATGATATTTTAAAGAACCCTAGGAAGGAATCATTCTAAAATGTGTAGCACATGCAATTTTTTGTTATTTTGTTTTTAAAAAAGGAAATCATAGAATGGCTATAAACTAAATGTTGGTTTTGAACTGTAAGTCTCAGCAGCCCTAGCCAGCATAACCAATGATGAAGAATGATGGGATCTGCAGTCCAATAACATTCGGTGGGCCATGATTTCTACCCCTGCAGCCATCTACATCCATTGTAATAGTTATAGCCCTAGGATTGAAAGGTTCGCAAATCACTTGTTCCTGCTGTTTTCCTGTCAGAATGGCTAATCAGTGGTTTCTTAATAGAATAGAAATACCTGTAGATTTCACCCTAACATATTGGATGTTGTATCGATGGCACTTGATTCAATAATGTATATATAATATTCTTGCACTTGCAGGGAATGGTCTGTTGAGCAAAACATATCTATTATTTTAGAGATTCTTCTTTTAAAGTAATTGTATTTGCACCATAATTGTAACTTTTAGTTACTTTTTAGTTACAGGTTAGATAGACTTGGTTATGAGAATTAGTAGTTACTAGTTGCTCTTAGTATAATGTGTGTTTTAGATAACACGGCCAATCCGAAGGCTGGAATAGGAATATTACATGGTTTAAGTTCTTCTGCCTCACATGTGCTTGTTAATGCCAAGGCAACAATGATGTAGATGGGAAAGACCCATTTTACACCACAGGTTCGTATTTTATGGTATACAGCTTTTTAAAGGATAGCTAAAACTAAAAATTCTAGTTGTTGTGTACCTTCAAATCATTTCTGGTGTGTGGTAATTCTAAAGCAAACCTATCACAGGGTTTTCTGGGACTGAGAATGTGTGATGCACCCCAGTTCACCTAGGGGGTCTTTATGGCCAAATGGGGAATCAAACCCTGGTCCCCAGGTCCATAGTCCAATGCTCAAATCACTATACCATACTGGTCCTCACTAGTTTAATTGTTGTTGTTGTGTGTCTTCAAGTCATTTCTGACTTATGATGACTCTAAGGAGAACCTATCTGGGGTTTTCTGGGACTGAGAGTGTGTGACAAGCCCAAGATCACCCAGGGGGTTTCCATGGCCAAGCAGGGAATTGAACTCTGGTCTCCAGGGTTCTAGTACGATGTTCAAACCACTACATTATACTGAGTCTCACTATTTTAGTTACCGATGAGAAATAGAAAAGTAAGCAATGGCCAATATTGTGTATCAGCTACTTAGTTAAGTATCCTCATGCAGCTGATGCCTGGTAAAGCAGTTTGGAGGATGGAGTTACAATTGCAGTAGTAGTGTCATAATAATGACTAAGCAATGATCCTGAATACAGACTGTTGCCTAGATTTACTAGTATGTAACTGTTTTATATTTATTACACTGCCTAGTCACACTTATAACACTGTTGTCACAACTGTAAATCCCCACCCAACCAGGCATCAGCTGTATGAGGAGAAGAAGGTCCATTCTGCTGGTGATCAGAGAATGGGTGAATGTGATTTCTGCCAGCTTAATAGGCTTGGTCCACGAGGTCCCCAGGAGAACACAGGCCAGTTATCTCTAAATCGTAACCAACCATAACTGACTACTTTGAGATTTTGGAACCAATGCCCTTTTTTAACAATACGATTCCACATTGCTGAAATCCTCCAGGTTTAATTCCTGCTGTCTGCAAGGAATTAAGCAATGCAAAATATGGGCTAGATGAATGGACAAGAAATCTTCTCAAAAGAAGAGCTACAGATGGAACCTACTGAGGAGCTGAATGAATGCCACAAATATGTTGAGTTTAAGGCCATTTCTGTATGACGTTGCTGTCCTGTGATGGGGACACATTGCTGGCTGGCTGTGAGTTGTGTTTTCATATGATATCATCCTGGTCCTGCTGCCAGTGTGTCCCCACTTGTCACGATTGCAGGATATTTCATTAATGGAAAAAATTCATTAATGTTCCATGATTATGCTACGCTCTGATCACTGGTGGCCATGTAGAATGGGAGGAAATGTGATCTAGGTGCTACCTTCCCCAATGCAGCACAGGAAAGAGGTCAACTGTACCATGGAAGGAAGATGCATGTCGCTTGTGCTCCCATCCACAGGCATCTTGCCAGGTGCAGAGGGGAGCACTGGGGACACACTCCTATCCTGGAAAAGGTGCTTCTGGGATGACACCAGAACATCAGAAAAGGGTAAGGTGTGGAAATGGCCTAAATCTCCATTCGGAACCTGATATGAACCATTTTTATTTTGTCCTACTTGGTTCTTTCATTCATAGTTTCCTACAACAGTAGTTTCTACGGTGTTTTACAAAGCCAACATGTGTTAAGAGTTAGAGATGGAACAAACGAGAATGAATAGAGCCATGTAGGTGTTTTATGCATTCAGTCTGAGGGCCAAGTTTGTTGAAGCCTTATGTTCCTAGTCAATAATCCCCTTGTAGTTCGTTTGTTTAATTGATTGCAATGCTATGTCAACCTTCCTGGGCTGAAGCCTCAAATATTTGCAAACTAAAATATACATAATGTTGGTCACGATTGCAATGCAGCTGCAGATGCTGCAGTTTACACAAAAGAAAATGGAAGATAGGAAGCCAAACATACTAAATTAATTAGGGTTACGTCCATAGACTCTTTCTGGTTCTATCAAGTTTGTGTGCAATTGTTGTTCCCCATTTCTTTAGAAATCGAGGCTCATTAGTTTAACAGGCATGTTTTCGAAGTACTCATCTATGGAATTAAAGGTGACTAAATAATTATGGTGAGTAAATGAGGATAATATTTATTTTCTGAGTAGAAGGATTCCATACCATTTTCATTCTTTCTTGTTCAGTTCTATCTCTTTTATGTTTGCTCAAGCTAGAAAACTTGTGATATAACGAGGAACGTATTCTTATCTATGGCCTGAGCTAATGCACATGGGTGGAGGTAGAAATTATTGCTGTCCATTTTGACTACTTTTTCAGCTTAGACATGTAAAAAAAGAGAGTCCCATCACTATTTGAATCATTGTTCAACTTACTACAACAAATAAACTTACACAGTTTGGAAAAACACTTCAAGGAGCAACTAGAAAGAACCATAACAATATCCATAAAGCATATCCTTTGCCTGTAAAAGGGTCCAGTCAATCCCCGGTATCTCTAGGTCACACTGAGAAAGACTCTGATTTGAAATCTTGGAAAGCTGCTGTTTGTTAGTGCAGCCAGCACTAAGCTCCAATGGTCCTGTGGTCCAGCTTGGTATAAGATAGATCTCTATATTCCCAAAAGACAAATGAATGGGTCCTAGAGCAAATCAAGCCCAAACTCTCCCCAGAAGCCAAGAGGACATGTCCCTGAATCTGCAAAACTAGAGCCAAGTGGTTGCTGATAGAATGACTTGGAGGTCTCTCATCAAGCCATCTTGACAGCAGTTAGCAACAACAACAACAACAAATTACCCAACTACTTTACCATTCATGTCTTATCATTTCAAAATATCTGTGGAAAGGGGAAGGACAGCTTCTGCAAAGGGATAGCATTATCTGGCTCATAAAGGACGAGCCATGCTGAATCAGACCAAAGGTCTATTTAGCTGACATTCTGTCCGTACAAATCCCAGACAAATGCCTGTGAGTAGTTCACGAGCAAGTCATGAGTGAACTGGCATCATACCTCTTGCCCTAGCTACAGGTATTCAGACAGATTTCGTTTCTGATATTGGAAGTAACATATAGCCAACATGACTAGCCAACTGATACCCATATCTGCATGAAGCCACCATATATCCTTTTCAGTATGTTCCAGGCTGCTACCCCTCACTTGTGGAGCTGGTTAGCTCCACTGCTGAGGCTTCTAGCGCTGATACACCATGTTGTCTGTGTCAGTGCTAGAATAATCTTCCCACTGTTTCAATGAGTCTTCCCTAGTTAGGACTAACAACAGAGTTTAAGCAACACTTTCCCTACATGTTTTCTATAATGTACAGATTTCTAGAGAGCCAGAGTGGTGTAGTGGTCTGAGTGTTGGGTTACAACCCTGGTGAGCAGGGTCTGATTTCCTGCTCTGCCATGGAAACCCCCTGGGTGATCTTGGGTGTATCACACACTCTCAGCCCCAGAAAACCCTGTTATAGTTTTGCCTTAGGGCTTCCATTAATTGGAAATTACTTGAAGGCACGCAACAACGAATTTATACCACACTTTTGTCAATATATACATTTTTGTAAATAGAATCATACAGTTGGAAGGGACAGAAAGGACTGTCTAGTCCAACCCTTTGCCATGCTGGAGCGCACAATTAAAACACTTCTGAGAGATGCCCATTCAATCTTGTTTAAAGACCTCAAAGAGGAGAGTCCACCATCCTTTGAGGCAATCTACTCTGCTGTCAAACAGTTCTTTCTTCCAAATGTTTAGGTGGCATCCCAGTTCTTATAACACATTTGGCTCATATTTTCTGGAGAATACAAGCTTGGTCCATCTTCCAGTGATATCCATTCAGATCATTCAAAATGGGTCTCATATCACCTCTCAGTCTTCTCAAACTGAACATACCCAAGGCGCTAAGCAGTTCCTCATACAGCTTGGTTTCTAAAACTTGGACTATCTTGGTTTCCCTCCTTTGGACATGTTCCAGCTTGCATATTTTTTCTCCATTGACTAAACCAAGCTTGCATCAAGTTTTTCAATTGATTACATTTTTAGCATTTTCAAAGTGTATGTGTGATTTCAGGCAAATCAAACATGTCAAAGCTCTCAGAAAATGTGTGATTTTTTTTTTTTAGACTAAGCATGTCTCCTCTCACAACAAGGCTAGGAAGGTGCAAAATTGGTAGTTTTGGTGAGAATCAGAGAAAAACCAAAACTGTTTTTCATCCCCCCAAAACACACACTTTGTTCCCATTCTAATAGGGAAGTTAGATCACGTGTGTTCGTATCAAGTGTGCAATGATCTCCTTATGTATCATTGGCACTTTTTTCTTCCTAGTCTTCTTAATTCTTTTTCCTATTCAGAACGTATTTAAATTGTTCCCTCTTTGTTTCATTAATTTAACCATCCAGAAGAAAAAGCTGTTGTCGATTGGCTGCTATTAGCATACTGCACATATGCACACACAGAGGGAGGCAGGCAGCAAGTACTCATACAAGCTGAATTTCAAAAGCTCTTTTGAATTTCAAAACTGACAGTGATCATTGGAGACAAACTGCCTATAACACAGTATCTCTAGTCTATTTAAATGTTCCATATACCTGTGAATAATTCCAATGATAGGCACTTTAGTTCCTCATTTTCTTCCCTTTTTTGGTGGCAACTAAAAAGGCTGCCCTTCGTCAGAATCAATTTATTGCTTTCAAAAGGAAGGATAATAAAACTAACATTTCTGGTTCAAGCTGCTGCTCATAGTATAATATTAAGGCAATTCATAGGGAGGGTTGTTTGCAGATAAATCAAAAAAAGACAGGCAGATGCAGTTTCTCCTGGGTGGGGATCAAAATATTCAAAAGACCTCTTCTTCCATCTTCTCTATTCAATAAATAAATAAATTGCAATGCCACAGCTAAGGAAGATCACAGATTTTGTATGGCAAGCATTTCAAAGAAAACAGACTTGATTCACACCTTCTGGAATAACAGGTGTATCAATATGCAGTATGGATCCAATCACGGATTACTGTAGTTTCACATATTTCCACATTTTCTGATACCGTCTCCACCATTACCGAAGAGTTAAATTTTAGTTTAGCAAAATGTGCATTTTTTAAAAAAATATGTTTAGAAATGTACAATTTCAGAAGAATGTGTTGTATTTTCAAAGATATATCTTCACAAATGTTTTTAATCTGAATCTTAATTGGGTGTTTGTTCATTTTCCCCAGAGTCTGGAATGGCTGTTTATTGGACTATGACTCACCCAGTTCCCAGACACCAGGGAGCAAAGGATTATATTAGATTTTCCCCTCATTTCACACATGTATCCCAGTTTTGAAGCCTGAGCATTCTCTTGGGCCCAGCCTTGGCTTATAGGTGCAGGTTTTGGCTTTGGTCAGGAATGTTTTTTGCACAGTTACAATAGTTTACCATCTATATCCATTTCTGGAGATGTCAGGTATGGCTACAGTAAACCTTGTCTTGATTATATCCTGTTTGGATTATTATAATAGACTATAATGAGGCTACCATTTGAAACTATTCCAAAACTTCATCATGTCCAAAATGCTGCAGCTAGACTGAAGACTACGGCTGGATATACAGAGCATATAACTCCTTTCTTGAAACAGTTTCACTCACTACCATTCTATTTTCAGGCACAATTTAAAGCGGTGATTGTGAGCACTACATAGCTTAGGTCCAGACTATTATAAAGCCTGTATCTCCCCAAATAAGCCTGCCTGGGTCTTACAGTCTTTGAGGAAGGGCATTCTTCTCTTTCATCACCATGAATGTCATCATCATCATCATCACCATCATGATGCTTATTTATAACCTGCCTTTTTCCTAAGATAGGGACCCAAGACAGCTTGTAAATTAATATATTTAAACACATACAACATTAAAATACCATTAAAATATTTACCTTAGTAAAATAATGTAAAAACACTGGCCACAATTCTGTATCACCTACTTAGCTATGTAACCACATCTAACATATAAATGTTAAAGTTTATCTTTTTAATATAATTTTATTAAATTTCACAAATATATATATAAAAAAAGGATTATTTGACTTGTACTTGTTACATGAATTTTCTTCTGTTCTTCCACGCTGTTCTGGTCAACATTTCCCACAGCTTAGTCCACTTGTTACATTGGTGCATCACAATAAATTGATTATCTCATCTGTTCGAACACACATTTCCTTCTCCTAACAATCATAATATAGTCGTTCTGGCTAGACAGTTCCCAACCATCACTCTCTTCTGCTTAACTCAAATCGTCCTGTTCCAAATATCACTCTCTTGAAGCTTCTGTTTTCTCCTTATATATATATATATATTCCCCCCCCCCCCCTTTAAGTCTCCATTACCTACAGCCCAAAATCTTAAAATTTTTAATTATTTCTGTCATTGTGTATCTGGCAGTCTGAGCAATTATTACTGCAACAATCCCCCATCTTCTTACCCTAAATTCCATTGTACTAAAATGTCTTGTTTCTCCTTGAGTACTTTTTAAACCCCTTCTCCCATTCAGCAATATCACAATGTTCATATTCATGAAATATATTGATATATCATCAATTGCAAGCTTAATCAACAATGTCAAAATAAAAATCCATTTGTGTAATTCAGAAGCCTGTGCAATCGTCATCTTCCCGTTCCCCTCTCTCATCTGGTGCTCTGCAGCCCGGATATTCATTTACAAATTCTCTGTACTCTTAAAGTCGCTTATATTCCAAGCTGCACCGCGCCTAAGAGAGAGGGTATTTTACTCCACTTATCAAATCAGAATCCTGTCACTATATCCACTCCTTTTCCCCCCTCCCTTCCTGGACTTTGCAGTCCGGAGTCTATTTCTGAATTTTTACTGTATTTTCCTAATCACTTAAGTTCCAAACCGCTCCGTCCAGGAGAGTGAGGGTCTTTACTTGACTAACTTCCATCACAATCTCCCCCTTCCCCCCTCCCATCTTGGACTTCGCCACCCAAAATTCATTTCTAAAGATTATCTGTAATTTCTTTGTTGCTTAAATTCCAAGCAGCTCAGTCCATGGGAGGAAGGATCTTCCAATCAGGTCTCTTCCATCACAGGTTTCACAGTTTCAAACCTTGACATCACATTGTTTATATTACTGACAATATATCACTTATGGTAAACTTATTTGACATTGCTGAAATACCTTGCCCCTTCTCAAATTCAGAACCCTGTGCCTTTATCCGCTTTGTATTCCCTCCTCCCCTCTTAAAGCTGCCCGGAATTCATTTCAGAAGATTCATTCCATTTTCATTGTCTCTTAAGTTCCAGGCTGCTCCATCCGTGGGAATGAGGATGTTTTGGGTTAGATGACCTTCAGCACAGTCTCGTAGTCTCAACTATCCAAGAGAATCAAGAAACAAGAATCGCTCCACAGGAATAAAAAAAAGGGAGACGTGCAGCTCAATAGCTTTCAATCCCGAAATATTCCTCCAAAATCCAAAATCCAAACCCCTAATCCATGAATCAAATTCCAGATCTTCTCAGTCCAGCCAAAATATCGAAGTATTATACTGTAGAAAATTTAGTGTCCAAATGGAGATTATAACTCATTTGTAATCAGTCCAAATGATCAATTATATGCCATCTTATACTGTAAGTCCCAATTGTGATTCATAAGTCTTTCTTTTTTCTTTTTTAAAAAAATTAACTTCAATCCTCATGAGTAAGCAGCACACCCAGCTAGCCTTTTCTTAAAATTCCAGCCCCCCTTTAAGAAAAACTCCCAGCCATAACGAACTCACTCAGGCTCAGGGTCCCCTCCATTCTTTCGCTTCTGCCCACCGTTGCATGCCAGAACTGCTGCGATATTAACAGAATCACGACCAGAACAGGTTAGATGACTCTTATTAAATTCTGACATGTTGTTTGATGTCTTCTTTTAAAAGTTGATGGCGGCACTTGTGCCGCTCAGGCGGCGATCCCGCTGGCTCCGTCTTGGTCCTTCGACCCCCCTGGCGCCTTCCGCTCTCCCAGCCGGGCAGAGCAAACGTTGGTTTTGGGGTCCCCGTCGGACCCGTTCCGCACCCCTCGTACCGGAGGGGTGTTCTGCCACCTCTGTGATGGCAAAAGAGGTGGCTGGAATCCAGGGGGTGGCTGCTTGGAGCCGCGCCATTGCGCAGCTTCAATCTGAGCTGCCACTCGCGCCGGCCATGCAACCGGAAGCACTGACTGATAAATAAATGTTAAAGTTTATGAGTTTGTCTGTGTCAGGCAGGTGAAGACCTCATATGATTAACTGTGTGAGGCAAAAACCTCAAATGATTGACTGGCTGTGAAGATTCTATGGAATCCTGGGATTTGCAGTTTACAGAAGGGCCTTTAGTATTCTCAGCCAGAGAATAGGCTGGTCGCTATGGAGATAAGGCCTAGCAGCAAGAAAGACGAGGGCAGTGTTTTCCCTCAGGAACCCAACCTCTGTATGTTAACTCCAAATACAGATTGGATTGGGGAATATGGGGAAAAGTTACAGGTACTGGAGAAGACAATTTGGTGAGTTCTTAAGAGGAAAATAAAATCCTAGGCAATGCCGGGTATATATGCTAATTAGTTATATAGCTAAGTATAATTTACAATCTAAAACTGCTAATGAGACTTCCCCTCCCTCCCATGAGTGATCTCCAGCATGAGGAGTAATTGTGACAGGGATTCTGCTTCTAACTGTTGCACCAGAGATTGTTCATGGGAAGTGACGGAAACATCAGAAAGCTGCTTCCCAGTTAACAGGGAACAGACCCCTGTCACTTGGGACAGAGAGATCAAGCTGGGAAACACTACTCAGCTACATTAACTAAGGTGGTTATGTGGCTAAGTAGGTGACGGACAATTGCAGCCACAACATTTTAAAACAATAAATCAAATTCGTACAGAACTTTTTCTTAAGACCCTCCAGTTCTAAAAGTCTGTTTGAACAAAAAAAGACTCTGCCTGCAGATGGAAAGAAAGCAAGGAGGGCATTCTATCCTCCCTAGGGAGGGAGTTCCAAAGTCTAGGGGAAGCAACTGGGAAGGCCCTATCCTGTGTTTCCACCAACATATTCCACCCAAAACATGGGTGACTCAAGGGTCCACTCATGATGCCAGTACCTCCATGTAACAGTGGGGAATTAATTACCTCAGTTACCTCAATGAGATCTTCCACCAATGTTTATGGGATCCTTTCAGGAAAGAATCAGATAGAGATTCAAAATAAACTAAAAAGTATTTTATTGAAAAAGGTTCAATCATGCACACATAAGGTCCAAGCACTCACACACTCGCACAAGAGTTAACCAAAGGTTAAAGGGAGGAAAGTTGTTGGTAGCAGAGTTTTAGAGAATGAATAATAATTACCAGTCTGGAGAGCAGCAAAGAAAACAACAATGTGGCTCAGACTTGCTCCTAAGGATAGTACTTGTTCTGGAATCAGAATGACAGTGTGGTGGTTCAGCAAGTGAGATACTGTATCTGACTGCCCAAAATGGAGGGTTTTTATATCCAAAACCTGCCTGGAGTGCACAGATGTGAATGGCTCTCTTGCTGAGCAAACAATGGAAGTTGCAACATGGACAATGGGGCTTGGATGGAGCTAATGGCCTTAGTGCTAGGTAACAAAGAGTTAATGGCTGTTACAATTGCTCTGTAATGGTGAACAGGTAAAGGAACAATGAAGGGAAGTGTCTAGGTGGCAGGAAAAGGGGCTGAAACAATCAGTGGTTTGATGGGGACTTCCTGTCACTATTGCATGGTGGCAGAGACGTTAAAGATTCAGCTTGAGCCTATTATCTCTGGAGTTATCTGGTGACAATGACCTTGGCTACACCTAGAGGGGATCTCTGACCTACTTTGTAGCACATGTGTTCAGCCAGTGTTTTCCCTCTGCCCGACCTGGCCTTACAGTCACATCAGGATTCATTTTATATCAATGACAATTAATGCATTTTGCCAATTAAATCATATTTCACCAATTAAACTTTATCAGATCCGGGTGGGAGTGGGCTGGTAACATACCTGTGAAAGTGGGACTGACAGAAGGACCTCTCCCCTCGATCTCAGGGTCAGGGTAGGTTCATAGGGGCACTTATGGTTTGTTGGGTAGCCTGAACTTAGGCCATATGGTGCTTTATACATCATAACTAGCACTTTGAAGTTCCCAAAAACAGGCCAGCAGCCAGTAGAACTGTGGGAGCAGTTCTGTATCTGGGTATGGGGTCAAAGGCTTCAAGGAATCAATGGAAAATGCCCAAGGACATCAGGTGAGAGGAGTGGGGATCAGAGGGGTGAAGTGTGAAATCCCAGAAGGACAGTGTGAGAACAACCAGAAGGCATGAGATAAGAACATGGGAAGTGTTCTCAAGATGAAAGTATATAAACACTGGGAGGCCCTGGGAAAACTCAGAATCTGATGGGGTGATGTGACATTCACAGCTTTCATGTATCAATGCCATTTGTGCCTGAATTTGTGACTCCAAGTACAAAATCTTGTTACTAGCCAATGCACCTCAGTCTCAGCAACTTTTACAAGTTGCCATGTTGCTTGTTTTACTCCAATAAACACTGCTGCTACGCTCTGAGTATTTTCTTCGGAAACACATTAACCGGCACATGACAATATGCCCTGATCTGTCTTTTGTCTGATCAGGAGCTCATTGGTCTTCTCTGGACCGAGTTTAAATTTGTTAGGAAGAATATGAACTCATCTGAAATGTGGTGCTGGAGATGAGTTCTACAGATTCCATAGACGGCCAAATAGACAAATGCCTAGGTTCAGTCAAGGAAGCCATGGCTGCCCTGAGTCTGCAAGTCCTGAGCAGAGCTGATGATGATAGGAGGACTTAGAGGGATGCCATAACTTGCAGTTTATTTTATAGCAGTTAACAACAACAAATACTTTACTGTTGGCAGACACTGGTTTAGAATCCAAACAGATTCCTAGTAGTTAGATAGAAAGGAAAAAAAAGAGTTAGGTACAATCTGCAGACTGTTGGCACTGAATCCAAACCACTAAATGACTTCTCCCAGCAATTTCATGTTGATATTGAATAGTGTGTGTGTGTGTGGGGGGGCAGAATGGCATCCTGGGGGAACCCGAGAGCCCAAAGGTCGAGAAGTTGAATAAGATTTCTCCAGCACCATCTTCTGGGCTTGTCCCTCTAGGAAGGAATGGAGCCGATATAAAACAATATCCCAAGTCACATCCCTACGAGGTGGATCAAGAGGCCTAAAACCAGATTGAAATGGATCAAGATAATCTGTTTGATCTGTAGGATAGGCATCTGGTCAGGCAGAGAGAATCATGAAAGCCCATGGTGACTCCATCTCCCTGCCTGCAGGCCTAGCCTGTTATTGTATGGAGAAACATGCTAAGCAAAGCTGAAAAGGATTCACCTCCAGATTCATTCAACCAGGTCTCTGTGACACAAGCCAGGGCGGTGTGCTCATCCAGAATCAAGTCCTGCACAGTTGTTGTTTTTCTATTCAGCAATCTGGCATTAAGTAGCAGCATTTTGAACCCAAAGGGACTGTCACCAAAGCTATTCAGGTTATTAGACTTGAAAGATAGACTAAGAGGACAACCAGTACCCCACCGCACTCCTCTCTTACACGATATTGTAACTGTCTTCTCTTCTAGATCTTCCTCTGTAAGTTCAATGGCTGCTCTCTGAAGCTGTTCACTACCTCCCTCCTGTGGGGAAAAAATCCTTCATCTACTGGGTAGGCAAAGACCTTTGAATTTTGTAAAATTATAGAGAACTACATGATACTGAATCAGGTCTGGTCTGTCTAGCTCAGCACTGTTGACACTGATTGGCAGCAGCTGTACGGGTCTTCAGGCTGTTTTTCCAGCCCCTATCTTGATGTAAATTAGACTGAGAATGGACAAGCAAGTAGAGATTTGAACTCAGTCCTGCTGTTGCTGGATCCACATTCTAACCACTTAGAACCACATTCTAACCAAGAGAGAACCACTGTTCTCTCTTGTTTCTCAGCTGCTAGGCTCAGGGGAAAAGAAACGGAGGGGAAAGGATTCACCAAACATTAATAAGACTCTGTAATAACCATGTTGGCATAAACACTGCTTACGTCTCTGCACAAAGTGTGAATTAATAGGCTTGTGGTGTGAGAGTCAAAACACTATAACGACTAGCTTTGGACCCTATTTCATTGTATGAAAACACTGCACAAATTACAAGTGCATAAAAGTAGCTAAACTATGTGAATAATCTTCAGGTTCATTTGTCTTTCCTTCCTTCCTCCCCCATTTTCCATATTTCAGATGTCGCCCTTTGTGGGGAATAGGTTGCCCTCTTCTTGCCTAAAGCAATTATGGAAATCTTTCCCAAACATCAAGGTCACACTGGACGTATTTGGCACAAATGACTAAAACTCCCCCTTGTGTGCTTTCAGTCTCAAAACCATCCATTCTCATTCCATCTGTAATTCTCTTCCTCTGAAGATGTTCAATGAGATTAGCACCGGTTGTTTTGTTGTTTTTTAAGAGATTGAAACAGCCCAGAATCTGGCAATACATTAAAAAATACAATATGAGTTTAGATCCCAGTGTCTTTTTAATAATTCACTCTTTCAAAAGTTTTCATTAGAGCAATAAACAAAGGAAAGATAGAATTATAAGAAACGCAGAACCATGATATAATGTTCTGTGCACTCTGTTTTTTGTTGCTGTTTCTCTATCCCCAACCCCCAGATAGCAAAAAAACAATTTTCAAATGTAATTACTTTACTCTCTCTCTAGATATATGTTTTCAACACCTTCTTTTCAAAAGGGAGCCTGAACACTTGGCTGTTTTTTCATCTCATGGAGGCTGCGATTTTCAACATGGCATAAACATGCACCAACTTGGAGCAGTTTGTGGACAGTGGGCATAAATCAAGGCAAAGCTGCATTTTGCTTTCCGGATAGTATACAGATTTCTTTTATAATTTTCTTTAAGTTAGTACAAATGTGGAGTGATTTGGGTTGTACTTGGAAATATTGTCCCTTCGTGACCTTTAAAGCCCTACAGAGCTTGGGGCCAGGTTGTTTTGAAAGACTTTATCTCTCTGTACGAGCCTGCCCAAGCTTTTAAGATCTGCAGGGGAAGGCTTTTTCTTTGTCCAACCACCATTCCAGGAACATCTGGTGAGGAGATGGGAGAGAGCCTTCTCAGTGGCTGCTCTCAAGCTGTGGAACTCTCTTCCTCAAGAATTCTAGTTGTGCCCCCCCCCTCGTCTTTCCACCAGCAGCTTAAGATCTTTTCATTTAAGGAGGCATTTGGTTTTTAATATGTTGTGGCAGATGGAGCTTTTAAGAGGGGGCATTCTATTTCTAATTTATTGTGATGTGGTAGCCAAGAAAGCCAACATGATTCTTGGTTGCATCAATAGGAGTACGGTGTCTAGATCAAGGGAGGTAATGATACCACTCTATTCTGCATTGGTTAGGCCTCATTTGGAATATTGTGTCCAGTTCTGGGCACCTCAATTTAAGAAGGATATTGACAAGTTGGAGCATGTCCAGAGAAGGGTGACCAAAAGGGTGAAGGGTCTGGAAGCCATGCCCTATGAGGAGCAGCTTAGGGAGCTGGGTATGTTCAGTCTGCAGAAGAGAAGGTTAAGAAAGAACATGATAGCCATGTTTAAATATTTGAAGGGATGTCGTGTCAAGGAAGGAGCAGGCTTGTTTTCCACTGCTCCAGAGACTAGGACAAGGAGCAATGGATTCAAGCTGCAGGACAGGAGATACCACTTGAACCGCAGGAAGAACTTCCTGACGGTCAGAGCTGTCCGGTAGTGGAATATGCTGCCTCGGAGTGTGGTGGAGTCTTCTTTTTTGGAGGTTTTTAAGCAGAGGCTGGATCACCATCTGTTGGGAATGCTTTGATGGGTGTTCCTGCACAGCAGGGGGTTGGACTGGATGGCCCCTGGGCCTCTTCCAACTCTATGATTCTATGATTTTGTGATTCTATTATGTTTTAAATGAAAGCCAGAAGGCTGTAGTGGTTTGAGCCTTGGACTGTGACCCTGGAGACCAAGGGTCAGTTTTTTGCACAGCCATGGAAATCTACCAGGTAACCTTGGACATGTTACAGACTCTCAGCCCCCAGAAAACCCTGTGATAGTTTCACCTTAGGGTTGGCATAAGTCGGAAAGGTCATGAAGGCACATAACAATAAACAACAATGTTTTAAATGTGTTTAAAAAACTGCTTCTAACTCATAGTTTTACCTTTTTTTTAAAAAAAATAGAAATCTGGTTTACTTGTATTTTAATTTTTGTATTAATAGGGTTTTTTAAATATGGTTGAATCCCATATTGGAAAAAAGAAGGAATATACATGATTTAAAAATTAATGTATTAATTTATTAAATAAATAAATAAATATCACCCTCTGGATGGCCAGGAATGGTAACTCTTTTTAAAATCCCTAATATTCATAGCTACATGAAGGAAGATATTTTTCAAGGGCTATGGATAAAACCTGCCTTCCTCATTTGTTGTGGTCCTCTGAAGGAAAGTATTCAATGTCTTTAAAGAACAACTGGAAAGCAACACAGCACCTTGTGCATGAAATATACAGTATAGTTTGACACGGTATGCACATTTGAGAAATATACCAAGAAAATGACAAACAGTTCTAAAAGTTGCAAAATTAATGCATCCAGTTAATGCATACATGCAAAAATTTCCATAGGAAAAATGTGCATCAAAGACTATGTGCATTTGAAAAACACAGATACCCATGTCTGGGTAGAGGGAAAGCCTGTATGGAACCAGGACAGAATGAAGCTTGAGACACAAAGTGGAGCCTAAGTGAGCGCAAGATTTCCAAATCTATGGGCTTTTCCACACAACACTGTTATAGTGCTATTATTCCACTTTCAATATCCTGTGGAATCCTGGGGTTTGCAGTTTAGGGAGGGGCATTTAGAATTCTCAGCCAGAGAGCTCTTTTGCCTCAGGAAACTACAAACCGCAGAATTCTACAGAATGTTGAAAGTGGAATAATAGCGCTATAACAGTGCAGTGTAGAAAGGCTCTGTCTGTCTGTATAGTAGGTATGTTTTGGGCTCATTAACAGCTAAGTGAGAGTTTATGGGAATCGCTCATCAAATTGCCATTTGGTGAGTTGCAGCAGGACTACTAGATTAACATGTTTGTGGCAAGGAATGACAGTATTGTTATAATCAACACTGAGCGGGATGGAACCACAATTTTAATTTCTTGTAAAGACCTGGGGTTCATTCACAGTACAGAATTATAGTACTATGATTTCACAGTAACTGCCAGAGTTCCACCCTTGGGAATGCTAGTGTTTGTCATTTGGTGAGACATTAAAATTATGTGGCAGAGAATTTTAAATTCCCTCCCTTCAAACTTCTAGTCCTAGGATACCATAGGATGCAACATGGTAATTAAAGTACAATAACAGTGCTAAAATTCTGTGGTGTGAATGGACCCCTGCAGCAGTGCTACACAGGGGGCATATTGCAGGAAATTCAGGTAATGATTTTAAGCTGCCTAGTGGTTGAGGAACTCAAGAAAGGCATCACTGAAGCATAAAGGGCCCTGGTAGGTCTTTAAGGATGCTATGAGTTGATGCTATACCTCCAATACCACTCTCATGAATTGAGGTAGCATTGGACGACCTGAAGGGGGCAATTCAGCACAGATTAAAGATAGCCAAATTGGACCCAATTTGCCAAACTGGAATATAATCTGGAATGTAATCAGTTTCTGGCAATATGAGTTCCACAAATGTCTAAACATCCTTAATCTCTCTCTCTCTCTCTCTCTCTCTCTCTCTCTCTCTCTCTCTCTCTCTCTCTCACACACACACACACACACACAATGACTATAGCTTATGAAGCTCCCCAATGACACCAATTAGGTCTTCACAAGTCCATCTTGAGTCAGACCAAAGCTGTACATTTTAAAAGAACCTCACACTTTATAATTAAAAAGGAAATAGAAATGCCATAAAAAGAATAACATTATCCTTCATGATGAATAATATTGCAGTAGTAGTTACCCCACAGTTCTTCTTTTGGTAATTAACAGAATTAAAAAAAAAAGGTACAAAAGTATGTTATTTGTAAGAATTACTTCCAAGCCCTGGGATAGTCAGACTATTGCATGAAGGAGACCCTGTTCACTCTTTCTTTCTTTCCTTCTTTTCTTCCTTCCTTCTCCCTTTCTTTATTTATTTTGGTATGTATATCTCTGTAGGTTTTGTGATTTCTTGAATTGAAGCTGAATTATTTCATTTAAAAGGAACTTATTTTCTCTTGTATGGAAACTGGTCGAGATCCTTGCTGTGAAGTGTTCTGCTGGAGAAACATAGGATTATTAGGCTACAGTAGAGCTGAGGTAGGGGGATATATTGCTTTTTTAAAAAAATCTACACAGAATATTTTTTTTTCTTTACACGTAAAAATTGCAATCAGAATTCAGTTCAAAGGCTTAGGCTCAATGCAGAGTTAATTTAAGCCAGCAGAAATGCTAAGGGCGAGCAGGCAAGACTAATAAAGCAAAAGCAACAGAATGAATCTTAACCATATTAAATCCCAAGCAGCGTCAATATAAGATTCTTGAATAACAAGCAAGAAATCATTCTAGAATCCAAAGGGCAAAAATCGAGGAACATGTAAACTGTGGTTGTCCCACAAAATGAAGGAAATGTAATGGGAAACACAAACACAAATTGTGACACCTTCCAATCCTTCTAGAGCCAGATATAATTGATTAGAGCATTTACCAGTTCAATAAAATCTTGTCACTTTTGTTCTGTACCAGACGGACAGCACAATATGTGAGTGTCTTGGTGAGCACCTTCAGGTCTCCTGCCAACTAATGGTGACCCCATGAATTTCATAGGGTTTTCTTAGACAAGGAATACTCAGAGATGGCTTACCAGTTCCTTCCTCTGAAATATAGCCTCCAGCACCTGATAGTCATAAGCAGTCTCCCATACAAGTATTAACCGTGGCTGATCCTGCTTAGCTTCCAAGATCAGATGGGATCTGTTGCCTTTAGGGAATCTAGGCAGGATGGAGCATTAATAATATCAAAATGCTGGTTTTTATGATCAATGGTCCCTGTTTATAGTCACCACAGTCACTATTCTTGGTCTGGTTTCTGTCCCTGATAAACCACTGTCCCCATTTTGTCCTGGTTTTTGCCATTTGGGGAACACTGTTTCTAACATTTTATTTATTTATTTATTTACTCATGAAAAATCAGGGCATCAAGCAAGACAGATGATTTAAACATTTCTATATTAAAATAAATACAAAATTTAAAGATTGAAAATATGCTGAACAACTCAAGTTAAAACAGCTTTAAAGATCTAAGAGTTTGTTGTTTTTTTAAAAAAAATCACCATGTACATGCTTAAAAGTAAATTAGGCCCCAAACTTTTTAAAAACCTATGTCGCTGAAAATAAGCAAACATTGGTCCCAGTTGGGTCTCCAAGGGGAGGACCTTTCACAAGAGGGATGCCACAGCTCAGCAAATATTCACTGGTATATTTCCTGTGCTGAATCCTTTTCCCTGAAGCTCTGGCAGAATAGGAGTGGAAAACAGATGGAACTTGTTTCTAGAGGAGCCTTTCCTAAACATCATGTACTGGATAACCCACACTCCACAAATTCCCTCTGAGATGGGCAGTAGTTTATTTATGTGATACGAACATGAGCAATGCAGCACACATCCATAGAAGTCGCTCATGCTAAAGCATCCATACAGCTTACAACTTTTATAGGTAAACATTTCCAATTATGGTGTGCAAAACAGTGACTGATGAAGTCCATAAATCCATGCATCACACCACCTCCCCAACAGTTCGCAGGCCTGTGTCTGCTACCAACTTCCCTCCATGATGGGTTTGATCCAATCACATTCTCCTGGCCCTCCAATCTCTCAGAACCCAGGTTCTCAAAACAATGAGTGTCTCGAGTCTGCATTTTCATTTGCACCCTTATCTGTTCACCGTCCTCACTGGATACGTTGTTGCAATAAGCTATTAGCAATAGATATTTTGTAACAATTCAGCACAAAGTATGGATGCATGGATATATTGTTCGGATAGTATGGATACATTGTTGCAATGATCAATTAGAAATAGATACTATTAACAATTAGGGCAAAGCTTAGCAATGATAAATAGTAACTATGGTGGGCCCTCAACTTTCACACAGGTTCAGGGTACAAAACCCTTGTGAAAATCAAAAAATCACAAATAATGCCCCCACACCCCGCTTCCTCTCCCATTCTTTTCCAGGGCTCCCCCCTTCATTCTCTCACCTGCTGCCCATGCTCCCTGCCTTCTCTCTGCACACATGGCTGAAAGGCAGGTGAATGGAGAAGGAGAAATGCTTCCCCCACTCCATTCTCCTCCCTGTTGCCTGCACACCCTGCTTTCTTTCTGCCTGTGCAGATGACAGGCAGGAAAATAGAGAAAATAGATTTGTTTGCCTTTGGCGAGGGTGCAGAGAAGGAAGACAGTGCAGCTGGGTAAAAGGCTAGGGAATGGGAAATGGCCTAAGCTGAGGACCAAGGGGGAAAGTGGGAGAAGGAGGGAGAAACTGGGACACTTCAAAAGTAGCCAGGAAAGATGGGATGACAGAGGATTAATCAGTACTATCCCTGCCAAATCAGGACAGTTGGAGAGTATCTACCACTAATGTTTAGCATTCATGAAGCTATGGTCAGATCTAGAAATGTCTTTGAACAAAGGACATGTCTATAATTTTCCAGACACCAGAATTTGCACTATGACTACATAGCATTAACAAATAGAATCCTCCTCTTTCCTTCGCTTGCTCAATTAGTGAACATGAATTCATCTGTAAGAATCAGGTAACCTCTACCACTGATTGGTCAGATGAAATTTCTTTCTCTGGGATTTGTTCAACCCCCAACAGAAATTCCTTTGTACATTTTTTTTCTTTCAAGAAATGACGAAAAGTCAAGGTTAAACCATGCTGCAAAATCCCAGATCTCCCACAGCACATGTAAGTTGACCTTACCCAGCTCACTTACTCCCAGAGCACTTGGCAAACACATTGATATGGATTTTAAGAAGTGTTAAACAAACTCTAGAAAAGTCACCTGCCCTTACCCATAAATATAAACCATAAGTTTGAATAATGTGCTCAGGTTATAAAAGTTCTTAATCATACAAAGTGAAGGCAACCTCCCTAAGAAATGTACAAATAAAGCATATCTTCCAGACAATCCTACCTCACATGATTGATGTTGAAGACCCCAATTGTCATATTAGGGAATTGAAGGATGAGATAGTCCGTTCTAGAATGTCAGCACAGAAATGCACGCATGTATATACGACATTGTAGATCACATCCGCTATTTCCCATGCTATGTTTCCAGCTTAGGAAAACTTATTTTGAATTGTTTTTTCCTTCCAAATATATCCCTAAACCATGATGGGAAAGCTTTCAGGCAACATAAGATCTTCCAGAGGACAAAAAGAACAAAATATCTGTACTGAAAAAGTAGTTTCCTCATGTTGAGCTTATAAATATAAACTCACATCAACTGAGATCACCCTTCACATCACACTGCACTCTGGAAAGCTGTCTTACATGCTGACATGTCCACACCTGCTTTAAAAATCTCTATTCCTACCATGGCCTTTTAGTGTTACAGTACATTGATTACTGAGACTTTATGGCACATGCATGCATTGCTATGCATTATTTGCTAACTCTATCCATTTTGTTGACTTGCTAATTAATTTTATTATTAATTTATACTAGACAGCACCTATAAAACCCCCAACTGGGATTGGAAACCAAGGATCCAATATCTTGATGTGGACCCTACTTATTTTGTTCTAACATTTCAGAATATCTACAGAGCATCTCTCAACATATGAAAGGCCACTAAAAATAGAAACTTGTTTGACATTGCTGCTGGAAATTTCTCCAAGCGCTCTTCAACACTGGCACCCAGAATGTGCACTAGAACTTGGTAAAGTTACCAGAGTCTCCTAGACAACATAGCCACCAGTGAGAGTGGGGATTCCAAAAAGGTAACTTTCCAAGCTCTGCGGAAGAAACAGCTAGAAAGAGGGATCTGCTGATTGGGGCTGATTACAGGGATCATGTAACTCCCCTATTGGAACAAGTTCACTGGCTGTCAGTCCGTTGCCAGGCAGAATTCAAAGTGCTGGTTATGACATTTAAAGCCCTACACGGTTTGGGCCCAGATTATTTAAAACACCGTATCTCCCTATACAAGCCAGCATGAGTTTTGAGATCTTTGGGATAGGGTTTTCTCACAGTCCTACCATCTTTACAGGTTTGGTTGGTGAGAACACATAAGGGAGCCTTCTCAGTGGCTGCTCCTAGATGGAGAAACTCCCTCCTATGGGAGGTTTGGCCAGGTCTCTCCTTTTCCCCTTGTAGATCAAAACCTATTATTATTATTATTATTATTATTATTATTATTATTAATAGTAGTAGTAGTATATTCATCATCATCATCATCGTCATCATCGTCATCATCATCATCATTAAGGCAGACTTCAGACTGATTTTAAATCATGTGGTGGAGTAGGGTATAAAGAGGTATGCTGCTGTTTCAATTTGGTATGTTTTTAATCATTCTTTAAATGTTTTTTAAAACTGTTTTAACCATGTGTTTTTAATACAACTGATACTTATTTTTTTAAAAATTTTAAACATATTTTTCATTTAACCTTTTATTTTAAATTTCACGAGCCACCTTGGCAGGAGGGAATGAATGAATGAATGAATGAATGAATGAATGAATGAATGAATGAAAAACTGGTGCCAAAATTGTCGATCAGCCACTTAGTTAAGTAAACTAAGTGTATTCAACTAAAGAGCATTTGCTGTTCCACCCCATCTTTGCCCCTGCCTTATTGAGCATCAACTACTGCAAGCAATGGAGGTCTGTTCTCTTGTCAGCCAGGACACAGTAGGCTGATGTTTCCACCTTCTCCTGCCAGTGATCTTCAGAGCAATAATCAGAAGCAAGATCCCTGTTGCATATTTCTCTCACACCAGAGATCACTCATGGGAGGGAATGGAAATGTAAGTCTGCTATGTCCAGATCAGCAGGAGGAATGACCTCCACCATTCACAGCAGGTGATGTCCGGTAAGGTAGGATTCGGGGACTTTTATGATCCCTGTATATTCCCTTCGCTATTGCCATGGTTTTGAACATGTAGCAATTGTCAATACATTTTAGTTATAGACAACTAACTCTAGCTTATGCATTCATAACTGTGGTTGTGAATTCCAGCCATAGTTCATAAGGTTTCAGGTTTAAATCAAAACTCTCTTGCCTTTTAAAGTAATGTGGGAGAGGATGCTGCTCACAAAGTAAAGGAAAGCACAAGACTCTTCAGGTACGTGTCATTGGCTGTGCCTTAGTTCATGAACAGGTGTGTTAAAACCTTGGCCCTGTTCTCATTCTAAAATATTGGAGAGTAGGTTGGCGATGATGAGGTTTTACAAGGCTGACTTAACTATACTGTTCTTTTGGGAGCCATTATTACAGACATGACAGATGCAGGGTTTGCTGCATTATGTTCAAATTTATTTGTTTCAGCCATAAGCCATAACAAGTTTGTGTCCATTTCTTTAATTAAAAATTTCAAGGCAGCAAGAAAAATGGTATACTGAACCACCCAAGCCATGAATTTGCATTCCATAAAAATAAATTAGTCAAGCACACAAGTGTCCACAAAGTTTTGTCTTCCTTTGGCCAGAGCTAGTGCTAAGCCAGCCTCACTTTTAGCAGGCCACTGTCATTATTTAAAATAAAGTATTCCTTAGTGGGAAGAAAAGGGGGAAGAATAAGAACAGGGCTATGACTAAGATTCAACAAAAAGACATGAGAAAGGGGAAACTAATTCATTCTCCCTTTTCGAGACAGAGTTTTCTGTTAACAAGGTCTAACAATTCAGAGTCAATGCCAATAAAGCCCAGAAGCCAGAGCACTCTAGAAGTAGTGTCTAAGAATAGGGCCAGAGTCAGAAAAGAATCTCACCAGACAATCAGGAAAGCAAAGTAGAGAAGATCCAAAATCAAATAAGATTCCAGGATCTAACCAGCCCAGGTGAACATTCAGGCATGAATATTCCAACCGGCAATGTCAAAACACAGTTCGAGGGTGGGTATCATCAGACTAATCACAACACTTTCTAGCAAAAGTGCTAGACAAAGTCTCATGATCAAGAACTACGTTGCCTTCAGAAACCCAACTGAGGCAGCTCTGAGTGTTTTATGGCTAGATTGCTTCAATATCACTCAGAGCTGAGGTCCTGCATTAGAGATCTTGCATTGTAGAAGGGTCATACAACTGAGGACATTTCTTACTTCTGAAAAGTTCCCTATTCTTGAGGAAATCTCCTCTGTATCTGGGTGCTTGTTCTGGTAGTCTCAAACCAAGGCTATACCTTTACATAATGTCACTTCTATATATTTGGTAGAGTCTACCTCCTCGTTCATCTCTGAAGTTATGTCAATTCTGTCTTGTTTCTCTGAGGATCATAGATCTGCATGATTAGCTAGGTCTTTGCCATCCTTGAAGTCATGTGGCTCATATATGTCCTTATTGGCGAAATCCTCTGGCCAGGGTATGCCAACCTCTTGGAAAGAGCTGCTGATAGCCGTGGAGCCTGCACATATAGTATTAAGGTGGATTAATATCCAAGAAATGTGTTCTCATGAAACATGGACAGGATTGTTGGAATTTAGAATTTACTTTCCAACATACAAAGTAGTTAGAGTAGGGGAAGGCAGTTTGGTGTGTTGTGGTCTCAGAATTTTAGACTACAGTTCCCACTGGCCACAAGACGCAAGACCAACAGTAAGGTCCTTTCTGCACTCTACCTGATCCTGGCAGCATCCCATGGGGATCCCGATAGAGCCTCTCCTGGAAGGGGAGCACAAGAAGAGTGCTCCCCTTTGCGCCAGCTGCCTGCAGGAATGAAAGAGGGGCAATGGCCATGCCTCTTCCTTCCGCCACACAGCCTGGCACTGTCCAAGGCTGCACTGGGGCAGGAAGCATGGCCATCGCACTTCCTGACCCTTCACATATCTGGTAAGTGTGGGAGGGTCGGGGGAGGATTGCATGATCACCAGTCATTGATGGGTAAAACCCATCAATGATTTGCAGTGTGATCATGCCACCTGGAGATGAGAGAACGGTGGGTCAGGGACAACATCATGCATAAGCATAATCCGGGTCCCATCCTTCTCCTGTCCCCAATGTGGGACAACAACATCCTGTGGCAAGGACCTAAAAGAGTTTTATGTTGTCATTTTAGACTATATCCCTAAAGGAATGAGGAATAACCAATTGTCTACTCTTAGACTAGACAATGTTAAGTCCATTCAAATGTCTTTCCCCACAGTGCTTCCATGGTCATGCTTCCTGAATAAATACCTTCATTTTTAAGACACAGAATTAGGATTGATTGTGCATTGGTTTCCAGCTCTGTTCAATAGGAAAAACTGTCATCTAATATTGGAGCATCGAGATTTAATAAACTGTTTCTTCATAAGTAAAATATAACTAGAGGGAGAGAAGGCAGGTGACATTATATATTTCTTTGATCATGAAAGCTTATTGGAGGCCACCAGAGCCTACCGTGGGGCTGCATTCATGACAACAATAGGAAGCAATTTCATTAGTGCTGATTCCCACTGGAAGGAAAAACAGAACCCCATGTCTGATCTCACACAATCAAAAAGAAATGCCAAAAGAGATGTATATCTAAAATATCCTGTGCACTCCAGGAGCAGAAATAAAAAAATAAAGAGCTTCTAGATAAGAGGCAGGGGGAATTAAGGAAGGAGTGCATAGCTAAGCAGTACTAACGCGCACACAGTACATATTGAAAATGGCATACTCAATGTCTGGCATCTCCACCTTAGCAAAAAGGTCTTAGAAGAACTGCGAAGACCCTCCATCTTTTTGTAAACTTGAAGATTTGCTGCTTAGTTGAAATAGATTGGTCTGCACTAAACAGAGTAAAGACTGGATCTCTAGTATGACAGACTGACTAGTTTCATTGCTTACATATGTGAAGAGGAAACATAAAGGAGCTGTGGAGTCACAACTTTGGTCCTACTTCATTGCATTCCTTAGCATTTACACCTCATCTCATAGAATTCCCCATGTGGATGGCATGGGCAAGATCGAGGGGAGCTGTGTTCTATTAATAGTACTTCTATACAGTCTTTCTGAAACCAACCAAGTGTAAAAACCTCAAGAGAGACTGAGAAGGCAATCACATGTTCTCTGGTTCTTACTCTACTAGAGATAATCCTTATTTTGGAGATGTCTCTCTATTCCCAGAAATTTATTACTGTCATTTTGTTCCTGGCTTTGCATTTGAGGTGCTAGACATACAGTCGTTTGGTAGGATTTACCTTGTTCTCCAGTTCCTCTAGAAGCTACATCTCAAATGTGCATGTAGTTTCTTCTGCACTAACACATGAAGGTTCAAACATGAGCATGGAGAACATGCTTTTCTACTGAATGAAATTTTAAGAAGTATCCAGACATTAATAGAATCTCTTGCACCTGATTTAATATTGGTGCATCTTGCAAACTTTCAGATACTTAACAAGAATCCTAGAAAGCTGAGCAGATGCTCAGTAAAGATATGTCACTCACTGAATCAAGATTGTGTCCACAGTCCTGGATCTTACTGCTTATACATTCCTTTGAACATGTGTGCAACCATGTTGTCCTAGGTTCTCTCTGAACAGTCTAGCTTCAGGATTCTCTGTCCAGATGTTATTGTGCTGCCACTCCTATTTCTTTCACTAGTCTGGCTAGGGGTGATGGGAGTCACGGTACAATATCTGGAAAACTATTCATTCTTCACCCCACTCTTGAGAATGGGGTGCCTTTTGCAGTGCTTTTCTCTAGTCTCTGTTTGAACAAACATTGGACTATTACAGCAACTGACCACTTGAATTATCATCCTGGTATACTTCCAAGCTGATTGAGCTATTTTCTATCGAGTATTTTAATTGTCTAAAGTGGCACCAGTACAATTGTCCATTAACCCCCAAATGAAACCCTACAGGAACATTCCTCTGGGTTAACTTGTTAACCTAGTTGTAATAGAACGTATACATTTTCCAGATCTTCCTCGCTCTACTGATATCTGGTGGCACTGAAGGATGCCTGTGTTTATCTATTCAAGTATTTCACTAGGATAAATTCTGCCAAAACAATCTTATACTCTGGGACTCCTTGGAGAGATAAAAGAGAGGAGACGGTACATCCACAAACAAGCCATTATACATTTTTCAGTGAGTCACAAAGAGCTGCTTGTAAATTCCTTGCTGCTGAGAAGGCCCCAGTCTTCAGGGACTGAGCAGCATACAAGACAGCTTTCAGTCTGTGACTCCCAAAGTTTGAGAGAAAGCACTTCTTTGATGGCTATTTGGCACACTTTATTTGAACCTTAAAAGTCAGAAGGGCTGATCCTGACTGGGACTGTTCTCCCTCTCTGTGTCCATCTCTCTTTCTTTTCATCTCTTTGTTGTCATGTGCCTTCAAATAATTTCCAACTTATAGTAACCCTAAGGTGAACCAAACACAGGGTTTTCTGGGGCAGAGAGGATGTGATGCACCCGGCATTACTCAGTGGATCTCCATGGTTAAGTGAGGAATTGAACCCTTGTCTCCAGGGTTGTAGTCTGAAACCATTTCAGCACTACATTATTATAGTGCTATTATTCCACTTTCAACATTCTGTGGAATTCTGGGGGTTGTAGTTTGCTGAGGCCAAAGAGCTCTCTGGCTGAGAATTCTAGATGCCTCTCCCTAAACTGCAAACCCAGGATTCCATAGGATGTTGAAAGTGGAATAATAGCACTATAACAATGTAGTATGAAAATGGCCTAACACTCAAACCACTACACTACCCTGGCTCACACACAATTCTGCCACATTCACAGGGCAGTGAATGGGAAATCATCATCATCATCATCGTCATCATCTACATTGTATAGAAAAACTGTCACATTATAGTAAAATAAGGCAGCTTAGCCAAAAACATACAACAGGCAAAGATGTTTCTGAAATCAAAATATCTGAGCAAATAATGCTAGAATACAATATCATGATGTACATTACATAACTTTGCCTATACTTAACTACGACACTAAGAAACCCTGTTAGTGAACTGTGAATATGTGTAATGAGGCAGAGATAAGAGTCTCCCAATGTGCATTGGATTCTACCAGTATGTATCAGCTGGTCTCATGATGCACAATGTGAAGGATGTGTATCAAGCCCTGTGCTTGCTATGGAGCTGCCTTATTATTGTTATTGTTGTTGTTGTTGCTTTATTTGTGATTAGGTAGAGGACACATGGGGAAAAAGAGAAGCTTATTTGATCCTGGCAGTGGCAAGGGATCTTAGGGATCCAAACATTTCAGGCAAAGGATTGAGAGAATGTGAAAGGGGAAGAGGATGGAGTTTCATTTTGATCTGGGTCATCCCTCAGCGGTTAGATCTGAGACAGGAATGTGGCACTTTGGCCACTTCCACCCTAAGCTGTCATAGTGCTATTATTCCACTTTCAACATTCTGTGGAATTCTGGGCTTTGTAGTAGACTGAGGCCAAAGAGCTCTCTGCCTGAGGATTCTAGATGTCCCTCCCTAAACTGCAAACCAAGGATTCCATAGGATGTTCAAAGTGGAATAATAGCAGCCTAGCAGTGTAGTGTGGAAATGGCCTTTGTAGCACAAGCAGTTTGGTTCTGGAAGGTTTTGGAAGATTCTTTGGGGAGTGAAATTGGCATGCTGTCAGCACAGCAGTGGGAAGGAGGTTGTTTCTCTCTTCAATATTTCTTCCCAGTCAGCTTCATATTTTTCACCTGATACTTGTTGCAGCCATTGGTTAACCCAGCAAAGAGGGTGAGGTAGCCCTCAGAGCTGATCTTTGCATCTTGGCACTCTTTTCAAGTTCTTCATGATAACAGTCAACAGCCATGGAGTCTTTCTGGTTTTCCATATATCCTGGGACGTCCATCAACTGCTACCGGTGTTCTTTAGATAGATAATTTTTTGTCTCACACAAATTTTTGAAATATGAAGATTAGCATAGCTATGACCCTTTCCGCACCTTACCTTTTTCCAACTCCAGGGTGCGGGGATCACGCGAGCAGCCTCTAGCGAGAAGCTTTCGCGTCCCTGCTGCTTCAGCTCTGCATGAGCTGCCTGCTCACGTGAGAGCCCCGCCTCTTCCTCCTGCAGTGCAGCCTGGGACTTTCCCAGGCTGAGCTGGGGCAGGAAGTGCGACCAGTGTGGCTCCAGAGGCTCTGCACACCAAGTAAGTGCTCGTGGGGCCCAGGAGCAATGCGCGATCGAGCGCCATTTTAGGCTTCCGGCCGAAAATTAAAAAGCGTGTGATCAGCACCTGCCAGCCCCTGGAGCATTGCGTGATTGTGAGTGCGTTGTGCAGATCGCTCCTCACAATTGCGCGATGCTCCAGGCACCCTTTTGCATGGCAAATGCTGTGCAGAAAGGGCCCAAGTCTTCTAATGCAGAATCTCAGCCATAGAAATATACAATAGAAAGGATGCTCGTAACTTCCTTCTGTTTTGTTATTCTGCAGCTTACATGAAATGACTCTACCTTGCAGAAAGAAGTTGTTAAAAAAAACCCTATATCCTTAGAGCTGTACGTTTATCACAGTATTAATGCCTTATTGATCAATCCCATGGCTGAAGGGCCACTTAGGGCCTTTTCAATCAATGTTGTTGGTGCAGTATATGCACAGTTGCTACTACTTAGTCGCTTCAGAGGATTCAGGCATCATCTTGCAAAGTGGTTCTACTGCTGAAGGAAAATAGCATTTTCCCAGCAGTCAAAAACGGCAAGATCTTGCTGCTGGGAAATAGGCATAAATTCAGGTTTCAACGATAAGAGGGCAACAGCCACAAGGCCAAAGGTCCTTAATTTAGAAATTTTAGCAAACACAGAAAGCCATTCTTTTTTAAAAGGAAAAGGAAAAAGTACAAGAGGCAACAGTGTGTGTGTGTGTGTGGAAAGGGGAAGCATTACTACCCAAGATGGCTCACAAAATTTTCTTATCTACATTTTGCCACAGATTATCAATTGGTAGGGTACCTACACCTGCTTCTAGGGAACAACACAACAGTTTCTAGGCCAAAGTATTAAACTATGCAGCCATCCAGATGTTGTTGAACTTTAATTTCCAGCATTCCTCACCATTATTGGCCATACTGGCTAGGTCCAATGTGAGTGATAGTCCAACAGTGTCTGGATAGCCACAAGATTCCCACCCCTTTTCTAGTCATTAGTACCAGATTTATTAAGAATCCACAAACATTCAAATTCCACTAAGTAAACATTTAATTATATGCAATGAGTGTAGAAATACACTCAACGCTGGTACCCTTTTAGTGACATATATGAGTGCAAGTCCACCTTACACCTGCATGTGCCTTTTTTGATTGTTGTGGAGGTTAACATTCCCTTCTACTCTCCATGACAACCAAAGTCACCTCCAGAATCATTGTTCAGTCACTGCATGCCACCAACCAGCTATTTTGTGGCTGGTGAAGAGGAGAGGGGACCAGAGAATCATTGGGCTATGTCCCCATAGTCATGCATGGAATGATTAAGAGGGGACATGATAGCTATGTTTAAATATTTGAAGGGATGCCATGTAGAGGAGGGAGAGGGCTTGTTTTCTGCTGCTCCAGAGACCAGGGCAAGGAGCAATGGATTCAAGCTGGAGGAAAGGAGATTCCACCTGAACCTCAGGAAGAACTTCCTGACAGTCAGGGCTGTCCGGCAGTGGAATATGCTGCCTTGGAGTGTAGTGGAGTCTCCTTTCTTGGAGGTTTTTCAGCAGAGGCTGGATGCCCATCTGTCAGGAGTGCTTTGAGGGTATTCCTGCATGGCAGGGGGTTGGACTGGATGGCCCGTGTGGTCTCTTCCAATTCCACATTGCTATGATTCTATGATTACATCCTCTACTGAGACCTCCGGAAGACTTCAGTGGATCCAAGGGGATTATGTACCCATTCTGTTTCATCAACCCCCACCCCTTCCCTAACCACAGAATGACCGTGGAGAAGGGGCTACAGTGGCTAAACAGTGCCTGAAGAGGGTTAGTGGAAACATGTAGGATGGCTCTGTATACTGAACTGTTAAACTATGCTCTGTCCTACAGCATCTTGGCCATGGTCTAAAAATGTCTACTAGCAATGTTTCATTGCGTAAAACTGAAATGAGATCAAAACGAAGTTAAAACAACCAATCCACTCAAAAATTCTGCAGGAATGGTTTACTAACCTTGAGACATTGGGGGCAGAAAAACAGACTACTGAAAGAAAATGAGAGTTCTTGCAACAGAAAGCCTGATTACTCTTTGGGACTTTCCAGTGCCTCTCCAGTCCCTATAGGAACTGGCAGGGAGAGGAGGGTGGAGGAAGGAAACTGGGTGAGCAGCTTGGCCAACAAGCCTTCAAATTTCATACTGTCATAGACAAATGTGTCCTGGAATTTTAAAAGAAAGTTCTGGGTAGGGAAAAAAGTGTTTTTGCTTCTGCTGGGAATTGCCACTGCATGCCCTGTGACAAGGAGAACATTTTTTTTTAACCATGATAATGGGCATAACAGATACAATAAGCAACAGAAACATTTACTCAGCATGTTTTCCAATTCAATTACATAGGTGTGTATACTCACAATCAGGAAAACCATCTCTAAAGACCTGTATGAGAAAGGAGTAACAGAAGGACAAGTCTTTTTTTATATCTTAGTAAAATTTATACAATAGGATTGTGTACTACAACTTCAAATTCATTGCTACTTGATGGATGTGCATTTCAGCACTGGAACTCTACTGTATCAGGAATTTTGCATTGTTTTTTGCTTTGCTTTTTTCCTTTTTTACAAAATCAGAATGCAGAATTTGTCACAACTGACACTTTCTTTTCATTCAGTGCATCTTCCTCCCATCTACTTCACTAAAGCAAATGTGCTTGGTGATAAAATACTGTCACAACACAAGTTTAATCTGATTAAGGTAGCTTTATTAAGATTTTTTTTATTTTATTTTCATTTTACAGCTTGCCAGGAGCATGTAGTGCAGTTGAACCCTACACAAGAAATATTGGGAGGAAACAAAATATAGTCATACCAAGGTTGCAATGCCTCGTTTTATCAGTGCACATGTGTAAAGTGGTAGCAAGTGATGGCAAAATGGAAATGGGTTGAAGGAACTAAATGTAAGACAAACTGTTCACATTCTGATTCTAGCTGTATGTATACATGTATGTATTTATAAATTCTAGTTTTACTGTAATTCAGGGGGATAGAAACCCAGAAAAGAACAATGAATGAGCAGAATGAAGAAATCCCAATTCAGTGTAAAAACATTCATTTGGGTGGGAAACCTGATGTGGTGTTATGGTGTCATAAATGCTGCTGTGCAAGTATTTTCTTAGCAGTAGTGCAGAGGTAGTATCCTTCTGAGGGCTGTGCAAGCCCAAGGCCATTTCTGCACAACATTGCTATACCACCATAGCAACGGGTTGTTTCTGGGTAGGAGCTGTGCTTCCACACAACATTGTCACTATCCCGTTGCTATACCATCCCCAAGCATTGCTGAAGCGCACTTTTCTATTTCCAGAAAAAAATCCATTAAGAGCCTCTTACAGTGCTTCAATCCCATCCGCTGGCTCGGTGCAGAACTGTAATAGCATTTCATAGTGCTTCCTGTGATCACGGATCTAGCAGTGAATGGAGTGTGGGTGTACCCAGCTTGTCCCTCCCACAGTGATTCCCATGGCTGGTAACTTCGAAAGCTATCACCTCTCTCTGTTTATTTTAAAGTTCTCAGTTGAATTAATATATATGTGTGTGTGTGTGTGTTACTACATTTTTAGGCATTATAGCGTGCAAATGCAATAGTGTACTGGCATGTTTAGTGTGGCTTCCAAAGGGGGGGAAAAACTGACCAATCAGGGGTAGTGAGGCAAGGTGAAGGCGGGGAAAGGGAGTGGCCAAGGATGCTGTAGTACAAAAGGAACACTGGTGGAAATACTGCTACTCATCTGCTTAAGGAGGAAGGGTGCAGAAATCAAGGTTCCCAATCTGCCACCATTGCTTGAGTGGCAATGCCAGGATTGTAACAGTATATCACGCTGATGGCGTCTAGTACGGAAATGGCCCAAGAACACTGTCCAAGAGGTTTGGTAAGCATGCATGGCCATGCTACCTGTTAGGCAATGACACAATCTGGTACTGTAGTATAATTACATCTGTGTAGTTTTTGCTATGTAGTCTGTGAATAGGTCCTCAGCCTCAGTGTGCAGAATCATTGATCAGCTACTGGATACATGGCACATTGGGAGCTGAGACATCAAGTACATGGAATATGGATGGGTAGAGCCTCTCGTGCTCCATGGTTTCTTTTTCAGTGATAAGATTCTGGTGCTAATCTAGACCTTTGCACTCCAAGATTTCTTTAGCAAGAATCCTTTCTAAAAGAAACCATAGAACACAGTAAATGAGAGTAAGAGCAGTCCCTTTTTCTCTCTCTTCAATTTCTAGATGATATTCAAAAAGGACAGTATCCCTTATGACCTCAAAGAGATCATATGAGTGGGGGTAATTGAGAGATACCATTCAGGCAGCAGTAAGACACAATGCAGGTTCCCAAGAACAGGAACCATGTTGGCCGTGTTTTAAATCAAGGAGCCAGTCACAGTCAACCTAGTGAGAGCAGGTATTTGCTTTTGTATTTGTGTTTTAAATACATAATTACAAAGAAGAAGTAAGTAACACCAGAACATAAATAGAATAAATCAAGAAAAAAAAAGAATTAATTACCAAAACTAAAATACATTTTCTGCCATGCAATACCTGATGACACCCTAGATTCATGATTGCAAGCTTTGATCAGAAAAAAAGATGTTTTCAAAGATTACTGTGTACATGGGGGGGAGGTTAGGTCTCCCTATTGTTATTGCAATAATTCATAAGGTGACATCAAGTTTCATAAAAACAATTACCTGTCTGATTGTTTCTAGATCCTCTGATACAACTTTTATTTTTTCCCCTTGAGAGTTGTGCCCCAAGAGACATATAATACATCTAACATTATTGTCCTCCTGGAATCTGCCTATAACCAATTTAGTCGCTATGCACAGATAACCTAGATCTGGAACTATTTGCTGAGCCTTGATTTTAGAGGGTTCTTCAAAATTTTAGTTGATGGAAGTCCTGGTTTTGGTTGGCAGCAGGACCAAGTCATCACATGTAAATATATGTTCCCATTTCTTGCTTACATTTTGAAAAGTGGAAGGACCAGGACGTGGTTATTTGGCAGAGTGACTGTGGAATATTGGATCATCTATGTGCTAATTTTAGCACATATTCCATCATCATCATCACCACCACCACCACCACCACCACCACCACTTATTTCTGGCATGCCTCTCCATATGGTTTGAGGTGAGGAATAACAATTTACAACAGAATACATGTTGTTGTTGTTGTTATGTGCCTTCAAGTAACTTCTGACTTACGGCAACCCTAAAGTGAACCTATCATGGGGTTTTCTGGGGGCTGAGAGTTTGTGACATGCCCAAGGTCACCCAGTGGGTTCCCATGGGAGCGGAGAGTCAAACCCTGGTCTCCAGGGTCATAATCCAATGCTCAAACCACTACACTGCTGTGGCTCTGAGCACTTAATGTCAGTTAAAAGACCACATAAATCTATCTATAAATATTTTAAAATTCATAATTTAAAAATTTGTCTGGATAGGCCTAATGGAAGTAGCAAAAGCAGTTGAGCAGAATGGACCATGAGACCAAATTTGCTGCTGTCTGTTCTCTTGAACAAAAATGTATGTACCCTTTTCTCATATGAGTCTACCTTTATTCTCATCAAAGAGGGATATAATCTGGAAATTAAAATTTTTATTGAATCAGTGTTCTTGACAATTGCGGTGATGATTTTCTGCTGCAGCTTTTACCTGAGGACATGAGGAGAAATGCATTATTTGAAATATTTGTAATAAATATTACACGATGTCTCCAATGAGCCAGTGTGGTGTTGTAGTTTAAGCACTACAACTCTGCATGCTAGGGTTCAGATCCCCGTGTGGCCATGGAACCCACTGGATGTCCTTGGGGAAGTTGCACTCTCTCAGCCTCAGAGAAATGCAAAGGCAAACCCGCTCTGCACGAACCTTGCCAAGAAAACCTCACAATAAGTACACGTTTCGGTCACCATAAGCTGGAAACAACTTGAAGGCACAGAACGATTGTCTCCAATGACCCATTATACAAATCTTTCAGCCTATGTTTGTTCAACCTGATGACTTAAGAAAACAATGATTGGAGATGGTACTGACAGTAACATCTGTTGCTATCTCTTGCAAAGCCAGAACGTGTTTTTCAAAAAAGGATTTTGTATTTTTGATATGGAAATGTACAATTAAAGGTAGGAAAAACAAAACCAGTAGGATGTTATGATTTGCCCCACTGTTTTAAGAAGGTGTTGGTGGGGGTTCATTGACTCATTTATTGAGATTTGTATGAGCTGTCTAATGTAGCAAGTGACATAGTAATATACAAACTGTGGGATTTTCTGTCCCACTGATTATAGCTTTCTACACAAAATAGCTCTAGATAGACTAAATCTTTTACCTCATTAATAAAGTTAAAGTGACTGTTAGTAGTATTTGGGTGACTGTACATACCATCTTCCCATTCCAAAGACTATGCACTCCATAGCCAGAACCACCATCCATTAGTTGCAAGAAACTCATAGTCCTATAAACTTTCCATCAAATCCATCCAGATTCATTGATTTCTGAGGACAGAATGTCCTAGATTTCTAGATTATGAATGCTCCTTCCCACTTTCACTTTTCAAATAATGTTGTAAAATGATGCTATATCATTTTTCATAGAACCATTCTAGATTCATAATGGAGGATTAAACATGACAATGAAAAATATCTTCCAGGAGTAGCAAGATGCTGAGGAATGTCACTGAATCTTCCTCACCTTACCACCCTGAACGCAGCAGATCTCATATGATTTTAGAAGTTGAAAGGGTTGGGCCTAAATATTTGGATGGGAGCATACCAGGGAAAACCAGTGATAGAGAAAGAAAAGAATTCTTCCTGAAAGCCTGGCTAGAGAGCTACTGCTAGTCAGAGTGGGCATCTGAGGCTAGGCCACCAATTGAACAGCTTTTTAGAAGGTATTTTCCAAGTTCCATACCCTCCAACTGTTCTGACAGGATCAAGACAGTCCTGATCAATCCTCTGTGATCCCACTTTTTTAACTGCTTTTAAAAAGTCCCAGTTCCTCTTTCTTCTTCCCACTTCCCTCCTTTATCTTCAGCTTACTTCCCATTGCTGCAAACTGAGTTCAAAGTGCAAATGTCATTTGTAGTCAATTGACTCTGGACAGCCGAAGCGTGTCCAGAGGAGGGCGACCAAAATGGTGAAGGGTCTGGAAGCCATGCCTTGTGATGAGTGGCTTAGGGATCTGGGTATGTTTATTCTGTAGAAGAGAAGGTTAAGAGGGAACATGATAGCCATGTTTTAAATATTTGAAGGAATGTCATGTCGAGGAGGGAACGGGCTTGTTTTTTGCTGCTACAGAGACTAGGACAAGGAGCAATGGATTCAAGCTGCAGGGAAGGAGATTCCGCCTGTTCCTCAGGAAGAACTTCCTGACAGAGCTGTCCAGCAGCAGAATATGCTGCCTGGGAGTGTGATGGAGTCTCCTTCTTTGGAGGTTTTTAAGCAGAGGCTGGACGGCCATCTGTTGGGAATGCTTTGATGGGTGTTCCTGCATGGTAGGGGGTTGGACTGGATGGCCCCTGGAGTCTCTTCCAACTCTATGATTCTATGACTCAGTGGAGGTAGGGAGAGAAAGGGGCAAAGTACTGCTGTATCAAAAACAGATTACTGTGGTCTTTCCTAGCTTGCATTGTCTTCTGCATTAATAAAATCTGCCATCTTGAGCACTCTCTGATGTTGCTTGTCCACAGAAGTCCAGGTTTTCATCTATGAAATGTTGAAAGGTATGATTTTTCTCTGTCCCCCACCCTCAGAAGTCATCCCACCTCCAAAGTGCAAAAGGAGAAGCCGTTTCAGCACCTCTTTCACTGCTCCACCCTCAGTTTAAACCAGACTTTCATAATTCCAAGTTTTGAGAAAAATACTCCAAACCAGAAAATGCTCCCTTCTGTACAGCGAAGAAAAGAATCAGTGAGTTGATCTCCTATGCAGCTGTTCTCCTTAGGCAACAGAGACTAGCAGTGCACTTGGCACCATGCATGAATGTGCCCTTCTATATCATGCAGGGAACTGCTGGTTTTAATTTGCAAAACTCTGGGCACCAAGACATTTGCATGTGCCTGGCAGAGCTGTCTGCCACATGCTCCTCTCTGATGCTGGGGAGCTGCTTTTTAGCTCCAGCTCCCTGGCAGCATGTCCTGTTTTCCAGTGTTAATGAGACCACCCTGCTCCTTTGCTCCTTTGTACTCTCCTGTGGAGCCCTTTGCATCTTCCTGGTTTTAATAGTGGTTACAACTGCCCCTCTCTCCATAAGCAGATTTCACCTGGTGCACCTAGGAACACAGTTCCCCTCCAGGATGATCTGAGCCATGGATTAATTAATTATGGTGTTCACTCTTGCCAAGCTAAAATAGTTCAACGTAATTAGCTCATTCCCCCCACTTTTTTTTTTTTTTTTTGCTTAGAACTCCTAATCCAGCCAAATGAGAGTTCCCCTCCTTAAAAACAAAATAGCAAATAAAGTTCATGTTGAAACTGCGGGAGAAAAAAGTGTTCAGGGAAACTCTCCAGTGCTCAAAACCATTTTTCCCCATGTTCCCCAAAGTAGAGTATGATATCCGAGGTGAGACTGGAAAAAAAAAAAAGTGTAGTAGGCCTTTTCAGCCAACCCTTGCAGCACTCCTTTAAACAGCAATCTTGGGAGATGTAAGTGATTTGTGTAGCTACATCCAGATACCTATACGCATAACAACCCACCTTGTAAATCATACAGTCCCAACAACATACCTATTTTCAGCTATCAGAGAGTGAGGGGATTGGCAGCAACACATCCACCTGTTTTCCTTTAGCTGGACACACTGCTACAGTCACCAACAGGGACCTTGCAAGATGATCACCCTACAGGTGATGTCCTTGCTGCACATCAAGCTCAAGGAAAATAGTCAGATGCATCTTCATGGATGCCTTTGTTCCCTGACAAGGCAGAAGTGGCTGATGTGTTGCCGGGAGTGGGGTAGGGCTGTGTGACTTACCCGGGAGTGGGGTAGGGCTTACAAGTTGGGTTGGTAGATGACTTTTGGTTGTTGTGTGCTTGGAATAAATTCCAACTTATGCAATGACTGAAAAGATAAGTTGCCATGTTATAAGGCAGGTTTATGATGTTATCAGGCACTTACTAACTCGATGCAAGCTAGCAGTTTGTTATACAGTTTGTTATATATATATATATATATAACATTTAGTTCTATAGGGCTCACGCCAATGGATTTGAATTACAAGGAGATCTTGACTAAATATTAGGGAGAAGCTCAGCACTGGAATACACTGCCTCTGGAGGTTGTAGACTCTCCTCTATTAGAATCTTTTGAGAAGAGTTTGGGTGGTCACCTCTAGAACATTTTTTTCAATCAAAAGAGAGTTGGACTAGATGACCTTTCGTCTCCCTGACAGTAATACGGCACAATTGCATTATACCACGAACCGTGAATATTTAGCATAACTGTGAAGACAGTAATTCTGGTACAGAAAGTCATTCTTTTCCCCCACCCTCTAGCCAGGTAACAACTTTAGGGGACATTCCATCTGATTGGACTTTAGGACCATTATCCCACTTGTCACCTGTGGTTTCTCAGACACAGAAAAACTAAATGTGAATTCCTCTATTGCCTTTCCAGTAGAGGCAGGGGAAGGGGCATGAAGAAGAACATCCAGGGACAAAAGCAGAGTCTGGGTGACAAGAGCAGGGGTAGGCATTCGTCCGTACCTCTTGCCCTCACTTTTCACCAGCCAGGCAACAGCCATGTTGAGAGGGAACAGCGGGAGCTGAACAGTGACCTTTGAAAAGTGAGGAATGGCGGTACCTTCAAACCACTTGATAGAGCTTTATGGTATTTGATCCTGCTCAAAGGTTTATTAAGCACTGGCGTATTTAGCTGGTGTTGCCCAGGATTTTATTTTCATCTTAAAAACTCACCAAACTGTCTTCTCCAGTACCTGTAACTTTTCCCTATATTTCCAATGCAATCTGTATTCAGAGTTATTTATATACGCAGTTTGAGTTCCTGAGGGAGTACATGTCCTCCTGCTGCAAGCCCTCGTTTCCATAGCAACTGGCCCATTCCAGTACCTGTAACTTTTCCCCATATTCCCCAATCCAATCTGTATTCAGACTTGTTAACATACAGAGGTTCATTTTCTGAGGGAATACTCTGTCCTCCTTGATGCTAGGCCTCATCTCCATAGCAACTGACCTATTCCAATACCTGTAACTTTTCCCCATATTTCCCAATCCAATCTGTATTCAGAATTGTTAACATACAGAGGCTGGGTTCTTGAGGGAATACAATATCCTCCTCCTTCTTGCTTCTAGGCCTCATCTCCTTAGCAACTGGCCTATTTTCTGGGTGAAACTGCTAAAGGCCCCTCTCTAAACTGCCAACCCCAGGATTCCATAGGATCTTCACAGCCAGCCAATACCTGTTAGAAATACCTTAGGAATTACCTTACCTTACCTTACCTTAGGAGTTAGATGTGGTTCGAATACACAGATTTGAGATTCTGTGCCTCTAATTCCCCAAACTGTTTCATCCAGTATGTGTAACTATTGCCTATCTGCACAGCAACCAGCCTGAGGCCCAAGAGCTCTGTGGCTGAGAATTCTAAAGGCCCCTCCCTAAACTGCCAACCCCAGGATTCCATCAAATCTTCATAGGCAGCCAATCATATGAGGTCTTCTCGCCTGACACAGCCAATCATATGAGGTCTTCACCTTCCTGACACAGATAAACAGGCAAACATGCAGACTGACACTGACTTTTATATAGTAGATTAAAGTTATAGTAGCTCTTTCCTGTATCCAGTACGGCAAACCTAGCCCCCTTGTTTCCCCAGCCTTCTGAAGGAAGCCACAGGGCAGTAGCTCAATGCAAGAAACAACTTGTGCTTTGCTGGCCCTTATCTTGTGGGCTCTGAACTCCCTGATTGTTACCTGCCTGGATTTTCTGACCCTAGACTGTCTTGATTGTGTTGCCCACTAGATTCCTGGACCTTTGATTTTTAGTGTCCCTGTTGACCGTGAATGGCCTCCTGCTCCCTTGCTCTCAGTTGCCTGGCATGGACAACTGACACCTGTCACACCTTTTCTGTCTCTGAGTTGGAGCATAAACTGATAGTTAAATGATAGTTATATTGATGGGTTTTCCCTCAAGTCTTGTTGATATTATTCATTCAGACTTTGCTTTATAACCCCTGACTACTTTTGCTACATCTCACCTTGCTATTAATGCCACCTCATTTCTTTTTAGATTTTCATTTCCTGAATTAACACTGTGTAATCATTTGACTGAAGAAAAAAATCCCATTCCTAGTAACTTTATCTCTCTCACCCCAAGTATTGGCATATTATATACATTACATCTCTTGTTTGACAATGGCCATTTCCAAACTAGCCTGTTATAGCGCTATGATTTCACTTTCAACATCCTATGGAATCCTGGGGTTTGCAGTTTTAGGAGGGGCCAGCTGACCCCTCCTGAAACTGCAAACCCCAGGATTCCATAGGATGTTGAAAGTGAAATCATAGTGCTATAACAATCTCATGCAGAAATGCCTAATGTCTAGTTTCCCTCAGTTCATGCTTCCATGTTCCCATAATATGTGCTACTCATACTTATCTTCTGCTGTTTTTGGGGAAAGAATAGAAGATGTGTGGCACTGTGGCTAATGATCCAACTGGACTCAAGGTGAAAGAATGTTCAAGCTGTTGACACGCTCAGAGGTGAAAGGAAAGTCCAAAGCTAGACACTCTTCTTGGGGAAAAGCAGAGGGATGGAAATAAGGAATGCTGTTTTCAGTTGAGCCTTGCATGGAATCAGATTTCCTTGAGAGGATGGAGGTGGCAACAAGCTTAGCTGGAACGTGTTGGATAAATAAATGCTTTCTCTGGTCCCTAATGCCCGTAATAGTTTCAGGGCACAGATAAGACTTTGCATACAAACAGAAACAGCCAGTGTTGTGAAACCCTATCTTTAGCCCTTCTTTAAACTAAGAAATATCAAATTCATTTCCTTGGCTCGGTTTTCTCCATTGTTACTGCTGTACAAAATAGTGTAACTTTACATTGCAATGATTCATTCCCCCCTCCTCCAAATGAAAGAAACCAAAGCAACAGTTTAACAAATGCAATGTTCCTTTTAGGTGCAGGTAGCAAGGGAATGTTATGTATTCTTTCCATTGGTTAGAATTAAACTCCTTTGGCAGAATTCTCTGCTGTTTGTTTGGGGTTTTGCCCCCCCCCCCCTTCTGGGCAAAATTTCATTTTTGGAAAGCTAAGTGGAAGTGGAGCAATGGATCCATGGTATATTTCCAAGAAATGTTGGTTCTGATTCAGAGGGTTCTAACCAAATTATGTCAAACAACTCTTTCATAGAAATTCATCTGGAAGACATGTCATGATAAATATAAATACATCCTGTGCACCTGTGCAGAGACCTTTAGCTGGAGCTGCCAACTTTTTAAACTGCCCCTTTAGCAGAAGTTTTATCTGAAGCAATAAAAAGGGGATGATATTTAGCTCTAGGCTATAAAATATTTCACCTGCTGGTTTTTGCAGGACAAGCCTTAGAAAGAGATTAAAAGTAAAGGGGGTCAGTCCAGGTTGTTTATTTTATGGCCAGTTCACAATTGTATATTTAACCTCCTGTACCAGTACAAATCAGTCATTTTTTCTATGCCCTACAGAGGGAGGAGGGCATCCATCATGATAGGCTGAAAGCAACGGGCAGTGGAAATTCAAGATGAAGCCTTAATGCCTGTGACAGGTATAGGCAACCTGTCCACACTGCACATTTAAAGGAACTCAATCCCACTTTTAGTATCATGACTCCATCCTATGGAATTCTGGGATCTGTGGCTTGAGGAAGGACTAGGAATTCTTTCTGGTCTCCAAACTCCTTATCCCAGGATTCCAAAGGATGCAGTTATGACCATTAAAGTGGTATCATCTAATACATAAAAGACAAAGTTTGTGAGTTCAGCTGTGTCTGGCAGGTGAAGACTTCATATGATGGGCTGTGTCAGTCGAGAAGACCTCATATGATTGGTTGCCTGTGAAGATTCGATGGAACCCTGGGGTTGGCAGTTTAGGGAGGGGCCTTTAGAATTCTCAGCCAGAGAGCTCTTGGGCCTGGCCGGTTGCTGTGGAGATGAGGCCTAGCAACAAGAAGGAGGGGGCAGTGCATTCCCTCAGGAAACCAACCTCTGTATGTTAACAACTCCAAATACAGATAGGATTGGGGAATCTGGGGAAAAGTTAGAGGTACCGGACAAGGCAGTTTGGGAAATAAGAGACATAGGATCTCAAATCTGTGTATTTCAACCTCACCTAATTCCTAAAGTAAGGTAAGGTAATTCCTACAGTGTTTCTAACAAGTGTTACTTATGAGAAAATAAATCCCAGGCAAAGCTGGGTAAATATGCTAATGTTGCTATAATTATGCAATATGGGTATACTTTAAATGGATTCCAAGTGTTTTGAATGATAACCCAGTGGGTACTGGTGACTCCTGGTCATAAGGGCAGTGAATCTGATAGTCTGAACTTCAAGGAGTGATCCAATCTGCTCCTTTAAAGTTTTGACTAAAACCCAGAATGGATTCACTGCCTAACACAAAAACCATGACTGCCAATATTATAAACCCCCTGCATGGTTCCAGATGACTGGTTGTCTTGTTATCTTAGTCAGGCCTTATGGGAGTTATAGTCCCAAAACATCTGGACAGTGCTGAGGCTGCCTGACACTGATTTACAGCTACACACACATCAATTTAGGCTTGAACCTCTTTATCTGGACTCCGGTTGTTTTTGTTTAAATATCCAGTCAAAGCAGAAGAAGAGGCACTTACAACTTCTCTTGACCATGTCTTTCTAGGTTCTTTTACCTTGTCTGTCTCCCAGACCTGGGATCCAGCATGGTGAAGCAGTCTGAGTGCTTCACTAGGACTGTGGGAGAACAGGGTTTGAATTCCTATTCAGCCATGCAAACCCACTGAGTGACCCTGGGAGAGTCTCAGCCTCAGAGAAAGGCAATGGTAAACTTCTTCTGAACTAATCTTCCCAAGAAAACTCCTTGATAAGATCACCTTAAGGTTGCAATAAGTGGGAAATTAACTCTAAAACCTGGGTATTCATCCAGCATCGAAAGTAAAATAGGAGAGAAGAAGATAGATAATGGGGATGGGGGAAGAGATGTAGAGGAATTGGGGTTGCCTTTTCCTCCCATTTCAGCTTGCAGTTTGCAAGGCAACATTGGTTAATTACGAGATGGAAACTCTGCAATCTTCTATATAGAGGGAGATGATTATTTAAAATGAGGTAATCATTTGTACAAGAGATAACCATCTGGAGTTTAGCTCTGAAGCAGCCCAAGTGAGTTCAGTTAAGCAGGGGTTGTTGGACCATGGGATTCTGCTTGATATGTTAGTTGTCAATTGTAGGGGCATCATTCATTTTTTTTAAAAAGAAAACATATATAAGCAAGTGTGCAAAGCTGCATGATTTATTATTTTGAACCTGCACCAATATTTTTCCTTCACCTTTACCTTGCCATGAAAAGGTCTGGAGGAGTAAGCATTCAAATACGGAATCCCAGTAAGTATTGCTCCACGAAGTAAAGGACAGGATGGGGTTTTCCCCAAGCTCTAGTTTCATTGTACAAAGAAGCCAACAAGACTGGAAGCTATATAAAACTTCAGTACTAGTGACAAGAAGTACTTTTTGCAATTTTCTTCCCACTTCAAGAAAGTTTTCAAAAAGCACAGTTTTTAAACTCCACAGTTTTTAAACCCTATCCGCAAGTAACGACTTCTTCTCTGCAAAATTCACACATTGTTGTTCTGCACATTTTCTGTACAGAAAATAACACCCCTGCATAGAAATATTATTTTCTGTATAGAGAATGCTGTTTGATGTGCCAAAAATGATGTTCTCCATGTGGAACAACTGAGCCTGAATTTTGTACAGAATAAGTCCCAAACTATGAAGATTTTCACCATTCCAGAATCCTTCTCAGCAGGGTTTCTCAACACCAAAAAACATGGAGCCCTTTTTTTTTTTTTTGTAATTTTTTGATTATTTTTTAATATTCTTGCTATTCCTAGGGCCCACTGGAGGCTAGCTTCATAGCACAGGAGAAGCCTCAAGACATACGCAGTTCAAACATTTTGTTGCTCCTCCCTCCCTCCCCCAGCATTTGCTACCTGAGGCGGCCACCATGACAAGTCTGACTTGTCCTTCACCAGTGCCTTGTCATTTTGTGCCTTTTGTGTAGGGGTGATGAGGAATCCAATTTCACTTTGAAGTTTGATCGGCTTGTTTTAGTCTGCACTTCCTGGACTAGCTTTGGGCTGGATTTAATGCGTGCCTGAGAATTCCCACACTGGTGAACCATTGCCAATGCTTTGCATCCTCTCCTCTGCTGCACATTTGAAAAGTGTGCAGAGAAAAAACACACACACATTGCAAACAGATGCAAAACAGTAAACATGTTCATTCAAGGTGGAGAAATAAATTCAAGCAAGGTATACAGATTTCAGATCAGACACAAATGATGTATATTCACAACAGGTCTGGAAACCAAGGTTTATGAGGAAAGACTGGGGGATTTGGGTATGTTTGGTTTGGAGAAGAGAAGACTGGGAGGTGACATGATAGCTGTCTTCAAAAATCTGAAAGGACAGTATATAGAAAATCAAGAAACTTGTTTTCTGCAGACTCAGAGACTAGGGCCTTTTCTGCACCTTACCTTATCTGGTTGTGATTCCAGCAGTGCCTTTGGTGGGAAGCAAGCATGACAAGAATGTTCCCCACCATGCCAGACAGGCTCCCTGTGGAAGGGAGCACAAGGAACATGCCTCTTCCTTCTGTAGTACAGCTGGGCTCTTTCCCATGCTGCACTGGGGCAGGATGCACCTCCATTGTGCTTCCAGTCCTTCTGCACAGCAGGTAAGTGCGGAAGCAGCATGCAACCAGGGGTCATTGACAGAGAAACTCCATCCATGCTTTACCCCACCATCACGGTGATGGGAGAAAGAAGGGACCACAATGATTTCATGCAGAAGCATCTTCATGGTCCAAATCTTCTCCTGTCCCCTTGGAGGGATGCCACGTCCATGTGGAAAGGGCCTAGAACATGAATTCATGGATTCAAATTACAAGAAAAGAGATTCCACCTAAACATTTGGGAGAACTTTTTTTAAAAACTGTGAAGGCTATTCAACAGCAGAACCAACTGCCTCAAAGGGTGGTGGACTCTTCATCTTTGGAGGCCTGTAGAAGGAGGAGGAGGAGGAGGAGGAGGAGGAGGAGAAAGAAAAACCTATAAAACTGACACTGACTGTGGACTAAACATGGGTCTGAGAAAGGAAGAAACTTGGCAGATGCGGACACTGTAGATGTGCCGGTTAGTTTTTGTGTGGCTTTGAATCTATAGTAGGAGAAGCGTGTTATTCACCATTGTAATATCTTCTCCACTTCTGAGACAGATTTGAACCGCTCTTTGAAAGCACAGGAACAGATTGCCAATGTGATGATGTGTCACAAATCCAGATTGATTTGCATTTTTGACCTAAAGCCCTTTAAACACAACACACAGAGGCACACACAGATATATGATAGAGCCCTGCTTATGGAGGTGGGGCTGAGGGAGGGGAGTGTAGCACACTAACCTTGGCCTCTAATGGAATGGAGTTGTGATTATGTGTGTGTAATTTCTTGAAGTCAGTGTCTGCCTCCCAGGGCACCCCTGTTCTAATTAGATTAACTGTTACTGTCAGGGCTATCTAATTGCTTGTACTGAAGAAAGCAAATTGCAGACAGTGCGTATCAGTGTAAAATCAAACACAAAACAGGTGTTTGCTAATTAAAACTGAGATTTTAATGAATGACCTGTGCGGTTTTGGTGAATAAATACCACTCTCAGCATCTGCTCCATAATTAGGTTCCAATTTCTCTCCCCACTCCCCACCCCCAAGTCCCAGTAAATAACTGAGAATGCCAAGTTTAAATAAAACCTACTAATCTTTGCTCCATAATGGACAAAAGCATATGTTTGCTGTCCAGGTAATTGTAAGCAGAGGAAAGAGATGAGCAGGTTTGTTTAAAAAAAAAAAAAGACACTGGTGGTTTTTGAAATCCGTGCTCTGCCCTTCCCGGAGCAAGCTTTGGGTGAGGAAAGCACTGAAAGGCAAAAAGGTCTTGCTAAACCTTCTGGAAAAAAGGCAGCAATTTGGTTATGACACTCTTGGAGGCTACTTCTTCTGCCAATCCACAGAACATTTGCAGTTTTATTTTTAGCTAATTGGTCCGCCTGCTGTGATGACCTAATTCAGCACATGTTGCACTTTTCTTCTGGACCCATTTAAAAAACGTGAAAGAACAACTAATTAGGAGCCAGATCCACTAGACATCATCCGCTGGTGACAAGTGAATGGAGAAATTCTCAGAGATAAAACGAAGCCCCAAAGGCCTGCTGCCCAGCTGAAGGATGAGAAAAATCTGTCAGTTTCATTTTCCTTGTGTCTCTCAGATTCCCACTAGCATTCTCATTCCATCCCAGTTCTGTGCTGAGTTGCGCACTCCCTTTTAAACTCCTGCATGAAAATCAGTGCACACTTGGTGCGTACTTTTTTTTAAATGAACAGAGCTTTAAATGCACTATTATTAACGTGTGTTTTTCCCCTCCCCATGTTTTCATTAAGTAAAGTGTGTTTCTGTGCATTTTTCCGATATACATGTTTTTAGTCACACACATTTACTAATATAAAAATGGTGGCGAGGGGGGGAAGAATAATAGATTCATAGATTTGGAAAGTGACAAAAGGACCATCTAATCCAACCTCTTCCCATACAAGAGTACACAACTAAATCACACCTGAAAGATACCCATACAGCCTCTGCTTAAAGGTAAAGAGAGTTCACCGTCATCCAAGGCAGCCTATTCCAATTGTCAAACAACTCTTACAGTCAAGAGGTTCTTCCTGATGTTAAGGTAGAATCTCTTTTCTTGTAATTTGAATCCATTGTGTTTCATGTTCTAGTCGCTGGAGCAGCAGAATACAAACTTGCTTCATCTTCTACATGCCATCCCTTCAAAAATTTAAAGATAGTTGCCATGCCACTTCTCATTCTTCTCTTCTCCAAGCTAAACATACTGAACTCCATTAGTTATCTGCAGTGATGTAGACTTGAGTCAATTGAGTCAACTTGACTTGTGACACAAGTGACTTGACTTGGACGCAACTTGGCAGTAAATGACACACTGACTCAACTCAGGACTTGTATATTTTTAGTGACTGACTTGCTTCCCTTGGTTCAGTAACATAACACATTCATCCCAAAACCTTACAACTTTGAACAATGCTTCCATCTCTTTTTGCCTACTGGTCACATGATGCTCTGTCTCAGGCCAAAACTGAGGTATTCCTGCACAGTATTTCAGACAGTCTGGATGCAAGCTGCCTAGGGCTTTAGGGTCAGGGTCAGCAGTTTGAATTGTGCGTAGAAGCAGATTGGTATCCAATGGCATCGTTGCAATATCGGAATTAGGCGCTCCCTTGTAACTAGGCCCAGTCAGCAGTCTAGCTGCAGCATTTTGGACCTGCTGCAATTTCTGAACATTTAATGTTAAAGAGTGCAGGGAGGAGCCTAGCACCTATTTAAAACGCGAATTGCCTGCCTTATTCACTTTCAGGAGAGGCAGTTTCCCTGTCTGGAGTGGTGAGTAAGTTGTCTGAGAAGTCTGGAGGAACAAAAGGCCACAAAATGAGGCTAGCGCTGCGTGCTTACCTTTGAACTATCCCAATACTATGGTATCATTTTAGATGTAGTAAGGATTATGTATATTGATTAAATGAAGAAACTGGTTAAATTAAATAACTGGGAGACTTAATAAAGCAAAGAAAACATCCAGCCAAATTTTCTTGTAGATCATGGGCTGGAATCCCGTTCATGTTATTGCCTACATAATGCTTTATGTTACGCTTTGTATGACTTTTTATGGATCTTGGATATGGAAATATTTAGCACTTCCATGTGCAACAACCCCCCCCCCTTTGCTCTAAACTACCAAACTGCTGCCTTCATGACTGCTGAGGGGAAAGGAGGGCAGAGGATAGCCGCTGCTTATGTTTTAGCATCACGCTCCAGGAAGAGGACACAATTCTCCCATGATTCTCCCCAAAACAGGAGGGTGCCTGTTTCTTCCCCTGTCCAGTTACTAAAACACATCCAGCTGCTGCCTGGCCTTCCTCCTTGCCTTTTTTCCCTGCTCATAAATGATCACGAGGAGCTTGCTAGTAGCAGACTGGCAAATTAAGAGCTCAGGGTGTCTGTGGGGATGCGTGGGAAAAGTGAGATACACCTGGCAGAGCTTTGTGCATTGCCAGCAGGGGTGCTGCCATGTGGCGGCGGGGGGAGGGGGGACACAATGAAGACATTGCCCTCCAATAAAAATTCTGCCCCCCAGTGAAATTTCTGGCATGGTAAAAAGTGAGAAATAATTCACACCTATTTTCTGTGTTTACATTGTCTTGGTAACTGTGCCTGCCCCCCCCCCTTTTTTTGGATTCATAACCTGTATTTCTAAATGCTCAGCTGATATTTTAAATTACAGTGCTGCAAAGTTAGAAGTATCAGGATGGAAGAAACATTGCATAGGGGGCAGAGGTTTCATTGGGAGGGCAGTGTCCCTATTCTGCCCCCATGTAGCCACAACCTTTAGTATAGTCAAGGATCCTTAGATTAATTGGGTCTCTTGTTAATGTAAATTTACCTGATGTCAGACTTTCTTTTTCCATTTTTCTAAATTTTGCAGTAGAATTTTCTATTTTTTTTAAAAAAGCCTGCTTTTAGAAAACTTGTTTACAGAGAGAATATGTATGTTAAGCGAAATTGCATGCAAACACATTTGTACACTCGCGTATCTGTTAATGAAGCTTCTTTCTACAAAGTCTTTTTACACCTGCCTAGCTCCTACTTTTTCCGCTTGGCCATTTCTGCACTAGGCTGTTATAGTGCTATTATTCCACTCTCAACATCCTATGGAATCCTGGGCTTGGCAGTTTAGGGAGGGGCATTTAGAATTCTCAGTCAGAGAGCTCTTTGGCCTCAGTAAACTACAAACTCCAGAATTCCACAGGATGTTGAAAGTGGAATAATAGCATTATAACAATGTAGTGTAGAAATGGCCTTTGTCTTCTTTTGATGTGGAAGGTGTTTGTTTTTTTTAAAATAATATTGGCTTTGGAAGGATGACAAAGGAGGGATGGAAAAACACACATGCTCAGTGCTGGATTGCAGAAGCATGTCTACAGTAAACAGTGCAATAAAGCTTGACCTAAGAAGAAGTGAGGCTCTTCTTCAGCAATCCTACTCTACCTTGCCTACAACAGGCAAGGTAAACAGCAGCTGCCTCCAGAATTCCTTACTGAACAGGTGTGAACACAAAACATAGAGAAAAGGAGAAAGCAAATAACCCTGCCTCACCAGCTCCTCTCCACTCCAGCATGATAAAGAAGTATAGCTCTAGAAGTTTGTTCACCAAGATGGAAATCACAACATAACTGGAGGTTGGGGAAAGAAAAAGTTATCCTAAGTGTATTTTGGAAGTCACCTTCAAGTGGGCTCTAAAAGATTCAAAATTTTTTTATTTATTAAGATTTTCCTGACCCTGTTGTTTCATTTCGCATGTGTATATTGTTAGTTTTGAATAAAGAGTTTGCTGAAACACATTGAACTACTCTTCTTTTCCGTAGTGTAGGAACTTAATCCTATTCTTTCCATGTTATTTCTACCTCTGGTACCAATTTTCTGTTAAAGAAGCCATGCCCAGGAACATGCCCACTTCATTAACTGATGTATGCCAGTATTAGGAAAAGTGGGGTTAGAATGTAAACTTAAAATTGAAGCCTCAACATTCAGAATGAACCTAATTTAAGATTCAGAAATAAACTCTGGAGAGACACTGAAATACACCAATTGAGCCTTCCTCACCCATAGACACATTTACCAGTCTTAGAAGGGAAACTCTAAAAAACCTTAATTCAGTGATTTAACTTCTAGAGATCCTAAGGAATGACATGAACTCTTAAAAATTAAGACTCTAACAACACATACCTTCAAAATTTTAACAAGGCATCTACAAGGACAAAAAAAAAAAAAAAAGAAAAAAAAGATGGAAGCTTGTCAGGGACAGGTTCCAGATAACAGCCCAAAGCAAGACTTTTCCCTCTCTTTCCTGCCGGTAACACTAGTGTCTCTGGTTAATGTAACATTTCATACTGTGCCCAAGAAACTGAGCTCATAAAAGCCAGACTGTAGTGTTTTCAATGTAATAGCAATCCTCTTTTCCCTGTAAAGCTATTAGTCACTCTTTTTAATTAAAAAGAGAGTCACATTTGGATGTCTGGGGCTATTTTATTGACCAATTCTACTAATGTGGCATGATAGATGCAAATTGTGCTATAGATTCTCACTACATCTGCACCTTTCATATGATATTTATGGAATTCATAATGCATTAATGGAATACTCTTGCAGCCCCACATATACTTACTGCCCTTTCTGAGTTCTGAGGATTTCATAATTTTTCCCCTGTTTTAAAATTTAGATGTAACACCAAGAAAACTAATAACCAAAGGGTCACTTTCAATTTCCTTCTGACTGTAATATGAAAGGCTGTTCTTACTGATCTACGTACAGTGCAAAACTAGGTGTCTGCTAATGTTTTCAAATCTTTACAGTGTTCATCCCTTCTTGTAAACCTGATGTGCAGTGATGGCTGGAGCCCAGTGGAGCTGGTGGGTAGAGGGCAGCCGTTTATAGAAGCAAATATATCTTGTCTGCTGTTCAACTTTCTCCTTTGTGAGGTCTAATGCACTTAGCTGTGTATTAAGTGCATACAGCTAAACTAAAGAAGTGCAGAGCCCCACTCCATAGGGTTAGCAAGACTGTCCCACATACAGAAGGGTTGGTATATTATGTTTTGAAATAAAAGTAATATACATACAGTAAGAATATTTGAGAGACCCAGTGTGGTGTAGTTCTTTGAGCACTGGACTGGGACTCTGGAGACCAGGGTTCGAATCGGTGCTCAGCGACAGAAACCCACTTGGTGGCCTTGGGCAAGTCATACTCTTTCAGCCTCAGAGGAAGGCCAAAGCAAACATCCTCTGAACAAATCTTGCCAAGAAAATCCCAGGTTGACTTAGGGCCATTATAAGTGACAAACTATTTGAAGGCACACGACAACAACAAAGAACATTTGAAGTACAATGAACTCGGGCTTGTGCTTCTTCTTTTCTTGTACATTAGCACACTAACCCCCTCACATCATTCAAAACCTGTCCCTTCAAGGTAGCTATCAAGCCTCAGGGAGGGGATGCTAGTGTGGCCATTTACTCACTGAGGGAGCTAGTAAAGGTAACTGCAGCAAAGGTAACTGCAGTGAAGGGGGGAAGAAACAAGGCCACATTCCCAGATGAAAAACATTCTCATTTTTCTTCACCTCACAGACAAGATACAGCCACTTCTCAGTTGCCCGAGTCACCCCTTCCACCCAGGCAGTGGGAGGCTGTAAGGGTTGCCATCCTTAGGGTTTGACAGCTGCCATGGACAATGCAGGATCTCCACCATTATGTTTGAAATTTGGGAGATGGTAAGACTTGCAAGTAAGAAGACTCAGACAACCCAGCTGCTCTCCCAGGAATGACAAATTTATACCTAATTTGATTTTTAACATTTTTATGGTAAGGATGGGTTAGAATATTGTAATTAACAAACTTCTTTGTTTTGAGGTGGAAAAAACATGACTTTATTTCCAATGCATGTGGGAGACACTGAAATTAGCTTAAGTTTCAGAAGCCTGACTCAGCTAAACTTCTGCTAAATTATTGTTTCTACCTCTTTCCTTCACAGAGGTCCTCATCTTTTGTCCCCAGAGGGCAGGCAGATAGAATATAGTCCTCTCTGTATGATGAGCAACTCTGTCTGTTGACTGTCTGAAACAAATGGATCAGAGTTTCATTTTAATTTATTTACCATAATTTGCAGATTACATCTTTGGAACAAAATAATTTGAGGTTTTAAAAAAGTTGAAAGTGGGACTTGAGCCAAAACTGACAGATTTTCCCATCCCTAATTGAAGGGTAGGCCTCTTTGCATAACTGTTGTACAGTGACTATCAATCACATGGTCCTATAAAAACATTAATGTAGAATAACCCTGAACAAGCAACAATCATCAGATTGAATGCAGCCCACCTGTCCTGTATCAAGCGACCCACTTTGGGCTGGCCTGTCTCTCTTCTCTCCTTTCACTGTTGTTGCCAGTAGTGGTGTTGGTTTTGTTGTGGCTGCTTTTGCTGCAATCCCAGGCTAGCAGCAGGGTTTTCCAAGCCCTCTTCTGGGCTGTCATACCTAAATAATGGGGTGAACAGAACTTGGTGAAGAATTTGTCATGGTGGCATCTTCCATGCCATGGTTAATGACAATGAAGGCTTGTTGATTATGTTATGCTTTCTAATAATGTATGCAATAAACATGTTGTAGGAGGTAGTCATAGCTGTATGTATGTATTGGAGTTTAATTGTCAATACTTATTCTTATATTATGATGTCTTCTCTTTGTGTGTGCCAGTGTAGTAGGCCCCACTACGTATCAAGCAGGTCTAGTTAGTACTTGCTGTTAACCTTGTCTAATGGGTTATTATATATCTTGATTGATTACATCCATATTGTATTACATATATGTATTAATGTTTGCATAGAACCCAGAGCATAAGTGGTGGCTGGATATATTGTACCAAAGCAGGTAGTTTGATATTGTGCTGTGAAGGGATGATGGGATACAAAGAATTAGGAAAATGAGACTGTGTTGTAAAGGATAATGGGATAAGCTGGGAAACTGAAGGCAACAAACAGAACAATCCCTTGGAGGTGCTTTGATGGGTAACCAGATGCCAACTGTCCTTCAAGGATTGTTTTATTACCTAGTATAACATCAGAGATGGCCAGTGGAGAAGTTGTATATCAGCAGAGCAATAGCACGTGTATTTCTATATTGTTTATCAGCTAAGTGCTCTCTAAGCAGTTTACAATGTGTTAGCTAATAGCCCTCAACAAGCTGAGTATTTTATTGACAGCCAGAAGGATGGAAGGCTGAGTCAACTTGGAACCCAGCAGGATTGAACTCACAACCTTGTGGCTGCAGTACTGGCATTTAACCACTGCACCACCAGGGCCCCAGAGATCAAAAAGGAGCAGATTGCTGGGCTAGGGTATCAAGTCAGGCAGGAAGGGCCATAAAAAGGACAGCAGCTAGCAATGCAAGAATGTAAACAACCAAAGCAAGCCTGCACAGGATCAGGGTGGCTGATGAATTAATATGACATTGTAAATTCTACCAATCAATGTAATGCACACTGAATAATTATCAATTGAATCTATATAAGCTTTATTGGGCTGATGATCCTCAGTTTCAGCAACTGACGTAATGGTTGGTATCAATCTGTACTTTTCCAGTAAAGAATGCTTCTGTTCACGTGTGTTTCCACATTCTGAGTATTCACCCTGGAAAGCAGTTTAGAACTAACATCACAGAACTGCTATTTATCTGTGATGGCTTGATGAAAATAATTAAGTCACCTACTGCACACAATTGTGTCAAAACAACCACTAAAGAGAGTGATTGAAAGTGGATTTCACAACCCACCCAAAATCTATAAACTGGCCCCATATGCCATTTCTGTCTGTTTGCCTACCTGTCTGTCTGTCTGATAGTCTATCAGTCTTTAGGAAGAACCCAGCCTAATGGTTTTAAGTTACAGGAGAGTAGAATCATAGAATCATAGAGTTGGAAGAGATCACAAGGGCCATTGAGTTTTGATTGAACATTAGAAGGAACTTTTTGACAGAAAGAGCACGTCAACAATGGAACCAATTGCTTAGGAAGATGTGTCACCTTCTCTGGATGTCTTCAAAAGAGAGACTGGACAGCTACCTGCTGGAGATGTTCTAACTCAGGATTGTACATTGAGCAGGAGTTTGCACTTGATAGCCCATGGGGCCCCTTTCAACTATATGATTCTATGATTTCTTTCTCTATGTCCCCTCCCTCCCTCCTTCCCTCCCTCCCTCCTGTTGGGGAATTGAGAGATTTTTTAGTAATAAGTCTCCCAATTAGCAGAGCATTTAGGAATGCACAAAACAGAAGCTGAACAGATTACCAGTTCCACCTCTATCACCCTGCCCCAGACACACTTTATCTAGCTCAAAATAAACACAAATAGCTTGGTTAAAAGTAAAAGGATTTGCTCACAAAATCTTGTGCATAGTCTACACAGGTTCAATTCTTGAAGAAAGTAAGATGAAATTAAGAACTCAAATGCTTACAGGGAAGCATGCTTGCCAGAGAATCAGAGACCACATGCTTGCAGGGAAGCCAAAGAACAAAAGGGAAGAGGAAGCAAACATGCAAGGCGAATTGGGTGTTGAGTAACCAACAGGAAGTTTACTCTAGGCAGTCCCCTCTATGCCTGCAATACACATGCAAACTAACTAGCCAGTTTATTAAGCATGCAAAGGTTGCCACTCCCAACACTTCCTTCCTTCCTTCCTTCCTTCCTTCCTTCCTTCCTTCCTTCCTTCCTTCCTTCCTTCCTTCCTTCCTTCCTTCCTTCCTTCTCTCTCTCTCATCTACATATCAATGCATCTTTTTTAAAAAATATCTTATACACATCATATCTTTTTTTCCATTTTCTTTTAAAAACAAATATATGCACACACACTTCAGGTGACTTTAATGTACAACATTGGTGTGTGTTATCTTCCAGAATTCATAATTCCAAATCAAGCAATGGCTTTGTTCTGTTCTTTCACCCTCATAGAAATATATATATCTGAGAAACCAATTGGCAATTTGCTGGTCAAGAATGTCAGATTTCATGCTTGGTAGATAGAAAATCAGGAACCTTAAATTGCCAGCATTAATGTGGCCTTCCTATTTCTCTCTCATCTTTCTTTCTTTGTGCAGCAGTATTTTTTTTTTAAAGTAATTTGATCATTATGCAGCTCTGGCCATATCATAGCTATTTTGCACTCCCTAGCATCTCTCAGTTGCTTTATGACTAGTGGGAGTGTTTAGAGCTGTCAGCACGCTTTCCCCAAAGTTATGATTAGCATCACTCATTCCTGATACAGGTTTGAAAGAACCAGACAGCTCTATTTTTTTCCCCAGAGCGTCAAGCTACAAATAGAGCAGGAGACATGCTTTGGTGGGTACTGCTTAGGATCTTGGGCATAGCCAGGTTCCTAGCCAGAATATTGTGGTGAGGCAAGTAGTTGGACTATGAGCCAAATTCAAATTCATCTACAAAGCTAAGTGAGTTGACCCTGGGCCCATCACAATCTCTGTGTTTAGGAATCACCAGTTACTCAAACAAGGCAGCAAGGGAAACAGGAAGGAACACTCATGCCTTCAGTGGCAGGGGTAAAAGAAGACGGCACTCAGAATAGCCTGATTCAATGCACGACCACTAATTGGCCAGCTGCCCACCACATGTTGTTGATATCAGCCACAGTGAGTCAAGCTTTGGGGGAGGGAACAAGGTATAAATAGAATAATATGATAGGACACAATATGATACAGCAAGGGGGAAGGTAGCCAACTAGTAACTGCATTCTTTCTTGATGATGACTGGTATATGGTGCTGATTATATCTTTACCATGTCGCAATGGTTAACATTAAGGGCAGCTCAATCTTTCCTAGCAAGGGACTGGACTTTTAATTTTATATGGGCAGCCCTCATGGATGTGTGTTTTTTAAGAGCTGCAGATTAAATTAGCAGGTAAATAATCTGGGGCATAGACAGTCCAAGACTTTGTTGTTGTGGGCATGCAAATCATTTCTGACTTATGGCAACTGTAAGGCAAATCTATTCTATTCTGGGGTTTTCTTAGCAAAATTTATTCAGAGTTTACCCTTGATTTCCTCAGAAGATGAGAGAGTGTGACTTGCCCAAAGTCATCCAGTGGGTTTCCATGGTCAAGGAGGGTTTTGAACTCTATTCTCCAGAGTCATAGGCTAATGCTCAAACCATTAAACCCCATGGCTGTTGTCCCAGACTTATGCCACCCTTGTTTACTTGTGCAGCCTTTCAACTGAATTTTCCAACATTTATACAATTTTGTATGCATTTTTTAAAAATTAGACCTTTTTTACAGTCTATTCCTCCTAAAAGAAAGCATTCATGAGCATATCTACTGCAACAGAGGCATTTTTATGTACACTTCTCCAGAATAAACATATTTTTGATAGGTTTGATTGCCCACTTCAGAAGAGTACAGACATCAATGTTTAATTGCATTCTAGTTTGCATATAGGAGAAGTGTATATAGACTCAAGACTGCAGATACCCCCCATCCCCTTTGTGTGTGTGTGTGTGTGTGTGTGTGTGTGTGTGAGAGAGAGAGAGAGAGAGAGAGATTGAGAGAGAGAGAGAGAGAGAGAGAGAGAGAGAGAGAGAGAGATCCTGGAATCCTCAGAGCTGCCCCTGGGGAGAAAAACACTGGGAGTAGAACACAGAGAACCACATTCCAGGACTCACAAGTCCCCCTCCACCAATACACACCAGATGCAAGACCAATGCCTTATTTTGTTTTGTTTTTTAAAAAAATCAAAAGCTTTTTGAAAGCAGAGTTGGGTTTTTGAGGGCTTTTTTTGCATTTTGTTCTTATAACACTATGATTCCACTTTGGTTGCAGTGGCTGAATCCTTTGGAATCCTGACGTCTGTAGTTTGGAAAGGCACTAGAGCTCTCCAACTGAGAATTTTAAATATGCCTTCCTAAACTGCAGCTCCTAGGATTTCATAGGAAGGAACTGTGGCAGTTAAAGTAGAATCATAGTGGTATAACTGTTGCCATTTCCGCACTAGCCTGTTATAGCACTATTATTCCATTTTCAATGGCCTATGGAATCCTGGGGTTTGCAGTTTAGGGAGGGGCCCTCAAGATCCCTCCCTAAACTGGAAACCCCAGAATTCCATATGATGTTGAAAATGGAATAATAGCGCTATAACAGGCTAGTGTGGAAATGGCTTGTGTTGCATTAAAGGCCTATGGTTACTTTCTGTTTTAGTGTAAGGGGTGATGCCACCCTCAGTAGGTCTGACGGGCAGAGGATTGGCTGTTGGACCTTCCAAAGTTGCCCATCCCTGCTGTACAGGTTTGGGTAGTATGGATTTGATAAGTTTGCATAAGAAAACAAATAAACAAAAATATTCTTTCTCCCCTAGATAGTCTTTGTTCAGACATACTGGTCCCAGCTTGTAAACCATGATCTATTGGAGCAACTGTGATCACATCCTCCTTTCTCCACTTATAGTCTCCTTTCTTTAAATGTTGCAACTGACAACCATTGAGGTTTGCTAAATCTCAGTTTTCAATTAGTTCTACTCTGGGAAGGTGTAGTTTGATTTGGGGCCATAAGTCAGCATCTAAAACCGGAATCTGTGCAGAGGGACAATGTTCATGGACCCATTCACACTTACCAGTTATAGCACTATGATTCCACTTTAATGGCCATGATTGCATTCTATGGAATCCTGAAATTTGTTGAAGCACTGGAGCACTCTGGCTGAGAATTCTAAATAGCCCTTGCTAATATGCAAATCCCAGGATTCCATGGGATGTTTCCATAGCAATTAAAGAGGAATGTAGCACTATAATTAGATAGTGTGAATAGGCCTCTTTTCTTAGTCCAAAATATCATGCTTTATAACACAGTAGTAGTATTTATACCTTAGAACCTTCATGTAGCCAGTGAAATCATCTCATGCTCACCAAATTTATTTCCCTGCCAAGAAAATTAAGGAGCCACAATACTCTTGAGTGTTAACATGGGGAGAAATGTGGAGTTTCCTCTGCATATATTCCTTTGCTGTGTCTTGACTCTTGCACAGCTTGGCACTCTGTGGTGAATCTTAACTTAGAATTTCCATTGCAATTGATTGTGCTGGTGAGGAGTTCCATCTAAGCCCAATTTTGTGCTGGATAGAGAGAATTATCCTTCTTTCCTACAGAAATGAAAGCCATAACTCCTAAAGAATTCTATTGCCCTGGCAACCTTTCCTCTTTTCTCTCTGTTTCTTTGCTCTTCCTTGAGAAACCTGCATAATTTGCTGCAAGTTGTGAGTTTCTCAAGTGATTCATTGGCATATGTACTGCAAGTTCTTGCCATTGTCTAGCTGTATAATTCTATATTTGTTTGTTATTTGTTTCATGTTTGAAAAACATAAACCTCCATCTGGGGGGTGGGGGGAGAGAAGAATACAATGATCTTTTTGAGAGATTACGTAGCAACCTTACCCTTTCTGCCCCTCCCCAATGCTAAAATGCATGTACTGTAATATTGTTAAATGACTGAACAGATATATATTATTTTAGTCCACCTTTGGTTTCCAAGACATACACATTCAGTAGAGATGCACATATATTTCCTCCACTACCAACATGAGGAATGGCAGTAGTTTTCTATAGCCCTGTTTGAGACAGTAAACTAAGTTGACAGTCTATAAAAGATGTTCCATATCCTTTAATATCCCCAGAGCTGGAAAAGTGGTAATACATAAATAAATATTTATCTGCTATATAGGATTGCTTGCAAATCAGAAAAAGTGTGTGTGAGAGAAAGACAAATTGGATTTAATCTAGACTTGGCCCAATAATTAGGCCTGATTTAGATATACTGACTGAATTAATTAATGAAATTTACACAAGTGTGGGCTTACCAAATCCCCACTGTTTGAATAGGTCTACTCTACTTGGGGCTGGCAATTAGAATTAGGTCACTGTTATGCTTAGAATAGATTCACTGAAATCAGTGACTAACAGCAGTCATGACTAAAGTCTCACCAATTTCAATGATTTTATTATCAGCACGACTAAGTCTGAATTCTTCTCACAGACATCACATATTGTCCCTATTTATTAATGAGGTAGCCATGAATTCTAGGTTACTGTCCCCAGGGTGACAGGTAGTTGTCTTTTTACAGGCGCCCAATATTTGAAAGGGTGGCTAGTTCAAGTTAAGTTTAAAGATAAATGACATCAAGAAAGGCAATCAAGAACCTTGATGTATCACCTTTTCTGGACTGTTCCACTGTAGAAATCACATTTTGAATATTTCCTCATCTTAGAACAACATCAACATGAAAACATCATTTCACGTAAAAAAAGAAACATGTCAGGGTAAAGAGTTTAATCTTCTTCTAAAAAAGAATTGTTTAGTGAATGCAAACATGGATGGATGCTAGATCTATCCTTATGGTCAGGAATACCTCTTGCAAATGATAGTTTGTCCACCAGCTGCACCTTTTTTTGGAGAAACCATAGCTGACTTCTGTCAGCCATGTTTTAATTCAGTGGTTATTAGTCTTGGGTCACTAGATATTGTTGGACTTCAGCTCAATGAATCCCCTAGTCAGTGTGGCCAATGGTTAAGATACTGGGAGTCTTAGTCCTACCACATCTGAAGAATCACAGTTATAGTCATCCGTAGGTTACTTCCTGCTTTCATGACTGTAATATACATCTGGCTGCCTTCGAAGACTGTCTGGAAAGTTCATTTAATTCCAAATGTCAAGTGCTAGGTTTTTAACTAGAGCCAACAGGTTAGAAGTTGACAATTTGTTTCTGCTTAGCTCACAGTGCTAAGTTTCTATTTTTCTTTCTTTGTAGCTTGAATCCTTAAATACAGAGAGGAGAAGAAGGAAAAGGGGAGAGAGAAAGAAATAAGATGAGAAAAACCCACCCATCATGCAAAAACAGCCAAGGAGGAGAGTTGGAGACCTCTACGGGCAATACAAAGTCTTTCAGCTTTCTCCTTCTGCTCCTAAATTTTCTCTATCTTCTTTGAAGTTCCATAGCAGCTGCAGTTCAAGCAATAAAGCTTAGTGATTCATTCTGTAACTTAATACACTCCCCATGAAGGTCGTTTCAACAAAGAGACGAGAGGCAAAGATGACATGAGCACTCAAGTGCAGCCATTGTTTTGCCATGCACAAAAAAGCTCTAACAAACAGATTAAAATTTAACATGGGGAAAGGTCTATTAATCTATTATTAATTAATATTCCATATGTTGCCTTGAAGGCAAACCGGGGTCTTTTGAAGCCATCTGGTTTTTTGATTGCATCCAAGCCCCTGGTGGAAGCTTGTGAGTGGGGCCTGTAAAGTGGAGATGCAAGAGATGCATCAGCCATGTGTCAATTTCATCTGCAGGAGGAGAAGCTAACAGTCAGATAGTGATATCAGATTCAGAAGATGTTCCCACAGTTTGCAGCATCTGAAGGATCTATCATGTCCTTCATCAAACTAAGAAATGTGTACTTCTCCAGAGGGAATAAAAATACTGTGTGGGGTGACTTCCACTCTTTTTTCATTAGGGGAAGGAAGTGAGAGGGGATATAGACTGCCACCATCCTGTAATATCTGATTTTATAGAGGATAGGCAGTTATTGCTAATAATAACAGGCAAGGCAAACAAGGGTTTCTCCCTATTCTACCCTTTTGTGCACAGTTTAGACTATTGGGTTGCCCTTAATGGTCTCTCTTCATGAGCAGAGTTCTCAAGAACATTGTACCATATGCTTTTTTTGTTCTTTACAAAATTGCAGTTTCACACATTTCCATGGCCAGCACAGTGACATTCCCTTGAGTGCCCAGTAGGCATATCTTCCAACATTTCACAGATGAAAACTAGGATTTGAGTTGGCAAAGCAGCATCATTGTTTGGTCAAAGTAGCAAAAGATGTTAACAAGGAAGAAGACATAAGTTAGGAGAGGTTGCAGCAGTTTGCTTTTCCCTGAGTCTACTGGGAAGGGCAAAATTTGCCCCTTCCTCTCCTCTTCCTAAGCTAACTGAATGAAAACTATTTTTGCACTTTGAGCTCAGCAATGGAAGTAAGCTGTGGACAAAGAGGGAGAGTAGGAGAAAGAGAGATAAGTTGGGACATTCTGCCCCATCTTCTCTTCTTCTTCTGGTTAATTAATTATAAACGAATGAGCACTTTGACTTCAGTTTGCACCTATAGAAGGAAGCTAGATGAATGTGGAAAGTGGGAGGAGAGAGAAACTGGGACACTTTAGAAGCAGCTGAAAAGTGAGATGACATAGGATGAATCAAAATGTTCCTGCCAAATTGGGACAGTTGGAGGGCATGAGAAGGGATGGGGATGGATTTGCCTTTTACCTTTGAAATAGAGAGTAAGAATCATGTGTCCCTGAAAATGCTGTTGGACTGTAACTTCTAGTAGCCTTAGCCAGCATAAGTAATGGTAAGGAATGCTGAGAGTTGCAATCCAATAAGATTCCAACCCCTGCTTTACTGTTATTAGTAACAGTGCAAGAGAAGAGAACACAAATGCTAATCTGTCCAATTAGACAAGTGTATTAATACCAGTTTAGTAACAGTGGGCGCTGTCTAATACTATCAGACTAGCTCCATATAACTCAATGTTTTCTGTGCTAGATGTTGCTGAACATTAGCTGTAGTCAGCAAAGCCAATTGCAAAGGAGGGTGGGAGCTGTAGGCAATAACATATGAACAGCCATAAATTACCAATCCTTGGTCTACAAAGATTGACAATGGCTGTCTTCCAGTAGGGGCCTTCTCCAAACATTCCCTGAGATTGAACCTGGGATTTTCTGCGTGCAAACTAGGTCCCATGCAACTTAGCTATCAGGAACACAATAGTTCCATCATTCACAGAGGATAAGGGAACATATCTAATGTCCTAATTTGCATAGCAACATTTCCTGCTCAAGTCCCAACTCCTATAGTTGTAGACCACTGAAGTGATGTCAGGATATGTGGCTTCTATCATAATGTATTTCCTGGATGTGTATTACAATATACAGGATAACTAGTACAGGAAAAAGGAGTTTGTGCATTGTGAGTTATCCAGGGAATGACAGTTCACTGAGACTGAAGAACCTACATTTTTTCCACCCATTCTGAACACCATGCTGTTGCAACATGCAGGCTGGAAGGGAGTTACCAGGTCTAGAAAACCTGACCTCAGGAGAGAAGAAGGAAAAAGAGGCCTATGTCAGACCCAAGGTGACTGGGCAACCTGTATCGGGAAATACCTTTGTCATGCTTCTATCCACATGGAACCTTAAGACCCCAACCAGGACAGTAGTGGTCTCTGATTCTCAGGTGGGAACCCAGTGCATCATTGACACTGGGCTGGACAGATATCAGAGTGGGACATGAAGATTGGAGGCACGTTAGCACATGAGAGGTAAAGATTCCAACCTGGAGATGGAGGTCCTGGGTCTGAGAAAGGAACTGGAAGAGGCCCATGACATGATTCACCAGATGTGGACCACCATGCATGTGGACCAAGGAGAGGGGCAAGAGGCAACAGGACTAGTGGCAGTGGTAGCAATGGAGAGGAGCAGGTCCTGAGCAGCAGAAGACAGTGTCCGACAAGCTGTAGCACTGCAAGGTGAGGGAGCTGGAGGAGGCAATTCCCAGCTGGCAGAACCAATACTCTAGGTGCCAGGAGGAAGGTAGTTGAAAGCCAAGTTCAATGGTCAAATTCACTTGCCTTATTTTCTGACTCAAGTCATCTGCTTCATGGTAGAGTAGGAATGCAAACTTTCCATCTGAAGAGTCAAAGGTGTGGCGGCCCAGCTAGCATACGGCCGATTGGTGGGGCTACATGATGCTGGGGCATGAGACCTAGGCAATTTCTGCCCCTTCATGAGTTGCCTCCAAGCCTGATCTGAAGTTCTGTTTCACCAAGCCAAAGTTCATGCTCACCTCATGTCACTGAAGCAAGGGAACCGATCAGTGGCTGAGTATACTGAGGAGTTCCAGCACTTGCCCCCCTGCCCCCGGTGCCCAACTGGTCAGAGGCCAGCAAGATCCAGTATTTCAGGGTGGCCTGAAATCAGAGATTCATGGGTGGGCTGTGGTGTGTAACAACCTGGAGACCCTGATAGGTTGGATGATATTAGCCGGCAAGGTGGAGACACTTTGCCACCAGGTCAGAACTGCCCACCAGAAGCAAACCCTGCCAGTCAAACCCAAAGCTAAGGGAAGTGGCAACAAGGGGCCTACTGGGGGCAGAATAGCAAGAGAGGCAGAAAAAGGCATCTGAGTCTCTGCTTGCAGTGCGGACATGAGGGGCACCAGATTGCCAATTGCCAGATCACCAACTTCCAACTCCAGGAACAGCAGAGGCAAGAAACCAGAAGTTGCTGAGACTCAGAATAGAGTTTGTGTATTACGAGTTATCCAGGGCATGACAAGTATCTACTTGTATCTACAGGTATCTACAAGAAGTGTCATTTTTATTCATTTCCTATACAACTGTTTGCCTTCCATTGATTTAATAGCTTTGGTTAAAGATGGACTAGGAAATCATGATTGTTCTATTGTAGGTTATCAAGAGTTTAAAGCATGCCTTGGAGCTGCACTTTCTAAGAAAGCTACACACCAGCATGAATAAAAGAGATGAGGAGTGTGGACAGTGGTCAAGATCTGACTTTTTTTTTCTTTGTATATTCAGCTCACATGAACAACTGGGAAAGTGTACACTTCAGATACTTTGGACTGCAGCCCAGTCAGCATGGCCACTGCAATCCAGAATATCTGGAGGACCACATATCACCCTTCCTTGGCCACTCAGTTTTCAACTGCATGCTCCTGTGAAGCAGCATTCTGATTATCCCCTACAGAGGTTTAAAAGACTGACACTGGAACTAAAGGTTACAAAGATAGTGTGACTTTCATTAAAAAGATCAAGCTTATATTTCTTTCCCTTCTCACCTTAGATGAGTAATTCAGAATATATGATGATTTTATTCTACTTTATCATTTGACTAAACTGGTTGCCACTCACAGGATAGGGATGCAAACACATTACATGATGATCAAATTTTAAGCATTGTAGTGGAGCCAGGATACATAAGCCATTGCTGCACTAGACTGTTATAGTGCTAAAGGCCTCTCCCTAAACTGCAAATCCCAGGATTCCATAGGATGTTGAAAGGGGAATAATAGCACTATAACAGTCTGGTGCAGAAATGGCCATAGAGATGAAGACCAAGAAGAAATAAAGAAGGAGGAGGAGGAGGAGGAGAGCAGCAGCAGCAGCAGAGGAAGAAGAAGAGGAAGATGATTCGACGAAGGTTATTTGTCACTGCCACTATCTCAGGTTTCTTTTTCCATCTGTTTCATCTAGGCAGTTCTTACAGCTGCTGAAAGAAAAGGAATATGCCCAGCAACAATATATTGTTATGAAGTTTTGATGCTTTACTGCAAAATATTTGGGGTTCGCTTGATTTTGAGTTGGGTATTCAACCCCATTAATTTTGGAAGACTTCTTCCATGAAGAGATGAAAACTGCTGGTACTAGTTTATTGATACAGATCAACAGAGCTTGATGCATTTTTTTCTCACTCTCCTTGTGGATGTGGTTATGAGATTTGTCAGGATAATTCTGTAGAAGACTTCAAAATATGCCTCTATAACTCTGCACATCACACTTGATAAAAAAAATGGAGTTATGTTAATAGAAGCAGAATGTCAAGTTTAAGAGACATAATAATACACTGTGTTCTGAGGCGGGCAGGACATATCCAGCATACTGTGCTCACTTCTGGGTGCACACTTTCAGACATTTTAAAAACAGAGATAGTAGGCAATTGAAACAAGAAATGAGGATGATCTAGAAACCAAGTCCTACAGGTAATTGTCAAGAAAACAAGATATGTTTAGCCTAGAGGAAAGGAAATTAAGGGGAAATGTCTCTGTGTTCTTCAGATATCTGGAAGGCTATCATGCAGAGGATACACTAACTTGTTCTCTTTTGGTCCAGAAGTGTGAACTAGAACCAATGGCTGGAAATGGCAGAGAGGTCAATTTTGGCTAGCCATTAAGAAACAAGACAGCAAGAAATAACTCCTAACAGTAAGAGCTGTTTTAACAGTGTAACCGACTACTTCAAGATGGGATCTCTTTCACTGAAGATGGATGGATGGCCATCTGTGTGATGCAAACCCCAGAGTTTGAGAAAATCCCTTTTTGGATTACAGGTCCCAGAATTACAGGTTTTGGATTACAGGTCCCATCATGGGCCCATGAGAGTAACAGGCTAGAAAAGTAACTTTTCTAGGCTCAAGTAAGTCACATACTGAGCATTCTGTTGGACTAGATGAGCTATCTTTTGCAGCATTATCATTCTATTGTTTCCCTAGAAGCAATTAATTCTAGCTGGTACAATTGCAGGCTGATCATATTTGAGATTCTAGATCCAAAGCAGGGAATGATAATTGTTCTATCCATCCTTAGCCTGTATCCTTGGATTCTTCAACCTGTTGGGTGATTGTTTCAGTTCTAGAGTGTGTATCTGAATTTAATCTCTTTATCTGAGGTGCAGACAGTGGCACATGCAATAGGCGGGCACAACATTTCTAGCCATTGTTTTTTCTTTTTTAGCCCACCCAAGAAATTATTCCTAAATTCATAAGACCCAATTTCAGAATGGGAATGTAATGCAAAATGGTTAAATCAGTGACTTTGATTTAGGTCTGCTGGGTGTTTTAAACGTCAAAGCCTGGAAGTTTTAGCCAGCATGGCCAATGGTCAGAGACTCTGGGAAATGAAGTCCAAAAAGTTAGAACCAAAGGCTGAGATGCACTAACATAAACAAAACAAAATGGGGAGGGGGCTTTCTACCATATAACAACCTTATGAATGCTCCATTAGCACCAGAGACTTTCTTCCAATGATCAGCAACAATGCTTGTTGCCATTGTTATTATCACTGCTGTTGTTAAATATAGATCACCAAGGAAGCCAGCTTAAGTCCAGTCTTTTAAAAAGTGCGCTTAGCTAGATTTTATTGTAATGCACCAAATTTACTGAATAGTCAGATTAACTGAGAGCACTTTAAATCATCATTATTTGGGGAGTCTTTATTGAATGCAACAGAAGAGAAGCCAATGGTAATAAATATGTTTGTGGGAAAACAGCCCCCCTTGTTGTAGCTGTACATAGCTATAACCAGGGCACATTTTCACAATAAATTCACAGATTTACTGCTGCTGTTTGCTGGCAGTGACCAGCTTGTATGTGTTCTATCATCATCCTATACAAATAAAATTGATGGGTATTGTACATCAGTCCCCAGCCTGACTGTTTTAGGCGAGCAATACGTCCTCTCTTCATTTGCAAGCAGAAATTAAAACAGTGTTGAGTAAAAATATTTCAGCATAAATTCTCTTTCAGTGTTGATAAGTAATACTTCAGCAGTTAGCTAAGATCTGGACAATGATAGGAAATAGGTAATGAAAATCAATTAAGTTATCAATTAAGTTAGAAACTTGTTAACAAAAAGGGGCAATGTGATTAAAGGTGGGATTTCATCATCAATATAATTCTTAAGGTGGAATTTCACCATCAATGTAATTCTAGAATTAAGTTCTTAATTATGTCATTAAGTAAATAAGAAACAGTGCTGAAGAATCAACAAATTCTACAATTTCTATCTGTTTTCTTACCTAAAGATTAGTTCTCTTGGATTTTTGCAAAAATATTTCTTGCTTTTTGTTAGTCCCTCAAGGCTGGGACAGTACAGTGTTTAGTCACTACATGCAAACCAGTTACACCAAAGCAGTTCCAGTAGGATACATTAGCCATTTCCACACAGGACTGTTATAGTGCTATTATTCCACTTTCAACATCCTATGGAATCCTGCAATTTGTAGATTAGGGAGGGGTCTTTGAGGCCCCTCCCTAAACTGCAAACTCCAGGATTCTATAGGATGTTGAAAGTGGAATAATAGCACTATAACAGTCTAGTGCAGAAATGGCCACTGTGTCAAGGGTTTTGAGTTTAGCAGTCTCAGTCACTGATCCTCCCCAACGCCATTTATTTGTAAGTAACGAAGGATTTCAGAAATACCTGTAGGTTGTAGAAATACTCAATGTTGCAGAAATTTTGTAGAAATATCTAAAATGCCTATGAAGTAAAGGCTAAAACAAAAATAAAAAATATATAATTTGAAACAACTATAGCCCCCAATGTTAGTCCCAACTAAAATTGTTGTTAACTGCCATCAAGTTGACTTCAACTTATGGAGAATGAGAGATTTCAAAATCATCCTATCATCAACAATCCTGCTCAGGTCTTGCAGATTCAAGGCTGTGGCTTCTTTGATTGAGTCTATCCATCTGTAAATGCAATCTTCCACTCTTCCGACTGCCTTTTACCTTACCATGTGCTATTGTCTTTTCTAGTGAATCAAGTATTCTCATGATATGTCCAAAATACGACAATCTCAGTGTAATTATCTTGACATCTAGAGAGAGTTCAGACTGGATTTTCTGTAGAATTCGTTTATTTTGCTTTTTAGCAGTCCATAGTACCTGCACAACTCTTCTCCAGCACCACATTTCGAATGAGTTGATTTTATACCTAAAAAATTTGAACTCAGTCCAGAAAAGACAAAGGTGCTCCTGGTCAGTCAAAAGACAGGTCAGCGAATATCTCATGATATGTCCAAAAGGCAACAGGCTCAGTCTAAAAGTCTAAAAAAAGACTTAGTAAATTAGATGCTGAGTAGTGAACTAACACTTATATAGATCCAATTGATTCAATGGGTCTATCTTAGCCAGGACTAACAATTAGATTTATGTTATAGTCTCAGTGACACTGCTATCCAAAGATTGTAAGTCATTAAAAATGAATTCCACAAATACAAGAAATACAAGGAGGTTTTAGTTTTGCCAAAGTTGAGGTAAAATTGATTAAGATTTGCATATGTGGACCTACTTTGGACTGTTTCATTTTAACTGCCCTGAAAATTGCAATGATAAATGAGGACCCATCACAAACAAATTCCTAACCTTACAATGGTTAGAAATTTCCTTTTGAAAAGCATGTATTTCTTGTAAATTTAAAATCTGGCTAAACCATTGGCCTGAGATCTTGGAATGATCAGGTTGAAGTCTCCACAAAGCCATAAAATTCTCTGTGTGACCTTGGGCCATTCACGGTCCCTCAGCCTGATCCCACATGGTTGTTGTAAGCATAAAGTGGCCAAAAGGAGAACTATGTGTGCCATCTTCAGCTCATTGGGGGAAATGTAAGATACACATATAAATAATCAATAAATGCGCTATTCCTTTTTTTCCCTCCAAAGGATTTTCCTTCCACAAGGTGACTTAGGATGGTTTCTTTGTGACAATAATTACAAATACAGCTCACACCATTGAAATGAGGATTAAAATGTTATAGATTCAGTTGAGAAATAATACATTCATGTGTGCTTAATGATTATTTCCACCATCAGTTAGTTTAATGCAAATGTTTATAGGATTTTTTGCTTAATTTGGTTTGTGATTGGAGCGTGAACATTTAATTACTTCCAATATTAATTTTTTTAAAACCAACAATGAATAAGAGACCAGGTTGAAAGTGATGTGGTCTTTGCATCCACAGTTCTGCTCTAAACAGGACAGCATATCTGGCCCAAGGTATTTGATTTTGAATTTATTAAATTATTTTTGAAGCTCTGAAACCTGGGACTTTTGCTGGGATCTATATGGGACCAGCTAAAGAAAGATGGGGTAGGGAGATGAGATCATGAGGAGAGAGAAATGGAACACAAGATGGGTTTGAGGTATAGTGGATGAGAAATGAGGTTTTCAAAAATTCATGCAGCTGTTTTCCGCTGTATTTTACTCAAAACAGAGACAAGTTGTGGATGGAAGATGGCATTTTCCAGCTTCACTCCTGCAAGGTTTTTAGTGTAGACGATTTGCATAAATTTAAACAGCAGTTTAACATAAATGTGACAATTATTCCTCTCCTGAAATAAATATAATTAAATTAGATTTTTAACAAACAGTATGAATGATTAACTAAATACATCAACCCTTTTCTGCTAACATTTGTGTCCCTGGATATGGATTATATTGGCACTTCAATGGCTCAGACTATGTGAAAATAGGGGACTATCGAGCCTGTGCCTATTCACAGCTGTTGTGTAATTACAATAAAACCAAACTCCAACTCAGAAGGTGTGAGAATCTTCCAAATGAGAAGGTGTCATTTTCAAGCTCAGATCTCCTACATATTTCATATCAGCTGCTGACTAGAATGACAGCATTCCTCACACGCTGAACTCAAAAGGAATTTAATTTTATGTCAGTCCTCATGACAAAAAGTTACGGTTACTGTGAAAAAAAGTATTTTAACCAGTGGTCAAATTATAGTCTGCATGGGATGGGCAATGCCTGGGGTTTGGAGGAGTGCGCTGCCCCCTGCAGGATGTCACAGTGTAGGTGATATTATTAGATTTAGAAATTCAAAAAAGGGCGGAAACTGGGGGCAGGGCTGGAGGCAGCATGTGTTGCACATGCTGCATATTGCTGCCCCCTTTATAGTGGTGGTGATGGCCTTACCAAAAGTACCATCCATGTTGCTCCCATTTTAGCTGAATTATACCTCCTTGACATCTAAAAATATGGCCATGAAGACTCACTGAATGACCTTAAGCAAGTCACACCCTCTCTTCCTTAGAGGAAAGCAATGGCAAACCCCTTCTGAACAAATCTCACCGAGAAAACCATGTATAGGGTCACCATAAGTTGAAGGCAACCTGAAGGAATGCTACAACAACAAAAAGTTCCTGACCTTCTCGGCTTCTTTTGCAATTCATGCACTACATCAACCCACTGAAACTCCAGTTTTGCAGTTCCTAAAGTACCCTGATTCCCAAAGTGTCCTGAATCCCATTTTTTATTATTTCAGGGTGATTTTCACTTCTGAACTGCCCCAAGCCAACAAAACTGCACATAAATGTGCCCTTCCTTAAAAGCTCTCATCCCTCCAAAAATCATTTCTTTGGCTGAAAATCAACCACAAATGTCAAATGGAAGAGATGTGACATTACTTCCTGTATGCCAGGAAGCATCAAGGGGAGGAAAACTGGCCTAGCTTCTTATGCAGTTGCTACCATAGCATTCAATTCTATTTCCTATCTTAGTAACTAATCAGACAACAATTTTCAGTGCATAAACTAAAACTAGAGTAAGGTCTGAAACCTCTCACCACTCCGAAGTGAGGTGCACGCAAAATTGGTCAGGAGGAGCTAATTCCATCTGTCCCATTTCTGTTCTATCCCTAGAGGCTGCTCAACTTTACATTTTACCATTTCTGAATTTCACATTTACTGGGGGTGGTGTTCTAAAATCATCTACAAAATGAGGACATATATAGCTCTGTACAGCCTAAACTTCTTCCAGCCTTTTTTGCATGGTGCTCCAGACACATTGCCAATGTTCACTTGGGCACTGATGAACTAGCAGAGCAAAGCAATCTTGATGTGAGCGTATGTATAATTGCATCAAGATTCTTTTCAGGAAGTCTGTAGCTCAGTGCTAGAGCACATGCTTTGCATGCAGAAAGTACCAAATTCAATCCCCAGCATTTCTAAGCACAGTTGGAAAAAAGCCCCATCTGAAATTGTCAATCAGTGCTGACAATACTAGGCCAAATGGAGCAAAGTTCTGACTCAGTGTAATGCAGGTTTCTATGGCTGTAGTCCTTTGCTAATGTGTGTTTGCCCTCCTGCATATTGGTAAAACATTATGCAAAAAGAATCTTACAATACTGTAGAACAGTCAGGTCAACAATTACCTGTGCAGAGTGAGCTAGGAGTATGGACATCACTTTTTTTGAAAAAAAAAATTATTAAGTAACTTAAGCCAACACAATATACATCAGGACATAAGAAAGTGTAGTGTTCATTCAGTAGGTCTCTTATGCACTCTGAATTGATAGAGGCATGTACACTTTGTATGGCCCCAGTTGGAAAATATTTTTAGTTACACTATTTAGAATGCTTTTTCAGTTGACTTCATCACTTGGAATATTCATAATTTGTAATGTAATTTCAACAGAGAGAAACGTAAGATCCTACACTTAGGCAGAAAAAATGAAATACACAAATATAGGATGGGGGACACGTGGCTGGATAACAGTATATGTGAAAGATATCTAGGAGTCTTGGTGGACCACAAGCTGAACATGAGTCAGCAATGTGGCGGCAGCCAAGAAAGCCAACACGGTTCTTCATTGAGTCTATAGGAGTATGGTGTCTAGATCAAAGGAAGTAATAGTGCCACTCTGCTCTGCTTTGGTTAGACCTCATCTGGAATACTGTGTCCAGTTCTGGGCACCCCAATTCAAGAAGGACATGGTCAGGCTGGAGCAGGTCCAGAGAAGGGCAACCAAAATGGTGAGAGGCCTGGAAGCCATGCCCTATGAGGAGTGGCTTAGGGAGCTGGGTATGTTTAGTCTGCAGAAGAGAAGGTTAAGAGGGGACATGATAGCCATGTTTAAATATTTGAAGGGATGTCACATCGAGGAGGGAGCAGGCTTGTTTTCTGCTGCTCCAGAGACTAGGACAAGGAGCAACGGATTCAAACTACAGGAAAAGAGATTCCACTTAAAACTCAGGACAAACTTCCTGACAGTCAGAGCTGTCCAGCAGTGTGCTGCCTTGGAGTGTGGTGCTGTCTCCTTCTTTGGAGGTTTTTAAGCAGAAACTGGATGGCCATCTGTCAGAAGTACTTTGATATGTGTTCCTGCATGGCAGGGGTCTGGACTGGATGGCCCCTGTGGTCTCTTCCGACTCTATGATTCTATAATTCTATGGCTCTACATCTTGATCATAGATATATCACCTAGAAGTAGACCTTTTTCTTGATAGTCATCCTTTTGAGCACTTTTAATATTGCCTGTTGGTCAAAGTGTTTTTGGTACACGTTCCAGGGTGAAAGCAGTAGAGTAGATCATCACAGAAAGAGGTACAACAAGGTATCCCTCTGAGCCTTTGAAAGCCCAGCAATTTCCAGGTCAGGCTGAACTACTATTCCAGAAGACTGAGAGAAGTACCACAAAGGAATTCTAAGGAGACTGATTAGCGCTGTTTTGGTTTGATATGTCTCTAAGCAAGCCAATATAATAACATCAGATGACACGTAACATCACATTTACAAGTTTTTCCAAATAGGGGAAAACAATAGGCAACACCTTATATTAAATTTTACATATTTGTAATTTAATATTTCATATCTTTGCAAAGCATCAGAAACTGGGATGTTAAACATCTGGATTTCAACATGCATATGATTTTTTTTAAATTGGGTACCATATTGCATAGAAGTTATGTCTACTTCATTTCTTTCTGAGTGCACATGTGCAGTAAGCTTTTTCATAAGTGCTACAGACTAAACTATGCCTTACCATTGTGATACAGACAAGGCATTTTGACTTTTCAATTCTATATTCTGGCTGGTGATATCCTCATTTTGGTGAACACCTCAACCCAAACTGGAGTTGAAAAGTGACTTGCAGGCACATACACACGCAGGATTTGGAATGTGGTGTGAGACATATCATCAAAAAAGGCGATGTGACAATGTTTACACACATACCACATGGCTGTGACTCTGCTCATTCCCACTACAGGGAGGCACACATCATATTCCTCAGGCTCCAACAGCTACCAAAGATATACAACTCAGAACTGCACAACACAGAGGCTTATTAGCTCCAACACTTTACAGCCATCTGGTCCACACTCAGCTACATCACATGGGCAGTGACGAGGCCTTCTGAGCTATAGTCTCACGGGACTATAGGCTGGACCAGCAATCTTTAAGTTATACCAGGATCAGTTGCTTGTATGTACAGAATCAGACCCGGTGGGGTACAACTCCCATAATCCCTAGCCAGCAATAATCAGTAATGACAGTAGAGTTGGAGGGTCAGGATTACCTTAGCCCAAGATTTCAGGGACGAAACATAAAGCCCAGGGAAAACCCTTACGAGTTCAAAAGGGATTGGCCCTGGTGATAAGTATCAATCAAAATTGCACAGAGTACGCCATTCAAATTAAGAAAAAAATGTGAAGTCTAACAAATGAGAAATACATACAATGAAACATACATACACTTTTCAAGGCAGCACTCTCACTCTGAGATTCCTCTCCTAGTCCCTGAAAACCACAGAAAAGGGTTCATGCTCTAAGATCTGGGAATCCTTAATGTCAGGAATTGTCGACTCAAGTCTGGAAACTACTGATCTTGCCTCTCTTTAAGTTTGCTGAGCTCTGTAGCCAGTACAAACTTATCAGGATGAAGGGATCTGAAAACAAGGCTTGACTTGCCTGAGGGTTGGCCACATAATAAATTTTTTAAAGTATAAAAATTATTCCCCCATATTTTCCTTCTCATAGCGCCATTATGTTGTTAATCTGTTTCATCTCATTCATTCCAAAGAAACTAATACCTGTCAGTGTTGAATTAATGATGGCCAGTCTCTATAATTTACCCAAATATGGTTGTGCGTAGATCAATTGCTATTATACCTCTGTAATATTTCCATTCTGTGGGAGAGTATAATAGCTGAGAGATGTGTGTGTTTTTAGAGTGGCAATCTCTCAGGCTTTTTGTTGTATACAAGGTAATAAATGGCAACTGCAATTGACTAAATGCCATCGCACAGCAGTTCATTGTAATTATGCTACGAAGGAGTAACTATTGTTGTTATTATGCCACAAGCCATCAAATGAAACAGAGGGGGGGAAAGAGAAAGGAATTTGTGTCTTTGTTTAGTGCTGGGCAGACTTGGCATAGTCATTTCTGACTGTGCCAGGGAGTTTTCAGTGAGAGGTGTGCAGGTGAATGAAGCAGATCCAGGGAAAGTTGCTCTTGGAGTTTATGTCTTCCAGAATCTCCCAGGCTGGAACAGCCAGTGCCCATATGGACTGGGGGATTCTGGAAGTTGTAGTCTAAAGGGAATTTTTCAAGCTCTAGCTGAAAGGAAGGAACAATTCAAACCACTGAGAACAAAAGATGAGCATTTTTACAGGCTCAGTTTAGAAGATACCGAGAAGTTCAAGCATTTTTAGAACATGCCCTAAGCAGCAAGTATGTAGGAATGGGAGGGTTATTTATACTGTGTTGGAAATTAGAGCTTCCCAGGGTGTTAGCTCTTTTCTGGAAAAAATTATGAAAGCTAAAACTGTTAGGGATCTGCCTTCTTTTAACAGAATAGCAGATAAAGCAGGCCTCAATCTGACATTGCTTCAAAAATAAACAGGACAGACAGTTTCAGTTTATAGACTTAGAAAAAGTTTACTAATGGCTCTTACATTTACATATGCATTGGAGAGCATACAGCAGCTTCATTCTTGATTCATCACCTTGTTGGCGAAGAAGTGAAGCATGGTTGAAGGAGAAGAAAAGTAGAATGGTGGTGAAGATGGAGAGCATCTCTCAGCATCCCCATAACACCCCCACGAGAGACCGAGAAGATGAGATACTTTATATGACAGTTGACCCTAGGAATTTCCCAGGTCTATCAACTATCATCTAGTTTCCTGTATATACAAAAGGTGTTAATGACCAAACAGCAAGAAAGGTGGGGGAGAGAGAATGCTGGAATTTCCCAACATACTGAAGTGCTCAAATAGGTAAGCACATAAGAACCCTTGATCAGTTTATTTATTTGTTTATATTCAACAGCTTTACTTCATTCCTCAGCCAAAGTGGCTTCCATATCTACTAAATGAAAGCAATCCCTTCCCTTGGATTTACAATGTAAATTACAGAGATGCCAGTTCAAGAAAGGCAGGCTCAACACTTCAACTGTCAATATCTCTAAACTGACGTTGTGTACAACTTTTACTGCTGCCCAGCCCAAGAGTACTTCTTCTAGGACGAGATGTATCTCCTCAGATACCAGATACTGATCGTTCTCCATTGCAAAACAGAGCTGTGTGGCCGCCTGCCACATGATTTGCCTCAATCCGTTAAACTGCCCTGATACCCTCAGATATAGTAGAGGATGCTATTCCTTTAGCAGCATTGAGAAATGGCAAACCAAACAAGCTTTTCTGTGTGGAATGAGGAAGAGAGCACCATCTTTTCCTTTGTTTTAGGAGGCAAAAGGACAAGGGCTAGCCCTCCTCCTCGCAAAGAAAGAAAGAAAGAAAGAAAGAAAGAAAGAAAGAAAGAAAGAAAGAAAGAAAGAAAGAAAGAAAGAAAGAAAGAAAGAAAGTATTAGAGTGGATAAATTAATCACACTTCCACTGTATCCTCAGAGCTGATATGAACCCCCAAACACAAGGCAGGAAGGTGAAAAGGAGCAAGAAAGATAGGCACACATACACACATGCAGACACAAGTACTTTGATCAAAGGATCCATCCAAGAAAGGGAGCAGTCATAGAATCATAGAGTTGAAAGAGACCCCAGAGGCCATCCAGTCCAACCCCCTGCCATGTAGGAATACATATCAAAGCATTCCCAACAGATGGCCATCCAGCCTTTGCTTAAAAACCTCCAAAGAAGGAGACTCCACCACACTCCGAGGCAGCATATTCCACTGCCGGATAGCTCTGACCGTTAGGAAGTTCCTCCTGAGGTTCAGGTGGAATCTCCTTTCCTGCAGCTTGAATCCATTAATCCTTGTCCTAGTCTCTGGAGCAGCGGAAAACAAGCCACTTCCTCCTTGACATGACATCCCTTCAATATTTGAACATGACCGTCACATCCTCTCTTAACCTTCTCTTCTGCAGACCAAACATACCCAGCTCCCTAAGCCGCTACTCATAGGGCATTACTTCCATTTTTTCTGCCTAAGTGTAGGACCTTACATTTCTCTCTGTTGAAATTTATTTTGTTAGCTTTGGCCCAGCTCTCTAATCTATCAAGGTCATTTTAATTTTGATGTCGTCGTGGTTCCATCCTTCTTATGTCATCAGCCAGCATGATTGTGGGCTATATCATTGATGAAAAAATTCCATCAATGACCCCCGATCACACAAGCCTTCTGTTGCAGCTGGCCATGCAGAAGGGACAGAAGCGTGATCTATGTGCTTCCTCCCCTACTGCAGCATGGGAAGAAGGCTGACTGCAGTCTGGAAGTATGGAGCATGTCCCTTGCACTCCCTTCTGCAGGCAGCTGATCTCATGTAGAGAGGAGCGTTGGAAACACGCTCCCATCCCAGCAGGGGTGCTGCCGGGATTGTGATGGGATGATACACAAGAATGTTGCTGTGTGGAAAAGGTCTAAGATAACTACATTCTGATACACATCTAAGCCTGAGAGATGTAAATCAAGTCAGTTCATATTGGAATTCTCAAAGATCAAATCTTTTAGCATCCCTATTCTGCTGCTTGGTTATGTGCTGAGAATTCTGATTCCACTTTTACCACTTTTACCACTTAACAAATCTTCTAAGTATGAAACAGGTCCCAGCTACTTTTTGTGGTATGGTCATTACAGTGGAACTTTTAAATTATGAGGTCCACATTGCAAGATCAGCCTCTAAGATTGGGCTGAAACCTTGTTTAATGTACATGTTGATCACAAACATATTGTACCATAAGAACAAAATACTGCCTTTGTATGTCTACCATTCTGTTGAAAACTTACCTGATAACAAATACTTTCTTTCAATAATAGTTTTTTTTCCTGGGAGAATTTTGTTTTGCTTGTTTGTTCTTGAACATATTTGATTCACTGCTGCTTTCCCTCTCTCTGTCTCTGCGTGTACTACTGCTCGGGTTACTAGAACTGAACACATTCTAATCTGTTTACTGTCTTTCTCCGAATATTTCCCTATATAAATTATCTCCCCGAGAGGCACAAGTGAGTCTCAGTAAATCTCTAGCTAGGTTTGTAGTGTAATCTTTTGGTCAGAAAAGAAAGAGATGCAATGTTTTGTTTCTTCTAAAGTAAGTTTCTTTAAGATGTGCACATACCAGGGTCTGCGAAAATGTAGAAGATGCCGCGAGTAAGTCAGAGAGATTTCCAATGCGAGGTACGAAAAAAATCCTATTTGAATGAAAGAACTCAGTAGAGGCTTTGGTGTTCTGCCTCTAAGTTCTGTTGTTGCAGGAATGAAATAAGAGGATGTGACTGGTCCAATATTGTCAACTTTTATTTTTTTTTCTATCCCTACCTAGAGAAAAAAAATTGGAGAAAGAAGTAGCAAAGGGAGCGAAGACATTTCGCCCCTGCAACAACTATTTTCTTTTAGGTAAGGAGAGAAGGAAGATATATGGACCCATTCCAGATAAGCTGTCTCCTCTTGCATCCACTACAAATCTGTCTCTTTCTATAACATTTGGTTACATGTTCCCTAAATACATGCCTTTTTGCCAGCAACATTCCTTGGTATATCCCGCTTTGTATCCTATTTCCAATGGCACATGCCCTTTTTGCATGCGTTTTTGAATGGAGAACTGCATTACATGATTCAGAAAATGTGAAAACAAAGGAAACCTGATCCTTAATATTTGGGGAAATGCAAATCAGGTGTTAAAATATGAACCAAACTGATTTCTTACTGGAAAGAAGGAAGCAGATGTAGAATGCACCAAGTACCTTCCATGGAAACATCACTGTAATCTGATTGATCACTGATTGAGCTTCTGTGTTTTGTTTGGTTCTTCCAGGCTTGCATTCAAGCTGGAAAGGGGATAGATTTCTTTTTGAAGTGTGCCAGTTTTCAATGTCATCTAAACCAGAGGCCGTCACTAAGCCTGGAACAGATACACTGTAAGAAGAAATACTGTCTTTGGTCTCTTTTGAATCTCCTAACAGTCAGGGTAAACTGGTAACTCCAAATTCTAGAATTGTAAAGAAAAGAGATAAAATCTTTCTATGCCCTTCTTTTTTTCCAAACATCATCCCTAATTTCAAAAATTGCTGTCATGTCTTTCCTTACTCATCCTTTTCCCCAAACTAAAAAGCCCCAAGGTGGTTAAAATTATTTTATGCTTGAAAAAAAATAATCTTCAGTTAATTGTGTTGAAATACTAAATTTGTTTGTATGAGTATAGAGGCTGGAGTACAGTGGTTTATGTGGCTCCTATAAATAGTATGCCATTTAAATACAGGGATTATTGCTAAGATTTGGGAATTTGGAATGTGGGATATCCAGTTAACTGGACAGTCTGATCTAAGAATGTTAGAATACATGAAAGAATGTATGTTTGTATATGTATATGTATAATAATAAGACTGTAAGTATATGTATAATAATAATAATAATAATAATAATAGATGAAAGAAATGCTAAAGACCACCATGTGTTGTGTGCAGCTACTCTGTTACTCTCAAGAAAACACACAGTTTTTTTCCCCATTGTATTTAATGAGGTACAGGATGCTTAGCTTACAATGGTTGCTGGAGTTAATGATTTATAGCACACACTAGGTTATACAATGTTACACAATTTTACACACTCACGGTGCCCATTGGTGGATACTCTGGATATACTCCTCTCCCAAACTTCCAGTCTTTTTCCCAAAGAAATTAACTTACCATACTTTGATCTAAAACATTCCTCCATCTCTGGTATGACCTTTATCTCCTTTCTCTGAGCATCTCATTTAGCACTGGCCAGATTCCTAGAGGCTGTCTTGGCCCAACCTATTCTGTTTGATCCCTTTCCCTTAGGCTGAGATTCACAGACTCTTTCCTCTGATATGCGACCCGTTGTAAACCACAGTTCTAACTTAGGTACTTGAAAGCTCATGCATAGTAAATGATTTGCTGATTGCTATCACTTCTAAGTAAACAAAGCCATTCCTAGCCAGCCTGCTAAATACCCATTTACAACTAGCATTCAGCTATTAACCCATAGCCAACATTGACCACATGGTTTCTTGTATCACATTTACTTATTTACACAAACCTTACGTTACATTAATAGTATAATCTACATTCATTCATAATCATGGATGGTCTGTACTATTCACATGGCATGGAGTACACCCTACATGACATTATGCTGATCAGGGCCTAGAAGCAATTACTAACAAGTAGTGAAATTACCTGGGCAAGTCTTTTTTTAAAACAAACAATGGCAGTCCTTTGAACAGAAGGGGGTAAACTTTATATTCCATTTCCACAATTCTCTCTTAACATGTTGATGTAGCATCACACACATGGCCAAATGGTGGCTGATTAACCTCATCTGGTATCACTATATTTCTACTTTCAGAAATAATAGCAGATGAGGGAAAGAGTTCATTTGGGGGAACAACAAGGAAGAAAACAGTCAAAAAGCACTTCCTCAATCTCCAAAGAGACATGTGGAGCTCTTAATTATTAAAATATTAATATTTTAAATAACTCAGACAGAAAAGCTTCAGAACCACTGGACATGTGTCTCCCATATGCTTTCATTTTTAAAAATGTTGGTTGACAATTTTGATAACCTGCTTTATGAAAATTGGGTATAAAGCTAGAAAGGGGAACTAAGCTGAGAAAAAGGCATGGTGTAGTGGTCTAAATGTTGAACTACAAACCTGGTCATTAGGGTTTGATTCTCTGCTCGGCCATGGAAATCCACTGGGTGACCTTTGGCACATCACACACATGCAGTCTCAGAAAACCCTGTGATGGGTTCATCTTAAAGTTGACGTAAGTCAGAAACGCCTTGAAGGCACACAATAACACACAACAATCTTTTTTATAACTCTTTATGAGTCCCCATTTATGCTTCTGACAGAGGACTCCTTAAAGCCCCCAAGCCAAGTTCATGGCCTCCAAGCCTGCACATGAGGAGAAGCGCCAACTGTTCCATAGGCCCAACACAACTCCAGAGTCAAAGACTCCCAGCCCTCAGAAGATGTGCTGTTAAATGTATACATCAGGAGAAGAACAGAACTAACAGAAAGGACTCCTTGGGACTAGGAAGCCCCTCAGGAAAATTTGTTGTTGTTGTCATTGTTTTTTTTCTCATCTGCCTCTCCCTGTTGCAGGAAACAACAAAAGATTTTGAGATTGTCTTGAGCAAGACCAGGGAGTCTTGTACTTCCAAGACTCCCTGGTCTTGGTCCTGTGTGGAACAGGACCCTGTGTCTGAGATCCTACATCAAGTCGTATAACATAATACAATACAACCTCTACAATTACAGGTTGATTGTGTAATCTTTTGTTGAATGAAAACATTGTAAAACTGAACATGCAGTTAAATGCACAATCAAATGAACAACTGGAGGAATACTATGGCCTGTTTTAACAGGGCTAGATAGACTAACATATGAATCTGCTTGCACAATTGTGAATATGGATCTGCCTGCATCCATACACCACATGTATAACTCCATTTCCATGACCTCGAGTTTATCGCCAAAAAATGACCAACTGTTTCCATGGGGAATTTATGCACACATAAGACACCAATAGGGTTCCAGCTTCTTTGTATATGCATACATGTGTGTGATGGGGAGGTTATTTGGAGCAACACATTTCTAATTCTCGTGAACAAACATGTCTTCTGCTTTCACCTAAAACGATTCCCATTGCTTGATAAGTGTCATGAAACCAAGGAGACTCCAATGTCTACATACAAATCTGTGCAGACTGTCATCTTAAAGTACAACTTTACTGCAACATTTTTTGTAGGATTCTGCCTTTGGGACAACAAGGGTGCCCTTTCCACTCCACACATAGGATTAACACTGCTCATTCTGAGAGTTCAGACATATTATGAACTGCTTTCCAAGACTTTCCGTCTTTTTCCTTCCAAGGCACTGTTTGCTTTTGAGTGAGTGAGGTATGTATTCTCCTTCTCCGTTATCTGGCACAGAGATGGCTTTGTGCCAGGGCAGCATCCTATCTTTGATAATTCCACAGAGTTGGATTCAATTTCAGATAAGCAGGTTCTCATGAAGAACAGAATATCACTAGGTTAGCTGTCTGGGAATGTCACATACTTTTGCGAAAAGGTAGAACGGTAGAAAGAGGGATGACCTAGTTGTTTTCTGCTTTTATGTGAACCTGTTTTTAGTTGGAGAGAAGTAAAGTCATCTTAACTAAGAAAACAGGGGGGACATTGCAATTACAGATTTCACTGTTTCTGCTCAAATACTACAATAGGAATCATGAAATGTAAGATTCTGGTTTTGCATGCTAGGATAAAAGTATTATACCAAAAATGTGTGGAAAAAACCCTAATTTTGATACATAATTTTTTTCCTGACTCCAAAAGAGATGGTTTCTGTGGATGAGGTATGATCACTTGGCGGGTACGTTTCAGCTCAAATACAAAATGTTAAGTGAGAACTGATAAGCTGCAATAATGATTATGGAGAATACCATATACCAGTGTGGGGAACTTTTGCCTTTTCTGGTGTTTTGACCTGCAAATCCCATTAGCCCGAGCCAAGGTGGATTCAGAACTTTCTCTAGGATTGCAGTATGAGCCTATTGGCTCTGCTTCCCCTTCATTTCTCCAGCCATTGGATCTGAATTTTAAATCAGGTGAGTAAGGTGCTGAAGCTTTTTTTTCCTTTTCCTTACCCCAACACATGGTAATTCTTGACTTGAGGAATGGGGCAAGAACGCTGAAATAGGATTTGCATTTTATAAACAAGTCTGGAAAATGTTCACATCTCAAATGAAGTAGAAGCAGAAGTAGACTATCTTCAGGCCCCTAGATGTTTCTGAACTACTGTTTTCATCATGCCTCAGCACTGGTCAAGCTGACCAGGGCTGACGGGAATTTAAGGCAAAGACATCTGGAAAGCCACGTTCCTCAGTCCTGAGCCAGACAAATGTACCTAGGGAGGTACCTATCTCAGGCTTGATGGTTAAATCTTGGAATGAATATTTTAGAAAAGTACAGAATGCTTTGGACACCAAAACCAATGGAAGAGGACCAGGTGGGATAGCAGCCTCTAGGAGCTAGCTGCTTATGCACTGCAATATGCAGTCTGGAGTTAAAAAATGAAACCCAGTTGATTTGGGGAATCCAAAACTCCATGAAGGAGAAAAGATACAATCAAATGTAGAATAATTGTGAACCAGAGGCTGATATCCTATCATCCTATCAGGTGTCAATTTTGATTCTGTTCCAGAAAACACAAGAGTTTGTCTGCCACATAGATACTAGAAGATAAGGAAAGGGGGAGGAGGGCGTAAATGTATAATCCCCTCAAATTTAGAATACCATCACCTCCTCAACAGAAACAATGATGAGATAATATAATGAACTCCTTTAATCTCAGGGCCCCATGCTTGTGTATGTTCCCTATATTTAGCTGGGACAAATCTCTGAATTAATTGACTATAACAACCATAACCATCTAAATGGAGGTAACAGCTGTTAACCAAAGGTGTTCAGTGGTTTATCATTCCCTATCTTAGCTGCTGTGACTCATTCTTAATTCAAGCTGAATGTTCCTTTGTGGGAAAGAGAAAATAAGCTTAATATTAAAGTAATTTTGAGACTTGCAATAGGGTTCAAGTCTGGGGACATGCACTTCATTTGTATTTTTATTACATTCAGTGACAATCACCCTGATGTTTCAAGTAGGAATCTTTTCTGAACAAGATGTGAAATAGAAAAAGGATTTTAAAGAAATGAGATAATCCCCTTGAAGAGCAGCCCGTATCTAGAAAAGATGCACAAGATCACAAACCCAGAGGAAATCAACAGTGTAGTGGTTTTCAAACTATGATCCTCTCTCTTCAGATGGTCCACAGAAAGGTGGCAACCATATGGTAGCATCAAGGTGGGAACTCTATGATCTATCAATTGAATGGGGCTCTGAGGACCAGTTTTGTGGCACATCCAGCTCTGAACCACTGCCTTCTTTCTGTGCAGGATAGGCACTAAACAAACAAAAAACAAAGTCTATTCTGGCATGGAATCTATCATGCTGTTCCTCCAAACCCACGTACATAATTTTCTATGGTGATTCGGAGGCTTCTTCCACCACTTACACCTCACCTTCAAGAACACTGACACCAGTAAGGACAACAACTCACAGAGATCACCCCTGTCTCTACAACACACTAATAGACAATACAGCAATATACAACACAATATGTCTCAAAGTCAGAAAAAGAACTCCACATGAACCCCTCCCGATGGTTGGTTCACAGAACTTAACTTCTACATAGAATGGTTCTGCTGTTGTGCCCAGAGAGAAATGATCAATGAGAGGCATAATTTACCTCAAAGTCTTAGCTACAAGGAACAAGATGCTATACACAGTCTCAGGAACAATCCTAATATTGTCATCAGAAACACCGACAAAGGAGAAGATTCAGTCATTCAGTTATCATACACAAATCTGGCTACATACAGGAGGCTGAGAGGTAACTATTCAACCCTACATTTTGCACAATCCTGTCATCAAACCATCTTATCATCTAACAATCCTACAGATGAATATCAGAAGTAATTACAACAGACTACTCAGGCAATTTCCCATGCAAGTGCGGAAAAAGTCTGAATTGACACACCAGGAGCATTAGTCAGGCACAATCTATCCTTTCCCAAAACAAACAAAAGGGACAATCCCGGATGGCTCATCCTCTGAAGCACAGAACACTCACAGTTGGTGCCTCTGGATATATGAACCATATTTGAACTTAGACCATATCCCACCGACACTCTTAGCTATCTGAAGGACACTACAAACTTCCTGCAGAAAATGCAATCTATCCACAACTTCCCAGATAACATCCTCTTAGCCACTATGGATGTGGAATCTCTACATAAATACATCCCACACAAGGATGGCCTACAAGCTGTCAGGAGCATCATTCCAGATGAGACTATAACAGACCTAGCCACCAAGATCTGCCACTTTTTTTTCCCCAAACACAAGTACCTCACATTTGGTAGTAACATATACCTTCAAATTAAAGGTACTGCCATGAGCACATACGTGGCACCACAATATGCCAGCATCTTCATGGCTGACTTGGGATACTATTTCCTTAACTCCTGGATTCAGAAACCTCTCCTCAACCTGAGGTACACTGATAATATCATCATAATGTATGTTCATGGAAAAGACTCACTCAAGACATTCCACTAGAATTTCAACAGCTTCCACCCCACCATCAGTCTCAGCCTGGAACTATCAACAGAATGAGTTCACTTTCTGGACACCACAATACAGTTACACGGTGGACATCTAACCACCACACTATATTGCAAACCCACTGGCTGCTACATGTACTTACGTGCTTCTAGTTTCCACACACTACCACATCCATAGTTTACAACCAAGCCCTCTGATACAATTGCAGCTGCTCAGGGATGCCAAACTCATGACAGGAACACCAAAATCATGGAATTGCAAGTATTCCTCAAGCTACAGTATCCACTATACAAAATAATAAAATATCAAGAAGGCAAGACTTGTACTCAGGGCTAATCTGTAACAAAACAGACTAAAGACAGGAAATGGCAGACCTCCACCGGTGGTTACATACAGCTCTCAACCGAGGCCATTTCCACATGGGCTTAAAGAAACGGTGCAGAGCGTCCTCCAGGGAGGATGTCTGCACTGGGGAGAGGACTGGGTTGGACCTACTTAGTGTAGTTCCGCACCTCAGCCCACTCTGGAACGACCCGAAGTGGTCGTCCAGCGTGCTTTTGAAAGACTGCTTGAAACAGGTCTTTCAAAAGCACAGAACGCGCCACTCCGTGCCCGCACTTCGGTGCAGATTTGCAGGCTCGCACCAGTGTGAACCTGCGATCTGCTGGGGGTGGGCTTTAGGCTGGCGAGCTTCAGCGGTTGGTGGAGAGCCTCGACCAACCAGAAGCCGCATCCCCGGAGCAGTGCGGAGCAGTGGCCACGCACTGCTCCAGACCAGCCTGGACCCAAGCGTGGAGCCAAGAAGTCCAGTAAGTATTGGCACGGGGCGATTCCCTCGCCCCGTGCGGAAATGGGCTGAGACTACTCAGCTGTATCAATGAACTACAACCTATTCTGGACAATAATGCTGCCCTTTCAGAGGCTCTTGGTAACATGCCTTTACTTGTCTACAGACAGCCTCCTAATCATAAATAGTTACTTACCTACAAGAGGACACACAACACAGATGGGGAGATGGGTACAAGATCTTGCCACAAACCCACATGCCAACTCTGACCACACATCAGGAAATGTTATCATGGGATCTAATCACATCACTTATAATATTAGAGATACTTTCACTTGCTCATCATCTACTGTGATATATATATCATCCCCTGTTGATGATGCCCTTCAGCACTCCACATTGGGCAAACAGGCCAGTCTCTGCACCAGAGGATACACGGTCGTAAATCAGATATTAGGAATGGGAATGCACAGAAGGCAGTTGCAGAACACTGCAATCTTCCTGGACATTCCATCTTGGGTCTCTAAACAGCAATCTTTGAACAACAAAAAAAAACTACAAAGGAAAACTGGGAATAGAAACAACAAGATTGATGTATATCCAGAAACTCCAATCAATCAACAGTGGATTGAACAGCGAAAATGGTTTTCTGGCTCACTGTACTTATTATAATACTATAATACTATTTAATGCCCCAGCCTCATGAAGACTCTGTTGCTGAGTTTATCACATCTTTCTGATTCCTATCCGGTATCATACTATCTCAGAAACAACATCATACTATATTCCAGTAACTCCCTTCACCATTCATATGGTTTTCTAATCACCTTGGCTTTAGGCAATATCTTTCCTTCTGCTTTTGTCCCTCAACGACCATTGTTAAAACCAAATTTGTCGCCTCATGACCCTAAAGACAGATTTTGCATTTCTGTTGCTATTCTATTGCTATTTCATACGCATTCCAGCGAATCTAACTACTTCCTTAAGTTATCTCAGGATGTGTTACCTATAGGTCAGCATGGACACAAAGGCACAGAAAAACAAGTGGTAGAGGAAAACACCATGTGATGGCAATTCTGTTGGTTCTTCCAATTGTGCAAGCAGTTGTGCGCTTGTTTTTGTGGTTCCTGGGCACCTGCACAGGTGTGCTACTGCATGTGCAGTATACTGATACACAACAGGAGTCCCCCCAACACCTTTTACATTGTCCAGAATAAGGTCAATGTGACATCAGTGAACATTGGCTAGGGCTCTCTTATTTCTGGGCTATGACAAGGACACTTTAGGGGCCTAAATACTGTAAAGGCACCAGATCCTGTCTGATCTTGGAAGTTAAGTAGGGTCAGTCCTGCTTAGTACTTGGATGGAAGACTGCCAATGAATAGGTACTATAGGCTATGTTTCAGAGGAAGGAACTGGCAAAACCACCCCTGAGTATCCCTTGCCTAGGAAAACCCTATTAAATGTATAGAATCATCCCAAGTTAACAGGCAACTTGAAGGTACACGCAGATGCATGCACACATACTATCGTCTTGTCTGGGACTGGTGGAAAGTCATATGCTGCTCTGCTGTTCATTGCATGAAATCTCAAGAGCCACTAAGTGAGCTGCTTGGCAAGGATGGGACTTACCTATAGGCAGGCAAAGTTTGTGAGGTCATGATAAGGCTGTAAACTGTCAGTTAAGTAATTTATTTGTTACTGTTGTGGGTTTTTTCCTCCTATCACTTATGGAGTTAGATGCTTGAGGGGGATCTTCTGTCCATGTGGTAGAACAGTTCAGCTGTCTTTGGTTGTTCTTGCTGTTGAAGGCGGCAGCTTTCAAGTCATTTCTGACTTATGGTGACACTAAGACACTATCACAGGATTTCTTGGCAAGATTTGTTCAGAGGGGGTCTGCCTTTGCCCTCCTCTGAGGCTGAGAGTGTGTGACTTGTCCAAGGTCACCCAGTGGTTCCATGGCTGAGTGAGGATTTTAATCCTGAGTCATAATCCAGTGCTCAAATCACTACATCATGCTGGCCGTCTCTGTCTGTGGTTCCAAACACCGTTGTTGCTCCACCTGGACAGAAAAACGTTTTGAGATACCCCTGTTTTTCTGGTAAGTATAGTCTTTGCCTGGAATCCTGTTGGTGCTGTATACAAATGTAACTTGGATTAGGCATATGTATGTCTTCTTTTGGATGATACCCAAAGAGATACTTACTAGTCCCCTGGACATGCTCCACAATCTTCCCCCCAACTCAAGCAGCTGTCAAGTTTTGGGAGTGTTAGCTTCCATAACCATTTACTGACTGGAGAGAGGGAGAGAAGGAGGAAGTGACTCAGATGATCAAGAAGTGGCCTATTTCAGCCACAACAGCATTAGGGAGGTGAGAAACAAGGCAGCTGCTGGTTTACCTTGACAACTACAGGGAAGTGTGGGGAGAGATGTGGAAATGCATGTGCAGAGCATTGCACTTCACATGGACAATGCAGCATCTACCCCTTCTGCACTTAATTTCTCTACGCTAAATGCTAAGTATCAAGGAACCTAAACCCACTTGGACCTGTATCATTCCTGAATACTGTATCATATTCTACTGAAACCAAGATGTTAAACATTTTAAATACCACTCTAAATTTTTTTGCAACCAATTGTGATGGTATGCATACAGCTTGGACCTATGGATAGCAGTGATTGCATGTGCACTGTTGGCAATAGTTAAAAATATATACCTAGATTTAGCTAATATGGAGACATTAGCATATCTAGCCATTTCTACACATCAAGCATAATATTCTCTCTCTCTCTCTCTCTCTCTCTCTGTCAGACACACACGCACACACATAATCTCAATCTTTCTCTCTTCTTAAGATAATAGCTGTATAAAAACAAAAACACTTTTACTGATGTTGCTTGTGAAGGGGCACATAATAATTGTGGAGGAAATATTTTTTAAAAAGAAAAGAAAACTCTACCACCATTTTGGTAGAGAGAAATAGCTCTGAGACATTGGAGAAGACACAGGTCCTTTCCACATGTGGGGGGCGGGAACGGGCGAAAACACCCAAAAATGGAACTTACCAGCAGCCGGGTAAGTCCGTCGCTACGCGGAGCAGCGGGAGCTCGCTGCTCCGCAGTCCTCCGGCGTCCCAAATGGCGGCTTCCGGTTGGTAGAGGCTCTCCGCCAACCGGAGAAGCTCGCCAGCCGGAAGCCCGCCCCCGGCAGATCTGCAGGCACGCACTTGCGCGTGCCTGCAAGTCCGCTTCGGAGCCAGGCGACGGAGCTGCGCGGGGCTGTGTGCTCCGTGCTTTTTAAAAACCTCGAAAAAGAGGTTTTTAAAAAACACGCAGCGCAGCTAGTTCCAGCCGCTCCTGAGTGGATTCTGGTGTGGAACTACAAAAAGTAGTCCACGCCAGTCCACTCTATGGTGTAGAAGACCTCTGTGAGAGGTCGCTCTGCACCATTTCAGAAGCCCAGTATGGAAATAGCCACAAACTTAGCTAGGTGACTGTCACTGGATGGAACAGTAATAGAAATGTCCAGACCTGTGAAACTGATCATGAAGATCATGAAAAGAGTGAGCAAAATAAGACTGGACATTATAATTGCATAAAAATAGCATTCCTATATACCATGACAATGTATCATAAGGAATTCAGAAGAAACTCTTAAGGAAATCATAGAGTTTGCAAAAGCTAAAGTGGGATTCCTTAAAGTTGTCTGAAGGAAGTCACATTTAATGCTCACCTTGTTCTGTTCATCACAGAAGACAAAATAGATTCATGAACTGATTTTATTAAAGAACATTCCATTTTTTAAAAAGAAAATGCCTTCCTTTCTCTCCTTGAATCTGGAGCATTCAATATAATTGCCACCTTGCTAAGAACGAAATCATAATTAAAAGAAGAAAGAAGGGGGAGTTGGTTTTTATAAGTCTATTTCTTGCATCAAGATTCACAATTAAGGTGACCTAAATAGGGTGCTGTGCCTTTATCACTACCAGAGCACTAACTTTCATGAAACAAATAAACAAATAAAAGTTCTCCAGAGTCTTAATGCAAACTGTCATCATTGAAATCAAGGTGTTTTTAAAAGTTAGATCAAAGCCAGAACTTCCCACTGTGAGATCAGGGGCTGAGAAGACAAGAAGATTGGCTTTGTTGTCATGCTGCCATGAAAAGGAAGTTCATTATGATTGCTTGCAGGAAATTAACAACAAAGATGTTCATTATAATCTCCTCGTGCAGAACCCCCATCCCACCCCCTAAGAATTAGCAGCAACAAATGTTCTTTGACATTAGATGGAATCATTTATATTTTGCGGTCAAACAAGGATCATAAAGATCCCTTCTGGCCATAAAATTCTACTAATCTTTTATGGAAAAACAGATGAGAAGTGTGATATCAAAAGCTCAGTCATCATGACTGCAGGAAAAAAAGGTGCTCATAAACCAAGGTCAGCAGCTTTCAAATTCTCTGGCTCATTGCTTATGTGGCTCCCCTTGGTACACAGAATTGATCAGTCTTCATAATCATTAGAGATGGAACAATGGGAAGGTAAAAAGTGGTGAATTATCAGCACATCTGAGTGAGAACCCTGAGTTTCATAGCCAAGAAATTTTCTTTTCCCAAGATTGGAAACCATGAGTTTAAGTTGGGTTTCACAATCGTTTCCACTTTTCTTTTTTTACGCTCACCACACTTATAAGTGCAAACACATTTCTTTTGCATTTGTTTGTTTTGTTGGTAGCTGATGTTGCCAAATTTGAAGGCTTTACCAATTCAGGAAGCACTGTCATCAGTATGAATGACTTCTGCTTGCCTAGACAGACAGCATTCATATTGATGGCAGTGTGGTGAACATCCAGCCCTGAAACCAACTCCTACTTTCAACATGAGAAGACATGGTTCATTAAATCAATGAGGTTCACTTAGGTATTCACTTATCATTCAGCAATTAGGTTGTTACCCTGATTTCTGGGGGTCCCGGGAGGGACACCTCAATGTGCTCAAAATAATGGGTAATGGGAAATAGCTAGAGCACTAGTTAGCAATGCAAGAGGCAGGGCAACATAGCAAGATCTTGAACCCAATGTCTACAGGGTCAGGCCGAGTCAATAACCAAACAGAAGTTAATAAGATTGTTGTTCTTTATTTATGAAATCACAGCAAACATACACACTCACTCAGAAAATAAAGAAATACTGCACAATTGCGCAGCCACGCACACAGTGCTAAAGAAATAAAGAGGAGAAAATAGATAGGGGATTTTCAGAGGAGGTTTTGTAGCGAAATAGTACACCTGGTCCTGTAGCCCGCTAAAAGGAAAGAAGCTGGGGAGCGTGGGTTCTCAGCACGTGGAGGCTGAGGGGAGGCTCGTCAAACGGAGAGGCAGCAAGTTGGGAGGCAAGTCACGAGTGATCCAATGAGATGCTCAAAGTCAGGGGTTCTTATAGGGGAAAGTGTGCCCGCAGGCTAGTCCGTTCCCAGGGAAAACAATGGATTTTGGGCTGGAGACAAAGCCTCCAAAAGGTCAGTACTTTAGATGATTGAATTATGACAGTGTTGTCAATACCGTAGACAGTTTGCAAACACAGAGTGCTTGAGAGTTGCATAGTCCGCTCATCAAGCTGCCTGCTTGGGGCAGGGGATCTTTTGTAAACAGCGTGCATACATAATGTGATCTTAAGAAGATACTTGCCTTGAGGTCTCCTAAAGCTGCAATCCGCAATTACTGGCCTGCCTGGATTGTGATTTGAATGGTTCAGCTATTTTCGGCTGCGCCTGTGTGCTTGCTTGTCCGGGGGCCTCGCAAGAACGTGAAGAGGAATGGGTAGAGAATTCCAAATTCTTGATATCAAATGATATCTAATATCCCTCAAGTTCGGACTAGAAACTGCAGTAACAAGGTTCCAGGTTGTATGTGTGGTTGTATGTATGGGAGGGAATGTGTTGAGAAAATGGATTTGTGAACAGGATCTGAGAAGAATCTTTCCATTTGGCTTTCTCTCACCTTTGATTTTTTTTTTTCACAAGTTAATCCTGCCCCATTTCTGTTTCACTGTGCAAACTTTTAAAAAGAATGAAAATATGTCATTTTTTAAAATGCATTTTTACACATGTGCATATTTTTGTGCTCGTTTTTCTTATTATGCACATTGCTTTAAAGTAGTTTCAACTAATACAGGTTGAGTATTTCTTTTCCTGAACTCTGAAATGCTCCAAAATCCAAACTTTTGTAAACTGAAACTCAGTATTCTACTTTTAGGGAAAATGAGGGAATTATGGAAGCTCACTTAGGATCATGTGTGTGCACTGCTCAAAAAGTCTGGTTGGCACATTTCTCCTCCTCTCAGCCTGCTTTGCAAGCAGTGCACGTGTGTGCTGCTCAGAGGAAGTTGAAAGGGGGGAAAAAAGGAGTCAAGGTGACTCAGACACTCTTTCCGCACTATACTTTTATCACGTGATTATTCCACTTTCAACATCCTATGGAATCCTGGGGTTTGCAGTTTAGGGAAGGGTCAGCTGGCCAAAGGAAGAAGGCAAGAGGAGAAGAATTGATGAAAGAATGGACCCCCTCGTGAAAAGAACAGTATATAATCTCATTACATACAAGTAAATATTCCAAAATCTGAAAAAATCTGAAATCTGAAACATCTCTGGTCCCAAGCATTTTGGATAAGGGATACTTGACCAGTATATGCATTTTGAGTGCCATTTCCTGTAATATACACATTTTCATATAATTTTCAGTGTAAAGTATGCATTTTTGTATGTATGTAAATACATATGAACTATACCATAAAACACAGAGAAGGCAAGGGCCTTTCTCTCCCCCACATCTGCCTGGTGAGCCATGCTGCCATGTTTTGGCACACCTGAAGTGACATGGTATCACATCTAGCTGCCATTTTGGTATTTTGGGGTGTGTTTTTGGTCTTGGGCTTTTGAGGTAGAGGTTGGTGAGGGGGCTGGCAGGTTAGAGGAAGCAAACCACCACATTTTCAAGTGATTTTTGGCAGCTCCTAGTTGATTTTTGGTGGGGGGGATGCTAAAATATCCCTAAAAATTAAATTGGTGGGGTTGGGGGCTTCAGGAGCATACCCAGGGACTGCCATCACAAAATTCACATGAGTACAAAACCCAAAAGATAGTATGAATTTGATCGGTTCTCACCAAAAAGCAAACTAAGCAAAATTCCCTGGCTTTAAAAAGAGTAAATGCTTGCACAAGTTAGAAATGGGAGGGGGGATATTAATGCCCCTCCAAATACAGATTTGTTGTTTTGTTTTTTCCCCATTCTGGAAAGAAAACCAGCAAACATTTGACTCAGCCTTAGGTGGAACTGTCTTTTCCGCTTATTCCATCAACCTCATAGAGGACAGATGTGCCTCTTAATAATATTCCATCTTCTTTGACCCTGGCAGTTCTTATGTGTGCACAGAGTAGAAAAATGTGTACAGACAATAAAATAAGCAAAGATTGCCTTGGACTAGGGGAGAAAGAATATTTACTAGTCTTCATTGGTTGAAAAAAAGAACACAGTGGCAAGAAGCAGTGTGACATGGCACACATACGTGTGGTTGTGAGAATGTGTTTGGCAAATATCTTGCAATGACAACATACCTCTAATTGTCCCAGTTTGGCAAGAATAGTCCCAATTAATTGTCTGTTGTCTTACTTTTTCAGCCACTTTTAAAGTGTCCAAGTTTCTCTCTCCTCCTCTCACATTTTCCCTTTCTTCTGGCTTACTGCAATTGCTGTGAACAGTTCAAAGCACAAGAGTAGTTTGTATACAATTAACGTATCTGGGAGAGAGGGCCAATGGGGGAGGAATCTTGCCTTTCCCTGTAGATACAGTCAAAAGCAAACTGTGACTACCTTTCCTAGCTTGTGAATTCTTCCTCATTAATAACTTTTGCCATCTTGGATCACACTTTGAGGAGTCCAAGTGTCCTGGTTTTCATGTCTGAAATATTAGAGAGGATGAGACAACATGGTAACAAATTTGCATCCCTGCCTTGGACAAATAGCCTATTGGCCAGAAATTTTAATGATGTCAAGAAACAGAAGGTCATTGTGTTCCAGGCCAGATAGGAACCACAGGGCTTGGACACTGGCGGTGATTCATCTGACCTTTCCAAGGCATGGCTGCTAAGTATCTGACCGCTCTACTTTCTCCTGAGCCATTTTACGTTGTGTGTGTTGAGGGGGGGACAATGTGGGCCTGAATAAGGTGAGGAGACAGAATGTCACCAAATGCAGAAAAATGGTCAGAGGATTGCGAGATACTGTTGAGCACTTTGGGCTTAAAAATTTTAGATCCCCAATTTCTGGAATGTTAGAAGGATTCAAGAACCACTGCAAAAATGGTTGGAGGTGGGCTGTCCCTTTGCTCACCCTTATTCTACTGTTTTTGTTGTTCACACTGCTGCTGCCAGGCACTCCTGAGTTCACTTTACCCTCTCCTCCTACACTGACTCTCTCAGGGTACTGAGACTGAGTTGCAGGTTCCCATCAGAATTATTTCACAGACCTGTCTGTCTATGACTCCTCCTTGAAAGGGATGCAAAGAACGATCTAACGAAAGCTATCCTTCACTGACCTAAAAAGACAAACCAGGGTCTCTGTCACACTACACAATGATATCATATAGAGAATGGAGTGAGCCTGTTTCCTGCTGTTCCAGAGACTAGGACATAGAGCAGTGGCTTCAAACTTCAGGAAAAGAGATTCCATCTAAACATTAAGAAGAACTTCCTGATGGTAATAGCAGTTCAACAGTGGTATGTGCTGCCTCAGAGCATGGTGGACTTTCCTTCTTCGGAGGTTTTTAAACAGAAGTGAGATGGCCGTCTGTTAGGAATGTTTTGATGGTGTATTCCTGCATGGCGAGGGGTTGGAATTGATGGCCCTTGGAGTCTCTTCCAACTCTGTATCTGTGATTGCACTATGACTGCACTTAAACTGCCATGGATCCATCAACCAAGGAGCTCATATCTTGATGAGACATGAGAGCCCCCTGGCTGAAAATTCTAAAGCCAGAGAGCTCTAGAATTCTAAAGAGCCTTTCCTAAACTGTAAATCCAAGAACTGTGTAGGATGATGCTGTGGCTGTGTAGAAGCATGAATTTTGGCAGGTGTTCTAGCTGCTTAACTCCCCCTTCCACACAACCATTGTAAGGCAGTGTGTTGTAGTGGTTAGAGTATTGAACTGGGACTTTTGGAGACCGGGGTTTGACTTTCTGCTCATCCGGGGAAACCCGCTATGTGACCTAGAATAAGTCACATTGCCTCAGCCTCAGAGGAAAGCAAAGGCAAACCCCCTCTGAATAAATTTTGCCAAGAACACCCCATAATCGGTTCATCTTAGGGTTGTGCTAAGTCAGAAATGACTTGAAGGCACAGAATAACAACAACACAATTATTAAAAAGAATGGAAATCTGGCCTTTATTTCACCTGGCAACCCTGAGTCCTCCCCCCCCCCACACACACACGCACAATGAAGTATTATGAGGTGAGACTTTGCTGTTAGAAGTGCAACAGCACTTAGCACTGAAGAATCAAGCATGCCTCAGAGTTGGAAGCAGTAACAGGGCTAGTTAGTTTGAGTGACCCACAGTGTCCTCCTTCTTGTTCTACCTGTCCCGACTCTGTGATATAAACTGATACTCTTAGGGGTATTTTCTGCACCTTTTTTTAGTTCTCATGAGTTTCCTCCCAGCATAATAGGAGTATAGTATGGAGACCAAGAGAAGTATTAATACCACTCTACTCTGCTTTGGTTAGACCTCCCCTGGAATACTGCATCCAGTTCTAGGCACCACAGTTCAAGAAGGATATTGACAAGCTGGAGCATGTCCAGAGGAGAGTGACCAAAATGGTGAAGGGTCTGGAAACCATGCGCTATAAGGAGTGGCTTAGGGAGCTGGGTATATTTAGCCTGATGAAAATAAGGTTAAGAGGTGACACAATAGCCATGTTTAAATACTTGAAGGGATGTCATGTTGAAGATGGAGCAAGCTTGTTTTCTGCAGCTCCAGAGACTAGAACATGGAGCAATGGAACTTCCTGATGGTAAGAGCGATTTGACAGTGGAATATGCTGCCTCAGAGTGTGGTGGTATCACCTGTTTTTGGAGGTTTTTAAACAAAGGCTGGATGGCCATTTACTGGGGGTGCTTTGAGTGTGTTTTCCTGCATGGCAGGGGGTTGGACTCAATGGCCCTTGTGGTCTCTTCCAATTCTGTGATTCTATGAAACCTCCCTAGAATGCAGCTGGATTAGGATAGCAGCCTGAATAACTTTCCTATCTTAGAATAGAGTTCCTAAAATAAAACCTTAGTTTGTTTCTCTAAGCCATTGGTGTCTTTGCTCCTTAATCAGGATCTCTGTGCTGCTGCAGATGTCCGCTCTCTATCAAGAATGAGGAATAATTAGCCTTTCTGAAAGTTGACGAAACAGCCAAGGCTTGGTGAGACCTATTTAAAGCCATTGCACCTTTTGCTCTCACTTTTTTCTGTAACAACCTGCCCTGAATGCAGATATACTCACGAGCAATGATAAAGCAGGGTACCTGATTATGAGCATCACATCTCCACAGCATACCTTCCAAGTGTCACCAGCAGCCAGGACGGCCAGGCTTAACCTTTTGCATTACTGGTTTCTCAATGAGTGCTCAAGAAAGAATGACTCTCAGTCATTGTGTTGCTTGCTTTTGTTGTTGTTATTTGACATCAATCGCTACAAACTGCCACTGAGGATTGCAGTTACCACCACTCCTCCCGGGTGATCACTGTACATCTGTACCCTCCTGAATACAGAAGGAAGAGTGAAGAACAAGGAATAAATCAACAGCAGTATTCATTTCCAGAACTACTGCTGCTTGGCTTCCCCCTTTCAGCCTTCTTATTTAGCAGAAGCTTGGTCTTCCCTGTAGGCACAAAGGGACAGCTGCTCACTCACACATTGCTCAGCAAAATCAAGAAAGAGACGGCACAGGAAGAAGAAGAAGAAGAAGAAGAAGAGGAAGAGGAAGAGGAAGAGGAAGAGGAAGAGGAAGAGGAAGAGGAGGAGGAGGAGGAGGAGGAGGAGGAGGAGGAAGTGGAAGACAAGGAGGAGGAGGTGGCGGCGGCAGCTTGGAAAGCAAAGCAGATGTGATGGTAAGCGAGCCTGAGAGGCCTTATACTGCGGAACAGAAAAGACTCACTCTTTTCTGCCTCATTCCTTCTTTCCTTTCTTCACCCACTCCAAACCACATGGAGATGCATGTTTTTTTTAATGTGTGGGTCTTCAGTACCACATTGTTTGGAAGGGAAACTGGGAAAACTTCCCTAATGACTCCTTTTCCCTCTCACAGAGTCTCTTCTGGAGACTTCTTCTGGAAGCTGCTGAATCTACAGGAGAGCCAGCTAAGGGAATTGAGATTCTTTCTTCAATTTTGGAGGAAGCAGTAGCAGCAGGAACTGAGGTGGAAGATGAGCAAGCCCTCACTATGTTCTGGTTTTCATCTGTATCATGTTAGAGAGTATGTTATCAGCCAAACATATCATCATACATCATCATACATACATCATACATCATCATCATTATACATTTGGCTGATGCATACCTTTCCTTTCTGACATTCCTGACTGAGGCAGGAAGGTCAGGCAAATCATAGGTGAGGACAGGAACTGTTGAAGCGGGGCTACTGCATATGTCCCAAAGCCCTCTCCAGGTACTAGAATTTTCTGTGCAGGTATAATTCAGACACATAGCTGATAGTTAATACTTCTGCATGCAGGGTTCAAAGAACAAACTAAAGCAGAGATTAGCAAATTGGTGCTATCCACATATTTAGTGGAGGGCTTGGGAAATCTTTTTTTGTTTTGTTTTGTTTTGCAGTTCCCAGAACGTCCCGGGTGACATGGGCATTCCACTTCAGACTGGAGGATTCTGAGAGCTGTGATCCAAAAAGTAACTTTTCCAAGCTCAGCTTGTACATACAACCCTCTTAATCTTTGACCACTGGTCATGCTGCCAAGGGATTATGGGAGCTGTAGTCTAAAACATCTGAACAACACCAGTTTGCCTGTCCATGAACAAAAGTGTCATTAAATCTTCAGCGAGGGACATATTGTGAGCTCAGAATCCACAGGGATAAGGTATTGGCACCAAATTAGCCAAGGCTGCTGATCCTTTGAGAAGTAACTTTTCTTTACCAGTTTCCTCCATACACTGAAGATTAGAAATAAAGGGATTCAATAAATGGACAGGATTGGAACATTTTCCCTTCACAGATACCTTTCAGGATCATGTCTCCGTAAGAACTTTGGAAACAAAGGAAAACATAAGAGAAATAATTAAAAAGGCAGCTCATTCAGCTATCATACCTGTTACTGTTTCCATTTCCATCCCCTTTTACTTTATGCAACTGCTTCTTTCATTTGTCCAGTTAAAATGCTGTTCCCTCCATCTCATCAAGGCAAACAAGCACATTCTTCTGCAAGGGGTAACAATAAGAAAATAGTAATGGTGGGTGGCATACTGTATAAATGCTATATTATTATGCTAAATTTGCCAGAATGATATTTGCTATGCAGGTGAGTATTTGCAAGTCAAAGTACATTGTTATGAATTATAACTCTCCCACTACAATCTATTCCAATTATGCTCAGCTGCAGTACAATGGAACAGAAATCCTCTACATGGTCCTAAGCATTTCAGATCTTCTCCTTGCCTACCTAATACCTGCAATTTCACATTCCTCAGGTCACTTCAATATAAGTTGATGGAAGGACCAATCCTGCTTATTGGGCCATCCTCATTTGTTTTCCTTTCACCCTTCTGGTCAGCTTATTTTCACCCTTTCCTGGAGGGGTGCTACCCTGCCTGTGCAACAGAGATCTTTTGCTTCTTCTTATGCAGCTTTGATTACTGTTAGCAGGCACTGTATGGGGTTGCCTTTGAAGAGGGGATGCAAACTTCATCTGGCTCATAACGAAGCTGCTGGTATGGATTAATTGTGCAGAGAATACAATTAGTGGGGAGACGAACCCAGGACTGGGCTGGCAGAGTGAGGTGGCTGCCTCAGGCAGATTTCAGGTATTATGAAAGACCCTCCGGCTGTTAGTTATTTAATTTGTCACTACTGTGTTTTTATTGCTGAGGAGTGGAGCAAGACAATGATGGCATTTGCTTCTTCTTGCATCCAAATCACTCAGCTGGATTTGACCAGCAGGCACCTTAACTTGGGTGGGTGTGAAGAGGACTTTGCTCCCCTGCCCCATTCTAGGAGAAATTTGAATACCAGGCCTGGTGAATCAAGGATCCAACTTTATTTCAGGAAAGAAGTGCATTTCCGTCTCTCACCCTGGTAGACCAGACTCTGAAGAGAATAGGAACCCTGAACTCATACATTCTAATGTAGTTTGCCAAGGTTGTCAAGTCATTGTTGCAAAGTGCATGTGCTGGGAAACTAACAATCTTAACAGAAGTTCTGGCTATATCTCAGACTTCAGTTTGCCATGTAGTCTCCTGTAAGGTAAACAACCATTCCCCAATGTTTGCTACATGACCAGTCCCTTGGTCTTCTTACCATGTAAGCTTCACAGTAGCAGCTTGTTATACTGGAGGAAGGTCAAGGCAATACAAAAACATTCTGCTAGTTTAGCCAATGTGAAGTCATGTCAGTTTCCCCTTCAGGTGCCATTTAAGGTTGCCAGAATGAAAACTGGAAAGGGTTCCTTTACTTTTAATGGTTGTGTAGAAGAGATGTCAGTAATGTTGCTTCTGTGGAATTGTGGGACAAAACACCAATAGCAGCAGACGTGATGGTCATGTAACTGAGAGAAAAAGAAGAGAGGAGAATTGGTGAACAAGGGTGATAAAGAAAAATGAAATATTCTTCTTCTTACATGAAAGCTTCCCCAGGAATGTATTATCAAAAACAAAATCTGCCTTCATTGCTTGGTCATGTTATTTTTTCTTCAGTATAAATAGGAGTTACTTTCTCTGAGAAAGATGATGCAATATCATTTGTGTGTGTCTCCTGCATTTACATGTTTTCAATTAAATAAAAAAGTGCACACTCCTGAATCTAACCTGGAAGAGTCTACCTTCAATGCTTGTTAGCGGTTGCATAACAAGCAACACCTACTGAAATTCTCTGTTCTGCAAAACCAATTAGAGGTATAAAAGTCATCTCCAGTTTTCACCCTAGCATCTCTAGCTGTCATTTGTTCTATATCAGGCAACAAAATATCTTAATTTTTATTAAGTTTTTTAAACATTATAACCTATATCATACATATTTCAAACATAACATAAATCAACATAAATCAGAATATTGAACATTAATCAACATAGAACAAAATAAGACAAAGAAAGTTTCCACCTGGTTAGTCTTGTTTATATCTCATCTGCCTATATATACATATCAGTCTTCACAGGATCTGAGTTATATCTATTTGATCTGCTAATTAATATCATCTTATTCCTTCCAAATTCAAAAGATACAAATCTTATCTACTGAGAATAGGCAAAACAATATTTTTTAAGTTCGCTCTCACATTTATCACTTCATTCTAAAATTCTTCTGCAATTATTTTATCTTTCCACTTTTCTTTAAAGAAACATATAAGCTGCTCCCAGTCTTTCTCAAAAACTGCTGGATCTTTGTTATTGAGAAGCAGAGTCAGTTTATCCATTATCATCATATCCCACAATGCTTTCTCCCATTCCCCTTCCATGGGAGTTTCATGAGATTTCCAATACCTTGCAAAGACTATTCTGGCGCACATTATCATATAGAAAATAATCTTTCCAAACTTTTTCTCCAATTCATCCCCCAAAATGTTCATTTCTGGACACATCTCATATTTAATCCCTAAAATTTTTTCCATAGTCAAATGAACATATTTCCAGTATCTCTGTGCATAGTTACAGAGCCACCACTGATGGTAGAAAGTGCCTTTGTCTGTTTGGCATTTCCAACATCTATCATCACATTTATACATTTTTGCCAACCTTTCGGGAGGGAGATACCATCTCAAATGCATTTTATAGACATTCTCTCGCAAGTTTTGGCAAGCAGTATATTTCAGTCTTTTTTGCCAAGTTCTTTGCCATTGGTCCAAACTTATCTCCCTACCCACATTTTGGGCCCACCGGATCATTCATTCTTTTACTACTTCTTCTTCGGTGAACCATTCCAATAAATGTTGATATATTACAGAGATAGATCTTTTATTCTTCTCAAACATTACCAAATCAAATCAGTTTTTTTCTATTTGAAACCCATTTAGTTTCTTTTGCATCTTAAATTTCTCATACAGCTGACGATATAACAGCCAATGGCAATTCATGCCTTCTTCTCACAGTTCCTCTATTGTTTTATTGTTTTATTATTTTTATTTCCGTTCCCTTTACTATTAGCGTATCTCCATACGTCATCCATCTACCATGGAAGATATTTTCTCGCTTATAAAAGGCTTCATGTGGGGATATCCAAAGTGGGGTTTTCGGATAAAGTCTAAATTTATATTTATTCCATGTTTTAAGTATGGGTCTCCTTACAAAATGATGGTTGAAATCTTGTAATGCCATATCTTTAAAGAAGCCCAAATATGTGTGCCAACCAAAAGCCAACTGTGCCCCCTCAAGTGCAAGGAGTCTATGATCTGTTAGCTTTATCCATTCTTGAAGCCAATCTAAACAGCAAGCCTGAAAATACAACTTCAAATTAGGTAGTGCCAGTCCTCCACGTTTCTTATTATCACAAAGTATTTTGAATCTAACACAGGGTTTCTTTCCATTCCAAATGAGGTCTCTTTGCCACTCTTTAAATATCGATTCATTGTTTACTACTGGTATATTCTGAAACAAAAAAAGGATTTTTGGTAGTGCCACCATCTTAAAAGCTGATATTCGGCCTAGTAAAGAGAGATTTTTATTCTTCCAACTCCTAAATTCTTCTTTTATTGCTTTCCAGGTCTTTTCACAATTGTTCTTGAAAAGATCTGAATTCTTATTAGTCAAGTAAATTCCTAGATATTTCACTTTAGATCTTATTGAGAAGCCTGTCAATGCTTCTGTTTTTCCTCTTTCTTCGGAATATTTTTTACCAAAAGGTATGTCTTTTCCTCATTGACCTTCAAACCGGAGACAGCTGAAAACTCTTCCAGCATAGTTTTGAATTTACTGGTATTTTCCAAGGGGTCTTCCATAATCAAAACCACATCGTCCGCAAAAGCTCTTATCTTATAGTCCATACCCTGAATTTGAACTCTTTTCACATCTTTTTCTTCGTTAAGCTTTTCAATCAGATTTTCCATACATATAAGAAAGAGTAAAGGAGATAGCGGACATCCCTGCCTTGTACCCCTTTCAATTTTAAATCTTTCCGATTTCTCTCCATTTATCAAGATTTGTGCATACTGGTTCTTATATATGGTTTTAATAGCCATCATGAAGTTTTCTCCCATTTTCAGCTTATTTATCATCTTGAGCATATATTGCCAATTTACGCTATCAAAAGCTTTTTCTATATCCAAAAATAACATGGCCAGCTTTCTACTTGGCTGCTTATCGAAAATTTCAATTATATCCAGTATGCGTCTCATATTATGTTTTATTTGTCTATTTGGCAGGAATCCCGCTTGATCTTCTGATATGATATCTTTCAAAATTACTTTCAATCTATTTGCCATTATCCACATAAATAATTTATAATCAACATTTAGAAGTGAGATCGGACAATAATTTTTTGGGAGGGTTGTATCCCGCTCTTCTTTTGGTATCAGGGCTATAAAAGCTTGTCTCCAGGACTCTGGTATCTTACCAATTTTGACTTCATTCATAACCACCTGAAGGGGTAGAATTAGTTCATCTTGCAATATTTCATAATACTCTGAAGGCAATCCATCTGGGCCAGGGGCTTTATTCTTCTTCTGAAGTCTTATTGCTTCAACCACTTCAGCTACTGACATAGATGCATTCAATTTAATTCTTTGTTCTTCCGTCAGTTCTTTCATTTTTACAGAAGATGTGAATTTTTCAATATCTTCCTCTCGAATCTCTCTTCTGATACAGATTAAGGTAGAACTGTGCAAATACCTTTTTTATCTTCTCTGTCTCATAATAAATATTTTTTCCACCACTTATTTCCAGAATGGGTGGATTTCAATTTTTATTTCTCAATCTCCGAGCCAACCATTTTCGGGGCTTATTCGCCCATTCAAAATGCTTCTGCTTCCATGTCCTCAATTTTTTGCTTATTTCTTCTGTCATCATCAACTCTAATTGTTTTTGCAATATTTTTATTTCCTCTTTAATCTTTTTCTCTGATGGTTTCATATGTAATTCTGTCTCTTTTCTTTGAATTAATTCATTTATCTGTTGTATCTTCTCTTTCCTTTTTTTATTGCACACTGCATTTTGCTGAATAAAGAAGCCTCGAATGACGGCTTTACTAATATCCCATATCGTTTGAAGGGTAGTCTCTCCGGAAATATTTTCCAAAAAATAGTTGCATAAAACTTCTTTTGCTTTTCCCAAAATTTTCTCATCTCTCATTAGGTGCTCATTAAGTCTCCAATTATATTCGGTTTTCCTCCTTTTAAAATTCATAACAATTGCATTATGATCTGAGAATGTACCAGGTTGAATCTCCATCGATTTTACCTGTGCACATAGAGACTTTGAAACGAAGAACATGTCTATACATGAGAAAGATGCATGTGGCTCAGAATAGAAAGTATATGCTTGTGATTTTCCATATAGAAATCTCCATAGATCAATTGTGTCTGTATCCCGTATTAAATTATCAAAAGATACAGGAAGCTTGCCTTGATTTTTTATTTTTTTATCTGATTTTCTATCCAAAAATGGGCATGTCACTCCATTCCAGTCTCTCATTAAAATCATTTGGTCATATTCACTATCCATAATCTGAGCTTGGAGGTCTTTGTAGAATTTATCTTTTCCATTATGTGGGTCATATACCCCCACCAATAGCAATTTTTGCACTTGCCATTCAATTTCTACTGCTATAAATGACCATATTCATCTCGAAAGGGTTCTTTTGATGAGATTTTTTCACTCACATACAATACTGCTCCTCGTTTCTTCTCGTCAGGCAAAGATACATATTCTTTCCCAAATTTCCTATTCCTTAAGAGATGTTCTTTGCTCCGTTTAATTATAGTTTCTTGCAAACAAATCACATCCAACTTTTGTTTGCCCAAATAGTGAAAGATCTTTCATCTTTTTTCAGGTGTACATATGCCTTTTATATTCCATGACAAAATCCTCAATTCCGCCATTATTATATTTCTACACAGTTAAATCACCACTATCCAATGACGCCAGTGCCAAAGTCATAGAGCTAACTTGATCTGCCAGATCTTCTTCTGATTTATTCTTTTGTTTTGTTTTTTGTGTCTCCTCTTCTAAGCTTTCTTCTGAGGAAGCCGAAGTTATCTTTTCACCTTTTTCTTTCTCTAAGGGTTTACCTCCTTCCGCTCCTCGTAATTCTTCCTTTGGTCTCTGCATCTGCTCTGAGAAGTTCTTGCCGTACCTCATCAGGAAGTCTTTAGCTTCTTGTATCGAAGAGATCACAAATAACTTCTTCTGATACCGAAAAGTCACACCCTCCAGTCTCGCCCATCTATATTGGATTCCATACCGACAAAGTTTAGAGGTTAAAAAGTTATATTCCTGCCTTTTCTGTAGTATTCTTATTGGTATATCTTTATACAATTGCAGCTTCTGGCCCCTGACCTCCACTCCTGTTTTAGCATTAGCCTAAGAATGAGGTCTCTTGTAGATTTCTTAATGCAAGAAATCAGCACATCTCTCAGAAGATCTTCTCTTCTATTTCTTAAAGAGCCAATTCTAAAAATCCTGTCTATTTCCCAATCCAATGTTTGAGAGTCTATCTCAATCAAATTTGCTAACACTGGAATTAGAATCTGTCTAAGATCTTCTGAGCTCTGCTCTTTCAGTCCGCGGATTTTAAAAGAATTCTCACGAGTCTTGAGTTCCAGAAAGGCTCTCTCATCAATGTCTTTTTCATGTCCACATGTTAATGTTGCACATTTCTCTTGGACCAATTTCAGTTCTTCCTCTAGCTTATCCACTCTACCTGTAGTTCCTTTAATCTCTTCGGAAAGAGCGTTGATTGTTTCCCTTATTTCCTTAAATTCTCTCTTGAAGTCAGATTTTAACTCACTACGTAAATCCTTCATATCTTTCCGCCATTCTGACTTCATTTCTGACTGTTCTGCTCTCATTTGTGCCTGCTCCGCCCGCATCAACCTAATCTCTTCCGATATTATATTCTGTTCTGCTTGTTTAGGCGTTGTAGATACTGATAGAGTTGACTGTCTAGGATCAAGGGGAAGTCCCTTTGCTTGTTTCGCCATTTTAGATTTTGATCTTGTGTCCATTCAAACAAATTATATAATCATAAAATATTCCCCTCCAACCTTCTCATTCAATGCTCAACAGTACATTTTTTTTGAGTTTACACAACCAAATTCATCAAGTTTTACAATTTACTCTTGCACAATATCAATTCATTAATTTATCAACTTCTACTTTTATCAATTTTATCAATTTCCCTCTTTACTCTTTTGTCAATTCCTCCACTCAAAATCTCAATATTTTCGACACCTAATTAAATTGATCAAATTAATTAATTAACTAAAATGATCAAAAATTTAATATAACCAGTTTATGTTGAAAATATAAAATAATTAAATATACAGATGATGCTTTCTCGATTCGTCTATTCAATTCATTTCAGTTCATTTCAGTTCTGTTCGGCAATTCATTTCATCAATTCATTTCAGATCAATTCAACTCATTTCAATTCCTTTCAATTCAATTCAATTCAATTTATCTCAGTTCATTTACTCAGCAGGCTCAAACTTTCAAGTCATCAATAAAATTTCCAAAAATCAGAATCTGCTCATATTCATTCCAAAAACACAGTCTTACTATCTATTCCACAGTAGTATCCAACACTTTCACAGTAGTATCCACTATCCAATTCTGCCAATAATTAATAATTAATTAAGATCTTTAAGAGGTTTGATTTAAATTTAGAGCTCTCTCTTATATTTTTACAGCTGTTTAGCTTTGTAGCTTCTTCAGCCTCCACTGCTACACTCCGCACGCCGGTCTATGTGCTGAGTCTCCCCCACGCACTGGCCCGTGCGCCGAGTCCTCCCCGTGGGCTGACCTGCGCACCGAGCTTTGGTAGCCCGCTGCCCAGGCACTCACCCGTACTCCTTTACTCCTTACATGCTGATCTGTGTGTCGTCCCGGCTTATACTGGATCACACGCCAACCTACTCCTCCGGCCGAGTCCGTCTCCATTCCAGCAATCAAGGCCCGGGCTCTCAATCACCCCGCGTGCCGACCTATGCGCCGAGATTCTCCCCTGCGCCCCAACCCGCACGCTGAAACTTCATCTCTGCCACTCTCTCCGAACTCCAAACCTCGTTTCACCGGAGGACTCTCCCTTCCACCTCTACTCCAGCCACAGTCGCAGTCGTGGAGATTTATCCAAAGTCTTTTTTTGCTCTGTCTAAGATCTTCTGAGCTCTGCTCTTTCAGTCTGCGGATTTTAAAAGAATTCTCACGCATCTTAATTAGCGTCTCTCTGGGCCATGAAATAACAGAATGAAGTCAGCTTTGCTTGGGCCTCAACAACTCAGAAGTTGCCAGTGGCATGCCAGAAGTGAAGCTAGTTTATTTTAACCCAGAAATAGTCTTCAGGTCCTTATGAGCTGGTTTGCCTTTTTATTTTACCATTCTATTTCAAAGGATTCTATTTCAGTGAAACCATACAAATGACTCACCATTCAGTGAAACCATACAAATGACAAATGAAAGTGAGTGACTCACTTTCAAAATGTAGTGAAGTGACCACCAGCTGGCTCTTCTATAGTTATATAGAATTTGACCTGTCTGTGTGTGTGTCTGTGCGCATATGAGAGAGAAAGAGAAAGAGAGAGACAGAGAGAGAGACTGGGAAGGAGAGAGAGAGAGAATAACAAGCTGTGAACAAGTGCGGTTAATATTTAATGCACAACGCCTATTGACATTATCAGGGGCTATCCCTAGGTTTCAGATTTTTGCCTGGAAACGTTAGGACCTAGATGATCCTGAAATGGCAACTGCAGACTGCCGCAGTATTTTGAAAATCAATCCTAATTGCCAGTTGCTGCCCAGACTTACTTTGCCCCACTGCTGAGTGATGCTACTCCTTTTGCTGCTTTTAAAGTCTTTCTGCAGTCCACAACTTTCTGGTAACCCTCACTCCACCCCAAATCTTTGTGGGTCTCTGACTTCTGTTTCTGGCAGCATTCCTCATTTCCTTCTACATTTTCTCTCTTCTTATTGGCCTTGTGCTCATCTCCAGCTAATTTGGTAAAAGGCAGCTAGAGAAAAATGAACGTGTACTTAAGACTCCTTTAAATCATTTCCATTAAACAAAAAAAGTGAAGAAAATTCACATCTTAAGTAGATTACAGTTCTGAACTTTAAACTAGGTCAACAGATTAAAAGATAAAACATTTCCATTTAAATCTTTACCTGATTTTACTAGCAAGAAAATCTCTGGCTTTTATACCAAGAGTTTTTTTTGGTCATCAAACGGGTAATATTAGAATCAAAGGTAATAAAACCATTGATCTACAGTGAGACAATATTAATATTAACACAGAGCTTTTATAATTAATTTGCTGCCAGATGAAAGGCAAGCACCAGGTCCTTTTAGCAGTGGTGATTAAAGTGACTCTAACCCTTTGAAAACCACATTTGCATGTACAGCAGGAAGCCCAGAATCCAACAGATGACTTTGCAATGCTTAGTGCTTGCTGTCACACTGCAAAATGCTGAACAGAAGAGTCACTCAAACTTGGTGGAGGAGATTTGCTTTTTCAAGAGTTTAGAACAGTGGTTCTTAAACTTTTCTTGTGGGGGACCGCCTGTAAATATATTTTGTTGCTGGGGACCCCCAAAACTTAACTCAAGATTTAAATATTTAAATATTCAAATATTTATTTAAAATTGCTCATGGGGGTCTTCACATTTGGAGAGATGGGAGTAATAAGTAAATGCACACACTCCTTTAATAATACTTGTATTGGAATGATTCCACACAACTTTAGTAATAATAATACCTGAACAGCTGAACATCTTTGGAATCTTGGAATTTGCAGTTTAGGGAGCAGTGTAGAATTCTCAGGCAATTAAAATAAATGCCAATTAAAGTGGAATCCTAGCACTACACTTCTGCAGAGTAAAAGGACCCCAAGGTTAGAATTCAGACTTGGAAACTCATTGGATGACCATGTGCAGGTCAGTCTCAGAGAAGGCAATGGCAAACCTCTGAATAAATCTTACCAAGAAAGCTCTAGGATAGGATGACCATCAGTGAGTCACTAGAAAGCACATAACCAACAAATTCCTTCATAAAAACACAAAAGCACTTCCAGGCACAGAAATAACTCCCAATCTTCCTGAAACCTTGCATTACATCACGATAATCCCTACATTGAGACAGATCAACATTTGCAGACTGAGCTGATCAGAAGTTTCCCTTGAAGTATGTAATGGAGCCATTTTCTCCGACATAAAAGGAATAAATTGACCATCAAGTTTTGGACAGGACAGTGATTAGCCACTACGAGGCTGGGGCCCCCAAGCTGTAGGACATTATGCAAACTTAATTCAGCAGCTAAATGGGGAACTGAACTTGAGTCCAGCAAGCTCAGACAGGAAAATCTGCTGTGCATCAGGGTGCAAAAAGATCTAAGCACATTTTTGTTAGGAAGTCATTAAAAGGGCCTGTTAGGAATCCATGCAGGTTTACATCCCATGAATGCACCTGCTACTTTTTTTTTTCAATGTAACCATCTCAAGTGCTGCCTATGAGGCACAACATAAACTCTGCCTTTCCTAGATGCCCTTTCACTTAAACCAACAGGAAAAAAGAAGTGGAGGGGGACAAAAAAGGCAGAAGGAACTTCCTTGAAGGAAGCATCCTCTCCCTCTTTCTCTTTCTTCTTTTCTTCTTTCTTTTGCCTCCCTCCTACTTTCATCATCTTCCTCCTCCTCCTCCTGGCAGGGAGCTTTGGTTTTCTTTCTCCCTAGCTTTCTTGGCCATTTCCGCACTAGCCCGTTATAGCGCTATTATTCCACTTTCAGCATCCTATGGAATCTTGGGGCTTGCAGCCTGAGGCCCCTCCCTAAACTGCTAACCCCAGGATTCCATAGGATGTTGAAAGTGGAATAACAGCACTATAACAAGCTAGTGCAGAAATGGCCCTTGTTTCCCACAGGTGATTGTTGTGTTGTTGTACCAAGTGCTTGTCAGGGTGAGTGAACCCCTAAATACCAATATGTTTAGCCAAGGAGAGAAGAAAGGGAGACACAGAGGCAGGACCGAGGGGGGGGGGAACGAGAGGAAAGGAAGGGGGCTCCTGCTGCTGGGCCACCAACCGAAGAGGAGCACTCTTTGCATGCAGGCAGCCCTGAGGGAAGGGGCAGACATGCTGTGGCAGCCCAGACAGAGTTGCCCCTTCTTCTCAGGGTCACTGCTTCCTGGCCTAGCAGCTGCTTCTAACCCTCTGCCTGCTAGCAGGGAGTGTCTCTGCTTGCCCCTCATACTCTCATTCCTGCCCAGATGACAGCAGGACATATGTAGCCAAACAATATCAGAGGAGGTTAAGACGGCAAAGGTTATTAATGAAAAAATGACAGTCAAATTAGGAGAGGCCACAGCAATTTGCTTTTTGCCTAAGCCTACAGGGAAGGGAAACTTTGTGGCCCCTTCTCCTCTTCTCTTCCTGGTGAGTTTGTTAAGTGCAAACTACTTTTGCACTTTGAACTCAGATTGCAGCAACTGGAAAAAACTGAGGACAAGGGGAGAAAGTGGGAGTAGAAGCAAGAAAATGGGACGTTTTAAAAGCAGCTGAAAAAATAGGACAGCACAGGATTAATTGGGACAGTGCTTGGTAAATTTGGGATAGTTGGAGAGTATGGTCTTTGTTCCCAGACTCGGTGGATAGCAGGAAAAGTCGTGGTGGTGGTGGTGGTGGTGGGGCTGTTTAAGCCAGCCAAAGGATTTTTGTCACAAGGAACCTACAGTTAGACCCTACAGGCCTTAGTAGGGCAGTATTTACAGCAATCACGTCATTGCTTTATCTTCTTGCTTGGATCTCCGGGCTTGCTAGCATATTCTCTTATATTATCACCCAAGCTGTGCCCCAGGTCTGTGTTCTTGTTTCATATGCCATGAGTATAACATCAAACAATAGTCATCCCATGCATATATTCTTGTTGCATTACTAAGAATCTTTCCTGGAGGAAGAGGTGTGTGCTGAGTAGGAATGTGAATAATATTCACAAAAATTATTGTCCTTTGAAAAAGGCTGTTTCAACCAATTGCTATACCCAACATGGGTGGAAAATGTCATTGCTGTGAGATTTTTTTGTTTGTGTGTTAGTGAACAAGAGTAAAAGGACCAGAACTTTTTCAGGGGTTTTTGTTTATTTCTTTGTTTTAATGGGTTTCATTGGATTTACAAAGACAGGTGAATTTTAAACAAAATTCAGTGCTAAAACAATAGCACTTTTTTCAGTGTTTTTTTTTTACCCCAAAAGGATTGAACTATGACGAAGCACTGAAAAATGTACAAAACTCCCACAATTCCTTAGGTTGCATGTTAGAAGAAAAAACAAGAAATAAATTAACCTTCCCTTGAGTAGAAGAAAATAAAATGAAACTTTTAATTCTCATACACTAGAACAACTGCCTCAAACTGCAATCTCATTACTAAAAGGAACCAAAATTGTATTCACCTGCTGAGAAATCACATATCTCCCTCTCTTTTTGAAGTGCAACTAATTGCTTAAAAAAAACATTGTGGTCACCTGCTGAGAGATCACATCTCTCCTGGGAAAGTGGAAGAGACGGACAAAACACTCTATTAGTGAAGGATGGTCCCATTTCCTTTCTTGATTTGTAGGGGAAAAGTCCAACTGGGCAGTGCTAGCTGCCAAGTCAAGAAGAAGGGAATCAGTGCCTTAGGAACTCCTTAACTTGAACTCCTGGGATCCAAAGAATGGGACTGGAAGTGTTTTGTGGACAAATCTACACTTAAAAGTACTGAGTGAGGAGACAGGCTTAACAGGGCTTTTCAGGTTGAACATCAGCTGCACAGTATTGTGATGTATCAATATAACTATTTTAACTTAATAAAAGCAGTTGTACCATAAAACATGTTGCTGTATAGAAACAGTTGAATATAACTCATAATCATGTGCCTTATTTTAGATAGGGTTAATGGGGATTGCAGTGCATCAACATCTGAAGGGCAAGAGATCTCCTAACCAAAGCATAAAGGATAAGGCTGTAAATCAGTATAGCTAGAATATAACCTCAAAGATAAATAAGAATGTTGGTAGCAAACAACAGGTGAAGGCTGTTGCTCTCATGTTCAGATCCCAGCCTTTGCAGAAGTAAGTGGCTGAGTTGCAAACAAGATGCTAGACCTGAAGAACCTCTAGCCTGATGAGCAGAATTCCTTCATTCACATGTAGCATGCCATCATGGTATACGGTTTAATGTACAGACTATTTATGTACTCAGGAGAAGGGATGAAGAGCACATGATCTACTATATTCTCCTTTATCATCATTCTCCTATGTGGTGTCCTGTTTAGAAAGCCAGCCAAGGTTCACAGTCCTTAAACAGAGTCTATAGTAGCAGCCATAGCTGAGGTTTACAGAAGCGTATCAGTCAATTACCATTCTTGTTTCAGTAATAATTTCAGAGTGTCAGTTCAAGGGAGTATCCATCAGTGTAGTCAGCACACAAAGCCAGGGTTAAGATTTTTCAGGAATAGGAGCCAAGGACAAAAGAAGAATATAATGCTTCCACTGGAAATGGCACTTGTCTGCAATAGACTTTTCTCTACCCTGACTCTGGTATTTAGTGGCCAGCAGCCTCCCCTCTCCCCAGTCTTCTCTATATAAAGTGTTATGAGTTTTGTGGGTTCTCCCTTCCTCATCTATGCTGGGCTGCAGTAAGTATTATCCAGTTCATGTCTCTGTGTTGTGTCCATTGGGAAGGATTCTGTCTGTATTTGCACTTGCATCCTAGGACTGAGGTGTAACACCTGGATTGAATATAACCTTCTGCATTTCAAAGAATTCAACCCTGGAAGTATAGTAAGATATAGTAAGCATCTTTTCTCCAATACTTAGCATAAGGCATGACTGAGGAAATTGCAGTTTCACAGTGAGCTTTTGGGAAAGTCATGCAAACTTGGCTACATGGATGAGGGCATGACAAATGTGGAAGAAGAATGAAAGGTCAAGCCATTTTCAAAATCTCATCATGGCCTCATAGTATATTCCATGGGAAATGAGCTGAGCTGCCAAAATGAGGCATAGAAAACAGCCCATTAAGCCCTTAATACCATTTCTTAAACAAGTATAATTGAATTTCTGTTGACATCAAGAATGGATATCTGCACTAGAGTAATGCAGCATGTGAGTGATAAGGAAGAGGGTCTTCAGTTTGAAGTAAATAATGGGAGAGAGGGCAGGACTTATTAGACTCAACTGGCAACCATAATTATGTGGAACTCTGTAATGGGCTCTATAATGGCTCAATGGTCAAAGTCCCTAACAGCAAAGCTGAAATACGCACTCCAGCCTTAGGCCCTAATGCTATTTGCAGGTGCAAGGTGTACAGCTAAGATAAAAACATCTGATTTCAGTTACAAAGCAGTTCGGTAGCTAATATCTAGTATGGCCCATTTGCAGAAATAAAAGTCTATTATAGGACAGTAATCTGTAATCATTCAGAAGTTATGTCTTGCTGTTGTCATGATCAGATCTAGAGTAGGAAAAGCTAGCTCTCTAAGGAAGACTAGTAATGAAAGCCTACAGAGATATTGTACCAAGTTTGGGACTGTCAGCTATTTGCCAACTTAGTCAGAGATCTTTGAGCCTTTGAAATACATTACTCCATGCATATTGATTGGTGGGATGACTAACAATAATATATCATACATTTCTGTAAAATCAAAATGCCTTTATCAGACCCTACTGAAAATGACATCTTTCTATCAGATCCATGGTCATTGCACATGGTCTGTGTTCACATGTACCTTCTTTGTTCAATGCAGAGGTCAAATTCCAGCTTCCTCATGGAACTCATGTAATCATCTTGACCCTGTCAAAAGTCACCGAGTCTTACCACCTTCACAAGGTTGTTGCTAGAATAAAAAGAGGGAGTTAATATGAACTTAGAAAAAACAATGTACTATACATTTAGCTCTGTGAGATAAATGGAATGAAATCAGTTAAGACAGATATAGTTAGAAAAACCTGGTTGTCACAAAGAAACCCACACATACCAAAGAGCTCATAAAATGCCTCACTTAGGCTACAATCCTATACATATTTACTTAGGAGTAAAGTCCACTGAAATCACAGGGCTTACATCTAAGTAAATAAGTATATAATTGAACTATTAATGTGAATGGAATACTGCTCTGCAGAAAGCTGTTGTCAAGGTCAAAGACCTGGGCGGCTAGCCAGCCCAGAGAAGGGAGTGTGAGAGCCAGCAAAGTCCAGCCAGAAGGAGAAAAGCAAGCACTTTACACAAGGGAGTTCATTTACCAGAGCATCAAGCAAAAGCTGCAGTCAGAGTTCCAAAAGCCAAGGGTTAAGAGTCCAGAGATCAATTCAAGGTAGCAGGAACCAGGTGCTGGGAACAAGGAACAGGCAAGGGAAGGGCTTGAAAGAAGTTTGCCACAAGCAAAGGAAAGCTTCCAGGCAGGCAGTTATATAGCCCAAGACACAGCTGTGGCTAGTCACTGCTTCTTGAACTTAAGGAAGCCTCCCTTTGCTCAGCTCTCTTGATCTCCGCCTTGTTTGTGGGCTGATTGGCACAGGCTCCAAACTGTCTTCAGAATCGGATCCCTGTTGCTCTAAAGGAGCAGGCAGAGGAACGTCCAAGTCTGCTTGGTCCATGGCAGCAGGGGGAGCTCTAGAGCTGCAGGACTCATCTCCAGCCAGAGCCACAGGGACCAACAACTGCTGCTCGTCATCTCCACCCTGAGCAACAGGGACCAACAGCTGCTGCTTGTCATCAGCAGCTCTGACAGGGGCTTCAGTTATCACAGCTGTCTCAAGTCATTAGCCAACAAATCCCTTCCAAATATGGACCTCTACAATTATATTTTCTTTCCTGTGGCAAATGTTCAGCTCTAGCAAACACAGAGAAGATAGGTAAATCCAAAGAAAGGGGGTTAGAGAGGAGATAGCTAGTAAAACTAGGTCTTAAAATATAAGATTTATGTATGTCTCAAAAAGAAAATCTACAGACAAATCAGGTGGGAGAGAGAAAATACTTTTGATCCAGGAATGGTTCTTTACAATATTGATCCTGTTTTACAGAAACTTGAAATTCTTCAAAAGGGGAAATCAGTGCCTGTCAGAGAAAGAGTCTGGAAGAACACCTAGTGCACACTTCTGGGGGTGCTAAAATTGAAAGGGAAAGGACAGTTTTGTTTGGTAAAAGGAGCAATTGGAATAACAAAAACTGTTGAATTAAACCTCCCAGTGGCTACTGTATCTTCTCCCTTTTGCTGTTCCTTGGCACTACCAGGAAGGACAAGACTTTGCCGCCTCTTCTCCTCTGTGTTCCCCTCCTGCAAGAAAGCAGACTCTCTGTTGTTGAGTTAATTGAATTCAAAGTAATTGTACCAGATTTGATGTTTGCAGCAGGAGGAGGGGGTGTCCAGGACTCTTAAGATAGAATGGCCCCCTCTTCACTGTTCTTCCATCGGCAGGTGAAGACTTTTAATATTATTATTATTCAGACAGGCTTTTAGAATTGAAGTTAACAAATGGGCTGTAAGTGCTGTATTGTTTTTAAATTGTATTGTGTACTTTTAAAAAATCTTTTTTAGAGTGTATGTTTCTAATGTGCTTAATAATTTAATTCTGTTTTAACATTCACTTTTGGTATGATATTAGTTTTAAGCTTTTTAATGTGTATGCCCTGTTGAGATCCAGTCTTGGGAAAACAGTGGGATATAAATAAAGATGATGGTGGTGGTGGTGGTGGTGGTGATGATGGTGGTGGCAGCGGCGGCCAGAATCCTTTGTCACAATGTATGTTATTCAACTTTCTGTATACTTAGCTGTGTAGCAGAGAGAGAGCCAGCATGCTATAGTGGTTTGAGCATTGGTCTGTGACCCTGGAGACCAGGGTTGATTCCCTACCCAGCTACGGAAACTCACTGGGTGATCTTGAGCATGTCACACACTCTCAATCCCAGAAAACCCAGTGATAGTTTCATAGATCAGAAATGACTTGAAGACACACATCATCATCATCATCAACAACAACATAGCAGAGGCACTAAGAAAACTTATTAGTGAATTGCAAAGGGGCATAACGGGACACTGACAGAAGTGTCCCAATGTTTATTGGCATTCCCTAGCCAGTGACTTGTCCTGATGCACATTGGTCCCTTTGAGCCTTGCTCCCAATGAGCATTGCTTTCTTTGCTGGTGCTGCTATGTAGTAACATAACAGCAGCCCTTTACTGGACGCTGTCATGTCTTGGATAACTCGCAGTGCACAAACTCCACTGTGAGGTAGACAGCAGTGTTTATTTGTAGCAAAGCAGGCAACACAGCACAATTCTTCCACAATTGCTAAAAATACATGGCGATCATAGATTTTATACCTTCCAATACCAATTTAGGTGTGTAAAGCTGTGATTGGAGAAGATCATCAATTAGACATCATCCCACAATGTCAGACAATTCCCAGACTCCCAGTTGTTTACCCCTCTTTCATCCTTGAAGCAAGAATATGTTTCCTATAATTTATCTCTGAGCATTTACAATTTTCACAATGCCTTTTGGTGCTTTTGTTTTCCTCCTCTCTGATCTTCTCCTCTTCTTCCAGATACACAGTAATATGGAGTAATAAAGCAATTAAGCCACTGATAATTTCTAATACACATACTGGTATACTCTCAAATACCCTTCATTGACAAATCCATTGCATCCCATTTCTGCATAAACTGCACTGTAAAATAAATAAATAAAATACATTTCTCACAAAACACATCTATAATAGTCACTGCATTTTATCTGACAGCATCTACTGCTAAATATTTTTACCCTGAAATATGCATTTCAGATGGTTTTCCATACATTTTTCATACTGTATTAATAAAAATGAGGCACTTCTGTAAATAATTATGTGCTCTAGAAGAAAGCATACTGTTGTTATTTTGGCTGACATACATTGTTCAACTGAGAGGATGCATGACAACATTTGGGGGAGCACCACATTTAAAGCATACATACATTCCAAAATGCAAATTAGTTCAGGAACTGTGGTTCAGTTCAGAATCTGGGGGGAAAAAATGAATTCCTTAAGCATTCCTGCCTGTATCAAAACAAGAGCCTGTAGACTTGAGCCCCTGCTGCCTTTGCATGTTTCCTGAAACAATGATTACACGTTCCATAGCAATTTTGAATCTTGTTTTCTGTTTTCTGCTTTCCTGTCAGCTATCTGAGTCAATATTAATTTTGACAACATCTAATTGTGTTAATGCCATTCCCAACTGGATATTTTCTTTCCTGATATTTTAACCCACCTATTAATTCATTTGTTGCTAAGAGTGAAAATTCAAGCAGCTATCTTTTTTTTTCAAAAATGAGACCGTGAACTGTCTTGCAAGATAAGAGAACTTTTGCTTTGGATAAGGAAATACATTTCCTTAAGTTCGGAGGATTAAATCTTTTGGGTTAGTCTTTGCCAACCAGGCTTGTTGCTGTTGTTGCTGTTGTTTCTGTGGTTGTTGTTGTTGCATGCCTTGAAGTTATTTCCAACTTATGGAAAACCTATCATGGGGTTTTCTGAGGCCAAGGGCATGTGACCCACCCAAGATCACCCAGTGGGTTTCCATGACCAAGCAAGGAATTGAACCCTGGTGTACAGGGCCATAACTCAGCACACAAACAACTATACTATGCTGGCTCTCCAAGCAGACATAGACATTGAGAATGACTCTAGAGTAAGGGTGGGCATCTATGTAGTAGCGGGGGACATTTTTCACCTCCTCACCACTTTCCCCCACCACATGCACCATATGACAAGAGGTGATATCACATCACTTCCAGTTTGATTTTTGGACAATTGGTGTCTGATATGTCTGTGTACAGGCACACATTTTGATGAGGTGAGCATGGGAGGGGGCTTGTGAGACTTGAGGAATGCAAAATGGAACCATACCATCTTCATGGTGCCCATGGGCCACACTTACCCCACCCTAGCGTTCAAGCCTGACATTGCTTTGCTAGATGGGCTAACTCAATAGTTTCCAAACTTAGGACCTCCAGCTGTTTGGGACTTCAACTTCCGGACAGCCCAAGCACCTTGTCCAACAGTCAGGACTTCTGGGAGCTGAAGTCCATAACTCCTGGAGGACCAAAGTTTGGGGACCAGTGGTCTAAGTCAGTCTATAGACTTTGTGAATGTACATATGCTAATCTACAGCTTTTAATATGGGCCATTTCCACACTACACTGTTCTAGTGCTGTTATTCCACTTTCAACATCCTGTGAAATTCTGGGATTTGTAGTTTACAGAGGCCAACGAGCCCCTCCCTAAACTGCAAACCCCAGGATTCTATAGGATGTTGAAAGTGGAATAATAATACTAGAACAGTGTAGTGCGGAAATGACCATGTACTGCTAAGATAGAGGATTAGATTGAGTGGTAAAAGGCATTTCTTCAATTATATGCCTGAATTCTCCACTGTTATTCTGAAGATACAGCCACTGAGAGCTCCCAATCCTCCCTCACCCCTAGGAACTCAGAATCAGAGATGACAATGAAATCTGAGATGAAAACCACATCAGAAGACCTAGTGCGTTCCTGGAAAGATGAAGTCTTTTCTTTTCTGACCTGAGTATACAGTACTTTGGATTGGTGATTCAGTGACGTTCTAGAAAGAGTGGGATGGTTAGGCAAGCTAACTGTCATTGTTACCACCAGCTGGCCAGTTCCTTGCATTCTATTCCTGACTTTCTAGCTGGGAATAATAGAACTTCATTTTGGCAGTTTTGAAATGGTCACCATAATTATTCTTTTCACACCTCATTGTGAGATAAAATACTGTATACCTTGCCTCAGGAAGATTCATAGTAGGGATGGGATGAATCCAGAATTTTATGAATCCGAATCCAGATCCGAATCCCTGGAAGGTTCTGGGAATCCACGAATCTTATGAATCTGAAATCTTTTGAATCCTTTTTTAAAAAAGGGTTTTAAAAGTAAGGGAAAGAAGGATCAAGTCAAAAGAGAGATTTTTTATTACCTTGCAGAGGGAGGAAGCCACGGAGACAGGGAGCACAAGCAGACACAGGCAGCCCAGCGGGTACAGGCAGGTAGCCCCAGTGGGCACAGGCAGGATGAGCCGGCATAGACAGCTGGGTGAGCAGGCAGCCTCGGCACGCAGGCAGCTATATGCCCTGATTTTCTGTCGCCCAGGGCGCTGCCAGCCAATCAGGCCTTTGGTGGGCCTGGGGGGCACCAATTTTTTATAAAAACAAACTTGGCGCCTCCGGGGCCCACCAAATTGGTGCCTCTGTGTCCGCCAAAGGCCCCACTCTCCACCTGGCCACCCTCCGCCCTGTCGGGCCCCAGACAGCTGGGAGACAGACGCAGGGAGTGCGATCCATGCTCCCCAGTCTCTGCCGGGCCACCTTCTGCCTAATCAGGCCCAGGATGACTGGGAGACAGACGCAGGGAGCACAAGCTCATGCTCTCCAGTCTCTGCCCGGCCACTGTCCGCCCAATCGGGCCGAATCCACCAAGTAGGCCCTCTGCATGTCGAGGGCCTACTTGGTGAGTTCAAAAGATTCTGTTGGCCTGTTTTGATGGAGAGATTCAGATCCACGAGTCTCGAATCCTTGCCCGGTATGTTCATAGTATGTTTTCATGCATGAAAACATGATTACGGTATCAAAATGTCTGCACAATTCAAAAGCACAGACAGGTGCAGTTTAGTCACTGGGGAAAAGTGTACAGAAAGCCATGCACATATGCATATGCTAGGAAAGGTGTATAAATAAATGAACACATTACTGACAAAATATATCAGTTTCTACGTGGGGGAGGTCTTACAAGCTGATGTGAAAGCCAAATGTGTTCGATGAAAACAGTCTCCATTTCAAGGGGCTGTGTTTCTGATATCACTTGGTTGTTATGTTAAAATATAGCATGCTCTACCTTCTGTGTCTCATCTACATGTAAGGAAAACCACACCCTCCATTCAGTTGAACATATCATTGAAAGCACATAAACTCTCTGTGATTCTGCACCGTCAAAAGGAATATATTTTGTGTGTGTGTGTGCGCGTGTGTGTGTGTGTATAGGTCCATAAGAAAATTTCCAAATCCACTGACCATTTTCTTCTTTTGAATTTGTGCAGCTTCCGTGTTCTGTTTCTTTCTTTCTTTTTACGTGTCCTGAAGAAAACTAAACATAGCCAGTCTATAAACAGAGGAAGATAATTCTGTTCTATAGGAAGAAAAACTTTTCAAACAGCTGAGTTACCCTCCAACTGCTATATGCAATTTGCCTTGAACTGGCTTTTTAAAAATATATATATTTAGACGTTCACCTAAAAGTAACACCTTACTTTGTTACTATGCCTAGAGCCACATTTCACTTTAATTTTGCTCACGGCTTAAGAAATCTCTGTGTTGCAGTTAGTCAGCACCAAACCTGGATATCTGCTGGACTTTACATTTTCAAAATTGGATCAGCCATTGCTCCTTTGTTCTAAAATCTTACAAGTAACCTGAGACACTGCAGCACCCAGCACAGATTAATCTTATCCATTCTGCTCCCTTCATTTTGAGACTGTATCTAGATAAAGAGCTTACAACATCAAGATCTTCTTCTTCTTCTTCCCTCCCTCCCTCCCTCCCTCCCTCCCTCCCTCCCTCCCTCCCTCCCTCCATCCATCTATCTATCTATCTATCTATCTATCTATCTATCTATCTATCTATCTATCTGTCTGTCTGTCTGTCTATCTATCTATCTATTTGCTTGCTTGCTTGCTTGCTTGCTTGCTTGCTTGCTTGTGTTTTGGTTATTTTTCCATGTCTCCTTTCACACTCCACAATTGTAGCACTCTGGTTCCACTTTAACTGCCATTGCTGTGTCTTGTGGAATCCTGGGCTTCAAATTTAGGTGAGTCACTACAGTTCTCTGGGTTGGAATTCTAATTACTCATCCTAAGCTACAAAACACAGGATTCTGTATGATGTTGTTGTTTCAGTTAGAGTCATAGTGCTGTAGTTTTTAGTGTGAAAGGGTACCATGTCTTCTCATCTGTTGCTTTATGTAACATCCAACCTGATCAATAGCACAGAATTCAAGTGTTTGGCCAGCATTTCTTGACAGTTTGGATGGTACTAACAAAACACAGGCAAGTAGTGATGGAAAGATATTCTGTTGGGCTCAACAGTCTCATGAGAAGTAGCACTTCCACAACTTCTGAAGCTTGCAAGAAAAATGCACACCTCACTGAACATTCATCTTGAACAGACTTCTCAACTTGGGTCCCTGTGAGGCTTATAAAGTGTTTCTGAGAAATAAAGTCCACACAAAACAGTATGTATGTTTTAAAGTATGTATCATTAAACACATATATAATTGGGGAAAAATTGAAAAACATTGGTGATTTAGTGGGGGAAACTTGCATCAAATAGGTATGTTGTGTAAATAAATGTGGTAATTAGGAAAAATGCATAAAAATATTCTGTAGAACTAAGTGGAGGAAGAAAATATCAAATCTCTTTACCCAATATATGGGAGAAAGATGACAAGGAAATGCTAATGGGGGGGTTAGCGAAACTAGATTTTTACATCCCTAAGCAAAAGCAAGATTGGAATGACAAACTATATATAGCCCTCCTGGCTGTTCTATGGCCACTCAAGGGGTCCCCACAATGGGAGTTGTGCTTGAAAAAGGGTTGAGTTCACTAATTTTAATGCTGTGCTGCTAACTGTTTATTGAGGATAAAACTGTGAGAGAGCCAGCATGGTATAGTAGTTTGATCATTGGACAACGATCCTGAAGACCAGGGTCTGTTTCTCTGCTGAGCCATCGAAACCCACTAAGTGACCTTGGGTGTGTCACACACTCTGCAGCTCACAGAAAACCCTGTGATAGGTCTTCTTTAGGGCTACCATAAGTCGGAAATGACTTGAAGCCACACAACAACAAAATCATGCGGTGTATCAGTTTGGAAACTGTTGTCTAGAAATCAGAAGAAGACCAAGACTTGGAAGGGCAGATATGAAGGAATTTGATAAGGTCATCAAGCATAAAGATGTATTAGTAGATACTGAAATCAGACTAATCCATGCCATAATGTTTCCAGTTTCTGTGTATGAGTGTGAAAATTGGACAGTGATGAAAGCAGACAGGAAGAAAATCAACACATTTGAAATTTGGTGCTGAAGGAGAGTTCTATGGGTACTGTGGACTGCTTAAAAAGACAAAGGAATGGGTTCTACAGCAAATCAGACCTGGACTCTCACAAGAAGCCAAAATGACTAAACTGAGACTGCCATCCTTCGAATATATCATGAGACTACAGGACTCGGTGGAAAAGATGATAATGCTTAGCAAAGTTGTATGCAGTAGAAAAAGAGGAATACTGCATTACAGGTGGATTGATTTAATCAAGGAGGTCACAGCCTTGAGTCTGCAAGAACTAAGCAGGCCAACTGATGGCCAAGGCTCTCGAAGGACTGTTCTAAGTCAAAGTCCTCTTGATGGCACAATCATACAATCTAAAGCCAAACACTTGAATAAGGCAAACACAAGAACAATCACAATTTTGAAACAAGGTGGGCAGTGGATCAGAGACCTTGTTTTGAAACCTGTTAGTATTTTTGGAAGCCTGGCAGAAGCGAGAATCATTTTCACAACATGGTGCAACTTTTGCTTTGAAGGGAAACTGCTTCATTTAAAGGAGATTTTGCCTTCTGCCTGCTGCTCAACTTTTCTAGTGCAGAGAGGTTGCCACTCCAGGATATTTCAGGAGTGCTATAGTTCTGTATACCTGCATGTTAGGAGGTTGAACTGGATAGTCTTTGTGCTCCTTTCGAGTTCTAAGATTGTATGATGCAGTTGGTTAGGGAAAATGGACCCCACTGACCACTAGAAGCCTCCCTTCTCCAGTTGCCACCTCATTGTGGATATTGCCCAATAAAAGTTCCCTCATTCCAGAAGTAACTGCTAAACTTAATGAGACAGTGCCATCAAAATCAGCGATGGAAGTTAACTTGGGAAATCAAAGTGCTAGCAATATATCATTCTAAATGAGCAAGTGGTCAAAATGAAATGATTAAAGTTTAGTCACGTTTCAAATGTGCCAGCCATTTCAGGTGAAACTAAGCTTTTCATTTCTTTTATTGTATAGATTCAGTGATGTTAGAGAGGGCTATCATTCTGATAGTTATTGTTTATCATGTCTCAGAAGTTTACCAATTGTCTCCGAAAGACTTTTTTAAAACCAATTTTGATGTGATAACCATACACCACATTTAGAGATGTATTAGATTTCCATGGAAAGGATAAGTTATGCAGGTTAGATACTTCTTTCATTCTCACTTCAGATAATGGCAAGATGACTAACAAAAGAAACCTCTGACTACTTACATCATCCTTCATATAATTAGGATTATTTATTCACTATTGACAGTCCAGATGGATATAAACAAACAAACAAAAAAAAAATAGAGGGAGTCAACCCAGTCAGTATAGATGAACAGTAAGTCCATACACTACACCAGACTGGAAGGAAAAATAACACTCTGCACGTGTAACTCTATGCTGCCCCCCAAGGCAGCTGTATAGCTTCAGAGTTACTGCTGTGGTCACTGTTTGGCCAAGGAGAAGGGAACAAAAATGACCAGGCATTGTCCAGCTTCGGTTTTAGACTGAACCTGGAAGCTTCTGTGTGCAAAGGGTTGACTTAGCCAGTGATCTGTGGTCCTTCTCCAAGTTTAATTGCCTGACTGTGCAACAACTTTACTGCAAAAGGCCTCTGTCTAGCACAAGGATGGGCAATGGTGGTTTTGGGGCTGCATTTGCACCCCAGATGAAACATCTCTCTCTCTCTCTCTCTCTCTCGCTCTCTCTCTCTCTCTCTCACACACACACACACTTTCTCTCTCTCTCTCACACACACACACAAGCCCCCAAAATTTAGGAAATCCCCAAATGATTCCAGTTCCCTTCTAGGGGCATGAGAAGCATTATAATCATGTTTTCAGGCTCCAGTGGGCCATTTTAGGCCCAAGAGAGGTCTTTTTTAAAAAATTATAGGAAGTGACCAGAAGTTAACTCAGAATTATAAACTCTTATCTGGAAGTGACCACAAGGACCATCTAGCATTATATCTTATATTTTAAGAAAGGCCTCTCCTGAATCTAAAAGGCCTTGGAGGGAGGAGAGATAATTTGTGAAAAAGGCCCCCTGTCTCTTTGAGGATATTTAGAGGCAGGTTTTTTTTAACCTCTCGGGGACCCCAAGGGACCACAAAACAAACAAACAAACAAAACCCATGTGGCCCACATGCCACACTTTGTCCTTTGCCCTTCCCTAATTTAGCCCAAGACATTATGGATTGCCTCACATCACAGCAGAGGTATTTGGTGTGCTATTCTTATCTTTTGTTGTACTGTGCCAGACATTGGCCATTTCTACACTGGGCTTCTGAAATGGTGCAGAGCGACCTCTCACGGAGGTCTTCTACACCATAGAGTGGACTGGCGTGGACTACTTTTTGTAGTTCCACACCAGAATCCACTCAGGAGCGGCCAGAACTAGCTGGGCTGCGTGTTTTTGAAAAACCTCTTTTTCGAGGTTTTTAAAAAGCACGGAGCGTGCAGCCCCATCCTGCTCCATCGCCCGGCTCCGACACGGATTTGCAGGCACACGCAAGTGCGTGCCTGCAGATCTGCCGGGGGTGGGCTTCCAGCTGGCGAGCTTCTCTGGTTGGTGGAGAGCCTCCACCAACCGGAAGCCGCCATTCGGGACGCCGGAGGACTGTGAGCAGCGAGCTCGCGCTGCTCCGCATCGTGACGGACTTACCCGGCTGCCGGTAAGCTCCGTTTTTGGGTGTTTTCGCCCGTTCCCCCCCCCCACACACATGTGGAAAGGGCCATTATCTCCTGCCTTTGTCTTTGATTGTTTAGATCGTGAAAAACTATGGATTGCTCTTAAAGAAATGGGTGTGCCACAACATTTGATTGTCCTGATGTGTAATCTGTATGCAGGACAAGAGGCTACTGTCAGAACAGAATACAGAGAAACAGATTTCCAGTTGGCAAGCAGGTCAAGAAGACTACATTTTATCAACCTTTCTGTTTAGCTGGTAAGCTGAACCTGTAATATGTAAAGTAGGATTAGACGCAGAGCAAGAAGGCATGAAAATTGGAGGAAGGAACATTGACAATTTTGATATATCCAGATCATAGACTCATAGAATCATAGAGTTGGAAGAGACCACAGGGACCATCCAGTCCAACCCCCTGCCATGCAGGAACACATATCAAAGCACTCCCAACAGATGACCATCCAGCCTCTGTTAAAAACCTGCAAAGAAGGAGACTCCGCCACACTCCGAGGCAGCATATTCCACTGCCAGACAGTTCTGACCATCTAATCACTTAGAAAGCAACATGGTAATCACGAGAAGTCAACATGGATTTTTCAAAAAACAAGTCATGCCAGACTAATCTTATCTCTTTTTGTGATAGAGTTACTAGCTTGATAGATGAAGGGAATGCTGTGGATGTAGCATTTCTCGATTTCAGTAATAAGGCCTTTGACAAAGTTCCACATGACATTCTTGCAAAGAAGCTAGTAAAATGCGGGTTGGACAGGGCTACCGTTAGTTGGATTTGTAATTGGTGGACTGACCGAACCCAAAGGGTGATCACGAATGGCTGCTTTTCATCCTGGAGAGAAGTGACTAGCGGGGTGCCACAGGGTTCTGTCCTGGGCCCAGTGCTGTTCAATATCTTCATCAGTGACTTGGATGAAGGAATAGAGGGCATGCTCATCAAATTTGCAGATGACACCAAATTGGGAGGGGTTGCTAATACGCCAGAGGACAGGATCAAAATTCAAAATGACCTGGATAGATTGGAGAGCTGGGCCAATGCTAACAAAATGAAATTCAACAGAGAGAAGTGTAAGGTCCTACACTTGGGTAGAAAAAATGGAATACAGAAATATAGGATGGGGGACACGTGGCTGGACAGCAGTACGTGTGAAAGGGATCTAGGAGTCTTAATAGACCACAAGCTGGACATGAGTCAGCAGTGTGATGTGGCAGCAGAGAAAGCCAATGCAATTCTCAGCTGCATCAATAGAAGTATGGTGTCTAGATCGAGGAAGGTACCGGTACCACTCTACTCTGCTTTGGTTAGACCTCATCTTGAATACTGTGTCCGGTTCTGAGCACCCCAATTCAAAAAGGACATGGTCAGGCTGGAGCAGGTCCAGAGGAGGGCGACCAAAATGGTGAGAGGCCTGGAAGCCATGCCCTATGAGGATAGACTTAGAGAGCTGGGTATGTTCAGTCTGCAGAAGAGAAGGTTAAGAGGGGACATGATAGCCATGTTTAAATATTTGAAGGGATGCCATGTAGAGGAGGGAGAGGGCTTGTTTTCTGCTGCTCCAGAGACCAGGACAAGGAGCAATGGATTCAAGCTGCAGGAAAGGAGATTCCACCTGAACCTCAGGAAGAACTTCCTGACAGTCAGGGCTGTCTGGCAGTGGAATATGCTGCCTCGGAGTGTGGTGGAGTCTCCTTCTTTGGAGGTTTTTAAGCAGAGGCTGGATGGCCATTTGTCGGGAGTGCTTTGAGGGTGTTCCTGCATGGCAGGGGGTTGGACTGGATGGCCCGTGTGGTCTTTTCCAACTCTACATTTCTATGATTCTATGATTCTATGAAGTTCATCCTGAGGTTTAGGTGGAATCTCTTTTCCTATAGTTTGAATCCATTGCTCCTTGTCCTAGTCTCTGGAGCAGTGGAAAACGAACCTGCTCCCTCCTCGACATGAAATTCCTTCAAATATTTAAACATGGCTATTATGCCCCCTCTCAACCTTCTCTTCTGCAGACTAAACATACCCAGCTCCCTAAGCCATTCCTCATGGAGCACGGCTTCCAGACCCTTCAACATTTTGGTCACCCTCCTCTAGACATGTTTCAGCTTGTCAATATCCTTCTTGAAATGAGGTGCTCAGAACTGGGCTCAGTATTCCAGATGAGGTCTGACCAAAGCAGAATAGAGTGGTACCACTACCTGCCTTAATCTAGACACCATACTACTATTGATGCAACCAAGAACTGCACTGGTTTTCTTGGCTGCCACATGATACTGCTGACTCATGTTCAACTTGTGGTCCACCAAGACTCCATACTACGAGCAGAAAAGACTTGGAACAATAACTGAAGAAAGTCCAGGCAGAAAGTGCAAAGGCAGGTTTACAGTTGAACATTAAGAACATTAAGAAAACAAAATAATGACCATAGGTAAACAACAAAGACACTAAAATAGTTTAAGATTTCCCTGTACCTTGGCTAAGGCACTGATTAGAATGGAAACTGCGGTCAAGAAATCAGAAGACTGGGACTTAGAAGAGCAGCTAAAAGGTAAAATATCAGTTAAAAAATAATACAGTTATAGATAACTGTTTACTTCTGAAGGGGTCCTAACAAGTGACATTAAAAAAAAAAAACCTTCTTAGGATCTCCACAAATAACATTTGTCAACTGATAGGCATATGTTCCCTAGAGTAAGACCTGCACTCTTCATTTTCTAAACGGTCTGACTTTTTCACAGTTTTAGTTATTAAACATGTTCTTCACAGCCTGTTCTCAGCTGCTGTGCACTTAACAGATCTTTTTTCTTTCAGAAGCTGTCAAAAAAAAAAAAAAAAAAAAAATCTGGTAACTAAAACTTGTGAGCTGTGCTGGCCTCATCTATACATGCCAGATGTAAAGATGACATTCAAAAAGTTACTTCCCTATGAAGCTGGATAATAGAAAGCAGCCTGATCTGATGTGCCACCCAGCAATGTCACAGAACCTCCTTCCTTTCCTCTTGTTTTTGAAGACTCAGGATTTCCCAGACCCCTGGAACTCTTCTGGGGGTCTGTAGTGAAACATTGCTCTCTCTAGTAGATAGATGTTACAGTTGTGCAAGCAGATGTTCACCACTGGATACAGCCTGCAATATTAGTCAGAATCACCAAATCCAGTTCACAATTTAACTATGTGTGTGGGGTTCTTTTTAGGTTCCCTGTGTGTTTTCCATACAATGTGTGAAATAGCATCTGCATTTGCACAGAATCCCAGCAAACTCGACCTATGACCCTATATGGGTTTGGGCATTCTCTTTCGCCCATCCATGTGCAATCAACTTGCTGATGCTATTCCATACCCCCAGCAAATTACTGTCCAGGGAATTGAAGGGGAGCACCAAGGGAGCATCTAGGTATACTTCTTCAACCAGAAGCACAGAGACAGCCATATCCTTCTGGATCTCCAGTGACACTTGGAGACACTGGAGATCTGGGCCAACATGATTTTCTCTGTGCTTTCAGTCGCAGGGTACCACCTCCCCCTATCCCAGCCACAAATTGGCCATGGGGACATGCAGTGGCATCAAAAGATCAGTTCCTGATCAGTGAATATTTCCTTACGCAACAATGTTAAAACTACAGTCCTCTCTCCACCTTCACGGGTTTGACCTTTGCAAATTTGATTATTCATGAGGCATGTGCTCCCCCCTCATTTCCTCCTCCCATTCCCTTGCATTCCTCATCCCAGGCTTGCAAGGCTTGTGTTTAAAATGGACATTTTTTCCCCTTTTAGGTGGGCAAAGCTCCCTCCTACTGCTGGAGGCATGTCTTCTGTGCCATGTGGCTGCACATTCAGCCGTGTAATGGATGCTGATTGGTCAGGACTCTTTTTGCTCCTACCCTGGATGACTGGAAGTAGCTTCAGCCACAGAACTCTGCCCTTCTTTGTATGAGGGGAAAATACTGGTAAACCTTTTACCATGTCTTTTTACTCCCCCCTCCAACACTGGGGCCAGAAACGAAGGAATGGGAGGGGTGAAGCTCTGGACAGAAATGAGAAGAGGATGATGGCCGGGGACGTATTTTCAGTTTTTCCAAATTTGTGAGGGTTCTTCACTCTGAACCCTTGCAAATGTGGAGGTGCTACTATATATGCACAGGAGTTAGAGCACTCCTGAAAGACATTCCATCCAATCTCTGCTTAAAGACCTCCAAGGATGGAGAGCCCAGCAACCTCTGAGGCCGTTTATTTCATTGTTCTTTCAGTAAAGTTCTTCCTAATGTTTTGGTGGCATCTTGGTTCTTGCAATTTGTAAGTCTTAGGTTATTACCAGGTGCTAATGCTGATTAGCTTACTAACATGATGTGTCTCAGCTCAAAGAAAGTTTGTCCCTCTGATAATTGGCTGGGTCACTCTTTCTCTCCCAGCCTCTCTCTTGAGCCTCTGGAGACTAAAAACATTTATATTTTCTGGGCTGTTTTTCTCCCTTCCTTGGTCTTCCTTGCACTCATTTGCCTGGAATGACCCATACTGTTTTTCAAGCTAGTTGGAGAAAAGTATTTTGTTTTCATATCCCATTGCATTTATCAAGTGGAAGGACTAATTCGAGAATCTCTGGTTTTAATAGCTGCCCCAACTTTCCACAAATTTCACTCTCTTTGGAAATTATGTAAACATTTAGAAATGGGACCTCTGGAACTAACTTCAGCCCTAGGACTTAAACACTGTCAGTGTTGGTCCACTGGACCCAAAGAGTTTTCAGAAGCCAAAATATTCTCATATAATTATCAGAAATTTGTGACTGTGGTGGGAGAAGGATTCCCTCTTTCTTAGACCACAGGCTTCCTTGAGCATCATTTAGCTTGGCAGAGGGAGAAAAATCACAAAGAAAGAACCTGTGTACATTTGTTTAGGAAGAAGCAGAATGAAAGCAGGAACATAGTATCTCTGTAATGAAATAAAGGGAAGAGAGTTAATAAAAAAAGAAATTATTGTAATAAAGTTGTCATGGGAAGTTTGACTTATAAAAACAGTTAAATAAAAATACTGTTTAAATAACAGGATTTTTAGACACCCCCCCCCCCCAAAAAAAGGTCTAATTGAGAAGATTCTGGAGATCACTACCAGCAAAAAAAGGTAAGAAAAATAAAAAGTGTTGTTTATGAAAACTGCATTAAAAACTGAGAAGATAGTTTATGGAGAAACAGTGGGAGGGTAAAAATTGAAAATATACTAAGAACAATTCAGAACAAGTCAAAAACTGAATGGGAATGAAAACCAAGCACAACCAATTCGTAATGCACAAAGAAAGAGGAGCCAATTGAGGGAAGCTTTTATTAGTTTAGTTTAGTTATTGATGGATTATTAAAACTATTTTTATCCTGAGTCTTTGAGATTTGACATGTCTATCAATGTTTCAAAATAACATTATGATTGTACTGTGCTAAAGGAAGCAGAGAAAATCTCTTTCACAGTATCTCCAGTTACTAACCCTATCATCATCATCATCATCATCATCATCATCATCATCCCACCCCACCTTTTCCCCAGCTTGGGAATCAAGGCAGCTTACAACAGTTTAAAAATAGTTATTAATACACAGCATGAATCTGGATTTTATTCTACAATTTAAAGGAGCTATATGAAATCCTGAACAACTTTTGGGTGTTAGAATCGAGCATCTTGGATAATTTATTTAAATTCTGGAATAAAACCCTGAACAGACTCACTGCATCTTTGAGACGGAAGACACCACCTGCCACTGCTGCCAACCAGGGGGCCATTCACACTCTACAATTATAGTGCTATGATTCCACTTTAACTGCCATGGCTGCATGCTATGGAATGCTGGGATTTGCAATTTCAGTGGTTTGAGCAGTGCTCTATGACACTGGAGACCATGGCTCAATTCCCTGCTCAGCCATAGAAACCCACTCTGTGACCTCGGATATGTCACACATTCTCAACCCCGGAAAACCCTGTGATAGGTTCACCTTAAGGTTGCTGTAAGTTGGAGATGACTTGAAGGCCCACTACAACAGCAGCAGCAACAACAAGAGATTAGAATTTTCCACCAGAGACCCCTACTGTCCCCTCCGACTGCACATACCAAGATTCCAGAGGATGAAAATATGGTAGTTAAAAGTGGAATCATAGCATTATAATTACATAGTGTGAACAGCTGCCAGATGTTTCTAAGAAGCTAACCAATAAGAGGTAGTAGCCATAGTCCTGCACATTATTTTTCTGCCCATCTCTGCTCCGGCAAATGCATTCTGAATATTATTATTTTTTCATACTTTCTAGGACTACTATATTCATTTCGCTCTCTCTCTCTCATATATGTAAATGTGTGTGTGTGCGTGTGTGTGTGTGTGTGTGTGTGTGGGTGGGTGGCCATGGCTAAACATTCATATGAAACCATGCATTTTACAGAAACTGTATATGATTTAAAACTTTAGAGGGGCAGATGTTTTTTGAAACCCATGTTATTTGTCCATTTGGGCTAATTCAGCAAACTTCGCAATCCATTCTTCCATTGCTGGTGCTTCAGTCCATTTCCAGGATTGAAGAAACAATGCTCTTGCTGCTGTTATCCATATTTGCTATCAAATTCTTTATCCATAATACCCAGCAAAAACACTGCTGAACATTACAAAGTCCACATTTAATTTTTTTTTCTATTATTAATAACACATAAATCTTAGACCAATAACTTTTTGCTAACTTATAAGTCCATCACATGTGGGAAAAGGAGCCCTCCTTATCTTGACATTCCCAACATTGATTCAAAATATTCTTAGACACTTTCAACAGCTTATTTGGGGTTAGATACCATCTATCCCTCATCTTATGCAGGTTTTACCTCTGATAGTCTTCAGAGTCCCAAGCCATCTTCCATTCTATTTGTGATCATAACTAGACAGAGTTAAGGAGCTTGATGAAAAGTAAAGGGTGTTACTGTAGTTTTCAAAATGGATTTACTGAACAGGAGAAAGCCTGATGGTGGAGAGTGACCTACACTTCATATAGCAAAGTCACATAAAAAGTGTAGCCTTCACATTCCCACTCGTAGAAAATATGATAAAACCAATCCTGTTTCAGCAGTTTTCCACCCAGATTATAATCATCTCTTTGTCCTCTAGCAACATCCTCTCCTATTTGTTTTTGTGTTGTTATCAGATGGGGAAATGTTTCACAAGAAAACTGTTCAGCAGTTTAGCACCTTCTGTTCCACACATACAGTTCCTCCTTAATACGTCCTGTTTGCATCATCTGTTTTCCACGCTGCAGAGCATCTATGAAGAGCCAGAGGCACTGGATCCCAAACCTGTTTACTTCCCTGCATGTTTACTGATCTTCTGTTTCAGCTAAGATAGTTATTCAATTTCGTGCTTAAGAGACAATATATCCCTAAATTAGAAATGAACCAATCAATTTTCAGTTTATGACAATTTCATATACATTCAAACATAAATTTGTTCCTTTGAGGTCCCTCTCTAAAATGCAGACCCCAGGATTCCATAAGATGTTGGAAGTGGAATAATAGCACTGTAACAGTCTAGTGCAGAAATGGCCTTAGTTTAATTTTAGGGTTTTTTTCCATTCTTCTTTCTGCTTTTTCTTTTTCTGAACGTATATTACTTTGATTGTGAATTTGTTTCTTTGTGTTAAAATATTATTATTATTATTATTATTATTATTATTATTATTATTATTATTATTAAGGCCATCTAAGGTAAATGAGTGCTGATATGGATTTCTTTGTTCTGCCGCTCTTGCTTCTGAGTAGAGAGGAGATGTATTGTTTTGCTAAAAGATGGGGTGGAATTACATGGCAAAAGCTTCTTACTTGAGGGATTAAAAGTTAAATCTGTTTTGGTTTTCATTTCCTTAAGTTGTCTTTTGACAAAGCAAGGAGATCAAATGGATTTTTGTTTTGCTCAGGCACACAGCAAGATATTTCAATAGGAAAGAGGACAGGAGAGCTGGACTCACCTTACGTGCCCTTGCATCCTTTAATCAGGAAGGCCAGAGGACACTCAGATGAGGTTTTGATTCAGTATCAGAGGTGACAACTCCTGGCACATTTCCCTCTCTGGCCAATTGACTCAGGGCTTGTAGAAAAGTTCATTTAGTGTGATCAATACCACTTTGCCTCATGCCTCAGTCAAAAAATACTTTCCACAGTCAATAGCAATTAGACAAACACAGTGCTATTGGTACAGATGGAGCCAAAGATTTATACCTGGGCGCTTCCTTCTCCAGATCCTTGGAAGGATGGCTGCTAATTGCAGGATATTGGATTAGCTAGGGGTCATTGAGAAAGCAACTGGGGAGGAAAACTTCTACCACACCATCCATGTTGGACACAAGCCAAGAGCAGTGACATAGTTTTGCTGTCAAAGCATGCAACTGCATACTCATTGGCAAGAACTAAAATGTAAAGGAGGAGCCTGGAGAACAGTTTGGAGTACATGTCCTAGCTTCATCCATCCATCCTAAGAACTCTGCTATAGCAGAAACTGGAAATAATAAACTTTGTTGCCATTTCTTCTGTTTCCTACAAGGCTTCCTGAGATATGTGCAGGAAACTTGTTGTACCCTAAAGTCTAAGTACAGATTTATTTATTCTCTGTATGACTTTTTGAATTTGATGAAGTGTGGAGTGTGATCTAGTTTACTGAAACTTGTATCAAAATAAATTAGTGGATCTATAAGATACCAGGTACCTTACCATCATTTCCCCCCCTTTCTTCTCCTCCCTCCTTCCCTCCCTCCCTCTCTCCCTTCTTTTCTTGCTAGGCAATCTAGGAGAGGTCAGTTCTTAGGACCAACTAAAGCCAAAGCAACTGGTATGTACAATTCCAGAAGGTTAGCACTGTCACTGAAGGCATCTGTCACCTATTAGGCTAGATTCATAATTGAGTATTTGAATTCTATGTATAAAACACTGTCAGGACATTAAACCCTCCAGAGTTACTTCCTTTTCAAACAGGAAATATATTTAGATAACTGTTAAAATGGGCTATTAATGATTGCTTTCTGTTTTGGAGCCTTATATCTTCTGCACAGAAGCAATTATGACTCACTTTATCCATCATCTTCAGCTTCACATCTGCAGTGTTCCTTTCCCCATACTCTCCCTTGCATTCTCTCAAATGTCAAGACTGCCTAGATTGTTCTGTCCTTTCTAGGAACAGTTTTGTCAAAAGCTGAGTTAAAACTGTTTTCCAGAATTCTACATGCTGCTCGCAAGTGGTGCTGCTGGAACAAGGAGATTTAGCCAAATATTTCTGGGAAGTGGTCTTGTAGTTAAATAATTTCATATTATGTTGGAGGAATGGGGATATTTGGATGATGATGCACACTATTCCACTTACAACAAAATATCACAATTATTTATTGACATTAAGTGGTTTCATCACCTAGGAAGGAAGGTGATAGATCTTGAGACACAGATTGTTTTCTCATCATTCTTTCCTATGGAAAATCATGGCTCGGGAAGAGAGAGAAGCATATGAGTTGTGAGCAATTGACTCCACAGACAGAAAAGATTTGAATTCTTGAAAAATAGTTGGTCTTCCTTGAAGAAAGACTTCTTGCAACGATTGGGTTGCATGTCATGGGGTCTATGAAGAACTCACCTGATCAGAAGGGGTTTAAAATGAATAATGGAGAAAGAAGATAGTATTTCAGATGATGGGAGGCACCAACTACTAGGGAGAAGAGTGTAATGATGCACAGGACACTGCGAGAGTGGTACAGGAAAAGAGCAACAGTGTCAGTCAACAGGGAACATGCAGATGATCTTGGAAGACTGAACACATGGGTTTGGTCCTGCCAATCTCCAGAAGAGATGTGCAGTATTGGTAGAGACTCTGCTGAGAGGAACAGAAGCAGTGATTTGGGGGCCTGGTAGGATGTCTTGAGAGGTGTGCTGTCTCCCTGGGGCAAAAATCCGTGATGTAACAGAGTGGCTGAGAAAACTCATCAAGCCAATTAATCATTACCCTTTCCTTTTGGTCCACATGGAAACCAATGACATTGCAAGGCACAGCATTCATGAGATCAGAAGAGATTATGAGGCTTTGACTAGGAAGGTGAAGGACCTTGACACACAAGTTGTCATTTTGTCTGTCTTCCCAGTTGAAGGACATGGCCCAGGAACAGAGAGAAAAATAGCAGAAGTAAACAACTAACTCCATAGATGGTGCCACCAGCATCAGTTTGGCTTCTTGGACCATGGTCTGCAATTTCATGAAGATGGCCTTCTGGCAAGTAATGGGTTGTACCTCCCACCAGTTGGCAGGAACGTTTTTGGTAAGGGTCTCAGAAACCTGATCAGGAGGGCATTAAACTGAGTTATTTGGAGGAGGGAGATAGTGTTTTTGCAAGCAGGAGTTCCTCAAACACTGGAGATAATAGTCCAAATGTTACAGGGAGAAATGGATGAATGGTACAAGAACTCAGCAGTGAGAGGAAAAAGAATATGCAACTCACTGTGATGCTTTTCATGATCATTTTGTGATAAAATCTCTCACACAAAAGCCAACTTGGATGCTACTATTGAAACCGAAGTTGATAGTGAGGTGTCCAGTGACTCTGTGAGTGGAATTATACTGGATCAGTTTCAACTGGTGAGTAGTGCTGACGTGGACAAGCTTCTGGGGCAAGTAAGGAAGGCAACTTGCTTTCTCAATCTGGTTGTCCAGCAAGAAGATGCAATTAGACTTCAAATAAAACATTTTATTAATGCATCTCTCAGCAAGGGGAACTTCCTGCCTTGTTTAAAAGAGGGACTGGTTAGACTGTTTGTGAAAAAGCTCTCCATGGATGCCCTGGGCCTTAATAATTATAGATGAGTATCTAATCCTGTTTTGGATAATGTGATCAAGAAGGCAATTGCCTTCCAATTCCAGGTGGTCTTGGATGACGCACACTTCTTTGATCCATTTCAAACCAGTTTAGGAGCAGGATACAGAGTTGAGACTGCAATGGTCACCTTTGTGGGTCCTAATCTGGGATTGGAGATGTGTCAACCAGTTCTGGATGGGATCATACTCCCCCTGAAAGATGGTGTTCCCTGTTTCAGAGTGCTCTTCAATCCATCTCTCCAAATGTCAGCTCAGATAGATGTGCCAGTCAGAAGCACTTGTTATCAGCTTCAGTTGATACTCCAACTGCACCCCCTCTTAGAATTGGAAAATCTAAAGATGGTAATGTACATACTGGTAACCTCAAGGCTGGACTCCTGCAGTGTACTGTACAATGGGCTACCTTTGTACCAAATTCAGAAACTCCAACTGGTCCAAAATATGGCAGCTAGACTGGTTAAAGGTACATTGAGGAGTGAACATATCAGATCAATATTAAAATCACTCCACTGACTGCCAATTGGTTCCTGGACAAAGTACAAAGTGTTGGTTATTACCTTTAAAGCCGTACATGGTTTGGGTCTGTCTCCCCAGCAGGACTGCTTTCTCTCATACAATCTGCCCCATACACTCAGCTCCTCTGCATGCCATTTAGTTAAACCAGCCAGAATTAGACTGGAAACAGTTATGCAGAGGACATTTTTGACAGCTGCCCCTGGACTGTGGAATGACCTACCAGAAGAGATTCAACAGCTAAACATGCTGTCTGAATTAAAGAAAAAATGATTAAAGACCTATCTCTTCTGGCAGGCCTACCCAATTAATTTTTAACTATGAATTTTAAATTGATGTATTTTAAAAGGCTTTATGTGTATTTAGTTGTATTTCAATCTATATTGTATTTTGGGTGAGGCGGGTAAGAAAATCATCATCATCATCATCATCTATTAACCTGGGAAGACAAATATTAGCATTACTGAAATCTAGTGCTAGAAGACTCAAGATAGGAATGCAGTAAGCAAGAGTATAAACTGATCAAAAATAATAGACTAAATAGATTAAAAAGGAGGGCAGATGGAGTACCATTATACAGAGAGAATATGTATACTTGAAATGAGATCCATGTGAAATGTTGAAGACTGTTTGAGAGATTTTGGGTAAAAACTATAGCAGACAGAAACAACAGTAGTATTACTGCGTGGGTTTGTTTGAGACCTCCAAACCAGTTTGCAAACACGGATAATGCCTTCCTAGATCAGGTTATTGAAGATTCAGAAGGAGAAGTAAGTAGTAATGGAAAATTTCAACTATCTTGATATCACTTGGAAGTAAAATTCTGTCCAAGAATGTAAGGCCCAACAAATTTCTTACTTGTTGACAATTTCATTTTTCCAGAAGGTAAAAGAAGTAAGAAGAGAATCAATTATTGTAAACCTGATCCCCACAACAAAGAAGAAATGGTCAGTGAGGTGTAAGGAACGGAAATATTGGGTGTGATAGCTAAGAGGGCATCCTCACTGTCTTCCGAAGAACAATTCATGCACGCTAGTCTTGTTGCTTGACAGACTTACAATCAAAGGAATTCAGTGGATGTACAGTATCTTGGTTCAGTAAGTATCTCAATGAGGTCCCTCATAATATTCTTGCGGGCTAGATGTTTCTACTGGTAAGTGGATTTGTAGCTAGTTAAAAGACTGTACTCAAAAAGTGCTCACAAATGCTTCCTGCTAATTATAAAGAGAAGTGACAAGTAGAGTGCAGCAGGGATCTAATCTGGGCCTGCTGTTCTTTAGTAACTTTATGAATAACTTGTGCAAAGGACTATAGGGGATACTTATCAAATATGTAGATGACACCAAACTGGGAAGTGATGCCTCAGAAGACAAAATCAGGATCTAAGATCACCTCAACAGATATGAGATTGGGACCAAAACAAACAAGTTTAATTTTATAACAGGTAAAGTTTACATAGATCCCAAAATTAGTGATTTTATTGATTGATTTTGTTTTATTATACTCCCTGGCTGAACTAACTGTACAAAAGTAAGGTGCAGAAGTATATTCAGTAAAAAGTATGGAGAAAAAAATAGAAAGGTATGATTGGTTTAATTGTTATATTGTGTTATAAAATATTGGATTAAGACAAGAAATTAGACTAATTATTTAATAGATATGTTTATAGGGCATTAGTGATTTGTAACATGGTCAATGAATGTTTTTATAATTACATAGTTATTTTTTTAAAAAAATGTATTGAATCTAATAATGCTGTCTTTGGCCTTTTTTTACACCTTGCCCTTCTTTGTTGTGATCCTGGTGTCATCCTGGCAGAACCAGAGTGGGAATGTGTCCCCAAAGCTCCCTTACACACCTGGGCAGCTGCCTGCAGATGGGAGCACGAGCAAACATGCCTTCCTTTCACAGTGCCACCGGCCTCTTTTCTGTGCTTCGCTGGGGAAGAAAGCACCTAGATTGCTCTTATGCCTATTCCGCATAGCCACTGGCAATGGGAGCATCATGCAATCATGGGCCATTAACAGATCTTTTCCATTAATGGAATATCCCACAACTGCAACAGGTGGAGATGCATTGGCAATGGGACTACTACGATGTCGTGCTTGCGGACTGCCAGCAACGTGTCCCCTTTGACATTGTGTGGAAATGGCCTTTGTTATTTTTTAAAAAATGTATACTCTCTGCAGGAATTTGCATTTGGATAGTATATAAATTTTTTAAACAAAAAACCAAACAATAATTTTAAATGCAACTTTACAGATCCAGTACTGATAATATTTGAATGAATAGGCCAATGTATTTACTCCAGGCCTGTGGCCTGAAGATATCTGTTCTGGGGCTTAGCTGAGTCTGCCCACTAGTTCAGAGCAGCATCTAAGTGAGATGCCATAAACTTGCTGATGTCACTCAACAGTTTTGCTTTTCATCACTCAGTTCCAAGGAACCTGTCAGAATCATTGAATGTTGTCCGGATCATGGTCTTGTTGAGGGTAAACAACTTGAGATTAAATCCAGACAAGACAGATGCCATGTCTGGGAATTATTCACTTTGCTTTCTTCAACACGTAAGCAAGGGTACACTCAGTTCTGAGCCCTCTGCCATTACTTTCTTCACATGGAATATATGTCTGAAGAGAAGAGGTTCCAACTCATGTGGAGCAGCAATGGAGATCATGGGGCCCTCCAGATGTTGTTGGACTGCAACTGCCAGCAAACCTCACCATTGCCTATTCTGACTAGGGCTGTTGGAAGTTTTAGCCCAAACTTATGTAGCATGACACATGATTTTCATCCCCAAGATGAAAGCTTCTACGCCAAGCAAGAATCCTGGAAAATTAGGACTCTTGCTCATGTAGATAACCACCATGAGAACAGGAACCACCTCTTCTACAGATTTATGACTTTCCATGGAAGTATAGTGATAATAGGGGAGGACTAAGTGCACTCTGCTTTAACAAATAAGTAAGGGGAGTAATCCTCTTGGTCAGTAGAAAGCCTGGCTCAGGTATTGGAATTCACCCTGTTCTGGAAGGAATCCAATTCCACTCAAAGATGAAATTCATATTTTAGAAGTTGTACTTGATCCTATGCTGTCCTCTTGAACCTTCAAGCAATGGTGATGAGGAACATGTTTGAAAAACAAGTTTCCTGGGCAGCTGCAATTATTTCTGAGTCAGTCTGGTTGAGAAAATTATCTATGCCTTAATTGCATTATATTTAAACCTACTTTTTGTGTCTTCTTCTGAGATGATGGCAGTGTTAGAGTGTTTGGAGAGTGGCCTGGTACATGAGCAAGCTGAAGGTGTCTGCAGCTCAGTTGGACCTGCCATAGCTGTTTCCACTCAGCCTCTGTAGAAAAGGTGAGCCACAAACAAAGTGCAGGTGCTGGAAGCAATGCTGGTTACTCCTCATGAAGGTGGCCTTGCCAGCTCCAAGACTTGGGCTCGATTGCTATGACACCTGAAAACAAATCACAACTATTTATCAATGTGCCCCTTCATCTGGTTAGTTTCCCTGGCTTCTGACTGACTTCCCCAGTTTCTTCATGGCCTTGGACTGTTAAGTACCAATGTTAGTTGTTGCTTATCATTCCACGAAAGTAATTTATAACAACAATGCACTCTGTGTGTGTCTATCCAGAAGTTTCAGTTGGTGAAAAATGTGACAGCTAAGCCATTGACCTGTGTATGGTGATCGCATCAATCCAGTTCTGAAAAATCTATAGTGATTGACAACGCTTTCTTGGCTCATCGCAAGGTGCTCGTTTTAGCCTTTAAATTTCAAAAACACAAGGGCCTGGCCATCTGAAAAACAGATTGTCTGTGCATGAATGAACTTGCTCAGTTATTAAGATTAGTAGGACTGGTGCTCATGAGGATAAATACATTAAAACCATCATTTATTTAATTACTTAATAAATCTGTGGTTTCCTCTACATGTGAGATCGGATTGGTATGTTGTTGTTGTTGTTGTTATGTGCCTTCAAGTTGTTTCTGACCAATGGCAACCCTCAGGGTTAACCTATCACAGGGTTTTCTTGGCAAGATTTGTCCATAATAGGTTTGCCATTGCCTTCCTCGGAAAATTGAGACAGTGTGACATGCCCAAGATCATCTAGTGGGTTTCTGTGGCTGAGTAGGGATTTGAATCCAGGTCTCCCAGAGTTCTAGTCCAACACTCAAATCATGACACCACACTGGCTCTTAGTTGGTATGTATCCTGTGACAAGTTCTTTTCAGTGGTCGTGCTGACACCAGGAAATTCTTGATCCTTGTATATCTGTATGGGCAAACGAAAGCTCTCCAGATGTCATTGGACAACAACACCAGTGATGAGAAACACCTACTTTTGCAGTCCCACAACAATTGAATGGCTACACTTTACCTGTCTGAGTTATAGATCTAGTGGACTCTGTTTTAGAAAGCTTTTAGGCATTTGATCAAATTGGTAATCATTTTAGGAAGCCTTTGGACTTTGGACTTTGAGCTTTTATTGTTTTCCATGCCTTTCTTTTTTAAACTGCCAGTTTGGGTTTTATCTGCTGCTGTCTTTGACTTCCTTTTTCTGATGAACATTCTGAGTTGTTTTCATGTTCTCTTTTTACCTATGTTGCTTTCTGTATACATAGACAGAAAACTGATATAAACCAGGGGTTTAATTATAGGTGCAGAGGAATGAGGGTATTTCCCCTTCAAATTAGCATTCTGCTTTCTATGAAATTTCCTTCAGCCCCCAAAATTCCAGCACTGAAGAGAGTAAAACATCGAAAATCATTTATACTTAGAACTGTTATATTTGCTTTGTTCACTTACCCTTGGAAATTTTGTCTACTGCCTTTCTTGGGTTGCCTAAACTATATTTCTAAATGCTCAGCTGAAGTCTTAAGTTACTTCAATGCTTGAAGGACTTTCAGGTATTGAGCTGAAGCACCTAAAGATGGTAGTGCAAGCACTGATAATCTCAAGGCTGGACTTCTGCACTGTGCTGTACATTGGGCTTCCTCTGTACCAAGTTCGGAACCTTCAGTTGCTACAAAATATGGCAGCCAAATTGGTTACTGGTACATCTAGAAGTGATCATATTACCCCTACATTAAAATCACTCTACTGGCTGCCAATTTGTTTCTGGGTAAGGTGCAAAGTGTTGGTTGTTACCTTTGAAGCCCTACATAGTTTGGGTCCAGGTTATCTACACAATTGCCTTCTCCCATATAATCTGCCTTGTACACTCAGGTCTTCTGGGAGACATTTACTTCAGTCAGCCAGGACCAGGCCAGCAATTGTTAACATAGGAAATCTTCATCAGCCACCCACAAAATGTGGAATGACCTGCCAGAAGAGATCCAACAACTGGTTATGCTGTCTGTGTTTCGATCAGTATTAAAGACTAGTCTCTTCCAGCAGGCCTGTCCAGATGTTTTTTAAATTATGAATTGATTATTTTAAATATGTATACTTTCTAAACTGATGTCATGCCTGTTTAACTATGTATTTTTTGTATTCTTTTTAGAATATTTTTTATTAACCCACTTTTAAAGGAATACAAAACTACACGTGGGTAATAAAACACATAAACACATAAAACAAAGCTTCACTATAGATGACAAATTAATCTAAATTAAACTAAATTAATACACAAATATCTAAACTACCAATTACTGCTACCCTAAGACAGATCAAAACATAAAAGAGAAAACAAATATACATTTGACTTACAACTACTCAGAGAATAGTAGTTAGTTATACTTAGTTATACTTCCTCTAACTTCTTTACCTGATTTTATCTATATTTCTAACAACTGGTAAAACTTTATCCACTATTACACAAATAACGTATTATTAATATAAACTTTATTAATATCATAAAGATGTAATATTCTAGTGCAATAAATGTAACTTTATTAATTAATCAAACCCTCTTGCTGTTTGTATCTCTCCAGTCGACCTTAAAAACAATATAACCTTTCCCAATTTTTTTTTGTAATCAGTAAGAGAACCAATTAACTGATTATATATTTTTAATTTGTGCTTGTATTTTTAACTGTTATGTGTATGTTTATTGGTGTATTTTAATCTGTTATTCCCCTCCTTGAGTCATATGGAGAGGTGAGCAAGAAATATATAATCAGCGGGTTCAGTGTGGCAAAGTATGACCAGTGTACCTTACAAATTTTGAAAAGAAAACAGACACAGTTGTAGAAAATAAAGTTAGTAAAAATTTATTATTTTTGTTGTGTGCCTTCAAGTCATTCCCAACTTATGGCAATCTTAAGACAAAGCTATCAGGGGTTTTTATGGCAAGATTTGTTCAGACGGGATTTGCCTCTGTTTTTCTTTGAGGTTGAGAGAGAGTGACTTGCCTAAGACTACCCAGCGGGGTTCCATGGCTTTGAATCCAGGTCTCCAGAATCATAGTCCAAACCACTATACTATACTGGCTGTCTTAAAGATTTTTTATATCAACGAGAAGATTGTAAACTAGCCTTATGACAGTTCCTCATACAGTACACTGTAAATCTTCAATTACAAAGAGAGTAGCACTTGTCACTGGACTCCTTCCACATAGTCAGCTCCCTACAACCCAACTCAGATCTTCTCCATTCCCCTCTCCTAGGCCATTTCCACACCAGACTGTCATAATGCGATTATTCCACTTTCAACCTCCTATGGAATCCTGAGGTTTGCAGTTGGCCCCTCCCTAAACTGCAAACCCAAGGATTCCATAGGACGTTCAAAGTGCAATAATAGCATTATAACAGTCTAGTGCAGAAATGGCCCCGGTTAGCCTTCACGCTATTTCAGGCTGCTCTAACTCTATGTAATCCTGCCCCTTCTAACTCTTTACCAGAAAAGCCTGTAGATTATATTTTTTTCCCCGTAAGCTCCCAGTCACAGCGTTCCATGAGCTGAGATTGGCTGGCTGTAAGCAGGTTGGCCCAGAATCTCACTTCACACTCGGTATTTGAAGGGGTAGCTTTATCTCAGCCAGCAAACTTTGAACACGCTTACTGTCCTTTTCTTCCATTTGCCTCCCATCACATTCTTCTTCCATGAACACTTCACAGTCACCGAAGAACTTTCCTGTTGGTGATTTTGACAGCTGACCTGAATTTCGACTTGTTATCAAAACCTACGGGGACCTCTAGAGCAGCCAATTCTCCTGTGTGACAACAACCATCTGATCTGAGAAAAAAAAAAATCAAGCCCAGCGCAAGATCTATCTAATCAACATTTATTCTGGGACCACTTTATTAACCCCCTTGCTCCTTCCACAGCTTCTTTTTCAACGTGGCTGGAAAAAGAGCATAATTGAAAAATATGGGAAATCTATAGCCAGCAAATGGAAATACTGAGAGACACACTGCTGACCGGGGTATAATGGAATGGCACTGTATGTGGCTTCCAGTGACCTTTTACAGAAACCAGCAGCAACAATTATACACTAAAAGCCTCCTAGTTGCAAGAAATGGATTCTCTAAATGTGGGCTGAACAGAGAATTCTTTTTTCTCTTTTATCTCAGGGAATAGCTCAGCGTTATTTACTCCCCAGCCCCCAAATCTTCCCAAATCCACACAAAATATCCAATTTCTCCTTGCAAGGAGAGACAAAAGAATTTAGGGTTATTTGATTTAGGCAGGACAGATGGAACTGTATTAAAATTATTCATGGTATGTGAGAGAAAATGGATTCAGGAGAATTCTCTCTCTCTCTCTCTCTCAATCTCTCTCTCTCTCTCTCTCTCACACACACACACAATGCTCCCATAATACTTAAATTCAAGATGTAATATTTTCCTTCATCCCCTTCTGACTATACACCTAACAAGCAACAAGCTTGTCTCTTTGTTGTGATGTCTTCCATTGCAACTGTTCTTCTATGTCACATTAATTATTCTTCCTTCAAAGTATTGTTCTATTTATCGGCATGCAAGGGGAGACAGATATAGTGAGTTAATTAAATCCTCACTCATCAGTACCATGATGAAATGTTAATGCTGCTCTCTGACAGCAAACACATCTTTAAGTTATCCCTCTGTTAAGAGGCTGATGGGTTGAAATGGTCTGTTTGTTTATTGGATTGCCAGGCAGGCCTGAAAGTGTAGAGATGATCTGATAAGTGGGCAAGCAGAACACAAGGGGTCATTCTGGGCTTAGCTCAAGTGATTTTTCAGGTGGACTTCAAGTATGATTAAGGTCCAGTTGTCTACAAACATTATTTGTCTCTTCATTCTTTATAGAGCACATTTGTCATTACTCATCATAAAAAGAATTCAGCATACTCATTAAAGAGAGGAAGCTTAGTAGAGGAAATCATTTCTTTCCACCTCACTTTTGGATTTGGATTTTGTTTCATTTTCCATCCAAAAGCTTGAAGTATCGTAGTATGCCATTAAAAGGACCTTTAAAAGAACTTATGACCCTTATTATCTGTTCATTAATGCCTGATCAAATAAATGATTTCACATAATTGGAACATGGGTAGGGAATCTCTGATTCTGCACCCGTTGCAGACTATAATTCCCATCACCCCTGCCTACTCAACCATAACAATATTTGGATGGACACATATTTCCCACCTCTAGGTTGGGAAATGTGGTTCTCCAGAGATTGTTCGATTACATACCCCGTCAGCCCAAATGAACATAGTCAATGGTGATGGGTGATGGAAGCTGTAGTACAACAACATCTAGAAGGCCACACATCCCCTGTCTTTTTTTCTTTTTTAAATATATTTAGTACTGAGCTGAATTATCAGGAGCCATTTAAAATGTTACTATCTTGTGAAAGGAAAAGTGTGAGGCAGTGGTTGTCTGTAGTCTCTAATCAGGCAGTGAGACTCAGGGCCTTTCCACCCTACACTGTTCTAGTGCTGTTATTCCACTTTCAACATCCTGTGGGACCTTGGGGTTTGTAGTTTACTGAGGCCAAAGAGCGCTCTGGCTGAGAATTCTAAATGTCCCTCCCTCAACTGCAAACCCCAGGATTCCACAGGATGTTGAAAGTGGAATAATAGCACTATAATAGGATAGTGTGGAAAGACCCTTTGTTTCTCCTGATCTGCCTTCATCCCATCTATTCCATGCAGGACTGGAATTTTGTCCCATAGAACGAAATAGGGACAGAAAGAGGATACAGGGTACCCATCTTTCCTCAGGTAGAAAATGCAAAGTGAGACAAAGCCCTATGATAGCCTCCAAGCTCAATGTTATCACAAATATCACATCCAGAATGAAAAGTAAGTATCCTTTGGGCTAGAAATTTGGAGTTCTCTTTTTTGTTTCCAATCCTCTTGATTGGCTTAAGAGATCAACTGATTTGGGGTGAGAAATCAACCCATATCTGGGTGAATGTAGAAGAGGACAGGTGTCATAATTCACTCTGGGGAGACAGAGAAATTGTATGGGTAAGTAGCAGTCCAGAGCTCAAGAAGCCAAGGACTCACTCAGTCTGCAGAAAAGAAAACCAAAGCAGAGAGACACACATGAGAGCAGTAAAGGGCCAATTTCAAGTTTTGAGAAAATGAAGCAGAGTTTTTCAGTTGGCTTGTGTGTCTTTCACAAGGTGTGAGTGATGGACATCACTCCCAGGGTCTGAAGGGTGTTTGCTGCCTGTCTCAGAGAGGCTGAGAATGCAGTAGGCAAAGCTGAGACAACGCCAACTGAGCTGCAGGTGTGCTGACCCACTCCCCAAACACTCTTGTCCTGCTTATATTTCTGAGGGAGGCACAACAACAGGATTATTTCATGCACACAGATCAATAAACCATGCCATTTGTACTCCCAAGTCAGGAGAACACTGCAGTACTGTATTTGTCACTTCACTCTGAGATGATTAGTGAGTATTATTGGGTAAATTTTGTCAAGCAAATATACAATAGGAAAGCCTAGTCCACGGGAATATCATGATAGACCTTGTCCAAAGCCATATTGAAATCAAGATACGGTAAAACCACAGCATTTCCCTGATCTACCACATTTGTAAGTCTATTTAAAAATAGTCTAGAACTATATAGTAACACATGAATTCATGCCCTCTGAGCATGGAGGAGCACTAGTTGCATACAGTGTGTCAATTAGCTTCAAATGTATCTGGTAATAGCATAGCATAGTCTGGCCCATGTTCTCAGATTGTCCACAAGTTTATGTTATCTCTTCCACTTGATTTTTTAAAAACTTACAAGATCTGTCCATCAAATTTATGAAGAAATTTGCACATTTTTGAACATAGTTATTAAAAATTACACAAGGTAAACAACATTCCACTGATCCATAGCAAAAATTCTCATGCATCTTGGAAGCAGAAGATTACATAATTTTTTATAGTATGGCCTTTCAGTTAGTCCCTTACTTCTTTTCTTCCAATGGGACCCCTATATTTGTGACTTCACCTTTCAAGCTGGTATAAAGACAGGGGAAAATATCATTTTTTTAAAAGCATGTCACTTTGCTCACTTGCCAAGTGTTTATATATGTATAATGAATTATTCAGCAGTTGAGTACTTGTTTTTCAAACATTCTCTCTCTCTCTCTCCCTCTCCCTCTCTCTGTCTCTCTCACACACACAACACACACACACTTAAGCAGGGGAGTAAAGAACAGAACAAGTCTCAAAAAGTCTCATGTGAAGTAGGCATTAAATAATTCACAGCCACTTATTGCCTATCCTAGCTGATTTAATTTTTAAAGGAAATAGTTATGCTAGAGACAATTGAATTATGCTTTGCTAGTTGTCATCATTCCCAAGAAGGAGAAAGAAAGTATATTTCTCTCTGCTACATGCAAAATACTGAAGGGTCTGTTTCTTTCTCACATTGGCAGATCAACTATACTGTGAAGTTTAACCACATCCTCCAAGTGACAGTAGTTGCTGAACAAGGAACTACTTAAACTGGAACTAAGTACTCTACTTCCTAAGAGAGCCAGGGTGGTATAGCCATTTGATTGTTGGACTAGGACTCCAGGAGACCAGAGTTCAAATCCCCCACTCAGCCATGGGTAACCTTGGACAATTCACTCTCTCTCAGCCTTAGAGAAAGGCCATGGAAACCCTCATCTGCATAAATCTTGTAGAGAAAATCGTAGGATAGGGTTGCTGTAAGTCTGAATGGAATTGAAGGCCGATGAGAACAAAGAACATGGACTCTGTCATGCCCTGCTTCCAGAGCATGGACTCTAATTTAAAGTCTGAAACAGAAGGCATGCCAGGGCCTGCTGTACAGAGAGAGGCTACAGTGCCGGAAACAGAACAGCTCCAACAGAGAGTCCTGCCTCTTCAGATATAGAGGAATACTTACCTAGACCCATCTTCACAGTGCACAGGCAGCAAAGAGATAGCCAGTGTCACTCTCTCAGGATTTATAACTGGCAACGATCAATCAAATCTCAGCTGCGCTAGGCTCAGGACCTATTTAGTTGGCATCCTTCCCCTCCAGGAGTTGTCACAGCTTATTTGACCTGCTACCTTGCTGGATGCCCTGACAAACGCTCAGATTGACCTGGGACACTCCCTTGCTGTGAAATCCTGCTGGACTTTGTTTATGTTGGACTTTATTTATGACTTCTTGCTTACTGCCTGGAAGTAAGTAACAAATTGGGAGATATTTTGTTTATTTTGTTTGATTTATCAGCTGTGCCAGAACTGAGATAGGACAGATTCTAAATGTCCATGGTTACTGAATTGGATTGGGGCCCCACTTATGCTCCACAAAGATAAGAATTCAGAAGCAGCTACGAGATCTTTGGCTTGATGCAAAGATCTTGTTGATACAATGTCAGCTTCTTATTAGCTCTTTGATGGAAGCAACAGATCTTACTCCTTGGCTGCAAAACTCCCCTCCTGCTTTGAATCCAAATCCTTGGTCTGCTGGACTGCTCCTCAGCTTCATGGGCTAGACTAAGAATTCCTAATCACACAGATCAGTGTGAGAAGAAAAGGAGACCATCCCACTCTTTAAAAGTGGTACTGTGAATTATAGGGAGTCTTAATGTTTCAGAGCTTATAGCCAATTCATTGTACTTGTAATCTTTTATTCATTTATTAGTCAATTAAATCCACTCTTTCCTCTAATGAACTCCAGGTGGCATTGAGCTAGGTCAGACTGAAAGACATTGACTGGACCAGGGTTACCAACTGAGCTTCATGGTCCAGTGGGAATTAGAACCTGGGATCTTCTAAAGTTCAGTCCAGCACTGTAGCCATTACCTTACACTTGCTATGGTTATATTTTGCTATAAAAATGCAACTCAACTTCTCTCACTATCACACTGATACTTGCATCTTTCATATCCATATTTAATAGTGGATAATGGGATGGAATCTAGTTCGCTCTAGGAAATCAAGCCTACTCCAAGGACAAGGCAGCTCAGGTGGATTACGGCTGTCTCAGAATACTGAGCAGGGGACACTACAGTGACTCACTTCACACCACTGGCAAGCTTACCTGCTTATCTTGAGGCTTGATTGCTAGCAGAAGAGAACATTAGCAATGAAAATGTTTTCTGAATTGCCTACTCTCTCCCTTTCCATTGCCTGTGGCCCAGAAATCATCAGTTCCTCAAGGGCCATTCTTACTTTACACTTTGTACTGAGAACACATTCTTTTCATCAAGTTCCAGAGATGCAAAAGTGTAAAATTCAGCATTTGCTTTTTCAAAAAGACTTCGACGGAGAGACCAGAAGAGGTATCTGAAAAACCGATAGGAAGATTTAATTGCCTAAACCAATGTCTCAACAGGGACTATGTACTCCTTTCTTATTATAAAACCAGATTGAAGAAATAAGTGTGTAGCACTTTAAGACGAAGATTCCTCTGAAAGATTCAAAAGATTCCTTTTGAAATTCAAATACTGCCCTTATACATTTACTGTTGTTCAATCAACAAGGGAAGGAGACACAGCAGTTCAGTGGTGGAGAACATGCTTTGAATGCAGAAGGTCTCAGGTTCAGTTCCCTCAAATCTCAACTTAAAAGCATCTCTGCTCACAACATTGGGAAAAGACCCCTGCGGATCTCCCAGTGAGTCATTCCCCATTAGAGCAGATAACACTAGGATGGATGGATCATTAGTCTGTTTTTCTGTATTAGTAGTGTATATATCAGGTGTTGCCCGGGATCTTATTTTCTCATAGGTAATATTTGTTAGAAATACCTTAGGAATTATCTTACTTTACCTTACCTTAGGAATTAGATGCAGTTGAAATACACAAGTTTGAGATCCCGTGTCTCTAATTCTCCAATCTGTGTTGTCTAGTACATGTAACTTTTCTTTATATTCCCCAGTCCAATCTGTATTCAGAGGTTTGGTTTTTGAGGGAATACACTGTCCTTCTTGCTGCTAGGCCTCATCTCCATAGCAACCAGCCTATTCTAGTACCTGTAACTTACCCCCATAGTACCCAATCCAATTTGTATTCATAGTTGTTAACATACAGAAGTTGGGTTCCTGCGGGAACACATTGTCTTCCTCCTTGCTGCTGGGCATGGTCTCCGTAGCAACTGACCTATTCTAGTACCTGTACCTTTTCCCCATAGTCTCCAATCCAATCTGTTCTCTGGTGACACTGATGCACTGGTTTTTGATTTTTTTTGCTTTTCTGTTGAATTTGTGCAACGGCTTTATGTTTTTCTGGAAGCATTTTTTTGTTTTGAATTTCAACTTTAAGATTCCTCACATATGGAACCCATACAATCTACTGTGTGATGTGAGAAGACTTTGTAACTATGTTGTATATGTCACTTTAATTTTTCTCACATATGTCTCCCAAATGTTTTCTGGCATCCTTATTGATGGTAGGCCTCATCTCCATAGCAACCGGCCTGAGGCCCAAGAACTCTGCAGCTCCCTAAACTGCCAACCCCAGAATTCCATAGAATCTTCACAGCCAGCCAATCACCTGCCTGATGCAGACAAACAACAAACTCACAGAAAACTTTGACTTTTATAGAGTAGATTGTTCATAACGACTATCAGCATCTGATGACATGGATGGAAATACAGCAACTCAAAGTCTTAAAATAAGTTTTCCTGTAAGGTATTATACAAAACCAAAACACATTGGTTTTAAAGCCAAAGCTTGAATTTGAACTAGCAAAGGCTCAGACTCTTGGTTTTTAATATTTTTAGAAAGGAACCCATCAGATTTGGCATACACATAGGCCATTTCTGTACTGGACTATTATATCGCAATGTTGCCACTTTCAACCTCCTATGGAATCCTGTAGTTTGCGGTTTAGGGACGGTCCAGCCGGCCCCTCCCTAAACTGCAATCCCCAGGATTCCATAGGAGGTTGAAAGTGGCATCATCGCACTATAACAGTCCAGTGCAGAAATGGTCATAGAGTTCACAATTGGCAAGTAGTGCATTTCTTTTATATGCAAGTTTCTGCATCTGATTACAAAAAATAAGGGGAGATAAAAAGAGAAGGAGAGTGCAAATTGGCAGGTTTCACGACCTTTGGAAACTATATTTCTTAGTGCAGCTGGTTTATTAGACAGATGTCAGCATTACCGGGAAATAATACTTTATTCCCAGTGTGCTGGCTGTTTGCTATAGCAGCCCTGAACTCCCTGGAGGAGCAGAGTATCTGAGCGAGACTCAGGGAATAAAAGAATTGGAAAAATCTGAGCTTAGGTGCTATGGCCAGGGGGTGTAACTTAGTGGTACAGTATATGCTTTGCATGCAGAAGGTGCAGGCTGCCAGGTTCAGTTTCCAGCAATTCAATTTTAAAAAGGTCAGCTAGCAAGTCATGTGGTGGGGAAGAAACTTTTGCTTTGATGGACAGAATGAGCATGGACAGTCTTCCCTTACTTAGGGTAGCTTATTAAGTATCCGTCATGTACTGGATAAACCACACTCCACAAAACTCACTCTGAGGTAGACAGAAAGTTTATTTTATATGGTTAAGCATGAGCAATACAGTACACTTCTACAGATGTTGCTAAAGCTGGAAGGTGCATATAACACACACCTTTTATAGGTTTCTAATGTATCTACCCAGCATTGTCTGAGGTTTTTATTTTCCTCTTAAGAACTCACCAAATTCTCTTCTCCATTTCCTGTAACTTTGCTCCATATTTCCCAGTGCAATCTGTATTCAGAGTTATTTATGTACACAGTTTGGGTTTCTGAGGGAATATACTATCCTCCTCCTCGCTGCTAGGCCTCATGTCTATAGCAACCAACCTATTCTTGTACCTATAAAGTTTCCCCATATTCCCCAATCCAATCTTTATTCACATTTGTTAACATACAGAGGTTGGGTTCCTGAGGGAATACACTCTCCTTCTCTTTGCTGCTAGGCCTCATTTCCATGGCAATCAGCTTATTCCAGTACCTGTAACTTTTCCCCATAGTCCCCAATCCAATCTGTGTTCTCTGGCAACATTTTTTTTTCTTTTTTGCTTTCTGTTGAATTTGTGCAATGGATTTACATTTTTCTGGAAGCATTTTTTGGTTTGAATTTCAAGTTTAAGATTCCTCACAGATGGAACCCATACAATCTACTGTGTGAGGCGAGAAGACCTTGTAACTAGGTTGTGTATGTCACTTTAATTTTTCTCACAGATGCCTCCCAAATGTTTTCTGGCATCCTTATTGATGGTAGGCCTCATCTCCATAGCAACCTGCCTGAGGCCCAAGATCTCTCCGGCTGAGAATTCTAAAGGCCCCTCCCTGAACTGCCAGCCCCAGGATTCCGTAGAATCTTCACAGCCAGCCAATCCTATGAGGTCTTCTAGCCTCACACAGCCAATCATATGCTGACGTGGGCAAACAGACAAATGCACAGACAAACATTCACTTTTATGTAGTAGATCAACACAAGTTTGGGCAGGTAAAGCATTCATTGGTCAAAGTCATAAATCCCTTCATGTGTCTACCCCCCACCCCCTGTTTTCCCAGGCTGGGGCCTGCCACAACCACATATGCTGTTGACCAGGGTGACCATTCGTGCATATTTGTCTATTCTTATCTTCACAGTGCTTTGTTTCCATAACTTCCCAACACTACCGGCCTTAGTTTTGATTCCCCACTCTGCTCTAACATAAAGCATAATATAACAGCCAGAGGCCTATGGATTAGAATGAAGCAGCAATTAGCAGTACTTAAACCTGGATACAAAGTAGCCCCATTTGTACAATGGTTAGATGTAAAGTAGCAGTTAGCAAAGAATACACATTCAGCGGCTTAGTATTTCCATGGCAGAGAGCTTAAGAGGACTTAGTGACCAGACAGTATCCACAGTATGGAAATTAGGCATGAAGCCAAAATGACAAAACTGATGCTATTGGATTTTGGACATATCATGAAATGGTATGACACTTGATAAAGTTGAAGGCAGTAGGAAAAGAGGAAGACCGCATTAGAGGAAGTCAAGGAAGCTGGGGTCTGTTAAACCTGAGTAGAGAGTTTAATCACAGGGTCTCTTTGAGGCCTCGCATTCGTAGGGTTGCCATAAACTAAGCGGACTTGATGGCAATTAGTAATGGTAACTTTAGTGTCCCTGAATATTACATTAGAGGGGTAAATTCTTTGGTGGAGATCCGTTTCTACTTGCATAGACTTCCTGCACAATACAGAAGCCACAGACTAAAATCGTGTATCACTTACATGAGTAGAACTGTCTCTACTAATGCTGTACTAATACTCAGGCCTCAACATGTTGAAGAAGAACAGCAGAAACATACAATGATGTGACAGAAGGGAAGGATGAAATAGTTGGTCCTCACTTTTGTGCTTTTCATTCAAGGATGGGAAATATGTGGTCCACAGTCTTCAATGTAGTGACTCTTGGGACTCCCACCAATTCTTCAGAGTCTATGAGAGCCCCAATTTGGCTAAACTCTCTAAATGTTGACAAATATTATAATTATGAGGCACACCAAAACAACCAACCCCTGCAAAGATTCCCAAAAAGCTTCTAGGAAGGATGCAGTGTCCCTTCTGGCCATGCAAATTGGTGGCCACCATGAAATGTTCTTCTAAAGTTATGAATGGTTGCTGTAGCCTGAGTGTGCCCATTCTTGTTCTAACTGCATAGAGGTTGATAGTGCTGTGGAAACTGTCTAAATGGAAGCATGAAACACTGGAGAACTTAGATAATACCCCCCATACCTTATACTGTCGTGATTCCCTGCCATATCTTCTAACAATTGCCATATATGATGTTTTGGGTGAACAATCCCTGTAAATGTAATGCTGATTGAAATAAAGTTTCTGGAATTATAGGCAACAAAAGTTAAGCACATTCACCAGAGTAATCAGCGTAGAAATTAATGGAAAGCACTATATTGACTGTCACAAAGAAGATGGGTTGACAGGATATGGACTGTCAGCTCACATACAAAATGAGAGTATAGAGAAATGAAATGCTAACAAATAAATCTGAAGCAATCTGGATGCCATTTCTCTTCCGCATTTCAAACATAAATTTGAATCAACCAACAGGGCAAAAAGTATCTTCCAATAAACTATTAGCATCCAGTTTAACCACAGCACTGTATTTTCTTGACTGTAACATCAAATCAAAAGGATTATCTCTATGTGACATGCTATCTACTCTTGATTAATATTTCATGGTATTGGTAAAATAATGTTGAAGGAGAGGGAGGGGGTAAATTGATGTGATCAGATTGGAAAATTTGTCTTTGCGTATTTTGTTCATGTTTACTACATTAAAAAAAGATTGAAAAAGCAATATGAAAACAAAACAAAAAGAATGAAATAATAACTAAAGAAAAGTGAAAGACACAACATAATAGCAAAGAGAAGAATTAATGAATAGGCCTTGGAGAAACAAACAAAACATGTTAACAGAGGTTGTATTCTGCAGGTACAGATTGGAAGAATTTAATTCAATCCAAACCACATTTTCAAATTCAAATTCAAATTAAATTCAAACCACATTTTTAAACAAATTAGTTCATACTTCCCAGAGAAATACACAGGTTGGAGCATAACTAACTTTCAGGGTGTGCATTCCTAGGTGTTATGACATAGTACTTAGCTCAACAATTGCATGCAAAAGTACGTTAGGGGAAACTGTGTATAAAAATTATATAAATATATTTCTCCCAATACAAACTGATGGCACAAGCTAGAAATGTATAAACCACCCAAAAAAAATCACAGAAAGATAGAAAAATAATATTAAAGAATAAGATAACAAAATAACTGAAGATAATGTTAGTAGTCAATATGGACAACAAATAATAGGACTATATAGAGAACTAGCTTGAAGGTCATAATTTGCAACCAATAAGAAAACATACATGAAACACTGCTAGAAATAATATTGCAAATATAAGAGGAAAATCAAAACACCAGAAACTATTTCAGAAAGTGGTATTACAAAGAGTATAAATGCAAAATGAATGAAAGTGATAATAATATGTAAAATTAAATCTAAGCCCCTTTCTGCAGCACCCTCCCATCCTGCCATGGGGACAGGAAAATGATGGGACTGCGACAACGCTTCTGCATGATGTCATCAGGGTCCCGTCCTTCTCCCGTACACAGGCAGCATGATCATGGGTTAAATCATTGATGGTTTTCTTCCAGCAGTGATTCCTGATTGCACCACCATCCCGCACTTACCTATACTGTGCAAGGGGAGGAAGTGTGATGGCAGCACTTCCTGCCCCAGCAAAGCCTGGGAAAGTACCTGGCTGCACTGCAGAAGGAAGCAGGGTGTCCCTCACACTCCCTTCCACAGTAAGACAATCCCATGTGGAGGACAGCACTTCCGGGGCACTCTCTTCCCATAGAGCCACTGTCAGAATCCCCACAGGATGCTACTACTAAAGGTAAGCTGCGGAAAAGGCCTTAATTTTCTTTGTGAAAGACTGGGAACTTTTAATAAGCTTTCTGCAAGAAAAAAAGAGTATAATGTGTTGACCACAGGTTTTGTGAATTGGTATTTTTGGGAAGAATAGCAGAAGAACCATTGATTCATGCTTGTAATTAGACATTTTTTTATGTACAGTTGTCTATACTTTGTGTTAGGAAAGCTGGAAACCACCTTTTTCAATGTATTCTTATTATCTTTAGTTTTTAGTATATATTATTTAGTAACCCTGCTTATATCTCTCTCTTTGTTTTTTGTATCTATTTACTGTTTTAGTTTGTTGAATGTTTTCTTCTTTGTATGTACGATGACAAAACTTAATAACAGAAATTAAAAGAAAAATCTTCTCTGGATAAACAGTGGTTGAGACTCTTGTTATCACTGTTTCTAGCCTGAGCTTGTGGGATATTAAGATATCATTTGATATCAATAATTTGGCCTTCTGTACCCATTCCTCTCCACGTGCTTGCGAGGCCCCCAGACAAACAAGCACACAGGCGCAGTTGACAATAGCCAAACCCCGATCGAGGCAGGTCAGTCATTGCCGAATGCAGCTTCTGGAGACCTCAAGGTAAGTAACACATTATGTATGCACGCTACTTACAAAAGATCCCCTGCCCCGCGCAGACAGCTTGATGAGCGGACTATATAACTCTCAAGCACTCCGCGTTTGCATACTGGCTACTCTATTGACAATCTAGCTATAACTCAATCATCTAAAGTACTGACCTTTCAGAGGCTTTGTCTCCAGCCCAAAACTCATTGTTTTCCCCAAGTAAAGACTAGCCTGCGGCCACAATTTTCCCTATAAGAACCTCTGACCTTGAGCGCTTCCTTGGATTGCTCTTGGCTTCCATCCCGCCTTGCTGTCGCTTTGGTCAGCGAGCCTTCCTCTCAACCCCACGTGCTGAGAATCCACGCTCCCCAGCTTCTTTGCTTTTAACCGCGCTTCAGGACAGGTATAGTATTTCCCAAACCTACCCTCCTCTAAAAATCCCTCTATCCAACTCCTACCTTTATTTCTATAGTTCCTTGTGTGAGTGTGGTGCATACACATGTTTGATTGTATTTCAATAAAAACAATTATTATTATTTCAACATCTGCCTTATCATTGACTCGGCCTGACCCCGTAGATATAGGGTTCAAGATCTCACTATGTTACCTTGCCTCTCGCATTGTAAAGGTGTGCTCTGTGCTAATTCCCTCCCCATTGTTGTGAGCACATTTAGGTGTCCCTCCCGGGACCCCCAGAAATCAGGGTAACACTCTGCCCTTCTGTATTTGTTTGTGAGCTAGAAATGGGTAGACGATTCATCCCTCCCTTTCTGTGTGTGTGTGTTCCGGAATAAGAGAGAAAGTGGCAAATAGACCACCTTTGGGTTGATGAGGTGGTGGAGATGGAAAAGACACCTTGCTTTGGGATCTGTGAGGAAATGAGGGTAGAAAGATAGAATGAGGCAGGCTTTCAAAAAACTGTTAGATGAAATATTATTCAGGTGGATGTGCCCTCTGAAATTCTGGGAGCCAACAGGCACACACAGCAGTGACTAACTGTAGGATCTTTCATGGTCCTTGTCCAACTTGATGTGGCTTTTTACAACTTAGATGTTTTGCTTTGTACAGTGATATTTAATTTTGAAAAAAATCTTGGGATAAAAGTAGAAAATCTCGAAAGCCACCTCATATATCCTACGTATGTTTCAAAGAAACCAGAAATTGCTTCTCCAATAAAATAAGTCACTGGGGGGTTAAAGAAGATAAGACAGTGATGTATGTGTGTGTGTGTGCCTGTGTGTATGGGGTTGTCAGTAGAAAGAGATACTGTGCTCTAATTCATTATTCATCACAGAAATTCTGTTCATTGTATGACAGCAATTTATAATATTTAACACTTAATCTGAGATTTACAACTTCAGAATGTTTAGCAAACATACCATGATTAAGCAGCTGAATTGACTCTCTTCAACAGGAAAAGAGAATAAGCACAAAGGCCTTCCAAGCCCAGGCAGACTTTGCTGTTTGGAAACTTGATAATTACCCCATCCATCATTCTTGCTCTGGATATTTCTGTTGCTTAATTTCTTAAATATGGGAAGTACTGTACAGAAGTCAGACCCTCTGGTTCTGATCTCTCCTCCTTATCTCCTGCCATGTGTGTCAGCATGCTCTACTGGTGAGATCTAGGAACCCCTTGAGCTTCAGTGAGAGATAATCCTGGTGGCATCTCATTCTCTTTTGAAACTCTTCACCACCTGCATTATCATCTCCCTTCACTAAAATGAGTTTTGCTCATTCTTTTTGGGGGAAAGGGATGGGTCAACAGCAGGGGCTGGGATCAGCATCGGAGGGGGAGTAAAAAATGGCACACTGGGCTGTGCCTACCTCAGTTTTGTTTGTAGGAATTCAACAAGTGGTGCTCACATAGAGAGCTTCTGGTTTGCAACTCCTTAGATTCCCCTTGTGGCCATGTTGATGAAGGTATTTGGAGCTGAAATCCAGAAAAGTAACTTTCCAAAATCCTGCTCATAGACAAGCATCCAGCTTCAAATTTTAGTCCCAACTTTACCTGATAATAAGAAAAAGGGCATGGGAATAGCATTGTCCCTTGACCTTTGCTCTGTTATATATAGGTAGACCTTTCAGGACCTCTTAGGTCATCAGAATTGCCAATTATGTCTTCATAAGTGCCTTCAGTTATATGTGCATGGAGACCCTTTTCAGACCTTCTGCTAACAGTTTGTTGATAAAGGCAGGGAGTGGAAACATTAGGTACGTCTCTGGTTTTCCTCTGCTTGCACATAATAGGAAAACTCTGAAAAGGCCTAATGTTTATGGCCATCTCCTTCAAGACATGGTGAGCAGTTATATCAGTGTATAATCCACATTTGCGTTATTATACTTATCTAAGGTGCCACCATCTCAAGGTAAATGGCTAAGAAAATGTGGGAGAATAAATTGTACCATAAAAGAACACTCTATGAGAAAGTGTTGAAGCTTTAATATTTGTAGAAATATAAGACCAGCTGGATAGATGAGTGGACTGGATATACAATCATCTCTCTACATTCGCTAGGGTTAGGGGCACAGGACCCCCGTGGAAGTGAAAAAACTGTGAATAACTCTAGGTCCTCCCAAACCATATTTAACGCACAAAAAAGTAAGATTGCCGTATTCAACCCACCATGGATTCCTTTGAGACGTCAGGGTCCCTTCATAAGGAAGAAGTGGGTAGCTGGTGGGGCTTACTGCCACCTCCATTGCTGCCCCACACCATTTTTAATAGGGATTTACTAGCATTGTTTTGAGTTTCTCAGTCTCATGAAGCTTGCACTCCCTATTAAAAATGGCACAGGGAAGCAGCAGAGGTGACAGCAAATAATCCATGAATAATCAAATCTGCAAAAGTGAAACCCACAAATGTGGAGGGCTGACTGTACTTAACACTAAGAATTAATAGACTGGGTATTGATGGAGTCATGTGGGTCCTGGACTATCTGATATGTTAACGTTTAAGCAATGAGACAATGCCATGTCTCAATAACATTTAAATCTAAAAATTACCTTTACCACCTCCAGACTTTTAGTGGGATTAGGACAGAAAAGTTTCCTCAAGCCATACACATGAGCCCACATTGTCAAACAGTACACAGTAATTGAAAGTAAATATGACATTGACAAGTGGTATGCTCAAGTGAACTCAGATCTCTCAGAGACTTTAAAACAGTCCTGACCCTCCCCTAAATTCAGGTTGCCCAGCTGGTGATCTGAAAAATACCGTTTGAATAATACACTACAAAATAACACATGACCGGGGTGTTGGCTGTTGAAACGTTGTGACTTCACCTTGATCACCAACTCATTTCTGATTGGCTGGAATTGCGGTTGCAGTTGTTGTTGCTATGTTGTTGTTGTTATTGTTATTGTGTGCCTTCAAGTAATTTCTGACTTAATGGAGACCCTCTACTTTCTCTGCCGCAGTGCTGCTTCTGGCATTTTTTTCTTTTTCCTTTTTAAAATTCTATTTATTGAATTTTGTTAGACCAAGCAATATAAGAAAGGAGAATACAACAAGAATAAACATTAGCATAATAAAAGGAAAAGGAACATACCATTCCATTTTTACCTAACATACACATAAGTGCACTTCGGACATAATTAGTAGAAATTCACAATAATAAATAAGTACCTTACCATAATCTGCACAAATCATCTATACTGGGTATTCTACAGATTCATTTTCAAAGCATAGACCTATTACTCTTTCCTCAGGCTCTTTCAAAACTCTAACACCAGATCGGTTTTACCTAATTTGAACCTTTCTAGTACAGTAGTTTGCGTGCACTTCTTTGAGTAAACAGAATCTATTTCCACTAAACCTTTCCTAACCAAATAACATAGTAACAATTAATAACATTTACAAACTTATAATTAACAATACAAAAAAGAACAGTTGTCGATTCACAAGCATTTTATAAAAAAGACTTCCCCCACTGCTGACTAAACAGCATAGCTTTTAACTTGTCAGTGTCCCTCCAAACTAGAAAGAGAGGGGCTGAATAAATAGATATCTGAGTGCATTATATATACCTCTGCCTCCAAACATGAATAAGTTTATATCAGGGTATATACAGACTTTCCCCAGTCTTATTGCATCATCTCCACTTTCACGACTCTTTTACTATAGTCACCCTCTCTGAACCTCTGGTTGCTACACTTCCCACTTCAAATCTCATTTTGCATAAGATCTTATGCATGTTATCCTCTTTATTTATTAATCAGTGTCAATTTTTGTGTGTATATACTCCAAAATTGGTTTCCAAGTTTTTAAGAATTCCTCATCTGGTTTGTTCTCTGTCTTACATGTAAGTTTCTCAATCCCCACAATTTCAGCCAATTTCTCTATCCATTCTGTCTCTAGTGGTGTCTGTTCTTTTTTGCAATATCTAGTAAGTATAATTCTTGCTGCTGTGACCATATGCCATAACACCCTCTCGTATCTTTGTTCTATTTGCTTATCCCCAGCAAAAAGAATTCTGGTTTTGCTTATCCCCAGCAAAAAGAATTCTGGTTTTAAGTCTATTTTAACTTGCAGTATTTTTTTAATTTTTGAACATATCCTCTTCCAGAATTCCTTGACCTTTTGGTACCCCCACCATTGGTGGAAAAAGTGCCTATCTCTTTGTTACATTTCCAGCATCTGTTCTTGGCATTCTTAAACATTTTAGCAATTCTCACAGCTGGGAGATACCACCTGAACCACGTTTTCAATACATTTTCTTGCAAGATGTAAGATCGTGTAAATTTGTGACAATTTCCCCATACCTTCTGCCAATCATTTAAATATATGTTGTGGCCTACATCACATGCCCTCTTGATCATATATTCTTTTATGGTTCCCTTTTCCTGTTCAATCTCCAGAATCAATTTATACATTTTCGACAATAGGTGGGTCTCTCCACCCTGCCATTGTTTTTCTAACAGAAAGGGTTCCAAAGTTATACCCCCCATTTCCATATCCTTTTTGAACCTCTCTTTGATCTGGAGATAGGGAAACCACTGTATAGTAATTCCTTCTTTTTAGAATTATTGTTGTTTTCTCAATTTAATTATCCCACTTTCTAGGTAAGCTAGGTCTTTATAAGTATACCATTCACCCTCCCTCCTTAAGCCTTTTATCTGAAGTGCTTCAGCTGGAGAGGTGGTCGGTGGCAACTTAGCACATAGAAGGGGTTTATACTTGATCCAAATCCTAAAGAGAGATTTCTGAATCACATGTCGGAGGAACGCTTTCTGCACCTCAAGCTTACCATACCATAGATAGGCATGCCACCCGAAGTGCAGAGCGTGCCCCTCCAATGCCAGCAACTTACGATTGTTCAAAAGTATCCATGGTCTTATCCATACTAGGCAGGCTGCCACATAGTATATTCTTAAGTCAGGCATGAAGAACCCACCTTGTTCTCGGAGATCAGTCATTGGTTTAAGCTTAACCCTTGGTTTCTTCCCACCCCAAAGGAACCTTACTGTCTCTTTTTTTACAATTCTCAAACCACTTAAAAGGGATAGATATTGGAATCATTTGAAATAAGAATAACATATGTGGTAGTATATTCATTTTAAACAATGATATTTTCCCTAATAGGGTCCCTAATAGTCGATTCCAAGCCTCCATTTTCTTCTGGATAGACTTCCATGCTGTTATATAATTGTTTTGAAATAGTTGGTTATTGTTATTTGTAACCTGTATACCCAGGTATTTTACACTGTGGGAACATTGAATCGCAGACATTTCCTCTAATAACTAAAAATATCAAAAACACTGAAAAAAAGTTATCATTTTTGTTTTTTGTTTATTGATCTTAAATCCTGCCAACTCTCTAAATTGATTTATCTCTATTCAGTTCCACCATTTGAGGTAGCGGGTCTTCCAGGAAAATCACCACATTGTCTGCAAATGCCCGAACCTTATATTCATTTTTTCCGATCTTCACCCCTTGAATTTCTTCCTGCTTCTGGAGATGTCTTAATAGAACTTCCAATGTTATAATAAACAATAACGGGAACAAAGGGCAATCTTGCCTTGTCCCTTTCTGTACAGAGAATGTTTCAGATTGTTCAGAGTTGACTATCAAACATGCTTTTTGGTCACAATAAATGCACTTTATCCAGGTTAAGAATGTCTGTCTGAATTTCATCTCTTCCAATACCCTCATCATGAATAACTGATGTTACTGAAGACCTTTTCTGCATCTAAGAAAAGCAGAGCACCCGTCTTTTCATTATGTGCCTCAAAATATTCCAAAATGCTTATTACAGTCCTCATATTATCTCTCATCTGTCTCGCAGGAAGAAAGCCTGTCTGGTCTTCATCAATATAATTCAGGAGAATCTGTTTTAATCGTTTGGCCAGAATAGATGCAAATAACTTATAATCATCATTTAGGAGAGAAATTGGTCTCAAATCTTTACATGTAGGTTCTTCGGCATCAGTCTTAGGAATCAATACCACACTAGCTTTTTTCCAACTATTTGGTATCTTATTAGTATCTAAAATTGAGTTTAACAATTGCTGTAAAGGTTTCACTAATTGATCTTTGAACTTTTTATAGAAATTAGCTGAGAGCCCATCCAGGCCTGGGGCTTTTCCTAACTTAGATCTGTCAATTGCTTCTATAATTTCCATCGAAGAGATATTCCAATTCAATATCTCTCTGTGTTCTGCCTTAATTTGAGGGAGCTTCTGAGCTTGCAGATATTCTTCCTGTTTCTCCTTATTTCCACCTTGTCGATCACAGTACAAGTTGCTAAAATAATTGTACAAGATTTTCCAAATTTCTTTTTCCTTTGTTATGGTCCTTTGACCCTCCTTTATTTTTAAAATAAATCTTTTCATCTTTTCTTTTCTTTCTTTTTGTGCCAGCCATCTGCCAGGTTTATATGCATTTTCAAAAAAGTTCTGTTTCACATATTTCAACTTTCTGTCCATTTTTTCCATGACCATCCCGGATAGTTGTCTTTGTAGTATCCCCATTTTGGAAATGCAAGATTTATTGTTTGGATCTGAAATTAAATTATTTTCTATACTTCTGATCTTATCTGATAATTCATCCATTTCTGCTCTTTGTTGTTTTCTTTTTCACATGTTTTTTGGATGAAGGTTCCTCTAGCTTTAGCTGTAACCCAAACTGTGGCTATATTCTCTTCATTATTTAAGTTCCTCTTAAAAAATTCCTCTAGTTCTTTCTTGTAATATTCCACTGTCTCTCCGTAGTGTAATATATTTTCATCCATTCTCCAACAACTAGATCTGGCTCGAGAACTCAATGTCATTTTCACAGGATTATGATCACTCAATGATTTCATCAGGATTTCTATTTTCTTCACACAGTTTAGTAGCATTTTTGGAAGGCAGATTAGGTCTATTCTAGACCAAGAATTGTGTCTATTTGAGAAGAAAGTGAAGTCTTTTTCGCTAGGGTGCTTGTATCTCCAAACATCTAGCAATTGTAATTCCTCAGCCATATACAGAAAGTCTTTCTGTATTTTCCATGATTTTTTTTGTGTTGAGTTGTGGACTTCTGTCAAGATGTGTGTTCACCACTCCATTAAAGTCACCTAAAATTGCCACTTTTTGATATTGATATTGCTGAATGCGTTTTTTCAGGTCATCGTAACAAAGTTTGTTCTCATTATAGGTGTCAAGGTCAGAGACCTGGGCGGTGAGCCAGCCCAGAGAAGGGAGTGTGAGAGCCAGCAAAGTCCAGCCAGGAGGAGACAAGCAAGCACTTTACACAAGGGAGTTCATTTACCAGAGCGTCAAGCAAAAGCCATAGTCAGAGTTCCAAAAGCCAAAGGTCAAGAGTCCAGAGATCAATTCAAGGTAGCAGGAACCAGGTGCTTGGAGCAAGGAACAGGCAAGGGAAGGGCTTGAAAGAAGTTTGCCACAAGCAAAGGAAAGCTTCCAAGCAGGCAGTTATATAGCCCAAGACACAGCTGTGGCTAGTCACTGCTTCTTGAACTTAATCAAGGAAGCCTCCCTTTGCTCAGCTCTCTTGAGTCTCCGCCTTGTTTGTGGGCTGATTGGCACAGGCTCCAAACCGTCTTCAGAATCGGATCCCTGTTGCTCTAAAGGAGCAGGCAGAGGAACGTCCAAGTCTGCTTGGTCCATGGCAGCAGGGGGAGCTCTTGAGCTGCAGGACTCATCTCCAGCCAGAGCCAAAGGGACCAACAGCTGCTGCTTGTCATCTCCACCCTGAGCAACAGGGACCAACAGCTGCTGCTCGTCATCAGCAGCTCTGACAGGGGCTTCAGTTATCACAATAGGGAACATAAATCCCAATCACAAGTAAAACACAGCCATCGACCTTAACTTCCACTCCTACAAATCTACCCTTGTCATCACTGAATATTGTTTTTGGAGCTAGAAGTGGTTTGACGTATAAAATCACCCCTCTTCTCTTAACAGAAGCAACAGAGATGAACATTTCCCCTAGCTGATTGTACCAGAGCCATTTTTCATCTTTCTTTTTAATATGGGTTTCTTGAAGACAGCACACATCTGCATTTAACTTCTTCATTAGATGAAATATTTTTTTTCTGATTTACCATAGAGTTCAGTCCATTCACGCTCCAGGAGATAAAAGTATACTTCATTTTCTCTTGTCTTTTGTCATAGCCAATTTTTCTATATCCAAATCAATAAGGCTTGTTTCCATAGGTCTGTTCTCTTCTACACTTTCCTCTAAAGTTTCTTTACCCATTTTATCTTCCTGTTCTGTCTGGTTATAATCCTTGCCATTCGTTGTTTCTGGTGCCCTATCTTTACCTCTATTCTATCTCTGTGATTTCCTTGGCAATGTTGATTTAGCCTGATTCAATTTTTTCCATAGGTTTTTAAGAAATCTTCGGCTTTCTTTATAGAAGTAAGACGATATCTCTGGTCTTTGAAATTAAATATCACCCCTTCTAAATGATCCCATCGAAACATAATTTGATTCTCTCTTAACTTTGTAGCTAAGAACTCATAATCTTTCCTTTTTTTCAATATTCGCGTTGGGATTTCTCGCAGGATAATTAACTGTTTTCCTTGATCCATTAGGGGTTATTTGTTGTGTTCTTGGACTTCCGGTTCTGGTGAGAGCAGGGAGACATGGCTCCTCGGCATCTCGTGAAGAGCCACTGCCGCCACAGGCTACCATCGAGGAAAACTCCAGCTGAGATGGTTTGTTCTGTGCCCCAGAGGTGAGAGGCACAGCAAGAGAGTGGTGAGCTAGCAATTGGGGCTTTGGCTTCCCCTACTAGTGCTTGGAACAAGCACGAAGAGGAGAGCCACCCCACAGACTTCCACCACCAGCAAGCTTCACCTGCACCGGCAGGGAGGACGGGGATTAAACCCTCCCCTCCCCCTCCCCGCCACCGAAATCTCCTTCAAATAAAAAAATTAGAGGAGGAAGCCCACTCCCCCTTATGGAGGGAACCATCTTTTGTTTTAGGTGCTCGTTTATTCAGGGACACCAGGATACTAAATTGGAAGAACCCTGAGGACTACAAAGGATTATCCCCTGAGAAGAACAGCTGTTCATAATTGGGAAAACCCTCTCCCCCAGGAGGCTTGGAAAGCCGCTTTAGAGTGGATTGGGAAGTTGCTTTTTTAATACTTAGTGTCTCTCTTTCCTTCTTTTTTCTTTGGACTTTTTGTGTGCTGAAGCTCCACAGAAGGTGACTTAGGAAAAAAAGAAGACTAAAGAAGGCTAGAGACGGATGAGAAGAGTGAAAGGGAAGTTGTGTTTTCCTTTTGTTTTCTGTGTACTTTTTACAAAAATATTTATCTTCAAAGGAGAGTGTTCCCATCTTTTCAGCTCCTCTTTCCCTCTTGTTTATCCATGCCTTCACTAATTTGTTGTTGTTGTTGTTGTTGGAGAAGGTTAAACTTCAAACTGTGTAAGACTCAAATCCTTTTGTGCCAACTTATGTTGAAGAATAAGCTCTGAATTAGGCTGAGAGTAAGCCCTGAGTAAGTTGCTATTCCGAGTGGACACACTTCAGACTGTAACGACGAAATTAAAAAAGACACGACATCGAAAAGATAGTCAAATTAGAAAAGAGACAGAAGTTACGGTGGATGTAGATACCAAATGAGCTGGTTTACGCAGAGATGGTAACCAGGAATGTGAATTAAAGACTGTATAGGAAATAAAGGAAGTATAGTATGAAAAATAGTATAGTAGGAAGTAAAAGATATATTGTATGAACTACATGAACTAGATCTGGAGTGTAATGATGAACTGATGAATTGCTGAAGAACTTTGTAGATGTGGAATTAGTTATATGTTAACCTGATGAACTGATGAATTGTAGTATGTGTAATAAGAACAAATAATTGAAATAATTGATCAAGTGAACACTGATCAATATAAACAAGAAACTTATAGAGAATTTACCAATGAGATTAAGGAATTTACTGATATAATTGGAGAAACCTGGTTTAATGAATTATTGAACTGATTAATTGAATTGATTAATTATTAGAATTTATGAATTGTGGCCAGGTTGAATTTAAGATAATTACTAAAGTAAAAGGAAAGATGTATAAGATGAGATCAGGCAACCAAGGAGCAGAATCACAAACAAGAAGAGACTCCATAGAAGAACCCCCTGAATACCAAAAGAAATTCACGGAGGAAATCAGGAGTGATATGATGGATATTCGGCAAGATTTGAAAGATTTAAAATCTCAAATGTCAGAGATGCAGGGTGCATTAGAACAGGTCAAGAAAGATGTGACCTGCAATAAAAAAGAGATAGATTCGGATAAGAAACATATTCAAGTGTTAAAACAGAAAATGACTGCATCCTTCTTGGAATTTGAGAAGCAACTCGACAGACTCGCTTTGTTGGAACAAAAACAAATGCACGCATGGATACGGATTAGAGGCCTTGAAGAAAAAAGGGATGAAGACATAAGAAAAAGGATTGTGGGGTTGATTGCAGATTTCTTGGAAACTGAAGAAGAGATAATAGAAAGCGAAATAGATACCATCTACAGGGTTAAATCTATGTGTGCAAAAAAGAAAAATATACCTAGAGATGTTGTGGTGCAATTCATTAGAAAACCCACTAAAGAAAAGTTAATGGAAGAACACTTCTGGCATTTCTGAATCCTGGGAGAGTAAGTGGTGGGGATGGAGGCAGCGCTTTGGCACTTTCCCTCAAAGGAGAGCTGAGAGTGTGGTGTGGGCAGGTGCTTCTTTTAGGTTTTCCTAGGATCTCGTCTTTCACCACTCTGCTTAGGGAAGGATGTAGTTCCCCTTTTGAGAAGAATTAATACCACATCTTAACTTTCATTTTAAAAAATTCCTCCCTCTGAATAGAGTGGTGAATGCCAAGGTGGGAAAATGGCAGTGGTGGTAGGCAGGGGTGGCTGGCCTCCTGAGGTGATACTGGCACTTTCTCTTCTCCATGGAATGGCCCTCAACTTATCCATAACTTTCACTCCAAAACCTGCTGTTGACTTATACATGAGGTTGACTTATACACAAATATATGCAGTAACTGAGTGGAAGGAGAAGGCAAAAGGGCCCATCCCTGTAGGGCTTTTCTAAATGACACACTGCTCTAGTGCTATTATTTCCACTTCCAACACCCTGTGGAATTCTGGGGTTTGCAGTTTACTGAGGCCAAAGAGCTCTCTGGATGAGAATTCTAAAGACCCTTCTCTAAACTGCAGTCCCAGGATTCCATAGGATGTTGAAAGTGGAATAATAACACTATAACTGTATAGTGCAAAAAGGCCCATAGACTCAGACAAAAGCAAATTGCTGCAGCCCCTCTGAGTTTGTTTGTTCCTCCTCACTAATGACTTTTGCCATCTTGACCACACTCTGATGTTACTTGGCCACGTGTGTTCCAGTTTTCATCAGTAAAACGTTAGAAGGTATGCAATGGATATTAATATTTAAATGTATTGCATTCTCAAGGTTATTCTCTCCCTCTTTCGCTTCCTGCGGAGGAAGTTTAAATGAATCTCCTTGGGAAACAACATTCAACTCTGATCTAATTATGCATATTTGTATTTATGGATATAAGCACAGGTCCATGTTTGGAACTGTGTGTACGAAGAAGGGGCAGAAATAAAGAAGCGAGGGGAAGGAGTGATAGTTTTGCAATCTTCTTATCTTAAGAGATAAGTGTCATAATCCAAACAATAACACAGCAGAGTTAAATAGAAGGTTTTTTCCCCATATTCCCCCAGAGGAAATGCAGTACATGGGCTTTGTTATGAACCTTCAGGGATAATAAACACAACAAAAACGTACTACAATAATAGCATGAACAAATAGTGAGGGATGAATGTTTTCTAAGAATGCAGATAGATTTTCTTTTCTTCAAGCCAAAAACATATTCAAGGTGGTTTGCAAACTCTGACCTTCTACTTTGTACTTGCGTTCAAGTAGTAGGCCCTGCCTGGAGTATAATGGAAAACAAGGTTAGAAAATAACAGTTGAATACACATTCATTACAAGAGGCTGTTTTTGAATTCCTTCGACTTATCTCTGAATACCTATCATGTTTATCTCACCAGGTATATTGCCAGCCACAGTGCTGCTGATCTGTGGATAATAGCCTGGGAGAGTGTTATTTATTTGTCTCAATGATAGCTAATAATGGATTTATGGAACGAGTTATGGTGTACTGGTTTTCAAGACTGAAACTGCAAGCTCTTGGAAGAACGTCAGTTCTTCCTATTGCCCAAACCCCTTCGGTTTGCCTAGCCCCCAGAAAGCTCACTCTAGAGATCACTTCCACACTCCTGATTTATTTTCATGCCTTGCCTGGCCCCATAGATCAAGGCTAAGGTCTGCCAAGGAAAAGCTCTAATTGTAGTCCATGCTACTCCTTTCACAACCTAAGCCACGTTCAGCATCCGAGAAATGTCATTTCACCTCCAGCAATAGTGGCTGCATGCATTTTGGTATCATAACAGTCTGGATCTAATGAATGTTCCTTTTCCCTATTGAATGATAAAAATCAACATGATAGATACCTCTGGCTGGCCTGCTACTACCTCAAAGGGCTCAGTGGGCAATTACCATGGTTGTGTCACAACTTGAATGAATTTGTGTCACTTCTTGTCATACCTAAAAAGCAGTTGCCTCCTGGACAAAACAGAAACACCAAGTTCTCAACACCTAAAAGGGATGTGCACCTGAAATCTGGGATGTGTGTGGCCAGGCAACATCAGAATGTGATTAAAATGGTAAAAGTTATTAATAAGGAAGAACACACAAGGTAGTTTGCTTTTGTCTGAACCTACTGGGAACGGCAAGACTTTGCCTCCTTCTCCCTCACCCCACTTAATTGAACACAAAAACTTTTGTACTTTGAATCACTTTGCAGAAATTGAAGTAAGGTTAAGGAGGATAGTGGGAGGAAGAGAAAGAAACTGAGATGTTTTAAAAGCAGCTGCAAAAGTGGTATGACAGAGGATTAATCATGACTGTCTCTACCAAACTGGGGCAGTTGGAGGGCATGAGGATGTGATTTCAGATTGAGGTTCAATGGGCTTGTCTCTGTCCATATGACCCAGAGTGTCCACAGGCCAGATGCAATTTCTTCTCCAGAATCCTCCTGTTGATAGACAGTTGTAGATGTGTTTTTTAAAAAATCATATCCCAAAAGTGCACATAAAATTGGCATCCTTCGAGTATGTGCACAATACTGCTAGCACATACTTTTTTCAATCCGTGCAATGTATTTAAGCAGTGCCTGAAATTTGAAAATGTGCAGGTTTGTGGAGAAAGGGACACATTTCACCTCATTAAAAAAGTGGGCAAGAGGAGAGAGGCCAAGCCTAACCTGGACATGGATAAGGGAAAAGGAAGAACTCAATGGATACAGCTTTACAGATGTGCTCATCCCTAGTAAAAATACAAACAGTCACTAGGGAATATGCTGTCTTTTCAAAAGTGGTGATAGGTTCAGCATTTTCTTCACTGAGGACGTTAGTAACATAACAGCTTTATTAATAGGGTTAACAGGGTGTGTTGTTCTCTGGCAGGGCATTAAATGCAACCCTGAAATAAGATTGCCAGTAGACTTTTATTAGAATTCCACTAGTAGAGGCTGTAACAGTAGATAAGTGGGGCATTCCTCACCCCCTAAGCTCAGACTGTCCCCAAACAGCCCAGTCTTGCCTACCAGCTTACAAACTCTCCAACATTTTACAGATGAAAACAGGGACACATATGGCCAAGCAACATCACAGTGCAGTCAAGACAGCAAAAGGCATTAATGAGAAAGAACAGACAAGCTAGGAGAGGCTGTAGCAGTTTGCTTTTGCCTGAGCCTACAGCTGGGAAGAGCAAGATTGCACCTCTGCTCTCCTCTCCTCCTTGTTGACTTAATGAAGTGAAAACAGCTTTTGCACTTCAAACACAGTTTGCAGAAACTGGAGTAAGCCAGGACAAAGGGAAAAATTGGGAGGAAAAGAGAGTAACTGGGACATTTTAGGAGCAGCTGAAAAAATATGATTAATTGGAACTGTCCCTGCCAGACTGGAACTATTCCAGGGTATGTGGCTACAGATTGAGTAGGGAAAGCACTAACAGCGAGTGTCATCCCGCAGACTGGTTATTACATTGGCTGTTAGCTTTCTCCATAGTCAATCTGTGCATTGTGTCATTGCAGAACTCAGTAGACAAGACCCTCTCTGTGAAGACTCCTTGGCACACTGATTTGCCCTTCTTAAAGGAGTGAAAGAGAATCTTTCTGAAGCTGATGCAATCCAGTGTTATCTCACTGGAAAACCCTGTCCCAGGGTCTACAATTTTGATATTAAAATATGATTCAATGTGCCTGAGAGGTCACCCAGATGGGCATGTAGGCAGCAATGGTCAAAGATTGAAAACCAGGTCAGGCCAGTAAAATCCCCAGTCATGTAGCCCCAGGAGACCTCAAGATGTGCAAACCCACAATAAACAAAAGGTCCTCAGCCCCGAGACGCCAACTTGAGGGGATTAGCGTGTCTGCGCCAAGTTGAGCAAATATTCCTTCAGGCGAGGACCATTTACACAAAGTCACACCACAAATTAACATAGCCGAAGATTCTGAGACTTTGGCAAAACCTTACAATCCCATCACACAAAGGAAATTATCATGGTGGAGCTTCGTTATTGCTCCAACACCCATTGTTCTCCCCGGGAAAGGATTAGTGCTCCAAGTACTTTTCCCCCTACAAATAGTCCCAGTTTTTGAGTGGTTCTTTGGATCACTCCCAGTCACCCCAGCAGACCATTGCTCCATCTGTTGAGTGATCTCCTCAGCCCTCTCCGTGCTGAGCCCCACTTCTCTGCTGCCTTCCTGAACCCAGGATTTCAGGAAAAGGTGCAGTATTACCCCAACTGTACCCCTCCAATACTCCCCTATCCAATTTCCTCTCTTTTGTTTCTTAATAGCTCTTGGGTGCATGTGTGCACGATTGCGTTGGTGCATGAGACTTACCTTCAAATAAAATCATTTATTGGACATCCTTGTTTGGTTTTTGGCTTGGCCTGACCCCGTAAAAACTGGATAAAAAGACCCCGCTAGGTTACCCTGCCTCTCACATTGCTATTGCTTGTGCTCTGGCTAGTTTCCATTCCCCATCATGTGGAGCATATTGAGGTGTCCCCCAAGGGACCCCAGAAATCAGGGTAACACCAGCCTTCCAGAACACCAAACCACAAGCTTATTGGCCTGCCTCTATGAGTCCTTGATTTGTCAATGGTTCCACAAAAATCTATTGAATTCTCCTGTCGGTCTTTGCTCTTCCCTGCCCTCACTGTGTTTATCCTCCTGCTACACTGCTAGAAGATGGGTTATTATGGAATAATTGATCATAAAAAGACATAGAGGGGCCCTTGTGCAAGATCAGTAACCTGTTGAATTGGTAGCTGGGCCGAGCAGGTTGCTAAACTGTTACAGAGTCATTTTCGTACTGAATCTTGCAGGAGTCCTTCTACTTCAGCTTTACTCTAGTAGAATAGGGATTAGACTAACTTCAGCATCATAGGGAACAAGACAATTTTGGCTTGTTTTACTTTGCAGATACAGATGCATTTATAAGTTATGTTTGTAAATATTAATTGCAAGTTGACTTTGATGCATCAAGAAGGAAGTTGTAAGGGTTTTAGATCTGTGACTAAGTCCTTGAAGGATTCTGCCTGCACGGATCCTGGCCTTGAACCCATTCTCTGCAGAATCTTGCCCAGTACTTCAGACCCAGCTGGCTGCTCAGATGCAGAGCAGCCAGGAACCAGCTAGAAGAGGGCTGGGTTTACTCTGCAGCCTTTGCCATAGCAACATGGTCTTTTGTGCTGCTTATAGGCTCTCCAGATGCTTCTGTGTTCCTGACTGCTAATCCCTGGACTTTGACCTCTGGCCTGTTCCCTGAACCTACCTCTTGCCTCTGGTGCTTTGGACTCTTGACACCAGGTAGGCCTCTGCTGCCTTGGACTTTTGTTAAGCTCTAACCTCTGGTCTCCCAACCTAGTGCCTGTTCCCTGTCCCAGCCCTGGTGCCTGCTTCTAATATCCTTGCCGCTCATGCCCCAGACTTTGACAGGAGTTTCCTCTTGCCTAAGTCCGCACACATGCAGGGTAAGGCAATATGCAGTTGCCAGGACCCCATGTCCATCTTGGAGAAGTCAGGCCTCTTTTTAACATACAAGCTGGAACTTTCCCACCAAAACCCCTTCTCTCCTACTGACAAGGAAATGGCACCTTTGATGTGTTTGGGAATACAATAGGTACATAGCTGACTTACTCACATCCATTGAATGGAAGCCCTGCAAAATTGGTTCAGATTAGTGTAATTCCTTATTGAATTACTATGCATCATCCAGCGATTTTGGGAAATCCTATCCAGATTTGGAAAGGAGCAAATGGCTCTATCAGATTGGCTTTATCCTACATGTGAGGAATCTATCATTTGCATCTCCTCAGAGTACTTAAGAGCCATTACCAGTACCCAGAGGTTAATAAGCGGAGGTCATATTAAAATCTAAACTTTTGACCCCTAGAAAATAACATTAATGTCATGTTATCACTTCCAAGAAGGCGTCTCCTTGAATCCAGGTGAAAGCCCCCAAGTTAGGAAGGAATTAAATACAGACACACACAAACTTGGTGGCTGCTTCCCCTAAAAGAGCCTGCTTGCAGACACAGACTTTCAGACCTGCCCCCCTAAATGGAAAAAGGCTGAAAAGAAGATGCCTGGAAGAATGTCAGAGAAGAGACTTCACAGAAACAGACCAGAAAGAGCTGGAAAGAATCACAGAGAGTCTCCTCAAGAGAAGAACCTGCTTCCCTGATTTTCACCCACCCAGCCAACAGGACTCTTCTTCCTATTGGAGGGTGAGGGAATCCATGTGTGTGTCTTAGTCTGCAGTCCCTTAAGCTTAGCTCCACAGCTTTAGCCTTCTTAGTTTGGTCAGGAGTAGGGTTTAATAAAGAAATAATTGTTTGTGTTTCAAAAATCAGCTTGTCTTCAACCTGGTTTCTTTTTCTTTCTTTGTTTTTGGAGCTATTCTTGTCCATTTTCATAACCTATAGCCTGTAAGGTTCTGAAGAGCAAGAGAGTTAGTGCCTGGGAGAGATTTTCCCCAAATCAATAAACCCAGTGTGCAGCTCCAATCACAATGCAAGGAAAGTGGATTTCAATAACTGTTCTTTATTTTTTTTTATGGAGTTGGTGAGAGGACCTACATATGCTCATTTTCTCATTCCAAAGTCACGGTGTCACATACCTTTGGTTGCCATTTGGGTAGATGCCACAGACAGGAATATGATTGAACCTGCAAACTTCTGCTTGAACTTTTTGCATCTCATGGACTTCAAACTGAGAAAGCGTACATGTATGTCCAAACTACACAATTTCTGCATACTGTATTTGCTGGCCTTACTTCTTCCTGAAAAATACTGTTTGAAACTGAGTGTCTTGTATGGCAGCAAATAGTATTTGCTAGTGTATAAATGAAGTGAGTGTTATACCCAGGTGCATCTTATATGCTGGCAAATACAGTAATTTGTAATTTGGATATATAATTTGTAATTTGTTTTTGTAGAAATAACACAGAAAAGGTAGGGATAGGTTCTTACACCACAAACAAGAACAGTTCAACATGTTTCAGCAAACTTTGTATTCAAAAGTAACATTATGCCCATATAAAATGAAATAACCAGGTCAAGTAAGCCTTGTATAACGAAACAATCTTCTAGAGACCACTTGAAAGCTTCTTCCAAAATGCATCTCAGAATGATTTTTTTTCCCCTTTCAGAAGCCTCCACTGTTTTCAAGATTTCCATTTTGATGGCAACATTCCTAGATCTATGTGTTACCCTGATTTCTAGGGTCCCGTGGGGGACACCTCAATGTGCTCCAAATAATGGGAATGGAAATTAGCCAGAGCACAAGCTGTAGCACTACGAGAGGCAGGGTAACCTAGCGAGATCTTAAACCCAATGTTTACAGGGTCAGGCCGAGTCAAAAACCAAGCAGAATTGAGTTATAATTGTTTTCTTTATTTAAAAGACAGGCACTGCGCACTTAGGTACTCACTCACACAGACCTAAGAAAATAAAGGGAGGAAATCCGACAGGGGATTTCAAGAAGGATTTTCAGGGGAAATACTACACCTGATCCTGTAGCCCGGGTAGCCAGAAGAAATTCAGTAAGTCTGAAGCGGAGATTCTCAGCATGTAGAAGCTGAGGGGAAGGCTCTGCAAACGGAGCGGCAGCAAGGCAGAATGACAACCGTGAGTGATCCGAAGAAGTGCTCAAAATCAGGGGTTCTTATAGAGAGAAATGTGCCTGTAGGGTAGTCCGTTCCCGGGGAAAACAATGGGTTTCGGGTTGGAGACAAAGCCTCTGAAAGGTCAGCACTTGAGATGATTGGAATTTGATGGAGTTGTCAATAGCGCAGACAGTATGCAAATAGGGAGTGCTAGTCAGAAGCGCTAATCTCGTCAAGCTGACGACTCAGGGCAGAGAATCTTTTGTATGCTTGATGCCTACTTAACTTAGTTTTAAAGTGTACTTGCCTGGAGGTCTCCTGAAGCTGCATGCCAGAAACTTACTGGCCTGCCTGGGATTTTTCAGCCGTTCGGCCATGTCCGTGTGCGTGCTTATCCGGGGGCCTCACAAGCACGTGGAGAGAAACAGTTTGGAATGGCCAATCTTTTTGTATCAAATTATATTTGGCAAGCCCTGAGCTCGGACTATAGACCACAGTAACATATGCTATATCAACCTACCAGCTTTCCCTGTTTCTTTCTGTTTTGCGCTTCAAACATGTTCAATAAGTAACTCTGGAAGCAGCTGTTTACCTTGCCTGTTGCATGTAACTGCACACAGCTACAGTAGGATCCCATTCTTTTCCAGCTCAAGCTTTACTGCAGCTATGCTGCTTCATTTCCTTCACCATTCTCCCAGGACCAATGCCACAAAAAAAATCTTCCAGCTAGCCAGGAGACAAGAAAGCAGTGGTGGGGGGGAATGGAATGGGCTCCCTTAAAAAGACTTTGTAAAAAAGGAGGTTCTTTGTCAAGTAGCTTTGATAACTGATGTAGGCCCTTAATTGGGAATTATGGCTAATAGAAGCATTCCAGAAGGAATGGTAGTTAGAATGGCAGGTGACATGTTTTGCTGAGGATTTTTGCATTACATGGATCAAGGCCAGCAGTGGTGGTTGTCTGGGGAGGCCTGAGGGAGCTGTGGTTGAAAGAAAATGCTGCCATGATTTAGCTTCTAATCAACTCTGTAGAAGATCAGAAGACTGGATAGCAGCTGATGCTCAGCATGTATTTTAGCCAGGAAAGGGAGATGGGAGACTAGAAAGTGAGTGCAGCTATGAACAGTAGTTTAATTTGCTTTACTTTCCTGTTAATTGAGAACCCTTGATTTTCCTGATGCCCTTTAAAAGAAATTGAACAAGAACTCTGGGAAAAGACAGCAAAAGGCAGATCCCAGGGTACTTTTGTTTTGTGGTAAGTGTGGACCTTTCTTAAGCCTCTGCCCAGCTGTTCCATTTGCTCAATGAAGCTGAATTTGTTTGTTATCTTTCTGCAGTGGGATGTTCTGCTATGCAGTAGTGATTTACTTCTGAGTAAATTTGTACAGGTGCTGCATTTAATCTTTTGAAATCTACATCCTTGATGAAATGTTTTCTAATCTCCCTCATTTCACTTTGGCCAGATATTTCAGTCTTGCATTTATTTCCGATTGCCCCCTCAAACTGAACCAAGTGTCAAAAATAGACGCTTTGAAACTAATTATTTAGACAACCATCCTGTGAATAGATATCAGTGTATTTAAAAACCAAGGTGAAAGATTGGATTTGTTTGTGCATGGCTAAATTTCCAGATAATAGCACTGTTTTTATACTGACTCCTTTCAAGCTCTCATTACATGTACTCATTGTGTCCTTGGTCAGTTCTCTGTAATTTTATACAGATCTTAAACTTACAGGTTTTTCCAAGTCTGCTAACATACTTTCTCCTATCCAGTGCACAAACAACAGACCATAGATGGAAATATATTCTATTTTGTTGTGTTCTATCACTGACTGTGGAAAACTGATATAGAGAAATGTAGATGTGGAAATGTCCATACTTCTAAAGAGAGAGCTGTATTAATCTGTCACAACATAAAATGGAAAATGGTGGGGGGAAGGATGTAGTCGCACCTTTAAGACTTGTGAAATCCATGAAAGCCCATGTTAAAATGAATAAGGGGGGAAATGCCCATTTTGTGCATAGGCAGCTGCTTTATGCAGGCGCTGTCAGGGCACTGGACTATCACTGCAGAGCCAGATGATCTTGGGCAAATCACACCTTGCCAAGAAAAACCCACTCTATAGCCCTAAATTGGAGTCAACTTGAAGATTACACAACAACAATAAAGCTATTTTACACAAAGAATATTTTGTGCAAACTACAGATGCTGCGACTGGGAGAAAAACAGACTTTATGTCTCAGTCTTGCACTGTGGAAAGATCTTTTCCAGGGGTTGGAAACATCTTCAAGGTGTTATTTTTGCCTTGCCAAGACAGCCAGTCTCTACTTGAATCCTGGCAAAGGTGAGATCCCCCTGCCCCAACTGCCTTAACTCTAGTCGTGGAAACTGCAAGATGGAACATATCAGTAGTTTCCTGTTAGTTAGCAAATGCTGAGGGTGGCAGTCCAGTTTCTTGGTATACATAACAGAACTGGGCTAATCCAGGGGCTTTATATTGGGTTAAGAGCTGAGGTTGCTTAAGGCTACAATCACATACTGTTCTTCACTTCAAATAGGTCTTCAGTCTCAGCAGAAATATACAGAGGTTGTCTACTCTGGATTGTCTCCTGTTTTGAATGGCTCCTTGGCAAGTGATTGCAGAGTTATTCTGTAGCAATTAATGAGCTACAGTTTCAAATTCCCCACATGGTTGCTGTAAGTCCAAAATGACCTGAAGGCACACTAGAACAACAAAGATTGCCATGGTTGCAGAAAATGAAGGTATTTGGCTTTGGTAAAAGTCTGGCATGGACAGAAGGGGAACCAGGATTCTTAACAGTGTATGAAAATTTATGAGTTTAGAAAAGTCCCAAGCTAGAGCAGTGATAGCCTTACTTTATAAATGTTTTGTGGAGACTCAGTTTGGCCATGATCAAAGATCGTGCCTGGCATGGGGACATGACTTAGAAATCAAATTGCCTGAGACCTCTTGGCTCACTTTATGGAACACACAGCCATTTAAATCAATTTCTGTCTCAGCCAAAGAAATAATTTTAAAGGCAGTATGCTGCTGGTCCTGATGGCCTGCACAGATGTTAAAGAATAACCCCTCCCCCCAAAAAAAGAAAATAAGTCCAAAATGTTGGTGACATTTTAGAGAAAATGGGATAGTGAGGCATATGTGGCTAGAATGTCAAGAAGCAAAAGAGATCTGGAATCAAGTAATATAATCAAATAAGAATTCTGGAATCATGTAATAGATTTTATCTCATGCATGACAAATCAGAGGATTGTTCCCCAGGGAGAACTTTAATTGCTTTCAGAGTTAGAAGGAGAAAACAAAAATTATCAATGGCTAATTGGTATGATTTTGTCAGCAGGTACAGCTGAAATAGCAACATAACAATAACAGCAGCAGCACTAATAATACAGGCTGAGTATCCCTTGTCCAAAGTGCTTTCTTATGTTGGATTTTTTTCAGATTTTGGAATACCTGTATTTCCATATACCTAAAATGCAGTATTATACAGAAGATCTCTGGGGATGAATGAGCAGAAGCACTGCAGCCACCCCAGACAGTTGAAATTAAAGTGGATGACTGGTGGGGTTCCCATGATGATGATGATGATGATGATGATGAGCAATAGCATTTACATTTCTATACCACTTTATAGCACCAAGCACTCTCTAAGCAGTTTTACAATGTGTTTAGCTAATTGCCCCCAACAAGCTAGGTACTCATTTTACTGATCTACAGAAGGATGGAGGGCTGAGTCAACCTGGAGCCTTGCAGGGTTGAACTCACAACATTGTGGCTGCAGTACCAGCATTTAACCACTGTGCAATTCATTATCTTCTTCTTCTTCTGGTATATCAGGTCTCTTATATCCTCAGTCTTCCAAGTTTTCAGTCTCTCTTTTCAGCCTCACCTTTCACACACAACACAAGTAGCAAACAAATGAGATTCGAAGCTGGAGAAAAATATGAGAATCTGTGGAATGGCAGCAGGAATCGATTCATGTTGAGCACTACACTTGGATTCCTGCCATTTCACAGATCCTCACATCCCTTTCTAGGCTCGTGTCTTGTCTGCAGCCTCACGTCTCTTTTGTTTGCTACTTTTGTTGTGTATGAGACATGGGACTGTAGAGATCCTTAGGATCTAAGAGAAGAAAGAGCAGGAACACCACATCACCATCTTGAAAGTAGAAGCAGGTAACTGGCAGCGCTAAAGTTTTGGTTTTAGGAGAGTTTTGGATTTCAGATTTCTGGGTAAGGGATGCTCATAAAATAACGGATGTTGGCACAAAATCTTTCACAAAGGGCCCGGTTAAATAGAATTTGGTTCTTAGTTTTCTCTGAGAGTTTAATCTATAGGCTAAAAAATAACAAGTGAGAAAATTATTCAAATAGTTATGAAGTTAGCTGGTTTCAGTTTATTTCATATATCAATGCAACTTGTAATGCAAATGGACCTGCACCCCTGCAGAGGAATTTATGGATTATACATGTACTCAGTAGATGACATGCAGAAACTGACTTGTGGCTGTGAAGAAGAAAAACATGAAGCTGGGAATTAAATTCCCTGGATAAAATAAACACACATAGTTTCTGATGAATCTGAAGAAGAGGTTCCAACTTTGTATTAAGAGTGGGATATTTTAAATTGTTCCCTCCAGTCTTTTGGTTTATATCCTTTTCCTACTTAGTTTGACTGGAGTATAGATGTTTTTAACACTGATTATGCATGTCAGTTTTAAAATGTGGGACAAAAATTAAAAGAACTGTTCAGTAAAATGACAAATGCAGCAATGTTTTCTGCAGACACAAAATACTCACAAAATTTTATTAGCAGGCATTGAAATGTACTGTTTTCCCTTCTCTGTATTTCTCCTGTTCCTGCAGCTTTTCTGTCTAGTGACTACAAGATACCACCAGGAAGGCTTAATTTAAATACCCCAAAACTCTATTGCTCATTTAGTCACTCTATGAAACTTCAGTCAGTGCTCTCACTTTTTCTTGCCCCCAGACTCTTTCCCTGTAAATTGGATGTTAATAAAACTTCCCTGCTAGCCTTATAAGGAAATAAAGGGACTTAATTGGCTGTATTCCCTAGATTAAAAGAGCTAGAGAACAGCCAAAAAAAAAGTTGTTCTTTATCCTAATTCCAGCTGACCTACTTCTAAAAGATGTAAACGTTGGGATTTTGGAGAATTTCATTTTGTCTGCATTTTTAAACAAACCATCCTGTGTTGTGAATCACAGTGTAGTTATCTTTAAGACTATACTCTTCTCCAATTTTACAGTGCACTTTTGGATAAAGTATCCAAAAAAAGCATATGGTTACATCTGTACCAGGAGAAATATTTTAGAGGAAATGCATGCAATATGTCGATTTCAAAATGCAGATTTGCTGAACATGAATCACTAGTGTGATGTGGCAGCCAAGAAAGCCAAGGCAATTCTTGGTTGCATCAATGGGAGTATGGTGTCTAGATTAAGGGAGATGTGGTACTGCTCTATTCTGCTTTGATTAGACCTCATCTGGAATACTGTGTCCAGGTCTGGGCACCTCAATTCAAGAAGGATATTGACAAGCTGGAGCATGTCCAGAGGAGGGTGACCAAAATGGTGAAGGGTCTGGAAGCCATGCCCTGTGAGGAGTGGCTTAGGGAGCTGGGTATGTTTAGTCTGCAGAAGAGAAGATTAAGAGGGGACATGATAGCCATGTTTAAATATTTGAAGGGATGTCATGTCCAGGAGAGAGCGGGCTTGTTTTCCACTGCTCCAGAGACTAGGACAAGGAGCAATGGATTCAAGCTGCAGAAAAGGAGATTCCACCTGAACCTGAGGAAGAACTTCCTGACAGTCAGAGCTGTCCGGTAGTGGAATATGCTGCCTTGGAGTGTGGTGGATTCTCCTTCTTTGGAGGTTTCTAAGCAGAGGCTGGATGGCCATCTGTTGGGAGTGCTTTGATGGGTGTTCCTGCATAGCAGGGGGTTGGACTTAATGGCCCCTGTGGTCTCTTTCAACTCTATCGTTCTGTGATTTGTTCAATCTGAATGCATCTAAAAACAGTATTGAACAAAAGGTGAACTTGGATACATGCAAAACTGATACAAAAGCCAGAGAGGTATAGTGTTTTGAGTGTTGGGCTAGGACACTAGGAGGCTAGGCTTCAAATCTCTGCTAAGCCATCAAAAAACACTGGGTGACCTTGGGCAGGTCACACTTTCTGTGCCTCAGAAGAAGGCAAGGGCATTCCCCTCTGAACAAATTCTGCTAAGAAAACCTTGTGATAGGTTTGCCTTAGGGTCATCGTAAATCAGAAATGACTTGAAGGCACACAACAACAATAAAAACAACAACAACCAAACTAGTCCAGCCTGATTTATAAATTTCAACCTGAAAGCCATCAAGCAGTTGAAATTTAGAAGTACTTCAGGTGAATGAAGAATGAGGAAAAGTGAAAAGCTACTGAAATGATGTTTTCCTGTACTGCACAAACTGTTTGTCCTTGCACCTGGCCAAGCAGTGGCAACACAATAATCAAACAATAGAAGATTCACCTTTTCTAAAACTTTGGAAATGTACCTTCATTGGACAATAATGAATCCTTTTGGGGGTGTGGAAGAAAGAAAATGTGGCAATATTTGTACTCCCAGAAGAAAACAGCTATTGGAGTAATTAGGCTTTGAACGGAGAAGCAATATAATATTAAAGGCAGGAGGGAAAGCACTGTTGTCTTATGCTGGCAAAATTTACTGCTGATTCACCTAATCTATACAACCTGACCCAATAAATGTTTATATAGACTTCAGTCTCAGTAGGTTCAAGTGAGGCTGACACCTTAGTAAGTGTGCACAGGATTTTTATTAGCATTATGATGTCAGTAGCCCAGCTGGAGAAATGTGCTGAAGGACAATATTGTAAAGTGACTGTAACAATTGGGTGATTATGACCTATGATTATTTGTTTACTTTTCTCCTGTGCAAGCAAATTTCATTTGGATTCCTATCAATTTTCCCATGACAGCTTCATTGCTCCCTAGCCCCAGCATATCCGTCTGCGTATTTATACAGCACTGTATCCTAAGGCCAAACTATGCATGATTTTGAGCTAGTGGTTGCCCTGTGCAGGCTTGAGATTTGGTGTTTATTAAGTAGGTATAGCGTTGGGGAAATTATCATGATTTGGGCCATGGTTTTTGGAAGAGAGATTTCCCTCTCACTTTGATTTCAGTTTGGATGCCTGTGCCAGCTGCTATTTCTATTGGAAGCAAAGCTGCCAATGGTATTAATAGCAATTATGTTTCCAATGCAAATAACCGTGGGAGGGGGCGTACTCTCCAACGGTCGTGATTTGGCAAGAAGGGTCCTGATTCCACTTTTCCCCACTTTTTCAGCTGCTTTTAAGATGTTCTCGTTTCTTTCTCCTGCCCCCACTTTTTCCCCATTGTCCTTAGCCTACCTCAAGTGCTGCAGACTGAATTCAAAATACAGACTTAGTTTGTAAACTCAGCAGGAGGCAGAGGAGAGGAAGGGTCATAATTTTGCCCTGCTCAGTAGGCCAAGGGGAAAAACAAACTGTTGCAGACTCTGCTAGTTTCTCCTCCTTATGACTTTTGCCATCTTGACCACACTCTGATGTTGCTTGGCCACGCTTGTCCCTCTTTTCATTTATGAAATGTTGGAGGGTATGGTCCAGGAGGCAGATCTGAATCCCATCTAAATTCCATCTTTCCTGGCTGTGCGGAACTGCAGAAGCACAATGGCAATGCTTCCTTCCATCGTGCAGCATGGGAAAGTCCTGGCTGTGCTGCAGAAGGAAGAGGTGGCTCCATCCCACTCCCTTCCTCAGGGAGCCAATTAGGTGAGGAGGGAAGCATTGCTGTGCTCCCTTCCAGCCCCAGGACTGCAGCACAATGACACAGAAGAGCATCATCATGTGGAAATGGCCTCTGTCTTTTTAAAATCCTTCTTAAATACTTGCCATACCACACAGGTGGTAGGAATCTTCAAGTGATAAGATTGAACTCCAGCATCTCTTCCTGGAATGCTCATGTGATCATCACTAAGACTGTGTGGTGGCAAAGACGTTCAAAGACAGGCTGCTAGATTGCTGCAAGAAGTTCCTCTTGCTGCTATGAACATTGCACTGTGTGTGTATATAAAAAAGAGGAGGGAGTAAAATTCTACTTGGCCACTTAATAACATAAGCACTAAGTATGGAAAGAATACTCTCAAATGTTCATTTAATGGCAAAAAAAGAGAGGTTGACCAACAGGCTGGAAACCCCATGGGGAAAAAAAAAAGTAAGAGATTTTTGCATGGTTTTTCATTATCCTGAAGAGTTCCAGAGAATTCTTCTGTGCAGTAACATATGTGGGTTTTCTGCATACAAAAAGTACATTTTTGCACAGAATCACCCTCCAGAATACACCATGGTGACGAAATACAAGAGGAAGACTGCACAGAAGTATTCATTGTTGCCTGAGAGAAAGCTGCCGTAATCATTTGTCATTGCATGAGAATCCTCTAGAAATTTCAGGATGATCAAATGCAGGAAGAATATTTAACAGAAATATTTGTTTTCTCATGTTTCAGGGAAAAAACTGAAGTAATCATGCACCCCTGCATTTACGGATGGAGTAGTCCAGAATCAGCACACCTAGGAAGCATGCCCCCATTGAGAATGTGTGCTAAAGCTTTCCCCACTCTTGGGCCCTTTCCACATGTGATTATTAAGGCGGGCCAATGCGTCTTGCCACGGAGGTCTTCTGCACGTTGGAGCGGACTAGGTTTGGTTTATTTACCTTTGTTCTGCATGTAATTCTGACTAAATACACCCCCATGTGGTTGTAAAGCGCACTATTTGAAAACTGGAAGAAATCAGTTTTTCGATTTTCCAGATCGATCCGATTCATACTTTCACAGTGGTGCAGACATGTACACTCGTGCCAATGCGAATTGGTGGTCGGGGAGGGCTCATGGGAGGGGCCAGGGGGTAGTATGGACTTTCTCACGTACGCATGTACACAATGACGTACTAAACCAGGCAAAAAAAAAAGGGCCAATCACAGCTGACAGGGCAGGGTGAGGGGAGTAGCTGGAGTGGCCACCGTGGAGGCAGTGTGGATTAATGAACTCGCACTCCTCCGAATCGGAATGGAACATACACAATAGCTGTGCGGAAGGAAATAAGGGAAAGTCTGCCTTGTTTCAAGCCCAGAAAATCTGCTAAGAAACGGCAGGAACCAATTCACCAGCCTCATGTGGAAAGGGCCTTGGTTGAAAACATCTTCATTCCTCCAGGCATAAGATGCCCAAAAGCAGAAGAAGAAAATTCTTTAAGCTTTCTTTCCTTCTTTCCTAACTCCATCTTGACCTTTTCTTCCATTGTATGTTCTTTCCAGAGCTGTACATACACTGAAGTAGGGCTGGCAAATAAACATCTTTTTGATGCTATGGCAAGACAATTTCCCTCTATAAAATATTGCCCTGTGTATCTACAAAGGGATGCCCAGTAAAAGGCCAGCTCAGCCATTTATTTTTCTTGCTATTTTATATTGATGAAGCTACCCGCTTCTGCAGATCTTCCTTATGGGTATATTATGCTTGGTTAAATGTAGCCAATTTGCCTTTATAAACATGAAGCCAAAAACATGGTTGTTGGTGCATGTGAAGGGAAAGTGTGTTTATGTACCCTCTGTAGCTTAGAAGAAAAGCAGAGTGTAAAGAAGTCAGAAAAGGACCTGCAGCAAAATGTTGCAGTATGGAGTCCTGCTGTTCAGCACGCTAGCCAAGCAAACAGCCTCCTCTTTGCATTATTTTCTTTTTTTCTATTCTGTCCCTCTTCTAAAATTCAGCAAATATTTTGCTCACTTTGTATGCTCAGTACTCACAGGGATGTTTCGGGCTCCTCCCTTAATTCCCTCCCCCATCTTCAATTTTGCTCGATTCTACAAATCTTAGGTTTGTCCCACATCTGATAATCTCTTGTGGTGTGTACAAATGGTAACCTTTGGATACGTAACAATCCTTACTCAGAAAATGGATTTGCTATATATTGACTGGAGGTATATATATTGGATGGAAACCCAATGGATTTCCCACTTCCATATTACTGTCTAGCCTTACAGGTTGCTATATAAAAGTGGATTTGCTGCTCTCCGGATCTTCCTTGACCACAGCTCCCAACATTCTGCAACAATACTGGTTAGGGCTGACGGGAACTGCAAACTTATAACATCTCCAGGATGACACAGTTCCCGTCCTGTTAGGGACACCTCTGCTCAGCCATGGAAACCTTTGAGCAAGTCACACTCTCTCGGCCTCAGCTAAAGGCAATGGCAAACCTCCTCCCGGACAAATCTTGCCAAGAAAACCCTGTGATACATTGACCTTGGGGTCATGAAGAAGTGGAAATGACATGAAGGCCCACAACAAGAGAGATGAAGATGTGAGGGGATTAAACCAGATGACTTGTGAGGCAGCTTCCAATTCTGTGATTGGATGACAACGATGATGAAGACAGCTACAAATTACCATTCAAGATATTTTTATCTCATACAGACCACATCTTCAGCTTAGTGTTTCTTGTGCAATAGATGAGACAACGCTTAACCCAGCGGCATCCCAGAGTAGCTAACGTGTATTTATCAGAATAGTCCATACATTCCATAGAAATATAAAATTAAAGGGGCACTCATGCCTAGAATTTGAAGTTTTCTCCAGTGTTTTCCACTGCACTTTACAGAAACTGAACTCTTAAAGAGGCTTTGAGTTATTCAGGGGCAAACTAAATGTTACATGCAACTGTGAGCTACAGAGCCCCCCCAAAGTCCCCCCCCCACTTAAAAGGCAGGGGGACAACCTCAGGAGGCTGCTGTTATGTCCAGCACAAGGAGGGAGAGAGCGTCTTAATCTCTGTGTTTGCAAAGTATGAAATCCATGGTGGCGCTCCTTCATAGCTTCCCCTCCTCGTAGAATCATAGAAATGTAGAGTTGGAAGAGACCACACGGGCCATCGCAGTCCAACCCCTTGCCATGCAGGAACACCCTCAAAGCACTCCCAACAGATGGCCATCCAGCCTCTGCTTAAAAACCTCCAAGGAAGGAGACTCCACCACACTCCGAGGCACTCCTGAATTATTTTAGTTCTGTGAGGTAACTCTTTCACACGGACAATGCATACCTTAATCTCTGACTACAATTCACAGAATCCAGCCAACTTTGTCCAACTGTGTTTCCGAAGCAGCCACTCACATCACTTGTTTGTGCCAATGATGCCTCAAGAGACTGGTCCTCCCAATACTGTATTTGGTCCTTTGAAGTGTTTGGGACTACAACTGCCACAACCCCTGTACCACTGGTCATGCTGGATGTCAGTTGTCAGCAAAACATATGGTGAGCCTGCTGTCCTCTGTGCCAACCTATAAGCTCCAAGCTTCAATAAAATAATAGAGTCTTCAGTAAATAAATAAATACAGGAAAATATGTTGAGCATTGTTATCAAAGTCCTGACAGGCCGCTGGGGTCAACAAGAGAGCTGCCAGAGAGGCAGACTGCAGAGTACATGCAAATGTGTACAATAAAGCCCAGAGAGATATATCCACCATGAACAGAGACACGGGGAGGGAATGGAGGAGTTTGCATTTCATTTGAATGTATGAGAAATAGGATGTCTTTTACCAGCTGTTTTAATTTGCAAACTGTTCCCTCCCACGCAGGGCTTCATGTAAGGGTGGCATGTATTTTGAATGCTATCGGTGGGATGGGAAACAGCTTGGAGGTAGCCATTCTGCATAGTACTATGTGTATTCTTTCCCATTAATAACTTTTTGCCATCTCGATCACACTCTTATGCTGCTCGGCCACATGGGTCCCAGTTTTCATTGGTGAAATGTTGGAAGATAGTGGGCTTTTCAACCAATTGAGAACTGGTTTTCAGATTTTCATTTATTGATGAGTTAGCTTTAGGCCATTTCCGCACTAGACTGTTACAGCTCTATTAATACACTTTCAACACCCTACAGAATCCTGGGGTTTGCCGTTTAGGGAGGGGCCTCAAAGGCCCCTCCCTAAACGGCAAACCCCAGGATTCCGTAGGATGTTGAAAGTGGACTAATAGCACTATAACAGTTAAGTGCAGAAATGGCATTAGTTAGATTTCAATAAACTCAAAATGGAGTATAGGCTTCTACTCCTCTCCACTTCCTTTGTACAATAATGCTTTGAGATAGATCAGGCAGACAGTGACTGACCCAAGTTCACCCATGAGTCTTTAAGGATCAGAAAATGGATCTCCCAGGTCCAAGTAAAACATTTACAGGCATGCCTCAGTTAACAATGCCTCTGAAAAATAAGCTCCTTTCTACAAATTCTTTTTATGCATACCCAGACCCCATTTCCCTTCTTGTCCTCTGTGAGGAGAGAATTTTTTTTAGCAGCATTGGCACCTGGAGGATAGTGAAGAAGGACTGGAAAAACACGGACCTTTGGTGTTGGGTTGAGGCATTGTGTCTGCAGTAGGGAAGGGAGATAAGAAAGGATGCAAGGCTCCCTTTTTATTTATTCATTTCAAAATATCTTCATTGTGCAGAATAATCGATAAATATCTATGAGAATCTAATCCACTGACATAGCAAAAGCACGACCAGTTATCAATGATTTGAGATCAAATTTGTGATCATATCTGAGCATGTTGACTGGGAATATTCCTACTTCATACAATACCATTTCTTTAGTATCATTCAGCAAGAACAGTTAGCTTAAATGTTGCTAAGTATCTAATAATTTTGAACAGATACACAGTCATTCATGCCTCTTACGGGGCTTTCTAGAAGGAACAGGAAAGCACCTAATGAGCAAGATCTTTTATTTCTTTCAGCCCTCAGTGGCATAGTTGTTCTTCCATAATTGCAAATAAGTATGCCTGAACTCTCTAGAAGCCAAGATGACTAAACTGAGGCTGTCACACTTTGACCATATCATGAGAAGACATGACTCACTAGAAAAGACAATAATGCATAATAAGGTAGAAGGCAGTAGAAAAAGAGGAAGACGCATTACAGATGGATAGACTCAGTGAAGGAAGCCAGGGCCCTGAATCTGCAAGATTTGAACAGGGTGGTGGATGATAGAGTGGCTGGAAGGTCATCATATGTCAAGGTGGACCTGATGACAGTTAACAAGAAGTAAGTATATAAATATTCTGTGCTGTTTATAAAATTGGGCCAGAATCTTGCTGGTCAAATAACATTGAAAAGGAGCAGTCAAAATCAAAACCAACCTAAGAAGTGCTTGAAAGTTCGCAACTGCAATATGAATAATAATAAAAAAGAAGATGTATGCCATATGTATGTGTGAGGAAAGAGAGATATATCATCAATATTGGCCCACGTCATGCTGGCCAAGGATGTCAACAACGTTGGTCCAACAACTTCAGCTTTAAGTCATTGTTGTGTGCCATCGAGTCATTTCCAACTTACGGCTAGCCTAAAACAGACTCTTTCCAGGGTTTCCTTGGCAAGAGTGGTGATTTGAACCCTGGTCTCCACAGTAACAGTCCAGTGCTCAAACCACTGTACCATGCTGGCTCTTTGTTTCATGCCCACTAGTTTTTCACCCACTTTTCTCCTTAGGGTAAAACTGCTATCTATCCCTGCTTTTCTTTACAGGGCAAAAGACTATCCCTGGCTAGGAAAAAAAATCATGTTTAATTGATGCCTGTATTATAAAAGCATAAGAACTAAGTGAACACCTTTGTGTGAGATGTTTCAAGGGCGGAGCATCACAGAGAAGGTCCTGTATAAATGACTAGAGCACTCCATAGGGCCTCTGAGGATAAATGGAGTCACTTTTGTCTTCAGGGCTTGGACAATGGAACTTTTGCAAATATCCATGCGACCTACACACTAAGTGTGCCCTTCTCTTCCTTGCTAACACAACCTGTTGTCCTTTCTTGTGTTTCCCAGTGAAACCAATCCAGATCACCTCAGAGAGGTGAGAAGAGAGAGAAAGATGACAAGGTTGTTGTATGGAGTAGCTGCTTTTTGCCCTCACTCCTCTCACTGATCGTTCACTTGGAAAAAGCAAATAAACAAGAACCAACAGAACCTGGAGTCTCAAGGATTAAAAATGGCCTCCCCTACTGGGACATGACCCTTTCCAGGTGTCTGATTTTGCTGTTCCCTAAAACTACCCTCCATCTAACTGAGCAGACATGTTCATGAAGAAGAAACCAGTCCTTCAGACAGCCTTGTCCCAAACTGTCTATAATACAATGAAACTTGATCCTAAACTTACCTCTTTCCTCTCCATATGCACCATCTTGCATGCCAGCTCTGCGTTTCTCTGCCATTTTCAATCATCTCCACGATGCAAACAAGTCCTCAACCCAAATGAATCTTTAATATCAAGAGTCAGGAGCATCTTCTTGTCGAGCATCTGAGCTTGTCCCTGGCCCTCCCCGAAACCCAGCACTAGAAACGTTACAGAAGAGAATGAGCTTGGTTTGGATTCTGCCAGCATTCATATGAAACAAATGCGTCACTTTGTAACCACAACAGCAACATACTTTTCAAAATAGCCCAGGGCAAGATTTTCAAGAAAAATTAAACCCACTGCTCTGCAAAGCTACAGTTGGCAGGCAGCTTTTTGATTCTGTGTCTGGTACTGCAGCTTTATAGTCTACCTAAGAGGAAGATATGAGACCTTCTCAAAGACCCTATATCTTCCCCCTTCCTGTACACATCGCACGTGCTTTCCCATGCGTGGATGGGGCAGGTTCTGAGTGACACTACTCAGTAGCCCATTGGGGATGCTCCCTTTGAATAAGTGAAAGGGTTACCTTGTGCAGAAGGAAAAGGGCCCCCTTTACATGAGTCAACAACTGACTTCTATATGATGTTTCTGTGGGAAGCGTACACTCTCTTAGGCTTCAAACCGTCTATGACAAGCGAAAGCAATGAACCGTGAAGTTCAGAAATGTGTATGACAGGCATCTCTGCACAGAGACAGCAGAAATTGTGCAGCCAACCCACAGGAAGAATTTTAGAGCTGGAGCAAGCAATAAGACTACTTTTAGCTTTGTTCTTCACAAAAGTGACCATTATGCAAAGTTTAAATTGAATTAAGGTATTGATGTTTAGATGGGGTGAAAAAAAGGTGTGGTTCTGCTCTGTATCAGTTTTACATATTTAGTCATCATCAATAAGTTTACTGTGTTAGCAAAAGGCATGACAAATAGTATGCAGTATATCGAAGGCATACCAGATTTTTTTTTTTTAAAGTACAAATGGCACCCAATGATTTTACAAATAGTAACAAAAATTGTCACCCGGTTAGTATAAAGGGTATCAACAATTCAAACTGTAAATGAATTTCTAAGTTTCCAACTAGAAAATCAAATTAATACTTTGAAGCACCATGACAGTTTGTGGCACTTTAACTCTCACTTTCAAACATTTCTGTAGCCAAAGCAAAAAGGGCGACATTATGTATTGTTACCTTTGGTAGTGCTCAAAATAAACTGAACCAGTTCTACAAGGAAGTTCCCATGTCCATATGTCAGCAAGAGTTTCAGAAATCTCTCTCTTGAGTTGCTGTGCTAGGGACAAGTTAGCATGTAGTGGACAATGTCTTACACCAGATAGGTATGTGATGTAGCGCTGATAGGTGCATACATAGATATGTTGAGACACCTCTGTTATGTCTGATTTCCAAAACAACCTTTGATATAATAAACACACACACACACAAAAAATAGGAATTCATTTTTACACATTATTTTCCTGAGCATATTTATTTTGTGCCTGATTTTATCTAACACATGCAGTTTTGAACATTGTTTCCCCCAGTATGCCCATATTTGAAGGAATATTTCCCTATGCGATTATTTTGAATGGAATTTTTGAGCCAAAAGTATATTGTAAAATTTAGAGAAGTGTCCAAAAGATGACACTTGCAGCTTGCGTACTTGTTTGAGAAATGCAAAGTAGGGCAACTTATATAATTCTTTTCCATATTCCTAACTAGTGAAGAAGATGAATTTTTCAACACAGGATTGAAATATATCCTTTCCCAGTTTGGAATTCATATTCCATCACTAGACCTAAAAATCTCCAAAAGCAAGTCCAGCTACTATTAATGGCATTTCTCCAACTAAACAGGGGGTATAGAAGACTCAGGATCCAGCATGGTATAGTGGTTTGAGAGCTGGGCTACGACCCCAGATCCTCAGGCTCAGTTCTCTACTTGGCCATGGAAACCCACTGAGTGACCTTGGGTGACTTACACACTCTCACCCTCAGAAAACCGCATATAGGTTCTCCTTAGCATCACCATAAGTTAGAAACAACTTCAGGCACACAACAACAACAATAACAATAGAAGGCTGCATATCCCAAACATCCCTACACTTGAGCATATTCAGAAACGTCCAAGTAGAAATAGATGGACCAACCTACTTCTATTGTGTGTTACTGTGTTTGTCTACAAGTCCAGTCCATCCACATTGGTAAACATATTTTGACTCCAGCTTTATCTCAAAATACGCATTTTAAACTTATTTTGATGTGTCTCGGAGCAAACAGACTCATAACTGGAGTTGGAAGAGACCACATAGAGTTGGAAGAGACCACAGCAACCATCAAGTCCAACCCCCTGCAATGCAGGAACACACACTCAAAACACCTCCAGCAAATGGCCATCCAGTCTCTGTTTAAAACCCCCCAAAGAAGGTGACTCCACCACACTCTGCAGCAACACATTCCACTGTCAAATGGCTCTTACCATCAGGAAGTTTTTCCTGGTGTTTAGGTGAAATCTCTTTTCCTGTAGTTTGAATCTATTGCTCCATGTCCTAGTCTCTGGGCCAGCAGAAAACAAGCTTGCTCCATCTTCAACATGACAACCTCTTAATCTTCTTTTCATCAGACTAAACCTACTTAGCTCCTTAAGCCATTCTTCATATAGCATGGTTTCCAAACCCTTCACCATTTTGATTGCCCTTCTCTGGACATGTTTCAGCTTGTCAATATCCTTCTTGAATTATGGTACCCAGAACTGGACACAGTATTCTGGGTGAGGGCTAACCAAAGCAGAATAGAGTGGTATTATTACTTCCCTTGATGTCAACATTATACTATTGATGCAGCCCAGAATTGCATTGGCTTTTTTAGCTGCCGTGTGTCATGCTGCTGACTCATGTGCAGCTTGTGGTCGACTAAGACTCCTAGATCCCTTTCACACATACTGTTTTTGAGCCAGCTATCACTCAATAGTATGAAATTTAATACATAACTGATCCACATGTTTGGCTGGTAGGCACAGACCAGATCAGTTTCATGGGGCATCAATTCCTCAAACATCTCTCTACTAAAGACAGTTAATGAGGGACCTGCAACACCTTTCTTGTCTGTGTCAAACCCGCCTTACTTCCAACCCTGTTCCTCATATGTGATGAGTCTGGCATTTGCCATCCAAAAGGAGTGTCATGTCTTCCTGTCTGGTTTACACAACTCCAACTTGGCATACAAGGGGTTATTTTCTGTTTAGTATAGTTAGGCCTCATTGTTCATCCAGGAAGATCATTCCTGTAGATAAAAATATGAGAGCACCTACTGTCCTCTGAGAATCTCAGAGCTTACATGCTCCTGCCCTTCAGGCAAGGTGTTGGGGAGGAATCTGCCATGCTTTTCTAACTCAAAAACTAAGCCACCTTAGGCCCCAATTTTAGGAGAAAGGCAGCTTAGAAATACAACAAAATAATAAAAGAATGAATAAATAGAATGGAGAGAAACTTCCTTCTGTGCATTAGTGAATCTTTTGTTTAGACCTCTGATACTTAAGTCCCATCCTTGCAACCACACCTCAGTCTCACCTAAGGGGGAATGAATGTACCAGTCTGTAGGAATCATGTTGGACCATGAGCTAATGTTGGTGGTGCCTGAGGATCTGACATAACAGTGGCCATAAAGAGATTCCAGCTCTCCATTATCTGGGCAATCTATGAGCTTTGTTTGCTGTAAATATCTTCTGTAAATATCACTCATTCATCACCAATAATAAATGTTTTACACTAGTTTTTGTGCCACAAGTAACTTTTGTTTTCAAGGTCCCAAAGTGCAAAAACCAGAAACAAACACAAACAAAAACCTCCACCTTGAGACAGTGGAACTTTTTTCCAACAAAACATCCGGATGTGTTGAGCTGCTCTATCAAAGGACAAGCAAATTCATGAGTGTTCTTTCCATCCCTAATTCTGATCAGTTTAGAATGGGTCTTCACCCTTGTTCCCTATTCCAATCATTTCAAGCACCCACTCAAATCTGTATATTGTTCTCAAACATCTAGCCCACATTTTTCAAGCTTTCTCACCCTCTCTCTTCCTGTTGTCTTATGTACAGATTAGTTTTTATTCCATTCCAGAAAAAAAAGTATTTGGAATCAATCTGCTATATTTTCATCTCCCACTCTCATAGTAATATCTCCTATCATGTTTCTCTGTACAAAGACAATTATCTTCCTTTTTTTGGATCATCAGATTGCTTCTCTCATGTTTTTGAAATCATTTATTAAAGTTCATGTCATTAGGAAAATGTTCCTTAAACCACTGCTGTTTCAACCTCCCCTCCTGCCCTCAAATTGCTTCCTTCATCTATACTATTTCCAGTGATGTAGACTCGAGTTGATAGACTTGGACTCAAGTTGGACTTAAGTCACTTCAGTGACTCAACTCTGACGCGACTTGGCAATAAATGATGCACTGACTCAACTCAACTCGAGATTTAGTGATTGACCTGCTGCCCTTGTTTCAGAAATAAAACACATTCATCCAGAACAACTGTTACTGCCCTGGCTAGTCTGAGCTTTGGGGATATTAAAGATATCCCTTGATATCACAATTCGGCTGCACTTCTTTATTCCTCTCCACATGCTTGCGAGGCCACCGGACAAGCATGTAAACAAGCTCGGCCGTTAATAGCCGTAATATTCAAACTACAATACAGGCAGGCCAGAAGTAGCTGACTCACTGCTTTAGGAGACCTCCAGGCAAGTACTCTAATAAAGTATGCACGCCACTTACAAAAGAGCCTCTGCCCCGCGATGGCAGCTTGATGGGTAACCGAAGTACTCTGCGTCTGCATACTGGCTACTCTATTGAGAATCGCTACGATAACTCAATCATTCAGGTTCTGACCTTTCGGAGGCTTTGTCTCCAACTCCAAATCTATTGTTTTCCTCCAAGTACGGCATAGCCTGCAGTCACAATTCTCCTTATAAAAACCCTTGAGTCCGAGATCTTCCTCGGAATGCTTCCGAGTTTCATCCCGCCTTGCTGCCGCTTTGCTTGGCGAGCCTCCCCTCAGCTCCACGTGCTGAGCTACATCGCACCCCAGCTTCGCTCTCTATTTTTCTGGGCTTCAGGACAGGTGAAGTGTCACCCAAACCAGCAATCCCTCTAAAATCCCTCTATACCACTCCAACCTTTATTTTCTTTAGTTATCTTGTATGAGTGTGTCGCATACACTGTTTTGCTTGTATTTAATAAACATCATTTATTATTTCAACTTCAGTGTTGTCCTTGACCTGACCCGACCCCGTAGACATAGGGTTCAAGATCTCGCTACGTTACCCTGCCTCTTGTAATGCTAAGCAGCGCTCTGAGCTAATTTTCCCCAACTTCAGTGGAGCACATTTTGGTGTCCCTCCCGGAACCCCCAGTTCACAGGGTAACACAGCGGTTCATCTCTTTTTGCCTACTGGTAACATGACAATTCATCTCAAGCCCAAAGTGTGGGCACATTTCTCAGAGGGGAACAGGAAATGGGTTAGGCAATGGGCTTGAGGTCTGCTCAGCAGCCTGCCCCCACTGTATATCAGAAGAGCCTTTTAAAACTTTTCCTCAGAGCAGAAGACAAGACTCAATCCCAAATTGTAGGGGCATTTGTCAGAGGAGAACAGCAAATATGTTAGGCAATGCTCTTGGAGGAAGGATCCTTCCTTCTAAAGCTTTTGAAGCTTAAGCAATGGGAAGTGAGAAGGATCCTACTCCCTGCTTCTGAAGCTGCAGACTCTTTCATGCCCCTTGGCATAAAAGCCTCCAGTCTTGGGAAGGGAGAGTAAGAAGGATCCTATTCCCCATTTCTGAAGCTGCAGATGGCAAAACCGCAAATGTGGTGAGCCAACTCTGCTTAAATTTTCAAAACTGACTTTATTGGATTCTCTCCATAAATTCTGAAATATAGGTTGGGGTATAAAGTTGGCTCCCAGGCTTGAGACTTGACTTGAAAGTGTCTTCAAGGACTTGAGACTTGACTTAGTACTTGAAGGTAGAGACTTGAGACTTGGCTTGAGACTTGGAGTTAAAGACTTAAATATATCACTGACTATTTCCTGTCAACCCTGGATCTCACCACCCTCCTTCTAGCTCTTTTAGCTATATTTTAGATGTTACAGTGCTATTTTAGAGTTCACTTCTGTGTAAGACTTAGCGTAACACCTATGAATTATTTGGTCCAGTGAGTGGGGAAACTGTTTTATGCTGGTTGCCTAGTTCAGTTAAATTCAAGTGTGTAGCTATAGGGGAAGAAGAAGAGGTCACTGAGAATTCCACCTCACCCAACGAAATATTCCTTCCTAAATTTCTCCCACTGTAGTAACTTCAGTCACTTCAGCTGAGCATTTAGAAATGCAGTTTAGGCATCTAAAGAAAAGGGGTAAGAAAAGTTATAATGAGAATGTGAGTACATGCAGCAAATAGAAGAATTGTGGGCATGAATGATTTTTAGTGTTTCATCTTCTGCAATGATAAACTTTTGGGGAATGAAGGGAAATTTCATTGGGGAGGCAGAACTTTCATTTGGAGGAGCAGTGCCCTCAAACCTGTCCCCCTCCCCCCAAATAGCTACATCTTTGGTTAAATTTCAGAGTATAAATGAAATGTGTTGGTCTTATTGTAGGAGACTGGGCTGCAATTAGATATGGCAGTAGGCATGATGACGGTAGTGGTAGAAATTCAGGAGTTTTTTCACAGTGGCCTATCAGGAAAAGTTGGCAGAATCAGGAATTTACCCCTTAGTGCTTCATTTCTCTCCATGGAAGGCAAAGCCAGCTGAATGAGAACGCTTGACATAGCCTATCATATTTCCTCCTTCCACTCTTTCTTTCAACACTCTCCATTTTTTCTTTTTTCCCCTTCCTCACATATTCTTCTTCCTAAACACCTTGGGAGTCCCCCCCCAAAAAGGGGGGGGGGCAGACCGAAAATATTAACTACGTGAATACAATAATAAAACCCGACATGCTCTCAAAATCTAGCATCAGGTCTGGCAGCATGAGGTCCAAGCTTGGTGGTTTTTAACCAAAGCTCCGGCAGTGGAGACAAATAGCCAAATATCCATTCATACTACTCTGTATTGTTACTGAAAATAGAAATAAGGTCTATCTCATTTGCCAAGGCTGTGCTCACATTTTCCAAAACTGGATTGCTAAAGTGATGGGTGTAATTATTTCTGTAGTTATCCTGGTTATCTGCACCATGACGCTTTCAGGTTTAGGAGCCTCCTGCAAGATCTATTTGATGGGCTGAGTATTCATGAAAGCCTGAGAGAGAGGATAGGTGGGTAAATGACATGCATAATCACTTGCCCAAGCAATGAGGAGAAGCAGGAGTCTGCAGCTCTGATTAGTTTTGGGGCCTTGGTAGCTGGCTAGAGTAACGCTGGAACATAGTGAGACCACCAGCTAGTTTAGTTCAGTATTGTCTACTAATACATGACTGGCAGAAGCTCCCCAGGTTTTCCTAGTCATGGTTGGAGATGTCAAACACTGAGCATTAGAACTTCTAAATGCATGACACACTGAGCTAAAGAATAGGCAGTGGCAGTATTGTTCTAGCTATAGAATAAGCTACCAATGAATTGCTAATGAAAGGTACAAGCCAAGGAGCATGCAGAAAACATGCACATTTGAGACATTTCATTAATCTCCTCAGCATTTGGGGGCTACAGAGCTACAGGAGATGCTGTGTGACTGCCACGACTCACTTTCTTTGAGCTGAAATGTCACAGTGCTTCATGGTTTCTGCCTCTGACAGAAAGATGCTGGTAATGAGCTCCATGTTTTGCATATTGTATGTCCTCCTCTCCCAGCACAGTCACTTCTTCCTGCCTAGCCTAGTAATAACTATTTACTTGCTGTACTGAGGCTAAGTAGTAGAGCATCCAGTATTCACCCTGAAGTACAAACTGTTCCATAAACCTTGAAGCCAAGGAGAAAGTTTATATATTTCTAAAAATCATCCCAACTCGTTGCCATCCCACATTGCCATAGGGCTCAATAATCTATAGCTCATGTAATAATTTCATTTAGTAGCACAAAAAAAGTCAAATTAGTTTCTAGGAGACGGTTATGTATGGTAATCTGGATTACTGCAGCCTCCAACAGACCGTATTAGCATCGTAATGTTATTTCTGCCCTTGGGATTCTGGCAGTGAGGTTCTTTATATGTATTTTTAGTTGATATTTATTGAATCATTATGAAAGCTGAGTCCTTAAACTCCATGATAAATGGATTTGTAAATATTTAAAGAAATGTGCAGTAATAATGACCGTAACATCAGAAATATCACAGAAGTTCCTAGCTTTCTTTAAAGAGGACTCCTACTGCTAGTTCAAAGCATTCTTGGGGGATTTCATAGACTGAGGAAAGAATCAAGGTTTACTAGGACTATAGAGTCCAGACACTGCTTGGAAAATGTGGTGACTCAAGTAGGGGTGCTAGAATGGAAACTGGAGACAGCTCCTGCCCCTTTCATGGTTGCATAGAAAAGGGAATTTCATGAGGTGTTGCTTCTTATCTGGTTATGTGACAAGCAACAGTAGCTGAAATTTCCCTTTCTGCACAGGTACAGGAGTTGTCTCCAGTTTTCAATCAGGCAACTCAAGGTTCCTGTGTAGCCCCAACCAGTTCTGCTTCAACTCTGATACCCAGGCTATTGTTGAAATTAGGGCTAGCTACTTAGGAACAGGGGATGGAAGCTTCTCTATCTCATAGGGATCTTCATCCTTGTCCTTGGAAATCTCTAGCACAATAACCACCACTTTGTTGACTGCCTTCTGTGATGATGTAGACAGCCAGTGTTCATTCCCTCAGACGAGTCTTCAAACTCTTACTCTGACATGAAAAGTTGAATATCATGAGACGTTTTCCCCAGAATGTCAGAGAAGAGAAGAAAACAAAAGGAAACTTGGCAATCCTAGTTTAAAAACTGGGGCCATTTCTGCACTAGACTGCTATAGTGCTATTATTCTGCTTTCAACATCCTATGGGATCTTGGGGTGTGCAGTTTAGGGAGGGGCTTCAGCTCAAATACTGTCCCACGGGACTAACTGACAGAAGGTTGTTTTGAGAGAATCCAAAGATTGATGGTCTCTAGTTGTGAATACCTTGTGCCCCCCCTTTGATGTGAGAGGTTGGATGCTCTCTGGTCAAAGAAACAATGGAGTTTGTAACAACTACTCTTAACATGTAGGTGACAGAGAGTTCATAGCTGGCTTAATGGCTTATATTTTCTGGGCAGGCAGAGAAATAAAGGAAAAAGTGCAAACAGGGAAGAGGTAATGGGCAAATATGCTGATCAACTCTTCCATGGGAACATTGATGACTCTTTTGTCTCATCTCTTTGTCTCAGTGGCTGACTGGATGCTCTTTAGCACTTGAAAGCTTTGTGCCTATGGCCTAGCAAAGCTTGGAGGAATCTCTTGGCTTGTTTATCCCACCATTTTCACCTCTTATCCAGTATGGCTTTCAGCAGTGTATGATTCAGCAGTGTATCAATTAAACCACATCAAATGTGAGGCTGCACAGCCCCATCTCTGAAATCCACCACACCTTTTTCCAGTATAGTTTTTACCCTTGCTATACATCCTCAGGAACATTTAATTAGTCTTTCTCACATTCTGAAGCAAGGTACTTGTGGGAACTTCCATGAGCTAAGCCTTCTCAGTCACCAAGAGATCTGCAATGAACTCTTGGCAATGGTCAGCCTTACTAATATGTAACCAATGGTGGGGAATAGCACATTTCTAACAGTAAATAGACAGAGGTGGCCTTTCATTCTTATTACCGCCTTGGAATGTGCACTTCTGATGTATACAGCCACCAATGAACTGCAGAGAAGGAAAATCTTTAGCCTAATTCTTTAATATATCAATGAAGGGTCAAGAAGCAATTGACAGACCCAGCAACAGGAGGACGAATCTGGCATGAAACACTCTTTGATTAAAGAAAAGATCAACCAAGTCTGGGACAGGGAAGAGCCGAAACCATTCCCCTATGTTCAATTTCTTTCCACTGTTACAAAAAATTGCCCTACCATTTGAAGCAATTTTTTGACAGTCTTCTTGAATTGTTCATTTATCTTCATCTATGTTTTGAACTGTGTGCAGCCATCATTGTCATAATCATATAATTTCATAATAACACTCTGACACAGAAGTCTAAGCACAACTTTATCGTTTGCTCTGTCTTTACCCATAAGAATATAGGAAGAGCCCTACTAGATCAATACAAGGATCCATCTGAGATTTATACACGGTGATTTATATACTGATACTCACTTTCATAATGATGGCATGCATCAGCATGCTAACTCATGCCACTTACTATGCACTGAATTATTGGCTGCACTTATAGAGAACAACTAGGACTTGAAACAACATGCTGTAGTGTGGACTACTAGTATGTGGGATCTCAGACACACCATTCAGTTCTTCCTCCTCCAAGGTTTTTCATTTATTTTTTTTCTCTGGTTTGAGCACACAACATTCCATAACCAATGAGGACATTATGTCTTCAATAAGCTGATTTTTGCCCTCCCCCTGTTACACCCCAAAGTAATCCCAAGAGAAGACCCCTAAAAATTGGTTTGGCTCCCCCCGACCTGGATATTGGTTAGCAAAGATCAGTTGCAGTTAAAAACAACATTGGGGTTGAATGGGAAATCCTTAACAACAATACCGTCTCCCTGTGCTATATGGGAATGTAGACAACGTCCTTTAGGCTAGAAGACTGACCTATTGTTCTGAGTCACATATCTCTAGGCAGACAATAGGTTCGCTCCTGGACACTGTCACCCCCAAGCTACACTGATGAACTGTGCGAACCCAGACAATCAAAACCTATCAATTCGGAATTTTAAGCTTATCTTGCACCTGACCTTCCCAGTCCAAAAACAATACCGAGGAGGGGTTGTGATATTTGCCTAACATTACATTTATTGCCCATTAACGATACTTTGCTAGCTGATACCTGGCCTGAGGACAGAAATTAGCTATAAAACTCTGCACTTTTGGAGCCTCTTTGGAGAGCCTCCTAGACCGGACAGAAGGACCCTTTTCACTGCTACCGAAGCCTCCCATACTAGCCTCTCAGACGCTGCTGAAAGCCAAATGCGACTCGCGTTCTTACTTCTCCTTGAGACCCTGCTACTACTATCCGTCCAGCCCGGGATCCAGCCTCCCCTTGGTGCTTTACACCAACCCTGTGCTAATCTTCTCCTTCCCCCAGGACATCTAGACTAAGGTCCGTATGCCATCTCTCCCACTTGGTTTCTTATTTTCATCTTTATTTCTGTAGCCCTTTATGAGTGCAGGAATATTTGGTAACGTGTGTATGTGACTTTCTCTCTCTCTGTTAGTTTTGTTAATAAAAACCATTTTAGCTCATTTCTTTGACTCTTGGGTCATTCTGACCCCGCAGACATAGGGTTGAAGATCCCTTACCCTGACCTCTCGCAAGTTTTGCTGGGTAACTCTGCTAATTCCTTAATTGTTGAAGCGTGGTTTGGGTGTCCTCAAGATACACCCAATTTTCAGGGTAACACCCTCTCCACTTAAGGTTTTACTCCAAATATTTTTTGAACTGTAAATCTTAGAATTTGCTTAGGCCTACTGGTACCTCCTTCTTGTGTGAGGGTAAAACAGTTATAGGAAATATGAGAGTGATGCCAAGGAAAAATTCCTGACAACAAAATCTGATTATTGTTACCAGCTTGTACACACTCATGCTTTGATATGGTTTAACTGGCAAATATTAACTGGCAGAAATATAAATTATACACTGCTATGGCTGCATGGCCATGCTGGCTAAGAGGAAGGACTGGCAGAACATGTGAAAAACTAGGTCAGGCAGGACCTCATGGCATAGCCAGGTCATAGTCAGGAAATCATCAGGGAACTCCAGTGACAATGGACTTGCAGATGACCATCGAATGGCTCAACCTTCAAAGACCTGAAACTAAGCATCTTCAACCCTCTTCCTACTCCTTGGCAAAGCCTTCCTTTATTTCCTTTCCTGCCCTGTAGTCAAGGAGCTATCATGATTCCCATCAGTCCTTTCTTACCTAACGCTAAGACCATTAGTTCATTCCAGATCCCATTGTCCACTCTTCCAGAGAGCCATTAACGGGCAGAAATAGGGTATTTAAACACTGACTCTGGGTTGGCCAACTCATAGTACATACTGGCATACTGACCATCACTCTGCCACTCTGATTCCCAATATGTACTACCCTTGAATTCCTAGTGTAAGGCACAGTCACTTTTTCTTTTTTTATCTCCAGATTGGTAAATATCACCCACTTTACCCTAAATTCTTGCTATCCGACTTTTCCTCCCCTTTCCTTCAGTTAGCCTTGTGTGAATGTGAAACTGCTTGGATCTTGTGTGTGTACAATTGCTAATTCCCCCAATAAAACAAACAAGCTTACTTTTGACTCTTCAGCTTGGTTTTTCCCTGCACTAGTACTGGTATACATAGGTGTAAAAGATCTCGTAAGGTCACCTCCCTCTCCTAGGCCTCCTCTTTGAGCTAATATTCCTCACCATTCCAAGGAGGCATTGGCATCATGGGTGGACCCCTGAGTGACCAATGTTTTACTGTAACATGATTTTTTTTTAAAAAAAGTAATCCCATCTTCCAGTTTTTTTTTTGTTTTTTTTTTAAGAATGTACTTTACAACTGTTTCCATCCACTGTGTCCCACTCTTTGCTGCTTGCTTGGCACCATTGTCTCACTTCTAAATGTGATCCCAAACAATCATTGAACATATAGTAGATGTGATGACGCTGTGGCATCATGTAGCCAAGCAGATTTGACCACATTTCCATCTGAATAGATATCTGAAGAGAATAATATGTTTCCATTGCCAACGCCAAAGGGAGATCCTCTCTGTCAGGCTCCAGAAGTTTCATTTCATACTATTTTATTTGCTACCACTGTCCAATGTAGTCAGTCGAAAACACTGCCATAGCTACTGCTAAGCTAATATGTGGGTAACTCTATTCCACAAAATACCAAATATATTATCCATTTTTAACAAAACAACGTAAAATAAAAAGAGGTTTTATTTCCCCCCAGGGATAGAGCTCTTTATCCAGAGTTCGCCTCCCAGTTCCAAGTCACCCTTCCCCATTTTAAATACCCTTTGCTTTTTTCAGTCCATTCCTGCACTCTTGCATGTAGTCTCTTCGCTTCTGCTTGTCTGTGTTCACTGGCCTAATCAATCTTTCTTGCTCTTCTGTTCTTTATGAAAGCCACTGTTGCTTTTTCTTTGTATGTCCAGAATTGGTCCCTTGCGGTGAGAAGGCAGTCGGAAGTGGAGGTGGGGGGGAGACCATCAGGAGAGTAAATCACAGCCCAAAGAGCATGATATTTAACAGCTTGGGCTTGCAGCAATAAAGGGCAAACTCGCAGGTGTCTCCGAGTGCTTTCCCCACAGGGGTGCCTCCGAAACAGGCTGCCTTCTGCAAAGTACAATGGTGTGAGGTGATCGGCAGGTCAATGGCACACATCTTCTCTTGATGGATTGCAGAGACTTTCCCTTGTACTACGCCTTAGCTACATCCTCACTGCCAGGGGTTTCTGGCAGGCCTTTTCTTTTGTTGAAAATGGGCATTCACTCCCCGCTTAGTATCTTTTTTCATAACTACATCAGAAAATCCCCTGTGATCAATAGCACAGCCCCACACAGGGAGGGAAAAAAAAGATTGTGCTAGCATGGCTTCCTTTATCCACTTCGCTTTTCTCAAAATAGTAGGTACCTTTTTACACAGATACTTGGGTGAATGGGTACAACATTTCCTTTCAGAAGGATAGTTCCTTGTTCCATCTTAGCAAGGAAACTGTGAAGAAAGTAAAGCTTTCTAGGATCAAGGATATGAAACTCTCCATTTCCATTGAGTTGCATATTTCCACATCACACTTATATTGTTTCCATCCTTCTTGTTGATGTGTGCCTTCAGGTCATTTCTGAGTTATGGTGACCTTAAAGTGAACCTGTTGTGGACTTTTCTTTGCAATGGTTGGTTCTGAAGGGTTTTGCCATTGCCTTTCTTTAAGATTCAGCAAATGTGACTTTCCCAATATCACCCAATGGGTTTCTATGTCTGATTGGGTATTTGAGCCCTGGTCTCCCAGAGAATTAACACTATAGTCAAATCATTAGACTGTATTTGCTTTCCATCCTAATTTTCCTTCATATAACAAGATTGTAGATATCTCAGGGTGGTAGTGCTGGTTATATGTAAATTCATGCCTGCTTTCATACACAATTTGCCAACGTTTTTACACATTTTTCTTCTTGTATGCAATTTTGTAAATTGTAAATTTTGTCCCATTTTCTGTAATACATTTGTGCATAGTTTTCAAAGATGAATACTTTGCATTTTATGCATTTACTTGTATATAATTTGAAAGGAAAGGGATCTCCTGCATGTGGTTTCTTCTCAGTAATATATGTATGCATTTTTGCTAAGAGTTCTGTAGATTATGGGACTTAATTCTCTGAAGTTCTCTACCTTCAACAAAGGTAAAACTCTTTCATTGGACTATAATTTGGATTTACAGTTTGACAAAGTGTTACCTGTACAGCACCTAAAAGTTTTTCCAAATGTAACAATACAGAGAGTCCTTGAGAAATTCAGTGTTCTCTGCCTAAGAAAGGAACAGGTAGCATCTCATAGGACAGGGACATCTGGCTCTCAAGAGAAATTACTTTTCTGTTGCTAATAGAGTTGAAATTTTATTACCTGTCTTTGATTGCTCTTTGTCCCTAGTCCTCACAAGGCCAATAAAGGGAGTGGCCTCTACTCACACTAAAAAAATCCCTCAGAACCATCGTAACTGATGACATCTCAGACAAAATGTAGGCTTGAGACTCTAACATCATCACAATTTTTCTCCTGTTTGTTTTTCAACATCTTTGTCTGATGAAGAAGCCAGTGACATTTCAAAAGCTTACATAATGTAGTTTGTGTGTTGGAGCTAGCCCAAAACGGTATCACTGTTTTTGGATATTGTAGATCATTTGAGTTGGGGGAAATCAATACATGAGCATTTCTTGTCCACCCATAAACAAAGGGTAGCAGCTGGGAATGGTGCATGGCGTGGCTTAAAAATGCCTCCCCTCCAAAAAAAAAAAAAAAAAAAAAAAGGCACAAGAAAAGGAAGTTCCCAGAAGTCAATTTCTGGTTTTGAAAAACAGTGATGGTGGTGGTGGTTGAACAGTTCAAGAATACCTACAGCCCATTTTAAATGTTGTTTCTGATGGGATTCTCCTTTTCTGGAAGGGAAAGCAGAAAGACTGTGGTCTGGGAAGTCTGCAAGAATGAATAGTCATACTTCCTCATTCCACTCTATTGTGTGACTGAAAGGCAATAATAGGCAAAAAAGCAGACAACCTCTTCCTGTGGTAGAAAGAAAAATCCAGCTGCCATCGCCATCTATCTCACTGTGAGAGTCACAGCAGACCAGAGAGTCACTATTCAGAGCCAGGAATTGTGAATGAGGTGCCTCCGGCCAAGCATTTAGGACCTTTATAGGGCCGTATCCACACTATACAGTTTCATACCAGTTTAACTGTTGTGGATCTATTCTTTGGGCTCCTGAGATTTGTATTTTGGTGATGTTCATGACAGGCACAAGAAGAACTTTGCAGGAGAGAAGTCTAAGCACCTCACCAAAGTACAGAACCCAGAATTCCATAGGACATAGTTTTGAACGTTAAGAGTTGGATGCAACCAGTATGCAGTACAAATGCATACTAGCTCTGGGACCAAAATCAATCTGCCAAGAAGTGGGCAGCATAATTTGCTATTCCTGACATTCTACCACTTCAGGTGGAATATCTCATTCTACCTTATGGGGGACAGCAGAGGGGGTAGCCCTAGGTGATTCATAAAGCCTCAGTCTCAGTGTATCATGTCTCTCTGCAGATGCCCAGGGTGATTATCATTGATTTAAGCCACCTGTATTTTGATTGGAAACATATACAGGTTAACATTGCCCTGGATTGCTGTTAGGCTGTTTCAAAACACCTCAGCATTTTACCATAAAACCCCAGTGCAACACAATCAAGACCAAACTGAGAAAGAAGCAGTTACAGAGTCTGGTAAAATGAGAACTGTGTGCTTTGATTTGCTCCCTCCCCACTCCTCAAGACTCAGAAAACTTAGATTAATATAACTAACTGAAGTAATAGGGAACTGTTGAATATTTTATAGGCCTCAGGAAGGTTAGTCATTATGCATGTCCCTCAACGTGCCTTATTCACAGCTATTTACAGCTAATTGCAGCAGGACCTCAGAGGGCCAACAGTCCTCTACTGGAATACAGACTGACAAATTTTTTTCCTTGTAAACATGTGCAACATGGATAAAGACACTGCCTTGGGCAATCTGGTTCTGTAGAAAATAAGAGGAGTTCCAATATTCCAATTGCTATTTTCTTTAAAAAAAATGCAAGAAATGTCATTAAAAGAAATGTGCAGTGTTCCTGTCAGATGTGTCACCAGGGGGCAAGCTAGTCCCACTCCAGTGCAGTCCACCTCCTTTTCAGAGATGCCTCACTAGATATGAAATGGCTCAGAAGCACTCAGGTTAAACCCTCCAGAGTTTTAGGTTCTATCCACTGGCAGCAGAAGTTGCTGATAGCCAATTGTCTGAAGTCTGCAAAATAATTTGCAGTTCTGATTTTCTCTGTCTGTTTCCCCAATGAGGCTGCAAGCACCAGACACAATTATCTGAGAGTAAGTCCCATTGAAGTCTGTGGGGCTTACTTTTGAGCAGATAACAAGTTTGCACTCAGGAAGCAGGAGAATTTGTCTGAGGTTATCCCACAAAGCTTAATACTAAAGATTTTGCTGAGAAACTGTTGAATCAAATCCCAATTGCACCTTCAAAGACACATTTTCTCTGGAAATTCTATAACAGTGGAACAAAACTGCTCATGAAATTCTTTCTGGTAAAATGTTGGACAGATGATGTTACTGTTCAGGAAATTGGTACCTGGGTGACAGATCAAACCCAAAGATTGCTCACCTATGGTCCATCATCATACTGGAGATAAACAAAAAGAGGAATACTTTGTTATGTTCTGGACCTGTATTTGTTCACAATCATTACAAATTACTTGGATGAAGGAAAGCAGGAGGGGCATTTTCATCAAATGTGTGTATGATAAAAAGCTTGGAGGGGTAGCTCAGAAGCCATGATTATGTTTCAAGATGATCTCAACAAATCTGAGAGTTGGGCCAAACCTAACGGAATCAATTTCAACAGAGAAAGATGTAAGGTAGGACCTTTGGACAGGACAAAGAGTCAAGCACAAATATAATATTGGTCACCCTTGACTTTTCACAGTACATGTGAAAAGGCTGTAGGGGGTCTGTGTGGCTTACCATGAGCTAAGAGTGTGATGCAGTGGCAAAAAAGCCAATGCAATTGAAGTCTGCATGAGCAGAATTCTAGTATCAATGGGATTTCCAAATCAAGCCAATTTTGAATAACTGGAGTTGTCACGTGCAAAATGGAGGAAGTTTATTTTATGCTTTTCCAAAAGACAGGACCCAAATCAGTGGATGCACATTACAAGAGAAAAAATTCTTACTGAATATTAGGAAGGACCTCCAGATTATATTAGGAAGGACCATCAAATGATATGATCTACATGAAAATGGAACAGATGACATCAGAAGGCATAAAAACTATCCTTCATTGATAGTTTTTAAACAGAGATTGACTGAGAACCTATATTTCAGAACTTTGCTTTTGGACATCCTTTATTTGTTTGTGTGCCAAATTTTGAGGTTGCTAAATTGCTTGTGGGATCAGGGAACTAAGGTCTACAATGAGGACTTTACTGGTGAGATGTCTACAATTCACGAGCCATGGTCTGATCAGCCCAGGTTTATTGTTTACATATTCACATGCATTTTTTCTGTCTTCTTGCACACGTACACAATTATACTGTGGTTTCTTTCCTTGCTAATTCACTCAGTAGGCTGGAAAGAGAATTCGGAGAATAAAATAAAAAAAAGCAAATTTAGTCAGAAATTTCCCTTGGGGATTTTTCCTTTTTGTCTTTTTTTTTTCCTGGCACTACTTGTGTTGATAACAGAGAGGTGCAAGTCTTTTGCTTAATGAAATTGCTGTAACTTGAGGCATTCGTTTAACATCTGCTGTGAAGCAAAGATTCACTGAAGTTTATGCCATGTGCCACGCTCAGTTAAAAGAACCACTTGGCTTTTTCTCATCCCTATTCCCAACAGCCAAATCACATTCGAAAACAACCCTAATCCCCAAACCTATCTAGGTTACCTTTGCAAAAGCAAAATATTTTCCTAGCAGGTAGGAAGCTTGGCCTAGACCTCCTTTACCAGGGAGGCTGTTTCATTGTAATGAGGCACACGATCAGGTGAATCCTGACTGAAAAGAATAAAAGCAAATGGCTGTACCTCCATTCAGTGCAGCCTGACTGGTATAAAATCTCTGTTGATGTGGCTCACCTTGGGTTGGCTTGACGTGTTTTAATGCTTTTTCATTGTATCGTACAGTTCTGATTAAGTCAAAGTGATGTACAGTATTACCTGAAGCTTTATAGTATGGGAAATGGGGGTGGGTAACAACTGGACTTCTTAAAAGAGGTATTAACAGACCTATTGGTGAAAAAAAACACATGATGACAAACCTTTGTGTTGCCTCTTATTCTGGCTTCAGAGAGTACTTTTCTGAGCCATTGACAGAATGATTGCACACTATGATCTTGTTAATCTTTGTGCAATTTTCCATCTACCATAATTATTCATGCTGCCTGATCTTGAAGCACCCTAGCCTGGGAGAAGGGGAAATGCAAGTGGGCTATTGCAGACCAGCCTTTGTCTTGCCACAGATGGAAGTGTGATAAACATCTGTTTAATTATAGATGCTTTGAAAAATGTTTGTTGTGTTTTTAGTTCAGTAAGAGTAGAGCACAAACACAGAAAGGCAGCAGGAAGTGCTGACTGCTAATCCCATGGGATGAAAGGCAAATTTGCTATCTCTTAAGTAAATTGTCAAGAACTACCTTCTAGTGCCCCATCTGGAGAAGTGCTGCAGGTGGCCCTTTTTCACCAAAAAACCTTGCAGACCTTGGTTGCACCCAAAATGGCCTTTGGAACCTTGGAGGAAGGAAGGAATATAACCAGTTGACTATTCAAAAAGTAATTTTCTTTGGTTTGATTGAGAAAAGCAAAGATAAAATTCCAAAATAACACTTCTACAGCCATTATCCCCATCTTAAGTGTTAGTTTATAATACATATGGATGAAATTTTTCTATTGGCTAAGCATTTATCAAAAACAATGAATAGCTGCATATTTTGTATGGCATAGGAGAAGCCTTTAGATTTTAAAATAATAGTTGAAATGTGGGAGAAGCCGCCATGGACAGATTTGTCCATCTAGACAAAGGGGTTTGAGTACTTTGAATCCGAACACCTGTGCATCTGGCCCTGTTAATGGTGAGTGAGTGTTTCTATTCCTTCTCATAAAAAGCTCCTCATCTTTAGCACCGACATTGCATGGTACAACATGATTCTCTCCACACTAAGGATGATAGTACCTGTTGAATTTGGCTGTGGGGAGAATTTTGTTTCATCTTGTCTCTGAAGCATATTCATGTTTTGTTTGACTTTGGGTTTTCAGGGAGGGGAAAAGGTAAAACTGATTTGCACAGTCAGAGGTAAAAATTTCATTCCACTTTTTTGAGCAGTAGTAGTTTTGCATGTCCTTTTAATTTGCAGAGGAGCACAATTTCAGTGTCAAGTGTGTGACTGAAGCTGGGCACCATGGGATAAGGGAGAAGCTGACTGCTTTATTTTGTTTGTTTGTTTTCTGGACCTTGATCCGAGGACTCTTTCTCCTCAGGTGCAACCAACCTCTGTATTCTTGCACAAGCCCCGCATATTATCACTTTAGTGCAGTCAGCCTTCCACATTTGCTAGGGTTAGGGATGAGGGACCCTTGCAAAAGTAGAAAAATCAAACGTATCAAAATGTGTGTCTGTGGGGAGGGGGGTGAGGCAGGGTGGGGAGAATGGACACCCAGGGTCCAAACCAGGTCTGGGAAAAGAAAGGGAAAGGGGGCGGTTTGACATGGTGGTCCTATGCTTTCTCTCTCTTGCCTGTCTCCTTCCTTGAATGTGTGTAGGGGAGGCTCAAGAGGGGGTCTGTGGTGCTGAGAAATCAGGCCGTGAGTCACCCTTAGCTGGAACAGGAGAGGGTCCGAGGTGGGTTTTTAAAGTGCTGCACGGTCTAATTAGAGCTGCCAAGAGGGAAGCTTCCTCCAGAAAAGATACCTGGTAAGGCGGGGATTGGAGAAACATAAAATCTGCAAACATAAAATCTGTGAAAGTCAAACCCACAATTGTGGAGGCCCAACTGTGTTGCTTGGAATAAGCTACCACACCTATGTAAGGATCACCAGAGGTTTCCTCTGAATCCATCTGCTTCACATTTGGGAGAAATAAAGGGAGTATTGGCTATGATCATGAGGCCACTCGTGATGGGAATTACACGAATTATAAGGAATCTGTAGGAAATGAGAAAAAGGGGGTCTTGAGGAGTCTTGCAAATCTCTCTCTAGCCCTTTCTGGCTCCCTCTTGTGGTGCATGTGAGGAAATACAAGAAGAATATCTGAGCAGAACATAGTGAAACTTAACAGTGTATTTTATGAAGACAGTTTTGTGCATGTTAGGTTGAACAGCCTTCACTCAATCCCCTACTTGGTTACAGTAAGCTAACTCCAACGAAAATGTGCCAGATCTTGCCAAGATATTCAGAAGAAAGTTTCTTTGGTGATCTAGGGCTTAACTGTGTGGCAGAGGAGCAAAGGAAAAGACATCTCAGCAGACCTCATGTTCACTTTGTTATTTTTTATTTTAAAGTACAAAGCTTGTTATAGGAAGAATTCGATACTTTCCACAAAGTTTCCATTGTACATATGAATGAACCAGATTGCTACACTCCCTTTTAGGAAATGGGACTTGTAATATAAGCAAGGGCCTAAATATTCTAAAGGCACCAGATCCTATCTGATCTTGGAAGCTAAGCATGGTCAGCCCTGGTTAATACTGGGATGAGAGATCATCAGTGAATATCAGATGTTGTAGGTTATACTTCAGAGGAAGAAACTAGCAAAATCACCTCTGAATATTCGTAGCCTAAGTAAATTTTATGAAATTCATGGAGTTGCCATAAATCGACCGGAAGCTTGAAGGCACATACAAGCAGACACAGAGTTCAATGGAAACTATGATGCACCACACTGATCCATAAAGAAGGACTGCACTGATGCATAAAAAGATAACATGTGGGACTTCTGGTGGAGACGTCGCGGCGATCGGTCAGAATTCATGGAGCTGGTGAATTTTGAAGTCCCAGTGAGGTTGGAATCTCCTGTTAAAATTAAAATCGAAGGAGATTAAGACCCCCTGGTAAAGGGGTACTAGGAGGAGACTTGAAGGGGACCCGAGATCAGCTATAAGTGTGCAGGAGAGGAGAAAGGTAGAGACCTGCCCACAGGACAAGCTGACGGGATCGCGGAGTCGCCATTACCACACCGGGCAGCCTTTTAGGCTAAACTGCGTTACCACCATTCGATTCTTTTTTTCTTATCCATCTGGATTAATAATAAGAATAATATAATCACCAGCTGGGTAAGTTAAATCTGGACTGATCTTTATTGAGAGACCTTAATAATTATAAACTCTAATCTGCAGAAAGCTATGTGTTCTGCGGAGTTAAACTCCCAGACAAGTTGAAAGAAGATTACGTGGTGGGGCTTTCATGATTTTACGTGTGATTTTTTTTGCATCCTTAACATTCCTTTTTTCATAAATCAGTCCATTTTGGCTGAGTTTATCCTTTTTTGGTTGGGACATTTAGAATCAAGCAGGATACATCATAAATTACGGACATAAAGGACAATACGGAAGATCGAAGAGACGGCAGTCCCCCGGTCTCTCTAATTAAGTTGAAGAGAGAGAAACAGAGAAGGATTTAAAATCGGGACAGAACAATTGGGAAGAATTAATATAACTTGAATATCGCTTGAATATAATAATATAAACAATAACATAAATTTATTAAATAATCACAATGGACATAAGGATATAAGGACAGAGACAATTTACAGAAAAGCAAAGAGGAGAGGATGTGATACGACTGGGGAGAGTAATGGAGGAGACCCATCTGTGTTGAAGTGAGAGCAGATAGCAATTGCAAAACAAGCTGGAAGAGCAGTGGCAAGAAGTTGGAACAAAGTAAACAAAGAGGAACAATAGTCGAAACAAAGTTAGAACCTATAAAAGCAGTGTAACAGAACGGAACTGAAAGACGCAAAGTGAGAGCAGAAAAGAGATCGGAAGACGTGCGATTTTGGAAGGTTGAAATAAACATAAAGATATTAGATAAATTGTGTGATTACCGGAACTTTGTTAATTAAGTATAAATACTATTTGTTATTATCTGTTACAAGTGTGATATAATAGTCCTCAGACTAGTAATAGATTGTGTGATATTTGTTTATTCTTGTTAACATTTACAGAAGAAAAGGGTTAACAAATACTGTATAAAAAGAAGATTAATGCAAATAGAATGGAGATTTATAGTTTTTAAGTAAAGTACATAATTAAGATGATTGAAGGATTGGAAGCATTGGAAACTTGATACTCGTTAATATTTATATTACTTGAGAGACAATTTGATACCTCGGAGAAACATAGCAGTTTGAGATAATAGAAACAGGATTGGGGGTTGTGTCAAGGGAAAGGAACGGTAGTTTGAGTACATTCAAGGTTGTCTCTAGAGAAACAAATCAAGGACATTGCAGATAAAGAATAATAGCCAGATAAGAGTCATTGGAGCTACAGAGGAAGGGTAGAGAAAGGAAGAGAGTTTTGGCTATTACAATAAAAGGTAAATAATAGTACATATACGCTAAAGATAAATCAAGCTGAGAGTTACACTCCCCTAATAATAAAACAGAGATTAAAATAGAATAAAGAGTAGAAGATAATAAAGAATAATAAAATTAAGCAAGATGATGGCAGCAGGAAAAAGGAAGTCAGCAACAGGAGCGCAATCACAAATACAAACATTGCTGCAAAGAAGAGCTTCTACAGAAATCAAGATACCAAGTATAGAGACAAGGACACCATTAATGGAAAGCCAGAGTTTGACACAGAGTATTGGATTTGATATAACAGAAGAAATAAGGAAACTAACTATGACATTCAAGAATGTAATGAGGGAAACAAGAACAGAAATGAAACAAATGAGAACAGAGATAAAAACTGATCTAAAGAAAGAACTGGAGATGTTTAGTAATAAGTTAGATAATATTTCAAAGGAACTAAAACATGTGAATGAGAAGGTCAAAGAAATAGAGGAAAGAACTGCAAGAATGGAATCACAGACAATGAAAATGGAAGAAAGGACGGAACATTTAGAAAAGACAATGTTACTAATGGACATAAAGAATAGAAACAAATTGATCAAAATAAGAGGACTACGGGAACTGCCACAGGAGGATTTGTATGAGAGATTAACTCAACCATTGGCACAATTTATAGGTTGGGCACCTGAACAACTAGATTTAGAGCTGGACAGGATCTTCATCGTCAATTCAGTGGTAGCAAAACGGAGGAACATTCCACGAGACATCGTGATTTATTTCCTGAGGGAAAGAGTGAAAGATCTGGTCCTGCAGCAAAGTTACACAAAAAAACTTGTGGTGGATGGAAACGAATTGAGAATCTATAAAGATGTACATCCTGGTCTGCTGAAGAGAAGAAGAGAATATAGTTTTGTGACACAGTTATTAAGGAATCGAGGGATACGATATACATGGGAAAGGACCGAAGGCATTTGCTTCATGTGGAAGCAGAAAAGGTTCATATTGAATTCAATTACGAAAGCAAGAGACTTCTGGAAAAAATATAAGGAAGAGATGAACAAAGCAGGAGAAGAAACACAGGAACAAGAAGAAGAGATAGTTAACAAAACTTCACAACCACTACAGGAATTGGAAAAAATACAAGGGAAGCAAAAAACAAAAGAGAAATCTACAGATCAAAAGCAGGAGGAAGAATTAGAAGGGGAACAAGAAGAAGAAGTTGAAGAAGAAGAAGAGGAAGGAGGAGAAGAATCAAATTCAATAGATCCGGAATTAGAAGAAGAGACAGAAGAGAGTGAAGAATAAACATTGTAACACATAAAATATAAAATGAAATTGAGAATACTGTCCTGGAACGTTCAAGGTATAAACTCCCCACACAAAAGAAAATGTGTCTTTCATCAATTAGAGAAATTAAATCTGGACATAATCGCAATACAAGAAACCCATACTAAAAATAAGGATTTAAAATATGTTAAGAACCCCAAATTAGGCCAAACATTCTCATCCTCAATAGATAAGAAAAAAAAGGAGTAACTATATTTGTAAATAATAAATATGAAGCAAAACAAATTTTTAATGATGAAACAGGGCATTGTATAGCAGTGGAAGTAAGCACAATGGAGCTAAAATTAATAATAATAGCAGTGTATGGACCATTAGAGAATAAAAGTAAATTCTATCAAAAGTTACTAGAAAAATTATTGGATTTGGATGTAGGTAATCATAGGATGATCCTTATGGGAGATTGGAATGGGGTATTGAATCTGTTTTTGGATAGATCTAACAAAAACAAGAAGAACGTAGGCAAAAACAATCAAGGGAAACTCCCTAAATCATTTTTAGATTTATTGGAACATTTATCTTTAGTGGAAGTTTGGAGACATATAAAAGGCGATAAAGAGGAGTATACTTACTTTTCCGAATGACACAGATCATGGTCTAGAATAGACATGTTTTTCATATCAGCGGATAGGTTAAAAAATATAAGGAAAATGGAGATCCTACCCAGAACAATTTCAGATCACTGCCTAATCTTATTAACAATTCAACAAGGGAAGAAAGGATACAATTGGAAATTGAACGATAATTTGTTAAAAAATGATTCAGTTGTAGATAAAGCAAAAAAGGAATTGAAAAGTTTTTTTGAGATTAATTTAGATGGCCAAACAATACAAACAGTATGGGAAACGTGCAAAGCAGTAATGAGGGGCTTTTTTTATTAATCAACAAGCTTGGCTAACAAAATGTAGAAAAGAAAAAGAAACAAGAATATATACAAAGTTGCAAGATAAAGAAATTGAATTAAAAAAAAATCCACAAGATTCTAAAACACTAAAGGAAATACAAATATTAAAGCAACAATTAGCATTATTGATAACCAATGAAATAGAAAGTAAAATGAAGTTTATAAAGCAAAGATAGTTTGAGCATGCGAACAAGATGGGGAGATGGCTCTCATACAGAATAAAAAAAGAAAAGGGGAAAAGTAATATTAAAGGTATAAGAGAAGATCAAGATATTTATCACCAACAAACAAAGATTAAAAACATTTTTCTCAATTATTTTGAAGAATTATTTAAAAAAAGAATACAAACACAAGAACAAAAAAATAAGATGATGAAGTATTTAGAATGAACAGAGACTGCTGAACTTTTGGATAGTCAAAGAGATGATTTAGATAAACTGATAACAGTACAGGAAGTTACAAATGTGATTAAGAAATTGAAAATAGAGAAGTCCCCCAGCCTGGATGGCTTCAAGGCGTTATATTATAAAACCTTTCAAGAGCTTCTAATACCGATACTCGTCTGAGTATTAAACTCAATCAAATATCAAGCATTCCCTAATTCGTGGAAAGAATCAAATATTGCCCTTATACCTAAAGAGGGAAAAGACTTAATGGATAAAAGAAATTATAGACCAATTTCCTTATTAAATATTGATTATAAAATTTTTGCATTAATCTTAGCAGACCGATTAAAGAAAATATTACAGGGATGGGTACATGAGGATCAGAATGGGTTTCTTCCTGGAAGAAATTTGAAAAATAATATGAGAATAATTTTAGATACAATAGAATATTATGAGAAACACAATCAGAAAAAGATAGCATTAATATTTCTAGATGCAGAAAAAGCATTCGATAACGTAAGTTGGCTTTTTATGTTTGCAACAATGTACAGGATGGGAATGGGGAAAAGATTTACAGAATGGATGAAAGCAATTTATAAAGATCAAAAGGCGTGTTTAATTATAAATGGGGAGAAAACAAAACAATTTGAGATACACAGGGGAACACAACAAGGATGCCCACTTTCACCTCTACTTTTTATAATATGTTTGGAAGTTTTGAATAACAATATAAGGAATGAGAATACAATATGAGGTATTAGAATAAAGGAACAGGAATTTAAAATACAAGTGTATGCGGACAATTTGGTAATAATATTTGAAGAACCTTTAAACAGTATCCAAACAGTCACGGAATTATTGAGACAATTTGGAGAAGTAGCCGGATTCAAAATAAATAAGGAGAAATCATTGATGAGGACTTAAAATATTATACCACAACAAGAGAATGAACTAATAAGAATCTCAGATTTCAAAGCAACTAAAAAAGTAAGATACTTAGGGATAACAATAACTAAAAACAACTCAGAACTGTTTGATAATAATTATAAAAAAAATGGAATGAGATAACAAAAGAAATGAGAAAATGGGGTAAGTTACAACTCTCCTTGCTAGGTAGAATTTCCGCAATTAAAATGAATGTCTTACCAAAAATGATATTTCTCTTTCAGAACCTACCAGTAATATATAACAAGAAACCATTTAAGAATTGGGATAAGGAATTAAACAGATTTATTTGGAACGGGAGGAAACCAAGAATTAAATAAAATATTTAAAAGAAATCAAAGAGAAAGGAGGGTTAAATTTACCGGGTTTAAAGCTTTATTATGAAGCCTCAGCATTAACATGGCTAAAAGAATAGATTACCTTGGAAAATTCAAAATTATTGAAGTTAGACGGGTTTAATCTATATTACGGATCGCATGCATACCTTTGGTATGACAAACATAAGAATAATAGAGAATTCATGGACCATTATATCAGGAAGGCAATCTTAAAAATTTTGCTTAAAGTCAGAAACAAACTATATTCAAAGTTACCTTGTTGGGTTTCACCACATGAAGCTTTTTATCAATTGGAAAAGGTACGAATGAAAGAACGGATGACATATAAAGATATATGTAAAAAAGAAGGAACTACCATAAAATTAAAAAACAGAGAAGAACTAATTACAGAGGGATATAAATCGCACTGGCTTTTATATAGACAGTTAGTGGAAAAGTATAAGATAGATAACAAAACAAGGGGAATATCATTGGAAGAAACTGAGCTGGATAAACTGATGAAAGCAGGAGTAAAATGTCCCCTAAGTAAGATTTATAGATTGTTATTAAATTTAGAATTGGAAAAGGAGATAATAAAAGACAATATGATAAAATGGGCCCAAAATTTAGGGCTCCCAATAACTTTAAAACAATGGGAGAATGCCTGGAGAATAAATCAAGAATTCACAAGAAGCTATAATTTGAAAGAAAACTTTTTCAAAAGATATTATAGATGGTATTTAACGCCAGTACAAATTGCTAAGATGAAGAAGATTAAGAAAGCTGTCAAATGTTGGAAATGTCATAAAATTGGTTCATTTTATCATAGTTGGTGGAGATGTAATAAGGCAAAAACTTACTGGGCACAAATACACAAACAAATAACGAAATATTTAAAAATCAAGTTTCCAATGCTATCAGAAATATACTTATTAAACATGTTTGATAGGATAGATACGATTGTAAGAAAGAAATATCTGAGAGTTCTATGTTATATGACATATGCTGCAAGAATTACATTTGCGAAAAATTGGAAAAACGTGAATATACCATTGCTAGAAGATTGGATAACTAAATTATATGAATTGGCAGAAATGGATAAGCTGACATTAATGTTCGAAAACAAAAGTAATAGTACCTTTAGGAAAGAATGGGACATTTTAAATCCCTTATGGGAAGAGAATTGGGGAGACTATGCAATGATAGGACTGTATGATTAATATCATTGAGATGTGATATTTTCTCTACAATTTATAATTTAGATGAAGGAGACGAGATAATTGTTAAGTAGCAAGGAGTGAAGTATAACAGATGTTTAAGAACGTTTTATGATAAAAGAGGGATGGTATTATAAGTAAAATGAACAGATTAGAGTAAATGAATTGCTATAAAGATTATGAGAAATTATATTCAGAAAGCAGGATGATAAAGGAAGAGATTTGTACTGCAACCAGTGGTGAAGATGAAAGAAGTCAATAGGTATAAGAGTAGGATGTTAGAAGAAGTATGATGTATGAAGAAGATGGGTTAGTATGAGAGTGACTATGTATGTACCCTGTTTCCCCGAAAATAAGACATACCCATAAAATAAGCCATAGCAGGATTTCTAAGCATTTGCGCAATATAAGCCATACCCTGAAAATAAGACATAGTGATAGGTGTGGCTATGCAGCGTACCAGCGCAGAGCGGTAAAGAAGATGGGCAGCCCTTCTCATCCACTCCATCATGACAGTTGCTATCTCGGAGGTGACAGAAGAGGTGCGGGCAGCCCTATCAACAAGGTCGGCTCCCCCTGTCAGGTCCCGGTCGTTCTGTGCATGCTGTAAGCTGAGGCATAGAGGGAGACAGGGTAGAAACAGCAGGAGGAAGATGGGAGCGAAAAACCAAAAGTTCCCAAGTTTTGCAAACTTTCTTTTTCTCCTCCCTCCAACCCCCCCCTCGCAGAATCCATCCTGGATATAGAATTCCTTTGGATGCTTTCCTTTAGTCACTCCCCCCTCTTTCCACTGTACACTCCGGACCCCAACTCTCCCCTCCCACTTCCCTCCCCTTTACACAATTTTGTAAGACAATCCCCCCGCGGCATTCCCCCCTTTGTGCTCTTGAATCTGGCGAAGGTTAAGGAAGGGGAGGGGAAAGCCCCAAAACAGATCCAGGAAAGGAGACCCAAAACAACGCGCCAGCCCGCTCGATCCTCCCAACAATTGGGGAGGGCGAGGGAGAGATTACACCACCACGCTGAAGCCGAGAGTAAGGAGGTTTGGGGAGGGGAACGGGAGGTTATCAAGGGGACGCGCTGCCTTTCCCACTTACCCGGTCGTTCTGTGCGTGCTGCAAGCTGAGGCATAGAAAGTGAAAGTGAAAGTCTCCTCAGTGAAGTGAGGAGCAGGACGCTCTGTTTTAGGTATTGTGTGTCCTCAAGGGGAAGAAGTAAAGCTGTGGCTGCTGTTCTACTCACCACTGTGGGTCTCTCTCCCCCAGCACCAACCAGCAACAGTCTGTGGGTCTCTCTCACCCCACACAAACAGCAGGGGATAGGGGAAAAGCTTCAGCAAGCAGTCTGCTACTGAGCCCAGAGAGATCATCCCAGCTCCACTGTGCAGATTGGACCCAGTTCTCACTGGATCCCTGATAAATAAGCCAGCCCTTACTCATCAGCTTAGCTGGCCTATCTCTGCTTTTCCTGAGTATCTGTACCCCCAGACAAGATGAGTGCAAAAAGAAAGAGTTATTCTGTTGAGTACAAGAAAGGAATTGTGGAAGACTCCCAGGGCTAGAATCTTATGGCTTTGTGCAAAGAGAAGAAGTTGGATATCCGAATGGTCCAAAAATGTCGGGCAGAATACGATAACCTCAGTCAACAGGTGGACAGAGGAAATGCTAAGAAGCGCAAATGTGGTTCAGATTGACAACCTTTATTTCCTGAGCTGGAAGACATGATCAGTGAATGGATTGCTGACAGGAGAGCACAGGCTTTGGTTGTGCGCAGGGCTGATGTTCAAGCATTTGCCCTTGCAATGGCACCACAATTTGAAATATCCCCAGAATTCAAAGCATCACAACACTGGCTGGATGGCTTCCTTCAGCGATATGAACTGTCTCTCAGAAAATCAACAACACTGTTTAAGTTGGGAGATGCTGAAGTTATTAAGCGAGCACTTGCACTCAAGTCCTTTGTTGACGGCATCGACTTTTCTAAATACCAACTTTGCAACGTGATTGCTATGGATGAAACTGCAGTGTTTATGGGTCAAGGAGCACAAATGACAATTGAACAGAGGGGTGCCTCCTCTATCTACGTTCCCTCCACTGTTCATGAAAGTTCACGTGTTACCTGTATTTTGGCAATTCCTCTGGATGGAAAGAAAGCCACACCTCTTATCATCACTAAGGGCAAGAAAGATAAGATTGAACGTGTTTCCGGCATTTATGTTCTTGAAACCGAAAAAGTGTGGTGCACACAAGCAGTTATAAGGAAGTGGCTTGATTTAATGCTGCCACTTGTTTTGCTTGGTGGCCAAAGAGGTCTGCTAGTCTGGGATTCAGCCAGCACTCACCGTGCTAAAGACATGAAGAACTTCCTTGCAGAGAGAAGAATAGATCAAATAATGATTCCTGCAGGAATGATTGCCTATCTGCAGACTCTTGATATTGCAATAAACAAACCATTCAAAGACCATTTGCGTATGGAAATTAACGACTACATTGAAAATAGAATGACAAGAAATCAGTGTGGAAACTTTGTGAAACCTAGCCTGCAAGAGGTCGTGATTTGGGTGAAGAATTCATGGGATAAAATCACTGACAGTGTTGTTGCCAATGCACTCTGAACAGGTTATATGGATAAGAGCTGCTCATTTAATGAGAGCTCTGTTGCTCGACATGAAAGATTGGGGCCAATGATTCTAAAGGAAATGGAGTCACAAGAAATCCAGGATGGAATTCCGGGTTTGGAGAGTTATGATGATGTTCCAGAAGAAGACGACTTAACTATATTTGAATAAATGTAGATTGTTGTACCGTACTTAATAAAAATAAGACATCTCCTGAAAATAAGCCATACTGTGTCTTTTTGAGGAAAAATAAATATAAGACAGTGTCTTATTTTCGGGGAAACACGGTATATAAGTACGAACTGTTTAATTGTTGTTGTTGTTGTTGTTGTGGATGTTGTTGTATTGTCTGTTGTTTATTGTTTATTATCAGCTGTTAAATATTTTGACATGTGTATTCAGAAGTACCGAAACCGAAATACAGACACTGATGATTACTATAAAATTATAAGGTAAAATAATTAATTATTTTTAATTAATTAATTAATTCTATGTACTGTTAGATACTTTCGTTAGTAGATAAGAGAAGTAATTGAGAGAATAGATATTAGATATTAGGTACACAGATAATAGATAATAGATATATGTTAGATATCTACTTAAGGGAGGGAATTATGGGTTTTATATTAGTATATTTTGTATTTTGGGGTTTGTATTAGCATGTGTAAAGAATTTATTGTATAACTGTACATTTGTTTTGATTACTGTTGTCGCCTATGTTTGTCTATTAGTGTTGTGTTATATGTGTTGTTGTTCTAAATCGGAACTTAATAAAATTATTTTTAATTTAAAAAAAAAAAGATAATATGTGGTGTTGCTGTGTTTGGAAAACCAACTCTACTATTATCAGTCTGACCTAAGGGACAGATGCCAGGAGGCAGCAGCAAGATGCTGTAGGGAAGCACTGCACACCAGAAGGCCTGTCCTGCATAAAGATGTAAAATTTCTATAAATTTTGAAGCCATGAGAAGAAAAAAACATTTTTCCCCCAGTATTTTCAGAAGAATTGAGAAAATACATTAGCACTTTTTACAGATTGAAAGTCACTCTGTTACTTTAGGAACATAAAATATCATGATGTACAATTTGATCTGACATAAAATTATCACGATTGGTATATTAAATATACAGTGTATTTAAACAATTATTATAAACGAAATTTACTTTTTTAAAAAATATATATATTTGTAATGAATGGAGCAACAGTCTCCTGAACTGTATGGAACCTCTGGTTTTGCTAGTTTATGTGGAGCAGGGGAAAAAAACAAACAAACAGAAGAAACCATCAACATTCATAACAAAGAAAATGATTTGTATTTCCTCTCCACAGTATCAGATAGACATAAAGCACTCATTCCCATAAAAAGAATTGAGGGGGCGAAAGTGTGTGAAAGGGAGCAGGGAAGGACTAAGTGCTCCCCAAAGAAAGAAATGCATCTCGCTCTTGCATTGGAGAGTTCAGTTTGCAATTTAGGGCTTGTTTGCCCTCGGTGCACAGAAATTAGAATAATGTGATACTGTACATAGTTTTTAGAAATGATTTGGAGAATATATAAACAGCTTGTCTTAAAGATTTTATTCACCATGATAAAATAAAACATTCCATAATTGATTTCCTTTCTTTTTTCAACTTTTCCAGTTTTTTTGGGAAAAAAACAAAAAAGGCTTCAGGAAAAAATTGGGGGGAAAAAAAGGTTTTTCCCTGAATTTTTTCAGCTTTTTTCTGGGCCTTCACATCTCTAATCCTGCATTCCTAAACTAGCCTTCTGCCTTTAGATTGGGTGAAGGATGCTCTCCCATATTCGGTATTCAGTAAAGGTTCACCTGCCAGTTCAGTTAGTTTCTGTACATAGAATTAGGAGGTGTTCTCTTGTCCTTTTCCTCAAATAGCAAAATACTTTGTTTCAGTCGTACAAGGTCAAATTTAGGAACATGGTCCTGGATCCATCTCTTCATTCAAGACCAGTCCTGCTTTAGGGGGCACCAGGAGGTATGTGTATAAATGGTGGGCCTAGCGTTTGATAGCGCAGAAGATTTTTCAAATTGCATGGTCCTAATTGGGTACATACCTGGGCCTTACTTCAGGAAGCAAATTTTATTATTATTTTTATGTTTATCCCTTCTTTTGATACACAGCACTCAAGATACTCTGCAAATAAGTTGTGTGAGCACTATCTACATTGAATAATTAAAATTATGTGGCTGGATTCCCATGGTTCTACGGGACTCACAAGAAGTCCAGTCATTTATTTTGCTCTGTTGGCCACATTAGATTAACTAGGCCTCAACAAGTCACTTCCAAATTATGGCAACTCTAAGGCAAATCCATCCTGTTGGTGACATACACATGTGTATATCCTTTTTTAAAAAATCAGATTCAAGAGGCTATTATGTAGCCTCTTGGACTCCCTCTGAAACCTTTCCCAACCCAGCATCAGCAAAGTTGCATGGGGGTCACTAATACGAGGCAAATGGGGAGCAAAGCAGAGATGTTGTCATCTCTCTCTCGCTTTCACTCTCTCATAAACTTGTACAGAAGCAGTATCATGTGTGATCTGACCTTTAGCTCTCAGGAAAACACACAGGGTTTTACCATTGTATTTAATATGACATATTAGCTTAATCACAAAAAGGTTGCTGAATCTAACTTTTCACATCATATACTTTAGTTTTACCTTGATACAATATTTGCATACTGTCAGTTCCCATTGGTGGATTCTTTGTATTTTCCCCCTTCCCAAATTTCCAGGGGTCCCCTAAAATGCTTCATTTGCTTACTTTGATCTAATGCATCTCTGTTTATATATCCTTACATCAGCCAGATTCCTTATGGCTGTCTGCTCTCAAGCCTTCCTCTTTGATTCTGTTCCACTAGGCTGTAATTCCCTAAAAGCTTCCTTTGATGTACAATAGATGGCAATTCACACACACACACACACACACACACACACTGAAGTGCAAACTCCAGACTGGATTCTCTGCTGTCCAGATATAAAATAAAATTAATAAGGTAACAAAAATGCATGGGTCGTGTAGCCTTTTGTGGACTTGGGAATCTCAGGTGGGCTCTTGCCCCATAGAGGCTTCTGTTACAATAAATTTTGGTCATTCGTGTTGTGTGTGCTTTTCTTGTCTCAGACAACAACCTTCCCATCTGGATTTTTCTTTACAGCTTTCCAACAGAGGAACCTGTTCAGTTTTATTGTCCCTAGCCTGTTTTGTTTTGTTTTACCTTTACTTTTGTATTTCTTCTCCCTCCTTCCACAACTCATGGAGGCTAATCCGGCCGCTGTTTTCACAGGCTTTAACTATGTCTTTATTGCACCCCTCTCTCTCTCTCCTTCCCTAAGGTGTAGTGGTTGCCAGTGCCAGGTCCTGCTTGAGGAGCACAAGATTAACTGTTGTTCCACCAGCTTCACTTACGGATGCTTTATCAAAGGAGCTTACTTACTTCAGCAATAGCAGGCCTCTAAAGGGCACCACCAGGCAGCCGATCTGCCATGTTAAAAGCTCCGAGAAGCACAGCTGGCAGCAAAGCAGTTTCTGCTAGGCTGGGAACAAAGAGAAGCTGTTAATCTCTGTTCCCACTGTTGCCGTCAAGCCCACACATGCCTCTTGGTTGGCGGCAGGCACCCACACGTTAGAAGAGCTGCTTCATTCCTTTTCTGCAGCTGGAGCACTTTCAAATTAAGGCTGAGGTGGATGGATGAGGCAATAATGCAGGGAGTGTAGCGGTAGTGATCAATCTGTGGAATAACAGGTACGTTGGCCAGAAATTAGGGGTGATTTGAAAATTCTTAGAAGAAGATATGGAATTGTGTGTATCATTACATTCAGTTTTAATCACGTTATTGATTATTGGAGATTGTTGATGGACTAGGACCGTCGTCCTTTCCAGTCCTCTTCTCTTAGCCCACTATTTCCTTCATCACCAGTCAGAACAAGGGATCAGTGAGAATTCCATTTCCATTTACTTCAGAAAAAAAATAAAATGTCAAAATTTGCAAATTTCTTCACATTCAGGATCAAACTGACTTAAGATTTCTTTTTAATGAGAATATGAGTGGAATTAAAGACACCTTTGTCCATTAAGATTCTGTTCTGTGCATACGTAACTATTCAAAGTGAGAAATTGAATGCCTGTCTATTCTATTTAGCCATGCAGCCTTTTTCTTTCTGTGAAGATTCTCATCTTTAGCATGTACATGGCAGGCAACTACAAAACGGTCCTGTCTGTGCTATGAAAACTTCAGCTGTTTTTGTGTGCTCTCTAGTTGTTTCTGACTTACGGTGACCCTCAGGCAAACCTACATAAAAAGGAATTTTCTTTAAAAGATTAGTTCGGGGTGGGGGGTGCCATAACTTTCCTCTCAGGTCAGTTTGTAAACTGCAAACCCCAGGATTCCATAGGATGTTGCAAGTGGAACAATAGCGCTATAACAGTCTTGTGCAGAAATGGCCTCAGGCTGAGTGTGTGTGACTTGTCCCAGGTTGCCCAATGAGTTTACGTGACTGAAAAGGGATTTGGCAGCTGGTCTCCCAGACTCCTAGTCCAACATTCAAACCACTATGCAATGCTTGCTTTCAGAGCTTCAGTAATTGTACCTAACAAAGTTTGGCCTGTGAAAACTGGTGGTTAATTTCATTTCAGTTAATTTTTGAACATTTACCAAATGTATTCCTATGGAAGGAATCTGAGGTGCAAACAAATTCACAAATTAACTGAGGGTGCACCCAGACAGATTAAAAAGACCAGAAAGTCCCAGATGTTGTTGCTGTTCTTTCAAAGTTTATTTTGAAGAGTCATACCTGTTTGGTTCATCCACGAATACTTTCTGCACGTTCCTGGTATGATGAGAGACATTTTATACCAGCTCCCCAGATCGGTTTATTTTAGCCCAGTGTGAAATCAGAAAGAAAAGGAACATCATCGGGGGACTTTTCATTCAGTCTGGATGTGCCCTGAGGAAAAATTTCTTAGAAGAAAAAATTCCTTTCCTTATTCCCCCGAGACTGCTGGAGAATTCTGCCTTGTCCTCAAGGACATCAGGTGAAATGGCTCTCTGAATTGCACCCTCAGGGGACAGATATCTGTTGTTGTTGTTGTTGTGCTTTGAAGTCAAAGTCAGACTTACAGCAATCCTGAGGTGACTCTATCTTAGGATTTTTTTTGTATTTTTTGAGAAGATTTGTTCACAAGAGGTTGCAGTTTGCTTTCCTCTAAATCTGAAAGAATGTGACTTGACCAAAGTCACTCATTAGGTTTCCATAGATTTCATAGGTTTCAAACCTGCTCTCCTGGAATTCTAGTGCAACATTCAAAGCACTACATATTACATTCAGACCTGGCTCCCCCAGGTTTTGTGCATGGCAGTAAGTTGTTGGTGATTTAATTAATAATAATTAACTCCCATGAAAAGGTGAAAAGGTGCAAGGGAGATTTTATGCCTGATATGTCAAAACAACTTCATTGGCTACTTAAACTACTGTGTACCTCCCCTTAGGTATGTGTTTTGTAAGCACTCTGCTGCAAGGGAGTGGTATTGTATTCTTTCAGACTTCAGGTATATACGTTTACCTGTTAATTGCAGCAAGCACAGAAGCAATTGCAAGCCGATATGTCAGTGGCTTTTTTCAAAGCATTCACAATGGTGTGATTATGCAGCTGTTTATCCAGGTATATGTGTCTGTAACTACACACAGCCCTTCATTTGAGTTTTTGAGAGATAAAGAGATGGGAGAATAGAACGGAAAAAAAAAAACCTCTGTTATTTACCTGCCAATGTAAGTACAGAGGAAAGAGGAGGCAGGCCAGATAAATCAATGCCCCTAGAAGGCTAGCCATGAAATGAAAGGTGGAAGCATCCCTCCTTATTGAGCTATTGAGTCATCAGGGATTGCTGGCAACAATCAAACAATGACCCGAAGAAGCTGAAAGATGTTTTGAAGAAAATGCTTGGCATCAGCATGCTATATTTGGGGTGTTATTATGGGTGGTTTGAAGTTATTATTTCACATAACAGTTTCTCTTGAAGAGCTCAGCCTTGAAAAGATTCACCTGCTAATAGTGTATATCTTGTTTTTCCACAACAAGTAGTTGAAAGGTTTCAACATAGAGGCCAGGGAGATTGCTCTGTCTGTCTAGCTGCTAAGGAGTCAAACTATTCATTATGGAGGAGATTGGTAATGGAATTTTCTAATGGTTTCCATGTGTGTGGGCGGGAGGGCTGTGGCACTGGGACCAATTTAGCCCAGGACTGCTGTGTCATTGGTCTGACCAGGTTTTACATGGGCTCTGGGCATGCTATCCACTTCCCCTTTGGACCATCACCTGCCCTAGATTCAAAGCTTTATTTTTTTTTAAATGCAAGATATAAGGTTGCTATGAGGTAAAAGGCATAGCCCCTCTTCTGCCCAATTGTTTTGCAAAACCAAAACAGAACAAAAAAAAAATGAAGTCTGCTCCCCCTTTCAGTCATGAGGTCAGGTGAAGAATGTAGTAGGAGGAAGGGCAAATGAGCAGTGCAGGCAGAAAGTGAGAGAGTTATTGCAAAGGCATGAGGTGAGTTGAGGGAGGGAGTGAGAAGCAACAGAGAGTGAACAGCGCAAACAGCAGAGTGCAAAAAATAAAGGAGAAAGGCATTGCAAGGATGCAAGGTGAGGGAGGGAGTAGGAGGGAAAGGCCAGTGAGTGGTGCAAGCATTGGGCTGCTAGGAGCAAGGGAGGCACACACTGGGAAATTCTAGCATTCTCTCTGTCTCACCTCTCTTGCTGTTAGAGCAATTGGGATTTAGATAGGACAGAGTTTCCTGCATGTGAAACCCTTCTGTCTTTCTCACCAAAGCATTCCCCTTTGCTCTTCCTATCTGTTGTACTGCATGGTCATAAATACCTTTTGTGTATCCAGGTAGTTAGACTATGACGTAAGAAATTCCTAAAGTCATCCATCATATAAAGTACCCCGTTCTTTCAGTCTCTCATGGGAGTCCTATGAAAGGTGCTCTCCTTCTTCACCATTATTCTACTCTTCTTCTTCTCCTTTCAACCATACTTCATTTCTCCATCAACAAGATGGTAAGCCAAGAATGAAGCTGCTACCCTTACCTAATGTTTTCATTAGCTAGTCAAGATGTAGGTTCTCTATTGCATATATAAATAAAAGAGCCATTAATAAACTTTTTCTAAGTCTATAAACTGAAACTGCCTGTTTTATTTATGAGTCAGATCAAGTTAAGGGGAGCAGTGTGAGATTGAGGCATGCTTTATCTGCTACTCTGCTAAAAGAAGGCTGACCCCTAACAGTTTTAGTTTTCATAATTTTCTCCCAAAAGGACTAACACCCTGGGAAACTCCAATTCCTAGCAATTGCAAGGCTGTGAGGTGGATAGGAAAGGGAGAATGAGCAATGCAAGCATCAAAGTGCAAGAAAGAAGGGAGAGAGGCCCTGCGAGCTTGAAGTGAGGTTGGTGGAGAGGAAGGGAAAAGGAAAGTGAGGCAAGAGAGTGAGCAGGAAGGAAGGATACAAGCACTCAACCTGGTGGTTGGGGAGCAGGTGAGGAAGCAGGGGAAATGAGGCACATAATAAGTAGAGAGATGGTACAGGAATACCTGGCCACACTGGATGAATTCAAGTCTCCAGGGCCAGATGAATTGCATCCTAGGATATTAAAAGAACTGGCAGAGGTCATTTCGGAACCGCTTGCTATAATCTTTGAGAAATCTTGGAGGACAGGAGAAGTTCCAGCAGACTGGAAGAGGGCAAATGTTGTCCGCATCTTCAAGAAGGGAAAAAAAGAGGACCCAAATAATTATCGCCCAGTCAGCCTGACGTCAGTACCCGGAAAGATCCTGGAGCAGATCATTAAGCAGTCAGTTTCTAATCACTTAGAAAGCAACGCGGTAATCACGAGAAGTCAACATGGATTTCTCAAAAATAAGTCATGCCAGACTAATCTTATCTCTTTTTATGATAGTGTTACTAGCTTGATAGATGAAGGGAATGCTGTGGGTGTAGCATATCTCGATTTCAGTAAAGCCTTTGACAAAGTTCTCCATGACATTCTTGCAAAGAAGCTAGTAAAATGTGGGCTGGACAGGGCTACTATCAGGTGGATCTGTAACTGGTTGACTGACCGTTCCCAAAGGGTGCTCACCAATGGCTGCTTTTCATCCTGGAGAGAAGTGACTAGCGGGGTGCCACAGGGTTCTGTCCTGGGCCCAGTGCTGTTCAATATCTTCATCAACGACTTGGATGAAGGAATAGAGGGCATGCTCATCAAATTTGCAGATGACACCAAATTGGGAGGGGTTGCTAATACGCCAGAGGACAGGATTAAAATTCAAAATGACCTGGACAGATTGGAGAGCTGGGCCAAGGCTAACAAAATGAAATTCAACAGAGAGAAGTGTAAGGTCCTATACTTAGGTAGAAAAAATGGAATACAGAAATGTAGGATGGGGACACTTGGCTGGATAGCAGTAGGTGTGAAAGGGATCTAGGAGTCTTAATAGACCACAAGCTGAACATGAGTCAACGGTGTGATGCGGCAGCCAAGAAAGCTGCAATTCTCGGCTGCATCAATAGGAGTATGGTGTCTAGATCAAGGGAGGTACTGGTACCACTCTACTCTGCTTTGGGTAGACGTCATCTTGAATGCTGTGTCCAGTTCTGGGCACCCCAATTCAAGAAGGATATGGTCAAGCTGGAGCAGGTCCAGAGGAGGGCGACCAAAATGGTGAGGGGCCTGGAAGCCATGCCCTACGAGGATAGACTTAGAGAGCTGGGTATGTTTAGTCTGCAGAAGAGAAGGTTAAGAGAGGACATGATAGCCATGTTTAAATATTTGAGGGGATGCCATGTAGAGGAGGGAGGGGCTTGTTTTCTGCTGCTCCAGAGACCAGGACAAGGAGCAATGGATTCAAGCTGCAGAAAAGGAGATTCCACCTGAACCTCAGGAGGAACTTCCTGACAGTCAGAGCTGTCCAGCAGTGGAATATGCTGCCTCGGAGTGTAGTGGAATCTCCTTCCTTGGAGGTTTTTAAGCAGAGGCTGGATGGCCATCTGTCGGGAGTGCTTTGAGGGTATTCCTGCATGGCAGGGGGTTGGACTGGATGGCCCGTGTGGTCCCTTCCAACTCTACATTTCTATGATTCTATGATTCTATGATTCTATGAAGGGAGGGAGAGAAAAAGGTGCAGTGGCAGAGTGAAAGGAGCAAGAAAGATGGGCATTAGGTGAGGTAAGATTCAACAGAGGGAGGTGGGGGCATAACATAAATTTTTCTGAACTGCAGCCTGTTTCATCAAATGCAGTGGCATGTTCCCTGAGTTGGCAGATGTTTGTAGACTTGGTTGGTGTAGGGGTATATAGTTAGTGACATGAGAGGGAACAGAAATGTAATGATGCATTAACAAACAAACATTAACAAAAAATGGCCTAATCCTGTTGTTAGCCCATGCTAGAGTAGAATCATCAAATCAACTGGATTTACCTCTGTGTTAACGCATCATTCACAATTGAATTATTGATTCAGTCGGTTTACTCTATTTGGGGTTAAACCTACAATAATTGGGTGAAACAGCCTAACATAGATGAGCCATTTAGAATGAACATTGCAATGAAAAGTCAAATGAGTGAAAGAACATTAAATTGGATTGTTTTCTAGTTACAGTAAAATACTTAATTTGGATCTCTGAAAGAAATTATAACGTGTTTTCCCCCTCCATTTAGTACTGTCTGTCCTTATTTTTCTTTCTCTGCATTCGATCCTGCGAACTGAATAGCAGTCACTCTTAGGGGCTTTTCTTGTTTTCATGGATCTGTAGCTTTTTGTCATCAGTTAAAATTGATGACAAAAAAGTTTTATAGTGATCTAATGAGAGTACTTTTGGAAGTGCTTGTCTTTGTTAAAATGCTAATGCTAAAATGCTAGCATTATTGCAGTTGTTTCATTTGAACTGAACTAGAAATATGCATGCCCATTTTGCTTTGTTCACCTCTGTCTCTTAATCTCCACAACAAACCCATAGAGAAGATTTACTGAAAGGTAGTAGTGGGCCAAAGTCATGTGGTAAATCACATAGCGAAGCAGAGTTTTGAACCTGGATTTCCCTGCTCCAGGCTCAGTACTTTAAGCATTACTGTATGCTGGTTCTCTCAGATTAGTTGTTACTATAAAAGTGGCATGAAGGTTGAAACATAATGGAAGAAAAAAATACAATAATTTATATGCCTAATTTGCATAATTAAAGTATAAACTATAGCATTTCGCATATTTATAATAATTTGTAGAATATGCATCTGAGCAACATGGATGAATGAAAAAGTCTGTTATAATGTAGGCCCATGACTCCAACATCATCACTTTTCTTCTCCTGCATGACTTCTTAACATCTTTTGCCTGACGAAGAAGCCAGTGGATCTTTGAAAGCTTGCATGATGTATTTTGTGCATTTTGGTTGGCCAATAAAGGTATTTCTCTTTTGTGGATTTTGTATTTTGCTTTAGTTTGCTACGTGGCCAACACAGCTACTCCTGAATGTGTTTCTTGGGAGAAGTCACATCAGTTTTCATATTATTTCTATTTATACCATCACTCAATCTTAATGAGTGTTTAGCTAAGTCCTGGAGTAAAAATCTAGTAGCATTTTGTGTGCCCCGCTTTCTTTCTCAAGGGACCTGTTGGTATGCTTATGAGCTCTTTCAAGAACTTGGTCAGTTATAATGAAAACTGACAGATTCGAGCAGGCGTCATCTTGGGAGGCTAAACCAGCACTTAAAATGCTAAATGAAACCAGTGCTTATTTCTTCCAATGGGGATTTTTAAAATGTGTGAATGTGTATGTAGAAAACAGTAGTATCTCTAGGGTACATGTTACTCCACTGGACTATCCCGGGGTCTACAATTTTGATATTAAAATATGATTCCATGTGCCTGAGAAGTCACCCAGATGGGCACGTATGCAGCAATGGTCAAACGATGGAAAACCAGGCTAGGCCAGTAAAATCCTCAGTCACGTAGCCCCAAGAGACCTCAAGCTGTGCAAACCCACAGTAGACAAAGGGTCCTCAGCCCCTGAGAAGCCGACTTGAGGGGATTAACGTGTTTGCCCCAAGTTGAGCAAATATCCTATCAGGCAAGGACCATTTACATGAAGTCACACCACAGTCAAAGGCAGCCGAAGATCCTGAGACTTTGGCAACACCTTGTAATCTCACCATGCAAAGGAAGTTACCTTTGTGGAGCTTCTTTCTCGTTGCAACACACATTGTTCTCCCCGGGAAAGGATTTGCCCTCCAGGTACTTTTTCCCCTACAAATAGTCCCAGTTTTTGAGCGGTTCTTTGGATCACTCCCGATCATCCCAGCAGACCGCTTCTCTGTCCGTTGAGTAATCCCCTCAGCCCTCTCTGTGCTGAGCCCCACTTCTCTGCTGTTTTCCTGGACCAAGGACTTCAGGAAAAGGTGTAGTATTATCCCAGCTGCAACCCCTTCAATATTCCCTTATCCAGTTTCCTTTCTTTTGCTTCTTAATAGGTCTTGAGTGAGTGTGTGAGTGATTACGTTGGTGCGTGAGACTTTCATTCAATAAAATCATTTATTGGACATTTTTTGTTTGGTTTTTGGCTTGGCCTGACTCCGTAAAAACTGGGTAAAAAGACCCCGCTAGCTTACCCTGCCTCTCGCATTGCTATAGCTCCTGCTCTGGCTAGTATCCATTTCCCATCACGTGGAGCACATTGAGATGTCCCCCAAGGGACCCCAGAAATCAGGGTAACAGGGCAAATTTATGGCCCAACTTTCCAAAGCAGCTTATAAACAGGACTAACGCAATATAAAAGTAAAATTTAAAAGAAAACAGAATGGAAAGCACATATTCTCCAGCATTCCACAAATAAAAACTGGGACACGAATACTCATAAAAACATGAGAAACAGATGTAACACATGTGAAAATACAAGTAAACATGCAGAATTGGTAACCATTTTGAAAGCACTGAAGAGAAAAATGGAGATACTTAGGGGTCTAGTCTATGGGGAGTGTGTGGGAGTTCATTGCCCCCTAACCTCCATGCAATTGACCATATCTGATCTAAAGGTACCTCTTCTGTCCCAGAGCGAAAAGGGAGACACAGCCTAGACTGGTCCCAAAGATTGTTCTCTTTGGTCTCCAAAGGGCAGTTCTGCAAGTGCTCACCAGTGATGTCAGATAGCATGCTCTCCAACATTTCACAGGTAAAAGTTAGAGTGCATGTGGCTAAGTAACCTCAAAGTGTGGTCAAGAGGGCAAAAAATATTAATGAGGAGAACATATCAGCTAGGAAATGGCACAGCAGTTTGCTTTTGCCTGAGCCTATTGGGAAGGGCAAGGCTCTGTCCCCTTCTCTTCTTTCTGCTGAGTTAATTGGATCCAAACAACTTTTGCACTTTGAACTTAGTATGCAACAAGTGAAGCAAGCTGAGGACAATGGAGGAAAGTGGCAAGGGGGACAGAAATGGGGACATTTTAAAAGCAGATGGAAATGTGTGATGAGTAGGGGTTAATTGGGATTGTCTCTGCCAAATCAGAACATCTTTTTTTTTGCTGTCCTGTAATAATCTGCTGTTGTGATTGGCTATTTAGACAGTAGTAGCCAGCAACATTATCCCATTCAGACCCAATATAGCTCAGTTCAAGATGACCAAAACATTTCTCTCTAAAACAAGCCAGAGTGGAAGGAAAAAATTCCTACCCAAACCTGAAATGTAGTCTGAACTGACCATGCAGGCAAGTGGTTGGGTGAACGTATCAGCAAATGAAGAGATGGCCGCTAGGGCAGTCCTGGTTTATATAGCCCAACTAACTCTGCTTCCATGTTTGAACACATCAAAAGAACTTGCCTGCTTGGTCTCACAATCATAGCCTTTCCCTGCAACAATGTATTGCATGCCACCAGAGTAAAGCTCAATAAGTAATTGCATTGATAGTTTGGGAGAATGGGGCACTTTGTGTCTCGCACTTAAGGATATGAATAGTAAGGTTGGCACTTCTATGTCGTAATTTCAAAACTGAAGCATAACTTTTGCGGTTTTCCTTCTCCCAGAAAGCCTTGGAAGTTGATCAGAGTGCTGTGTAACACCACTGGATCAGCCCCATTTGAGAATCTACCAACTGTTCCTCTTATCTTTCAAGGCAATGTGGAGAAATGCATGGCTTTCACTTTTTTTTTTCAAACATGTTGCTGAGATCGAAAGATTTCGAAAGAGTACACATTTTCATGTCTTTTCAATAGGTCTGATAAGGGTATCAACACCATTTTGATTTTTTTTTTTTTTTGTGGGCAGCTTACTGGGTGACCCTGGACAAGTCATAGGCCATTTCTGCACTAGCTTGTTATAGCACGATGATTCCACTTTCAACATCCTCTGGAATCCTGAGGTTTGCAGTTTCGGGAGGCAAACCCCAGGATCCCAGAGGATGTTGAAAGTGGAATCATCGCGCTATAACAGGCTAGTGCAGAAATGGCCATACTGTCTCAGCTATAGAAGAAAGCAATGGCAAACCTCTTCAGAAGAAATCTTGCCAAGAAAACCCTAGGATATGGTTGCCATGAATCAGAGTCAACTTGAAGATAGATAACAATGAGAACAACATAACAACAACAACAAAAGCAGAGGGAGGGCTATTTTCTGCTCTTAGGATGTGCCAGAAGGGGACACATTATAAGTTCATGTTAGGATCACGATAAGTCAGCAACACCTTGGAGACACACAGCAACAACAAATCCATGTGAAGGAATAAAGGTGCTGTTTTAACATACCTAGCTGCTTCAAGTCTCGCGTGTGGCTGTATAACGTGTACTGTGAAACATGCCCAATGGCCCTAGATCCTCCTGATGTGACTCAAAAATCCCATGAGCTGGGTTCTTCTCCCCTGATGTTTGGCCCTGTGACATCTAGCTCCTTCTCCACTGAAGATTCATGAGGAGAAAGCATCTTCCGATGATTCCTGGCTTGCTAGAATGTGCTGCTGCTTCCACTCAGTGGATAGATTCACATTCTTAATCCATTATATGTCAAGTAGCCCATAGAGGTTGGGAAATTAATTCATTTTATTCCAGGGATGTTTGTAATTGTATTTTAATCTCAGATGGCTAACATTATATAATGAGGAATTTGATGAAGTATTCAGACCTTGTTTTTATAGATACCTTTTAATGCCCTGGCAGGGATTCCATTAGTGGCTGCCTGCCAGAAGGAGAAGATGAGACAGTGAATCTGCTTCCATTTGTCTGCTTTGGACCCATGTTGTATATATGCCAGCGGGGCCACAGGCTTGCTTAAATTAAAAGATCTGAGAGGAAAATTAATGGACTTAAACACCTGGAGATAACTATAGGGTTTTTTCTGGATTGTAAATAAACAATAAATACTCACAAGCAACAGCACATTTTTCCTCACTTTATAGATAAATCCCTCTTTTGTCCCTTGTTATGGTTTCTTGCTTGCTTTTGCTATGTGTGCACACAGGATTTTCATTCTTTATATGTTTAACTGTTGGTTTCTCATACATCTGCCTAATATCAGACAACAAATATAGGACTTTCTTTTACCAAGCATGTGCTCTATTGATCAGTCTAGCAATGAATCTCTACGCAATGTAATTTACAATGTGAAGCATCATTGCATGTACTCAGACATACATCCTCAAAAGAAATTTTGGCAGTCGGACTTAGAAATATATGCCTGCATGCCTTGTATGGTTGTAGATGCAGGGGAAAGGGGAGCACTCATACAGACAAAGCAGCTCTGATGATTTATCTGAGGTTGGGGCTAGGTGGAGAAAACCTTTCTTGATTGTTACAACTTCCAGATTAAAAGAATTAGCAGTGCCACTTTATTCTGCTTTGGTTAGACCTCACCTGGAATATTTTGTTCACGAAGGATATCAACAAGCTGGAATGTGTCCAAAGAAGGGCAGCCGATATGATTGAAGGTCTGGAAATTAAGCCTTATGAGAAATGACCTAAGGAGCTATGAATGTTTAGCTTGGAGAAGAGAAAACAAAAAGGTGACATGATAACTATATTTAGATATTGAAAGGATATCAGACAGAAGATGTAGCAAGCTTGTTTTCTGCAGCTCCATAGTTTAGACTATCAAGCAATGGATTCAAACTACAAGAAAAGAGATTCCACCTAAACATTAGGAAGAATTTATTTACTGTATGAGCTGTTTTAGAGTGGAATAGATCAGTGATGCATATAAGTCTTTTACTCCAAGTCCCAAGTCACATCTCAGGTCTCTATCTTCAATTCTCAGGTTGAATTTCAAGTCCTTGCAAGATACTTTCAAGTCAAGTCTCAAGTCTCGGAGCCAACTTTATACCCCAACCTATATTCTAGAATTTCTGGACGGAGTTGAACAAAGTCTTTTTAAAGTATTTAATTAGAGATGACCCTGCACATTTGCAGTTTTGCCATCTCCAGCTTTGGAAGTGGGGAACAGGATACTTTCTTACTCCCGCTTCCTGAAGCTGAAGGCTTTTGTGTCAATGGGCGTAAAACAGTCTGCAGCTTCAGAAGTGAGGAATAAAATCCTTCTTACTTCCCGTTAGCAAAGCTGAAGGTTTTTTTTGGGGGGGGGGGGTTGGAAGTGGAGAACAGGCTCTTTCTTACTCCCTATCACTGAAGCTCCAAAAGCTTTAGAAGGAAGGATCATTCCTCCTCAAGCCCGTTTGCCTAACACATTTTCTGTTTCTCTCTGAGATGACACATCCTGCACTCTAGGGGTGAGACCTGCCTTCTGCTCTTAGGAAACGTTTCAGAAAGATCCTTCTATATGCAGCGGGGACAGGCTGCTGAGCAGACCTCAACCCTGCCTCAAGCCAGCTGCCTAACCTGTTTGCTGCTCCTCTCTGAGAAATGAGCCCATGTTTTGGGTTTGAAAAAGATCATCATGTGACCAGTAGGCAAAAAGAGATGGAAGCATTGTTCAAAGTTGTAAGGTTTCTGGATGAATGTGTTATGTATCTGAACCAAGGGCAGCAAGTCGGTCACTAAAAAATATACAAGTCAGGAGTCAAGTTGAGTCAGTGTATCATTTATTGTTAAATCAAGTCCAAGTCGAGTCACTGAAGTGACTTAAGCGTGATCTGAACCCAAGTCAATCAACTTGAGTCTACATCACTGGAATAGATTGCCTCAGAGAGTGGTAGACTCTCTTTCCTTGTAAGTCATTAAACAGCGGTTAGATGACCATGTCTCAGGAATGTTTAAGTTATGCATTGCAAGAGGCTGGACTAGATGGCCCTTGTGATCTCTTCCAGTTCTACGATTTTACTATTCATTACATCTTAGCAAACTTGTAGATAATGTGACTTTTACATCAAATAATTTCTCTTCCCTACTTCTGCTTATTTTTTTGTGGTATCTTGCTTAGGTCAGAGGGCCAGGGGTCTTAAAAACCTGCATGCAGTTGATGCTTTTTTGGTTGGCCTAATAAAGATAGCACCACAGTATGAATTTTGGAATTTGTTTCATGGCGAACACAACTGCCCCCGCTTTTCATCTAGCAGAAGAATTATCTTCATCAGAGCATCCCACTTCTGAGCAAAGGAAATGCCTGTTAACAGTTCAGATCACTGGTCAGTTGAGCTTTGGAACCTTTTCTCTGGCCAGACGTGGCTCTGAAGGGTCCAAAGCAGAGGTCTTTCCCATCACCCGCTGCCTGATCTTTTTAAAATTGGAGACAGCAGGAATTCAATTGGGGAACTTTTGCCTGCAAGACACACACTCTATGGTCAAAACACCAATATTGCCCCATGCCTGAATCATGGGAATGGCCAGACACCCAAGAGAAAATGCACATATCACAAAACTCTCATTAAAATGTGAAGAGAATGACCTGTAGGGCAGCAGCTCAGTGGTTCGATAAATAAGATTAATTAATAAAACACCTCCTGGAAAGTTCTGCATCATAAACACAGCTGCATCAACCCCAGAATGTCTCTTTCCCTCATTAAACAGCAGCAAAAGCAAATATTGCTTGTTGATGCTTTGCCCCATCGTATAGGACTGCAGAGGTCCAATAAGTAAAATCAGATTCAGATACCTCAGTCAAATTTTGAACTCTCAGCAAAAACAAAACAAAACATGCAGAATCTTCTGCCAATAAACAGGGTGCAGTCTGCAAGGCAGAATTTAGCTAACGCAGCCTTTGGCTTCTTGAGGATTATTCCACTTAAGCATATCTATTTTCTGTAAGCATTTTAATCAGCTGCTAATCTTCCTCTCTTACTTGCTATTAGGTAATTGAATCAAGATGTTTTGAAAATGCTCGCTGCAATGAAGTGGAGGAAGGAAGTATGCAACATGATACAGATATGGTCTGTGTGTAGGTACAGAGAAGCGCACATAGGATTTAATGATGACCTACCAAATCTTAAGAAGCAATCTGCATTTTTTATTCTCACACATGTAGTATACACATGTGCAGCAACTGAATATATCAAACCAGGTCTTCTAAATAATTTCCCCAGAAGGGGGGTTGCATTAGATAAATAAATATCAGAAATAAGGAACAGATTAAGAAAAGCAGACAACATAAACCAAAAGGAAATAGTGGTTAGGGCAGAATGTTATCAGGAAAGAGGGAAAAAAGGGCAGAAAGCCTACAACCTAGAGCTAGGTTTCGGAAGCTGTGCTAGCCTTCCATATGATTATGGAACACTCAGCCCCCTGTTGTGCCCACACCTCTCAAAATTTAAATATCTTTTTACAAATTCTGAAAATGCTTTCTGCATTGCCATATTTTGCTCTCTGACGCTGATGTTACTTTAGGCCCAGGAGGGCCTAAAGTACACTAGAAGGGCTCCAAATGCAGCAAAATTGCAAGCCGTATAGCAGTTTCCTAGAGCAGTATGTTTCAGTGGCTCTTGGAGCCCATTCAGGTCTGGAGCCTTTGCTTGGCAATGGAGAACTTCTGGTCTGTGGATCCAGCCCTCTAGGCTTCCCATCCTGTCCACTAGACTCTTCCACCAAGCCATGTCCCTTTTCCTTGCTCACTTTGCTTTGCCTTTTTGCCAGTTTAATTCTAATCCTCCTTCTTTTCATTTACCCAATCAAGGTAAGTAACAAGTTCTGTTGTCAAGGAAAGTATGCTGGCAACTTCTCCTCTTTGTGCCTCTTTCCTGTGCTTCTGAAGTTTCTCTGAGCTTTTCATTTTAGTCTGTAGATCCTCAGGACTCTTTGCTTTTCTTTGGAAGTCTTTGTTCCTTCCCACATCTACCATTGTGAAGCACAGTCCTGCTCATCCATGGCTAACCTATATACTGCAGAGGGTCTCCTCAGTCACAGCTAAGGATGTTCCTAAAGTTCATGAGGAGGGCACCACAGAGCATTAAAACTGGAATTTCGACTTCCAAGAACTTATTCCAGATTTTTACCAGATGTTACTGCCCTGGCTAGTCCAAGCTTTGGGGATATTAAAAGATATCCTTTTGATATCATAATCTGGCTTCACTTATCTATTCCCTTCCACTTGCTTGCGAGGCCCCCGGACAAGCACGCATACAGGTTCGGCCGATTATCGCCGTAATATTCCTAGACAATACAGGCAGGCCAGAAAATAGCCTACTTGCCGCTTTAGGAGACCTCCAGACAAGTACTCTAATTAGGTATGCACGCAACCTACAAAAGAGCCTCTGCTCCGCGCTGGCAGCTTGATAGGTAAACTATGCAATACCCAAGTACTCTGCGTTTGCATACTGGCTACTCTATTGAGAACCTCTGCGATAACTCAATCATTCACATTCTGACCTTTCGGAGGCTTTGTCTCCAACTCCAAATCTATTGTTTCCTCCAAGTATGGCACAGCCTGCAGTCACAATTCTTCTTATAAAAACCCTTGATTCCGAGACCTTCCTCAGATCGCTCCCGAGTTTCATCCCGCCTTGCTGCCGCTTTACTTGGCGAGCCACCCCTCAGCTCCGCGTGCTGAGCTACATCGCATCCCAGCCTAGCTCTCTATTTTTCCGGGCTTCAGGACAGGTGAAGTATCACCCAAACCAGCAAATCCTCTAAAAATCCCTCTATACCACTCCAGCCTTTATTTCTTTAGTTATCTTGCATGAGTGTGTCGCATACACTGTTTTGCTTGTGTTTGTAATAAAACATCATTTATTGCTTCAACTTCTGTGTGCTCCTTGACTCGGCCTGACCCCGTAGACATAGGGTTCAAGATCTTGCTACGTTACCCTGCCTCTCGTAACGCTAAGCAGTTACTGATTTTCCCCACCTTTAGTTGAGCACATTTTGGTGTCCCTCCCGGGACCCCCAGTACACAGGGTAACAGAGACCTGTGCTAGGATTTTGTTACTCTGTTCCTTTGTTAGGCAGACTCCTTGGCTGAGCTTCTCTCATGGATATTGTTGGGGAAAAAATGAGATTGGAATTAGAATTTTAGTTATATCTTTAATTTTGTATCTTACAGTGATTTCAGAACATTGTTTCTGTTAACTCAAACTTCTCTGCTGCTCTGCTAACTGGGTTCCATAATGAAAGAAAAGGAGAAATTCTCCCTCAATACAAGTCTTATAAATGGAAAGGATTTCTTAGGAACTGGACTTAGAAGCCATAAGAAATCAGGGATCAAGAAACAAGATGGTAGGAAATAATTTTCACTGGCTAATTTGATCTAGCCCGTTGAATGTATCACAGGTCATTTCTGCACTAGACTGTATAGTGCTATTATTCCACTTTCAACATCCTATGGAATCGTGGGGTTTGCAAAGGCCTCCTCTAAGCTGCAAACCTCAGGATTCTATAGGACGTTGAAAGTGGAATAATAGCACTATAACATTCTAGTGCGGAAATGGCTACAGCATATAAAATCAAACCTTAAATCAGGCTGCATGTACCAGCCTTTCACTTTGGGTTATGAGATTTTGGCATGGCATGGCTCTTCTTCCTCAGGCTGAGGCAGCAGTCTGAGGGGAAAATGACAAGATGAGGAGCTGTGGCCTAGTCGTCTTTAGGCTACCATTCACACAATGCCTACACAAAGCCTTAGAACTAGGCTTGTCCATTCAGGATCATCCCAGGCCCTGAGGTTTCTAGGCCAAAACTTAAAAGCTGGGGATGGTCCTAGCGATGTTATTAAATCATTAATATCAACCACAGTCACTCATAACTTACAAAAATTTCATTAAAATTGAAGTTAAACCTTTCATTGAACTATCTATATTTAAAACCATGTTGTTGTTGTTTTAAGAACCAAAACTGTTAAAAACAGCAAACAAAAAAAAAATAGGGCTATATCACACCAGCCCGTTGTCCCACAGTAGTGTTGTTTAAGAAAACAAAAACATACTGGTTCAGAAACAATCAGTGTTATATCGTCTCTGAAATAACACTATGCTGATCCACATTGGTGCAAGCAGTGTTCCACCCCACCCCACACCACTGATCTCAGTCATTGCACAATTTCACCATGTCCAGAGACTACTTCCCCATCATTTTTGAATCATGTTTTCCTCTTGTGCCACAATTTTACACTTGGCTCTTCCAGAGTCACAGCTGCTGATTTGCCATAATGTTATAATTGTGATGTGCAATTACACCAAAGTAAAAAAAAAAATAAATACCAGGGAACAGAGTAAAAGCAATGTTGTTCACCTGTGCCATGATGTCCCTTATGTCCAGATGTGGGAAGTGCCGTGATCTCACTCTGCTTGGGAACAGGGAGGGCGAAAGGGGAGAACAATGTTCAGTGACCCCACATGACTACCACAATATCAGAACTGCAGCAGAATGACAACATTGCACCAATACACAATAGTCGAAATGCAGCCTTATTGGAGCCATTCTTAGGTATTTCCTGTGAATGAAAAGAGACAACCCAATAATGACAGGGAATGCAATTCAACAATGAGAGAGTGATATCATGTGATGAGAGATAAAAAAAAAATGGAAGAAAGCTAGTGCAATAGCACAAGAAACCAGTGTGTGCTAAAGCCTGTAGATAGATAGAACAGCACTATTCTGCAAAGCCCAGAACCCTTCAACTCTCAGAAGGCTTGCTGAAATTTTTTGAAAAAATCTCAATCTGCCTGTGGATAGATAGCAGAAAGAAAGCAGAAAGAGATCTCTCTCAGAAAGTAGTATCCAGAGGCTGGAGGCGGCTGCTAAGAAGACCGTCTTCTGTGTTCCCATCAGGTGTACCTGTGAGGGTGATAGAACAAAGAGAAGACCCTGTGCCAGTATCATGGCCTCTGAATCCAAGTGTTCTCTGAGACACTGAAGTCTTGAAACATATAAGCTGGTTTATGTTGAGACGTCAGAGCTGCTTCCGTCCTCCTGACCCAGATCAATGTCCCTGCTATTGGTATTATTCTTTAGAAAACTCTGTGCAGCTAGAAATAGACACCTAAGAATCCAATCCACATTTGAAGGGATGTTCCATTCCCTAACTTCTGCCCCCTATCAGCTGGCTTCAGAGAAGTATGAAACCCAGAAATAAATACAGGGAAGATTGTGTATGCTAGTTTGGGGAACAGTAGGAGGACTCACTTGGATTCAGGATGCTGAAGTGTCATGTAACAATAAAAAGATTGTTGTTCTTGTTGTGTGCCTTCAAGTTGCTTCCAACTTATTGCAATACTGAGCTGAACCTATTAAGAGGTTTTCTTGGCAAGATGTTTTCAGAGGTAGTTTGCCTTTGCTTTCCTCTGAATTTTAGAGAATGTGACTTCCCCAGTGTCACCCAGTGGGTTTCCTTGATCTTCAGAGTTGTAGTCCAACACTCAAACCACAACACTACACTCATAATTAATACGTGGAAACCTATATTAATGCATTTTTCCAAGATTAAATGCAGACTATAGTAGCTGGATCTGTTTATTATGAGATATAATTTTACACTATGGAGATTTTAAAGTTACCTTAAACAAGAATTAATATGATGATACGCAGAACGCATGCATCACTGAAGCATGGCAGAAAGATGCTCTTGATTCCTGGATTTGGAAAAGTAACTTTGTAAGCTTTGTTTTTTTATGACTTTTATCAGATCTTGCAAAAGTTACACTTTGGACTACCACTCCCAGAATCCCCAGCCAGTGACTCTGTTGGATGGAGGATTCTGGGAACCATACTCCAAGCTCTGCCTTTTTATCTTGAACAGATGTATCAAACACAAGGTCTGTGGGTTGAATCCAGGCCGCCAGGCCATTCCATGTGGCTCTCACACCTCTCCTGCAGCTGCGGCACTCCTTCTGCCTGGCAAGTCTGATCCCCATATTGCGGGCTCCCAGCTGCCAGTATTCTGAAGAGGGGCCCAGCAGCCAGTACTCACAATCTACTTCTATTTCTGACTGCTCCACTGTCCAAGTCTCACCGTCAGAGAAGGTGTCACAGAGAGGGTCTGGGGAGCAGAAAATGGCACACTTTGAATATACTGACCAATTCTATGTCACTTTAAAGAGGTAAAGGGACCATAAACTACAATCAAATAGCCCCAAAATGTCCAAGAATGTACAGAACCAGGCAACATCTCCTTATCAACTTCTTATGCTACAGACTGTTATGCCACAGATTGTTCTGCCCATCTCAATTGGGACCAAAAAGTTAAACAAAGTTAATGTAATAAACAGTGCTTGGTAATATTTGTCTGATGATTCAAAGAAAAATAACTCTGTTTTCAAAACTCATTTTTTAATAAATTGTACAATAGTTGTACACTTGAATATCTACTTGTCATTATTTGTCCTAGACTGCTAGTTTCAGAGCTAGTTATTACTAAAAACAGTAATAATCGAATGCAGAGGCAATTACTTAGTATCATAAAAGAGAAGACACATGTATATATAGTCTTACAGATACAACTGGCCCTTTGGGGGTAACCATAATGCTGATGTGGCCCAAGATGAAATTGAGTTGGACACCCAGATCTATAATCTTGGGGAATATATTTTTTTCAAGGTGGGAGTATTATGGACTTGCAAATCAGCGTTGTAAAAGTTATTGTATTTTCACCCCTCTCTTAACAATGAAAGAAGCATGGATTGGTGAAAATTCTTTCTGGCAATGAATTTCCCGTTTTGAGAACTGCAGGACAGCAGCTTGATATTTACAGTCATATTTCAAGGGTATGTGCGTGTATATTATATACTCTCAGACCATTGACATTTGACTGTAGATATCAAGTCACTGTCCTGTAGTAGTCAAAATTATATAGGGACTGAACTGTATTTGATTAACTGTCTCATACGATATGCCTACTTTATAAGGTCAAATTCAGCTTCCTAATTTTAGCCATTTATGCTGCCCTTGGAAAATAAGCATAATCAATATAATGGCTTCGAGATTTGGGATAAATCAAAGGCTGTGGGTTTCTTTTGGATTTGAGATAAGTGAAATGGCCTTAAAAAAATAACTGTAATAAAACAAATTATGCAATAAGCATTAAATAACCACCAACTTCCCATGAGGATTTCTGGAACTCAGACTTGTTGGATACGGTATTTGTCATCTCTCCTCTTTTATTAAAAGAGAAAATATTATTATAATGCAGGGTTGTGGCTGTTGCTTTAGAGACTCAGTGGGTGGGTGGTTCTGCATGCTGTGTGTAAAGTGTGTGTGCTGTGTGTAAAATATTGAATGTGGAAATAACGGTGGCAAGTGACACTCCTTTTGCAAGATTCTGCTAAAAATCTGTCTCAAACTTTACACCTGTTATTTAAGATAGATCCACCAATTAACTGCAGCTTAATATTTTGTCAACAGAGTAATAATATCCAACACTTCAAAATTAGTTTTGTTTTCTCCTCCTGTGTTACTTTATTAGAGTCACATCCATACAAGTAGCATAATACAAGGAAATAGTGGGCTTGGAGAATGCCAGATTTGTGTCCACAGGGATAATGCTAGAATTTCAGGAGGAAAATGATTTAAAATCACCACCTCCTCTTCACAACAATTCTGTTCACTCTCACACTTTCCTTCTCACTTTTATATGAATTTATCCACATTGCATCCCCAGAACCAATTGGAGACCTTAACACAAGGAAATTCACTCATTTACAATCCTGAGTCTAATGCAATTTGTACAACAAAAGCAGGAATTCATAGTGTATATACCTGAAAATGTGTGTGAAACATAAATATAGTTGGGTCTTCACATTTGCTTGGGTTAGGGGCACAGAACCCCTGCAAAAGTGGAAAAATCACAATTATCTAAATGTGTGTTGGGGGGGAAGAGGGCTGAAGCACTGTGGGGAGAACGGACACCCAGGGTCCAAATTAGGATCTTGTAAAGGAGACAGAAAAGTGGTGGGTCAGTATGATGGCCCTATACTGCTTCTATCTCACCCATCTTCTTCCTTGGGTGTGAAGGGAGCATCCGGAGAGGGTTGGTAGAGCTTACAAATCTGAGTGCAATCTGTCCTTAGTTGAACAAGCAGTGGCTGGTTGAAAAGGAGGAGGACCAAAGGCATTTTTTAAAGGGCTGTGTAGCTTGATTGGAGCCACTGAGAGGGAAGGTTCCCCTTGAAAAGAAATGCCTGAGGTGCGGGTTTAAGGGTCAGAGAAGTTCACGAATAACCAAATCCATGAAACCCACTAATTTGGAGGACTGACTGTACTTTGGAAAAAGTACACAAACATCCTTTCATCAACTGATGGCCCAAGAGAAACATGTACATTTAAAATGTGCACCTATTGAAAAGAGTGAATAGAAATACAAGCCCAGGATTTCATTGTGGAAGAAAAAAAAATGGCAGTCTCACTGACCCAGATGAGAATGGACTTTGAGGTGGAAATCAAGGAAACTGAACATGTTGGAATTTTACTGTTGCTCACACATTCCTAAATCTTTATTTTTCTGATTCCTGACTGTTTAGAATAATGAAATATTTCTTTTCTCTACAAAACTATGTAGTTTTTGTTTCATACTGAAGACCATGAACATTTTTTTTTACAGGAAAGCTGTGCAGTTTTTCAAACTCCTGCGCACTTTTGCCTTTTTATTTTTCCTGTGCAAGTTTCTCAAACGGTCAAGAACTCCAAATTTGACTCTAGTCCTGGGCCCAGTGTTATTCCACATCGTCATCAATGACTTGGATGAAGGAGTAGAGGGTATGCTGATCAAATCTGCGGATGAAACCAAATTGGGAGGGGCTGCTAATATGCCAGAGGACAGGATCAAAATTCAAAATGATCTTGACGGATTGGAGGGCTGGGTAAAAGCTAACAGAATGAATTTCAGCAGAGAGAAATGTAAGGTCCTGCCTTAGCCAGAAAAAAATGGAATGCACAAATATAGGATAGGGGACATGTGGCTGGATAACAGTACATGTGTGAAGGATCTAGGAGTCTTGGTAGATCACAAGCTGAACATGAGTCAGCAGTGTGATGTGGCAGTCAAGAAAGCCAATGTGATTCTTGGTTGCATCAATAGGAGTATGGTGTCTAGATTAAGGGAGGTAATGGTACCATTCTATTCTGCTTTGGTTAGACCTCATTTGGAATACTGTGTCCAGTTCTGGGTACCTCAATTCAAGAAGGATATCGACAAGCTGGAGTGTGTCCAGAGGAGAGCGACTAAAATGGTGAAAGGTCTGGAAGCCATGCCCTATGAGGAATGGCTTAGGGAGCTAGGGATGTTTAGTCTGGAGAAAAGAAAGTTAAGAGGGGACATGATAGCCATGTTCAAATATTTGAAGGGACGTCATGTTGAGGAGGGAGCAGGCTTGTTTTCTGCTGCTCCAGCAACTAGGACAAGGAGCAATGGATTTGAGCTGCAGGAAAGGAGATTCCACCTGAACTTCAGGAAGAACTTCCTGACAGTCAGAGCTGTCTGGCAGTGGAATATGCTGCCTCAGAGTGTGGTGGAGTCTCCTTCTTTGGAGGTTTTTAAGCAGAGGCTGGATGGCCATCTGTTGGGAGTGCTTTGATGTGGGTTCTTGCATAGCAGGGGGTTGGACTAGATGGCCCCTGTGGTCTCTTTCAACTCTATGATTCTATGAGTTTACGAATTCTCTTTTTATTCCTATTCCTTTGTGGAACATGCTATCCCCTGTCATAATTCTAGCCTTTGCTGATATGTTCAGAAAGGACCATGTATTCAAAGAGCAACAGCAAAGGGAAGCAAGACCAGGAATCTGAAAGAGTGAGTCGTGGTTCCCCTGACAGAGAAGTGAGCCTTCCCAGGTACCTAGTTATGTCTATTCCTGATAATTTACCAGACAGAATGTTTCCAGTGAGACAGAATGAGAAGCATGTCACCTTCTCATGGCTCCCCCAATTAGCCACCCACCTTGAGCAATTAGCTGGCTAATCTCCCAAAGTATTAGCCTATGTACTGGCACATTCCCTGAACATTCCTTGCTATAGCCAAGCAATTTACCTTCACAAGCTATGGCTTGCCAGACAAAAGATATATGCACAGCAGCACACCTAAAACTCAGTGATATATTTTCTCAATCTAACCTGCTATTGTGTACTCAGAATAACAGTGGTTCTCCAGGCCCTTAAACATAAGATTTTCTGCATTTTTTTCTCCATTTAATTGGACAAAGACAGGATCTGAACCTGCCACGTGTGTTCTTCCATCAAACTACTCCCTCCTTGCAGATTGTGAGATGTCAAAGCAGGAAAACCTGCTCCTCTACAGTTTGCTTGCATTTCAGTCAGGTAGGACAATACTCCTGTATGGATTCACGCACGTTAACAAGAGCAGTAGGGTGAGAATGCAGCCAATAGAAGAGATATACAAAAACATCACAAATGATCATTGCCAGATGATAAACTATTCAAGCCAATCCTTTCTATGTTTAAACCCCAGCTTAGGCTATCAGTCAGGGTTGCCTTCTGTATATATCAGTCCTTGATGTTTAAAAACCTTTGGGACTCATTCATAAATTCATGATATTCTGAATCATAGCCTTACATTTCAGTCTAGCAAACATTCAGATATACTTGCTGGTTACATTAGTGGTTACTCATTCAGGATTTATGATGGCAATTTTTGTGTAACATTCTAGGGAATGTCAACAAAACAAAGTCATGAATTAAGCAGTACACACACACCCACTCCCAACTGATGCTTTTCTGCATTAATGTGCAATTTTACAACATGGGAGACTCCCTAAGTATTACAAGGGATGCTCTTCAGGGAAACACTACACTGCTACCAGACTGCTATCAACTCAGCTTAGATTGTTGTGCGTAAATTGACTGAAAGCTATTGTCATATAATTACAGTTGTTTGGGTTTTGAAGGAATTACCTGCCAATTCTGTTGGATTTTATTTTAGTTTGCCTTGGCAACATAGAGGCTACTACCTAGGCTCTTTCAGGAGAAGGAGATAGAATATCCCACAAAGGTTAAGGAACAGTGAATTGCTGTGGGAGGAGCAGCTGGTCCTGTTTCTTCTGGTTGGTGTTGCAAATACAAGGCACATGTTTCCTCCGTTATCATCTGGAGCAGAGCAACCACCTGGCATTCTCCAAGCTCTTGACTTGGAAGTGAGTGCATTCTCATGTTCCAGTGGATGACATTTTCCTAGCACATTAGAATAGAATAGAATCTTTATTACGGTCATAGACCAGCACAGGTAAAAAAGGGATACAGAAAAAAGGATAAAAACACAGGTTAAAAACAGGTTAAAGAGAGCATTGAAATTCCTCTTCAGGTTGCACAGCTTTCATATAACAAGACAAGCTTGGAACTAGTCTACTGCAGAGGTCAGTGCCCAACAAATTTTAACCGCTGCTGCACAGAATCTGGCAACATTATATGTTACATCGGAGTTGGTATCTGAAAGTAACAAAGAAATGTAGAATTCTCCAGTGCATCCTTCGTATTTATGCAAGAGAGGAGAAATAAGGCTGAGGCAGATGTCCCTGTAGTATGAGCACTGGAGAAACACATGCTCTGTTGTTTCAATTTGGCCAGAGCCACAGAGGCACAGTCTATCTGAGAAGGGGATCTTCTTGTATCAGCCTTCTGGGACAGCTGAGGGAAGGGAATGACATCATGCCAAAGTAAAGGCTCTCCAGTGTTTAGGTACTTCTAGTTTTGCTAAGTATGCCATAGGTGAAGCTTGATATCTGTTGGGGTCAATAGCAATAAAGGTTGAGGTGCTAGCTAGATCCAGTTGTCGCTCTGCATCTACTACCCGTTGTTTGATAGCTGCTTTGGCCTTATCACATTCCATGCTGAGCTGAAGCTCTGGGGAAAAACCCAGTAATAAGATTTTTGACTCTTCCCCTTCCTAGCACATTGATATGGAGGTCAGATGGATCTGTATCCATGCATTGTAAATCATGGTATATGTGTATGGTCCATGCATCACCTTGTGAGTTTTCTGAGACTGTGGTCCTTTTCACAGGATGTTGGCCTGCAATGGGGATGGGAGAAGGATGGGACCACAACAATGGTTACGCATGATTGCATGATGTCCTTCTCCTGACCCTCTCCTATCTCCAGGCAGCACAATCATAGAATAAATCATTGATGGGTTTTCCCCATCAATGACCCGCAATCGTGCCACCACCTCACACTTACCTGGTGTGCAGAAAGTCCAGAAATGCAATGGCTATGCTTCCTGACTCAGCGCAGGGCAAGTAGCCAGCTACACTGTGGCAGGAAGAGGCAGGGCCATCGTGCTTCCTGGATTGTGGCAGCAGCCGGTGCAGAGGAGAGTGCTCCCATCCCCTCCTGGCAGAGCCACTGCCAGGATCCCCCCAGGACACTGCAGGAATAAGGCAGGTTGCAGAAATTGGATCAAACTAAGGCTGCACATACATGCATATTTGTGGTTAAACAACCTCTTTTATACAACTCTTAAAGATACAGGAGCCCTATTTTCTTTTTCATATGGCCACATGTGTTTGGCCCTCATACAAAAATGTGTATGTTAGGAGAAATGTACATACAAATGTTTCTGTGAGACCTTCCTACTCATTTTGGAAATTTGAGGACTATGGATGCTCGGTGGTGATGGAAAGGCACGTTATGTAGCTTAAAGGACTGGCAGGGATGTCTCCTGTTTGAAAATTGGAAAGTTTTTCCTTTTATACAGACTGAACAAGATACAAAAAGAACCCTGTATTTTTTAGCATAGGCTCTTCATAAAGACAGAAATGTGTGCATCATGTAATTTATGATTGCGGACAATATATCAGTTTTACAGAGCAACACATGACTAACTTAACTGAAATCAATACATTCATTTGGTATGGAATACAAACTTGCCAATAGCTCCTTCCTGATTGTCAGCCTGGCATGTCATGAATTTCGACTATCCCTTATTGCTAGTTTGAAAACCTGGCAACACTACTACAGCCATTCCTCTGTTCTTTTATTAACATACCTTTGCCAAGGAGTGCAAATGTTTCTAGATGTTCATAGGTGAGCTGAGCAAGGAAAAATAACAAAATAAACTCTAGTGTCATTGTGTCCAAACCCAGAAACCCGTACCAAAGCTTTCCTGGAAATACTTCTAGTTAAGGAAGTGGCCACTTTTCTAGCCATTTCTGATAAAGTTCAGATAGAGAGAGAAAGAGATGAAGGGAAGGCAAATTCCCAGGTTTATTTTTTTGGAAAAAAAAAATCCTGCCCTCTTATCTGGTTGCATTTGGGCCTTGTCCTTTTGTGCATCTCCCCCTAAAAGATGCCGGTGGCAAAGATGCCTCAATCGCGCATTGTGAAAAGAGAACAAGGGGGAGAAATCTATCATGCATAAAGTGGATCAAAGAGGATCAAACCAGCAATTTTTTGAGTTATCAGGAAAATTATGATATTTGTTGGCATATTGTTAGTGACATGTGCTGGTGTGAAGGCACATGGAGTGTTAAGTTTTGGACAATGTGCTATGGTCATATCCAGTTAATGGTGGTGTAAGTGCCGGTGCACATGTGGGACTGTTGCACATGGGGTTGTCCTTTAAAGTACACATGAATGTGCATTGCCTGTATGCATTGTGCTTGCACATCGTGCATTGCAGTTACATAATGTGTTATCAACCATGTATATTGACCATTGATCCACATATGTTGTGCTATGTTGGTGCTCCATATAGGGGTTGTATAATGTGACACTCCCAGCAGATATTTATGCTACACTGTAGGATATTGGCTATTGTTTTATAACTCACAGAACAGTATTATGATCAAAATAATCCCATGCATTTTCAATGCTCACAGTTCATCTTCACCCATATGATGTCGGGGGGGAGGGGGAGATACTAGCAAATCTTGATTAAAGGAATGTGACAAATCAGCTTGTTAAATTCATCTCAGAAATAGAGACGGAGAAAATTTTCATTCAGTTTGCATTTTGATTACCTTTTAAGTAACAGATTTGCACTTCCCAAACGGAGCGGTGGACCAGAATGGTTATCTTTTGATAATCATGCATTTCAGAATTTTGCCATTTGGAAAAAAAAATCCATATAAATATCCATTTATTAGAGGAAAGCGCACACAAAAGATGCCAACCAGTGTACAAAAAGTATATAAGCCTTATAAGGGAAAGTTGCTTGCAAAAAAAAAAGAGTGACATATATTAGGCATGAGTACAAAAATGCAGAGAGCCACATGGTGTAGTGGTTTGAGCATGGAACTACAACCTTGGAGACCAGGGTTTGATTCCCAGCTCACCCATGGAAATCCATTGGGTATTTCACCTTGGGTGTTTTACATACTCTCAGCCCCAGAAAACCCTGTAATAAGTTCTCCTTAGGGTCATTGTAAGTCAAAGCTAACCGGAAGGCACACAGCAACAACACAAACAATACATTTTATTAAAGGTGCCCCATAGGTACACATACTGCTGTGTAGACTGCTTTCTTTACCTTGTTTACTGATATAGAAATGGGATAGAACGAACAGAGCCCTGGGAAAATAAGAAACCAAGAGAACCTGATATTAAGAAATTTATCCATCCCTGCTCAGAAGGTCGTCCACAGCAGGATATTTTCTTTTTTCAAAGCAGATGGAATCTCACAAAAGTACTGCTTTGCTCATGAGAAATCATATGGAACAGAACTTCAGAGAGTTCCTTCTGATCCACAGCACAGCTGCAGCCAGGTGTTGATGTTAAAAAGTAACTGGAATTAAGGAAAGGAAGGGCAAACCCAAGAAATGTGATATATCCTTTATTTTTCATTAACTTCAGCAAGAGAGTGGAGGAAATTGCCTGCTTCCCAATCACACTTCTTGTTGAGTCTGCTGGCTTAATATAGCTCCCTTTTCAGTGCTGGAAAAGGCATTATAATGACCTTCCCAGTGTCAAAGCATCCTGTTTACAAAGCAGACTCATCAAAAGAACAACAAAAAAGGCAATTCAGCACTGAATTGAGTGATATTGCTGGAAGAACAAGTACCATGTGAATGTCAGGAGTGCCCATCACATTTGAAGGACTGATCCTGAAAGGTGTCATTAATGGACCAGCTAGAACCAGTGGGCAGCTTTAGCTGATCCAGGGGCCAATATTCTGCACCTGGGACCTTCTAGTGCAGGGCTTTCCAAACTATGTGTAGCGACACATTAGTGTGTTGGTTGCAGTGTGTAGGTGTGTCACACAAATGTAACAGGTAGAGGGCTGCCTTTCCTGCTGCCTCAGTGGGCCAAACCTGGGTGAAGGGGCTGCCTCTCCCACCACCACCACCCTGGGCCAAAGAGGACTCTGGTGAGGGTGGCAGTGGCAGGCCAGGTCCAGGTGGAGGGAATGCCTCTCCCACCATTGCCACCCAGAGCTGAGGAAGACCCCGATGAGGATGGCAGTGGCGGTGGGCCAGGCCTGGGTGGAGGGGCTTCCTCCACTCATTGAATTACTGTGTCTCAAAATTATGCATGTCTAAAAAGTGGGTCACCAACATGAAAAGTTTCGAAAGTTCTGTTACAGTGACAGCACAGACTGTCCCAAATGCTAGAAAATAGGGGAAAAACAGAAGTGTCTGGAAGCCCATTTCTTGAGCAACTTATTTTTTTAATATGAACATGTGGAGAGGCACCTGCATCCTATTTAAAAGATGAATCATCACATGTGAAGGCTTCCAGGAGAGGCAATTCACCTCACTTTTTAGGACTGGAAGAAAAAGATGACCAAGGGAGACTTAGGATGGGCATTGGGGGTCATAAAGACAGCTTTGGAGAAAGCATGCAGACTCCAACAGGGAGTTCAGTAAAGGATGTTATCATCTTCTCTGTCCATCATACCACCTGGCAATCAACTTTCAGTCTACTTTCATTTGAGCTACCTGAGAAAAAATAGACAGGGTCAACATTGTTGAGGGCAAAAATGGTCTCATATAACCAGGATGGCTGGTATTACGAAGTGATAGACCAAAACTGTTTGATCAGTTTTTCGCAGTTAAAGAGGAGAGCCATTACAAGAAATTGATTCAGATAACAGTCTGTATAATCTGTAATACCCCTCAGGAAGTATATGCAAAATATTAGGACAGGGTGGGCAAAGTGTGGTCCCTGAAGGCCCCAGCTGTTCCCTAAAAACCCAGCCTCCTCCCTTTTAAAACAAAATAATAGCATGATTTTCAGCATCCTCCCCCTAAAAAAAAATCACACAGAACCTTCACAACAATATTTTCAGTCTGTCCCCCACAAGCACCGTGGAATCCCACATTGCCCCAAATATCTCTGCTTTCTTTTTCCTCCATTCTCAAAACAGTGACAGGAAGAGAAGTGCCTTCACTTTCTGTTGTCATTTTGAGAGGGTCTGCAGAGGAAATACCTCCATTTTCTTTTGCAGTACCCCTCAAAATGGGCTCAGTGTGGGAGGTGGGGGGGGAATTGACCTCCCATGCCGTTGCCCACCCCTGGCTTAGGACAATGAACTCCAGATGGCAGGAATATGTGGAAAGCAAAGATAGGTCAAAAATGACAAAGAACAAAATCTTCAAGAGATGGAGGTTTTAAAAAGCAGCGGAGGAAATTCATATCATGGAACCTCAAACAGGGCTCCCTGTTTTGGCGGAGAAAATTCTTGGAGATTTTTTCCTCAAACTGAGATTAAACATGCTTTTTTGAACCTATCTAAATTCACCTACTCATTTGCACATATTTCATTTACTTTTTCTGTTTCAAATCCAACTTGGAAAACAAGACTTTTAGAGGCAGACAACAGATCCCATTCTGTTTATTTAGTGTAACTAGTCCATTTTTTTTTCTTTTTGTGTATTCTTTTCCATGTGGAATCTGTTTTCTTTCTGCATGTCTTCTTGTTGTTATTTGGTCAAAAAACACAATCCTCCACACCATTCATAAAGCCAATAAACCCTAGTGGGAGGCTCCAGACAATCACTAGGAAAAGATATTTTTGACACCTCTTCAAGCTCATTCCATCCTTCTCTGCTGCTATGTGGCCAGTACAATACCTTCATATTAAGGTGGAAAGAAAGAAGAGAAAAAAAGAAATGCAGCAGCACTTTAAGACTAACTAGTTTTTATTTTATGTGCACTTTCCTGGATATAAACCCACTTCTTTGGTATGTCATCTGAAGAAGTGGGTTTGTATCCACCAACGCTCATGCAAAAAAAAACAAAAAACAAACAAACAATTAGTCTTAAAGGTGCTACCACATTTCTTTTCTTTCTTTTTTTTTTCTCTGCTCCCTTCCTTCTTTTTATGCTCCAAGAGACTAACACAGCTACTTCATTGGAAACCTTCATATTAAAACACTTGACATATAAGTGATGATTCCATCATAAAGCCGGGTCAGTTTGTTCTCAGCTTCCTGCTTTGTAAATTACATTTGAGCTGGACTTTTTCTGTTTTGACAGATACACGTTCTTCAGAAATTTAGACATTCTGCACAGGTTATGTTAATTCTCAGTTCCACTTTCAACTTGCGTTTCACAATGCTATCATTCCCCTGTTTTCTGTACTTCATCCTCAGTTCTGTGTTTAGACTGAAAACTCTTTCACAGTAGACATCAGACACAGGAATGGAAAACGTGAAAGAGATCTTTGGCTGTCATTCTCCTTTAGCATTTTTCAGAAAACATGCACACACCTCTGATGTATGTTCCGCTCCTTGGAGGCAACCTCTTCCCTTATTTGATTTTAAAACACACTAGTTATCATACAGCTTGTCAGTGCCAATCCCAATGTGAAATTCTGTAGCAAGATCCTGTAAATCTGCCCATTTTACATTATTGTGAAGTCAGAGCATTGACATTTTTTTTTAAATGCTTCAACATCATACAACTCCTCCAGGTATTGAATGTCTCATGTCAACATCTTATATACTTACTCTCTGAATCTTCTTTTGTTGACTTGTGATACATCCTCCAAAATGATATGGATTGATATTCTGTAGAATTTGTCCTGTCTGTTTCTCTTCAGTTTTGAATGGAAGTTTTGCTTGAAAACATAGAGTTCAGTGGAGCTAGCATTGTTAAATTCTGATTTTTTCACAGATTGTGCAAAGCGTAAGCATAACAAATCTAGAGAGATTTGTGTTCTTCCTCACTGAAAGCTGCCCACATAATCTACACATATGCTTTTGCTCATTCTAAGAAAAGTATAACTTCAATAAAGTACAAGTAGTTATGTGTTCTACAGCAGGTAAAGAAGGGACTCCTATCTTGTCGGTATGTGCTGAAGCATATCTTTGTACTCCATTTCTAGAAAAAAAGAGAAAAAAAGATTCTCTTTTTGGACAAGAAGCAAAACTTAGTGTATACCTTCAGGATAAGTATTTCTACATTAAATTGCAAAGCCTGCATCCAATATATGAGACACTACTGTCACGTGGTTATTAAACTCTTTTAATTTCTGATGCACTGATTTGTGTTTTTCAAAATTTACAGAAGTATGGTTGACCACATAAGCAGATGCTTTCAATACTGTATTCAGTGCTGCATTCTTCTGTATAATACTGGAGATCTCTTTCTTGTTCCATCTTTGGCACTGGAAAAATCAAGCCAGCTATTATTAATTCACAGAAATGTAACATACAGTTCACAGAAAGAATTTTTTGAGTTCCTTATTGGAAGCGCCAGACCCAAGTGAAAAAACAACCATTGTGTATTATTCAAATCCTTACGGAAAGTTTTAATGGTGGCCAAAATATGCTCTGCTATGCTGATTTCTATTGTACTTTACAGAATTTGAGGAAGGGCAATCTCAGAACTGGACAATATTGATGAAAGAATTCTTTTGGAACAGTTTGGCTTGTGTTACTTACATTATGAGAAATACTGTGCTCAACTTACCTCAGCTTTTGTTACCTGATTCTGGGGGATGAGGAGGTTGTTGTTGTTTTTTTTGGTTTTCTTTAATTTGTTAAATGCTGTGCTTTCAGCCTAGCTTTGCACTGCTTTTCTTCCTTCATACTGAACTGAAAACCCTTAATGGCAGAGAATGCATTCTGCTTTAATCATGCTGGATTTTTGAAGCCAGTTTTACATGAATATTCTTTGGACCACATTATTAAAATTAAACAATCTCTCTCTCTCTTTCAATTTTTTTTCCTTATGATGTTTTCTGAAGGTCCTTCACTACTACACTGTGAGCCATGATCTGAATGTTTTTATGTAAATTAAAGAGAGAGAAAAAATGTGTGACTTCTCAGCTGGCCAGCACAGCCTTCTCCTGGCTCAGTTGACATCTACAACGCACTGAGCAACAGAGAGATGTAGAGAACTGTAATAGGGTTTAGAGGTCACTTTGGTTGGCTTGGAAAAGTCCAAATACTGTTTGAAGTCAAACCTGGAAAAGCAGCCCAATTGAGAGCATGAACCAAAAGCGAGAGTGCAGTCATACATGATAGAAGTAGTAGATAAGTTAAAGTAGCTACATTAGAACAATGACATGGAATCAGGAGAAAGTGAAGTTAATCAGACAGAACAGTGAAAAGACCAGAATGGAAGGTTTAAGTAGCTGTGTACTCTAGAGTCCCAAAGTGGCTGTAATCCTTTAGTCTAAATTTTTAGCCTAAATTTTGAGGCTTCCTTCTGTCAAGCAAATGGCAAATGCAGAGAAAGACCCTTCTTCCCTCTGCTTACGTCATGGGGATGCAGGGACAGAGCCTTATATTCTTCTCCTGTTGATGAGATTTCTGCACCAAGCATATTACATTTTATCATTTTTTGTACACTAGCATACTGATATGTAATAGCACATCAATGCTGATGACCCAAGCAAAACCATTAGAAACCTGAGACTGTTAGGGAAGGGGGTTGATCCCCAGGCTGAGTTTGCCCTAACTCTTTGCCCAGTCAGAACAAGTGAAACCTATTCTTAAACCACCCTTCCCCATGCAGTTGCAAGATCATTAACAGTGATTATTACACGATCAGCAACCATGCAAGAATGTTACATCATCAGCTCCCATGGAAGAGTTTGACCTGGTGTAAGAGAACTTCCTATATCCCAGAGAAGACTTCATGGCCTAGTGGCAGAGTGGTTCTTCACAAGGAGAAGTTACTAGTTTCAAATTTCAGTACATTTAACTAAAAATTAGCAGAGTGTAGTTGACTGGAAAACTTTTTTTCCCAACTAAACCCCCAGAGTTACTGCCAACTCACTACATGCTGGACTAGTTGCGCAAAGATTTTAATGTAGGCTAATGTGGTTCATTTCTGAATTTCTGCAAGATACTCTTAAGTGTTAATTTGAAGGGAAAGAAAAGGGAAATATTCCCAAAATGATTGAATAAATAAATACTGAGCACTGCAACCTCAGACCTTTCTGCCCGACACTGTTATAATGCTATTATTCCACTTTCAACATCCTGTGGAATTCTGGGGTTTGTAGTTTATTTAGGCCAAAGGGTTCTCTGGCTGAGAATTCTAAAGGCCCCTCCTTAAACTGCAAACCCCAAGATTCCATAGGATATTGAAAATGAAATAATAGCACTATAATAGTGTAGGGCGGAAAGCCCACCCCCATTAATACGTTATAAACACTGGTCTGCCCATTCTAGTACTATTTTTCTGTGACCCATCCAATACTGCCAAACCTCCCTCCCCTACCTCTTTGTTATTTGACTGCCTGACTACATCTGGAGGAGGAGGAGGAGGGGAAGGAATAATCAGCATACAGCACAGATATTTTTCTTGGGCATGCATGCATTCCTAGGAAGATGATGGGGTTGGAGAAAACGCACAGGTCTTTCTCTTTTCCTGATACTTCCTCTCTGCTTCTATCTGTGGTAGAAGCATGTCTCCCCTTCATTTTAATCATCAAGGCACCTTTCAAAATCTCTCTCAAGAGACTGTTTTTCTCCACATGTATGAAATTCTGGAACTAGATCTGAAGAAGGCTTCTAATGAGGTTTAATAATGTAGTAGGGACATTTAACATATATTAATTAAATCACAGCAGATGGTAAGGGGAGCCCTTGCTGAGAGTGAATAAGCGCAGAGAGAAATATAACTGCTATGTAATTAAGGCAAACCTGTTGAAACAATGGAGGTACAATTACTTTTTTATTAACACATTAGACTTCAATGCAATGCCAAGGAATTTAATTGCTACCTAACTCCGAGGATGCATTTTGACTCTAGAGGAAGCATGAGTTGGAATATGAAGAGGCAGATTTTTAAACAGTCCCACACATGAAAACTATAGAGGCAGTGCTATCGATAATTCTTCTTGTCGCATAAAGGGAAGGATGAAAGAGAAGAAGAGGCAAGTGCCTGATCTTTTACACCCTGTACCTTTTCAATCTGGTTCCAGGGTCAACAGCACATAGCCTCCACGGCTTGTTTCCATCCCCTAATGGCCCAGTGATCAGAGCAATCCTCCTGTTCCAAGCTGCCTGCTTCAGGCTGTGGAACTAATACTTGTTTGATTTCAGATTCTGTCTGAAAACGTCCCTAACATTTAGAGGGTCACTGTTCTGAAAGGTATCTGCTTCATAATTTGGGAGAGCTTTGTAGGATTATGGCTCCTTTCCTCTTTCAAGAACAAGTGCTTATACTGGAATATTCTTTTTTCTATTAATGAGGGCTTTGTTTTCATTCCTCATGCTTTGCTTTTACTCTGAGACTAGATGTAGTACAGTACCCAGCAAACCACATCCAGCCAAGCCCCTCTGCTGATCCACAAATGGCACAACATGCCCAGCATCCATATATTTTCCACTTTTCCTCTCTTGATGTCTGCAGATCAGTCTTGGTCTCCTTGAAGTAACAGCTAGCTAATCCCGATAGACTTCTGTTGCCCTGACCTTTTTTTGTGTGTGGTGGTGGTTGTGATGAGATGGTTTCCACCTCAAGCCATTTCAAGAGTACGTTGAGGAGTAACGAAGGTCATCCCCACACAGTGTCAATCTGCCCACTGTGTCATCTTGCTCCCACAGGCTGCAAGTTCAATATTATGGTGTATCCAGAAGTGAATTTGAATAGGAAAATTATGAGAAACCAGTTCAATTGCACTGTAAAAATGAATCCAATCACTACCCAATTTATATACTCCAAGACTGAAGATGGGAAGCCGTGTGTGTGTGTGTGTTGATACAATTGGGGAGTTTCTGACTGATTAGTGTAGCTATGGATATTTTGGAATATGGGGAGATCTTGCAGACCCACAGGAAGAAACACCATGTAAAAGTCTTCAGCAAGCACACTATCCCCAGATTCATCAACAATTGATTAGCATGGTGGTTTCCTATTTTATGTTCATTTTAGTTCACTGAACATGGAATCTGTGTTCTTAAGAGAGAGAGAGAGAGAGGGAAAAAAAACCAGTTCCAATGTTACGGAATGCTTTAGAGGGAATACTAACATTACTCAGAGGATGCTAGCTAGTACTTCCAATGCCCCACTTCTGTCTTTTTAGAACAGCATCATGCACACCCTCTAGTATTTCATAGGTAGATACAGAAGCACATGTGGCCAAGCAATCTTGGAGTCTAGTGAAGATGGGAAAAGTTATTAATGAGGAAGAACAGGCAAGCTGGGAGAAGCATCGGTTTGCTTTTGCCTGAGCCTCTCCCCTTCTCTTCCCACTGCTGAATTAATTGGGTGCAAAGAACTTTCGCACTTTGAACTTGTTACTGCCCTGGCTAGCCCGAGCTTGGGGGATACTAAAGATATCTTGTGATATCAATAATTCGGCCTCACATACCCATTCCGCTCCACGTGCTTGCGAGGCCCCCAGACAAGCACGCATACAGGCTCGGCTGGTAATCGCCGTAATATTACAACACAATACAGGCAGGCCAGAAATAGCCGACTCGCAGCTTCAGGAGACCTCAAAGGCAAGTACCTTCATTAAGTATGCACGCAACTTTCAAAAGATCCTCTGCCCCGCGCTGACAGCTTGATGATCTGACTATACTACGCTCAAGTACTCTGTGTTTGCATACCAGCTACCCGATTGACAATTTGGCTATAATTCAATCATTCAAATTATGACCTTTCGGAGGCTTTGTCTCCAGCCCCAAATCCATTGTTTTCCCCAAGTCTGAACTAGCCTGCAGTCACAATTCTTCTTATAAAAACCTCTGACTTTGAGCACTTCTTTGGATTGCTCTTGGCTTCCATCCCGCCTTGCTGTTGCTTTGTCCAGCGAGCCTTCCCCTCAGCTCCACGTGCTGAGATCCATGCTCCCCAGCTTCTCCGCTTCCAACCGGGCTTCAGGACAGGTGAAGTATCACCCAAACCAACAACTCCTCTAAAAATTCCTCTATCCCACTCCAACCTTTATTTCTTTAGTTATCTTGTGTGAGTGTGCCACATACACTGTTTGATTGTGTTTTTAATAAAACAACATTTATTATTTCAACTTCTGTGTGCTCCTTGTCTCGGCCTGACCCCGTAGACATAGGGCTCAAGATCTCGCTACATTACCCTGCCTCTCGTATTGCTAGGCACTGTTCTTGGCTAATTTCCCCAACTTATATAATTGAGAGCGCATTTAGGTGTCCCTCCCGGGACCCCCAGAAATCAGGGTAACAAACTCCAAGAAGAAGAATGGCAGGGTGGGGGTGGGGGTAGGGGTGGAGGAGAGAGAGAAACTGGAGCATATTAAAAGTAGGTGAAAAAGTGAGATGACAGAGAGTTAATTGGGATGGTCCCTGCCAGACTAGGACAGGTGTAGGCTTTGAGCTTGATCTGTAGACACAAGTAAAGACAGGTAATGTTAATTTCCATACATGGAAAGACTCACTTTCAGACTTTTTTTGATTAAATGACTCTGAAGGCATAAGGCCAGGGCTGGCACGATCATAAGTTGGACCAAAGCAATTATCTCAGGCAGTATGTGGTTAGAAGCAGTGAATGCAGTAGCATGACCCTAGCTGTTCCTTCTGCTCCCAACCTTTGGTTCTTTGTTGGAGGACATCTCTATATGTGTCACCAGGCATCCTTCCTTCTTGCTCCTGCTTCTGAACTTCGCCTGCTGCCTTCAGGCATAATAAAAGAAATTATCCCATCATCAATACTGAAATAACATTCAGCTGTCAGTGGAGTGCACCATCTTCTTCACCTTAAATTGGAAAATCTCTTGGGCCAGACTGGACAGCCAGAGGAGGGATTTTGGGGAGACAAGGAGAAGGAAGAGGAAGAGGAGGAGGGTGGTGGTGGTCTGGCAACCAGAAAGAAATTCTGACTGATGATGCATGAGCTGCATGAGACAATGGAAACATTCTTTGGACTGTGTTTCTCAAATGGCTTTGTTAGTTCACTTAAAAGTTAGTTCACTTCCTTAAAAACAACATGACCTTCACTGTTCTGCTGTTTAAAGTACATAAGTGCTACATAGCAAGTGGAAACATGTCCAGAGAAGGGCAACCAAGATGACCAAAGGTCTGGAAATTAAGCCTTGTGAGGAATGACTTGGGGAGCTGAATATGTTTAGCTTGGAGAAGAGAAGACTGAGAGGTGACATGATAGCTATGATAACTATCTGAAAAGATGTCATGTAGAAGATGGAGCAAACTTGTTTTCTGCTGTTCCTGAGACTAGAACAAGAACTGATGGATTCAAATTACAAGAAAAAGTGATTCCATGTAAACATTAGGAAGACTTTTTTTTAACAGTAAGTGCAGTGTGGCAGTGGAGTAGATTGCCTTGGAATGTGGTAGATTCTCCATTGGGGGGGGGGCTTTAAACAAAAGTTGGATGGGTCTCCTTCAGGAATGCTTTAGTTATGGATTCCTGCATGGGGGTTATATTAGATAAATGATCCCCAAATTCTAATCCTCCAGGTATTTTGGATCTGAAGTCCCAGAAGTTCCAGCTGCGTTGACGAATGATAAGTGAATCTGGGAGCTGAAGTCCAAAACACCTGGAAGACCAAAGATTCAGTTACAGACTGCTCACCCTTATGGTCCTTTCTAAATCTTCCAGATCTAAGATTCTATCATTCAATTATCTTTTCTTTTCTCTTGTGTACATCCTTGGTTTTAATTTCTTAAAGTAACTTTGCACAAGTCGGGTCCTTTTCTACTTTCACATTCCTAAAGAGGGGTGTGCAAAATGTACCTCGTACTGGACTAGAGGGTTTCCACTTCTCAAAGTAAAAGCACTAGTGGACCATCCTTGTTGTTGTGTTGTTGTGTGCCTTCAAGTTGCTCCTGACTTATGGCAACCCTAAAGCAAAGCTGTCACAGGGTTTTCTGAGGCTGTGTGATGCATCCAAGGAGACCCAATGGCTTTCCATAGCTGAGCAAGGAACTGATCTCCAATCTCCAGGGTGGTAATCCAGTGCTCAGACCATGCTGGGTCCCTAAGCCATCATATAAACATGAAATAATAAATTGTTACCCTAATTTTCTGGGGGTCCCAGTCACCGAATTAGTTATTTTAAGTTCAGGGAGGTCACTGTCACCAAATTAGTTATTTTGAGTTCAGGGAGGTCCCTGTCACCGAATTAGTTATTTTGAGTTCAGGGAGGTCCCTGTCACCGAATTAGTTATTTTGAGTTTAGGGAGGTCCCAGTCACCAGATAGATTGCTGGAGTTTCCAGGGGTCCCAGTCACTGCCCGAGCTCTGTGGGAGCCCTCAAAGGACACCTAGTCTGACCCCGATTTTAAGGGGATTTCCAAGTTACACCAAGCACGCGCCCAGCACACCAGAGAGGTAGGGTAACCTAGCGAGACCTTGTACCCAGCTTTTATGGGGTCAGGCCGAGTCAAGACCCAGACAAAATAAGTTTATAATTATTTTCTTTATTTAAAACCTCAGTCACTGCGCACTTACGCACCCACTCACACAGACCTAAGAAAAATAAAGGGAGGAAAATTGATAGGGGATTTAAAGAAGGATATCGGGGGAATACTACACCTGATCCTGTAGTCTGGGAAGCCGAAATAGAGCCAGAGAGTCAGGAGCAGTGGATCTCAGCACGTGGAGGCTGAGGGGAAGGCTTCAGCCAGCAGAGCGGCAGCCGGACGGGGAGGAAGATCAAAAGAAGCGCTTAAAATCAGAGGTTTTTATAGGGGAAAATGTACCTAGAGGCTAGCCCTTTCCCAGGGAGAACAATGGGTTTCGGAGTTGAAACAAAGCCTCCAAAAGGTCAGTGCTTAAGATGATTGAGTTTTGACAGGGTTGTCAATAGTGCAGACAGTATGCAAATGGGGAGTGCTTGACAGTTGTGTAGTCCGAAGCACTAATCCTGTCAAGCTGACTGTTCGGGGCTGAGAATCTTTTGTGTGCTTGGTGCATACTTGATTGAGTTTTGATGTGTACTTGCCTGGAGGTCTCCTGAAGCTGCATGACGGAAAGTTACTGGCCTGACCAGGATTTTTCTTATATTTTTCAGCCATTCAGCCGTGCCCGTGTGTGTGCTCATCCAGGGGCCTCTCAAGCACGTGGAGGGGTATTTTTTTAATAGCCAATTTATATTAAATTTTAGACCCTGAGTTCAGGCATATCCATCGCAGTAACAAAATCATTAATCTGCCTGGTTCCTTATAGTCACTGAAGATGTCCAAAGAATCCTAGGGATGGATGGAAACTGTAATGCAGCAATGAAATTGTTGTTGACAAAAAAAGCCACATCAACATCTAAAATGCTAGGGCAGTTGTCAAGGCCCCAGTTCACTAGCAAGGCCCACCACTAATACTAAGCATAAGCCACCATTCAACTTTTTCTAACAATCTGATCAGCACCAGCCAGCTGCCTCTAATAAGCATTATAATTTCCGATAGTGTCCCAGAGTGACACTAGATATGGAATGTTGTGGGAACCTAAGCTATAACTTGTTCTATTCACAAAGACACTCCAGCTGTTTAACAGTACAGTTCATACCAGGAAAAATACCTTGGGCACTTCTAACAAGTTTCATCCATAGAGTTACTACATGGGCTGTTTCAAACTGTTGATTATCCATCTATTCATCATCCATCTATTAAAGGTAGTTCTCTGAACTGGTTTTATTTCTGAATCTGGTAAATGACGGAAACTATTTTATAATTTATCTCTTTTTTGTTATCTATATCCCATCCTTCCTTAGCTGGCCAACTAGGTGACTTTGTTAGCCTCATGGCTAACAAAGAATATATACACTATAAAAATCACACTATAAAATACCAAATTTGAAACACACACACACATCTGTGGTAAAGCCGGCAGCATAAACTGAGACTTTGTCGTCAGTCACAAAATAAAATGCTTGAAAAAGCATAGAATAACTGATCAAAGAAAGCCCCCCTCAAGAAAGGAATTTTCTCCCTGTCCAGAGATAGCTCAATCTCCCTCAAGTTGGAGTTCCACAGCCTACTCAAGGTATACCTCCTCATCCAACCTGCTTCTATTTTTATCTGAGATAATGAGTGATCAAAAGATGAGAAATCAGAGGATATTTAAAGCTCACAAAGTTGCTTACATGGAAGCAAATTCTGGTCTGTAGCCCAGAAAGCTACTGAGATCTGGTTTGCAGCTTGGTAAGCTATGGTATATAGGATAGTTCAAGCAAAAGATAATAGGCAATGTCACTGTTTTACAATTGTTAGAAATATCTGTACTTAAGGCAATTGGGACTCCACACAGATAATACAAATAGAAGTCTTTTCCCCTCCAGCCACTTTGGATTTTAAGGGGAGATTAACTGTATTCAGTATGGAGAAGCAAAATGGCTTCAGATTGTCAAGGGAGTCAGGCAAGGATGCATTTTATCACCATAATCTATTTAATTTGTATTCTCAATGTATCACGCATAAAGCTAGACTAGACTAAGAGGAAGGAGGTGTGAAAACTGGAGGAAGGAACATCAACACTGTGTCCAGTCCTGGACACCTCAATTCAAGAAGGATATCGGCAAGTTGGAAAGTGTCCAGAGGAGGGCAACCAAAATGGTGAAGGGTCTAGAAGCCATGCCCTATGAGGAATAGCTTAAGGAGCTGGGTATGTTTAGTCTGCAGAAGAGAAGGTTAAGAGAGGACATGATAGCCATGTTTAAATATTTGAAGGGATGTCATGTCGATGAGGGAGTGGGCTTGTTTTCCACTGCTCCAGAGACCAGGACAAGGAGCAATGGATTCAAGCTGCAGGAAAGGAGATTCCGCCTGAACCTCAGGAAGAACTTCCTGATGGTCGGAGCTGTCTGCAGTGGAATATGCTGCCTCATTGGAGTGTGGTAGAGTCTCCTTCTTTGGAGGTTTTTAAGCAGAGACTGGATGGCCATCTGTTGGGAATGCTTCGATGTGTGCTCTTGCATAGCAGGGGGTTGGACTGGATGGCGCCTGGGGTTTCTTCCAACTCTAGAATTCTATGATTCTATCAGTGAGATATGCAGATGACACCATATTTATTGTTTTGTGTCTTCAAGTCATTTCTGACTTATGGTGACCTTAAGATGAACCTACAGAGGGGTTTTCTGGGGCTGAGAGTGTGTGAAGCACCCAAGGTCACCCAACGGGTTTCCAGGACTGAGCAGAGAATTGAACCCTGGTCTCCAGGGCTGTACTCCAGTGATCAAACCACTGCACCACACTGTCTCTCTGACATGACACTACCAGAAAAAAAAGGAAGGGGGCTTGGAATGAATATTAAAGAAAGTCAAGAAATAAAGGAGTAATATGGACTTATAGCTTAACATCAAGAAAACAAAAAGAATGGCCATAGATGCTATGCATAGTTTTATAGATGATGGAGAAATTGAAATAGTTAAAGATTTTACATACCTTAGCTTGGTCATTAATCAAAATGGAGACTGCAGTTAAGAAATCAAAGAAGTGAAAATTTATAAAGATGTCCATCCAGCCCTATTAAAGAGAAGAAGGGACTATAATTTTATAACGCAAACGTTGAGAGCCCAGAATATAAGATATACTTGGGAGAGAACTGAAGGTATTTCATTCACTTGGAAACAAAAGAAAGTTATCTTGAACACCGTTATGAAAGCGAACGAATTCTGGAGAAGACATAAAGAAGAACTAAATAAAATAGAAGAAGTAATACAGGAACAGGATAGAGAGAAGAGGAAAGAAAATGGACAAAAAACACAAGGCTTGGATACAAGATTAAGAGAAGAAAATACACAGAAAAGATCAGGGAAAATACGAGAAGAGAGAGAATCAGACAGAAGACAGGTAGAGGAAGTGATAGAACGAGAGGAAGAAGAAGAGGAAGAAGAGGAAGAAGGTGAAGATATTAATTCAATGCAGGACTTAGAATTAGAAGATTTGGGAGAAGAAGGATCGGAAGATACAGAAGAGTAATTAAGTAAGTATAGAACAGGAATTTTATACTACATGAAGTTGAAACTACTGTCCTGGAATGTTCGGGGCATGAATTCCCCTCATAAAAGGAAATGTATTTTCCACCAATTGGAGAAATTAAACTTAGACGTAACCGCAATTCAAGAAACACACATAAGATCTAAAGATTTGAATTACATTAAGAATCCTAAATTAGGTCAGGCTTTCTCATCTACAATAAATAAAAAGAAAAAAGGAGTAACTGTGTATATAAATAATAGGCATGAAGCAAAACAACTATATAGTGATGATTTAGGGCACTGTGTGATAGTGGAAGTAAAAACTCAAGGGTTAAAATTTGTAATAGTAGCAGTCTATGGACCATTAGAAAATAAAAGTAAATTTTATGGAAATTTGTTAGAAAAATTACTAGACTTTAAAGATGGGAAATTAATTTTAATGGGGGACTGGAACGGGGTGTTGAACCCAATAACTGATAGATTAGGTAAAGGTAAGATAAATAATAAAATTAACCAAGGGAAGTTACCAAAAAAGTTTTTTGAAATATTAGATTATATGTCCCTAGAAGAGGTAGGAACTAGCACAAAAAAAAATAAAGAATATACTTTCTACTCGGAAAGACATAAATCCTGGTCCAGGATAGATATGTTTTTTATAACCCGGGAGTTTCTAAAAAATGTGGTGAATCTAGAAGTAATGCTAAGAACAATTTCAGACCACTGCTCAATCCTGATGACAATGCAATTTGGTAAAAATAATTTTAGTTGGAGATTAAAAGACAGTTTATTAAAAAAGGAATCGGTAGTTAGTAAAGCTAAAAAGGAGATAAGTAGGTTTTGGGAGGAAAATGAGGGTAAAGGACAATCAGTGCAGATAGTGTGGGATACGAGTAAGGCAGTTATGAGAGGCTTTTTCATTAATCAACAGGCATGGGTAGTAAAAAATAGAAAAGAAAAAGAAGAGAAAATTCGAAAAACATTACAAAGAAAAGAACAGGAACTAAGGGAAAAACCGAAAGATTTAAAGATAAACAAGGAGATAACAGTGTTGAGGAAACAATTACAATTATTAATGACGGAGGAAATAGAAAAGAAATTGAAAGTCACTAAACAAAGGCATTTTGAACATGTGAATAAACCAGGAAGGTGGCTTGCGTATAAATTAAGAAAGGAGAGGGAAAAACGAAGTATTGCTTGTTTAAAGGAGGGACAGAAGATATATTACCAACAATCAAAGATCAATAATATATTCGTAAAATATTTCGAAGAATTATTTAAGGAGAAACAATACTCACAAACACAAAAAAGTAAGTTGATAAAATATTTGGAACATATAGATACGAAACGGTTAACAACAATACAAAGAGAAGAATTAGATAAGCCAATTACAACAGAGGAAATTAGGATAGCTATAAGGAGTCTAAAAGTAGGAAAAGCACCTGGTCCTGATGGTTTTACTGAGGCCTATTACAAAACTTTCCAAGAAGAATTAATACCATTTTTTGTGCAAGTAGTAAATGCAATTAAGTATCAAGGGTTACCCAATTCGTGGAAAGAATCAAATATTACACTAATCCCAAAGGAAGGGAAGGATAAGCAGGACAAAAAAAATTATAGACCAATTTCACTATTAAACATTGATTATAAAATTTTTACATCAATATTAGCAGAGAGATTGAAAAAGGTATTAGTAAATTGGATAGGGGATGATCAGAATGGATTTTTGCCAGGAAGACAATTGAAAAATAATATTAGAATAATTTTAGACACAACAGAATATTATCAAAAATCGATTCAGAAAGAAGTAACGTTAATTTTTTTGGACGCGGAAAAAGCGTTTGATAATTTGAGTTGGAATTTTATATTTGAAGTAGTGAGTAAGTTAGGGATTGGTGAGAGGTATAAACAGTGGATTAGAGCAATATATGATGATCAAAAAGCTTCTTTATTAATCAACGGTGAAAAATCGAAGCAATTTAAGATTAGTAAAGGTACAAGGCAGGGTTGTCCGCTTCCACCATTACTTTTTATAATGTGCTTAGAAATATTAAATACAAAAATCAGAAATAATAAGGAAATTAGAGGGATGAAGATCAAAGAGCATGAATTTAAAATTCAAGCATATGCGGATGATATGGTTGTAATTTTGGAAGACCCACTTAATGGTATTAGGTCTTTGATGGAAACCTTAAAAGACTTTGGAGAAGTAGCTGGGCTAAAAATTAATAAAGATAAATCAGTGATGATCACTAAAAATATGACTCAAAATCAAGAAACAGAATTAGTGGAATGTTCAGGATTCAAAGTTGAGAAAAAGGTAAGATATTTGGGCATAATAATAACAAAAAATAATTCGGACTTATTTGATAATAATTATAAAAGGATAGGGAAGGAAATATCGGAAGACTTAAATAGGTGGAAGAAATTGCAGTTATCCCTACTGGGGAGAATTTCTACTATAAAAATGAATATTCTTCCAAAGTTAATGTTTCTGTTCCAAAATTTACCTATTTTATTGAATGATAAAGTAATTACTAATTGGGAAAGAGAAATAAATAGATTTATTTGGGATGGGAAAAAACCAAGAATTAAGAGTAAATATTTAAAGGACACAAAAGAGAATGGAGGTTTAAATATGCCGGATCTGAAACATTACTATGAAGCCTCAACATTAATCTGGTTAAAGAATTGGATTATGCTAGAGGATACAAAATTGTTAAATTTGGAGGGATTTAATCTATATTATGGCTTTCATGCATACCTGTGGTATGATAAACATAAAAATAATAAAGTATTTTTAGATCACTATGTAAGGAAAGCAATTTTAAGGATTTGGTTTAGAGTAAAGAAAAAAATATATTTAAAACTACCATATCGGACTTCCCCACATGAGGCATTTTATAGATTAGAGAAAGTTCAACTAAAGGAATGGATATTATATAAAGATATACTTAGAAAGGAAGGGAATATGATTAGATTAAAGAATAGAGAAGAATTAATGAGAGAGGGTTATACATCGCATTGGTTATTGTATTTGCAATTAGCAGGGAAATTTAGGGAAGATATAAAGAATAAAGGGATATCGTTAGATGACACAGAATTGGATATCATAATGAAACCGGGAGTTAAAAAACCATTAAGCAAAATTTATAAGTTACTATTAAAATTAGAATTGGAAAAAGAGAGTATAAAGGAGAATATGATAAAGTGGGCCCAGGATATAGGTCACCCGATAACTTTAAAACAATGGCAACAAGCATGGAAAATTAATCAAGACTTCACAAGAAGTTATTATTTAAAGGAAAATTTTTTTAAAATGTATTACAGGTGGTATATAACCCCGATACAAATCTCTAAAATATATAAAAATAAGAAGCTTGCAAAATGTTGGAAATGCCAGGGGGTGGGGTCTTTTTTTCACATGTGGTGGCAATGTAAGAAAGCAAGTACATTTTGGTCAAAAACACATGAATTAATTGAAAGAACGTTTAATATAAAATATGATAAGCTCCCAGAAATATATTTATTAAATATTATAGATGGGATAGATTTGAAGATTAGGACTAAGTATTCAAGAATTTTATGTTATATTATTTACGCAGCCAGGATTGTTTACGCAAGATTCTGGAAAGATAAGAACACACCATCGCAGGAGGATATCATACACAAAGTTTATGAATTGGCGGAGATGGATAAATTAACATTGATGATGCAAAATAAATCGAAAGAAAGCTTTGAACGAGAATGGGAGATCTTGAATCAGTGGTGGACAGAAATATGGAATGAACATGCCCTGACGGGATTGTATGATTAATTTCATGTAGTGAGAGATAAAATTAAGAACTTAAAATAGATATGAAAATATTGAAAGAAATGGTAAGGAATAATTTAGATTTTCTTTAGTCTGATTAGATAATGAGAAATATTTAAGAATAGAAATAGAAGTATATAAGTTAAGGATTATGATGTAAATTGAAAAGATAAATAAGAAGACGATAAGATAGAAGATTTGCGAGGAAGAAGTAAGATTGAAGAAAGTATGTTTGAAAGAAGAAGCTGTATAGATAGCCGAACAGAATATGGTATGTTTCAGTGAAATTTAAGGAAAGAATAGCTGAGTAGGATTGATTGGAAAGAGAAAAGGTTGCGCCCTTCGGTGATTGTAAAAGAAGTCAAAGTATGAATGTAGGGAGAATGTGAAGTTTGTTTGAAAGGATATTATTGTATTATTGTATTGAAATGTATTAAAATGTTGTTGTTGTTGTTTTCTTTTTTTTTCTTTTTTTTTGTAATTGGGTGTTATGTGGTTATGTGTATTGTATAATGTACTATTGAATGTATGTTATGTTATGTTATGTCTTTTTTTTTGTTAAATATAATAAAATTTATATTTTATAAAAAAAAAAAAGAAATCAGAGGACTGGGTCTTGGAAGGACAGCTATGAAAGAACTAGACAAGATCCTGAAGGGTAAAGATATATTATTGAATACTAAAGTTAGGATTGCCCGTGCAATTTTAATTCCAGTTTCTATGTATGGTTGTGAAAGCTGGACAGTGAAGAATGCTGGTAGGAAGAAAACCCATTTGAAATGTAGTGCTGGAGGAGAGTTCTGCAGTTACCATGGATTGCCGAAAGGAAAATACTGGAAGTGATCTCATGATCATGATTACTTAAAGAGAAGGGAGTTAAATGATGAATGAGAATTTCTTAAAAATGAGATATTGAAGGCACAATTTCTAACAATTCCAATGAAGAGGGAATATGGAAGGTGTTTAAAGTATCCGGGATGGAAGTCTAAAGAACTTTCAGTGGAGCAAAGATTTAAAAGGAATATATACAAGATATGAAAAACAGAGGAAATCACCAAAGAGGAATTCAAATAAATTGCCAGCAAGTGTAGAGAGGAAGTCAGAAAAGATGAACCATAAAATAAGCTCAGGTTTGTTAGAGAGGTTAAGACCAAAGAAAGGGCTTTTTTTGTTATGTCCATAGCAAATGGAAGACAAGGAACTGATAGGGTCTCTGCTTGGAGAGGATTGTGAAATGTTAGCCAGAACAGAGAAAAGGCAAAACTACTAACACTTTCTTTGTCTTGGTCTTTTCCCAAAAGGGAAATAATGCTCTGTCTGGAGAAGAGAGAGCAGATGATGTGGTAGGGGAAATGCAGCACAGCATAAGTAAAGAGGTAATACATGAATACCTGGCTACTCCAAATGAATTCAAATCTTCAGGACCAAATGAACTACATCCAAGGATATTAAAAGAACTGGCAGAAGTAATCTCAGAACCCCTGGCAATAGTCTGATAATTTCTGGAGAATGAGAGAAGTCCCAGCAGGCTGGAGGAGGGCAAATATTGTTCCCATCTTCAAAAAGGTGGGAGGGAAGAAGACCTATTGACATCAATATTGGATAAGATTCTAGAGCAGATCATTAAACAGACAATCTGTAAGCACTTCAAAAGGAATACCGTGATCAGTAAAAGTTAACATGGGTTTCTCAAAAACAAGTCATGCCAGACCAATCTTATCTCTCGCTCTCTCTTTTATAGAATTACTATCTTTGTAGATGAAGGGAATTCTGTAGACACAGTGTATCTTGACTTCAGTAAGGCCTTTGACAAAGTCTCCCATGCTATGCTTCAGAACAAGCTAGTAAAATGTGAGCTAGACAATGCTACTGTTAGATGGATTTGTAACTGGTTGACTGATTGAATTGAAAGGTTGCTCATTAGCGGCTCCTCTTTATCTTGGAGAGAAGAGACTAGTGGGGTCCCACAGGACTCTGTCCTGGGCTTAGTGCTATTCAACATCTTTATCAATCAGTTTGATATGGTTATAGAGGGCATTCTTATCAAATTTGCAGATGACACCAAATCAGGAGGGGTGGCTAAGACACTGAGGACAGGATCAGAATTTCAGAATGATCTTAACAGAGTAGAGAGCTGGGCCAAAATGACAAAATGAATTTCAACAGGGAGAAGTGTCAGGTATTATACTTGGACAGAAAAAAATGTAAGGCACAGATATAAGATGGGTGACACCTGGCTTGGTCACAGTAGATGTGAAAAGGAGTTTTATTAGACCACAAGCTGAACATGAGTCAACAGTGTGATGTGGCAGCTAAAACAAGCCAATGTGATTCTGGGCTGCATCAATAGAAGCATAGTGTCTAGGTCAAGGTAAGTGATGGTACCACTCTTTTCTGCTTTGGTCAGACCTACCTGGAATATTGTGTCCAGTTCTGGGCACCACAGTTCAGGAAGGATATTGACAAGCTGGACTGTGTCCAGAGAAAGGTGACTAAAATGGTACAAGGCCAGGAAACCATGTTCTATGAATAGTGGCTTAGGGAGCAGCTTAGCTTACCCTGGAGAATAGAAAGTTAAGAGACAACATTATTAGCATATTAAAATATTTGAAGGGATGTCACATGGAGGATGGAGCAAGCCTGTTTTCTGCTGCTCCGTGGACTAGAACATGGAGCAATGGCTTCAATCCATCTAAACATTAAGAAGAACTTCCCAATGGTAACAGCAGTTTGACAGTGGAAGGCTTCTGAGTGTGGTGGAGTCTGCTTCATTGCAGGTTTTTAAACAGAGGTTGGATGGCCATCTGTCAGGAATGCTTTGATGGTGTATTCCTGCATGGTAGGAAGTTGAACATGATGGCCCTTCTGGTCTCTTCCAGCTCTATGATTCTATGATTCTAAAAAGATAGATAAATGGGTCCTAGAGCAAATCAGGCCTGAAGTCTCCCTAGCAGCCAAGATGATTGAACTGTGTGTTATCCTGATTTCTGGGGTCCCGTGAGGGACACCTCAATGTGCTCAAAATACTGGGGACTGGGAATTAGCAAGAGCACAAGCTAAGCAACACAAGAGGCAGGGAAACCTAGCGAGATCTTGAACCCAATGTTTACGGGTTCAGGCCGAGTCAATAATCAAACAGAAGTAAATAATAATTGTTTTTCTTTATTTTGAGATACAGTCAAAACGTATGTATGCAGACACTCACACAGACCTGGTGAAAGAAAGGTAGGAGTTGGATAGAGGGTTTTGATAGGGATTTTTAAGGGGAAATACTACACTTGATCCTGAAGCCCAGTTTATCAGAAGAAAAGTCAGTTGTATGGGAGATTCTCAGCACGTGGGAGCTGAGGAGAAGGCTCGTTGAACGGAGCGACAGCAAGGCAGGATGGAAGTCAGAGCGATCTGAAGAGATGCTTAAAATCAGGGGGTCTTATAGGGGAAAATGTGCCTGTAGGCTAGTCTGTTCCCGTGGAAAACAATGGGTTTCGGGCTGGAGACAAAGCCTCCAAAAGGTCAGTACTTTAGATGATTGAATTATGACAGCGTTGTCAATAGCGTGGACAGTATGCAAACACGAAGTGCTTGGCAGTTGGATTTTCGGCTCATCAAGCTGCCTGCTCGGGGCAGGGAATCTTTTGTAAACGGCGTGCATACATAATGTGATCTTAAGAGGGTACTTGCCTGGAGGTATCCTGAAGCTGCAGTCCGGCAATTACTGGCCTGCCTCGATTTGTTTTGAATCGTTCAGCTATTTTCGGCTGTGCCCATATGCGTGCTTGTCCAGGGGCCTCGCAAGCACATGGAGAGGAATGGGTAGTGAAGGCCAAATTCTTGATATCAAATGATATCTAATATACCACAAGTCCGGACTAGAAACTACAGTAACATGTGATTGTCATACTTTGTATTTTAATAGCAGTTAGCAATAGCAGTTACATTTCTATATCGCTTATCAGTGCTTAGCACTCCCTAAGCAGTTTACAATGTGTTTTTAGCTAATTGCCCCCAACAAGCTGTTGTACCCCGCCACAAGCCTTGGGGAGAGGTAGATAATAAGGAAATAACAACAACAACAACAACTGGGAAGACATGATTCATTAGAAAAAGGCAATAATGCTTGGTAAGGAAGAAGGCAGTAGGAAAAGGAGAAGACAATATTCCAGGTAGATACATTCAATCAGGGAAGCCATGGCCCTGAGTCTGCAAGATCTGAGCAGGGTTGTTGATAACGGGATGATTAGAGGTCTCTCATTCATAGCGTTGCCATAAGTCAATGTTAACTTGAGATCAATGAACAACAACAGCTACCATATTCAGACAAGGCACAGTTGCTGTGTCTGTAACAGGTATGCAAGGAGGTCAGCTTTATAGGTTAAATACAGTCCTTTGACATGGTGCTGGGAGCAATGTTACTGTTAATATAGGTTGTTTTTTTGTTTTTTTAAAAAAAAAACTTCCAAAATATTACCCTTATGATGAACATCATTTAGCTTTACTGTCGTGGTCCAAAGCAGACAAAGTTTTGTGAGCGCTTGTCACATGTATTTTACACAGCTCCGTGTAAAATACATTGCAGTAATCTGTTTACAGCTGGGAGAAGGACACTTGAAAATCAGATTGATTTGAGGGATGAGGAGCGGAGTAATCATCTATCCATATCCATGTTTAAGGAAGGGCCGTTGACACAGACCGTGGGTGTTCCTGCATGAGATCTGTATTCGTTGTGGCACAGAAGCTGGAACAGATGCAAGCAATTTTGTTTCTATGTTGTAGAAGATTTATGAGCCACCCATTTAGCATAAACTTCCATTTTACACACAAAGTATGGAGAAAATACATCACAGTTGGCATCTAAGGCTAGAGGTGTGAAAATCTATCTGCCTTTCTCTGTGCCTATATTTATTTTTAAGGTTCAGATTCTTTCCTTCTCAGATATATGATCTGTGAATTAGTAAATTCTTTAAGTCTGAAAGAATTGATAAATTATTATTTTTTTTAAATAAAAACCTGTCTTGTTTTCATCAGCCAAATTCAATAGGTATACCTTTTCTAAGTACAGAGAGGACCATGATGTGCCCATTTGCCTGACGGAAGTTAAAGATGAGAAGCCTCTTGAGGGAAAAAAGAGGTGGCAAATTTCTTTCAATATTAACATGAATGAATAGAGAGAGATACAAAGGCAGAATTTTAAGAGTTAATCTTTCAAACCTCTGATGGTTTGGATGGATGGACCCTTCCATTTCAATTTCTTTTGCATTCATTTCGGATGCACTGCAAATTCTTTTCATCTTGAATATGAAGAAAATTGTGAGTATTGCTAAATTCCTGTCCAAAAAGAGCTGGAATTAAATTGCCATCCAAACTTAAAGCCTGTATAAGTCATTCAAGGAAGCTGTTCTGGGTGGCATGCCAGGGATTCAACAATGGCACAGAAAGAATATCTCTTTCCCACCATCAGCACCACACAGTCATCTTTCAAAGAGAATCTGACCTTCTTTCACTTGGACTCATCTTGAATTTTGTGCCACCTTATTTTCCAATGCCTCATTGTTCTCTCTGAGGGTTTGCAGTCTAAATATAAATTAAGCTAAATTTTTTAAATGTCAAGGGATAACTATCAATTTCTTGCTAGTCCACATGTTAGTCTTATAATGAGAGGAATGCATGATGTCAAGATTTCTGCAGGCTATATTTTCGGCATTAGTTCAAGCGGGGAAAATGAGGAATTCTTCATAGTTCTTGCAGCTAGTGTCATGAATAATTCTGATTTACTCCTTGTTAAGCCAGATGGGAGTGCAAGGTTATATCAGAAAGATCAGCATTGGCTGGGCAGCCATTCTTTTACTTCATTTCCAGTGGAGGTACTCACAGAGATTACAACCGCTGTTGCTGACAAACAATGGACAGATCAGTGTAGTTCTGATCCTACTATCCATGTTTACTTTGCAAATCTTTTCTGCCCCATTTCTGCATTAATCTGCCATTTCAAGAAAATTTGCATGAAAATTCATGTTTTTAAATGCTTGACTGTCATTTTCTCAGAAAAATCCATTTCTAAATAGATATTATCTGAAACAAGTTTTGAAACGTTGTGCTTAAAATATGCATTTTAATGATTTTAATATGCTTTTGGAGATGAGAGATAGTTCATAAAATTCAGAGCAGAGTAGTTAACAATCCAATCTGCACGTTGTTCTGGAAGGAGGGGTTGATTTGCATCAGAATGTTCAAAGACCAAATGCATCAAGCATCCCTTGTTCTAGTACTTACAAATACCATGAGGGAACCACAGTGATTTCATTTTCCTAAACTGATCCTTAGAAAGCAAACAAGAAGAGTTCTGTTGAGTCAGTCTAATTGTCCATTTCCCACAGTAGCTACTCAGATGCCTTTGGAAAACCCCAAATAACCTTTTTACCATCATAATAGCCATCTTTCATTATTGCTTACCAGTAACTGGTACTTAAAGGTGTGCCTTTCCTGAACCTGAAAGTTAGATGGGTTATGTACGAAGGCCACAATCAGTTTTTGGCATCTCTACTTGAAGGATTGGGGGTCACTAGGATTAGGAAAAACTCTTCCCAAGGATGGGACCTCAGTGTTATTAAATGAGAATAGACAGTGGTAAATTTAGTGAACTCGTGGTCTGGTTCATTACAGAGCAGCTCCAAATGTTCAATAGCTTGAGGAAGTTACAGCTGCAACAACTACAGTACAGACAGAATGGGTAAAATCCATGTGGATGTTGCCAGTGGTAAGAGACCAACGGATTTGCTCTTCTTCCTTGCTCCTTCCCTGGAGTTCCTTTCTGTTTCTGCTAAGGTGAAAGAAAGATGAAATAGACTGATCTGTTAGGTTCTCCTTTTTCCATGTTTGATTTCTTTTGAATCTCAAGTTTTAGGAATTTATGAAGAAATGTGTGAATTTTTGACAGTTCTTACACAAAAATGGGAAGGAGAGAGCCAAAGCAAATTGTCATCCACTTGCATTGCCCGAATTCAATAGGTGTGGTGGTACCCCTTTACAGAGAGGATGATGTAGTACCTGCTTTCTTCCTGTAGCTGGACATTCTACAGTAGGTATCTGCAGGTACCTCACAAGGGATCTCCATGGATGCCTGTCACAGCACATCCAGCTACAGAAAGAGAGTTGGAACCATCTCTGCTCATTCTCCCACTCTCCAGCAGTGTAGAAATGGCTGTGCTGAATAATTACAGTATTAAATATAGGTATGGCTGTAAAAATGATCTCAGTCTACTTTCAACTATCTTTTATTTATCTTTGCTCCTTTCAACTATGTTAGGTTTTATCTGGTGGGAGAGATTTAAAATCAGATAATCAAACGTAATGACATCAAACAGAAAATAGAAGAATCATTAAATCAGTGGATCGTAAAATAAATCCAACAAATCCAACATATTTTGTAATGTAAAGACAGTCACAAAAGTTGGTGGCTATTCTCTTTAATTTGACTTTGTGTCTTGGTTCATTGTTTTGAATGATGATGATGATAATTAAAAAGAAATAGCTGTGCTGGAGGGTGCTGTGCTGATAAAAAGGTAGACTTGGAGGGGGTACATCAGAAAAGGTAGCTATATCTCTATAGCTATGTCTCCCAGTGCAAAATCTCAGCCCCTGTTCCAACTTCATCAACATGGTTGAATACATAGGGATTCAGACCTAGACATTTAACAGCTAGGCAACCCCAATCATCTGCATGGATGGTTTGTTTCTCCCACAAGCGTTTTTTTAAATCTACTGTTCTTTCTGTTGAATTAATTTTAGCTTATATATAAAAAAGCAAATAAAGTTCTCACCCATCTCTGTTCTCTGTTTCACCTAGCCCAGCTGAGGCAAACAGCACTTAAAACTCAAGTTCCTTCTTTTCTGGAAGAAGGAAATATGTGCTTTCATGGATCACCAGCTTTCACTGCTGGTATTTACCTACAGAGGAATGGAGCTTGCTGCATTCTAGCCAGTAAACTCAGCCTGAAAGACTTTGCTTTTAGATGCTCAGTCACTGTCCAATATCACATGTAGTTCATCTGTTATATTTGATCTGTGCTACAGGCATTCAATCTGTGGTTGAAGGATTTACATACAAGCGAAAGATTGCACAACATGAAGGGTGTGTACATTTGCTGTTACAGTTTCTCAAGGCTCACTTGGTTTTCTATGCACTTATATTTGATGTGCCTAAGCACAATTAACAAATAATATGAAAAATACAGACAGAGTGCCATGAAACTCTACAGATAAATTGTACAATTTCCACATAATTCCTTGAAAATGGTACTTAGCTGCAGAATTTGGTGTGTTAGTTTAATATAAGCATAGGTAGTGTTCCATTCAATCTGACCTCAGCATCTCAGAAATAGACAAGCATGATGTTTAAATGCATGGGTTGGATAGACGTACTTTTAATTCCTTCTCTCCTTTCCCAAAAGAATAATTCACTATTGCTTTAGAAGTACTTTGGTTGACATTTTGCTGCAATGGATGGGGTCCTTGCTGTGGTCATAAGTTCAGGAGGATTTCCCCTTGCGATAGAAGAATATGTTTGCTGGGGCTTTGAAGGTGAAATAAAATAAAATACATAAATAATGAGAGAGAGAATGAGAGAGAGAAAGAGAGAGAAGGAGGCACAGCATTTGTATAATTGCAAGAAACTTTCTTTTTGAAAGAAAAATGCATAATGTGTTCAAAGTCCCAAGCATTAATGTAAAGCTTGTGTGACCAACAGAAGCATTCCGAGTGGTAGCATCAGGTTATAAATGCACTACCAAACTAACGACCAACTGATCTTTGCAAATCCCTCGATAAATGACCTCATATGGACATCCTTGAATAATGTGCATGTTAGTAACCTATCAGATCCCAGCAGTCTCCAAATATTGTAATTGCAAGGGCAACTTGTGCTCCATATGTGTGTGTGTGTGTGTGTGTGTGCGTGTGTGGTGGTGATGGGGAGGGTGACAGCGTCTCACTCTAAAATAACAAGCTAAGCCCCACCCCGGGGCTGTTGGTGCTACGATGGCATGCTTGGTACTAATGCACATTTAACTCTGCATTGTCAGGGGGAATACTCAAAATACATGTTAAAATGCTATCTGAATATAAATATTTTACAAGTCTTTTCTTTTTTTTAAGAAAATCAAACAGATGAGGAAATGGAATAGAATTATGGTAAAAACATGCAAAACTGAAACAGACTGAAAATAGACAGATTATCTTATCTATGTATAAAATACACTCATGGGAAAGAGGTAGGCATCCCATTAAATAATTTTTAGTCAATCATATGAGCTTTAATTGATTCACCTCTCAATTAAGTTTATATCAATTTGCATGTGAGTAAAACAATATTTCTGAACCAAGAAGCATATTTAACTTTGTTTTAGATCACTGTGTCCTACTATAAAAAGGAAGGGTCTCTGTGCCAAGGGCTGCCTGATCCAAGCGCTATAGTACTAGAACAGTGTAGTGCAGACAGGCTCTTTCTCTCAGCAGGAAGAATATTCCTCAGACTTGTCATTACTTTCTTCAAGAGAAAATAAGTAGAAAACTACCTCCCTAATGGACACCAGACTGAGCAGACAGTACAGGTCACATGGTCACAGTCCTGCCATACTGAGGATGCACTGTATTTCTATTCACTATAGACATTTGTGAGAATCCTATATCACCTTTTTCTTTATGTAATTTTATGCATACTTAGCTAAGTAGTAGAGGTGCTAAGAAGCCCTGAAGAGAATTGAAAATATGCATATTGGGAAAGTGGCAAGAATCCCTGATGTGCATCTGGACTGATGGGTAATGTACCATAGTAATGTAACAGCAGTGCTACTATGTGGTAATGTAACAGCAGCCCTCTACTGGATATGGACCTTAGGAAACTGGCCAGTTCTAATGTCCACGTACATATTCATCTTAGGAAGATGTAACTCTCACACTTTAAATTTGTGCTTATGGATACATATTAGCTAACCCATTTTCAGGCACTGCTGTGTTCTCTTTTGTCCTCTGTTTTGCATCACATATCTGACCATCTCCTGTCCCCATACCCCAAAACTGACCAATATCTCCCAAACTCATGGAAAACATTCTGCTTTGATATGGGTACAATATGCATGGTTGATCATGAATAATTTAGATCTTGTGCATATAAAAGTCCAAGGGGAAAAATCTAGTACATTGAGTATGGAAAGATTAATAGGATCTTGAATTGTTAGTTCTGTGATTGGAGCACTGTACATGCCTTCTATTTGGCTGTTGTGTGCCTTCCATTTTGATAAAACCATCTGAGAACTAACACTAAGATTTCTTTTCATCTCTTCTTCTCAATCTTTCATTTGTATCACCTCCCCCTTCCCCACTGCACACACTCCCAATGGAAAGAGTTGGCTTCCCAATTTTGAAGTGAAGATAGCAGCTTCTGTGTTTGCTTTCACAGGTGTGAAATTGAATGCCTTTGATTTTCCATTCTGCAAGGATCATCAGAACGCCTTTACCCAGATGAATGCACAAGCACCAAAATCAGGAATAAAAGATTAACTGGTGGCATGCAAGGGAAGGAAAGGCAAGAGAAGAGACAGTTTTGACCAGTGTCAGAAGCCTGACCAGTGTCTAGGACTGTTTGAGTAGTTCACAAACCAAGACCCTTATTTATTGCCATTCCTAATGCCCTGTGTTTTGTTTCTTCTTCTTTTCTCTTGTCTGAGTGAAAGATATGTAGCTACTCTGGTCACTCCCCATCCAAGGACCACCCCTGCCATGAGTCAGCATGAGACAACCCTTTTATGCATAAGATTCTGGTGACAGTCCCTCCCCATGTTCTTCATTTTTAGAGAACAGAGGAGTGTATCACATGTGGTCTGTCCTGAGCCCACTAAATTGTCCTATTGGCTCAGATGTAGTGGAGGATGCCATACCTTCAGCTGCCAGATGTGTCATCTTCTGCATGTGCAATGGAGAAGGGCACCATCTTATTCTTTGACTCAGCAAGGAAAAAAAGATTTGAGTGGGTTCAGTATTACTGGAATAGCTCAATGCACTACACTGCGTTCAGCCAAAATGTACCTTCACCCAGGACATTGCAATTGCAATTGCATACTTGCAATAAATTGCAATAGACTTAGGCCATTTCTGCACTAGAGTGGAGGAGCGTTTCACTGCTTTTTATGAGTGGTGTTTTTTACTCCGACTTACTGTGATTCCTATCTGCACACCCTCCAGCTTCTGTTGACGTAAAGTGGAGAAAATCATTTGTAGCTTCCACATCGTCAGTTCTTCTGGAACTCCTATTTCCCTCCCTCCTCTACTCTGCTGCTGCTGATTGGTCAATTTAACGCCCACCTCTGTGGTGTGAATCGTTGTAACACTTCTGCATGTAGAAAAAAAGCAGCAGCACTGTTGTGGTTGGTTTGCATCAGAGTTTTTTTCATTTTTTATATTACACTGGTTTCACAGCAACGTGAACCGTGCTAAGAGCTGAACATGTGTGGAACGAACTACGACAGAATGATGTCAAACCAGTTTGACATGCAGATGGAGTCGAGATGCAACGACGCTACAGTGATGTATCACCCTTGTATGGAAAGGGCCTTAGAAAGCATTCTTCTTTTCATAATATTTTTTCAGATAGAAAACCTTTGCACATAGACATTAAAGTAATATCCCAGCTACTAATGCAGCATTTTTTAAAAAGGAAATGTTCTAGTACTTGCATGCAGCAATGTTTCTGGGAAATGCACAGCCTTTCTTTTTCTCTCTCTTAAAAATACTTTGTTATCTCTCTCACATACTCTAACACAAATACACTCTCCCACAAATACACACAGTCAGTCAGCCCAAGACATTTTGCTGCTTAAGGCCAAGAGGGCACTCCATTCAATTCCACAAATAGAAGCAAACATAATATCAGTGTTGATTTATGTTTCAGAAGTACTAGTAGGATAATGTCCTCCATTGCATCTGAAGACACTAGGCTGGTTTTGGAGGTGCATGACAGGTTATGTGGCAGATACAAAGAAGAAGGGCCAGGGGACTTAGGAGGATTGCCATTGCTACAGACTGCCCTGCTACAGACTTTGACACTTGAACCTTTCTTCTTAACCTTGCCTCCAAATTGCCTGACACAGAGAAGTGCCTAATTAATTGTTCCGTGAAAACAAAGGGTAGGAGACGCTAGACTCTGCTTTGACCTTCAACACCATATCCCTCAGTTCTTCCCAATGCAAGAGAAAGTATTAGTCAATTGCTTGGATGAAGGAGAGGTAGATGAAAAGAGAGTTGTTGTTATTGCTGTGTGCTTCAAGTTTTTTCCAACCTACGGTGACCCTAAAGCAAATCTATCACAGGATTTTCTGAGGCTGAGAGTATGTAACACACCCAAGGTCACATCATACAGTGGGTTTGCATGGCCAAGTGGGGAATCGAACCTTGGTCTCCAGGGTAGTAGTCCAGTAATCAAACCACTACACCCCACTGGAGTACCCTCCTTTATAGTAATGGATGAGAATTTCATTCAAAAAAAAAGAAAAAGAAACAGAGCCTACATTCACACAACAATACATGCATGTAACTGTCTCTACATTCCTTGTGAAGAACTCTCTCTTCTTTTTCAAAGGCTGGGTTCCCAAGTGTAAGGAGAAACAAATATACGTGTGTAAACTCTTTTTAATAATGTAACTAAAAAAACACCCATTGATGGAAAACCTACCATCACGGTCTCTCCTTCTCCCTGATGCACAGTCCATCTACACAACTATGTGAAAGAGAACAGTGTGTTTTGTCTGGGTAGAAGATCAAGAAGTCAAAATAGAGACCTGGAGGTAGGAGACATCTCTCTCAATTCATCATCAATGCAGTAAATGTAAGCCAGAGCAAATATTTGTGTCAGGGTAATTGACTGGAGAGCATATTAATTGCACCAGTTAGTAAGTAATTATCAGGAAATACCAGGAGAAATCCTTTTCTGGTGCACAGAATATAGGAAACAAATTTTCGATTTAATATCCTAATAGATTGCGCCTTATCACTTGTTTCACTGGGGATTTGTTTCACTGAGACTCCAGCTGATACGAGCAGTCACTTAAATTGAAAAATTGTGATTTCTTCCCCCCACAACCCTGATACAACTATCAGCCTGAGGAAGTGACAATAACATATCTCTTAGCCAAGACAATGTAAGGATTAGCTGGAAAACAAAAGAGGCTTTATTTTATATCTCAGAAATGGAAAATAAATAGGTTTTTTAAAAGAAGATGCTTTGTCTTGAATGGAAATCTCCATTGTTTCCAGTGTGGGGACCACTGTTGTTCATCTTATATTGGACATGCTTATCTCTGAACACCATCATCATGCCATTTCTCTTCCAGCTCTATTGCTTTCTTCCAATTATGGAACATGTGATGTGGTAAAGGGCATACAGGTGGCTGGCTGACTAGAAGGTAAGGATAATATTGCTGGGGAGAGAGGGGTCAAGGAGAGAATATTCCACCTTCCCTCTGGGTACCATGACTGATTATTCTTGAGCTACATTTAGAGTCAAGGGAGTATGATACCATTAATACTTAAGACCTGCTATCTGCAACATTAGCTCACGCTATGGACAGAAGAGCAGCTTCTATCCCTGATCAAAAGAAAAGAAGGGAGAAATACTCTAAAAGACAACTCCACCACCTCAGAAATGTAGAAAACTCTGGCTGGATCAGACCAGAGATCTGCAAAATCAGTCATTGTTGGTATGCGGGGGGGGGGGGGATCTTTCTGGGGAGCAAATTGCCTGTGAATTATTCATTTATCAGCTCAAGTAGCAGATAACTCTATTTCAGATTATGATCTCCCTAATAAAATGCATGCATCCTGTTTGTGCAGTGGAATAGCATTTGGTTCTAACTGAAACCAGGATCAGAGTCAGGGTCCATTTTTTGGCAAAACTGCCTTCCAGGCCTAACCTTTTCTGCCTTTTCTTTTTTACACACACTTCTCTGAAGTGCAGTGGTACAACCCCTGCTTACAAATCCTTGGAACCTAATTATCTAGCACAGACTGTGACTCTACAGTGGGAAGATTTATGGGAGGTTTCCACTTTCCACTTACAATTCCCAGCTGCATATACAATAGTGGATGTATTCTTGCAGAATGGAATTGCTTCAGTTCTCTTTCCACTCTTTCTCTTTGGGCTGTACAAAGGAGGGGGGAAAAGTCACTCAATTAAACTGACATTTTACTAATGGTGGATTATGCCACCAAGTGAGTAGTCAAAGCTTTATCTGTCACATTTAGGTTTCTACCTCCCATTTAAATAACAGCACATTTTGACATTTTTTTTCCTTTTGTGAAATCTTTTCTCCTAGAGTTGCTAAGCAATAAATCAAACATGGAAATCAGAACAGAACTTAAGAAGAAGAACAAGGGGCGGGGGAGGGACCCTAATTTCTGATGGCTGGCAGGCAATAAAATATCCAGGTTAAAATACAGAGATCTCTGCTCTCTTCTGAGAAGGTTACAGCAGGATAGATAGGCTGAGAAGAAACCACTCTACCCAATCCCAATACAAAGTTTTCCAGTTAATTAAAATGGAAATAAGAGTTATTTATCATGCTGATTGAAAAATATGTGCAGTTTTTCTTTCATTGAGATTGAGGCGCAGTCTGAAGTGTTTACCTTTCTCAAGGATTTCTGTTCCTTTCATACCTTTGTTGACAATGGCAGGAGGACAGTTATAGTAAATAGAAGAAGTCTGTTTGCTGGCTGAAGCATCACTATCTTAGTGTTAAACATTCAGGAAAGAAGAGATGGTTTTCTGCCAAGATTTGCAATTATTCTGAAGGAAGTACTCCAATGCTACATTTGGCAGCCATCTGCAGTTTGGATGCTTGTGTGCCTTCAACATAGTCATCAGCAGTCTTTGGTCATTTGGATGCAGTTAATAATAGTGCTGAAGTGCCATTCTTACTGTTATCATTAACATTTATTGATCCTTTGGAAGATATAATTTTGTTACAGGCTGAATGCAGATTTGGGTTGTATTTTGCAAAATTTAAGCTCCTAAAGCCTGAATGGCAAGATAATAAGAGTGCTGAAAAATATAAAGAGATCATGTTTGTGTAATGCCAAGGGCATAGGCACCAGCTGATTCCAGGCAGGAAGCCAACCTAACTGTAAAACAAAATGGCATGAAAGAGGTAATAAATGGACTTGAATGTATCCAGTTACAATTGTATAGAAAAAAAATAGTAACCTAACAGAATAACAAAGAACCTGCTCATTCTCCCATATTAAATATTTTGAGATTCTAACACTTGCCAGTGCTTAAGTGGAGTTTTGATGCTAACCTCCTGCTTAAACTATATCATGGATCACAAGTTGGAATCCCAAGTGACCAGGTAGTGATGAGAGGGACCTCCAAACTGTTACAGCTTTAGCTGGTAAACAGCAAAGAATGTTCTATCTCTCAGTCTAAAGAGATAGGGAGGGAACCACACCTGTTTCAACTTAAATTACCAATATTACTGCAAGAACATTTTTATGATAACATTGAATACATAAATTCATTTCTCCTTCCCAGTGTGTTTTAAGCCTGAGAAGTTCTCTTCTTTCTTCCCTGCTCTCTCTTCTTTGTTTTTCATGTTTTCATAGAAAGTGATCAGTATCAGTGTGATGGCATCACACTTTGTGTTGGCAGGATAGAGAGAAATTTCAAAATTATTGTCTCTCTTTCTATTGTTTTTTTGGGGGCTGAGGGGTGGAATGTGCACTGAAGTCCTGAACTGATTCTTTTTTGAGCCTAGTAGTCTTCACTTCCAAAGAACTGTGAAATGGAGTTTCTAAAAAAGTGTTTGCATTTCAGTCTGCTCATACTACAGAGGGACCATTTTATGTCTGGCTCTTTTGCTAAAGGAGTGCTTTAGTTGTATATTCCTGCACAGCAAGGGGCTGGAACCTCTTTGGATGGGAAAATGGCTCTTGTAGTTCCTTCCAACTCTAAGATTATGATTCTATGATTCTACTGTTTTAAGATATTTGGGTGGGTGAGACATGATTTGGCTCAAATGAGGTGGAGTATGAAATGGAGCTGGTAGTTTTTATAAATGAACCCATGCACTTTCCCCCTTCATAATCGGAATGCTGCCTTCTTTAACTTCACAATTCCCATCATTCGATTATTTAACAGCATCTGTCTTGCTTCCTGGAGGGTGAGTTGCAACAGGTTTCAATGAGATTTAAAGCCAGGTGTTCACAGGGTTGCAGCCTAAATAATGAAATAAATGATTTTCCTTGGACCAATTCACCAGAATACCATCTGTCTGTTGTTCTGTGTAATAGATTTTCCCTTTCCGAAGAGGTTCCCATACAAATTCATCTCATAACAGGAAAATGAATGGAAATACCCACCTGATTACTTTGCCATCCAAAATATATTTACGCAAAATGAGTTTGCTTGCAATAATATCCATGCATGGAAAAATTAGCACAACTTTTTCTCCTTTTTAAAATCTCACATAATAATCACATTTTCTACTACTGAGCAAGTTGGTATTTTGAACCCAATTCTCATCCTAGCACTCTGTCATGAACCACTGTCCATTTTTATTTGATTTGCCCTTTCCAGACATTTGCTTTCCTTCTATGTTGCATTACATACCTGTGTGTGAAAGATGCAATCAGTCTGGTCCTAAACATTTTCATTCTGGTTTACAGTATAGTAGATGTGCTAAGGAGCTGTCAGATGCAAAAGGAAAACCTGGGTATACAACAGAGATGAAATAATAGTCACCATTAAACGCCACTTCAAGGTTAGCATAATGGCAGGAAAGGAACTGTTGGAGGGCGGGGGAGAAAGGGATGGGGGATGAGCTTGTTAGTGTTTGTGGGGAAACTATTTCAAGTCCTTCACCTTGCAGGTGGGAGGTAGGAAAAGTCCATGTTAATAATTAAAAGATAAATCTTGAGCAGATAGGTACGAGTATAGATTCTGTCAGTTCTATGGCAGTGAAATATGGTGGGAGATGCATTTACTCTGGAAGACTAACCTCGCCTCACCTATATGATATGTGCTTGACAAGTAGAAGCTGCCATCATTCCACAAACAGAAAAGGAACTCCGCCTTGTTTTTAAGTGCATTGGTTACAGACTTTGGATATATATGACTTTCTTGAACGAAGATCCACTGTTAGAATAGCTGACATTTCCATACTGGCCTGAATCAATACAGGATATTATATTTTAGACTCAAGGTTGCAGTTGTTCATGCTGGAATTTAGAGGCCTGTCTTGGGGTTCTTATCTGGATTGAGGCTTTATTTATTTTTCCACTATATTTGCTTACAAACTATAATTAGCTCCCAAAGTTGCTTTCTGTTGCAGTCTATCACGGATATAGTGATGGAAGTTTAGAGGTTTGGACAGGATTGGGTTCAGGTAACCAGGAGCTGCCTTAATTGTCTCCCTAGCACAGTTGCCAAGCACCTTCCTTTTGTTAAAGAGATTCAATACTCCCTCTAAATGGCTAGGGACTACCTGAAAGGGGAATCCCACTCTGGCCACCCATCTGAAATGTGATCTAGGTATCAGCGTGTATCAGTAGCAGCTGTTTGTTTCCATATCAAGGATGAGTAAATCTGGCTTGAGTGTTATTTCAGATGTTAAAGGAGCTATCCAATGTGGTAAACCTATTTGGGAGATGAGTTGGTCCTTTAAAATCAAAACCCAGAGCTGATTCTCTGCATCCAGGAAATGAAAGATACCAGCCACTAGGGACACTGAGAACAGAACAGAAATGGCAGTTATAGACAGAGGTTAAGATGCAGAGTTTTTACATTCTACTGACCTTCCCTTGGATGTGTGGAGCAGAAGAGTTATGCTGCTTTTTTGTGTTTCAACTGTAGCTCCATCTATGTTCAACCTATATTAAATGTCTCCAGTTACCTTCTCTCAAAGAAATCTAAACTCAGATAAGCACTGTTCTCTTCTCACCATTCAAAGAAATACAAAATCATGTAATGCAATGCAATGTAACAGGGACATATGGATGTATAGCAGTCTTTTGTGGTACCTTATAGTTGATACTATTATCCTGTGTCCAAACTTTCTTCCTCTGGTAGGAAGGGGCAAGAAAAATGTCAAATAGACACATGAACTGATATTAAAGATGCCAAATTACAAAAACAGTGTTTCCTCTGATCTACAGAGCCTTCTGGTCACTGGCAGTTGGTGGTACAATCCAGAATTCAGGCTCTTCTCTTCAAAATGAGTAGGCAAAGAAATTCGGTAGGCTTAGGGGTTTGGCTGAGTGCAAAGCTTCGAACCTATAGTCAATTGTTTTGATACACTGCTACCACTCATCCATAATTGAGCTGCATGAACGATGTACCAACATAGCATCATTCTGACACATTTAAGGTGGCAAACTCCAACTAATGGGTACTGCTTGAAAAAGTACTTCTGCTGCCTTCTTCTATTGAGTAAGGGGGTCAACACAGAGTACTTTACCCAACACCCTCTTACTGAGAGGCATCCTAGTGTGATTAGAGGAAAATTGAGCTTTAACTTCCAAAGATAGATCAGTCTTTCAGAGAAAAAACTTCTGGTACTTTGTTCCATTGCCACAGAACTGACAGAAACTTTATGGAAAACCAATCTTCTAAGAGGCATCATGTTCTGCATGCTTGGAAGCTGCCTTGGCAGGATGGATGTTGCAGAAGGAGGCATTAAATACTTCCAGTTTCAAAGTGCCACCACAGAATAGACCCTGACTCTTAAAATTATCCAATTAATCTTCAGGGTACCTTGATCAGGTCCCCAGCTGATGATGTTACCTGTTGGGCAGATAATGGGAGAAGCTGCACTCTTACTGGATATTGCACTTTTCTCAGGGTCAAGCAGCAGAGGTGAGGGAAGGCATATAAGTTTTTGTAGCTTATGCCCTTTACCCTCCTACTGCCACTGGCTACACTGATACAATTCTGAGAGTTTCGTGCAGAGGTAAGATTTTATGAACAATTTAAAATTTTCAGGACTATGGTGATAATTTTGTAAGAATCACTAAACTGGAATTTCTGCTTTATTGCCACTACCACCATTGTCTACAAATACTCTCCCTCAAATCCCCCCAAAACCAAACATTCCCCTTAAAAATTCCCCAAGTCCCTCAAATTGCGCTGGTGGATTCTTCTGCAACTAGTATCTTTGGCCTGGATTTTTTTTTAACACTTCTTATGTGCCACCCCTTTTTCTTACTAACATCACTCCAAGTCACATTTTTGACAAGGAAAGACAATTGAGTAAACTGGAAGCAGCTGTTCTTGGCTTCCTTCCTCTTCCTTCTATCATTTACTTAAACTCTCTAGTAAAACAGAGGAAAGTAAGCAGGCAAGGAGAAACTAGTGATGAGGGTCTCTGTTGTATTAGGGCCAGGGGTTTGTAGTGGTCAGTTAATGGTCCCCTGCCAATGGCCACAATAAGCTTCTGTGTCACTTAGGCCGTGAATATGTATCTCTTTTTGGGTTCTGTGGGGCCAACTATAATTGAATATTTCAAACAGAATCACAAGTTAAGTCAATAGATAGATAGATAGATAGATAGATAGATAGATAGATAGACAGACAGATAGATCAACAATACAACACATTATATATTAGATTTGACACATATGCATTGTCCCCAAAGTCCCATGAATCCAGTGTGGTACCAGTGCAGGACTTGATTGCAGGACTCTTCTGCTTGTGCTACTCAGTGGTATCGCAGCATTTGAATGCAATCTTAAAGCCCTAAATACAAAATAAAAGCAAATGCAATATAGAAACAACATCCCATAGAGTGTACCCCTTTTGTTCCCTCCTAATATATGAAAATATCACTATCTTTTTCAAGGTAAAGCAGGCCTGTGCCTTAGTTCTGGCAAGCATAGTTCTGTAGGCCAAACCGGTAATTCACGGGGATTACAAATACATATTTGATCGTTAAATGAGCTCTCCAAGGTGCTGATTCCTATCCCCAAAATAGATTCACCACCTTGAACAGTACATTTAAAATTCAGACTAAAACTGAAATGAACTCTCCATCTCCCACACACATGGGAGCCAGCAGCCACTGGTGACACATACTGGGTTGCAAGACTTGTTGGGTCCATTTGCCCTGTTTCATTGCCACCACTGGTGTGTTTGTGTAGAGAGAGTGCATATGACTTTTTCCTTCTGTCTCCTGTTGCATCAAAACACATCTTTCTGCTTAATCTTGCCAGATTTTCCTTTGTTCATGTGCACAGGTTTGATGTGAGTGTCCTTCTAATGGCCAGCGTCTTGCCTAATCATCAGTGCACTGCCAGTTCATTAAGTATTCTGGGCAATCATAAGGTTAAATCAAACAGGAGAATCTCTACTGGCTGATAGCACACGGAATAAAAGGAGGAGGGAACCAGTGTCTCCAGCAGATACAGAGTGGCAGGAGTGGTAATTTTGTGAATTGTATCATTAATAAAATATATCTTATTCTATTTGATGCTGGCTTTGGAAGGTTCCTGTATGATGATTATGTTTTCAAGCACCAGATTTTTTTTTTTAACTTCTAACAGCTTTACCTGGGGCTAAATTGAAATCTAATACAAAATTCAGAAAGACTCTGCAGAAACGCTATTAAATTTTTAACTTTATGTTCTTTTAGGGAGCTTAAAAGCTATTGAAGGAAACAAAAAAAGAAAGCAAGAGAGAGAATGTAATTGTAAGATTTCAGGGAACTGGGAATATGCCTATGCCTCCTCAAAATTTGGGTGCCTCTGAGATCAAGCTTGGGCTGGTTATTTAAAATTTAAGTGTGACATGAATCTCTGCCTCTCCATTCTCTGACTTGGCCTTTTGCTGTCTGCTCCACACTTCTCATCATCATCAAAGAGCCTCCTGGGGGTTGATTTCAAATTGCTACCAGGGTGCATATTTGCTGAAATGGTAAAATCACAAGTTCTGGTCCTAAATCCCATTGGTGCCAGGGGTAGAATATGATTATATATTGTCGAGGGTAATTGTCTCTGCCCATCTTAAAGTATCCTTCCTCATTTAGTTTATGTATAGACTAGCTTATGTATCCAGCATTGCCAGGGATTTTATTTTCTCATGAATGATACTTGTTGGAAAGATTTGAGATCCTATGTCTCTAATTCCACAAACTGTCTTGTCCAATATTTGTAACTTTTCCCCATATTCCCCAATCCAATCTGTATTCAGAGTTATTAAAGTACAGAGGTTGGGTTCCAGAGGAAATACACTGCCTTCCTCCTTGCTGCTAGGCCTCATCTCCATAGCAACCAGTCAGGCCCAAGAACTCTCTGGCTCAGAATTCTAAAGGCCTCTCTCTAAACTGCAAACACCAGGATTCCATAGAATCTTCTCAGGTAGCCAATCATATGAGGTCTTCAACTGACACAGCCAAACAGACAAACTTTAACTTTTATATATTAGATAAATAGATGAGAGGGAGAGGGAGAGGGAGGGAGGGAGGGAGAGAGAGATGTTTTACAGGTGATGATTCAGAATATGTTGGTAGGCCAGGCAAGAGTGGGTTCCGATTCAAACTCGGTTAAGGTCAGATGAGCTTATCTTCTTGGACCTCTTATCTTCAACAATTTGCATCTGTCACTTCTTCCTCCACAGATGTCATCTCTTGAGTCCTGTGCTCAGCTGCTGCTGCCTCTCCAGTATCTTTCACTGTACATCTTTACCCTATTCCTTCAAGCAGTGTATTTTATATACGTAGTCCCTCAGGCAAACTGACCTCCCTGTAGCTAAATCATTAGCAGTCAGAATGTTCATTATCATTCTGGGACCTGCAAAACAGCTCAGTCACCGGCTGAAGCACCTGGGGCAGGGGTGAGTGGCTCTCATGAGATGACAGCGAGTTTTAGTTTTCTACCATTCGGCACATATGTTGTGACCCCTCACATCTTCCCTTAAAAATTAACCCCTATACTCTGTATATGACAAACCTTTGACCTCTGTAGGCCCACGTTGCCCTGAAAATAAAAATGATTCCATACTATTTCTTGAGAAGCTCTCGCTGTGATGAATATAGCCGCTGATGGCACTTTTGCTGTAATTCATGGGGCCATTGCTCATTTTGTGCAATCTGGAGATATCTCCTTAGGTTTATTGCATGTAGCTTTCTGTGATCGTTCTAATTTATAATCTAGGGAGAAATGGCCTCACAGGCTATTAGGCGCTAATGCTCTTGTATAATATTTTTAATATGCCACAGATGCTCATATTGGTTTAAATGCCAACTTCAGTGATGTTAGGTAGGGCTCGCTGGTGTCATTCTTACTTTAGAGCAATTTAAGGGCAGGAAAGGAATTCACACAACTTCGTATAACTGCAAAATTATTCCATGGAGAAGTATTCCTCATGTTGGTTATACTTTAGACAGCAAATATTAAAAATATACACAAGTGGTACCATATCGAAAACTATATTGTAGAGGTAAGGAGTTTCTTACGAATGCAATCTGATCCACTACTATTAATGAGACTTCAACATATAACTCGACAAGCTATTTCCAGGTGAAAGAGGGTGTCTTCCTCTGAGAAGAGCTTGTTCCTCCATGGCAAAACCTATGAGAAGCAGAGAATAAATCCCTCTTGTCTCCATGTGTACATGCATATGCATATGTATATATAGGGTGGCCAACCAACAGCACTTCTTCTGAACATGGGCATACAGAATGCCATCTGCGGTATGTGGGCAAAACAACCACAGACTACATACATGCTTCATGAACCATAAGTCTGCTATCCTAACCAGGAAGCTAGAATGACCAGTAGCCAGTCATTTCAGCTCAGGATATCAATGCCTCTCTGATTTGTCAGTGCCTTAGGTATTGAGGTACTACCTCTTTCAGACATTTTGGACAAAAAGGAGGTATTTTTGGATTTAATGACTGAAAATTCTAAGAACAATGGCCTCAACTTAGGAGAAAATATCATCAACAATTAAGAATACTGATAACACATTGATAACCTGCTCCTTTATATGCAGCTCATTTTCATTTTTGGCAAATGAAGAAGATGGAAGGTCAAATGTTTGTTTTGCTCTTGATGTATATGTTTATGATCTGTTTCTTAATCACTTCAATAAACCAATACATACACATATGTATGTTTGTGCATGTATGTATATGTGTGTATGTGTCTTTCTGCATGTGTGTACATTCACACACACAGACACAGACACAGACAAGACACAGACAGACAGACAGACAGACAGACAGACAGACAGACACACACACACACATATAAATACACACACACACATACACAGAGAGAGAAAGGCTGAGGCTAACTCTAAACTATACCCTAAACTCTTGTAAACTACTCTACATTAGGATACTATAAACCATTTTGGAAATTTCAGCATATACATATTCAAATGCTACTAGAATATTAGTTTAGGAATGGAAGATGTTTAGCACGTTTGGAAGAGAAGACTGAAAGGTGACATGATAGCCACCTATCATGTAGAAGACCTATCATGTAGAAGAGCAGCTTGTTTTCTGCTGTTCCACAGACTACAAAGGAACCAAAGGATTCACATACAAGAAAAGAGATTCTACCTAAACATTAGGAAGAACTTCCTGATCGTAAGAAGAGTTCAACAGTGGAATACAGTCCCTCAGAGGCTGGATGACTCTCCTTGCTTGGAGGTTGTCAAACAGAAGCTGGACGGCCATCTTTCAAGATTGCATTAATTGTGGCTTTCAGCATGACAGTGAATTGGACTAGGTGGACCTTGTAGTTCTTTCCAGATCTATTATTCTGTGATGTTATTATTCTAGCTTGGACAGGAATTGGGATCCCCATCCACAGATTCAATCTTGCCTGGAAAGGCTCGGAATGTGGCCCACACGTGTTCTAGTTCTTTAGTGAAAACGTGTAATACAGATGTGTATGTAGCAGCACTAACATTCAAAAATCAATTAATTCAAAGAACACTGCATGGTTAAAGTGTGCACTAGAAAAATATGTATTGGGTAAAGGCACATGAAAATGCATACCATTTTCTATGACTTCTTGAAGAATTGTTAACTCATGTGGAAATTGACCGAAATCAACTTAAGTCTGGGCCTAGACATTATATTCCTACAGATGCAGACCAGAATCACATTGGCTTTTTTAGCTGCTGCTACACGTTGCTGACTCATGTTCAGCTTGTGGTCTACTAAGATTCCTAGATCTTTTTTGCATGCACTGTTGTCAATCCAGGTGTCACCCATTATATATCTGTGCATTACATTTTTTTTCTGCCCAAGTGTAATACTTTACACTTTTCCTTGTTAAAATTCATTTTATGCCCTCTATTCCCTCTTTGAAATAATTGATAAAGATGTTGAATAGCACTGGGCCCAGGATAGAGCCCTATGGCACCCCACTAGTCTCTTCTCTCCAAGATAAAGAGGAGCTACTGATCAGTTTGATCAGTCAACCAGTTACAAATCCACCTAACAGTCGCCTTGTCTAGTTCACATTTTACTAGCTTGTTCTGAAGAATATTATGGGGAAGTTTGTCAAAGGCCATACTGAAGTCAAGATACACTATATCCACAGCATTCCCTTCATCTACCAAGCTAGTAACTCTGTAAGAGAAAGAGAGAGAGAGGCAGACAGACAGAGAGATAGACAGACAGACAGAGATCAGTGTGGCATGACATGTTTTTGAGAAACTCTTGTTGACTTTACTGATCACAACATTCCTTTTGAAGTGCTTATACACTGTCTGTTTAATGATCTGCTCTAGAATCTTACCTAGTATTGATGTGAGGATGATTGGGTGGTAATTTTTTGGGTCCCCTTTCCCCCCCCTTTTTGAAGATGGGAAAAATATTTGCCCTCTTCCAGTCTTGTGGGACTTCTCCCCTTTCTCCAGGAATTCTCAAAGGTTATTGCCAGGAGTTCTGAGATTACTTCTGCCAGTTCTTTTAATACTATTGGATGTAGTTCATTCGGTCTTGGAAACTTTAATTCATTTGGAGTATCCAGGTATTCCTGTATTACCTCTTTATCTATGCTGTGCTGCAGTTTTCCTACCACAGCCTCTGCTCTCTTTTCCCCAGCTAGAACATTGTTTTCCTTTTGGGAAAAGACCAAGACAAAGAAGGTGTTAATAGTTCTGCATTTTCTCTGTCCCCTGTTAGCATTTCACCATCCTCTCCATGCAGAGACCCTATCATTTCTTTGTTCTTCCTTTTGCTATAGACATAACTGCAAAAGCCCTTCTTATTGTTTGTAACCTCTCTCTGGAAGCCTTAGCTCATTTTGCAATTTAACTTTTCTGTCTTGCTGACAATTTGTTTGAATTTATCTTTGATGATTTCCTCCTTTTTTCATTTCTTGTACATGTCTCTTTTAAGTCTTGGCTCAACTGAAAGTTCTTTAGACATTTGCCCCAGATTCTTTAGACATCTCCCATTTTTCCTCCTCATTGGAATTGTTAGATATTGTGCCTTCAGTGTCTCCACACGTATCTGAAAGCAACTGTTTTAGAACAGAGATGTTTCATTCTCAGTGCATGTATGTTCCTCTATTCTTGTGATATTTCATGCTCTTCACTTTCCAGAAACCTTACATGTCTCTGTTGTGTTGAGGGTTTAACACTCCTCAAAGTGAAAAACTGTTCTGTGCCATGAAAAGTTATGACCACAGTGTTTGATAGCAGAACTCTCATTCCTCAGAGTGGCTAAGCATGTCAACAAGTTGTTCTTATCAAAGTTTAATGGAATAACTACTCCAAGCTAACTACAGTTAGCATATGAAATGTCTCCTTTGCTTACATCCGTCTTGCATCCCAGTGGCTCAGAAGATAAACAAGATAAATCTCATTTGAGAGGTGATAATTATTTAAGAGTTGAGAGGAAATCAGGACATGAACAAAGACTGAACTGGTCTTGCTTGTTGCATTTTTGTCATGTACCATAATTGATAAACTTTGCATTGACTTTAGCAGAAGCAAACAAGAATCATACTTTTTACTATTTAAACAACAGATGTAGTAATACACATACCATGTTTAGATTATTTTATATGATTTTATTTGTTTATTAATTCATTCTGAAATGCAAAAGTGCTAGATGTTTACTGAATTCACTCCAATTGTCTCAATTTAGTGGGAAGGCAATGGTAAACACCCTCTGAACAAATCTTGCCAAGAAAACCCTGTGATAATAGGTTCACCTTAAAGTCACCATAAGTCAGAAATGACTTGAAGGCACACAACACACACACACACACACACACACACACACACACACACTCACACACACACAGGGCAAGACATTTTCTGGTACTTGGTAAGCCGCTGCTCCAGTTCTGTCCTTGTTTTTGCCTTTTGTGCATGCTTTGCTAAAAGTTTGTTCCCATGAATTCCTGGATTTACTTGAGTTTTATTCCTATGTCCCAGGATCTTAAGAAGTTAATTTTTTCAACCAGAAGATAAATTCATGGTCCTTCAGGTGCTGAGAAACTATACCCATCATTCTTCACTAGATTTGAAGAATTGTAAAAGTTGAAGTCCAACAATATCTGCAGGGCTCAGGTTGTCCCATCTTGGAAATGGTGGATAGGTGTTTCTACTCTATATATTTCCTGGTTTATGTGCAGGTACATAGCCAGCCATTCACACAAGCAGTTGCTGAGTTGTAGCTCCCTGCTCCATCCTCTGTTTTTTCACTGTGCTTAAATGTAAGCCCTTTGGACAGGAAACTGTCCTTTTGGGTTTTGTAAAGCAACAGATACACTGATAATATAATAATAAAAGCAACAAGAGGATGAAGATGATGAAGCACATGCACTGTACACAGAATATCCGAGATTCAATCCTTGCTCTCCAGTTACTTTTCTACCTTACTCAGGGAAGAATACAGGTTTTAAACAGAGAAGGTCAGAGATTCAACTGCTCACATTTTGTTGTTGTTGTTGTTGTTGTAATATATCCACACCAACATCACCTATTATAGCAGTATATTTTATACAAATGCAGTGTATTACAATTGGAGCTAAACCTTCCACAATCTGTCACCCTGGGAGAACCTCATATCATGGACCTTTCTAAGTAAGGACTTAGGAACTCATGACCTATGGGTTGTATGCTCCCTCCACCCACTTTTGTGGATCATACAACCTCTGCCCATGAAAAAAAAATGGGTTCAAAACAAAAGGAATGTCTTTCTTTTGGCAGGTGAAGACCTTTTTCTTTATATTGATTTTTTTAAGTGTGTTGCAATAGATAAGGCTTTTACTGAGGGATTGGGTTTTATTTTATGCTGTTTTTAACTGGTTTTTAATTTGTGTTTTTTAAACTTAGTTTAATTGTGGTTTAACTTTTATATTAAGAGTTTTTAACTTGTATTGTACTTTTAAAATTTCATGTGTCTCCTTGGTTCCTGTGCTGGGAGAAAAGTAGGATTATAAATAAAATAAAATAAAACAACACAACCATGTTGTTAGTGCAGAGAAGAAGTGAAGAGTATCATAGGTCATAGCTTTGCTTTAGCAAAAATGCATGAGGTTCTTAAAAGGGATATTTTTTACACACCAGTATATATTTCAAAAAAAATCAATGAAGTCAAGTTCTTTCGATTCTAAAGATGTGCAAAGATGCACAATTTAGAAAATTCTTATCAAAGTGAAGAGAAATAATATGCTATCTGTGCTTATCTGTGAAGTCACCATCGCTTCTGGAAAAAAAAAGAGAAGGAGAAATTAATATTGTGGAATTACAGACAGTTGCAAATTACGAGGGAACATAACTGAGGGGAAGGAATTATGTGGTGCTCCAGAATTTGCTAGACTGCAACTCCCTGAAGCCCTGGCTAATGTAGCCAATGGTGAGGCATCCTGGGATTATTAGTCCTACAACTGCAGGAGGTCTACATGATTCCCACTGCTGCTTTCACTATATGAACATATTTTTTTCCCTTCCATATCTTTGAGTCCTAGGGGGCGGGCAGAGGGGATCTTTTGATACACTCTTTTTACTCATTTCATGCTCCACCTTGTGGGATCCATGGTCAAGCCCATTTATAGTATTTAGTTGTGTCTCAGAGCCAAACATTATGACTGCCATCCTGTTCATGATTACTATAGCATCAGCCTGATTCACACCATTGCAGTTCTTGTTTATGGTTATTGTACAGGTCAGAATTTTCTTCCAAGCTTGTAATAATCAAAAGTCTCCTCAAAATGTACCTTATAAGCAGTGCAACCTCTCACCCCCAATATGGCTATTTCCATGAAGGATAAATAGGGTTACATCCAATTATATGAAAAGAGCTGGATACATCCCTGCTCATTCCCCCACTCTCTGGCAACACAGAAATAGCCATAGATAGGTTTTGGGGGGTGCCTTGGGAGACATCATTGTGTCTCTCTAGCCATTGTCATTATTGCTGCTGTGTGCCTTCAAATAGTTTCCAACTTATAGCAACCCTAAGGTAAATCTATCACAGATTTTTTGGGATGCTGAGAGTATGGGACACACCCTAAGTCACCCAATGGGTTTCCATGGCTCAGCAAGGAATCGAACCCTGGTCTCCAGTTTAATGCTCAGACCACTACACCATGCTGGCTGTCTAGCTACATCTTCTTCATTCAATCTCCTAGTACAGGATCTTGGCCTACAATGAAGGCAAGTACTAGGCCCTCTTTTACTCAGTGTGTCAAGTGAGGACATCACAGGAGCAAACAGAAAGTGACCTGAGGCCCTTTCACACTACACAATTATTATACTATGATTCCACTTTCTTATGGATAGTGGATCCTAATGAATCCTATGGAAAGAGCGCCTAGAATTCTCAGCCAGCCAACCTGAGTGTCAAAACAAATACAGACTCTAGGATTGCATAGGATGAAACCGTGGCAGTTAAAGTGGAATAACAACACAATAATTATGTAGAGTGAAAGGACTCCAGGTGTAATAAGTTCCCAGGTTTCTGATCTTTTAAAGCCTGTGAGGGACTACATTACTACTACATGATGGCTGACATCTTCTTAGGTAGTTGCAATGTCATAAGCTTGACTTACAACCTTGTGACTGCTTATCCATTGCTACAACTGCAAATGCCTCTGAAACCCACCTTAAAAGCCAGTCAGCCATCCTTAGAGATGGGGTACAGTGGTGCTGATGAGGAGGGTGCTACAGAACAACATGACCAGACCCCTCCAAAGCAAGAAGCAAATGCTGGCACCTACAGGTCTTGTTGCAACTCTCCATCACACCATTGCTTGCTGGCAGGAGGGGGCTGGTCATGTCATCTTGCACTGCTTGACAGTGCCACAGAACTCTGTTGCTTGGGCCGGCTGAGTGGATTTTACAGTGGTTTTCAGGGTTCAGGTAAGGAGATGGAGCATAGGTATGCTCTGATATTGTAGTTAGGTCTCTGATATAGAATCAGCGTCTATTTTTAGTCTGCCCTATCCAAGGGGCTCACAGAAGTACACTCTATACTTTAATCTTACAATACTTTCACTGGGAGGGTTAAGTTGAGAAGGCTTACAAGCTCACATAGCAAGCTTCATAGTGAAACCAAGGCCCTTTCTGCACAAGGAAGTTAAAACGGGCCAAGGCGTCCTGTCACGGAGGTCGTCCACACCTTGGATCGGACTAGGTTCAGACTATTTACCTTAGTTCCGCACCTAAGTCTGATCTAAAACGCCCCCAAGTGGTCCTCCAGCGTGCCATGTGAAGACCAGGAAAACCCGGTCTTTCAATTTTCCAGATCGCGCCATTTTCTTCCTGCTCAGTTGTGCAGATGTGCAGATTCACACCAATGCAAGCCTGCGATCAGCGGAGGGCAGGCTGTGGGCGTGGCCAGCTTCAGTGGTTGGTCTGGACCCACAAACAACCAGAAGCCACCATTTTGTAAGCCTCATCAGTGTGGCACTGCTCCGATTCGCCCTGCAACAAACAGAGGAGCCCTGTGGAAGGGCTTAAGGGAAAGTCCACGTTGCTTTGATCCAAGAAGAACCGGTAAGTAACAGCACGGAGCGATTCACTCGCCTCATGCGGAAAGGGCCCAAGTTTCTATGCATTGTCTAGCCTGATGCTCTAACAACTGTTCCACATTAACTCTAGATCAACAAAATCAACAGACTGCACCCCTATCATTTCAACCTGCACTTGCCCAAATGGTGTCTTCTGTATAGCTATTGAAGTTTCAGGAGCCCTGTTCAATTTTCCCATGGCAAGCTGCTGAACTATAAGATTTACTGATGGTTCAAGCATTGCATTTCTCTACATGAGCATAGACTTGGGGATGGTCCAGATTACCCTCATAGCAGTGAAACTATATTATGTTAATTGGCCCTTAGTGAATTTCTTTCCAGAGAGACTTATACGTAAATTAGTGAGTAGAATTAGTACTTTCCTGAACATCTGTTCCTCTTTTCTAAGCATCTTTGAACATGGGGAAAGGAGTAATAATATGAAGTGTAGCTATCTTTTTTCCCTGTCTTTCACCCTTTCATTTACCCATGTTTCCAACAACTATGACTTGCTATTACTCAGAGTTGTTTAAATGGCCTCTTTCCCTCTTTTTTTGCTTTATATACTGGTGTTTTAAAAGCTTAATTAGTTTTGGGTTTGTACAGATATATTGCAAACAGCTGTCAGTGGTTTGTTATATGTTCCCGACCTTGTGTTCACTGGAAGTACTTGTAATGATCACTTAAAATATTAAATCATGCAGAGACAAACAGAAGTGGTGTTAGAAAAGAAAGGAGAAACTGACGTGAGGTCTGATCCATGTGCTGCATTTTTTATAAAATACCATTCAATGACTGAAAATATTTTGACCATTGATTGTCCAAAACAGATAGAAACAGTCATTCATATGGATCATCTGACTTTTTAAAACCCAGCAGAGATAAATTTAGGATATTTCCATTTTCCATGATACTACCTGACATGGCTGGATCCACAGCATTACTTCATTATAGCAGTTCCATGATTACGGAAACACTTATCTACTGAGATCCTTTAAAAACTTATTCCAGTCCTTGGAAGGTTGGCAGTGTCTGTCTTCCAGAAATTTCTGCTCTTAGCTGTCATGTGCCAAGAGAAGCACATGATCCAAAACCAGGCTAGATTGAGGCTGGAACTGAAAAAATAAAGGCTTACTCCACTGATATATATTTTACAAACTCAGAAAGGATCCCTTCTAAAGTGATATAAATCTCTGGATCTAACATCCATGACCATGAGCTTCAGGTTCATGCACTTGGGGCCCCCTCCTCCAGTGTACCCCCTCAAAATAGAAAGTGTTTCATTTTAAAGAAACCGGATTCACATTTAAAAAAAGGTGGGGGGAATAACTTCATAGGCCAACTGAAATGCACAAAATATATCATATGAACATTCAGAGTTCCTCTAGCTTCTTCATCAAACAAAGAATGTTTTAAAAAAATCATGCAAGAGAAGGAACATGATGATGGTAGGGTTACAGGCCTAAATTTCCCATACCATCTGTGTTTGTCCTAAACCATACTTACAATTAGCACTCTTTAGGGTTTGGATGCAGCACTAAACTGTTGTTAATTAAAAATGGAAGTAAAAGCTTTCAGCCCCATTACATCCATGCCAGAGTAGGAAGGGAGAATGCATGATACGTATGCATTGTATGCTGAAACACTCTTCAGTTTTATGTCCGACTGAACCAGGCTGTTGTGTCGTCTTCCATAGTGTTAGTCTATCAAACACTGGATATTTGGTGTCATGCGTCCCTCAGGTGTCATCAATATTCATTATTTTATGTACTACGGTGTTTCTCATCTTTGAATATTTGATATGAAAAGTCTACGTGCAATTGAACTGCAAAAGTTGCTTCAGATTAAAAGTGAGTGTGAATTAGGACATAGACCTGATTCTCATAGATTGAGCTTTCTTTCTAATGGGACGGGAAGGAATAAAGAAAAGAACGCACATCAGTCAGCCCTGATTCTGCCATAATATTCTACAACTGTTTAGTGTTACATAACACAGCACTGGTAATACTTCACCATTAGTGTTGTCAGCTTAAATTACAGCTGTGAAAAAGTCTTCTGTTTGGAATCTCAACTCCATTCCCATCCCACCCATTATTTTTCTCAGGTTATAAGACTTTTTTTTCTTCCCACCTGTCCATATACATTTTTCATAAAATATGCACTCATCTACAGATTTTTCCCAATATACACAGTTGTAGAAATTTTCACAAATACATTTGTATATATTTTTAATTAGATGCACTTTTAGCCATTCTCATTTTTAAAATGGATGCCTGATTTATTTTTTATTTTTTTATTTTTTTTGCACAAAATGTATCACAAACATCACAACTCATACATTTCGGGAGGAAGGAAGGTTTTGTCTTGCAGTGAGTCTTGGGAGGTGTAAAATGGGGAATTGTGGCTAGCTTCAAAACCACTTAATTCCCCCCCCCCCCATCCTTAGCCTTAATGAAGTGTGAACTTTATGCTATGACAAGGTGCCTATGAGTTCTTGTATTATTTTGTGGGCTCCTGCCTGCCAGCCCCCTGGCCACCAACCTCAGATTGAATGTCAGGGGCCTGATCAAAACTGGAGTTTGGCAGTATGTGAGACATATATGTCCATGTGAGTGCATTGATAGTGGCATGTGGCATCATACTGATTTCACTACCTTTCTTCATCACCATGGGCATCAACATCTAAAATGTCCATCTGCCATCTTAAGTGGCTATATCTGTAAACAGGTACCCACACACTCAAATGACACATTCTTATCTTCATCCAGAAGGACCAGACAAAATTTCAGCTTTCATTTGTGCTAGCCATAAAGCACTGTACTAAAAACTAAAATATTACAGCCGTGAATATGTTACTTGGTACACAGGAAATGTGTATGTATGAAATATATAATCTCACTAAACCTGAAACATCTATTTCAGTTTCTCCATTCCCTCCAAAACAGCTGAATTTGGCCTTATATCAGAAAGTTAATAATCAAATACCAGAAACATGTGGCTTTCCAAACCAGAAATATAACTAGAAACTCAAATAGCCATCCCCAAATGTAACAGAACTATTGTCCCTGCTGAGATGATGAAAGATCTTAAGTGTCAGACAGTACATAAATGCTCTCTAAGGATTAGCTAGGATTATGTCCATTTGGATGATTGTCCTGTTATGACATATATTTCTGTTGCAAATATTATCAATTTGATCCCTGATTCAGAAATTAAAAGAAAAGAGTTGGCAGACTCTTATAGGGAACCTAACAGAATAAACATCAAATTAAGACTACTACACTCTGAAGAACACTACAAAAAAATGGAATTGGCAAGCCTAAACCTGGAACTTTATCAAGCAGCTGCTCAAATTGTACTACCTCTGTGTTGGAATAAAAGCACTAGAATGCAACAAGAGGTAAAAATACAAGAAGCACTATTACACAAATAATCCCATCCCAGACCCAATTTTGCCATGGGATAATTCATGTTCAAAAGTATGCTGTTTACCTGGGGCAAATGATGAAACACTCTTGACTGTGAACTTTCTCCTTAATGCTTAGACTCATAGTGATGCATCTGCCATATAAATTTGCTAATGTTTCTACACTTAGATCAACATTCAAGGACCTTTGTGGGTAAGTGGTCGTTTTAGCCCTAGCACTGCAACTTCAGGATGTTCTGTTCAGAGATACATGCTTGTACTTATGTGTTCTGCTGCACTTAAGATTCTATCATCTGCTTTCTTTGACTCAGGCAACAAGGCATGACATAGAACAGGCAACTGGTTGAAAAGCTGTTTCATTACCATGGCCAGCACCATAGTTAACAATGCAAGTTGATTTCAGGACCACGGAGAACAGTCCTCTGACTAATATGCCAAGAAATCACTTCAGCACTAACTGGGAGCAATTGGCTAAGATTTATAATAAGGACAAGAAAGCTCTTCTGGAAGCTCCACCCTACTACTCCCTACCCCAGTACCATATATGACTGCTTAAGGTTAGTGACCTTTTCCTATAAGTACTGGCTTTTCTTGGAAAGTAGCCAGGTTGGGAAGTACTCCTTAGATTCCCCACATCCACTAAAATTGTGCCTTGCTCACTCACTGCTCTAGCCTTCAGTGTGGGATGAAAATTCTCAGCCGCACCCTCTAATCACAATGCTTGGACAACAGATATTGTGTTCCTAGCTCTCTGCTACCAGGACAAATGTTTCTAGAAGGGTTTTTCACCCTTATGAGAGTATGAATTTATTAAATTTACTGTTTAAAAGGGAATTTACAGGAAAGCATGTACCATTCCATAGGATTCTGTCCAGAATCACACACACACACACACACACACACACACGTCGAAACATACTTATGCTTTACTGCTTTCAGGAATGACTAGAATTTGTGTGTAGCTGCCCTGTGTGGCAAAGCATAGAACTGCAGTGAAATATCTTCAGATCCTGGACTGAATCTGCATACCTCAGCTGGCCATTGGATCCTTCTAAGCCAGAAGAAATAAGAAGAGTTTCATGTCCACTAACACTGTACTAAAGCAACAAGGTTCTTCTGCACTATGCTTCATTTCACTAGCCTCATTTCTACTTTCTGCTTGTCTCCTGGGTTTTTCATTGATGCTGATTTTCCCTTTGAGTCTGAATCCTTGGACAGCCAATTAAATATCCTTCAGTGGAATATCTCATGTGCCACTTCTATATCTTGAATACTCTCTGCCCATTTCCCTTCTCCCTCTTTCCCAGCTCCTCATCCCTTGCCCCAGATCATGAAAATTATTCATCCATTGGTTTTATGTTGGAGAAAATACATCATCTGCAAAGTGATTTACAATAATATTTTGAAAACATGAATAACAAAACCAAAGTCAAACAATGGACTGAAGTGTAAACAATAACGATTAGACTAGGTCAATAGAAAAAGTAGCCAATAATAGCAAAGACTGGGTAAAACCCACAGTTTGACAAAGAGCTTGGTGAAAATAAAAACAAAACAACCTGACACCTAGAAGAAACTTGTTTGTCACAGTCTATACTCATAGTCTACAGCTAGAGACACTCTCAAAAATTCTTTAGTCCCCCACCAATGCTTTCTCTTCTACTCTGCTTTCTCTTCCTCTAGCCCTAAAAATTTTCTTTCCCATTGGGTTTTCTGTCTTATCACTACTCCCCACCTTCATGCTTTAATAGACCTTCTAACTTTACTTCCTTCACATACTAGACAGGAGGAGCTTCCTACCCCAAACACAACAGTATAGATAGTTCTGGACCCTACAGAGGAAAGCTGAATGTAAAGTTTTCTTAAGGTCTTGTGAAGAAATTAATATCTTCAAGCCTGCTTCCAGATTTGTCTCTGGGGGGGATGGGGGACACGTAGTGTCTAAAGATGGCGTTACTGCCCTGGTTAGTCCGAGCTTTGGGGATATTAAAGATATCACAATTGGGCTGCACTTTTCTATTCCTTTCCACGTGCTTGCGAGGCCACCGGACAAGCACGTAAACGAGCTCGGCCATTAATAGCCATAATATTCAAATTACAATACAGGCAGGCCAGAAATAGCTGACTCACTGCTTTAGGAGACCTCCAGGCAAGTACTCTAATTAAGTATGCACGCCACTTACAAAAGAGCCTCTGCCCTGCGATGGCAGCTTGATGGGTAAACTATGCAATACCCAAGCACTCTGCGTTTGCATACTGGCTACTCTATTGAGAACCGCTACGATAACTCAATCATTCAGATTCTGACCTTTTGGAGGCTTTGTCTCCAACTCCAAATCTATTGTTTTCCCCCAAGTACGGCATAGCCTGCAGTCACAATTCTCTTTATAAAAACCCTTGATTCCGAGACCTTCCTCGGAACACTCCCGAGTTTCATCCCACCTTGCTGCCGCTTTGCTTACCGAGCCTCCCCTCAGCTCCACGCGCTGAGCTACATCGCACCCCAGCTTCCCTCTCTATTTTTCTGGGCTTCAGGACAGGTGAAGTATCACCCAAACCAGCAATCCCTCTAAAAATCCCTCTATACCACTCCAACCTTTATTTTCTTTAGGTATCTTGTATGAGTGTGTCACATACACTGTTTTGCTTGTATTTAATAAACATCATTTATTATTTCAACTTCTGTGTTCTCCTTGAGTCGACCCAACCCCGTAGACATAGGGTTCAAGATCTCGCTACGTTACCCTGCCTCTCGTAACGCTAAGCAGTGCTCTGAGCTAATTTTCCCCAACTTTAGTTGAGCACAATTTGGTGTCCCTCCCGGGACCCCCAGTTCACAGGGTAACAGAGTGGTGGAGGAACATGGGCAACCCCGGTACCCCTAATTTGAGAAGGAGTCGCGAACCTCCTCAAAGCAGGCTGGTACTAACTTAGGTGATGGTCGGTCAAGTTGTTAGAGCGCTATTAGGCAGGAACACGTGTGTGTGGAGTCTGTGTGTTTGAGCTGTAGAGCTATTCTATCTAGGTGGAAATCTGTTCCCCTTTCTTGCTTGGTTTGTGTATGTCAGCCACCCCGGCATGGTCACTAGCACTAGGCGGTGAACCATTGTCCGATAGCAAGGGGTGTGCACAAGCTGTCCTGGGAATCACATCCCTAACTTGGGGTCTATCGTGGGCTGGGATCCAAAGTGTTAGAGTGTTAGCATGGCAGGAACAGTCTACACTCATCCAACACCATAGCAGTAAGGCAAAAATAGCACTTAGGGAAGAAATTCCCCCCTTAGAGTTGTATACGGGTGCATCTCGTCAGTTGTTGTTGTTGGGTAGCTTTGAAAACGTGGGTGCGTCCCACTGTGTAGTTTCAGGTGCATCCCGAGTGGCTAGCGGACTAGGTGCGGGTGGTGAGTCCCAACCTAGCCTACAGTTTAGAGGTTTTGCCAGTGGTAGAGGAAGGCACCCCTCACACAGAAAACCAGTTAGGGACGGTTTGGTTTTGGTTCCTTGCCCCTTTTTCCCTGCTGCTTGGCCAGGCGGTGCTGTAAGTTCCACTGGGTTCGTTTCCCCCCTTCAGGCAGGCGGAGTACTCCTGAGGGTTCCCTGGGTCTAGGTGACCTCCCTGTCCCTGAACCGTTTCCTCGTCCTTTGGTCCCCAGTCCTGTTGAGGTGGAAAACCGGGCTTGGGAGTACCAAAGTGACTTTGTTTGGGCAGCCTGGAGTTAGGTTCCCATCCCTCTTTCCTAGAGAAGTTCTGCAGAGTTCATTTCCCTAAAGTCCCCCAGGGATCTAGGTGATCCTTCCCGTCACTCCAGTTCCTGGTCCCGTTTGTAGTTTGTGGTTTGTAGCTAGTGTTAGAGATAGCTGTGGTGTGTGCGGAAAATGGCAGAGAATAGCAAGGTCACCATCAAGGACCTCATGTTGGAGGAAGAGGTCAGAGGTAAACTAGAAAGATGGGTGTTGAGTAAGGGGAAATGCCCCTGGAAGGACTCCATCTTCCAGACGGCCGATCCCTTTACCACACTCCGGGAAGTGTATACCCTGGCACGTAAATCAAAGAACCCATTCGGGCCATCTAAGGACGCTTTGGCCGCTTGGGGACTTTGGCTTACGGCCAGAGATGCTAGTAGTGCCCTGGTAGAGACCAGAGAAAAGTTAGCTAGAGTGGAGAAAGAGAATGCCCGGCTTCAAGCCGAGGTCAAGCATGCAGACAAGGTAACTTTTGCATGCAGACAAGGTAACTTTTGCATGCAGACAAGGTAACTTTTGCGTCTGTAGCGCAGGCGTCCACCCAGAAGCTGAATAACATCACAGTAGTGGCGCAAACATGGGAGGAGAAAGCCCACGCCTTAGAGGCTGAGCTGGATCATGCCTGGTCTGCAGCCAAGTTTATGGTGGGGCAAGTGAGGGAACAGCAGGAGGCTGTTAGTCACGTAGCTTGCCAGAAACAGATAGCTGCGCTGGAGAGCCAGCTCCAAACGCGCAAAGCCTTAATTTCGGCTATGTGCCCAGAGCTACTCCCAACGTTCACAGAGGACTTTTCTGGGGAGACACTGCCGGAGGATGCTCAGGCAACCGTTCCCCACAATCCAGACTGGAGTGACCCTAAGGTCCCAGTCCACCCTGTAAAGACACGGTCCATGACTAGACGGACCAACCCCCTTGGAGAAGGCAGTTCTGATAGGCAAGAGACGCAGGAGATGCAGGTCACCGAGACTAGGGTCCCCTGGCGTGCTACTGAGGCCAAAGCTATTGCGGACCACTTGGGTCCATTAAATCGGTCCACTGGCATCATGTGGCTAAACGCGGTGATACATTCTCACCCAACAGCCAATGGTCAGGACCTGACCCAACTGGCCCGACTTTGCATGTCCCCCTCCGAGCTCCCTACTCTTGAGTCAGCCATGGTGGCTCGAGGCCTGGTTAGGCTCGAGGCACATGACTGGATGAGAGAGGTAGTGAGGATTTTGTGGCCCGGACAGTGCAGGTGTGCTCTATGTCATGCAGCAACAGGGTCCTCGTGAGAACCCTGAGGCTTACGTGGCACGGAAGCAGCTCCTTGCCATTCTGGCTGAGAAGGTCCCCTTGACGCCCCATGGGTATAACTTTGACCATCTCAAATTCAAGACGCTCCTGTACGGAGGTCTTAATCATGAGACCAAGATGGCATTAGGTTTGGTGGATCCCGCCACCACTAACTGGGAGGAGTTTGGGAACAATCTCTGACAGGTCTCCAACCTGCTGCATGAGGCAGGATCCCTAAAACTTCCCACCAAGTCACACAGTAAAGACACCAGGAATTGGGAACCCATATCTGAGGTCACGTACTCGAATTATGGGCCCCATTCCCAACATCAGAAAACTGCACCAAATTCGGTTCCCCGAGGGAACTGGACTCTGCGCCCAGCTCCCAGGCAGGACAACAGGCAGTGGCAGGGAAGATATTTCCGCGGCCAGCCCGGCAAGGCAGGAAGTCCCCCACAGCAGCCCACTGCCCCCAAACAGGTCTCTGACTCGGGCTCTCTCCGGGAGACGTCTGGCGGGTACGATCCCACGGCCCAGACATACTCCTCGGACAGAGTAAGAGTCTGGGGCATGCTTAGAAGGTTCGGACTGGACATGACCCAGTTCGATGAGAGACCCACGAGCGAGCTCCTTGATGCCCTAGACAGGTAGGTCCAGCTGCGAAATAGCCAGCCTGTGAATGCGGTGACCAGCAATCCCCCTCCGGCTGGATACTGCCCCAACTTAGAGTTGTCAGGATAGGGGTGCCCTCGGTCCTGGGATCTCCCCCAGAGAATTGTGGCTCAGCTGAAGTCCAACAGATCGGGTAGATCTGGGGTGAAGGCAGGCACTAGGACTGATAGGGAAAAGACCCCTGCCACCCCTCCTGCAGACTCCAGAGCAGCGCTAAAGGTGCTGCTCCCTAACTTAGGGTGAGCCCACCTCTGCCGCTATCCACTTGACTGGATATGGCGGGGGGGGGGAACCCAACCTAAGCCCTCCAGAGAACACAAGCGCCCAGGGCGCAGTAGAAATGGACAGATTGCACCTCCTCATGACTCAGCCCCGAGTGCGAATCCAGCCACCTCTGAGACCATGGTGCTTTCAGAGCACCTAGAAGGATTGCACCAGGCTAAGGTTCAGGAGGAAGCATCATTCTTTCAATTGGGAGACATGAAAGCCCCCACCAAATTTGACCAGACACAAGATATTGCCAGTACGTGTGAGAGCCAGGAAACGGAGAGCACACTGCCAGAGGAAGCCAGCCCCAAGCTTCCCAAGCTCTCCATTGTCCCTGCTCTGAGCCCCATTAGAGAACTGCAGTTTCCCCTGGGATTTCCTTGAAGCCTTGGCCAGGAGAGCCCTTCCTCTCTGTGCCATCTTTCAGGGGAATCTCAAAGGAGACTGGGGATTTAAACAGCAAGAGGTTCCTGCCCAGCCAGAGCACAGGATAGCAAAGGCACTCACACTGGCACACCCTGATGTGACCATACATACTCCCTTTTGCTGCAGTCCATCTGGGGAGATTTCAATAACGGAGAGTTCTAAATGCCACACGGAGGCGGACATGGCTACTGCCTTCCCCTCCACATGGCTGCTTTGGTGCCAGCGTGTCTTCACGCTTCGAGGCACCCAATTCATTGTGGCACTAGTGATTTTGAGAGGGGCCAAGACAGTCGTTGGCTCTGTTTTGGTCATCATTATGCCACAAAAGACATTACTTCAGGAGGTACATGGATTAGATACCAGCCTCCACTTTGATTTGGCCGAAAGGGGCTCCAGCAATGAGTCGGCACTGCCGCTCTTGCACGTAATTTCAGAGACCCACCAACTGACACAGTTGAAAGAATGGAAAGGTCAGCCGGTTGATCCTGCATCGGTGGTCATCCCCGAGCCAGAAGATCCAGGTGCCCAAAGACCCAATGTGAGCTCCTTGATTTGCCAGGCTTCCTTGAGTCGCAAGGAAGTGCCAACCATTAATTGGTCCAAGGCGCTTGTCTCAATCTACGAGGCATTCGACAATGGTTGAACGACCCATGTCTGAAAGGAATAGAGGCGGAGTTGTGACCCCTCTGCGCCCAGTTACTGTAAATAGTCCCGCCATGTAAATAGTTTTGTTAGTTTTGGTAGAGTTTAAGTAATTAGTTCTTTCTTTGTACGTGTTTTGCATCTTTAAAAGGTAAAATATCCCCGTGGACTCTTAGTCTTTTCATCCATCTGATGACCGAGGCTTGGAGATAACTGGCTCCTCGACGACACCCATGACCATGAGGGAAGGTAGCCCCGCAGCCTTCCATGTGCCACGACGAACTTTTTGCCATTCCTACTACCATTTGCTGACCCGAAAAAACCTATGGACTATTCCAGGCTCCAAACTCTGCAAAGACTCTTTGCTCCTGAACTTGCAGCAAGCCAAGTTGCACTGACTTGGACATTTTGTTGTTGTTCCTACTCCGTTGCCCGGATAGACTTATGTTTTGCTCGCCTGCTCCAGCTAAAAGACTTTTTCCTGTTGCAAGGGGGGGGATGCCTAGACTTTCACTTACACCTCCCCTCCCCTGGACTACGAACTTTCACTCCAGATTGAACAGTTTGTTCCTTGGATTCCCTTCATTGCCAGACCATGCATTGGACTTACTGTATTCCATTGATTGCTTCATTTTGCATTTGCTATTTTACTGCCATTGCTCATGTTTCGACAGTTCCCTATTGACGGGACATTGAACATTGTTTATTGTTTAATTGTTTATTATTGTGCTATTGTTTACATTGGTGTGTGTGTGTGTTTAGGTTTAGGTTTTTAGTTAGGAATGTCTTTATAAGATAGTAATCCTTTGCTCTTCCCGAAAATTCCTTTCCTGAGGAGTGATATGGCTACCAACTTGCAAGCCCCTATTTGGCTCTAAATTGATTTTTGCTTTTTTGATTGGAAAATGTCCGATATTGTCCCCAACATCACCCATTTTTTTGGGGGGGGGGATTGTTACTGCCCTGGCTAGTCCAAGCTTTGGGGATATTAAAGATATCACAATTCGGCTGCACTTTTCTATTCCTTTCCACGTGCTTGCGAGGCCATCGGACAAACACGTCAACAAGCTCGGCCGTTAATTGCCGTAATATTCAAACTACAATACAGCCAGGCCAGAAATAGCTGACTCACTGCTTTAGGAGACCTCCAGGCAAGTACTCTAATTAAGTATGCACGCCACTTACAAAAGAGCCTTTGCCCCGTGATGGCAGCTTGATAGGTAAGCTATGCAATACCCAAGCACTCTGCATTTGCATACTGGCTACTCTATTGAGAACTGCTACGATAATCATTCAGATTCTGACCTTTGCCTCTAACACCAAATCTATTGTTTTCCCCCAAGTACGGCATAGCCTGCAGTCACAATTCTCCTTATAAAAACCCTTGATTCCGAGACCTTCCTCGGAACACTCCCGAGTTTCATCCCGCCTTGCTGCCACTTTGCTTGCCGAGCCTCCCCTCAGCTCCACGCGCTGAGCTACATCGCACCCCAGCTTCCCTCTCTATTTTTCTGGGCTTCAGGACAGGTGAAGTATCACCCAAACCAGCAATCCCTCTAAAAATCCCTCTATACCACTCCAACCTTTATTTTCTTTAGGTATCTTGTATGAGTGTGTCACATACACTGTTTTGCTTGTATTTAATAAGCATCATTTATTATTTCAACTTCTGTGTTCTCCTTGAGTCGACCCAACCCCGTAGACATAGGGTTCAAGATCTCGCTACGTTACCCTGCTCTGAGCTAATTTTCCCCACCTTTACTTGAGCACATTCTGGTGTCCCTCCCGGGACCCCCAGTTCACAGGGTAACAGTGGTACTGCAGAGTACAGACTATAATTAACCACAATGCAACAGATCATTTTACAGAGAAAATAACTTTGAGATACACACTTCCCCTATCTCTTGACTAGTGATGCTAAATGTCAGGTGGTTAGTTTCACTTCCTGGTTGGTGTACTGCAGGCAGGCAGGCAGGCAGGCAGGCAGACAAACACAGAAACATATGTATATCCATAGATAACAATTTCAAATCCTTCCTTAAATTTTACTATTTAAAAAGATGCAACACAAAAAGAAACAAGGATGAAGGGGATATTTTAAAAAGAAAGAAAACAAGCAGACAAAAAAATCGGAGGCCCAAGTTCTTAACGTTGTGAGTTTTCTCATACTGGGGGCATGGTCACTGGATGAAAACTCTTCATGAAGGCTCCCAGATGTGTCTAAAAGGGCTGCTTTTGCCAAATGTGAGATGCTGGACCTACAGATTGTTGATCAACAGGGTTGAGTGAAACAGCTTGTCTTTTTCAAGTGCTCACAGACACTAAAACACACAATATTCTTTTTCGTATTGGATGGGCAGAAACAGTCCTTTGTGAAATATGTGGGTTTAGAATTGCCATAGATCATATGATCTGGACCTGTCTCTGTTACAGATACATGAGAGTCAATTTTCCCCATTTGCTGTCTGAGAAGGAAATTCCAGCAGGTGATGAATGGATTAGTTTTCAAGACTGAACTCCGTGGTCCTCTATCTTGTCTGCTCATTGGTGTTTTCTCCAAGTTAGTGACTTAGTGATCTTCTTTTAAATTAGTCTGTGTATGGATTTGTATGTTTCTCCCTTTTTCTTTCCAGGCCCCAGCAGATTGCAGTGCTAGAACCTTTTGACCTTGTTTCATCATTAAATACTAGCAGAAGAGGAAGTAGAAGGTGAAATCCCACCGTTGAAACCTTCAATGTATGGAGTGAGCTGTATATCTTCCAACAGCCCACAAGTTAAAACAAACACTCTTTATAATGCTTATAACTTCCTGCCATGGTCTAACTACCTTCTCCAACATATTACATGTTTTTGAAGGGGGTACTCCATGTGTTGTGTTCATCTGCTTCAGGAAGAGGCCACTACTGCAGTATTCTGCCCCTGGGCCCCTCTGCACACTGTACAAACCGTCAAAAATGACTAAAAAAAAAAGTGGGAAGAAGTCCACTTTCCAGAAAAATATCATTAAGAAGTACAGTCAGACCCTGCAACCTACTTAAAAGATTAATTGTTTCTCGTGAAGGCTTCTGGGAGAAGCAGTGCACACTCTTTTTTTTTCTGGACAGAAAAGAGTCATCTTGGGAAGTCTAGAAGAGTTAGAGGCTACGTAGGGTTTTTTCCCCCCTTAAAAAAGGTCTTTGGAGCATTGAAATTAGTTAATTGTGGTTAATTAAAATCTGTCATTTTGCCCAGTCCTGATTTACCTTTCACTGTTTTAAAAGTCAAGCCATTGCACATATTTTTGATTCAATATAAAAGTGAAAAACTCAAACCATTGTCCTACATGCATTATTAACACAGTTCCAAATATACCCACCGTGTGAGAAAAGGCAGGTTATGTATGGTGAGGCACCTTGGTATTCATGGATGCATTTTAAATGCATTTGCTCAAGAGAGAAGATGCACATACCTACATAATACAGAATAGCAATAGCAATAGCATGTGTATTTCTATACTGCTTATCAGCTAAGTGCTCTTTAAGTGGTTTACAGTATGTTTAGCTAACTGCCCCCAACAAGGTGGGTACTCATTTTACTGACCTGCAGAAGGATGGAAGGCTGAGTCAACCTGGAGCCTGGCAGGATTGAACTCACAACCTTGTGGCTGCAGTACTGGTATTTACCCACTGTGCCACCAAGGCTCAGAAACCTTGAAAATAGACATAAGAACATAAAAAGTGCCATACTGGATGAGACATAGGTTTATCTAGTCCAATGTTTTGGTCACACAGCAGCAAGTTATCAGCTATCCCATTTGAATGCTCATGAGTAGGACATGACCACAATAGAACCCTCCTATGTGTGCTTGCCAGCAACGGGCATGCCTCTGATACTGGAGCTGGTATATAGCCCTCATTATTAGTAGCCATTGATAACTTTATCTTCCCTGAATATGTGAGACATCTCATATTAGCACTTCAAGAAGGCAACTCCCATGGAGAAAAAAGGAACCAATTAAGGACAGGGACCAAAATATGTAATTAGAGTTAGAGACACCTGTTCTTGTGTTATAATACATTTTACTTCTTAAGGTCACAGCAGAAAATGAGAGAAGATCCCTGGAAGCAGATTTCAGAGATCAGACAGGTTCCTCTGAGATAAAGTGATATTTGTTGTAAGGGGAACTGCCCCCAAACTCCTTAGTGAGAAATGTCCACAGCTGAGCATCTTCCAGATTTGGTGCAATGCAGAATTTGATGAAGGGTGATGACTGGTGTCTGAATAAATCTGGCTGAGAAAGCCCCTGCAATAGGGTCACTTTAAGGTTGAATTGACCTGAAGGCTCCTTTTTACAAAAGCAGATGTGGACTTCCGGTCACTTCCAAGATCTGGGATATTTTTAGTATGCCATGCAGCCCCTGGAGGGTCTCTGGGCAGAAACTGGTTCCTTGCCGACCATTTCCTTAGCACCTTCTGCTACTCAAGTAGCTGCATTTCAGGCTAAATATTATTACACAGATATTAACAAGTGGATCAAGGAAGGCTGGAGAACAATCTGATAATGGACAGATGAACTGCACAAACTATCAGTGTACCAGAATCATGCAGCAAGATAACAACTTTACAAGCAGTAAGATTTTTCAGAATTCTCAGGCTTTAAGACAGAGATTCAAGAATATCAGCCATAACTTAAACATAAAAGCACTGCATTGATCAATGAAAACTTCCCAGTGACTCCAACAGATGTTGACTTGGTTCTTGGTTCATTGTTAAGAAAACCATAGTGAAACAGTTGGAATTTTGCATTGGTCTTCAAAGAGTAACATTGCCATTTATTCACACTGCATTCAAATGCAGGCTACTTTAAATAATTCATCTAAAGCCTTTTTAAAAACTTAGTTGTTTTCAGAATTTCAAATGACCTGATGTTGACTTTAAACTCAGCCCATCAAAATGAGTCAGTTAAACACAGAGATTCAAGGTTTATCAACAAGCATTTGCATTTTAATTCCAGATGTGCCTTGATACCTGAGAGAAGAACCCATGATAAACTCTGAATTTCTAACTGGTTGGCTGTCATTATATCTGAATGTCTTATTTTTTTTTCTATCTTATAACAGCATAGAACTATTCCCTGGGTTAGTACATATAAGATCCTCAAGGAAGTCATCCTGTAAGAATACAGTTTTGTTTCAATAGGATGCTATCTTAAAGAAAAATACCAGGCTAAACAAAAATGTCCTTTTTATCCATTACAAACTGTATTGATTTTCAGGGATGACAGAAACCTGGATGCCGCTGTGATTGAAAGTTAGGTACACTGACATTTTGAGAACGAAGAATTCTGTTCTTTAAAATATCTTTCTATAAATATCTACATCAATTCACCTGTCTTCAGAATCTGCAGCAACGGAAGACTCATTCTCCACCCCTGGCTTGTTATCTCCATTCCTATTATTTGTGTCATTTTCTGCATGATCTCCATAGAGACTTTGATTGATAATCCAGTGATTCTTACCATTCATACCAGGTGCAAACTTGCCAACTGCAGCAGCAGATGGTAAAGATGTTGCAAGGATATCCCATGAAACTCTGATGTGTTTTTCATCCTCAGTAGCATTTGGGGATTAGCCCTGATATCTTGGCTCTGTTAGAATGCTGGCTAATTACATTTGCTAATTATGTTTGAAGGAGTTGTGCTTCTTGAAATTGAGAAATTCTGTTCCTCAGTCATGGTGCAGACTAGTATACAAAAGTGGCTTTGGGATTCTGTCATGACCATTGGCTATAGATCAAAGGAGGATTGAGTCTTTTCTATTCTCCATTTAGGAAATCCCAGTAACAAGTACAGTTACCAGCTTCAAATACAACCTGTCATAGGAAGCTTCAAAAGTAGCTAAATGGCCAGGAAGCAAAGAAGGGTTGATAGTTAAGAAAGCTGTGTCATGAGACAAAACAAAATATTACAAAGGACTGATCCATTTTGTTTGTGACAGAAGAATAACAGTGGGAAGTTGGGAACAGGTGGTATTGTTTCAGCTTGTGGTCCACACACTGGCAGCCTGTCACTCATATCCTAATGGATATGTCCCTAACTATACTATTCCACAACTGCTATGAAACTGATAAGTTTTCAGTTCACTTTAAGCAATCTAGCTCCTGGCTAGTATATTTTCAAAAGGAGAGCCACAATTAGTTTTTCAATGAGGTACATTTAAATAAATCAAGGTAATTTCATACCAGATTTGACTTAACCTTATAAAGGCTACAATTCCATGTATAATGTTCTTTCAGTTTTCCCCAGATTTCTATTATACCTGCTGTATCTAAGTTCCAGTATACTAGCTCTTCAGTCTTATCTTAGAGGCTTCTGAGAATACTCTTAGCATATAAACACCCATAGGTGATGAGTTTCTTTCCTCAAAGGACTAGACTGTGTTGTGTATTTGTGAAATATATTGTTCATTCAGTTTTCATCCTGTTATAACTCAAGGACAGAAGCTCTTCCTCCTATTTCACTTAACATCCAACCCGAATAAAGGGTTCTGGGTAATTTGAAAGCTTGCTCACTATCCTGAAACATTTTAATTGATCTTAGTAGTATTTATATCCATCTCTTATTAACTCCTCATTACTTTTTTTTACCACATTCTCCCCTTGCATTTTGACTAGGTCTTTATATGTTACCCATTTATTCATTGTTCTTAGTAAATTGATCTTAATTGATCTTAGTAAAGTACTACACTGCTGTTACTTGGATCAACTGATTTTTAATAGTCAAATAAACTTATGTCAATTATATCAAACTAGTGAAAACATGAGTATTACAAAATAATAAAAGAAATGGGGGAAATGACTAGCATACCACATACCTTGCAGCTGTGGGCAGGTCTACATAGGGACTACAAAATGCAGCGTCCAAACACGAATCAAAGAACACGAAAGACGCTGCAGACTGATCCACCCAGAAAAAACAGCGGTAGCAGAACACATTATAAAACAACCTGGACACAGAATGCTTTTTGAAAGCACAGAAATTCTGGACCGTTTTGACAACTACTATATCAGACTGCACAGAGAAGCCATCGAAATCCAAAAACTCATGGACAATTTCAACAGAAAAGAAGAAACTCGGAAAGTAAACAAAATTTGGCTACCGGTACTGAAGAACACTAAAATCAAGACTCAAAAATATGCCAGTGAACACCACCCAGACTCTGGAGGTCCTCTACAAGAAACAATACAATGGGCTGCTAATGTACTTAATGCACTGTTATGTGTATTGCCTCACTAACAATACAGCCCTGGGGGATATCGCATTTAACAATAGGCCAACTGTAGCACATGCAAATTGCTCCCTCCCACCTGGAGACTACACAAGTATATATACTTCCATGCCACCATATCCTCTGAAGATGCCAGCCACAGATGCAGGTGAAATGTCAGGAGAAAATACTAATAGAACACGGCCTCAAAGCCCAGAAAACCCACAACAACCTATGGATTCCAGCCGTGAAAGCCTTCACCTTTACAACTAGCATTTTGTTGAGCAGTTACAAATGTATAAGCACACAAATTTAACTGTTCGGTATTTATATTTACTGTAATGCCACTATTAGCACAATTATAAATGCCCACCCCAACCCCACCTTAACATAGAACAGCCACACTGAGACACTGAGGCAGGATCATGTTTCCATCCCCTCCTGCTAGCGACCTACTGGGAAACAAGGAGTTGTGCCAGGAGTCTCGCTTCTGATGGTTGCTCTGCAGACTCCTGCTGGCAGGAGGCTGGCAATGTCATCCTGCTGCACTTCAATCTCTATCATTATCCATTTATTTATATAGCACCATCACTATACATGGCATTTTACAAATAAAAGAACAACAAAAGTTCCCTGTCCTTAGGCTTACCAACTAATTAAGTCATGACACAAACGGAAAAGGGAATGGCCGTGTGGGAGGGGATTAGTCCAGCAGATACTGCCCCTTTTTCTCTCCCTCTGGGGCCACGACAGTGGCAGTAGGAATGGAGGGGAAGGTCTATCACCTGCTTCAGGGGCTAAGCATGATGGAGTTGTGCCTGCCTCTTCTTTTCTCCCTCTGATATCAGGGCAATGGCAGTTGGAATGAAGGGAAGGACCTTTCATTTGCTTCTGGGCCTAGGCCCATTGCTCAGTGTTGCTGCTAGCTGTTAAGGTAGGTTTGTGGAGGCAGAAAATTATATCAAGTTTAGTATACTCAACTATGTCTTTGATGTAGGATGAATGAATGGAATGATTTCCAATGAATGGAAATCAGTAGTTAATATTCCCTCTCCTGGAAGAAAACAGGAACTGACTGATCAATGAACAATTAAGGGACAAATCACTAATCCCACAACACTGCTGAGCAAGAAGTAAAGAAAGGAACTAAAGGTAGAGTAACAGTGAATAGTTTAAAAAAAAATGTTTCACGTCCATGGTGGATACGTTGGTGTTCTGGTTGCATTTGTGTTGTGAAAACCTGCCATGAATTAGTTTTTGGAAAAGACAGGAATGCAACCATTTTTGTCCAAAACATTGTCTTGATTCTCTGTAAAAAGGTCATGAATTGCAGACGGCAATTCCAGATTAAGTGGTTAGTCTGGACACAACAAAACAAGGTGGAATTTCATTTAAATCATGGCATGTCTTCAAATTATTTACTTCTTCAGCAGTTTTGCTGTGAAGTTATTTCTCTCATTGTGCAAGTGCTTTAGCATTCTTATCTCACTTACACGGCAACAAGATAATCGTACGCTGTAAGATAGGGATGTTCTCCAGAGTTTGCCATTGAGAGGCTTGAAGCACCCCCAATCTGTCCCTCTAGCAGTGAGAGTTGATGATAAAATCAAGTTTCGGAAATCAAATCCTCAAATTTAAGCTGGCTGCTTTCCAGATCCTTAACAATGATGGCAGAGCCCCTATGCTTGATACATCTGCCAAGCTGAAATAATAAGCAAAGCCGTCAAAAGCTCGTGATAGGAATCAGATCAGAGAATTCCATCCATTTATTGTTTCTTCAGTCTTCTATCTCTCCAAGGCAGAACTGGGTCCGTTTCTCACAACCTCTCCCACTTAAAAAAAAAAACAAAAAACAGAATCCGATTTAAAGTTAAAAGTAGCTGTAATTGCGGCTAGCTAACCACTCACTTGGGCCCAAACTTGTTATGCCCAACTAAGCGACAACTAAGTCCTTTCACACACTGCAAGATGAGTCTGTCTTTCCCAGCAGAATCAACATTGTTTCAGTTGAAGGAGAAGTGGACAGAAGTTCCTGGAACAAAAGATAGTAGTTTGGGTCCAGACAAGCCTCATGTATCACAAGAAGACCTTCCTCTTTCAGCACAAAGGAGAAGAGTAAGCCCAAGAAAGGAACTTAATCAGTTCCTAAGTGGGGAGCAGAGTCAGAAGGAACATCAAGTGCCTGCCCCTGCTTCTGGCCCATGAGTAAGCCACTGGCTGCTATTGACAACTGGAGCTCTGACCCTATCACCAATAATGATGTATATCTTCTATTATTTTGTCTTCACGTGGAAAGACATATAACTGCAGTCGTTTCCTCCACACTATTGGGTTTTTGTGCAGGCAAGACATTTGTGCAAAAGCCAGATGTACAAGAAACACATTTTCTATACACACACAAATGCGGTTTGCATTCAAAGAAAACCCAAACCACGTGTGTTTCTGTGCATAGAATCTTCAGAAAAATGTAGCTTTTGCTTCAAAAAAGAAAAGGAAAAAAAAACAAACCTAAGTGCATTTCTATGCAGAAGAATCATTTGGACAATTTGGGATGTAAGGAACTGTGTAAAAGTCTCAATGCTCTATTATTTTTCCCAACTATCAGGAAAAGCCATCTTTTCAATCAGGATGCCAATAACAGAGAATATTATTTCTATCCCTAATCATCAGAGAAAGCACAGCTTTCTGATCAGGGGTACTTGCTGAAGTAACCCATGCCTTCTCTTGTTGCTTGCCTCCTCTCCTATGGAGCTGTATTCCAAAATATAGCCCCTCTCAGTCTGTTGTAGCAGAAAGAAATATAAAGGATTGCTGTGCCTCCTTTGAGATTAAGCAAGAAAATGAAATGTCTAGCACAAGTCTTTGTGGACTTCAGCTCACTTCATCAGATGAAGTGTTGCATCTGACTAAGTGGACTGGAATCCAGAAAGGTTTATGCTAGAATTTTTTTTCACTTACTGTCACTACAGGGAATATCTCCTCTTCTTAATCAGCAATAAATATGTACATTCCAAATGTCCTGATTTTACTAGGACAGTCCTGATTAATCCTCTATCAGCCCATTTTTTCAGCTGCTTTCTAAATGTCCCAATTTCTCTCTCCTCCTCTCACTTTCCCCCTTTGTTCTTAGCTTATATCAGTTGCTACAAATGAAATTCAAAGCGAAAAAGGAGTTGGTACTCAAATCAGCGGGGGCAGAGGAGAAGAGAGGAAGGATCTTGTCCTTCTCCATAGGCATAGCCAAAAGTAGACTGCTGCCACTTGTTTGTTCTTCCTTATTACCACTGGGATCTTGACCCCACACTGATGTTCCTTGGGCACATCCCAGTTTTCATTTGTGAAATATTGGAGATAGTTTTAATGCAGGGAAGTTGTTCTGTCCAAGGTCTAATCAGTCCAACAGAAATTATCCTCTCACTAGAGCACTCTGGGAAGTATGCCTTTGGGCCCTGGCACAGTACTCTCCTTATAGTAATGCACACTTGGTTGATGAATGATGATGATGATGATGATGATGATGATGATGATGATGATGATGGAAGTTTATTTCTTACTCACCTCTCCCCAAAGCTCAAGGTGGGGTACAACATGGATAAAAATACAGTACATAACTAAAAACACATAAAACCACTGAAACACAAAAACCTAGATTAAAATACGAACACTACACATTATAATCTAATCAACTTCTTAAGTCTAATTTAAAATTGACTAAGTAAGCCTTTCAAAAGAGGTAAGTCTTTAATACTTTCTTAAAATGGACAGCACGTTCCACTGTTGAATCTCTTCCAGCAGGTCATTCCACAACCTAAGGGAGGCCAACAAGAAGGCTGTCTGGGTAGCTGTTGCCAGTTTAGACCTGCCTGGTTTAAATAAATGGCCCCCAGAAAACCTGAGTATACAGGCCAGATTGTACAGAAGGAAGCAATCCTGCAAGTAACTTGGATCCAAACCTTACATCAATACTTTGTACTTTGCTGGGAAACTAATCAGCAGCCAATGGAGTGATTCCAATATCAGTATGATATACTCACTGCTGGATGTACCTGCAACCACTCTGACTGCCATAGTTTGAACCAGTTGGAGTTTCTGAGCTTGGTACAAGGATAGCCCAATGTTCATCACATTGCAGAAGTCCAACCTTGAGGTTACTAGCATGTGCACTAACGTTTTCAGATTTGCCAGTTCTAGAATGGGGTGCAGATGCTGTATCAGCTGAAGCTAATAATAAGCACTCCTGAACATTGCATCTAGCTGAGGTGACATATGGAGAGACAGATCCAGGAGCACTGCCAAGCTGCGAACATCATCTTTCAAGGGGAGTATGACTGCATTTAGAATTGACAACCTCAGATTAGGACCCTTAATAGTAAGCACCTCTGTCTTGTCTAGATTACATTTCAGTTTGTTTTTCTTCATCCAGCTTATTACTTCCTCCAAGCACTCATTCAGAGGTGGCATACAACTCTTAGCTAAGACTGCTTTTGAAGTCATGGGGAAATATATTTGGTTCCACAAGTTACCAAACTACCAGCAAACCAAAATATTTTAGAATGTCTTCTACAGCATTTTTGTTCTATGGATGTAGAATTACTGTGCCTTCTTTAAGAAATGCATGGAGAAAATTTGATTTACTGTTAACCTGTGTGGCCCATGTTGGCTGTTGCCATTTCTCATATGATAATATGTATTTCCTGGCTGAGGATTTATATCCTGGTATGAAGTCAAGTTATGGAAACTCTGGAGCAAATGAACAATGCCTTGATTAGAGACTGGGTGGCATTTGGCTCAAATTGATTCTGGATATGCAGGATTTGAGTAAATAAATACACATATTCAAATATGCATAGCCATCTCCGTAAAGTACTCTGAAACAGAACTAGCTGATGGAACAGAAGGGATGCTAATCTCTGTAAATCTATAATTTTAAAACTTATTCCCTCTTCCTCTTCTTGGGATATGCAAAATTATATTCTAAATCCCTCAAGAGAATAGATTAGGTAAGCAGAACAAACGCCTCTAAGCCACTGCCCTGAGCCAGAAAGACATGAAAAGCTGGATTACGTAAGCAACAATTTTACGTTCCCACCAGTGGACTTCACAAGATTGATGAGTGATGCCATGTTCTGTCTTTCCAGCTGGTTTTGTTAATAGTTCTCTGTTAGGTAAGTGAATATCTGGGAGGTTTGCTGAGTTGGAAGCCAGAGTAACAAGAAGAACTTCTCTCTGTAAACTGCTTTAGTTGTGATGGTCTAAGAAGCAAACTTAACAAAATTCATCAGAACAAAATAAAACTTACAGGCTGACAGCATTCCTTAAGAAAATGTGTAATAAACATGTATACATACTACTTACCTGAATTGGCGTGGCAATGATGCTGCAGGGGAGGGTAAAATTTGATGGCCTCCATGAAGGAGACCAATCTGCAAATTGTGATTGGTCTCTGGTGTCAATTCACAATATGGGAGGGAGTAGAGCTGAGGCTATTTAGTCTGGATCACCCCGTCCGTGTGCCATTCCCAATCCTGCTGTGACACTGCCTTGTTTTGTTGCTGCTGCTTCTGGTTGGATCAGGAAATTTCTTGGCTGAGTCCAGTTTTGGCTTTGGGGAGTTTGAATGTGGGATTGCTTGCTTTAATGAATGTGAGAGAGCTAGTGCTGGGAGTGGACAGCAGAGTGCGTGTTGTGGCAGTTTGGTGTACTTCGACTGACTGAGTTATGTGTGCTTGAGCAACTGGGTGTATGTGGGTGAGACTGTGAGTGAGTTGTGTGGGGTGGGGATTGGTTTCTGGAGGGCTGGGGAGCATGTGTGGTTAGGGCCAGGCTGCTTGCAGCAGCCATAGTGTCCCAGTTCTTGTTTGGCTTCCCATAATTTCTATTCCTTCCCCTCTCCACTTCCTCTTCCTTCTTGGGCCATTTCTGCACTACACTATTATAGTGCTAAATTCCACTTTCAACATCCTGTGGAATTCTGGAGTTTGCAGTTACTGAGGGCCAAGAGCTCGCTGACTGAGAATTCTAAAGGCCCTTCCCTAAACTGCAAACCCTAGGATTCCATAGAATGTTGGAAGGGGAATAATGGCTTTGTAAGAGTGTAGTGCGCAAATGGCCATCTACAGCCAGCCTCCATTCTGGCCCTTTCCACAATGTGCCTTTTCACAGTACTGGGGTGCGGGGATAACACGACCGACCTCCACTGAGAGGCTCTCACGTCCCGGTTCCTTCAGCTCCACACGAGCTGCCCGCTCCTGAGCAGGCAGCGCAAGAGCCCTGCCTCTTCCTTCTGCAGCACAGCCTGGGAGTTTCCCAGGCTGCGCTGGGGCAGGAAGCACAACCACCGTGGGTCCAGAGGCTCCACACACACAGTAAGTGCACACGGGGGCCTGGAGTGATGCACGATTGTGCACCATTTTTGGCTAGAAGCTGAAAATGAAATACTGTGCGATCGGCACCTGCCGGTCCCAGCAACATCACGCAATTGCAAGGACATCATGTGGATGGTTCCTCACAATTGTGCGACACTTCAGAGGCCCTTTCGCATGGCGAATGCTGTGTGAAAAGGGCCAGAGTCTAGTTCTTGTGGGGGTGCTGAGGTAACAATCCCCTGAGTAACATGGACTCGGATTGCTAGGTTTCCCAGCATTCTTCTTGCTCTTAGTATATGTTTCTCCCCCCCTCCCTTTTTTCATTCTGTGCCTCACTGTGTTGGTCATTGAATAGGTGGTAGCAGGACAACTTCACACCTATCATTTGGTCATGTGGGTAATCCACCCTATACCTAACCCACATGGTTGTAGCAGCCACTTTGCAGGGCCTTGAGGCACAGAATCCATTTTGTATCTCACAGGGCATAGAGAGAGGAAGAGGGTTGAAAAGGAAGGTTCTAAGAAGTTGCATAGGGATGAATTTAATGCTATGATACTTTCTCACCTAGACATGCTCAGTAACAGTATCCATGACGAAGTTGCTGGATCCTCAGCCATTGATTCTGAGCAGGGCTCACCTATGACTGCTCAGGAGACCTTGAGCTTGCCACAAAACCCACAAGGTACACTCATTTCATCTAATCAGGGCACACTTGCATTGGGTTGGCCCTAGTGGATGTGGAAAGCACCTCTCAATATGCAAAATTATATTCTAAGTCCCCACCATTTGGCAGAGCACTAGCAGTTCCCTAGGGCAGTAAATGTTGAAGCTGAAGGGGTTTCTCGGGTTAGACTTACCCAGACTAGCAGTTACCCTCAGATAAGTTCGATGGTATATTTGGGAGGACTGCAATTGCCACAGAACCATAGAGTAGGAGAAGAGCACAATGGCCATCGAGTCCAATCTCCTGCTGTGCAGGAACACACACTCAAAGCACTCCCAACAGATGGCCATCCAGCCTCTGTTTAAAAACCTCCAAAGAAGGTGACTCCACTGTACTCCTAGACATCACATTCCACTGTCAAACGGCTTCCTGATATTTATGTGAAATCTCTTTTCCTGTAGTTTGAATCCATTGCTTCATGGCCTAGTCTCTGCAGCAGTAGAAAACAAGCTTGCTCTATTTTCAACATGATGTTCCTTCAAATATTCAAATACATAGCTATCATTTCACCTTATATCCTTCTTTTCGTCAGGCTAAACATATCTAGCTCCCTAAGCTGCTCCTCATAGGTCATGGTTTCCAGACCCTTCATCATTTTGGTTATCCTGCTCTGGACACATTCCAGCTTGTCAATATCCTTCTTGGAATTGTGGTGTCCAGAACTGGACACAGTATTCCAGGTGGGGTCTGATCAAAGCAGAACAGAGTAGTACTATCACTTCTCTTGACTTAGACACTATACTCCTGTTGATACAGCACAAAATCTTATTGGCTTTCTTAGCTGCCACTTCACACTGCTGACACATATTCAGCTTGTGATCTACTAAGACTCCTCAATCCTTATCACATGTAGCATATATCACACAGGAGATTAGATGCACAAATTCAGGAACAAATATACTGAAAAAAGCAAGGATTGAGGTTTGGTAGCAGGGACCATACGTATTGATAAAGGAGCAAAACTATAGAAAGTAAATAAAGTCAAATAAAGACACAGCTGAATCCAAAGAACCTACAGAAATAAGTGAAGAAAAAGAACAGACCAATGCTTTCAAGAAGTCTTAGTATTAACAGACTGAAGAGCTTGAAAAAAATGAACAATGGAACATTGAGGAGGTGGATTATGAACAAGAGCAAAAGAAAAATCTGCTTCACCTATCTTCTACCTTTAATTCTCTTTTAAAGCCTTTCCCACTACCACTTTCTCCTTCACTCTCTGCCAATAATTTTTCCACTTTTTTAACATTAAAATTACATTTATGAAAAGTTTTCAGAATACATACACAGAAAACAAAAAAGAGACACTAAGTTTCAACAAGTAAGCAGAAAAAACAAACAGAGAAAAGTATAAAAAAGAAAAATACTAAGTACCTTAAATACTAAAAAAAACTAAATAGAGGTAATAGGCATATTTAAAAAAGAGTGATTTCCAGTTTTCCTACAGCAGGCTACAGATAACTCTATAGAAGAAAAATTTCTCTACTTGCAATACCTTCATATCCTTCAACTGCTACTTTTCCAAAAATACTAATTATTGAAGCCTGTAGTCAACATATTGTACTCTTTCTCTAGGAAAAAATAAAAATAAAGGTTCTTGGTCTTTTGCAAAAGCTACCACTGAATTTTGTCTTATCAGTGTTGTCAATTATCCATTTCAGCTAAATCCAACAATTTTATCTCTATAATCTTCCATTTCTCTGCATGTCTTATTACTTTCTTAACATCAACATTTAAACTATCCATTCTGACCTTGCTGTTTTTGAAACTCCTTTATTACCAATTTATTAAATGTCTGTTTCCTCTTCTACTTTTTCTACCCCCAACCCCATCTTGTTAGATAAGCTATCCAAGCTATTGATATCTTCAAATCCCACTACATGTTCTCAGTCATCTAATTCCTTTTTCGCTTCTTTATTACTGTTGCCCTACCATTCTTCCTTCCCTCCTCCATATTATCAATTTGCTCCTTTCTATTGATCCATTTTGTTATGGGTTTATACATGCTACTGTTTCTCCAATTCTTAAGCAGTCTTCACTTGATACATCTTTTCTTTCTAATTGTCAGCTTAATGCCTTTTCTTTCAAAAGCTGTGGAACATATTGTTTATATATGTTGCCTTAGCTTTGTTTTTTGTATCTCCACACTGGATTTCTTTCACTCCAGATTTCACCCTTTGCAGTCTATGGAATCATCCCTTCTGAAGATCACAGATGATCTTCTGGCCAAATCAAAAGACGACCACCCCCACCCTTCACTCTTCTCCTCCTTGATCTTTCTGCAGCCTTTGACATAGGTGATCATGCTCTTCTGTTGGATTCCCTGCATGACCTTGGGTTTACTTATTCAGCCCTCTGTTGGTTCATGTCTTATCTCTCTGGCTGGTTGTCTAGTATGGCAGCTGGACATTACCATGCCCATGTCCACACCCTAGGACCCAGAGAGGACCTTTCCCAATAGCCACACCCTAGAGACATGAGAGGAACAGTACTTACAGCAGCCAGTGTAGGTAGAAAAGGGAGAGCACAGCATTCTGGTAGTATTTATATAAGAAGGACTTGTTAATTAGGCCACAGCTGGGTAGGAGGCTGAGACTATATAACAAGAGGCCAGAACGGGAGGAAGCTGTTGGAGCCTACTGATTCCATCAGTGATAGCAGCCTCACTGACTCCTGTATTCTTTACTCATGGTCTTCAAACCTTAGACCTTTGCCTAGACTATGGATTCTGCTCTTGGACACTCTCTCTCTCTCTGGACTCTCAGTAAATTTGGACTCTGTTACTCTGAGTTTGCTAAGAACCTGGACTGACCAGAAAACAAACTGTCTGCGAGCTCCCACTAACAGCCTGATTAAACAGCTGGGAAGCCTTGGAGGACTGCCAGGACAGACAACATGTATCATCTTATTTTCCATTGTTGGTCAGGGTTTTACAAGAGTCTATTCTGGGCCCTTGTTGCTTTCTCTTTATGCAATAACTTTGGGTAATCTTATTCACTCTCAAGGTTTTTGTTATCGTTCTATCATTCTTAATAATATAATCTATGAAGGAAGCATGGAATCTGGAGTGGGGGCATTTCTTTTGTTTTTTGTTCCTATATTGAGGCTGTAGCAAAGTCATGTCACTTTTTTCTTCACAATATTGCTGGAATCAGACCTCTTCTATCTGCTTCCTCTGCAAATTCTTTAGTTCACGCCTTCATCATTTCCCGTCTTAATTGCTATAATTGCCTTTTGACTTGTCCTCCAATATCTCATCTGGTTTCTGCTGAACATTCTACTACTAAGATTATTTTTGGTCCATTGTTTTGATCAAGTTGCTCTACTTTTTAATTGGTTGACTATGCTTTTTAAGACCCAGTATAAGCTTCTTGCTTTAACTTTTAAAGTCCTAAAGGACCTAGCCCCACCTTATCTTTCAGCCCTTCTTTCTCTTTACTGACCTGCTTAGGAACTTTGTTCTAGGGACTGTAGGATTCTCATATAACCAAGGGTTTCCTTTTCCTTGACTCAGCTTCATTCTTTTTATCTTGTTGCTCCATATTACTGGAATTGCCGCCATGAACATCTGTGGACTGCTCCTTCTCTCAGTGTTTTTAAATGTCAATGAAAAATGTTCATGTTACTCATACCATCAGAGGTGCATTTACTTGTTCATCCCCCAGCGTGATGTATAGCATCTTAGCAATGTGCTCAGTTAGTGCTCTGGCTTGAACAAACATGGAAATCTTTTTACAAAAGGATAAATGGACCATCTAGAAATGACCACACACACACACACACACACACACACACACACACACCAGTGGCAGAACATTTTAATCTCCCTGAAAGTACAAGCAATGACCTCCAAATAGCTGTTCTGAATCAAAATTATCTAACTAGTTATGTATTTCATTTATGTCTTTTTTGAGGGGTATAGTATGAGTACTCGACAATACTGTAGTGCTGGATTCACATCGTTGGTTGATATTATCTTATGGAGTGTACGGTGACATATACACCATATGGACCTATTGTATACTGATCTGTGTCTATTGTGCTGATTTGTAACAATGGCTGAACTTAATAAACAAACATATTAAAAAGAAAGTAGCTGTTCTGGAATAAAAAAAACAAAGGAAAGAGATTAGAGAGAGAAACAGGTGAATTGTGATAAATGCACAATTTCCAATCCGTTAGCAGAGGTATGAACAGAAATTATGGTTTCTTAGTACACTATATATGTTAATATACTGGTCCTCACAATTCAACCTATAATAAAAGAAGTCTCCTCAGCAAAATTTTGACTTCAAGGAAACTGGTTTTTGGTAAGCAAAATGTATTGCTTTAACATCTCATGACAACAGATCAGCTACTTTACAGACCTCTATCATCTTGCACAACTCTTGAAAGTTTATAACTAGGGTCACACTTTACATCTTTCTGTATCCTATTACACCCTAACTCCATCCACACAACCATATACCTATTGCTTTAACATTGAGTCCATTCATGCATCTGAAGAAACCCATGAAAGCTCATGTTAAAATGAATCACTTAGTCTTAAAGATACTGTTACATTCCTTCTCCCAAACTTTGTTTAAAGGACTCCTATGTAGTTAAGCCTGTTCAGGAATTATCAACCAGAAGTGTGCTAAATGCTCAGTATAAAAATATTGACAGCTATCCTGCCCAGGAATAATAAAGATAGCATGCAATTTATCCTATGTGCACTTACTTGGGAGTAAGGTACACTGAAGACATGAAGGGGATTTCTAAATACCCATTGTGCTTGTAAGAGTGTTCACAGTTAAGGATGACTGAATGATAATGAATAGGAAGAATAATTTTCCCTTCCCATTACTGTGCCCTCAAGCCCTATGATAGCTGCTGTGATGGCCTGACTGGAAATTCCAGATCACAGCAGGAGCTAGATTTCCATGCCCACAGTGGCTTTAGGAAACATCTGTGCTCTTCAAATGTTTCATTGAGCCAAGGGTGGGCTTATCTCTTGGAGTATGTAACAATACTTAGAGGTCTCCAAAGTAAAATCAGCAGTAGCAAGGAAGTGGGATTTGAAAGAGAATCAGAGACAGTAAAGGAGAAGCCACTCAAACTGTGTGTGGATTACACAAGGAGAGGGCAGTAGGCTCTTTAACTGCTCTGAAGGACTTATACTAGATAAAGTACAGTTGTCCCTTGACATTCATGAGAGTTAGTGGCACAGGACCAGTGCAGAAAAACATGGTGAATACTGCACCTGGAAAATGAAGCTGATTTTACAAGCTGCTACTGGCTTCAGCAGTGTCTAATTCAGCTCCTTATGCACCCTTCTGCTCTTCTCTTCTGTCTCCCATCTTCCAGAAAGACACCCACCCCAACTTCACTTAGTCCACAGCTCAGCAAATTCACACATTTCCCAGACTTTCAGAGGAGGCAAACTCAAACTGGTATTAAAGATGCTGGCAGCAGCTGGTGCTATCAACCAACTTTCCCTGCCAATCCTGCCCAGTTCCTCTCCCCCTCCCCTCCTCTGAAAAGTCATGCACCCACTTCATTTATGCTAAAACTCTGCTTATCGCAGATCGTCAGAGTAAGGAAATTCAGACCTACATTAAGGGTTTCCCTAACAGCCATCACAATTCACCTATCTCTCCAAGTTTCTTGTCCCCAATCATTTCTTTTCCCAAAAAGCCAACCACATTGTTAGAGGGGGCAAATACAGACTGGTATAATGGACTGAGGAGGAGAAAACTTGGAGAGACAAGTGGATCATGATGGCTGTTAGGGAAACCGTTAAGGCAGGTTTGAGTTTGCTTGCTCTGACAATCTGGGACAAACGGAGCTGCAGAATAAGCGAAGTGAGCTGCATGACTTTTCCAAGGAATAAAAAACGTGGGGAGAGGTGAGGCAGTGGGTCTTAGTGGCTGCTGCTGGTATCTGTAATACCCATCTGTGTTTGCCTCCTCTGACAATGTGGTTGGCTTTTTGCAGGAGGGAAGGGATTGTGGAGGAGAAACTTGGAGTTGGAGTTGAAACTTGGGTTGATCACAGTTGCTGTTAGGGAAACCTTTAATGCAGGTCTGAGTTTGCCTCCTCTGATAATCAGGGAGAGGTGTAATCATGCAAGATGAAGAGGGTGGCAAGGAACTAGAAACTTGCAAATAATCAAATTCACAAAAGTTAAACCTGCAAATGTGGCACACAGACTGTATATTACTATATACTATATTATACTAAAAAGAGGGTTGTGCTTTGTTTATACAGTACTGTCACATTAAAGAAAACAGGAGAATGTCACATGGACCCTTTCAGTAGCCATTTTTAGCTTGAGTACTAAATTAAAAATGGAAGACCTACTGCATCATTGTGATTTCAGGGGCATCTCTGAGTAAGCAGCATTTTAAAAATATTTTTCTTCCTGTCATTATTGTTTGTATGTGCCCTGGACTCTGGAGCTGGTGTCTCTCAGTGGGGCTTTGAGACATTGATGGTTCAGATTTGGTCACACAATCATAGAATAGAAAGGGATCCCAAGGGTCACCTAGTCCAATTCCCTGTCAGTGCCGGAATTCAAAGCAGAAGCATCCCTGAGTGGTTGTCCACCTATTGAGAAATCACCAACAAGGGAGTCTTCCACAAGGCAGTCTTCTAAGTCACTTTTTGTGCACAATACAGGCCAGAGAAGACTGTATTGTGTATTAATGTGTCATGTATGAATCTATACTCTTTCTAAAAAGTAAAATTCATTTTTGGTTCTATAATCATAGTGATAAGAGAGTTGGCATGACATAGTGGTTTGTGAGCATTTGACTATGATCCTGGAGACCAGGATTCAATTCCCTGCTTGGCTATGGAAACTCACTGGGTATGCCAACCATTTTCCAGGTTTATTAGAAAATTTGAAATGTCTTTGTTTGAAAAATGTTATATTTTTCTCTATTTGTGACACTGTCAGATTTGAGAGTTGTCTCTGGAGTATTTTAACCTCACTTAGAGTTTTACTTCTAGATGGGAATTTTATCAGTTCTTCCTTTTTCTTGATTTCTTCCAAAATTTGATAATCTTTTTCTTTTCTGTTTTTCTTCAACTCTCTTTCTTTTTATATTGTTAAACCTGAACGGATGGGTTTACTTTACTAATTTTGGGGGTAAAGAAAAGGGAAAATATATATCTCATACACACACACACACACACACAGAGAGAGAGAGAGAGAGAGAGAGAGAGGTCTATATATATAGTTGTCTCTATAGTTGTATATAGACAACTAAGACCCTTTCCGCATGTGGGAAAATAACCCGGCGAAAACGGGACTCACCGGATTTCCTGGGCGAGTCCGTCGGGATGAGGAGCAGTGCGAGCTCGTCGCTTCGCACTGCTCCGGCATCCAAAATGGCGGCTTCTGGTTGGTGGAGGCTCTCCACCAACCGGAGAAGCTCGCCAGCCTGAAGCCCGCCCCCGGCAGATCTGCAGGCATGCACTTGTGCGAGCCTGCAAATCTGCACCAGAGCGCAGCGACGGAGCGACACGGAGTCACACGCTCTGTGCTTTTTAAAAACCTCTAAAAAGAGGTTTTTAAAAAACACGCTGCGCAAACAGTTCCGGTCGCTCCGAACCGGACTGAGGTGCAGAACTACAAAAAGTAGTCCGCCCCAGTCCACTCTACAGTGCAGAAGACCTCCGTTGGAGGTCGTTCTGCACCGTTTTAATAACCCGGTGCGGAAAGGGCCTAAATATTAATTTAGTCCATTTCAAGAAATATTATACAAAATTATATTCTGAGCAACCCAAGATGGAAACTAATTTGTTAAAATTACAGAGGTACCTAGAAGCCTCAGATATAATGCAAATATCTGATGAACAAAGGAGAGAACTTAATCAACCAGTAATAATTATAGAGGCTTCAGAAGCAATCAAGTGAACTAAATTCGGAAAAACACCTGGTCCAGATGGTTTGACAGCATTGTATTATAAAACTTTTGAAGACGAGTTAATCAACCCTTTACAGAGAATAATCAACCAAATATTAGATTAGAAGAGACCTCCATCTTGGGGTAATGCAAATGTATCTTTCTTCCCAAAGCTGATAAGAGATGTGCAGGAGATTAAGAACTCTAGGCCAATTTCATTATCAAACTTAGTCTATACTATTTTCACATCTATTCTGACTGAAAGATTAATGCAAGTTCTTAAAGAATGGAGCCATAGTGACCAAACCGGCTTCTTACCAAACAGATTACTGAAAGATAATATACATGCTATATTAAATAGTATTAGAATATTACAGAAACCCACTGGGGTTTTTCTGACCCTGATACAGGACAATCAGTCCTCGCCCATCAAGCTCAAGACTGGCTGGAACACACAAGGTAGGCCTATATAGAGTCCACCTCAAAACTCATGATATAAGCCTGCCTCACATGCTCCTGTCTTACTTACCTGTAGACCCAATAGCAGACAGAAGGTGAGGTTGCAACATAGACCCCGTCTGAGGCCAGTTTGCTGCATACCTCAGAATCTATTTGCTCCAGGATCAGTCTGCTGTTACTATAGGTGGTGTCTGCTTTTTCCAAAACTGGGCACAAGCTGTGCTCAAAACAGATTGACCTAGCATTTTGTATGCAGTAAAATGCCCTCAGACCAGGATCCATCTGTTGCAAGTGTAGCTAGTATCTGCTTCTCCTACTTTGACCTCTACAACTGGCCTAGAAGAGGCACAATTTGAGAGTGCTCTACCTCACTTGGCCAAGGAGTAGGAAAGGCTTCAATCCCAGTAGATAGCTCACTAGCATTTAGTAAGTAAAGCCTGCACACCAAAAAGCTCAGGAGCCGGTCTTAGCAAATGACGAAATTCTGGATTTTCAACATCTTGTATGGCCTCAGTAAGAGGTTGCACTTCAAACCTTCAAATATAGGATGTCCCATAGAAAATGGGAAGCCTTAGAACTCTAATTATGAGACATGCATAATTGTATACATTTCTTTTGTGTCTTCCCTTACTAGCCTTTCCCTTAAGCTAAATTGATGCAGACATTGCAATCTGTTCTCATACCCTTTGGTCATTTTGGGTGTGCTTTTCTTCACATTTTTCATCTCTACAATATCATTTTTTAAGTGCAATGACCAGAACTGTACACAGTGTTCCAGAGGTGATCATCATTTTTTTTAACAGACCATGTACTGTGTTGATATTTTCATGGAAATATCAGCTGTGACCCCCAGATCTGTTGTCAGCTGCTGCCAACTCCCATCGGTTATGACTTTTCTTAGTCCCAATATCATCTTTTTATATTTGTTTTCACTTAATTTTAATTTACAATTTTAAAGCCCACTCTCCCAATTTAGAGAAGTTGTTTTGGAACTTTTTTTTACAATTCCCTTTTGTTTTCAGGACCTGAAATAACTTATTATTATGACAACCTTACTATATCCCCAATTCCAGTTTTTGCATCAAGATATTCTTTATGCTTCAAGCTCACTAGATATACATCTACATCTACAGAGTAATTTGTCTGCAGTCTTACATCTAACATATCTCCACAGCCTTTGCTCTAGAAGTAGTTTGGCAAAGGGGGATGTATTCAGGGACCTTGTAGGAACTTTTGCATTCACTTAATAGGGTTGTACATATTTTCCCCTTTTACATGGTATATTGATTTCTTATTGCCGTTTGTTTGGTCAATTTTGTAATCTTTCATTATATTGCTATTGCTTTCAGTTTTATTGTATTTTTATTAAAACATATTTTAGCTGTATAAAACATACAGGGGATTACAAAGACACATAATAAACAAACTAAAATAAACTACTAGTAACAAATCTAAAACTACCTAAACTAAACTTCACAAAACTAAATTAAAAAGGAGGCTAAGAATATGTATAAACAACTTAGAATCATAGATTCTAAGATTCTAACAGCTCACCAGCTGTTAGCTCTAACACACAAAATATTGTTCTTCTACTTTATATCGTTTATCACACACTACTGTAGATTAGTAACAACTATGAAGTTATTAATCAAGACCACAAATTGAATTTCTACCCCAAAAATCTCTTAAGTATACAATCAGTTTGTTCCGATCATTCTTAAATTTAACCAAAGATTCTTCCTTATTTAAAATATTTAATTTGTCCATTTGTTCACTAAATCAAGCAATTTGATCAGCCACTCTTCTTGAAATGGAATAGCCACATCTTTCCATTTCTGTGCAGAATGTATTCTGGTAGCTGCAATTGAAAGATTCTTCCTTGGATACTTAAAAATTAATGAATACTGATGATGGTTGACTATATTTTATATCTCCTATTTATATTTATATATGAAATTTGAAATAACATGCAAAACTAATAAAACTTATTTTTTTTAAAAAAAAGATTCTAACCAACTTCTTACCAATCTGCTCATCAATCAATCCAATTAGAGAAAGTACAGGTTTCGGTTGAATCATTATCTTCAAGATGTCTTCTATTGTGTTGCTATTGCTTTAATGCTAGTTTATTATCACCTGCTTCAGTTGATTTATTGTTATTATTATTACTTGCAAAATGACCTAATGACCTCCTGGCCAATGCTGAGCCTCCTTATCTTTAAAAAAAAAAAAAAAAAAATCCAGGGTCCCTGGATGTAATATATAGCAGTACATGAAACGTATGCCGGATAGGACTTGTCAGTCTTTAAGGTGCTACAAGATTCACAACGCACAGGGTTCATGAGTCATGAATTATCACATTACATTACATCTTCCTTTTTTTCCCCCTTCCAATATTTACTTAAGCCTTTTTCAACTAACAGTAGTAATTGCCTTCCCAGTACAAACAGGAATTGCTCTCTGGATTGTGAAGTCAATAGGGAGAAAGAATAATAGCTGTCCTCCTCCACACCATGATTCAGGTTCTCCCATTCATTTCCTGTTTACTTTTTATTAAACAATTCACCTAAATACGGGCTTGTTTTCTGCTGCTCCAGAGATTAGGACAAGGAACAATGGATTCAAGCTGCAGGAAAGAAGATTCCACCTGAACCTCAGGAAGAACTTCCTGATGGTCAGAGCTGTCCAGCAGTGGAATATGCTGCCTGAGAATGTGGTAGAGTCTCCTTCTCTGGAGGGTTTTAAGCAGAGGCTGGATGGCCATCTGTTGGGAGTACTTTGATGTGTGTCCCTGCATAGCAGGGGGTTGGACTGGATGGCCCCTGGGGTCTCTTCCAACTCTATGATTCTATGATTCTAATCATATGAAAAACATCACATCTGAGCTGCCCTTCTGAGAATCTCTCTTACAAGACACAGAGATCCCATGTCTTCTAACATTTCACAGATGAAAACTTGGTCAGGTATGGCCAAGTAACAACAGAATGTGGTTGAAATGGCAAAAGTTATTAATAAAGAAGAACACATGAACTAGGAGGAACACCGAAGCTGCAGCAGTTTGCTTTTGCCTGACTCTACTGGAGAGGGCAAGATTCTCATACCTCCTCTCCTCACCCCACTGCTGAGTAAACTGAGTGCAAGCTACTTTTGTGCTTTCAAACTCAGTCTCCAGCAATGGAAGTAAGCTGAGGACAAATGGGTAGAGCGGAAGGGGGAGAGATAAGCTGGGCCATTTTAAAAGCAGCTGAGAAAATGGGAGAACAGAGAATTAATTGGAACTGGCCCTGCCAAATGGGAACAATTGGGCAGTATGAGACTCTCAGCCATAGTGAAAAGATTTGAGATTTAGGCCCAGAAGTAATAGAGGTAGCAAGGGGGGGGGGGGTCTGGAAACAGGCTTGAGCTGACAGTCTCCCTCCCCCAGCACTGAGACCATTTTTTGCTTCTCTTTCATCCACGTGTGTGGCTCTTCAGAAGTCACTTTAGAACCATTTTCTCCGGCCATTTCCGCACAAGCCTGTTATAGTGCTTTTCCGCACAAGTCTGTTATAGTGTTATAGTTATAACAGCCTTTGAGGCCCCTCCCTAAACTGCAAACCCCAGGATTCCATAGGATGTTAAAAGGGGAAAAATAGCACTATAACAATCTAGTGCAGAAATGGCTTCCACGAACCATTTGCAACCAGATCAACCAAAAAACCCACAAATGGCTGTTGGTATAAAGTGACTTCCAAAGAGAAATACTGCCTGTTGCCTCAAAGGGGTTGACATGCTATTTGCCTGAGAAAGGAAAGGAAGATGAGTCCAGAGCTGTTTTCTGCCTCCTCCTTTTCATGAGGTTGCTACAAACATGGAGAAAGTGGGGAGAAGCCCTTTTTCCTTTTACACGTCTCCTGCTTTCAGATGTCAGATAAACAGTTCAGACTAAAACAGGAATCATCACTTGTACTGAGAAACCTGACTTCTGTCTATGTGACAGCTTCATAATGAGGTGTGCGGAAGGAACACCCAAGCCAACATCTTCTTCTCCCTGGGAATTAATTGAGGTTAGTCAATATCCTTTCACCAAGCCAATAACAAACTGCAGGGAAGAAAGGGGAAGAAAAACACACAAAGTACACCCATCATCTCCTTCCATCTCCTCCCCGGCATTGTTAGAAATGGGTGAGGATTTTGTTCAACTCATTTTTTAATCAGACTGTTTACAAAAATCCACACACTTCTTCGAAGACAAGAAAGAAAGAAAATGTTTGTTCTTGGTTTGAGCAGTAGACTACAACCTTGAAGACCAGGATTCAAATCTCTGCTCAGCCACAGATACCCAGTAACTGACCTTGGGCAAATTACTCTCTCTCAGCCTCAGAAGAAGGCAGAGTCAAACCTCTGAACAAATATTGCCAAGAAAACTCCATGATAGTTTCACTATAAGTCAGAGACAACTTGAATGTACACGACTAACAACAACCCAAAGCTCAGATTTATCTGTCTATGCAGAGGTCTGTGTTAGAAGTCCCACTTTTAATTCCCATGTATTCAACCACATTTGTGGTGCTGAAGTAGTTGCCACCTCATTTTCTTCTGGTAGGCTCCACTTCTTTACCAACTACATGCCAGATAGGTGTAACACAATACTCTCTGCAATGGAGCATAATCTATTGCATTTAGCATTTGCCATGCTTGAGAATGTTGTGTGGTTCCTTATTTTTATTCATGCTTGTACAAATAAGGATCAACCACATAAAACATTCAGTGTAATATTGGGCCCATCATTCTATCTATAGCAGTAGACAGAACTGCCAGCTTGCTTCCCACAGTAATTTATGGTAAGATTTACTTACCAGCCATGGAATACTGTAATTCATCTGGATGATACTGGAGGGTAACATATTTTGAATGTTTCTTACTGTGTTGGTTTTATGCATCTTGGGGTTCATGTTACTTTACGTAATTTTTTAAAGAGCATTCTGTGTGGCTCATTTTTCATAAGAACTTACCAAAAATTGAGAAATGTATGTAAAAACAGGATGGAAAGAAATTGTCATTTAAGAAATTTAAAGGGGTATAAAAGGTTAATGGATTGGTAAAAGCTCCTCTGAGTATCGCTCACTTAAGAAACTCCTATGAAATGCATGGAGTTGCTGCAAGTCAACAGGTGACTTAAAGGCACAGGCACACAAGTGAAATGGACAAATCTATCCGTTATTTACTATGTTTGTTGCCATTAAATAGAGATCACTGGAGTTTCCCCATTCTTTTCTTTTATTGTTCATTTTCATTCTGTTCTGCATTCCACTCTGGTTTATTTAGAAGAAGATACAAAATGGTTCCACTCCTGGAACAATCACTTGGCCTTGGTTTCCACTTTCTCATTTACATCATCTTGCCCTTCTACTTGTTCCTCAATGAAGCAATCTCACTGTGATTGTAGGCTTTTTGCACCACATTCCTTCACTCTGACAAAAAAAAAAAGCACACAAAGAATTCCAATGGAATTCTATGTGCCATCAAATTCTGCTTTATTTTTGCACATACATTGTGCACATGTGCACTTACACGTTGATAAAGCACTGAAAAAAAAAGGGAAAATTATTCCTAATAAAAGGACAGATGTATTTTTTGTACTGTTAATCCATGTGCATACATAATATAAAGGGAAATGAGCCACAGCTGTTAATTCCTACAGTTTCTGTTTTATATCAGAAACAAGACCACATAATTCAGAAGCTCAAGACTGGGGAAAAATTATCGAGAAAAATTTCAGAAGTACCTAGCTCCGGGTATGATGGGGAGGATGTAACAAAATCCAGGCGTTCCTGTTATCGCCCCCACAGTGCTCAAACTTGGTTGGCTTTAATAAGATTCCTTTTGTTCTGGCAGATAATCATGGGCTGGTCTAGATAACATCACAAATGTGCTCCTTTCTGATAATAGGATCTTATCAAGCATTTCAACAGCACAGAGCTTCTCCCACTTTTCTTTCTTCTTCTTTTCTCTTTTTTTTGGGGGGTGGTGGTGGTTGGCCTATGGCTTTAATTAAAATGACAATATCAAACAACTGAGGTTAGATTGTGTGGTCTTGCATCTCCGAAACATTGCTTTAGAAATTACTAGGGAAATAAATGGCTTTCTGGTGGTACAGCTTGAAAAAGAAATTGAGGAGGACTAAATTATGTGCATATTAATCATCCAGGTATTGAAACAGAGTGTTATGAAAAATCTAAAGCAAGTTCTCCTTCAATGATTTCAAGGAATACAGAGCAGTACAAAATCTCTTTGTAACAAAGGAACTATCAATGAGTTTGGAGTCAGAAATACAAGACAGGGTACATTCACAGTAAAGCTTACATTGAACAATAACAGCAGGGAGCATTCCTACAACAAAAGGAGGGGGGAAATGATTCGATAAGTAGAGTTGTTATTGTGTAATAACACCGCATGTTAATGACTGTGTGAAAGAGGAGCATTTCCTCAAGAACTCCCCTCATTCAAGCATGACCTTGGACAAGAGGAAAATTCCAGCCACCCACACTTACTCAAGAGTTGTTTCTTGCCCCTAGGTACAATCATAGTACTGCAGCTCCTGTGAGTCTCCATGACAATGGGTTTATTTCCTAAGATCGATGGACACAGTTAGTACTTCTCCAAGGTAGAAGCTGAATTCTATTTCTTAGAAAAGGCCTCCATGAAAGCTTACCACTCAACTAATATTCTAATGGCAGGACAAAAATGGGCCTAAAAACACATATGCATATGATGTCATACCAAGGGAAATCTCCCCTTGCAGTGATGGCCATTTCTGTACCTTACCTCCTTCCAGTGACAGCCCATCACAATCCCAGCAGCTCCTTTGCTGGGATGGTAATGCAATGCAAAAGCTCTCCTTGCACCCGGCTGGCTGTCTGCAGATGGGAGCATGAGCGACACATATCTTCCTTCCTCACTGCAGGCAGTCTCTTTCCCGTGCTGCACTGGGGAATGAAGCACCTAGATCACACATCCTTCCATTCTGCATGGCTGCTGGTGATGGGAGTATCACATGATAATGGGTCATTAATGGAGTTTTTCCATTACAATAGGTGGAGATGCATTGGTAGTGGTACTGAGATGGCATTGTGCAAAAGCATGACTCGCGGACTGCTGCCAACATGTCCCCATCATGGGACAGTGATGCCATGCAGAAATGGCCAATGTCTCAGATGGTGAAAGCCAAATGCCCTATTACTGAGTCAAGACTATTGTTTCATCTAATCCAGGTAATATTATACAATATTAATTAATTAGTAGCACAGGTTGATGTACTAATCTTTATCAGTTGTTCTACCTAGATTTCCCTCTCTTACTGGCATGACTGAAGAATAAATTGAAGTGCCTTCACATGAACCTTAAGTTCCATCACCAAGCAACTTTTCTTCCTATTCCTATTTCTGCATTGCAAGCAAAAGGTTAAAACAGGTTGAGTTCATGTGAAAGGGGATCAACAGATCAGCCTGATTAGTCTCTCCATTATGTGGTCGATCCCCTTCTCACTGCCTAAGCTCTGTGCTCCTCTGGCTTATGTCACTTTTCATTTGTTATCCTTCTGGCTGTGTCATCAAAATTATAATAACCCTTCCTATGACTGGTTGTGCTTGTGTGCTCTCAGGCCAGTTTTGGCCCATGGCAACCCTATGAATGAGAGACTTCGAAGAGATTCTGTTATTAACAGGCCTGTGCAGGACTTATAGGCTCAGGACAAAGGCTTCCCTCCTTGCATCTATCCACCTGTAATGCAATCTTTATCTTTTCTTACTGCTTTCCATTTTACCTGATCTTTCCTAATGATTGAGGTTGCCTAATGATATGTCCAGAGTACAACAACCTCAGTTTTGTCACCTTAGCTTGCAGTGTGATGCCAACCTTGATTTGTTGTTGCAGGCACCAGCTGTCAGCAAGAGGTCGTCAATACACAAAAATGAGACAGATAGTTCAGAAGTGTTTGCCTATCCAGCTGGAGCTGAAATGAAGTCAAAGTCAGTCCAAGAGTTCAAGAAGCCAGTGGGCAGCAAGGTCAATTGATTCAGAGAGCAGGCGGACAGTGAACAGAAAGTCTGTAATACACAGAGCCAAGGGCCAGCAACACGTGAGTTGTTTCTGGCATCCTTAAGAAGGCTGGAGCCAACTGGCTTTCATCCAGCTTGATTAGCTTCCGGGTGTATTTGTTTCTGTGTGTCCTTTTTCAAGGCTGCTATTCACCTAGGGAAGCCAATTCCTGGCCCATGACATTTGCTCTTGGACACATTTCTTTGTCTTCTTGATGGTCTATGGTAGCACTAGAACTTTCCTTCAGTGCCATATTTCAACAACAACAACTACTACTACTACTACTACTACTACTACTACTACTACTACTTCCTCTTCCTCTTCCTCTTCTTCCTCTTCCTCTTTCTCTTCCTCTTCTTGTAAATTAGGAAATTGTGGAAGAACAAGTGCATTCTTTCCAATCAGATTTTCAAGTTTTTACTGTATGTGTATTGTACTCTGCATTTAACCAGGAATGATACATTCCTGGAAATTGTGTGCCTTAGATAGCTGACCTCATTTGTGAAAATCAGGCTAATTGATTCAGACCTCTTAGTGATCTTGAAACATTTGCCCAGTGTTCAGGAAGCTGCTGGGAGTTTGCTGCTCAATAGTTTAGGACCAGCCTGAAGTAAAACCTGGCTGTGTTCATTGCAGGGGTTATAGCATAGCTATATAACACCAAGCTCTTTAAAATGTTGGAGTCTATAATCAGAGGCAACTGATTCCAAACTAAGAGAGCAAAATGCCTTGGAATAAATGACATAATGCCAGAACTGTGGTATTTGGTAGGTTGCTTCATAGGGAATTAACATATCTGTTATTGTAAAGTTGAAGGCTTTCACAGCCAGAATCCACAGGTTGTTGTGGGTTTTCTGGGCTTTGAGGCTGTGTTCTATTAGTATTTGCTCCTGAAGTTTCACCTGCATCTGTGGCTGGCATCTTCAGAGGATCTGGTGGCATAGCAGTGACTAACAATACATTCTTGGGGGATATCCCATCAACAATAGGCCATCACACAGGCCAACTGTAACATGCAAATTGGTTGTTTGCTTGCTTTTGTGCTGGCCATGTCCTCTTCCTGAGCACACGGTCTAACTGACAAACTAGGGGGAGGAGCCAGCTAGGCGGAGGAGTCTTATTAGGAGCTCCCAGCAGCCCTCTAGCTCATTTCCCAGAGGAGAGAGCAGAAGGGGATCTGTGTCTGTGAAGACATCCTTGACCAGGTGTTGTTTACAGGCTTGTGAGGCTGAGCTTGTTTGCTTGTTTTTGTGCTGGCCATGTGCTCCCCGTGTGCTCTCCCTGAGCACACGGTCTAACTGACTAACTAGGGGGAGGAGCCAGCTAGGGGGAGGAGTCTTATTAGGAGCTTCCAGCAGCACATGCCTCTGGCACGCACAGTTGAACTCCTTTACTTCAATCCTTCAAGTTCAACCATTCAAGTTTAGGAACAACCCATCCCTTTCTTGAGTCCCTAAAATTTAAGAAGAGTTCATTTGAGCTTGGCAATCACCAGAGCAGACGTAGCTTATACAGCTGAATTTGAGAAAGAAAACCCAGTTGTTCTTTCTAGACCTACTCCCTGTATTACTCTCTGTAGTATCAAGTATGGAAGGTGAGGGACCTGCAGCGGTCACCTGTAGCACTTGTGATATGTTCCTTTTCTTGCCACAAGATGTTGTCAGGTACACCTGCAGCAAGTGCAAGCTAGTGACCTTCTTGGAGGAGAAGGTTCGGCAGCTGGAGGCACAAGTTTCTAATCTTCATCTTATTAGGGAAGGGGAGGAGTTTTTGGATAGGGCAGAGAAGACCTTCCTGAAGACCGAATGCGCGGAGGAGCTGCCAAATGAGGAAGTCAGCACACTGTGCCAGGAAATGGATGCTTGGAGGAATGTCGCACGGAGGAGTAGAAGGACCAGGAAGGAAACAGAGACTCTCAACCTACAGAATTGCTTCAAAGTTCTTGGCCTTATGAACAATGAGGAGCACCAGGAGAAGGGAACAGAATCTCAAAAAGAAGGAATCCAACTTCGGCAACAGGAACAAGATCAACACTCCCAGCCTCAACAGAATACCCAGACAGTCCTAGAAGAACCTGCTCATCGAGGAGCCCTGGACAAGCCTCAGAAGAGGCGAGTTCTGGTTGTTGGGGACTCCTTGCTCAGAGGAACCGAACCAGCAATTTGCAAACTGGACAAGAGGTCTGCTGTCTTCCTGGAGCCAAGATCGACCACATAACAGAGAGACTAACCAGGCTGGTCAAGCCCACTGACCATAAGCCCCTCATTTTGGTTCATGTCGGAACCAATGACACTGCGAGGTGCAGCTTTCACCACATCACAAAGGACTACAAGCTTATGGGGACAAAGCTTAAGGACCTTGGTGCACAGGTGGTCATTTCGTCTCTCCTCCCTCTTCAAGGACAAGGCGCACAAAGGGAAAGGGCAATAGCAGAGGTCAACAACTGGCTCTGCACATGGTGCTGCCAGCAAGGGTTTGGGTTTTTGGAAAACGGCCTGAATTTCCATGAACGTGGGCTTCTGGCAAGGGATGGGCTGCACCTCAAGAAACTTGGCAGGAATGTTTTTGCAGTCTCGCAAGGAGGATTAAAAAGTCTTTAAACTAAGTTCCGCTGGGGAGGGAGAAAATATTATTCAGGGCAAGGACTCAGCGAGTGCAGGGGGAAAAGGCCCAAACAATATTGGCCAAGTAGTACAAGCGTCCAATGGTGGGAGGAGTAGAAACTATAGTACAGGACTTGCAGGAAGGGCCTGGGGACTTAAGTGTCTCTACACTAATGCACAGAGTTTGGGAAACAAGCAAGATGAACTTGAACTCCTAGTACAACAAAATAAATACGATTTGATAGGCATCACTGAGACCTGGTGGGATGAGTCTTATGATTGGAATGTAGGAATAGAGGGGTATAGCCTATTTTGTAGAAATAGACCAAACAAGAAAGGAGGAGGAGTAGCCTGGTATGTCAAGGATGTTTTCACCTGTGAAGAGATCCATGACTTAAACCCAGAAAGCCAGGTCGAGAGCATCTGGGTAAGAATTAAGGGAGTGAGAAACAATAGGGATATTCTGGTGGGGATTTACTACAGACCTCCAACCCAGGCTGAGGACCTTGATGACGCCTTCCTCAACCAAATGACCTCACATTCAGAAAGGAGAGATACAGTAATAATAGGAGATTTCAATTACCCGGATATATCTTGGCAGTCAAACTCTGCCAAGACAGCAAGGTTCAGCAAGTTTCTTGCTTGTCTTGCAGACAATTTCATGGTCCAGAAGATAGAAAAGGCCACAAGGGGATCAAATATTCTAGATCTGATCCTGACCAATAGGGATGACCTTGTTAATGAAGTAGAAGTGGTTGGATCTTTAGGGGGGAGTGACCATGCCCTATTGGAATTTAGCATTCAGTGGGAAGGAGAAGATAAGTGTACCCAGACACTCATCTTAGATTTTAAAAAAGCGGACTTCTGTAAACTTAAGGAGCTGCTGGCTGAAATTCCGTGGTCAAGAATAGTGAAAGGGAAAAGAGTACAGGAGGCATGGGAGTTCCTTAAAAGGGAGATACTGAAGGCACAGTCTAAAACTGTGCCAATAAGGAGGAAAAATGGAAGACATTTGAAGAAACCAGAATGGCTGACTAAAGAACTGTCAGCTGAGCTAACTGTTAAGAGAAACATGTACAGGAAATGGAAGAAGGGGGAAACCACCAAAGGAGAATTTACACAAGTAGCCAGGAGATGTAGGGAGGAGGTCAGAAAGGCTAAAGCACAGAACGAACTTAGGCTGGCCGGAGACATTAAAAACAATAAAAAGGGCTTTTTTAAATATGTCCACAGCAAAAGGAAAAAGAAGGAGATGATAGGGTCGCTGTGCAGAGAAGATGGCGAATTACTAACAGGGGGAAGAGAAAAGGCAGAACTACTTAACACCTTCTTTGCCTCAGTTTTTTCCCAGAAGGATACAAGCACTCAACCTGGTGGTTGGGGAGCAGGTGAGGAAGCAGGGGAAATGCGGCACATAATAGGTAGAGAGGTGGTACAGGAATACCTGACCACACTGGATGAATTCAAGTCTCCAAGGCTAAATGAATTGCATCCTAGGATATTAAAAGAACTGGCAGAGGTCATTTCGGAACCGCTTGCTATAATCTTTGAGAAATCTTGGAGGACAGGAGAAGTTCCAGCAGACTGGAAGAGGGCAAATGTTGCCCCCATCTTCAAGAAGGGGAAAAAAGAGGACACAAATAATTATCGCCCAGTCAGCCTGACATCAGTACCTGGAAAGATCCTGGAGCAGATCGTTAAGCAGTCAGTTTCTAATCACTTAGAAAGCAATGTAGTAATCACGAGAAGTCAACATGGATTTCTCAAAAATAAGTCATGCCAAACTAATCTTATCTCTTTTTATGATAGAGTTACTAGCTTGATAGATGAAGGGAATGCTGTGGATGTAGTATATCTCGATTTCAGTAAGGCCTTTGACAAAGTTCCCCATGACATTCTTGCAAAGAAGCTAGTAAAATGTGGGCTGGACAGAGCTACTGTCAGGTGGATCTGTAACTGGTTGACTGACCGTTCCCAAAGGGTGCTCACCAATGGCTGCTTTTCATCCTGGAGAGAAGTGACTAGCGGGGTGCCACAGGGTTCTGTCGTGGGCCCAGTGCTGTTCAATATCTTCATCAACAACTTGGATGAAGGAATAGAGGGCATGCTCATTAAATTTGCAGATGACACCAAATTGGGAGGGGTTGCTAATACGCCAGAGGACAGGATTAAAATTCAAAATGACCTGGATAGATTGGAGAGCTGGGCCAAGGCTAACAAAATGAAATTCAACAGAGAGAAGTGTAAGGTCCTACACTTAGGTAGAAAAAATGGAATGCAGAAATATAGGATGGGGGACACGTGGCTGGACGGTAGTACGTGTGAAAGGGATCTAGGAGTCTTAATAGACCACAAGCTGAACATGAGTCAGCAGTGTGATGCAGAAATCAAGAAAGCCAATGCAATTCTCGGTTGTATCAATAGGAGTATGGTGTCTAGATCGGGGGAGGTACTGGTACCACTCTACTCTGCTTTGGTTAGACCTCATCTTGAATACTGTGTCCAGTTCTGGGCACCCCAATTCAAGAAGGACATGGTCAAGCTGGAGGAGGTCCAGAGGAGCGCGACCAAAATGGTGAAGGGTCTGGAAGCCATGCCGTATGAGGATAGACTTAGAGAGCTGGGTATGTTTAGTCTGCAGAAGAGATGGTTAAGAGGGGACTTGATATCCATGTTTAAATATCTGAAGGGATGCCATGCAGAGGAGGGAGTGGGCCTGTTTTCTGCTGCTCCAGAGACCAGGACAAGGAGCAATGGATTCAAGGTGCAGGAAAGGAGATTCCACCTGAACCTCAGGAAGAACTTCCTGATGATCAGGGCTGTCCGGCAGTGGAATATGCTGCCTCGGAGTGTAGTGGAGTCTCCTTCTTTGGAGGTTTTTAAGCAGAGGCTAGATGGCCATCTGTCGGGAGTGCTTTGAGGGTGTTCCTGCATGGCAGGGGGTTGGACTGGATGGCCCGTGTGGTCTCTTCCAACTCTACATTTCTATGATTCTGTTATTCTATGATTCCTGCCACCCAGGGACTACACAAGTATATAGACTCTGTCTCACTTCCATGCCAGTAGATCCTCTGAAGATACCAGTCACAGATGCAGATGAAACATCAGGAGCAAATACTAACAGAACACAGCCTCAAAGCTCAGAAAACCCACAACAACCTATGTCTGTTATTGTTGTTGCTGCTGCTCTTATGTCCCTTCAAGTCAATTCTGACTTAGGGTTGCCTCCATCACAGGTTCTTCTTGGCAAGATTTATTCAGGCGAGGTTTGCCAGTGCCTTCCTCTTAGGGTGAAAAAATATGACTTGCCCAAGGTTGTCCAGTGGATTTCCATGGCTGATTTCCATGGCTGAGTGGTGATTTGAACCTGGTCTTCCAGATTCCTAGTCTAAAATTCAAACCACTATGCCACACTGGCTTTCTAAGCCTTTGGTGCACAGTTGGTTATACATACTGTTTAAAACAGCAGTGGCATCCTTCCCATTCAATTCCCTATGCATCATCAAACTAGTATTACTAGTTAATCAAGGAATGTTTCCCTCATAGTTGAGGATCAACATAATGATCTCCAGCAGCTATTAAGCTCAGATTAGCCCACCGAAATCAATGAGACAAGTTAGTGTAGGTTACCAAACTTAAGTTCCATTATTTAAAATGAATCTACTCTGAGCAGAACTAAGACCCTTTCTGCACCTTACCTTCTTGCGGTGGTGTCTGGTAGCGATCCCGGCAGTGGCTCTGTCAGAAAGGGATCACGACAGCAGTGCTCCCCTCCATGTGAGACCTGCTCCCTGGGAGCATGATGGACACTCTGCTTCCTTCCTTCCGAAGCCCAGCCTGGTACTTTTCTGAGCTCCACTGGGGCAGGAAGCACTGCCATTGTGCTTCCTGCCCTTCTGCAGGACAGGTAAGTGTGGTATGGGGGTGTGCTCACAGGTCATTGGGGAGGAAAACCAGTGATTGCACCTTCTGGGGACAGGAGAAGGATGGGACCACAACGACATCATGCAGAAGTGTTGTTGCGGTCCCGTCCTTCTCCCATCCCCAGGGCAGGATGGGAGGGTGCTACGGAAAGGGCCTATGTAAAGTTGTGTCTATGACAGAAGATGGAATTGTGCTGCCTTCCAGATGGTACTGAAGTGCAACTGCCAGGACCTATATCCAGCATCGCCAATGATGAGGAAGTCTGGAACTGCAGCCAAACAACATCTGGAAGGCCACACAATTCCCACTCCAGATCAATGAGCAGACTGTAGATCTATTTATAAATTTTCCCTCTAAATGCCAAGGAAAAGATATTCAGCCCAACAAAGGGAAAGGCATGAAAAAAGTACTAGTATAATCAGCAAAGAATTGAATGTCTTCAGTGGTTATTTAGAGTGTAAATGGAGCACAACCCAAAGAGGAAGATAATTTCCCTAGACAGAATACAGTTACAGTGGCATGTCTTTTTATGTGCATTCTTTTATTTAAATATTCACTATTATTCATCTTTAACTACTTTGTTCTTTCTTATAGTAAACATGGAGATTTTCAACTTAAGCCTCAAATCTGTTTTGTGAACACAAACAGCAAAACCTGGTGGTTCAAGAACCTCACAACATATTTGTATTTTTATGTTTAACTCTTGGTTTCCTTTTCCTAAAATCTAAATGAGTACATATTGTGACCTCTGGCTTTTAATTGCTCCATTTGAGTTGTACCAGACTTTGGCCCTTTCCTCACCTTACCTTTTTCTGGTGCTGGGGTGCGGGGATTAAGCAAGCAGCCTCCAGTGAGAGGCTCTTGCGTCCCTGCTGCTTCAGCTCCGCACGAGCTACCTGCTCATGTGAGGGCCCCACCTCTTCCTTCCGCAGCACAGCCTGGGAGTGACGCACAATTTTGAATGTGTTGTGCAGATCGCTCCTCACAATTGTGCTACACTCCAGGTGCCCTTTCACATGGTAAATGCCGTGCGGAAAGGGGTGATGGAAGGCCTATGTTGCTTCAGAATTGGAGAGTATGTTCAGGATTGATAAGCATCTTGGATAAGAGGCCTTGTCTGAGAGCAACAAATCCTTGGCATAAATTCAGAAATATACATTCTTTCTACATTATCATTCACCTGATACTTGCAGTTATTTTTTTAACTTTGCTACAGTTTTTCCCACTTGATGTTATTTTTACAGTGTAAGATTAACAGTTCCTAAAAGTATCAGTGGGACTTAGCCTTCAGTTTGATTCAAATTCTTAGCACTAAGAAATTTACCTCTTTTGTCTACACAGAGGTTACAAGAATTTTACAGCTCCATGACAGGAAGAAATTCAACACATGAAAGGCCTGCTCAGTTACATACAACATGTTCTCCCAAAGCTATGCCTATTGAACTTCTTCCTGAAGAATATAAAACAGAGGCAGGTCCAAAGACATTGCAGGAAGTTATCCTTCACAAGGAGAACCAGCGTGGTGTAGGAGTTTGAGCACTGGACTATAGTCTAGGAGACCAGGGTCCCCACTCAGCCATGGAAACTCCCTGGGTGATCTTGGGCATATGACACATTCTCATCCCCAGAAAACCCCATGATGGGTTTGCCTTAGAGTCACCATAAGTTGAAAGTTACTTGAAGGCACTCAAAAAAAATCTTTCATAAGAGGTGGACATAGTCTGATCCTTTAGGTGGGCAAAGTGTGGCCTGAGAGCCACATGCAGCCCGGAGGGTTCTCCAGTACAGTCAGCCCTCCACATTTGTGGGTTTCATTTCCGCAGATTTGATTATTCACAGATTATTTGTTGTCACCTCTGCTGCCTCCCTATGCCATTTTTAATAGGGACTGCAAGCCTTGCAAGACTGAGAAACTGCGAAGGAGGCTAGTAGGTCCCTATTAAAAATGGCGTGGGGGCAGCAGTGGAGGTGGCAGTAAGCCCCACCAGCCACCAATGCTGCCTTGTGAAGGAACTCTGATGCCTCAGAGGAACCCATGGTGGGTTGAATATGGTGATTATACTTTTTTTGTGTGTTAAATATGGTTTGGGAGGGCCTAGAGTTATTCATGGTTTTTTCACTTTCATGGGGGTCCTGTGCCTCTAACCCTAGTGAATGTGGAGGGATGACTGTAGTCAAAAATGGTTTTCCTCTGAAATACAGAGGAAAAAAAAACCTCTGTAAGACCACAGTGCTTAGTCTCCTACTTTGAAAACTGTTGCTACTTCTGAGATTGCAGACGTCCTTCTCTGAAATCTGTCAGATGATTTTCAAATTGCTTTGTGAGTACATACAGAATTCTGTTTTATATTCATGAAGCTCCATCTGGTTTACTGTCATATTCTTTATAGATTTTTTAATGTGTAAACTAACATGAAGCATATGTGCACTTATAACTTAATACCTCCTCAGCTTATATCTTGCTTATCATCATTAATGTTTATGAGTCCCCCTCTACACATTTTTAACAGTCCATGAAAAAGGCCATATTAACATTTCCCCTCTGAAACACGTTGGGCTATTTCTTGGAATAAAACTTTTTGTAATATACCATAAGGCCCTGTCTTTCTTTATGGCCCTTTACACTACAGAAATAGCATGCTATGATTCCACTTTTACTGCCATGACTGTGTCCTATGGAATTCTGAGATCTGTAGTATGGTGAGCTGCTTTGGTGAAGAATTATAAATGCCCCTTCTTCAGGATTCCATTGGGTAGAAGGATGGTTGGTATCATCTTGTCCTTTACTTGAACAACCAAATATCTTGGGCAAGGCTTGGATGTGGTGCCGTGTTCAAGGCCATAGTAACCAGCAGGCAACTGCCTGGAGTGACACAGTTCCAGAGGTTCCAACCTAAATAAGGAAATATTCTAAGGGGAGCACAGTAATAAGATGGGGTATGAATAGTTTAATAAGTAGTTTAATAAATTGCTTTCAGCCTTATGGCTAATATCAACTGTAGTATCTGTTCTTATCAGTTTAATATCTGATACCTCCTCTATTTGAGGACTATATATTAAATGAATACCCTCCAATATTTGATAGATGAAAACTGGGACATGTGTGATTGGCAACATCAGAGTTTGCTCAGGATGGCAGAAGTTAAGGAGGAAGAACACACAAACTACAAGAGGCTGCAGCAGTTGGCTTTTGTCTGAGCCTACTAGGAAGAGCAATTTGCACCCCCTTCCTGTCCTCTCTCACTCTGCTGAGTTAATTGAGTGCAAATCACTTTTGCACTTTGGACTCAGTTTGCAGTTACTGAAGAAATCTATGGACATAGGCAAAAGTGGGTGGAGGAGAAAGAAACTGGACATTTTAAAAAGGATGACAGAGGATTAATTGGATTGCCCTGACAAATCAGACAGCTGGAAGGTATGCCATTTTTGTGTGAAGGCATCTTCCCAGTGTCAACCCATTTATGATATTCAGCACAAACAAGTGGAGCCTAATTCCCTTTCCTTGTATAGAAGGTAGCAAGATGGTGGTGTGGTGCAATAGGGAACCACGTAAAAGAAGAAATGAAGTTGTCCTGCACCTCCACCGCGTGCAGCCAGACGCACAGGAGGGGGTGGGATTCATTTCCGCTAAGTCAGCAACATAACTTGAGCCGGCTCTGCCAGGATTGATCTTCACTCATGCTAAATTGCCCAAATCAAGTAAAGTGGACCCATGACAAATTAGGCTGCCAAGCCATGGATAGGCCTGCTAGCTGTATCTCCACAGGCACTGTCTTATCCTTCCAGCATTGTGAACAAGGTGTATAGGCAAGTGGAAGCCAGGGACAAATGGAACAAGGCAAAACACCCTCTCCCCCTTGCAAGCTAGATAAACCCTCACCTGTCATTTCTGAGACTTTTCTTCATGTTCCTTTAATAGGATGTTCTGTTAGAACCATTTTCCAGTAATCTGGCAGGAGCAAGGAGTATGCGAAAAAGCTCTTAAATATGAAAGATTTATTGTCAAAATGAAAAGAAAAAAATGTGCTCCAAAACATTCTGATGGTGTCACCTTATCACTATTATGAAACAGCCCTAGTCCTTTGAACCCCAAAGTCTCATGCATTTAGGAAAATGGAGATTTTCACAGATGTGCTTGTTTTTTGGGGGGGGGGTGGTGGAATAGAATGGGGAGAGTGCTGTATAGACAACTGCCCATCTATTTAAAACTCTTTGCTCAGTGCCACAATTAATATCAACTATATAGTTGACTAGCCATTCAGCATAAACATCAGGGAAAACTTTGTTCAATTCAGAAACTAGCAAAAACGGCAACAGTAACGCTTACTGGAGTCACACTCCCTGGATCAGTATACAAACCAGTTGTCCTTTGGTATTTGTCCTTTTCCAGATTTTGCATACCAAATCTCTGAACCCAAAATACATGCAAAATGCATGTATTAGTGAAAGAACAAATGCACATACATACATATAAGTGAGGGAAAACTGGTTGCACAAACTGTATATTCAACAAAAATTCATGCCACAATGTGCACCTTGGGATAAGTGTATACAAAAAAGCCGTATGGGGTTCTTTGCACACTTTTTTCCCCTAAAAATAAAAACCCTTTACGTTGCCATACATTGTCCGAAGCTCCTCCATCCCATATAGTAAAAATTCCTCCCCATGTCCTACAGGGTGTTTTGGGGTTTAAAAATGATGAGAAATGCTTTAAAAAAAAAAAAACTGTTGGTGCCCGTGGATGCCCAAATGTGATGGAAATGCTTTCCACACCCCCTAGATGTCATTTTGGGGCATTTGGGGGGAAAACATTTTTTTAATTATTTCTGGGAAAGCCTGGGGACCACAAAACAGCCCGAGGGGGTCCTATGCATCCCCTTGGCTGCGCTTTGCCCATCTGTGCTTTACAATCAAAATCTTTTCCCATTCTCACTTTCTTTTTGGATTAAGAAATCAGGAAAAGGAGACAAAATAGTTGTTCATACACAAATAACAAGCATGCCCAATTTCAACAGGATTGGACCATCATCCATAACTCAGAACTATTTGTAATGCCCTGCAAATATGCATGTGCGATCAACCAGAAATTCTACATAGCAAAAAAAAAAAAAAAAAGTAGAGAATCCCTCTATTCTTGGAATCCCTTCTTGTTCTCTCCACTTTTTCCTCTAGTTTCCACAGGTAAAGAATAATTCTTTTTTTTTTCCTTCCTACTAGTCTGCTTTATCTGTCAGATATAAAAGCTGGAACATTGACTTCTAACCTAGTATTTGCCTTTATAAAACGAGAAAAAGAGAGGAGGTTGAGCTGTTTCTGGGGTTTCTCTTTTTCTTCTTTTTACAAATCACTTTAGGGGCACATGGGGCAGCCATCTTTTTTTCCTCTCTTTATCTCTGTGCAATGTCACCGTGAATCATGCTGCATTGTTATGTAGTCACATTCATGGTTCCACTCTGAAGCATTTTTTAAACTGCTTGCCTTTGATTAAGGTTTTTGAAAATGAGTTAAAAAAAGGTAGAAAAAACAAAAAGAAAAATCACAAAACAACAAAAACCAAAAAACAACCCCTGACCATCTTGTGAAAATTTAAGTATCTCATCCAACAGAACATGTTGCAATTTTGGTAGAAACCATGCAAAGGTTAAAAAATAACTGTATCTTTGCTTGAAGAAGATGGTTGAGTTAAGGTGGTGAAGTGTGCAGCCCTATTTTCCATCCAAACGATAAGAAATTTTCTTTCATTCTACTATTCCTTCAAATCATGATTCCTGCAAATTTCAGGTAGGCAGAACAAAGGGCCCCCAATTTAAAGGCAATTTTAACAGGCACACAGATGGAGCCTAACTGCTGTCTTGCTTTGTCCTCCATGTTTTATTTCTCTTACCTCTACTGGTTGTTCCAGAAGAGTTCCCATTAAAATGAATCAGAAATAGTTGAAATGAGAGAGGAACAAACAGCGTATCATTTGGAACTCGTTAACTTTAGTTGTAATTTTGTTACTCCAATGACATGAATGCGGTGCATTTGTTTTATTTTTATTTTATTATTTCAAAGAATGCAAGCCTGACTTATGCACCTAAATATAAAGTTGAAGGCTTTCAGGGCTGGAATCCATGGATTGTTGTGGGTTTTTCAGGCTATGAGGCTGCGTTCTAGTAATATTTGCTCCTGACGTTTCACCTGCCTCTGTGGCTGGCATCTTCAGAGGATCTGGAGACATGGAGGTGGAAAGGAGTACGTATATTTGTGTGATCCCCAGGGATTTGCATTTGTGGATTTGCATTTGTGGTGCATTAGTGATGCAACTGGCCTGTGAGATAGCCCATTGTTGAGTGGACTGGCCCCCAGGGTTGCGTTGTTAGTCAGGGGATATGCATACAGTTGTGTGTGCATTTAAGTACTCGTTAGCGATCCATTGTATTGTTTCCTGTAGAGAGACCTCCTGAGTCTGGGTGGTGTTCACTGGCATATTTTTGTGTCTTGATTTTAATGTTTTTCAGTACTGGTAGCCCACTTTTGTTTACTTTCTGAGTTTCTTCTTTCCTGTTAAAATTGTCCAGGTGTTTATGGATTTCAATGGCCTCTCTGTGTAGTCTGACATAGTAGTTATCCGAATGGTCCAGAATTTTTGAGCTTTCCAACAGCATTCTCTGTCCAGGTTGGTTTAAAATTTAGTAGATACATCTTAACCAATCCTGGCCATGAACTGATGGGATGCCAGTTTCAGTCTGATGTTTCTGATGGGGTATTATCTTTGGAGTATCTGTGGAAGAGTTAAAAGAACCCATGGCTATAAATAAAATTTATAAGAATTCCCTGTACAGCCAAGGTTCCTGTTGTATTTGTTCTTCATCTTGGCCTTGGGCTGGACAACAGGTGGCCCCAGGGACCAAGCAATAAGTTCAGATGTCATAACTCACCCTCTGTAATCTGATGAATCAGACACAGAGAAGTCAGACTGTCAGGGGTTTATGGCTCCAGATAAGGTTACCTCTCAGAGTCTGAGGATCTGGGGGCTGAAACACTTGGGGGGGGGCCCTCCCCATCAGGATGGGGCAGACATCAAGGACACACCTCCTTCCTTTGAAGATCACAGAAAAGATAAGGAAAGTTAGTCCCCTTCAACTGTTAAATAGGAAAGCTGGTGTCCAGAGACAGCTGCCTAGAAATCTTATAGCAGCTTTCCTGGTGTCTTTGTTGCTTGCAATGCTCAATGTCTGGAAGTACTCTTTGCATTTACTTAGACTGGCAATGGTTGATGATTCTGTGTCTTACTCTTTGTTGGCTTTGTTCATCAGGATTACTGGCTTGGTGTAATGACTTCTGGACCAGCTGACAACCTTGCTCTTTTTCTTCCCTTCATCTTGGAGGATAACCTGTGACTGACTTGGACTGGATTGACTGCCCTGCAGCTCTTTGATTTGATTCTCAGGTCACTTGCTGACTGTAGCACAGGACATCAAACTGCTGACAAAATAAATCTGGTTTCCCCCCACAGAGTATTGTGCTAGTGGTGCTGAAAAGGAAAAAGAGAGGGAAGGGGTACCACAGGGATGGAAAACCCTTGACTTTCTAGATGCTTTGGATTACAGTTCCTGTAGTCCCTTACGTTTGGCTATTCTTATCAAATCTTATCAGAGTTCAAATCCAAAACATCTGGAAGTCTACATATCTACCACTCTAGATTGCCAAACTGCTTTTGCCTCTGACCTCACCCATCCCTAGTTTCAGCCTTGTCCACTGATGGCACCTTCACATGGTCCATGACAAATGACTTTCATGGAAATGCAGTGCTTGACAGAAAAGAAGTTCCCACCTCTGTCATATACCACCTTATACCTGGCTGCAATCGATGGTGCTTGTGCCTGATTGGGGGCTTTGGTTTCCACTTTCTTTCTCTATCCTGCCCCCCCCCGCCGAAAAAATCTTACAATGACCTTTGATGAATCATATAGTTGATTCATCTGATTGAACAAAACTGTATTATATGTTTGCAAGGAGATGTGAATGCTAGCTTTGCTTGCAAGATATGAGAAAGCATCTGGCTGAATGTGCAATTTGGGCTTTTACATAAAAGGATTTAATTTGAGTTTCTTGTATTTCAGCACATTTGCTTTGATCCAGGGGTTTGTGTATTCCATGACTTTGAAGATTTGCTAACGGAAAAACACATGGCACGGTACTTCGGCTCCACTGAGACAGGTACGTTTGCTTAATCACACACACACACACATCAAACACAAGTGTTCCTGTGACTATCTTTTGAAGAAAGGGTTTCCTAATTTTCCTTAGGGAATGGGTTTTGCCTAGGTCTTCCCCATTAAAGCCAAGGGCCAGGATATCTGCCACCACAGCTTGAGAACTGATAGGGTTAGGGTACCCCTCACAGAAAGATGTCTGCTACTGCTATTTCTTTTTTTCTAGAGCATCCCTTCCAAAGTACACTGGATTTTTAAAAATTCCTTGCACAATAAAAGTTATCCCTTGCCCCCCCCCCCCATTATTCTGTAAAGATCAGAAACAGTTGCTCACCTGAGGCAACTAGTTCATTACTTTATTGTTCATTGTAATTAATGGTTTTGACTGAGAAGGCAAGGCAAGACCAGTTCTGCTATAACAAGAGCTGCCTTAGGCAGCAAATCTGTACAGGCAGGGTCACTGCAGAACTTGGAGCAGACTGAGGTATAATGAACATAATGACATTATAAGAATAATAAATATAATGAATGGATTCTGGAGTCGCATCCTACCATGCTCAGTTATGGATTCTTAGAAAAAAATTTCTAAGCTCTGGAGGGGCAGGACCAATGGGTTCCAGGATGTCTATGTCAGCCCACTTCCCATAGATGCCGTAGAGGATTTGCACCACAGCCAAACAAATGATCTGTTCTTAGGGACAGAATAGAGACACCATTTTATTCTTTGCCTCAGACAGAAAAATGCTTTGGGTCAACCCCGGCTCAGAGATTCAGTTATGGATGGCTTTGAATTTTGGTCAGTTTCTTTTTTAAAAAATAAGAACTTACAAAAATATGCATATTTTCACACTTAGAATGATAAGGTTCTGAGATTCTTTTTTTTTTTTTTTTAATGAATATGTGAGACACCAAAACTGCCAGATTTATTCATCCAGGACGAGGACTTTGAGAGCTTAGTTCTTCAAAATTTGGTTTTGAATCCATTTGTATCTTTCGCCATTTTAGTAATGTTGAATTCAGGTTGCCATCTTCCCCCCCCCCTGAGAAATTCTTTAACACTCTTTAGTGCTTTCATTTTTAGTACCTGTCTGGCAGGTCAGTATAAAACAGTCCTCTCCGTTTTGGGAACAGCTGTACCTCTTCCGCTTGGATGGTTCAAACAGGGAGAATTTCACTTCCATTTTTTAAAAATACCTAAATTTGCAATTTTATTCGCATTTGGGATGGAACAAGGTGGATGTTTTAATCAAAAGTGAACTGAATCTTTCCTCTTCAGATTCAAGGTTTTTTTTTCTGTATATAGTGCCTTCAAGTCATTACTGACTTATAGGCCATTTCCGCACCGGGCTAGTAAAACTGTGCAGAGCGACCTCTAACGGAGGTCTTCTGCACCGTAGAGTGGACTGGGGCGGACTACTTTCTGTAGTTCCATACTTCAGTCCACTCTGGAGTGACCGGAACTGGTCACTCGGTGTGTTTTTTAAAAACCTCTTTTTAGAGGTTTTTAAAAATCACGGAGCGCTCAACCCCGTGCCGCTCCGTCACCTGGCTCCAGAGCAGATTTGCAGGTGCGCGCAAGTGCGTGCCTGCAGATCTGCCAGGGGCCCGCTTCCAGCTGGCGAGCTTCTCTGGTTAGTGGAGAGCCTCCACCAACTGGAAGCCGCCATTTGGGACACCGGAGGAGTGCGGAACTCGCGCTGCTCCTCATGGCAACGGACTCGGCCGGCCGGAAAACAAAACCGGTAAGCTCTGTTTTCAGCCGTTTCCCCCACACACATGTGGAAAGGGCCATAGTTATTCTAAGGTTCTCATGGGGTTTTCTGGGGCTGAGAGTATGTGACACACCCAAAGTCACTCAGTGGGTTCCGTGGCTAAGTGATAGATTGAACGCTGGTCTCGAGAGTCATTGTCCAACACACAAACAACTATACTATGATGGCTCTCATCAGCTCTGTTACTCCATATTATTCCACTACTGCTGAGCCCTGAACTAGATCTTTCCTCTTGAGCAGACCATTTAATTCGTACACGTAACCTGGTGAGAGAGATGTGGAAATTGATATTTCTGTGGTAACAGTGGCCCAGCCAACAATCTTGCTACAAAATAAAACTAGAAAGCCCGCTGAGTTGGAACCAGATTTGTTCGTACTTCAAGCACACCCATTTAAATCAGTGGGACTTCAGCGAATCATGATTCCCTAGATCTCTCCCTCCCTCTCTTTCTTTATGTACCATTTTTTTTCTCCTAGACTGGAACTCAAGGCGGCTTACAAAAGGCCGAAAATTACAATAAAAGCCTATATAGTTTAAAATATACAGAAGATGAGATTAAAAAGTATTGAATTAACAGCAGAATTAAAACCATTTACAATATTTAAAACAAAGATTGAATATTTTTCAGCAGCATAAAAAGCCCTTCATTTGTATTTAACTCCCCAAAGCTTGCTGGAATGGAAAGGTCCATTATGTCTTCTCCATCTATGGGCTCATCCAGAAGGGGAAACAGTGTCTGGAAGTATCAAGAGCTTTGATTTCTTTTTGTTTTGATTTTACCTGCTTATTCCCAGCCAGATTTGCATCCAAATTCTTCCTTGAAATACCCCTGGTTTCCCTTCCTCCTCCATTTTGACTTCCTCTTCCCCTTTCACTGATCTTGTCACATCTAGACTCATGCAACATTTCAGAAAATGATTTTCATCAATTTGCACTAAGCCATGTGTCGTTGTCTTCGTCATCATCATCATTGTTAATCGTTATAGCATTATTACACTAGTTAAACATTAGAATCATTTTGTTTGGGAGCAAACATTCCTTTTCCCTTTGGTCGATCTCTGTTGAAGATGTATCCTGGAAAAAAATAGATGGGTTTACTGGTGGTGGCTAGTTACCTTAGCTAGTTCCAGGATAATACTACAGAATCTACAGGATATAATGCTGTTATTTTTTAACTTAATGAAGGAAACTTTTTAAAGCAGACATTCCTTTTCCAGAGTGGTTTAACTGCAGAGGAACAAAGGTGAAAGAACTTCCTCCTTGATTGTAAGAAAGAGTTGAACTTATTCACCAGTAGCCATTAGAAGAGGAGCAGTATGCCTGCCTCAGATTAAAACCAGCAAGCACTGTAACACATTCTGTGGTTTCTGGAGAAAGATGTGGGGAAGAGAGCGAGCGAGCATGCGAGACAGTTCTGTATCTCTGGTGGGGCTTTTCTTTTCTCCTGCCCTGTAACTATACACTTGCTCACTGACAGCGGCTCACAGATGTTCTGCGCTGCACACACAGCCTACAGAACATGTTCAAAGAAAACTCCACAATGAGTACCCTTTTGCTAGAAGGTTGAGCCTTCTCCCTATCACCCCCCTACCAACCTGTGCTTTGAAACACTGGTTAAAAGTAGATGCTAAACAAAAGGATTCCTGCTGCTTGCCTTTCCTATTGTTGCCTCTCAATGAATGGCTTTTTCCACAGGCCTGATTGTCCCCTATCTAGCACTTGTTAACCATGTTCTGCCTCCCAGTAAGTACAGATATCAAGAATACTGAAGCAGCAATTCTATTCATCAGTTGTGCAAGGAGAGAATACTGACACCTCCTGATGGATATTTTGCGTATTTCTGGCTTCTCTCTTTCTTTCTCGCTCTAAATGCTGCACTTTCGGTGAACTGACTGTCTTGTATCCTCAGCAGCGCCAAGAAAAGAAGGCCTGCATCAATGACAAATGAATGTCACTAATGATGTAGCATTCTACTCCATACCTTGATTTTTTTTTTTAAAAAAATGCTGTGTTTAAAATGATCATGTCACATTGTCTTCTTTGTCAGTTAGAGGAAAGAGACAATTGTCCTCTCCAAGAAATGTTCTGTGTCGATCCTTAATTTTTTGTGTCCCCCATCACCAAAAAACCCTGTGTTGTTCAAAGACTTTAAGGAAGTATGAAAGATGTTTATCTTCAACTGAGGCCATTTCCACACTAGACTGTTATAGTGCTATCATTCCACTTTCAACATCCTATGGAATCCTGGGGTTTGCAGTTTAGAGAGGGGCCTCAAAGGCCCCTCTCTAAACTGCAAACCCCAGGATTCCATAGGATGTTGAAAGTGGAATGATAGCACTATAACAGTCTAGTGTGGAAATGGCCTAACAGGGCACTGTGGTTTTAAAATATATCAGCAGAGTTTAAATTGGGAGCAGCCAATTGGTGGTAGAAACCCCCCAGATTTCAGTGCTAGTACAAATCCAGCCATTTTGGCATTCCTGTTTCTTTTATCATATTAGCTTTGCCTTATGGTGTTTGTCAGTTGCAGGCAGTGTAAACACACAGGGAGACAATTGCGAGCAGTTGTGTGGCAATTCATCTTGGGTTAATCAGCTTGAAAATAATATTGATTTTCATCTCGTCAAAAGTGATGGTTTATGACTGCCCATATGGTGACTTTAGTTTGGAATGAATGATATGATGTTGTTTAGAACTTTCAAGGGAGGGGAGTCAACCCATATTGTCACCCATCACAGATGATGTTAGATCTCTATCTTTAGATAAAAGGCTTTGCATCAGTTTTGATGAGTACAAAGCATATTAGCCCAGAAACCTAAGAGCTACATTTCATCTTTACATAAGAGTTATAAGAAAAGAACACAAAGCAGAAAAAAAATGTTTCTAGAATTTTCTCCATGCTTTAAAAGGGGATGCTTGTGAACTGAAAAGAATTGGATTGTGATGCAGATCAGAGGTAAACAAGTTTTATCGAGTCTTGATGATGAAGGGTCCAGCCATATAGATATGACTTATCAGTCTTCTCAGGCCCAAATTAGATGTCATGGTGGTAGATCTGTATGTTTCAAGCTAGATATATTCCATCGAAGGGCACGTATATGTGCTTCTAATAACAAGGGCAGGCATCTGAATCAGTGTCTCAGTCTCACTTCAGTGGTGTGGTGAATCTACTCTGGGTTTTGGTCTGAACTTTAAAGCAGCTGTCCAAGGTGTTGAATCTCTTGTGTGGATAGGGGGCAGCACACTGGGGGTAGAGCCCAGCACCCAGAGCACGTTCTGTTCTCTTCTCCTGTCGTGCTAGTCATCAACTGTTATTGATATGAGTCAGGGATGGACAATCCCCAGCCTTTTGCCGGCCTTGCCACAGCCCCTCCGTCCTCACTTCCACTCCACATCTTATTTTAGGGGGGATTAGTGTCCCACAAGTCAAGATGAGCCTTCAAGATGAGGCAGCAACTCTGAAGTCTTTAGAAGAAAGTATAGGAAGTTGGCTTATAGGTACTTAATCTGTTGATCTAGTTAGATTCTATTGACTACACACACACACACACACACACACATATACATACACACACATACATACTGACTGGCAGGGCTTCCCATAGCTTCAGGAAGAAGTCTTTCCCAGCTCTCTCTGGTGCTGCTAGAGACTGATGCTGGGATTTCGGGGGTGGAGGGGTGGAATGCATGTGCAACTAACCAATGGATTATGTCCTGTTACCAGGCCATACACCCCCACATTTTCATACGGTCCAATTGGCAGATATGTTTAATTGGCATAAAATATAAATTATACTTATGGCTGGCAAGGCCATGTGGAAGAAAGGGACACAGGCTGGGAGTAGATCAGAGATGATCTCAGCATGGGCAGGTCAAAAGTTCACTGAAATTAGCCAAGAAAGCCTGATTTAATGGCTCTGAGCTAATCCTGTCAATGCCAATCTCAGAACACAATAAGGTGTCCGGACGCAGAGGCCAGGGCCTCTGCTGTGTGCATTTCCTACTGAGCCTGGCCCAGAAACACCCACTCCCCCAAGACACTGAAACCAATCAGTCCATTCCAGACTCCACTGTCTATGTTGCAGCTCCCATTGTCCACTAGGTTGGGAAAGCAATCAACTCACACCCCTTCAGGGAGGAAAAGAGAGTATATAAACCCTTGGTTTTGAGAAGTCAGACGCAATCAGATGAAATGCTGGACCCGGCCATGTTGCTCTGAATCCTGATCTGGCCTGCCCTTCGACAGAAATCTAAGTCACATTTCAACTCTTCGCTACTCTTCTGGACTGGTAATTATAAATCCCCCCAAACCCTTCAGCCTCTCTATACATAATTTTTCCTCCCTTTTATCCTTCAGTTAGCTCTTGTGTGAATGTTTGACCGTTTGTGTCTTGTGTGCATTCATGAGCGAACTTCCCCTCAATAAAACACATTTTTAGCTTACTTTTGAATCTCTGGCTGGTTCTTTTCCTGTGTGAGCCCGTAAGCCTTGGTAGCAAGATCTCACTAAGTGGCCCCCCCTCTCGTTAGCCTCCTGATTTTGAGCTAATTAATGGGTACTGGCATCACAGGTTGGCCTTTGTGGCACCTACATTTTGGGATAACAGTCCCCTCCACTGATGCTTGTGCTAGATGTGGAGAGGGGATCTGCACATATGATTGAGGGTTCAGCACTATTATTGATATGTTGAGGATAATACTTACCTACCTTACAGGATTACTGTTAAATGGCCTTTTTAGAACACTCAAAAATGTTATATAAATGTTAAGAATTGTCAGTATGTATGCTAAAATGAAGATGTTTAATCTAGAGAGAGATACAAAGGAGCATGTTATCTTACTGAAACAGAAGGTGTGAACATTTGGACAGATTGAAGAGTACAGCAAATGCCTGGGTGTCTGGGTAACTTTGCAAACAAAGGTGTATTGTTGATGATGAGGTGATCGTGGTGGTAGTGTGGCAATAAAAATAGTTATCAACATCCCTTCCCCACACCTTCTTGATCTCTGCCACCCCCACCATCACCACCACTGTCCTTTTAAGATTTATAAACTGTTGGAAACTCCCGTCAGATCTGCTTTTGTCTTCCAGATTTTCTCAGGCAGCACCTCTATAATTGCAACGGCTAGATTTAATTGGTTTTCATTGTTTGGCGTTCAGGTTCTATTTTTTAAAAAAGGAGGCTTCATTTATATTTATTTTTTAAACTGTGTTAGTCATGTGTTTAATGTGTCACTTTTTTAAAAAAATACGCTGAACATCATCTTAGGAAACTAGGTGGGTTGAGAAATTGGTTGAAATGGCATGAATGAGCAAATTAATTAATTAATTAAGTAACACTTTCCAACCTCCAGAAAGACAAACTCTACACACAAACAGAACGAGAAAGAGAGGAGGTGGGGAGGAGAGACGGACATTATCTGGATGGGACATCACTTATGAGATTTCATGCATGTGCCACGCAAATGTGCGTGGTCAAAGATAGTTTGGATGGAGAGATCTGGGGTTTTTTGGTCTCCTCCTGTTCCTTTTGCTAGGATTTTGCACCACTGGGACTTTAATAGCTTCACTTTTTTCACTGAAAACCTCCCTCTGAAGTGGATGTATATAAGTCAAAGTGCCAGGAAAGACTGGTGTGAAAGGAGAGAGTTATCCTTGCTGTAGAGGATCAGTGAAATGACACCTAACGCTATAACACTATGACTCTTAATAAAATAGTTCAGAGAGGAGAAATTTTGCCTTTCAAACCATAGGGCTAACTCAGCAAGCCACACACACACACACACACACACCTTCTAAAAAATTTTTTAAGGCTACTACTAAGCCAATTTAGGCCTAGTAGAGGCCTTTCAAAAACAGGAAGTGACTTCTGCTCACTTCCTGTTGTTAAAAGCCAGTGCCTGCACATTGGGGTACTGGAAAATCTGGGAATTTTCCTAGATGAGGGTTGAATTCTGTCTGTAAAGATTACCTACTATATAAGTAATGCACAAATATAGGATGGGGGACGCATGGCTGGATAGCAGGATGTGTGAAACGGATCTAGGAGTCTTGGTAGATGACAAGCTGAACATGAGTCAGCAGTGTGATGCAGCAACCAAGAAAGCCAACGCGATTCTTGGTTGCATCAATAGGAGTATGGTGCCTAGATCGAGGGAGGTAATGGTACCACTCTATTCTGCATTGGTTAGACCTCATTTGGAATACTGTGTTCAGTTCTGGGCACCTCAATTCAAGAAGGATGTCGACAAGCTGGAACGTGTCCAGAGGAGGGTGACCAAAATGGTGAAGGGTCTGGAAGCCATGCCCTATGAAGAATGGCTTAGAGAGTTGGGTATGTTTAGTCTGCAGAAGAGAAGGTTAAGAGGGGACATTATAGCCATGTTTAAATATTTGAAGGTATGTTTTGTCGAGGAGGGAGTGGGCTTGTTTTCTACTGCTCCAGAGACTAGGGCCCTTTCCGCATGGCATTTTTAAAGCGCATTAGGTATGGTCCCTCCCCGCTTCAGGAGCTGCCATACCACATGACGTTCCAACCAACCAGGTGCTATCCCAGCCACAGGCAGTGCTGATGTCGCTTTTTTTCATGAAATCATAGAAATGTAGAGTTGGAAGAGACCATACGGGCCATCCAGTCCAACCCCCTGCCATGCAGGAACACTCTCAAAGCACTCCCGACAGATGGGCATCCAGCCTCTACTTAAAAACCTCCAAGAAAGGAGACTCCACTACACTCCGAGGCAGCATATTCCACTGCCGGACAGCCCTGACCGTCAGGAAGTTCTTCCTGAGGTTCAGGTGGAATCTCCTTTCCTGCAGCTTGAATCCATTGCTCCTTGTCCTGGTCTCTGGAGAGGCAGAAAAAAAGCCCTCTCCCTCCTCTACATGGCATTCCTTCAAATATTTAAACATGGCTATCATGTCCCCTCTTAACCTTCTCTTCTGCAGACTGAACATACCCAGCTCTCTAAGTCTGTCCTCATAGGGCATGGCTTCCAGGCCCTTCACCATTTTGGTCGCCCTCCTCTGGACCTGCTCCAGCTTGACCATGTCCTTCTTGAATTGGGGTGCCCAGAACTGGACACAGGATTCAAGATGAGGTCTAACCAAAGCAGAGTAGAGTGGTACCAGTACCTCCCTCGATCTAGACACCATACTTCTATTGATGCAGCCGAGAATTGCGTTGGCTTTCTTGGCTGCCACATCACACTGCTGACTCATGTTCAGCTTGTGGTCTATTAAGACTCCTAGATCCCTTTCACATGTACTGCCATCCAGCCACGTGTCCCCCATCCTATATTTCTGCATTCCATTTTTTCTACCTAAGCGTAGGACCTTACACTTCTCTCTGTTGAATTTCATTTTGTTAACCTTGGCCCAGCTCTCCAATCTGTCCAGGTCATTTTGAATTTTGATCCTGTCCTCTGGCGTATTAACAACCCCTCCAAATTTGGTGTCACCTGCAAATTTGATGAGCATGCCCTCTATTCCTTCATCCAAGTCATTGATTAAAATATTGAACAGCACTGGGCCCAGGACAGAACCCTGTGGCACCCCGCTAGTCACTTCTCTCCAGGATGAAAAGCAGCCATTGGTGAGCACCCTTTGGGAACGGTCAGTCAACCAGTTACAGATCCACCTGATAGTAGCCCTGTCCAGCCCACATTTTACTAGCTTCTTTGCAAGAATGTCATGGGGAACTTTGTCAAAGGCCTTACTGAAATCGAGATATGCTACATCCACAGCATTCCCTTCATCTATCAAGCTAGTAACTCTATCATAAAAAGAGATCAGATTAGTCTGGCATGACTTATTTTTGAGAAATCCATGTTGACTTCTCGTGATTACCGCATTGCTTTCTAAGTGATTAGAAACTGACTGCTTAACGATCTGCTCCAGGATCTTTCCAGGTACTGATGTCAGGCTGATTGGGCGATAATTATTTGTGTCCTCTTTTTTTCCCTTCTTGAAGATGGGGACAACATTTGCCCTCTTCCAGTCTGCTGGAACTTCTCCTGTCCTCCAAGATTTCTCAAAGATTATAGCAAGTGGTTCCGAAATGACCTCTGCCAGTTCTTTTAATATCCTAGGATGCAATTCATCTGGCCCTGGAGACTTGAATTCATCCAGTGTGGCCAGGTATTCCTGTACCACCTCTCTACCTATTATGTGCCGCATTTCCCCTGCTTCCTCACCTGCTCCCCAACCGCCAGGTTGAGTGTTTGTATCCTTCTGGGAAAAAACTGAGGCAAAGAAAGTGTTAAGTAGTTCTGCCTTTTCTCTTCTCCCTGTTAGTAATTCACCATCTTCTCTGCACAGCGACCCTATCGCCTCTTTCTTTTTCCTTTTTCTGTGGACATATTTAAAAAAGCCCTTTTTATTGTTTTTAATGTCTCTGGCCAGCCTAAGTTCGTTCTGTGCTTTAGCCTTTCTGATCTCCTCCCTACATCTCCTGGCTACTTGCTTAAATTTTTCTTTGGTGGTTTCCCCTTCTTCCATTTCCTATACACGTTTCTCTTAACACTTAGCTCAGCTGAGAGTTCTTTAGTCAACCATTCTGGTTTCTTCAGATGCCTTCCATTTTTCTTCCTTATTGGCACAGTTTTAGACTATGCCTTCAGTATCTCCCTTTTAAGGAACTCCCATGCCTCCTGAACTCCTTTCCCTTTCACTATTCTTGACCACGGAATTTCAGCCAGCAGCTCCTTAAGTTTACAGAAGTCCACTTTTTTGAAATCTAAGATGAGTGTCTGGCTACACTAATCTTCTCCTTCCCACTGAATGCCAAATTCCAATAGGGCGTGGTCACTCCCCCCTAAAGATCCAACCACTTCTACCTCATTAACAAGGTCATCCCTATTGGTCGGGATCAGATCTAGAATATTTGATCCCCTTGTGGCCTTTTCTACCTTCTGGACCATGAAATTGTCTGCAAGACAAGCAAGAAACTTGCTGGACATTGCTGTCTTCGCAGAGTTTGACTACCAACATATATCCGGGTAATTGAAATCTCCTATTATTACTGTATCTCTCCTTTTTGAATGTGCAGTCATTTGGTTGAGGAAGGCGTCATCAAGGTCCTCAGCCTGGGTTGGAGGTCTGTAGTAAACCCCCACCAGAATATCCCTATTGTTTCTCACTCCCTTAATTCTTACCCAGATGCTCTCGACCTGGCTTTCTAGGTTTAAGTCACAGATCTCTTCACAGGTGAAAACATCCTTGACATACAAGGCTACTCCTCCTCCTTTCTTGTTTGGTCTATTTCTACAAAACAGGCTATACCCTCTATTCCTACATTGCAATCCTCAGACTCGTCCCACCATTTCACCTGAAAGACGAAAATAACCTGCGTTTCATCCATCAATCGTGCAAGCCGAGGGCATGCGGAGCTGTCATCTGGTGTGCTTCTGGGAATGACCCGGAGTAGGCGGGGTGTGGGCAGTCCCTGCTGCCTGTCCCTCATGTAGCAAATCCCGGGGGAAGCTCTGCCCAGCAGCAGGGTAGCCGCTGCCCCCATTGCAGCAGGAAACACTGCAGGACACGTTACCGTGTGAGGCCACCCCAGGGCTGACGCTGCCACTCACACTTGAGATGACAGCAACCCCAGGGTCTGGCCAACTGACATTTTTTTTTAAAAAAAAAAAATGGCACTGCCATTAGCATGTTAGCAGGTGTTACCCTGTTTTCTGGGGATCCCGGGAAGGACACCAAATTGCTATCAAAATTATACAAGTTGGGGAAATTAGTTCAGAGCACAAGTTGGCAATACGAGAGGCAGGGCAACGTAGCAGGATCTTGCAACCCAGTGTCTACGGGGTCAGGCTGAGTCAAGAAGCAGACCAGTTGGAAAATAATGAATAGTCTTTATTAAATACAGGCACACAATGTATGCAACTCAAACACAGAGATACCTAAGGAAAATAAAGGTGTGCGTAAGATAGTGGGATTTTCAGAGGGATAGTTGGTTCGGGTGATACGAAACCTGTCCTGAAGTCCGGAAGAAAATGGAGAGAGAAGCTGGGATTCGATGTATCTCAGCACGTGAAGCTGAGGGGAAGCTCGCCAAGTGAAGCGGCAGTAAGGTGTTCTGGAACTCGGGAGCGATCCAAGGAAGCGCTCAATATCAGGGGTTTTTATAAGGAGAATTGTGACCGCAGGCTAGGTCAGACTTTGGGAAAACAATAGATTTGGAGTTGGAGACAAAGCCTCCGAAAGGTCAGAATTTGAATGATTGCGTTACAGCCAAATTGTCAATAGGATAGCCGGTATGCAAACGCGGAGTACTTGAGCGTTGTGTAGTTAGATCATCAAGCCGCCAGAGCTAGGCAGAGGATCTTTTTGGAGTTGCTCACATACCTAATGGAGGTACTTGCCTTGAGGTCTCCTAAAGTGGCGAGTCGGCTGTTTCTGGCCTGCCTGTATTGTCTAGGAATATTATGGTGATTATCGGCCAAGCCTGTATGCATGCTTGTCCGGGGGCCTCGCAAGCACGTGGAAGGGATATGTGAAGCCAAATTAGTGATATCAGTAGATATCTTTTATATCCCCAAAGCTCGGGCTAGCCAGGGCAGCAACAGCAGCACCCCCCAAAAAATGCTGCCAGGGATGCACCCGTCCCCATCACACACACCTGTCCCTACGCCACTGTTCTTTCATGTGTGATAGGAGATTTACAAGTGGATACTTTTTAAAGTTCAGGCCTGGGACAGGTTAATCTTTGAGATAGCATTTGCCATGGAAGTGGTACCATTTCCCCATGGTTTGCTGGATTCCAGTCTTCCTAAATATACTCCATGTTAATAGTCTTTCTTAATGCATTGATCAAACTCACCAGCTGTTACTCTTTTCTCTCCCTTTCAAATGTTTCCCTTTCCTTCCTCTGTCTTAACTATATGAATAACAAGGAACTTGGTTGTACTTTGATGTCTCAGATAAAATATTCACTCAGAAACCTATCCAAGAGTGCATAATTAGGTGGACTCACTGCAAATCTAGTTGAGTATGTAGATCTGGAGGGAGAACGTACTGCAGTGTCAGGACCTGAAGGCTCTGAAGGCAGGATTCTAAGTGCCTTCTCTGTTCCTTTCAGAGTTTTTGCTGACATGTAATATCTTGAAGCAAAGTTCCTTCCTTATGTAGACAATTGGCTAGCAGTGCTGTGCCTGTGTCTATTACAGAAAGTGCTTGGGGAGAGTTTTTAAATTTCATCCATCTGTCTCAGCAGTGCGGAGGGTTGTGTGCGGGGTGGGAGGGAAGGAGTTGGAAAAAGAAAATCACTTGGCTTATTGCTCAAAGTTTTGGAATCCACCAGTGATGGAGCTGACCTCTTCTCCTCCGAGAAAACGTAGGACTCATTTTAACTCTCACAAATTCCTTGCATCAGCCCTACTGTGACCTACTGACATTTCATAGGCTCACAGTGGATGGGGTGGGAGAATATCGATTCCCAAATGGAATATTAACACACACATTAAGAAGTGGTGTGCATCTACAGATAAATGACACGCTAAAGAATTATAGGGATGGCATGTAAGGAATTGCATGTTTGATTGTATATACACAGGGCTACAGTGGGATTAAGGATATCTCAGCCCTAAAGAAATTTCAGGTCTGGTCTTGCAGTAAAACGGGAGTCAGACTCCTGATGTGGTAGGGTTGATTCTGCCATGTCAAACTGCAGGTGTCAAGCTGCAAGTTTTAAAATTTTGAAATTCATGACCATGGCCCTTTCTGCACGTTACCTCCATCTCGTGATGTCTTAGTGTCATCCTGGCAGTGCCTTTGTTTGTCCCGAACACTCCCCTCTGCATCAGACCAGCTGCCAGTGGATGGTAGTGGTCTGGACATGCTCCCTCCTTCTGCAGTGCGGCTGGCCTCTTCCTGTGCTACACAGAAGAAAGAAGCACCTAGATAGTGCTTCCACCCTTCCTGCATGGCCCCAGCCAACACAATCGTCATGTGAAAAGAGTCTATTACTGGATTTTTTTTCTGGTAACAGTATAATGCACGATCGCTACGCCTGGGAATGTAATAGAAGTGGGACCATGACAATGTAGTGTGGTAGCACAACTCATGGACTGGCTTCAACACGTCCCCATGCTGGGATGGGGCTGTAATATGGAAATGGCCCATTTTTTTTTTAAAAAAAAGATCCCTGCAAGTAAAAATGAGATCCCCCAGAAGTAAGGTTCTGGAGCAGCCTAGACCTTGATGTATTTTCTACTTCCAGGGAGATGTTTATGTATGGTCAAAATTGTCCCTACCACTAGATAGAGTGAGACAACCACCTCAGGTGGCAGATAGTGAGACACAGCAGTTGCACACTGTCAAACGCGGAAAAACCACCGCCCACCAGTGCCGAATACGAAAGGCGAACCCAAGCCTCGCACTCAAGGCTTGCCCAGCCTGACACCTCTTTGTGTTCAGGTCTGAACAGCCAGGGAGGTCTCTGAATCAAGCCAGGGCCAGGACAAATGGGTCTGCCTCAGTTCTCCCTCTCTGAGAATGCCGTCCCTTGCTCACTCTTGTCCCCGCTTGGCTTCTTCCTTTCAGGACTCTCCCCCTTTACTGACTTCTCTAAATCTGCCCTTCTCCCAGATGTAAGGATCAGCAGTGATTTATATTTTCCAAGACTGTGGTGCTGTTGACACCAAGGTCAAGATGATATTATTGGTAGTGTGTATATTCCAGGGTTCAGAATGAGACTCTGTGATACTGCTTTAAGGAACACAGAACTTCAAACATTTATTGTAACACTGTTGCTTTAAATGTGTTTTGTATGTAAATGTTTATAAACAGCACATCATTCTTCTCTCTCTCTCTCTCTCTCTCTCTCTCTCTCTTTCAGTTCATTCACTATCTCTCATACACCCAATTTCTCAGTTCTCTCTCCCACAGAGCTCTTCAAATCTCCAATCTCTCCCAAACACACATCACACTCCTCTTCAAACACACACCAGACAGTTAAAATCCATTATTTTCCTCTTTCCATCAGCCTCTCCCCTGGGCTATCCGAGGTTCCATTTCACCAGCCAGTCAGCTTAAACACACTCAGTTGCCAAGGAGGCTCTGTTGTCAAGACCCCCTCCCATCAGGTTTGTCATACACACACAGCAGCTGTCCCTGCTCAGCCTTTCCCCTCTCTTGGATTGCATGGGCCATACTGTGTGAACATTTGCATCCCCCGCTCCAAGCTAGTTTCCTGTCCTGAGACATGGTGCAAGAGAATGTCCTGTTCCTAGGGCTGAAGTAAGATCAAACCTTCCATCCTCTTGGCTTCTGTACAGGGAATGGAGCCCATGTTATTTTGTTACTTGACTCAGGCAGCAGGTATTATGACCCCACCTATTGTTTAAGAATTCTATTCACCACTTCCAGTCTGAATTAGGATAGCCAACTCATCTCTTCTCCCATTATCTTATCTCATTCTTCTATGTAGTATCAGATGAAGTTTTTATGTTCTCCAACTGTCCCAGTTTGGCAAAGGCAGACCCAATTTCTGTCATCCCACTTTTTCAGCTGCTTTTAAAATGTCCCAGTTTCTCTTTTCCCCTCCTGTTTTCCCTTTTCATATTCAGCTTACTTCAATTGCTGCAAGTGAGTTCAAAGTACAAAAGTAGTTTGCATTCATTAACTCAGCAGGGGGAGGAAGAGACAGAATCTTGCTCTTCCCTGTTGCTGTTGTTGATTTGTTGTTGTTGAACGCCTTCAATTCATTTCCAACTTACGGCAACCCTAAGGTAAACCTATCAGGGATTTCTTGGGCTGAGAGTATGTGATATGCCCAGCCAGCCAGTGGGTTTCCATGGCCAAGTGGGGAATTGAACCCTGGTTCATAGACCAGTGTTCAAACTACTATACCACACTGTCTCTTCCATTCCCAGTAGAATCAGGTAAAAGCAAATTGCTGCAGCTGCTCTTAACTGCCATGTTCTTCGTCATTAATAACTTTTGACATTTTGATCACACTCTGATGGGGGCCGCAAATGTATCCTAGTTTTCATCTGTGAAATGTTGGAAGGTATGCATTTCATTTTGATCACATTTTCAAAGTAAAAGACCCCCCCCGCCCCATCTGAAACAGCTCATCTAAAGCACCACTTCTGGTTTTTTGCTTGTTTGTTTAGCTACTCTATGCAGCAGTCAAATTTCCAGAGAAACACATTGTCCAGTCAGTGAACCAGCCACAGGAAATTTAACTTATGTCAGCAGTCCACTCCTTCAAGCTCATAAATCTACTGACACTATGGATACTAGAGCTAACTTTCACATCCTTCACACACAGCCTCAGCCAAGAAGGGACAGCTTTCTCTTGATGTGATTCCAATAGCCAGGGGCTATCTATGAGTGATCCTATTACTTGAGTAAGGCAAATTGTGTGGGAAGCAGGGACAGAAAAGAAACGTGCATTAACTGAGATCTTTTATGAATTTATCTGACAGGTATTGCAAAACTACGAGCAGAAGTATGTATGTATATTTCCCCCTTTCCTGTCATTAGGAAGAAACCATGCGCATCAGATTCTTTTTATTTCTTTTTATTTTCTTTCTTTTTAAAAAAATATACTGAAGAAAGGGCACATGAGTAAAAATGCTCGTATTTGGAAAATATGCATAAATAAGGTTTTATTTCCGGGAAAATGTGTAAAAATGCTTATTTTATTTTCATTTGTTTTAAAAAATATTCACCAAAATCTGCATGAATTTCTGTGTGGGAACAACAATATTCTCAAGGCTGTGGACTGAAAAGCAATAGGTGAATGAAGCAAATAAAAACAAATAACTCTACAATTTCTACTCTAACTTTTAAAGCTAGAGGAGTATGGCCTCATTCCACAGGTAGTAGAGAAATGTGCCACAGGTCAAGTGTCAGCTTGTATTGCACCTCATGTTTGGCTCTGTCTGTTGAGTTGCTATAAAGTGCTGGTTGTGACCTGTACAGCCCTATGTGGCTCAGGTCGAGGTTCCCTGTATGAGCTTGCCCAAGGCCTGAGATAATCAGGAATGGTCCTTCTCTCAGTCCCACTACCTTCACAAGCACAGTCTCACCACCTTCACAATCACTGGTGGGCCAGTGAGAGAGGGTCTTCTTAGTGGCTGCCCCTAAGACTATGGACTTCCCTTCCCAAGAAGGCCAGAATGGTCCCCTCCTTGTTGTCCTTCCACCAGCAGGCTAAAACTTTTTATTCCTGTTACAAGAGTGAGATTCGTTGCCTAGAACTGGATCCACCAAAGCAATGTGAGTGAGGGTTTAACAAACGGCAGCAGAAATACACTTTGTGCAGCTCCAAAGTGAAACAAAACACATTTCCCTGCACCCACCTTATATATACTAAATAGGTGGGTTTCCTGACATAAACATCCAGAAAACAATTAACACTTAGTTCAAAGCACATCCTTTCTGTCTGGCATCTATCAGTATTTCCAAACTGTTCCAATCTGTTTATCATTTTCAGATAGCATGTGATAATTCAACAGGAACTTAGATGTTTGCCTACTTTCGAGAGTCTGCTACCTTAAACGAGGAATATAATTAACAGTTGCAAATCAAGGAGGAATCTCCTTTTTCTCACCTGCATGTTAAAACACAGGATGGAGCCAGGGCTTATAATCTAGCCTACGTGACTCTCTGGCTTCTAGGGAACAGACATCTCAAGATTTTTGAGTTCAGATTGGAAAAAGGGAATTTCTAACATTAAGGGTAAGGGTTTCGTTGTTGTTATTAATGAAACCCTCACTCTGAAACAGAAAGTTTTTAAAGAATGGTGTGTGGCAGCTGTATTCTTTTAACTGACCTGTTTTTAATATCTTTTTGTTTTTTTAAATTGCATTTTATTCTTTTAACCAAAAGTTTCAATTGTTTTAATATAATGAATAGTCTAATTCTATTTTAATGTTCACCTTTTGCATGTTTTTAATTTATTTTCCTTATACATTGTGAGCCACTTTGAGTCCTAACTTTGAGGGGAAAAAACATGATACAAATAATAATAAAGGTGACAACAGATGTATAGGAGGAAAGTGTTACTGCCCTGGCTAGTCTGAGCTTTGGGGATATTAAAAGATATCCTCTTGATATCATAATTCGACTTCACTTCTCTATTCCCCTCCACGTGCTTGTGAGGCCATCGGACAAGCACGTAAACAAGCTCAGCCGTTAATTGCCGTAATATTCCTGGATAATTCAAGCAGGCCAGAAATAGCTGACTCACTGCTTTAGGAGACCTCCAGACAAGTACTCTAATTAGGTATGCACGCAACTTACAAAAGAGCCTCTGCCCCACACTGGCAGCTTGATGGGTAAACTATACAATACCCAAGTACTCTGCATTTGCATACTGGCTACTCTATTGAGAACTGCTACGATAACTCAATCATTCAGATTCTGACCTTTCGGAGGCTTTGTCTCCAACTCCAAATCTATTGTTTTCCCCCAAGTACGGCATTGCCTGCAGTCACATTCTTCTTATAAAGACCGTTGATTCCGAGACCTTCCTCAGAACGCTCCTGAGTGTCATCCCGCCTTGCTGCCGCTTTGCTTGCCGAGCCTCCCCTCAGCTCCACGTGCTGAGCTACGCCGCACCCCAGCCTCGCTCTCTATTTTTCCTGGGCTTCAGGACAGGTGAAGTATCACCCAAACCATCAATCCCTCTAAAAATCCCTCTATACCACTCCAACCTTTACTCTCTTTAGTTATCTTGTATGAGTGTGTCGCATACACTGTTTTGTTTGTGTTTAATAAAACATCATTTATTGTTTCAACTTCTGCGTGCTACTTGACTCAACCCAACCCTCTAGACATAGGGTTCAAGATCTCGCTACGTTACCCTGCGTCTCGTAACGCTAAGCAGTGCTCTGAGCTAATTTTCCCCACCTTTAGTTGAGCACAATTTGGTGTCCCTCCCAGGACCCCCAGTACACAGGGTAACAAAAGTGTCTGTTTTGAGTGATTGGCTGGCAGATTTTGTACAAACTCACTAACAGAGCTGTTGTTGCTGTCTCTGTTATCATTAATTGTACTGCATCTTTTCCCCAAAACAGGGGAAAAGGCAGCTTACAAAACACAAGACAGTTAGAACATTCAGCAGATCAACCTTAAAATAGAATTAAACTACCAACATAAAAAAAAAAGAGGATGAAGTTAAAAATAATAGAGACTTTTTTTAAAAAAAAGTGAACTAGGATTTTTTTTTTCTTTTGCTCCTTATGAAAATAACCACATTTATTTTTAAAAGTAAAGCTCTAAGCATTGTAAGCTCTGCATTCTGATCCATGGACTATATGCTCCAGAAGCTGATAGACCCATATCATTTGTGCCCTCTTCAAATATTGATGCACATATCAAGTGGCTTCTGAGAAAGCATCCAGCTAGCCTCTAAATCAGAGGTGGATGAAGTCCAAACAGAGGGCTGCATGTGCCCCCACAATCTTTAACATTTGACAAATAAAACTGAGACACATGTGGCCAAGCACCAGCAGGAGGTGGTCATGATAGCAAAAAATATTAATGAGGAAGAGCACACAAGCTAGGTGAGGGTGTAGTGGTTTGCTTTTGCCTAAGCCTACAGGAATGGCAGAATTCTGCCCTTCCTCTCCTCTCTGCTGCGTTAATTGAGTGTAAACTTCTTTTGAACATTGAACTCAGTTTGCAGTAGTTTAAGTAAACTGACATTAAAAAGGTAAAATGAGAAGTAAAACTTCCACATTTTTCTGCATTCTTTGGCCATCCACATGGCCCTCTCAGAGGATCCCAGGGCTTGAGACCTCTACTTCAGTTGCTCACCCTGCTTTTCTACATTGGTCCCATTTCCCAGACTGAATTTAGTCTGAAAAGAATCATACATAGCTAATGGGTGTCCCCATATAGCCTTCTTGCTGTGGCTGGAGTAACCAACAGTGCTACACCTCTGCATGCTTACTTGGAAGTAGTTCTCATTGCATTCAGTGAAACTTACCTTTCAATAAAATGCATGAAGTTCCTTTACAACAAGTCAAACCCTTTCTCCATTGTCTGCCTCAGCTGGCTGTGGCTTTCCAGGATTACTGGAAGGAATTCTTTGCAGCCCAAGATGTCAGAGATTGAACTTGGGACCTTTTGCGTGCAAAGCCAGGCTGCCACTGCAGATCTACAGAGGTTCACGCTGTTATTTAGCTTAGACTGCCTTTTACAATATAGATTTTAGACTGTGCAAAGGGCTGCTGGGGCAAGGAAGCAAAAGTTGTTCTCTCTTTGAAAATATGAGAACCAGCAGTAGTTCTGAGCTTCCTGAAGGTTCTGAGGAACTTGAAAGCATGTTTGAGACATTTTAGTGGGGCCTAGTTAGTGCTATGTCAAAAAAAGAATATTTTGACATTTTTGACCATTCTAATTCAATTTGAGAGGGAAAAATACTTCCATTTTTTTTCCAAACGAAAAGAAAATTGCAGTAAAATTGTCTTGACTGGGCTGTGGGGTTCTTGGACTTAGCTTAATTATAAGGTGGCTTCTGTGGGAAGATGCTATGAGGTAACTTTTTTTAGATCAGGAAGTGTTGGCAGCCAAGGAGGGCACCAAATGAATGATGGAAAGATGTGAGGTGGTAATTGTATACCCTCCAATATTTTACAGAGGAAAACCAGGACACATTGGCCAAGCAATCTCACAGTATCATCAGGATGGCAAGAGTTACTAATGAGGAAGAACACACAAGCAAGGACAGAATGCAGCCATTTGCTTGTGTCTGAGCCTACTGGGAAAGGCAAGACTCGGTCCTCTCTTCCCTGCTGAGTTAATGGAGTGCAAACTGCTTATCTAAAGAAACAATTTGCAGTAATTCAGGACAGGAGGTTCTGCTTCAGAGCAAGGGAGAAGATGCAACTGTTTGCTTTTACCTGAGCCTACTGGGAAGCAAAAGACTCCATCCCCTCCTCTTCTCTCCTTCTCTCTCCCCCTGCTGAGTTGAGTGCAAATTACATGTGATTCAGCCCAGTTTGCAGCAAGTGAAGTAAGCTGAAGACAAAGAGGGAAGGAGACAGAAGAACTGGAATATTTTTAAAAAAGTTGAAAAAGTGGGACAACAGAGCATTCATCAAGACTGTCCCTGCTGAATCAGGACAGTTGGAAGGTGTGATGGAAAGATGTGCGATAACAATTACATCTGTTGTTGTTAACCATTGTCAAGTTTGACTTCAACACAGAGTGACCCTATGAATGAGAAACCTGCAGCTCACCCTGTCGTCAGCAGCCCTGCTCAGGTCTTGCAAACTTAGGGCCATGGCTTCCTTGGTGTCATGCCCTGCCCCAGAGACCCTGATAGAGAGAAGGAGAGTTCTGATTCAGAGGCAGAGGGAAGTCCAGAGGAATAGAACAACCAGCAGGAGTCGGAGCCAGAGGAACAGAATGACCAGCAGCAACAGGAGTCAGAGGAAGAATCTACACAGGCACCTGCGTTGGCAGAATGATGTCAAGAGAAAGAAGGACTCAGGAGTTCAGCTCATTTATATATCAAATGAGCCCTAATGAGAGAACACCTTTGCCAACATTGTTAGACTATAAATAAGAAGCATCTGGCTTCTCTCAACAGGGTTGACAACTGCTCTTCCCGGTGTTGAAACCCTGAGTCTGTCCCTTGCTTCCTTGCCAAGAACTCTATCTCCAGCTGGACAGTTGCCTGACGTGTGACTACAATTCTGGTTTGTCCTTTGGCTCTGATATCTCAGAACTCTGGACTTTTGGTTCTGCTTCAGACTGGGCTTGAACTGCTCTCCCTCTCTCTCTGCCATCAGTAAGAGCCCTGCTATCACAGCCTGCTAATTGCTATTAGCTCTTGAAGCTTCTGCCCAGCTACCTGGCCTCTCTGATACACATCACTTGGTTGAATAAATTCACCTGTAGTATAGTCTCCTTTTTTTCCTATTGCTTTCTACCTTACTGAGCATTAGTCTCTTTTCTAGGGAGTTGTGTCTTCTCAGAGTGTGTCCAAAGTATGACAGTCTCAGTTTAGTCATTTTGGCTTCTACAGAGAATTCAGGCTAGATTTTCTCTAAGACCCATTTATCTGTCTTTTTTACAGTCCATGGTATGTCCAGAACTGTTCTTTACCACCACATTTCAAATGACTTGTTCCTCTTCCCAAGAGCTTTCTTCACTGTCTAGCTTGCATAACCATACATAGAAATTGAAAATGCAATAGCATGGACAATCCTGACTCAGTCAATAAAGATCATGCCCTGTTCCTTCATAGTTTTCCTTCCAAATCCTAATCTTCTGATTTCTTGACTGCAGTCCCAATTTTGATTAATGATTGAGCTATGGTAGGGAAAGTCTTTAACTATTTCAGTATTTTCACTGTCTGCTTTAAAGTTATATAAAGTTATGTAAATCATCTGTGGTTTGTGTATTTTTGTTTTCTTCATGTGCAACTGTGATTCTACCTTTGAACCTTCTGCCTTGGCTTCCTTCAGTAGTCATTCCAGCTGTTTGCTATTTTCTGCTAGTAGTATGGTGTCATCTGCATATCTTAAATTGTTGATGTTCCTTCCTCCAGTTTTCATACCTCTTTCCTCAGAGTCTAATCCAGCTCTGTGTATGATATGTTCAGCATACAAGTTAATCAGATAAGGTGATTGTCAGGAACTGAATTCAAACACACAATTATAACAGTGCATAAACACTATTTATTAGGAGCGTGATATATAGTACAGGACTTCAGTGAGTGAACTGGAGACAATTAGCAAAATTCAAAACATAAAAGGCAAAGAGTTTCTCATCTCACCTGCAAGAGACCTTGGAGTTCTGGTTTAGCCTGACAGCACTTATCACTACATTCCTAGCTTTGTTTATCTAATGGTCTCTGCTTCTCATACCTTGTTATGAGCAAGCTGCTACTTAACTCCTACTACATGTCCTATAACTAAAATATGAAGGGCTACCTGACATCCTGTCCGTCCCGAAAAAAAAAGTGAACAAACAGTTAGTATAGAAGTGAGGAAGAGGGAAAAGGGGAAGATCATGGGGAGTGGAAAAGAAAGGGGAAGAGGGCAGACAACAGTTGAAATGCAAATATGGTATGCAGTAGTTAAAAATGGTGTGTTGAAATTGGCAATTCAGGATGCAGGAACAGTTGGTTGAGTAGTTGGGTTAATCTCTGAAGAAGAATTCGAAGGAGCTGGTTTCAGTAAGCTGGAATGAAAAACAGGGTGAATAAGTTTGTAAGTATCAGACAAAGAAAGTTCAAAAATGACATCATTAATGGCCCGTTTGACCAGGAAAGGAGCAAGGTATTTGGGGGAGAGTTTTTTTTGGAAGGGCCATTGGAGGAAATGTTCTTGGAGGAGAGGTAGAAAAGATCCCCAGGCTGGTATGTAGGATTGGGTTGCCGTTTTCAGTCAGCAAATCATTTGTAAGAAGCTTTTGAAGCTTCAAGGGCAGAACGCACAGAGTCCCAAGTAGAAGAAATTTTTGTAATCCAAGAGGTGAGTGAGGTAGGTTGTGTTGTAGGGAGGGTGGTGCGGAGTGCAGGAAAGGGTTTTGGGTTGATGCCAAGTACAACTTCAAATGGAGTTTTGCCAGTGGATGTAGAGCAGAGTTGTAAGCAAATTCGGCAAAAGGGAGGAGGAGTGCCCAATTGTTTTGGTTGGAATTGATGAAACAGCGTAAGTATTGTTCTAGAGTTTGATTTGTGAATTCGCTTTGTCCATCAGTATCGGGATGATACGAACTGCTGAATTTTTGGGAAATTCCGAGAGATTTAAGGAGAAAAGTCCAGAATTTGGAAGTGAATATAGGTTCTCTGTCAGAAATGATTGTGGAAGGTAGTCCATGGAGTTTCCAGATGTTATTGATGAAGAGGTCAGGCAATTTTTCAGTGGTAGGCACTTTTTTTAGTGGAATGAAGTGAGACTGTTTGGAGAAATGATCGGTGACAACCCAAATGGTATGGAATCCACAGGAGTTGGGTAGATCAACAATGAAGTCCCATGAAATAGTATCCCAAGGCAAGGAGGGGCAGGAAGGGGTTGGAGAAGTCCATGGGGTTTAGAAGAAGAGGATTTGCAGGTGTTGTAAACTGGACAGTTTTTTATATATTCTTGGACTTGTTTTGTGAGACATGGCCAGTGGAAAAGTTTCCTGATGGAATGTAGCATTTTAAGGAAACCAAAGTGTCCAGCAGGCTTGGAATCATGGTATCTCTTGAAAACTTTGATTCGGCAAGCTGGTGGTATGTAGATTTTAGTTCCGATGAAAGCTAAATCTTTAACCCAGGCGATTGAGTTTTTGTATGTTTGTAGCCAGGCATCTGTTTGGTAGGCAGATTTTAGAGAGTGTTGGAAGGTAGAATCAAGCACCGTTGAAGCTGATTCTTGGGCATGCTGTTGCACTCTGGTAGTAACTTGTAATCCAAAATTGTTTGGGGAGAATAGAGGTTTCTCCTTGGTAGGAGAAGAGAAGGAGGGCAGTTCGTGGCAGGGCAGTCTTGAGAGTGGATCTGCCAAAGTGTTAGTTTTTCCAGGTTTGAAAACAATTTTGAATCTAAATCGTTGGAAAAATTCAGCCCAGTGTGCTTGTTTAGGGGTTAGTTTTTTGGCTGTTTTTAGTGTTTCAAGATTTTGATGGTCAGTCCAGACCTGAAAAGGGAGTTTAGCTCCCTCGAGGAAGTGTTGCCATGAGGTGAGTGCGAAATGGATGGCCATGGCTTCTTTTTCCCGAATTGGCCAGTTGTGTTGTGTGGAGGAGAATTTTTTGGAGATGGAGGCGCATGGTTTAAGGTGGCTGTCTGCATTGTGTTGCAGAAGAACAGCTCCCATGGCGAAGTCAGAGGCATCGGTTTGAATTGTGAATTCTTTGGTAGCATCAGGGAATAAGAGAAGGGGTTCAGATGTAAATTTTTGTTTGAGGGTATCAAATGCTGTCTGACATTTTTCAGTCCAGAGGATGTCGTCGCATCAGTTAGTTTTGTTATCGGTTTTTTTCAAGAGGTTGGTAAGAGAGAGAGCAATTGTGGCAAACCCCTTTAAGAAGTTACGATAGAAGTTTGCAAAGCTGAGGAATTGTTGGAGTTGCTTTCTAGTTTTGGGGGTAGGCCAGCTCAAAATGGTGTCAATTTGGTGGGGTCCATGTTTAGGGTATTGTGACAAACACGGTACCCTAAGTAGTCAAAAGTCTGAGCGTGAAATTCGCATTTTGAGAGTTTAACAACAAGTTCATTGTCTATGAGTCTTTGTAACACAGTACGTATGAGTTCAGTGTGTTGTTCAAGGGTTTCTGAGTAGATCAAAATGTCATCTAGGTAGACAACAACACCTTCCTAGTGGAGGTCTTGTAATACAGAATTGAGAAACGTGGAAGGCTGCGGGACCAGCTTGTAATCCAAAAGGGTGAACAGTCCATTGGTAGTTTCCCAGGGGGGTTGAAAAAGCAGTCAACCACTCGCTTTCAGGGTCCATGTGTATTCTGTGGAAAGCCTCTTTGAGGTCTAATTTGGTAAAGAATTTGCCTTTTACCAATTGATTTAAGATATCCTTGGTTAAAGGAATCGGGTACACATTAGGCAATATTGCCTGATTAATTAAGTTATAATTCACAATGAGCCTTGGTTCTCCTCCATCCTTTTTGTTGCAGAAAAATACTGGACTGGCTGTGGGAGCAGACAAGGGTTTAATAAATCCACGCTGTAAGTTTTTGTTTAGGAATCTTTTTAGAGCCTCTAGTTCTTGGTTGTTCATAGGGTATATCTTGGGTTTGGGAATTTTAGCTCCATTTACCAATCTGAGTTTGCAATCAAAATCTCTGTGTGGGGGCAGTTAGTCTGCTTCATGATCCTCAAAAGCTTTTTGCAGGTCTTGGTATTCTAACGGGGTTTTCTGCAGTTCCTCAGGACTCAAAGCAACTGCTGAGTCAAGGGAATTTGGTATGGGCACTAGATTTACATCATGGTTATGCTTGAGTAAGCCCTGGGTCCAGTCAATTTGGGGATTGTGTTTTTTCAGCCAGTCGTACCCAAGAACTACTTGAAACCCAATTTTGGTGGGCACTAGGAAATGTAATTGCCCCTGTAAGCTTCCCACTTGAACAGGGATGGGTTTGGTCCTTTCCCAAACAGAGCCCCCTGCCATGGGTGAGCCATTTGAGATAACTTGACGGCCTTTTTTAGGGGTTCAAACTTTACTGCAAGTTCTTTGGCCACAGTGGGATTCAATAAACTAGTTGTGCAGCCTGAATCAACTAAGGCCCTGTACATTCATAATTTTCCATCATTTCCTTGTAAGGTTACTGTAACATATACATGACAAGTTTTGATTGTACTTACATTCGCGGACTGGTCGGGATCCCAATCATCGCTATCCAAGCCGGATGCGGTCAGTGGTCTGTCCTCACCATTGCAAGTTCCAGCAATGGTTCTGCCGGCGGGATGTTTAGTTGGCGGCTTCTGGGTGTCAGCTTTGCAGGATACAGGTTGGGTGGTGGGGGTGCCCGACTTTTCTTCAGCAGGTTTCTTCGATCCCTGGCATTCGCTGGCGATATGGCCTTTTTTCTGCACACTGGAAGCAGGTGCCTTCTTTGAGTCGTTTTTTCTTTACCTTGTTGCTCAGGAAAGTAGGTTTTTGGGGTGCGGGGTTCAGCGACCGCTTTCTTGTGCTTGTCTTTGTTGGGCAAGCTGGACAATCTCCATGATGCTTTCCACTTCTCCGGCAAGTTTCATCCATCCCAAGAGACTCGCAGGATCTCCTTGGGTCAGGCAGCAGTCTAAGATGATGGGATTCAACCTGTCTTGGAAAAATTGCTTGAGGATGTCATCTTTCCATTCTGGGACCTTAGTGGCTAGCTTTCTGAATTCTCAGGCGTATTCGCCGACGGTTCCTTTTCCTTGGCACAGTTTTCTCAGTTGGTATCTGGCTTGGTCTTGAAAGAAAGGATCCTTGAACCTTTCTCTAATTCGATGCATGAACAGTTGCAGGTCAGCTGTTTCTTCAGCTCATGAGTCAAACAGGCTGGTGACCCACTCCGCTGCTTCTCCTTTGAGGTGCTGGCTCAGGTATCTGACTCTGGTGGTATCATCTGGGAAACTGTTCCCCTAGTCAATCTATAATTAGAGGCCATGTTGAGAAAGTATGTCAGGGTGGCTCCATTGCCATCGTAAGTGGTTTTCAACTCTCAAAAAGGCTGGGGCCCCACTGGCAGTGCTGGTATTCCGGGAGGTGCAGGTGCCACAGCCACTGGAGCTGCTGCCACTGCTGGAACCTGGGGTGATGCGCATTCAACCTGAGGCACCAGGAGTCTCCAGTTGTGCAACTGAGCTCTCAGTTTGGAAATTTCTTCTCACTGCTTTTCCACTTCTTCTCTGACTAAAAGTTGTTCCATCAAGCTGGTCTCAACAATCGATGTGTCCCATCTTCTAGCCCGGCAACTTTGGCACTGAGCAGTTTCTGGTCTCTCTCCCCAGGCCCAGGTTTGGGGTCAATGGAGGAATCGAAGACCGTGTCTTGGGTCTCACATCAGGAGGCCAGCTGGGGACCGTCCCTTCTCTTTTGGTGATTCCCTCACCTGGAGCTTCAATGACTCTGCTGGATGCTCCCTTTTCTTCAGGCTCTTCTTCAGTTTTTTGGTACATATTGTTAATATTCTTTACAAGAGTTCACTCACTCTGTCAGGAACTGAATTCACACACACAAATATAACAGTGCATAAACACTATTTATTAGGAGTGTGATATATAGAACAGGACTTCAGTGAGTGAACTGGAGGCAATTAGCAAAATTCAAAACATAAAAGGAAAAGATTTTCTCATCCTGCCCACAAGAGACCTTGGAATTCTGGTTCAGCCTGGCAGTGCTTATCACTACATTCCTAGCTTTGTTTATCTAACGGTCTCTGGCTCTCATACCTTGTTATGAGCAAGCTGCTACTTAACTCCTACTACATGTCCCATAACTGAAATATGAAGGGTTACCCGACAGTGATAAAATACAGCCTTGCTACTTGCCAATTAGAAACTATTCTGTTTCTACATATTCTGCCCTAGTGGTTGCCTCTTTCCTGAGTACGCATCACACATGAGATAATCAAATGTCGCAGTGCACTCATTTCTTTCAGAGCAATCTATAGTTTTTGATGATCCACACAATGAAAAGCTTTGCTATCTAATATATAAAAGTCAAAGTTTATTTGTCTATGTCAGGCAAAGATCTCACATGATTGGCTGTGTCCGGTGAAGACCTCATATTATTGGAAGCCTAAGAAGATTCTATGGAATCCTGGGGTTCGCAGTTTAGGGAGGGGCATTTAGAATTTTCAGCCAGAGAGCTCTTGTGCCTCAGTCAACTGTGACTGTCTTGAATAGACCAGTTGCTATGGACCTGAGGCCTAAGAGCTAGGATGAGGGCAGCGTATTCCCTCAGGAACCAAACCTCTATATGTTAGTAACTCTGAACACAGATTGGATTGAGGAATATGGAGAAAAGTTACAGGTACTGGACAAGACAGTTTGGAGAATTAGAAACATGGGATCTCAAATCTTTCTAATAAGTATTACCTATGAGAAAATAAAATCCTGGGCAACGCCGGGTATATATGCTAGTAATCTATAAAACACAGGCTAATTTTCTTTTGAGATTCCTTGGTGTGCTCCATTATTCAATGTATTTTTTCAGTGTGATTCCTTGTGCCTCTTTTTTTTCCTCTCAGCCCAGTTTGGACATCTAGCACTTCTCATTCCGTAGACATTAAAAGTTTTTGTTGTAGAATTTTGAGCATCATTTTGCTTGCATGGGAGGTTAATGCAATGGTCCAGTGGTTATTGCAATCCCTGGTGTTCCCTTTCTTGGGGATAGGAATGTATACTGAGCACTTCCAATCTGTGGTCCATTGTTTTGTTTTTCATATTTTTTACATATTTTGGGTAGACCTAAAGCAGGTTTTGTCTTGATAGCTTCAAGGAGATCTATTGTTATTCCATCTGTTCCTGGTGATTTATTTCTCCCAAGTGCTTTGAGTGCTGCTTCCACTTCAACTTCTAAAATTGAAGGTTCATCTTCAGATGGTTCTTCTTTGAATTAATCTGTCATCTTTTCATTCTTGTTATATAGTTCTGCACTGCATTATTTCCGTCTTCTTTCTATTTGTATTCGGTCATGTAATGTGTTCTCCTGCTGATCATAGAGCATCCCCACTCTTGGTTTAAATTTTCCTTTGATTTCTTGGATCTTGTGGAAGAAACTTCTTGTTCTTCACTTTTTGTTATCATCTTCTATTTCTCTGCTTTCATTGTTATAGTAGTTCTCCTTGACCTTGTGCAAAAGTCATTGAACAGTTGCATTCAGAATTCTGACTCAATTTCTGTCACATTTTACTTTTGCTTCCTATTTGTCTTTAAGTGCTTGAAGAGTTTAATCTTTTGCCCAGTAAGGCATCTCTTTATTTTCGGCTACAAATAGTATCTTTCGCATTTCTCCCTGACAGTGTCCCTGGCTTCAGTCCAGAGTTCTTCTGGCTTCCAGTCAGTTAGCCTTAATAGAGCAAATCTATCTTTTACATTATCTTTAAATTCTACAGGGATGTTCTTCAGTTGTATTTCAATATGATGGTTGATTTAGTGTTCTTCTTTAGCTTTGCTCTAATTTTTTATATTAGCAGTTCATGGTTGTGCTCCACAATGTGTTCCTGGTCTTGTTTTTGGAAAGAGAGTAGATTTTCTTCATCTTCTGCTTCCAATTATGTAGTCCATTTGATTTTTATATTGACCACATGGATACATCATTTCCAGTTGCTTGAAAAATCAGTTTGTGATGAACACACTGTTGGCCTTGCAAAATTCAATGTCACCCTCCTGCTTCATTTCTCTTGAACCTAGGTGAATTCTCCTACAGTATTTGGTTTTGCTCTGTTTCCTACTTTTGCGTTTCAATCACCTATGATGAACATCAAGTCCTGTTTCAGTGTTTGATAATTTCCTTCTTGATTCCAACATAGAATCTTTCAGGTTTTTGTTCTTCTGCCTCTGTAGTTGGAGCATTAACATGGATTATGGTTGTACTGATGGGTTTTCCCTGATATGATTTATTGATATGATTTGGTCAGATTTTGCATTATATTCTTTGACTGTTTTTGCTACATCCCTCCTCACTATTAATACTGTCCCATTTCTTCTTAAGATTCTCATTTCCTAAGTAAAATAGGGTATAATTATCTTACTCAAAATGCCCCATTCCTGTCCATGTTAGCTCGTTCACCCAATGTAATGCAACGTTTATACATTCCATTTCTTGTTTCACTGTGCTTCATGCTTCTCACATTCCATAGACCTGGAAGATGTATTGTGCAGCTTTAGACTTTCCTTTCAACTCTGAACATGTCAGCAACAGAATTACCTTTCAGCTTAAGTCCAGTTACATCATTAGCCAGAGCTCTACTTTTACTTGTACTTTGCTGTATCCTAGTAGCTTTTTGAGTTCCTTCTGACTTGAGAATGTCATCTTCTGGCACCATCTGTTTCATTTTTAAATTAATTTTTATTAAAATTTTCAATGAAAAAACAATAAAAAAAAACTCTCCCCACTTCCAGACATCAATTTTTTCCCAGTTGAATCTGAGTTTAACATTCCATTCCGTATAAACATTCAGTTCCGTACATTATCTCTATTTTACAACAATCATAAACTATTACTTTTAGCTTATATTTAACTATTTACATTTTATCTTTTATCACCTCATTTTGTCTTCCTCCTTTCTCACAACCTTCTTTCTTTTCCCCTATTTCATTCTTTTATCCAATTCAATACCTCTCGCCATTCTCTTTCAAAGCCCTGGATTGGCTTATTTTTAAGTGAAAAAGTAAGCTTTTCTGTTGCTACCATATCCAGGACTTTGAATTTCCATTCTCTTATATCAATATATTTTCCTTCTTTCCAATGTTGAGCATAAGTCAATCTTGCCACAGTTATTATATATAACAATGTCTTTTGATGAGATCTTATTTCTCTTTGTTGCCCTAACATATTCAACAAATAAAGTTCTGGCTTCATTTCAAAGTTAAAACCATACATTCTTTGAATTTCATCAAGTATTTCTTTCCAAAACTTTTTTGCTATTTTGCAGGTCCACCACTGTTTCATTTTAGATTGTCTCATCATAGGGTTTTCATGGTAAAAGATATTCAAAAGGGGTTTATCATGCCTCCTTCTATACAGTACTAACAAGTTTAGCTGTGGTGCCACTACTGTTGTCTCTGAAAGATCTTCCACCAGTGTCACCCCCGCTACTACTGTTGCTGGCCGGTTGCTGTTTGACACATTTAGTCTAGCTTCTCAGCAAAATTCTGTCTGACACAGGAGACCCTACCAGTAGTACTGCTGCCAACGGCTTAGCATCATCCTCACAAGAGCACACAATCCCACCACCATGGAAAGGCAGTGCTATTGGTACTCTCCAATATTGCAGAGGTAAAAACCAGGGCACACCTAGCCAAGCAACATCAGATTGTGGTTGAGATGACAAATGTTATTAAAATGGAAGAACAAACAAGTGAAGACAGGCTTCCACAATATGCATTTGCTTTAGTCTATAGGAAACAGAGAGAGACAGTATGTTATGGTGGTTTGTGTGTTGGACTAGAATTCAAATCCCTGCCTGGCCATGGAAACCCATTGGGTGACCCTACACAAGTCACACTCTCTTAGCATCAGAGAAATACAATGGCAAAGCTCTTCTGAACAAATCTTGTGAAGAAAACTCCAGGACAGGTTTGTCTTAGGGTCACTGTAAGTTGAAAACACCTTGAAGGTACACAACAAAAACTAACAGGGAGGCACAAGATTCTGCCTCCTCGTGTCATCTCCTGCCACTGAGTTTACTGAATGAAACTATTGTTGCATTTTGAACTCACGGCCTTTCTGCACTACAGTGTTATAGTGCTGTTATTCCACTTTCAACATCCTATGGAATCCTGGGGTTTGCAGTTTAGGGAGAGGCATTTTGAATTCTCAGCCAGAGAGCTCTTTGGCCTTGCTAAACTACAAACCCTAGAATTCCATGGGATGTGGAAAGGGCAATAATAGCACTAAAACAGTATAGTTTGGGAAGGCCCTCCATTTGCAGCAATTGAAGTATGCCAGGATATTGGGAGAAAGTGAAAGGAAGAGAGAGAAACTGTGACATTTGAAAAGCAGAGGAAAAAAGTGGGATGATAGAGGATTAATTGGGACTGTTCCCACCAAATTGGGATGGTGGGTGTGTGGGCTTCAGCATCTATGGATACTGGCAGCATGGCTAATTGTTGCCACCTACCTAGAGTGAAGAAAACAATTTCTACATGTTCATGGCTGAAGGCAAGGGAGCAGTAAAGGAGTTAATGTCCCCTCTTTCCTTTGGGCAGAGTGATAGTCATCTACTGGAGCCAGTCAATGTGCTTGATAGCTGTGGTAGGTGGTGGTTCCCATGCCAGTGGCTGAATGAATCTACTCTGGGTTTTGGACTGAACCTTAAAGGAGCTGCCCAAGGTACTGAATCTGTTTTGATGATAGGGTTCCATAGTTTGGAAAGCACCTTAGAATTCAGTCTAAAACCTGGCACAGATTCACCATGGAAGCCACTAGTGATAACTGCCAAATAGATTTGAGTAGATTTTCACCATGTTGTTTATTTATTTATTTATTTATTCATTCATTCATTTGTATCCTGCCTTTCCCCCCAAACTAGGAATCAAAGCAGTGTGCAAAAATTAAAGACATGTAGTTAGAAGCACCTACAAAAACTCCTACCAAATATTATTGTTGAAATACAGTTAAGCTATCCATGGAATTAAAAACTGTATAAAGGAAATTCATAGAAGGTACTACCTATTAATACTACACATTATTAAAGGTCCTTGCAGTCAGTTCCTAATGGCTTTTCAGAACAAAAAAAAAGCTTTCACTTGCTAATGGAAGGATGGCACAGAAGGAGCTACCCTAGCCGCCTCAGAGTGGGACTTCCAAACCTGGGGGACAGTCACCAAGGCTTTTTTCCCTGTATTTCTATCAGCTGTACCAATAAAGGTACTGAGATCTAGGCATGGACCTCCCCTAAAGATCATAGATCATAGGCAGGCTCATATATGAAAACATCCTTGAAACAGTCTGCCCCTGACCTATGTAGAGTTTCATAGGTAAATTCTGCTGCAGTTTGTCTCAAAGTTAAGTTAACATAAGTGGCCCTTATTCAATTCCCATTCTGCTTTTTTTAATTTCCTGCTCTGACAGCAAACATCATGTAGAGAAATTCTAAAGTGTCCTGAGAATGAAACAGAAAAACAATGTCCATTTTCATGGGAAAGCCGCCTTCTAAAATACATCATCTTCTTGTAGTAAAAATGCTAACAAAACTATAGGAAGGAGGGAAGCAGAGGACATGGACAGGAAAGGCAAAAGGTAGAAGAAGAAAAATATGACATGAAAGCAGAACAGAAAGATGAAGGATGAAAGAATGGGGAGCTATGGGTGGGAAATGTGGTACATGCGCATCTTACACACAGAGAGTCCTGCTGCCTGTCTATTCAAACAACTTCAAAGGACTGCGGCTGGGAAAGGCCACCAGACATCCCTATTATTCAGTAACACAACAGTTCTATCTTGCAAATCTGCTGCCTTCCAAGAGCTTCAGGTTTCCAGTTGTGACTTTTACTCATGTTACCAACTGTGAGTGACAATTACGGGTTCAAAATGCTGGTTTTCTAACCACACCCTTCAGACTGGGCTAAATATAGTGGAACACTTCTGATCCTAGAATGTGTTTCCAAGGGGAAAACTGCACGCAGCACACCAAGATGCCACGAGTAACATCTTGTGGTTTGCAGAACTTAATTTCTTTGAGAGAAAGATCTCTCAAAGAGAAAGATAGCATACCCTCTAGTATTTCACAGATGAAAACTGGAAGCCAAAAATTTGGTCAAGATGGCAAAAATTATTAATGAGAAAGAAAAGACAAGCTAGGAGAGGCTGCAGCAGTTTGCTTTTGCCTGAGCCTGTTGGGAAGGGCAAGATTCCACCCCTTCTGAGGTAATTAAGTGCAAACTACTGCTGTACTTTGAACTTAGTTTGCAGCAACTTAAGTAAGCTGAGAACAAAGGTGGAAAGTGGGAAGAGGAGAAAGAGACAGATATTTTTAAAGCAGCTGAATAAGTGGGACAACAGAGGATTAATTTTGACTCTCTCTGCATGAGGTAGTACTTTGTTGGTGTGGCTTCTTCAGAAATCTGGTCTGAACTGGTAAGCAGAAATTAATTTGATCTTGGAATGCTACTTTTTTATATACAAAAGGAACTAGTAACACTCCTGTGATCAATGTATGGGATATTACTTGTTACTTGTCAGGAGGCTTGGCTCCAGTCATGTTACTATAAGGAAGACCCCACTTAGCTTAGTTTGTAGAGAATAGAATGTGCTATTGTAACAATGTAACAATTGCTAATTACAATTTGCAACAAGATACTGAATTTTAATTGCTGTATGTATCTGAGTGTGGGTTCAAAGGCTTCCAGGTGTCAGGAGAAATGTCTGAGGGCATCCAGCAAGGAAGCAGGGAGATCAGAGGGGTAAAGTGTGAAATCCCAGACAGAACAACCAGAAGAGTAGAGATAAAAATATAGGAAGAGTTTAGGTTCTCAGGATGAAAGTATGTAAACATTCCAAAAGCCTGGAAAACTTGAGGTCTTGTGGGGTGACGTGACATTCATGGCCCTCACCAATCACTGCCGTTTGCACCTAAATTTGTATGTTCTGGTCTAAAACCTTGCTACCAACCAATGTACCTCAGTCTTAGCAACTTTTGTCAAGTTGTTATGTTGCTTGCTTTATTTCAGTAAAATGCTGCTGGTGCACTATGAGTGTTTTCTTGGAAAGCTACTTAACTGGCACATGGCATTACTGCAGTCCAGAAAGTAACAAGCTAGATTACTTGCTATTAACATGTTGCTGGTCCTACAGCACCATTAAAAAGTATAAAAAGCATTTATGAGTGTGTATGTCTCCTGTCATCTAGATGGCTGCTTATTTTTGCCTACTCCTGTGGGACTCCAACCTGTATAACTCTATGCTAGATTAGGCTGTGAAGCAGCAGAAGGTTCGTAGCCAACAAAATCCACTTTTCACAACTGCAGAATTGCATGGGCACCCTGGGGAAATGAGGTAAAAGCTAAGCTGTAGAGCAGGCCTGCTACTAAGGGAGATGCCACCATCTTTGGGAGATGCACCTCATGGGGACAAGAGAGTGAAGGCTAGCCATCCTGTCTAAAAGAAGAAAAGAGGAACAGAGCCAGCTTTGTGGCTCACTATTTAACTCTTTGCTTTTATTGTTTTAGCTATTTTAGCCTGGGTTGCTGACTGCTGCCAGAGAGAAAAGATGGAGGGTGCTGAAGGGAACCAGAGAGTTGCTATTGGTACCACAGAGAACAGAAGAATATACAGGGAGCAGGGGAATTCTTACACTACACTGAAACAAGAGAAGTTATGGGTTGCCCCTGAATCCTCCTACTTCCCATTCAGAAAGTCTGGAGAACCTTGGCAAGAGGCTTCCTGGTTTGAAACACTGCCAGTGTATCAGTGATCAGTGAGTAGGAAAACATCATCCTTCCAGGACTTGATCCTGATTGTGTAACCTGAGCAGTATTACAGAGACCTGTAAGGAAGGAAGTATTTATGTAGTCACCTGAGTTCTTGGTTCAGCAGCAGATGAGATCTGGGTGACAGGGAGGAGGAACTGTAATGGTCTACTGGAGTCACCATATTCCCCTACCCACCATCTGCTGGGTTTGAATATGTGCATCTGACAGTAGGTTCATTAGTTTTGCCCTGCTGATGATGTCTGGTTGCAGTATTCTGCCCGTAGACCACCTCTCTGGAATGAGACTTGAGGTCTGGGTCTCTTAAGGCTCCGTCTTGTCTCATGTGCTATTTAACATATGTATGAACTGAAAGGGAGAAATTGTTCAGAGGCTGAGGGTTCAGTGCCAAAAGTATGTTGGTATTAACAATGGACTGGAAAGTAGAAGCGTTCTGGCTCAATCCAAAAACAGAACAGGGAAGAGGGATTCAGGCTGTGCCATGGATGCAGGTAACTTTTGCTGAAGACATGTGACATCAAGTTGGATATATGTCTGGATTCAGCCTTGAGCTCAGATGTCCAAAACGCTCAGACAGCTGAGGTGTGTATTTGTACAGCCTGTGTTTTGCTCTAATTACTTATTTTAAATCAAATTTTCTTCCTATTTAAGAATTGGACTAAAATCAGAAATCAGCCTTCAAACCTGCTCTCTGCTAAGAAGTTCAAAAGGGTACTTTGGATCAGTCATTCATTCTTCCCAACCTATATTACAACATTGGCTGTGATGAATAAATGGAAGGAGAGCAGGCTTTGAGAGAAAGGCTGATTTTTTTTTTAAAGAAAACTTCCAGAGACTTGAGTTCGGTGGGGCATGTGTCTGAGCTGTTTCTCTAAGAAAGCAGGTACACAAATAGTAGAGAACAAAAGAAAAAGGAAATGTACACTCAAATGGAAAAATAAAGGAGAAAATGAGAAATTAAAAATTATGATGATATCAATTTTAAAAGAAAGAAATACAACAAAATGAGAAGTTAGAAAAGGTTAATACCCTGAAGGTACCAGTTCTGGTCTGATTTTGGAAGCTGAGCAGGGTCAGGCTTGTTTAATACTTGGAAGGGAAACTGCCAGGAAATACAGTCATCCCTCCACATTTGCTAGCGTTAGGGGCACAGGACCCCTGTGAAAGCTAAAAAACTATAACTCTAGGCCCTCCCAGACTATATTTAGCACATAAAAAAGTATGATCACCATATTCAACCAACCATGGATTCCTTTGAGGCATCAGGGCTCCTTCACAAAGGTAGAAGTGGGTGACTGGTGGGGCTTACTGCCACCTCCACTGCTGCCCCACACCATTTTTAATACACTCGTTTGCAGTTTCTCAGTCTCACAGGGCTTGCAGTCCCTATTAAAAATGGCATACGGAGGCAGCAGAGATGATAGCCAATAGTCCATGAATAATCAAATCCACAAAAGTGAAACCCACAAATGTGGAGGGCTGACTGTAACAGGTGCTGTAGCCCAGTGCTACTCAAAGTGGTTGTCCCTGGATTGGTGTTGGTCTCTCAGCTGCTGGCTGACAGTCCCAGGAAAACTTCTTGGAAGGAAGGAAGGAAGGAAGGAAGGAAGGAAGGAAGGAAGGAAGGACAGACAGACAGACAGACAGACAGAAAGTAAGTAAGTCATAGTCAGAGGACACAAATATGGTACCAGTCTTGGCACATTGGGTGAGTGGGGAACATAAGTGGTTTTCTATATCAGAGGCAAGAGATCCCATCTGAACTTGGAAAGCAAGTAGGGTCAAGCACTGGTTAGTACATGCATGGGAGACTGGGAATGAATACCAGGTGCTATAGGCTATATTTCAGAGGAAAGAACTGGCAAAAACACTTCTAAGTTATCCTTTCCTTAAGAAAACTTCATGAAATTTACAGGGTTGCCGCAAGTTGACAGACAATTTAAAGACACATACTACTACTGAATTAGAAAGATATAGCTGCAGTGTGGCCTAGGGCCCATTCACACTAGACAGTTGCAGTGCTATTATTTCACTATAAGTTCTATGGTTCCATCTTAAGGAATCCTGAGGTTTGTAGTTTGGTGAAGTACTGGAGTACACTTGGTGTCTGGAACCATTAAAGCGGAATCATACGGCTATAATTCTGTAGTGCAGAGAGAAAGAGAGAGAGGACACAGTAGAGCAGAATAAAGAATGTTCACAATAATCATATTGATCATTATATGGTTGTTAGGTTGTGCAAATAATATTAGTGTACTGTGCAAATAATACTCCTAACTACTGTTAGGAGGCTGACCTTCTTTGGACCTGGCTAGTAAGAACTGGGAAAAAAAGATGAATGTCAAAGACATGGATTAGGTTTTCTGAAAGTTGAGGAAAGAAGAAACAACATGAAAAAGTTGCAATTGAAAAGGCTCCTGTTCTTCCAGGTTGCTTTTACACTGAAGCAGTTCTTGTGATGAGTGGGCATAAGGTTTCCATGTCACAGGAGGGATCATGTGCACATTTGTTGTATTTCTACTTTCGGTGTACCATTGCTATTGTATTTCCAGATTCAATGCATAGGTATGAAAGCTGGACTATCAAGACAGTTGCTAGAGAAAGAATCAACTCCTTTGAAATGTGCTGCTGGAGAAGAGTTCTAGGGTTACCCTGGATTGCTAAAAAGACAAACAAATGGGTCCAAGACTCAATTCTCTCTAGAAATCAAGGTGACTAAACTGAGGGCTTTTCTGCACTAGACTGTTATAGTGCTATTATTCCACTTTCAACATCCTGTGGAATTCTGGACTTTGTAGTTTACTGAGGCCAAAGAGCTCCCTGGCTGAGGATTCGAAAGGCCCCTTTACCAAACCACAAGCCCCAGAATTCCATAGGATGTTGAAAGTGGAATAATAGCACTATAACAGTATAGTGTGGAAAGGCCTTGAGACTGTCGTACTTTGGAAGTATCATAAAACACGATTCATTAAAAAAAGACAATGATGCTTGGCAAAGGTGGAAGGCAGTACGATAAGAGGAAGACTGCAATACAGGCAGATAGACTCAATCAAGGAAGCCAGGGTGCCATGACCTGGCTGAGCAGGGCCGTTGAGAACAGGGTGACTTGAAGGTCTCACCTTCAAACAGTCACCTTAAGTCAAAGGCCATTCTGCCCTACAGTGTTCTACTGCTATTATTCCACTTTCAATATCTTGTGGCATTCTGGGGTTTGTAGTTTCCCGAGGCCAAAGAGCTCTCTTGCTGAGAATTCTAAAGGCCCCTCCCTAAACTGAAAACACCAGGATTCCATAGGATGCTGAAAATGGAATAATAGCGCTGCAACATTGTTGAGCAAAAATGCCTTGAGACTGTTGTACTTTGGACATGTCATAAGAAGATGAGGCTCATTGAAAAAAGACAGTGATGCTTGGCAAAGCTGGAAGGCAGCAGGATAACTGGAGGACTGTACAGTTGGCCCTCCACATTTGCAGGTTTGACTTTCATGGATTTAATTATTCGCAAATTTCTCCAAGCCCAGCCCCCACACCTCAGGTGCTCCTTTTCTGGGGGAACCTTCCCTCTGGGTGGCTCCTATCAAGCCACATAGTCCTTTAAAAACCCAGTTCTGGTCTTCCTCCTCCTCCTCCTCCTAGTGCTGCCTGGCTGGCTATGGACAGCTTGCAGTCCAATTTATCAGCACCACAAACCTTCTGCTTGATGCCCCCCCCCGCCCACACCCAACGAAAGAGGTGGGTGAGAGAGAGGAAGCATAGGACCACCTTGCCCACCCACCCCCTTTCCCTGACCTGGTTTGGACCCTGGGTGCTCACTCTCCACACCATGCCCAAGCCTCCTTCCCATAGATATGTTGATATTTGCAATTTTTTCACTTTGGCGAGGGTCTTGTGCCCCTAGTGAATGTGGAGGGCTGACCGCATTACAGGTGGAGGGACTCCATCAAGGGAGCCAGGACCCTGACCCCGCAAGCCCTGGCTGAGCAGGGCTGTTGAGACTTGAGGGAGCAGGCTTGTTTTCTGCTGCTCTAGAGACTAGGCCAAGGAGCAATGGATTCAGACTACAGAAAAAAGATTCCACCTAAACCTCAGGAAGAACTTTCTGACAGTCGGAGCTGTCTGGCAGTGGAATACACTGCCTCAGAGTGTGGTGGAGCCTCCTCGTTTGGAGGTTTTTAAGCAGAGGCTGGACGGCCATCAGATGGGAGGGCTTTGATGCGGCTTCCTGCATGACAGAATGGGGTTGGACTGGACGGCCCCTGTGATGTCTTGAAATTTTGCGATCCTATCAAGGTCACGCCTTCATAAGATCAGCAGAAGTCAAAGTCGACTGGAGGGCAATGCACAACCCACTAGATTCCTTTGCTTCCCAGCAATGGCTTCTCCCTTGCAAGCAGCTTTGGGGCTTTCAAGCTGAAGTCTGTTTCCCAAGCAAAGGAGCAAGGCCTTGCTCGCTTCCCTCGGTCGCCCATGCCAAGCATCCAGAGCAGGGCTGTTGAGCAGGGCTGTTGAGACTGGAAGGAGAGAGCAGGCTTGTTGTCCGCTGCTCCAGAGACTAGGACAAGGAGCAATGGATTCACAGTAGAGGAAGAGATTCCACCTGAACCTCACGAAGAACTTCCTGACAGTCAGAGCTGTCCAGCAGTGGAATATGCTGCCTCCAGTGTGCTGGAGTCTCTTTCTTTGGAGGTTTTTAAACAGAGGCTGGGCAGCCACCAGTTGGGAGCGCTTGGATGCGGTTTCCTGCCTGGCAGAAGGGGGTTGAGCTAGACCCCCCCCCCAGCTTTCTTCCAATTCTGTGATCCTCCGAAGGTCGCCAGAAGTCCAAGTCCACCGGAGGGCAAGCACAACCACCAGATTCCTTTGCTTCCCAGCGAAGCCTTCCCCCTAGCAAGTGGCTTCGGGGGTTTCAAGCCCAAGTCTGTTTCCCAAGCAAAGGAGGGAAAGCCTTGCTGGCCCTCCCTCGGTTGTCCGCGCTAAGCCTCCAGAGCGCGGCGAACGCAGGAAGAAGGACGCGGCGCGCAGCTGGGCGAAAAGCGGGCGTGGCGCCCGCTTTTCGCCCAGCTGCGCGCCGCGTCCTTCTTCCTGCGTTCACCGCGCTCTGGAGGCTCAGCCGTAGCAGCAGCAGCTTCTCCGCAGGACCTGAAGCCGGGCCCGACGTCTCCCGCCGTCCCCGCCCCTCCCCTCCGGCCGCTGGCCCCGCCCAGCCCTCGCCTAATTGGCTGCGGGGAAGGAGGGGGTCTCATTGGGATGCAGGCGCGCGGCTTCTCGCCTTTAGTCTGGAGCCGGGCGGCGGGCGAGGCGGTGCTGCTGCTGCTCCCACCTACCGTTGAGCGCCGGTGCCTCGGCTGCCTTTCTCGGAGTAGCCGTCCCTAACCGGGTGGACTCTAACCTCTCCGCCCCCCCCCTCCGTCTCCTCTTTCCCGGCCTTAGGATCGCTCGTCATGGGGGCTGGAGGCAGGACTCGGGCGTTCTTCTGGCTTGGGCTGCTGCTGCTGGGACCGCTCGGGGCGGCGGGAGCGCTGCGAGGTGAGGAAGAATCTACTTTCGCGCGTGGGAGGATCCTCCGGACTGGGGATCGCTTTGGGGCTTGCGCGTTGTCCCCTGCGCCCCTCCCTCCCTTCTCGGGTCTTAAACGGGAGTCCAGAGGGTGGATCTCCTTTCTCGCGTGGGCGTGGGGGGGGGTGTCTGTGGATCCGGGAGAGGGCGGGAGGAACGCCTGCGGTGCGCGGCATCCTGATCCCATCCCAGCGATGCCGGCGTTCGGGTGCTTTTGGGGGCCTGTCGGTCTCGGAATGGGCTTTGCGGGAGGAAGAGGGGTCTTGCAGCAAGCCGGCATGCCTCGGATCGCGGGGAAAAGGCGGCCTCGCCGAAGTGCGAAGGAGCGGCTTTTAGGCTGAAAGGGAACGGCCCTGGCCAGGCTTGGCGGCTGTGCTTGCTCCCGCGGAGGATTTTAATAGGATCGGGGATCTCGTGGGGGGACCCAGTGCCTCTTCGGCAGCTTCGGTTGACTTCCCAGCCGGATCTCAGGGAGTTCAGAAAGTGCGGCCCCTGGGCATGCCTGCTGAGAAATCAGTCCTGTTGAATCCCGAAGCTGCAGCCCCAGGCAGCCTTCCTGGGGAGTACGCCGCCTCGCCTGCCGGAGGGGCTACTTCGAAGTAGGCGGGCGTTTCGTTTCTGTGCCAGTCGTTTTCGTACTCCGTTTGCCTTTTCCGTGTGCATCCTGCTGTTTTTTGAGATGGCACTGCCGGAGTGGCCGAGGTCTCTCCCGTGACAGCTACGGAGACCTTTTGGACTCTGCGGTAGAGGTTCCTAAACCACAGGGCTCGGGTGTGTTACATGCGTATATCTGTCACACACGGAGAGACTGGAGCCGGCTGCCGCTCACCTTCTCCGAGCTATGTCCATATTGGCGAAACGGCGATCGAATCTGCCGCGATAGCTTTGTATTTATGGATGCAAGAATCAAAGTAACTACTGTACTTCCAGGGAGGGTTAGTCTCTCATTTGTTTCTAATAAACTATTTGCCGTTGCCACACTGGGATCCCATGTGCAGGAGTCTCCACCCTGGCAAGCATCTGTGGACCTGTTTGTGTGTGTATGCGGAGGGGAGGTGTCTTGATGTATATCTCCTCCCTCCCCACATTTTTGCCCTTGTTTTCAGTAAGTTCAGGGTCACAGCTACAATATATCAAATAAGCCTTTAGCCAGGATTTAATTGTAATGTCTTGCCTTAGCTTCTGTGAACTTGACATACACCCTACATTTGATTATCTGATTAAAAAAACCCCGCCATTTGGGCGAAGAAATGCATACTTCCAGGAAGGGCAAAGAATTCCCCGTTCTCTAATGATAGCCGAGCTGTTATATTTAGGTACATTGGACAGCAGCTCTGCTCCAGGAAAAGTGAACTTTAAATGTGACTTGAGCAGCCTCAGTGTTCCTGCTTTACCACCTGATGGGAAAAATACCCTGCCTATACTGGGTTTATGGGAGGCAATTGGGAATTTTAAATACATTCCAAAGCAAAACGTGCGGCTTCGTACAGCCGGAATAATTCTTCACTATGTAGGAGGAGACACTTGAATGTGCATGCTTCAGTGTGGGATCTGGACCCTCACCAATGATAGCAGTGGTGTGATGTGTCTTTGAGATTTCACAAGCTCCTCAACAGCACTTCACACCATTCTGGATGTTTACATATCTCGCTGCTGTGGAATTGTTTTCAGATGCTAGAATGAGAGAGAACAGAGTATTTTTAGCTTTGTTGCAGCCCTTCCCTCTTGCATTTGATGCTGTGTAGTGCTCAGATGTAGCCCTAGCCAGAGCACTTAACCTCAGCTACTGACCCGTTCAGCTATAATATTACAGTTTATGAAGTTGTCTTAGAGCCACCTTGAAGAGAAATTGCAATCCAAACAGAGTCCTCCTTTCTGGAGAGTTCCAAGGGGTTGTGTGTGTGTCTGTGTAATGGGGGAAGGGGAATGAAAGTATTTCAAGCCCTTGTCAGGTTATCTCTTAACCTATCAGAATGCAGGTTTACACTGTTTTCTGTTGCTTCGTCTTATAATCGGCTCTTTATAGCCCATTAAAAGTAAATTGAAAAATAGAACCCAGGCGTCCACTAAATTGATCTGAGGGTAATTTCCTTCTGGAGACAGTGAGAACTCTTACGCTTTCTATATGTGGACTTTTTAAGTTCTCTCGTTATCTTAATATAATGCTTCTTCCCATCTCCCCACCTGTACCTGTGGGGGGTACTCTCTCAGAATACGTCTGATTCCGAGTGAATCCCCAATGTTTAGTTGTTTGGAACAGTTAAACCACTGCTTATGCTTTCTTGCAGAGCCCTGTCTACTCATCCAGAGTCTTAGGGAGATTTTCCCATCGCTTGAGTCCTCTGTCTCACGTAGAGATACCACAGATTGAATCAGGGATGCATGGCTACTGAGCTATGACCTTTTCCTTTTTCTAAATTGGGTGGAGTGAAGACTCTGATGTTTTGGATACAGCCTGGTCCTCCCACATCCCTTGGTGAGAAGTGGGAAAGGAGAAGTGTTGACAGTTATGGCGGATGAAAGGGGCACAGGCCGCAGGAATGAAAAGCGTGCAGGAACACTCCCCGTTGTCTGCAAAGTACCTTGTACTCTGCAAATGCATTAGTTTGCCCCAAAGCCTGGTGCTAAATGTTGTACGCAATATTCCTAATGACAGGATTACAGGGGCTCTGGGTCTTACTAACGCAGGCATATGCATGCTTTATGTTGTCCATGAGAAAGCACAAAATGTTATCCCTAAACACTAAGTTTTATATCTTTTAGTGCACGAATGGGAAATGCGTGGTCCTCTAAATGTGATCAGACTATAACTCCCATCAGCCCTGGCCAGCATAGCCAGTACTAAGGAGTCATGGGAGCTGTGATCCAACAACATCTAAAGGGCCTCACCTTCTATAATATAAGCCTAGGAGTGCTAGTAATAACCAAGAATGAGAAAAAGAAGCATTTACGGATATACTTCACTTAACAAAGTAGATGTGTTCCTGAGCATTACATCTTCATCTGGCAACAAGCAGAAATAACATGAAATTAATAAGGATAGGTTTTGTGTGTGTGTATTTAACTTCAAGTTGCCTGTCAGCTAATGGCAACCCCATGAATTTCAGATGGTTTTATTGGACAAGGAATACTCAGAAACGGTTTGCCAGTGCCTTCCTCTGAAATGTCATTTTTGTTACTTTCAAGTTGTTTCCAACTTTTGGTGACCCTAAGGTGATCCTGTCGTGGGGTTTTCTGGGGCTGAGAGAGTGTGATGTGTCCTGAGTCACCCAGTGGGTTTCCGTGGCTGAGCAGAAAATTGAACTCTGGTCTCCAGGGTCGTAGTCCAATGCCCAGTCTACTGTACCACTCTGGCCTCTGAAACATAGCCTACAGCATCTTGTGGTCTCCCATCCAAATACTAACCGTGACTGACCCTGGTTAGCTTCCAAGAGCAGACAGGATCTGGTGCTTTTAGGGCATTTAGGCCCCAGGGATAGGTTCCTATACTATGAAAAAAGAAGAGTAGTTCAACATGTTTCAGCATACTTTGTATCCAGAGCTAACCACATGCACATGTGAAATGAAACAAACAGTTCAGGTAAACCTTGCATAAGTAAAATAAAACATTTTGAACCCTTGAGAGACCACTTGAAAGCATCTTCCAAAATGCATCCAGCAATGATTTTTTTTCTTTCATTAGCTTCCATTCTTCCTGATTTTCATTTTGATGATCACACTTACAGATCCATGCTTCTATGACATGGTGGGGGGTTTACCACAGACATACTGCTGCAATCTGACACTAAAAGTTTCTGTTTCTCCAGCCCTCCTTCATCATCTTCCCAATGCTAATGCTACTAAAAACCTCCAACTAGACTGAGGACAAGAAAGAAAAAGGGGCTGGGAAGATATAAAAAGACTTTGTAAGACAAAAAAAGAAAGCACTTTGTCATAGGATTTGTTAACTGAGGTATGCCTGTATTTTGAAGGACATGTGGTGGTGAAATAATCTGACATCTTAAGATTACTGACAAGTTTCAAGTAAGTAGAGTCCAGCTTTATTGAGCTACTTAAAACAAAAAACCTCCCTGCCTAGGGTAGACTTAGATATAACCATTCCCAGCTGTGATGACTATTTTTCAGAATTTAAATATTATGAGTGCTTTTGCCCAGTTCTGATTTGCATCAGCTTTTACATTTAATCTCAAATAGGGATAAGACTTAGGGTAGACTACTGTTATACTGGTGGATTAGTACATGTTTAGTTCCCTTTTTACACATCTGTTAGTTGTGTTATTGCTGTAGTGTTCTATCTTGTTGGCTGTTGGAATATTTTTTTAAAGTTACGTATTTGTTTCGTAATGTTTCGAAAGCGAAATCTTTTTTTTCTCTTCAGCTATTTGGTCATATGGAAATGCATGATCTATTTTTCAATGTGGTATAGTGGTTTGAGCATTGCATTATATCGCTGGAGACCAGGGTTCAGTTCCCTGCTTGGCCTTGGAAAGCCACCGGGTGAACTTGGTTGTGTTACACACTCTCAGCCCATCCCCAGAAAACCCCATGATAGTTTAGCTTAGGGCCAACCATAAGTCAGAAACAACTTTGAAGGCACACAACAACAACAAATGCATGAATTTGGGAATTTAGGAGATGCAGGTTCTAGTGCCCACTGAATCACAAATCTCTGGGGCACTCACACTCTCTGCTCCTGATCTACTTTACAGGATTGTTGTCATGACAAAGTTGGGAGGAGAAAAGTCATTGGAGAAAAGGCAAGCTATAGCTGCAATAAATCACATTTAATCTATATATGATTAATTAGCTAGCCCCCCGCAGGGATAGCCTTAGGTAATAGCTGTACAACTTTTTTTCTGGCTTTGCATAGGGCTCTTGTATCTACAGCGCTGCCTGAATTCATCTTGTGTGCCTTCTGATTTATGATGATTAAGCATACCCAACTAACATATTCAGTGAAGCATGTTAGGATCTTTGAGTCCAGCCAGGTACGGGAGTGCAATTTCCTTTCTTTCTCTCTCAGATTTTGATTAAACAATACCAAGGACAGACACATCTGTTTAACTTCTAGAAAAGTCCTTCATAGCTTTTCTTTGACTTCTCCATGCTGTCATCCCAGGAGAGAAAGTTCTTTGATTCCCACTTTGCAGAGAGATTGAATGTTGAAGAATGACCGTCAAGAAACTAAACTGAACAGTTGGACCTTGCTCCATTTTGAAAATGGTATTGAGTAGATGCTAGCTTGCAGCCTTGGCAGTAGGCAACACTGATAACATTTTGTTTGCCCTATTAGATCCTGGTGAATCTGTCTGTGGACAGTATTTGTAGAGATGAGTTTAAATTTTGGCTCAATCAAATGCATACTGATGCTGATTATGTTCCTTTCTTGTTGTTGGATGCGCCTTCAAGGCATTTCCAACTTATGGCAACCCTAAGGTGAACCTCAAGGGCCCCTCCCTAAATTGCAAACCCCAGGATTCCATAGGATGTTGAAAGTGGAATAATAGCATTATAACAGTCTAGTGCGGAAATGGCCTGTGTGACATGCTGAAGGCCATCCAACGGATTTCCATGTTCAAGCGGGAAATCTCACCCTGCTTGTAGTCCAGTGCTCAAACCACAACATTACACTGGTTCTCACAGAGCTGTACCTGGGTAGAATTATGCAAGTCCCTTTCTAGATTTTTTTTTAAAAATGAGTAAATGATAACAGTGCTATTTTAAGGTTCAGTGAGCTAAAAATGTTTGCACAGGGAAATGTTTCAGAAATAAAAGTCTATAGAATGGTAGGAGTTTGCTCACCATGAAAATCTTTGGGCTTTGGTGTGAAGTTCACTGTTGTTCCAACATGCTGCCTTTGTTTGCTTTCATTGTTTCTAGCCAGGCTCAATATTCTCAGTGGTTACTTTGCTTAAGCACAAAACAAATAACACTGAACATTGGGAACCAGTCATGTGTATGATCCTCTGTTGGACATACAGTTCCTTGCTATGATTTTTATATATAGTCTTGGGGGAAAGAAGTATCAGAATGGGATGGTCTGCATGCTGGGAAGACAGAAATGGAGCAGGGCCTTAATAAGCTTACAGTCCCTGCCAGTCTTGGGACAGAAAGTGATGAATGTCATAAAGGTGATACTGAAAAGAATGGCCAGCATGGTGGAATGGTTAGAGTGCTGGATTATTATTTGCAAGCTCTAGCTGTGAAACTCACTAGGTCAGTTTCTCTCTTTTCTCACATGGGGAGGAGGAAAGCCATGTTCTCTGTGAGAGAGGAAAATGGAATATAAATGGTTTCCCAGTGTTGGAGGAAAAGTGGCATATAAATGAAACGAAAACATCTGAGGCCCTCTCACACTACTCATCTATAACATTTCAATACTACTGTAAAGTGCCATGGTTCCATTATAGTATTTCAGTACCACTGTAATTGCCATAATTGCATTGAATCCTGGGATTTGTAGTTTGATGAAGCACTTAGAATTCTCTGCCAGAGACCTCAAGTTCCTCCCCAAGCTATAAACCCCAGGATTCCATAGGATGCAGCCATGTCAGTTAAAGTGGAATCAAAGTGCTATAATTGTGTGGTGTGAAAGGTCTCCTAATCTCCTCCTTTTTGTCCTGTGATACCTCCTGGTAATGCACAAAATATCTGTCATTGGTGCAGTGGTGTTCTTGGAATAAGGCTATGATCTTCATTCCTTTAATTCTATTGATTTGGGCCATGAGCTTAATAAAAGAGCTAAACATCCAGGGTGAAAACTTCTTCCTACATCTTTTTATTCCGAGACTGGTAGGATTTACATATTGAGTGAGAGTTTGCAAGACACTCATAGATATGATCTGGTCATGCGTGAACAACACCCCCATCCAATCTCCTTCCCTTCGTCTATTTTTTTTTAAAGAGTTCTACAGCAAGTGCTTTTCTGCGTCCGGAAAATGTTTCTCATTCTGCTTCCTGTGATGCTGTTCCTAGTGACAATACTTTAGATCAGGGAGGGCAAAGCATGGCTCTAGGCTATATGTGCCCCCCAAGGCTTTTGCAGTTGTTGACCCCTTTACCCTCCCTAGGCTTTTTTTTTTTTGGCAAAACGGAGCAAATTGCATAACCTGATCCTGACCAACAGGGATGACCTTGTTAATGAGGTAGAAGTGGTTGGATCTTTAGGGGGGAGTGACCATGCCCTATTGGAATTTGGCATTCAGTGGGAAGGAGAAGGTAAGTGTAGCCAGACACTCATCTTAGATTTTAAAAAAGTGGACTTCTGTAAACATAGGGGGCTGCTGGCTGGAATTCCATGGTCAAGAATAGTGAAAGGGAAAGGAGTTCAGGAGGCATGGGAGTTCCTTAAAAGGGAGATACTGAAGGCACAGTCTAAAACTGTGCCAATAAGGAGGAAAAATGGAAGGCATCTGAAGAAACCAGAATGGTTGACTAAAGAACTGTCAGCTGAGCTAAGTGTTAAGAGAAACATGTACAGGAAATGGAAGAAGGGGGAAACCACCAAAGAAGAATTTAAGCAAGTAGCCAGGAGATGTAGGGAGGAGGTCAGAAAGGCTAAAGCACAGAATGAACTTAGGCTGGCCAGAGACATTAAAAACAATAAAAAGGGCTTCTTTAAATATATCCGTAGCAAAAGGTAAAAGAAGGAGACGATAGGGTCGCTGCACAGAGAAGATGGCGAGTTACTAACAGGGGGAAGAGAAAAGGCAGAACTACTTAACACCTTCTTTGCCTCAGTTTTTTCCCAGAAGGATACAAGCACTCAACCTGGTGGTTGGGGAGCAGGTGAGGAAGCAGGGGAAATGAGGCACATAATAGGTAGAGAGGTGGTACAGGAATACCTGGCCACACTGGATGAATTCAAGTCTCCAGGGCCAGATGATTGCATCCTAGGATATTAAAAGAACTGGCAGAGGTCATTTCGGAACCACTTGCTATAATCTTTGAGAAATCTTGGAGGACAGGAGAAGTTCCAGCAGACTGGAAGAGGGCAAATGTTGTCCCCATCTTCAAGAAGGGAAAAAAAGAGGACCCAAATAATTATCGCCCAGTCAGCCTGACGTCAGTACCCAGAAAGATCCTGGAGCAGATCATTAAGCAGTCAGTTTCTAATCACTTAGAAAGCAATGCGGTAATCATGAGAAGTCAACATGGATTTCTCAAAAACAAGTCATGCCATGCTAATCTTATCTCTTTTTATGATAGAGTTACTAGCTTGATAGATGAAGGGAATGCTGTGGATGTAGCATATCTCGATTTCAGTAAGGCCTTTGACAAAGTTCCCCATGACATTCTTGCAAAGAAGCTAGTAAAATGCGGGCTGGACAGGGCTACTGTTAGTTGGATTTGTAATTGGTTGACCGACCGAACCCAAAGGGTGATCACGAATGGCTGCTTTTCATCCTGGAGAGAAGTGACTAGCGGGGTGCCACAGGGTTCTGTCGTGGGCCCAGTGCTGTTCAATATCTTCATCAACGACTTGGATGAAGGAATAGAGGGCATGCTCATCAAATTTGCAGATGACACCAAATTGGGAGGGGTTGCTAATACGCCAGAGGACAGGATCAAAATTCAAAATGACCTGGATAGATTGGAGAGCTGGGCCAAAGCTAACAAAATGAAATTCAACAGAGAAAAGTGTAAGGTCCTACACTTAGGTAGAAAAAATGGAATGCAGAAATATAGGATGGGGGACACGTGGCTGGATAGCAGTACGTGTGAAAGGGATCTAGGAGTCTTAATAGACCACAAGCTGAACAGGAGTCAGCAGTGTGATGCGGCAGCCAAGAAAGCCAATGCAATTCTCGGCTGCATCAATAGGAGTATGGTGTCTAGATCGAGGGAGGTACTGGTACCACTCTACTCTGCTTTGGTTAGACCTCATCTTGAAGACTGTGTCCAGTTCTGGGCACCCCAATTCAAAAAGGACATGGTCAAGCTGGAGCAGGTCCAGAGGAGGGCAACCAAAATGGTGAGAGGCCTGGAAGACATGCCGTATGAGGATAGACTTAGAGAGCTGAGTATGTTTAGTCTGCAGAAGAGAAGGTTAAGAGGGGACATGATAGCCATGTTTAAATATTTGAAGGGTGCAATGTAGAGGAAGGAGAGGGGTTGTTTTCTGCTACTCCAGAGACCAGGACAAGGAGCAATGGATTCAAGCTGCAGGAAAGGAGATTCCACCTGAACCTCAGGAAGAACTTCCTGACGGTCAGGGCTGTCCGGCAGTGGAATATGCTGCCTCGGAGTGTGGTGAAGTCTCCTGCTTTAGAGATTTTTAAGCAGAGGCTAGATGGCCATCTGTCGGGAGTGCTTTGAGAGTGTTCCTGCATGGCAGGGGGTTGGACTGGATGGCCCATGTGGTCTCTTCCAACTCTACATTTCTATGATTCTATAATTCTAATCCCAAGTGTCCCAGTTTGGCAGGGATGGTCGCGTCCTCTGCCTTCTCACTTTGTCAGGTGCCTTTGAAACATTCCAGTTTCTCTCTCCTCCCTTCATCCTCAGCTTACTTCAATTGCTGCAAAGGGAGTTGAGCCAAAAATAATTCAGATTCAACTCAGCAGAAAGGAGAGGAGAAGAGGGGGTGGAGTCTTGTTCTCCCAGTAGACTCAGCAAAAAGCAAAGTGTCTCAACCTCTCCTAGCTGTGAAAGAGAATTTCCTGTGCTATATGACTATGAACTACTTTTTGATGGAAGTGAAAGGAGTAAACACACTTTGTAAAAAGCAAGGGAAAGGGTGAGCCCTACCAGTCAAGAGGGATTTTCCTTGAGAAGATCTTCTTTGAATTGCAACATTCCCAGAGCTATGCACACATGTCCCACTTTTTATCTTTGCAGTGTTGAAAGGCATGGAATTGTCTCCTCTAGAAGCCTCCAAAAATGATGCTTCATTCTTTAAATATGTTGCAGGGCCAGCCAGCCCTGATCACCATTAAAAAAAATGCATGTTTTTCCCTAAATCAGAAATCACTTTGGGGGTTTTTTTTGGGGGGGAGGGAGGGGGGTTCCTGTTTTTGGCATTTTGAACAGTCTGTGCTTCCTTCAGAGGGCTGCATAGAAAATTGCTAATGATGCACAGAAAACTGCCCATAATGTACCATAGTTAAGTTTGTTCAGTATGTAACGCTGTAGATGAGGAACCTTAAGAGTATATAAATACTGAATTCAGAAGATTCCTGAGGAAATCCACTATCATGGTCTGCATAAGGCAGAAGTAAAGAGAGGCTGGCCATTGCACCAGTTTAGTTTACCAATCTCAAGTATAAACATATGTCATTGAATATCAATGTCAGGATTGTCTGTGCCATTGTATTTCCAATTTCTATGTATGGTTGTGAAAGCTGGACATTGAAGAAAGCTGATAGGAAGCGAAGCAACTAATTTGAAATGTGATGCTGGAGGAGAGTTCTACAGATACTCTGGACTGCCAAAATGACAAACAAATAGGTTCAAGAGCAAATCAAGCTTGAACTTTCCCTAAAAAGTCAAAGTGGCAAAACCTAGACTGTCATACTTTTGATATACAATGAGAAGGCATGGCTCAGTAGAAGGCGCAATAATATGTGGTACAAGTAAAGATGGAAAGCAGTTGGAAAAGAAGGAGGACCACACTACAGGTGGAGGGACTCAATTAAGGGAATTCAGAACCTTGAATTTACAAGACCTGAGCAAGGCTGTGGATGACAGGGTGATTTGGAAGTCTCCCATTAACAGTGTCACCATAAGTTAAAATTGATTGATGAAAATTGACAACAGCAAAGCTTAGAAGTCATAATGGGTTTCTTCATTTGTTTACCACCTGAAAATAGTGCCTTGCAATTTAGAAGATACAATACAAAGTGGTCAGGGAGGAGAGAGGAAAACAGCAGATTCAACTGCTGGGACCAGTGTATGAGATGGTCCTGGGAGAAAAGAAACCAGATACTATTTGGCCTGACCAAGGCTTATACAAGGAGTTTTGGTGGCTCACCTTTTCCTCTCTGTACAGCCAGGTGGAAAGGCTACAAATGAAGAAATTGATGGAAAGTAAAAGCCAAAATAACAGATGCTCATACCTGAGCCAGTGTAGAGGGCCTTGGTCACTTCACCTGTTACTCAAAAGTGTGTTGTTCTTCCTGTAAGTGTGCAATTTACATTCATTTCCCAAGTAGAGAACTACTTTGTGTCCAATTTGATAGTGTAGCTCAGGCCCTAGGTGGTGAAATGAGCCCCCTTAGTTATAGGAACCAGAATCCTCCATGATTGCTCCTTTCAAGATTGATTTCCAACCGGCAGGATATAGTTGACTAAGATAATAACTTTCATAGCCAGCTGTAGCACAGAAGGAAAAAAAAAGGGAGAGAGAGAAAAGGATACACTAAGATGGAAAATTATTTGTGGTACAAAGGTTCCCTTGAGGAAACATGATGCTATTCTTCTTCTCCACCTGTATTTTTAGTCCTGCTTGCTGCGGAAATGTGGAGTTTGAAGAGTAGAATTTTAACATCAGAATTGGCTGGTTTTCTGCTGCCTTTCATGATACTGCTAGCAGAGATGAATGGATTCATTTACAGCAAACAAAAACTTTCATATAAAGAAGAGAAGAACTGTCGTCCAATTTTACTTCCATAGCATCTTGAAAGTCTCCTCCTTCGTGTGTGCAAAATTCTACTCATGGAGTCATGTGCACCAGTCTGTAACCATGCACAGGTACAGTGTTTTTTGCAGCTGGGAACACTGTACAACCAGAGTTCTTAATTTCCCTCCACGCATGCATACTCTCCAGCGTTTCACAGATGAAAACTGGGACATACGTAGCCAAGCAACGTCAGAGTGTAGGTAAGATGTAATTAATGAGGAAAACATATGCATGCTAGGAGAGGCTGCAGCAGTTTGCTTTTGCTCGAGTCTACTAAGAAGAGAAAGATTCTGCTTTCTTTCCTCGCCTGCCAATGAGTTGAATGCAAACTACTTTTGCACTTGGACCTCAGTTTGCAACAGTTTGAAATCAGTTGGAGACAAAGGGGGAAAGTGGGACAGGAGAGAGAAATTAGGATGTGTTAAAAGCAGCTGAAAAAGTGGGATGACAGAAGATTAATCATGACAGTCCCTGCCAAATAAGGACAGTTGGAAGGTATGTTCCATGCAGTTGTGTGGCATCCCATGTATTGTTCTTACAGCATCACTGCAGACTTCTCCAGGGAGGCTAGGTGTGGAGTGGAGAGGGGCTGGAATGTTTTAGTCTGCCCTCAATGAGTAGAATAATCAAATATTTAAAGAGGGCTAGTGTTTTCTGCACAATATCGTCTAGTCCAGGCTGAGCAGTATGTGTACCTCTAGACCTTGTAGGACAGGAACCCTTATTGTAACACCGTCGACTATGCTGGTAAATCTGATACTGCAGTCAAATGACATCAGGGAGGCCAGGAGCTATAAGGCTAGAATCTTATCTGATTGATATATACATATTCTGTATTGACACACACAAACTGACACATACTTATTAGTGTACTCATGTAAAAGTCCTTTACATTCTAAGGCATGTTATAAATCATCCCCTTTCCCAGGCTTATTTATCCTCACCAGGTTTCCAGGCCTGTGGCTACCTTGACAGGGAGGTACATGGGAGAAGAGTTTGAAAAGGAACTTTTTTTGAAAAAAAAATGTAAGGGTAAACCATCTTCTTCCTCTACTTCCTCTGGAAATAGTTCTGTCCTCAGGAGGTTTTGAAGTTAGAGGAGCAGCTTCCAGGATCAGATTACTGGCAACTCAGATCAAAAGTTTGTGCTTATAAATTTGTAGTGTGCTGTACTTGTATATTTTAAATGGTCTGGAGAGCCAAAGGTCTCAGCATAAGTCTAATAAGCCTGATCAAGATTGGTGTTTGATAGTGTGCTTCTGTCACGATGGATCTGGCTTGGATTCAGAGTGTTAGATGGAGCCATAAAGTCTTCATTTTTCATATGGCTAAAAAGATTAAAGCCTGTCGTCTGTGAATGCTACCGAGAGAAGTGCTGATTTGATTTCATACTGATATATTTACTAGGAGGGTAGAAATAAATTAGATGTTGTCTCTAAAAGTGGATAAGAAGAGACCTGCTGGATCACAACAGAGGCTTCACCAGTCCTGTCCATTCTGTAGCCAAGAAGGTGCCTCTGGAAAGCCTTTGTACAGGACTAATGATTTGGAGTGAAGGATACCAGCAGCTGGGATGTATCCAGAGAAAGAACAACCATAAAGGATATTGACAAACTGGAACATATCCAGAAAAGAGCGGCAAAGATGATCAAATGTCTGGAAACCAGGCCTTGTGAGAAATTATTTAGGGACCAGGGAGGAAGGTGACCAAAATGGTGAAGGGTCTGGACACCATGCCCTATGAGGAGTGGCTTAGGAAGTCTGGGTATTTTTAGCCTGATGAAAAGAAGGTTAAGAGGTGACACAATAGCCATGTTTAAATATTTGAAGAGATGTCATATTGAAGATGGAAGAAGTTGGTTTTCTGCTGCTCCAGAGACTAGGAGACAGAGCAATGGATTAAAACTGCAGGAAAATTGCTGTTTAACAGTGGAATATGCTGCCTTGGAGTGTGGTGGAATCACCTTTTAAGGTTTTTAAGGAGAGGCTGGATTGCCATTTCCTGAGGATGCTTTGAGAGTGTGTTCCTGCATGGCAGGGGGTTGGACTTGGTAGCCCTTGTAGTCTCTGTGCATGTTTAATGTGGAGAAGTGAAGAGGTGACATGATAGCCATCTCTGAATAATCTGAAAGGATGCCATATAGAAAGATGGAGTCATCTTGTTTTCTGGTGTTCCAGAGACTGGAATGCAAATTGTAAGAATTTACCTAAAATTAGGAAGAACTTTTTTCTTACTGTAAGACCTGTTCAACAGTGGAATAGATTGCCTTCAAGGATGATGGAGTCTCCATCTTTGGAGGTCTTTAAGCAGAGGTTGGCTTAGCGTATTTTAGGAGTGCTTTAGTTGTATATTTTTGCAAGCCTGGGGGTTGGACTAGATGTCATTTGTGGTACTTTCCAACTTAATGATTCTATGAAGGAAGGTTATTTCAAAGGTTCTCACAAGTGCTGAGCATCCAACTTGTAACAATAAAAGCTTCCTACAGATTTGCAAGTGAGAGATCAGGAGCCCAGAAATGGAAAGGGGATATGATGATGCTGATAACCCAAAGGTTACACACAGCAGATGTAGTCTACGGGAGGGTCCCCATGGAGCCCAGAGTTTCTTTTTGCTGTCTGTCATCAGATTTAAGAGGCTATTTGAAACTCTGGGGAGCTCATGTCCAGCTTGCATCCCAGAAAATCATTATGTTGGGCCTAACTACTCTCTAGAATTGTATAGACGTTGAGCTGTGTGTCACATGCTTGGTGGGAAAATGCCCAAATTTTGAAGCGCTAAATTTGGTCCTAACCACTTTGTTTTAGCCCCACCCACTGCTGGCATGTGGGCTGGGAATCCTCCCTATATTGGCCTTTGGCTCTTGAGTAAAAGGTTTTCTTTCCTCTACAGCAGGCCATATCTTGCCAAAGTAGTACCTAGACATGTTTTCTTATCTTTTTCTATGAAAGTGAAGGCGGAGGTGCTTTGAAGCTTGATATGCTTTATCCCATACTTAGCACAATAAAAAAGCCCTGTTAGCTTGCATGGATGTAGATTTTTAAAACTGCAGATTTCCAATCCATCCCATCTCCACTCAGTTACCAATGACTGTAAGGTCCAGAGCTTGGAAAAATACATTTTAAAACAATTAATTACAGCAACACTTGGAAAGTTCCCCAAAGTAATTCATTGTTAGAGGGTCAGCATTGTGTAATGGTTTGAGCATTGGACTGTGACTCTGGAGAGCAAGGTTCGATTCTCTTCTCACCTTTGAAACCCACTGGGTAGCCTTGGGTGCATCATATACTCTCAGACCCAGAAAACCCCATGACAGGTTCATCTTAGGGCTGCCATAAGTTGGAAACAACTTGAAAGCACAGAACAACAAGAATTCATTGTGACTATACCTGTACTATTCTGAAAAGGTAACTTACCCTTTCTTATTTAAAAAGTACTATTAGAATTCTATAAGCTGCTAGCTTGTAGTACACAGCATGCTGAAGCAGTGTGGCCGTTCGTCTTCTGTTCCTATAAAAGTAGCTGAAAGAGTTATAGTTAGATTGCGGAAGAGTGAAATTACCTCTTGCTATGTCACAAACATAATGTAACTTAGTTCAGCCTTCACTATTGAGAAATGAATCAATTTCCAAGGAGTTACATATAAGCTCTTGCAAATCTCTGGTAAGATCTCTAGTGGTGCTTCAGTTTGAATGAGAAATGTGATCTCAGAATTTGCGTATATTCTATATGTTGGCATATCGTGATCAGATTCTGGCAGATTTCACATGCGAGCTCTCATAAAACTTCAGTTATGGAATACTGTCAATACTAAATGCCATTGCATGTCGGCTGTCTAGTACCAACTGTCAAAATATTGAAATCAAATACCACTGGATGGCAAAGAAAGATGTCAAATGTCTGTGTGCTTTGCAAATATTTTGAGTGTTCAGAGAGTATGTGGAGAACATTAAATGTTGGAAGGTTAGGAAGCAAGCTTCGAGGAAATGTTCTGGAACAAATGGCTTTCAGCTGCGTTGGTGAACTTTTAGCTGCACTGTGGACCAAAATAACCTTGGTTCAGGCATAGAGCACCTGCCTGGCATGTACGAAGTCTCTGACAGTCTTTTGGATTGTATTTCTGAAAATCCCACCAGCACTGTCATCTTGTGTCAACTTTGTATTATATTGCAAGAGATTGTTTTGTTCTGCAGGGAAATGTGTATTTTTGTACCCATTTTTCTGAAATACACTCATTTTTCATAATACATAATTCATGTGCAGTTCCCATTGTTTCCTTTATGTATTGTTTCTATTACTACGTGTCTTTGTGTGTGAGAGCGTGTGTGTGTGTGTGTGTGTGTGTGTGTATATATATATATAGTGTCTATATAAATATATATATTTATTTCAAATGTACACAATCAATTACTTTATTTATATTTTCCCCTTTTCCCAAGGGTGAGACTCATATTTTTGTCATCCATACTTTTCACAAGAACTAATGGTTTTTCATAATTTTTTTTCCTGCCCAAAAGATATCACAGAGCTCAGAAATTTATGGATTTCTGAAGGAGGATATGCTTTGTATTGTTCACAGTCTTAGGAAGCAAAACTGATAATTGTTGTAGGGAACTAAGAACCCAACAAATTTACTTTCTAGTGATTTCACCCTGCTGACACATGGTACTTTACTACTCCCTTCAGATCTGCTGTGGGATCCTGGTGGTTGCCTGAGGTTCCCAGAGTGACATCTGAAGACATGTTAGATGGGATGCTCAGCAGACTGTTTGAAGGTTCAAAAAGGTCTTGGTGCACTGTACAGCTCCTGAATAATAATTGTCCAAATTTGAGAATGAGCATCTCAGCTATGTGGTTGCTGACTGGCCAGCTAGGCTTCTGATGCAGCAAAAATGGGTAGCCAACTTGCTATGACCATTTGATATTTTTTTTTCTAAGGGAAGGAGTTCTTATTCCTACATGGCTGCTATCCTGCAGTATCTGATGACAAAGGCTGATAACAATTTTTTTCTTTGTCCACCACTGAGTATTACACAGAATCAGCCAAACATACTTGCATCTGTGCATTATAAAGAAAGATGAGTTCTTTTTCTAAGGACAGTTGTTTGCCATTACTCATTGTCACTGAGAAACTGCCTAGTTTCTTCATTGATGAAACCACCTAGGATTCCATGGAATACGGTTCAAAAAGCATGTTCTGAGCGGGGCTGCAGCTAATGAGTTGATGAACCTTTCATCCAAAAGCTTCTGTCAAAGCAAATGGTTGTGAACTACAGTGTTCATGGAGACCAATTGTCTTCCTGCATTTGAACCCAGCCAGTAAAAGCTAATAATGCTTCAGTCTTTCATCAGCCTTAAGAATACAATCTGTCTTGTCATGTGGAATCACAAGAGAAATAAACGGGGTCATGACAGACGAAAGAGAAGTATCAAAGCATTCTCTTCTTTAGAAACTAACAGCTTTAAAGCTGGATAAGAAAGTTCCTTAAGAATAATTCTTATTGTTTTTATACCATTCTATTGTTCTTTTTTAAATCATGCTACTAGAACTTGTAGTGTTATCAGCTTCTTTCATCATCATATCAAGAGACTGCAGTCTTTAAAATGGTGCGTGACAAGAATGCTTTTGATTTGAGGAAAAAAAATGCACCTTTTTTCTTGGGCTTATCACTCTTTTAGGCGTTTTGCAATCCATAAAATAGTTAGAGTGAAACTCCTGAACTGGAGAAAATATAGGATGAATTTGTATGTGGCTACCGAATGGAATGGATGTTTTACTCAGAATGACAAATGCAAACTCTAGCACTAACTTTTCAGTGCCTTAAGGACTAACACATATGACTAAAGCAGTGCATGTCTGTAGCGCTTCATGTTAGTCAGGAGAGTGTCCCATAAATCTGTTTTATTTCAAGGGTGGGAAATATGTTCTTTTTCAGATGCTGTTGGATGGGAGTGTCTATGAACCCTTGCCATTGGCTGTATTGGATGGGACATGTGGGAACTACCATTAATCAGTAGCAGATGGTTAAATCAGTAGCCTCAATGTCAGTGAGAGGTGAATCTGCTCTGAACTTCAGTCTGAACTTTAGGTTGCTATCCAGAGTGCTGAACCCATTTGGGGGATGGGATTGGCACCTTCGATAACTTCTTCAAGATTCAGACTGAAAAGCAAGGTGGCTTGGTACCCCAGTGTCTTCAGCGCCAACAGCCTCTACTGTGTCAGCAACATCTGAATGACTGTAGGCTCCCCAACTCCACTTCATTGTATTTGTTGCAATAGGCTAACAGGGCTCTTTTCCTGGAATGTGTCTTTTCCTGGAATGTGTCTTTTCATCTTTTCATGCTTGTAGGTGATTGTGTGATTGTGCTGAACGTGTGCACATCTGACTGTTCTCTCTGGGTTAGTGTCAAAACCATAGAAAAGTTAACTTTCTGTTTCTGCATGACTTACATTAGGGTGGGTGACAATTTTGTTTTGGTTGACTTTTAACGCGAATTGATTTAAAACCACTTCATAATCAGGATAGAAAGAATTTGGGAAATGGAGGAGGAAGAGGAGGAGGAGGGCCAAACAACCTGATACATCATTGTCTAAGCCATCATGCTTAACACATAAAATTTGGTTCTGAATCTTGTTCTGAAACCATGTTACCACCATGTACTTCATTTTAAACATGTGTTAAAAGGCAGCTGGGTCTTCATCATGCTAGCAACAGCTGTACTTCCTTAATCTGACCAGTGCAAATGGGGGATAGCTTCAGGGTTTTTTTTTCTTTTTGAAGATCTTAGTACAATTCATTAATGTCTTCATAATTAAAATATCCCCTCCCCTTTATAGTTTGTTGTTGTTGTTGTATGCCTTCAAGTCGGTTCCAACTTACAGCAACCCTATGGTGAACCTATCACATGGTTTTCTGGGGGTGAGAGTATGTGACATGCTCTAGGTCACCCAGTGGGTTTCTATGGCTGAGTGGGGAACTGAATGCTGGTCTCCAGGGTTGTAGTCAAACATTCAAACCACTATACCATGCAGGCTCTCTTTAAAAAAAAGTGCTAGAGAGAGCAAAATTGTTAGATATCCTATCTTTAATTATGGTTTTGTGCCCCTGGTCCTTCCTAGGGTTTTGGCCTATGACTCCCATTTACCCCAACTACTGGCCATTCTAGCTGTCACTAATGGGAGTTGGCAGGTAAAACATCTGGAGGGACTCAAACTGGAAAAGGCTGATTTAGTGACATGTGAGTGAACCTGATGTCCTCCTTCTCCCATTGCTTCTTCCCATGTGACTTCAACCCTGTCATGACTATGTAATCTTTGATTTCAGCTTCTGAAAACAGGAGCGTACATCTGACTTACTCAAGCCAACTTATTCATCTAGTCCTTCCCAAGATGCACACACTTTTGGGGTAATCTTTTGACTTGCTGCCTTATAGGGCATTAAATTCTGTTTTTCATAGTGTTATTGCATAGAGTTGTCAGAATGAAAACTGGAGAGGGTGCCTGTATCATTAATGGTTGTGTATAAGAGGGAGGTTCAGCAGGTGCTCCTTGCTACCTGGCTGTATGACGAGCACCACCTATTGAAAGCTCTGCTTCTATGCAACAATTAAAGGTGTAGGAGCCCTCTCTAGTTTTCACTCTAGCAGTGCTGCTATTGCATGGATTTATGTCACACACAATTGGCCATCTAATTCAGGAGCTGAATTATGCACCACAGGTACTCATGATACCTGCACCTTTGTATGCTACATGATAGTCATGAGTATATTTTGTTTGTTTTTTGTATATGAGTTTTCAGAAAATTCCTTTATAAATTTAACGGCAGGATTGAAATGAAATGTGGTAGATGGCAAAGCTGATACATTTCTCTATCCTTCCATTGTGCTTCGCTTTTAAAAGTCAGGGTTGGAATCCCTGGGTGTTAAAACCATAGTTGTGATGCTGAGTTGTGGTTGCCACCTAATTTTCCTCACAGGGTACTAATCTTTCTCAATCCATGGCAGGCAGGTACAATTATTCCATGGTGTGAGCATCTGTGCCCATTGATTTTGGGTTGTCCAGATGCTTGGGGATCCTGTTCAGACTGCCTTTGATGAGAACTGACAAATATCTGCAGGTTTCTTCATGAATTCAACAGAAGGAATTTGAGTATGGGAGAAGGTAAAACCCAAGCCATTCCAAGTTGTATGAGCATGCTTTTTGACCTCCCTGTGATTGCTCTGACAGTCCAGTGGAAACATGCAACTGTGTTTTGAACTATATGGAGTCTTTCTGGATGCTCCATTGCACTCTTTAGGTTTTAGATGTGTACATTAAACTCTACAGAAGCAAGAGTTTCTCACATGGTCTCTCTGTGAAGCACGAATGTTCTGTGGTTGATGCTAGCTCTTCTTTATTGCCTCTGTTACTGCTCCTCTGCTTGTGCAGGGAGGTTCTGGATACATCCCTGCATGAATGAAAGGACAGTTAAATGCCTCACAGAATAGTACATTTCAGGAATGATTTGACACTACCGGATCCTGGCCTTAATATTCTCATGTTAAATGGATGCAGATATGAACCTCAGTGCCCCCTCTGATACCACTAGCAATTTGGTTTAAATGTTGTAGCATCTTCCGAGGGATAGGTAACTCAATGAGACATCGTGGCCTTGGAACAGAATGTCTTGCTACCCTTCATTGCAAAGCATTTTGTTTAGGCCCTCAGTTAATGGGATCTATGTATGAACATTGTTATGGTTGCCAGGTTAAATAAAGGGCAGAGCTCCTTAACATTTAAAAATTGTATAGAAGAGAGAATTTGAGCCGCTGTTGTTTGCCAGATAAGTAATACTGGCTGAAATTCCCGCTTCCACACAGCCATGAAACACGCAAGACCCCATCCCTTGTTCTGCCTGGAAGTTCTAACATTCGTAAACTAGCCTTGTCAAGATGCTTGTGTCTGTATTTTTTCCAGCAGAATATTGTAGCTAAGGACACAGCTCATATTTTTACATGCAGGATATCCCAAGTCCAGTTAAGTCTCAGTTAAGTTTTACAGATTCAGTTCATTAGCAACCAGCTATTATACAGAAATATAGAACGAGTAAAGGGAAAAGTCAAATAAATTAATTTACATCTACAATAGATGAATCACTTTCCATACCCCACCTTACACTTTATAGCACATAATTGTAAAGCGTTAACAAGAAATTTAGATGTTCTAAAAGATACATATTTCACAGCATCAGATAACAGAAAACAGACCTTCACAGAAGAAGAGCTTCCTATAAGAGATTTTAGTAAAGGAAAAAGTATAATTATTCTTAAGATAAATAGGGCATTCAAGCAATACATGAATTAAATCTTCTATTGAGACAGAGTTGCAATCACATACTCTGTCCTTCACTCTTATATCGGCCCATCTGAGCTGCCAGTGGAAGAACGTTTAATCTGGCATGCAGAAAGGCTAAGCTCATTTTAATTTTTGGAAGGTCCACCAGGTAATTTGGAAGAGATATAGTGTGGTGAAAGAAACAAAAAAATTGTTTGATTGGCAGGACTTAATTTCACTCATCTGAGATTGCATCTCAGTATCCTTGAGTCTTTGGAGAATTAATACTTTTGCTTGAGTCAAAAGAAAGGGGATTGATAACCCCAAATTCATGGCAACCAGTTGCATTTTAAACATCTATGAATTTGAGCCTGACTCTTCAAGAGTCAACAGAAGAAGCTCAGATACTTGCTTAAAAATAATTTTTTAGCCAGAAGAGCAGGGCTAATCTAAGAGCCTCCACTTTAATTGGCATTACACCTAATTCTGCATGGAGCAATGCTAATTTTGTAGAAGTGGAGACTGGAGCAATGCTGATTTTGTAGAAGTGGAGACTGCCACAAGTCTATGCAAAAAGTTATTTTGTGCTCTTTCTAATATAGCTAAATTGGCCAAGGCCCACAATGGTGTGTCATATAACAGTTTTGGCAAGACCCTGCTCTTATAAAGTTCTAAAGTGGGCTGAATCATATTGCCCCCTTTTGTATGATAAAATCGTAGTAATCCATTTAAAGTTCTTTCGGCTGACAAGGTACTTGACTGAACCTGTGAAGACCATTTACTGGTTCCCTTAAAGACCAGACCAAGATATTTAAAGGAGAAAGCTTGCTCCAGTTTATTTCCATCAAGTAGCCAATTATAGATTTTTTTAGATTTACTTTTAGCAGCCCTGACCAAGTCTCCATTAAAGGATTTGGGGAGACAGAGCTGGGAAATACATTTGCTTGCTTCTGTGGAGAACTTGTGTTAGTCAAAATACATGGTAGTGGGCTAGATGGGCTAGTGACTTGATATCTGATAGTTTCACATTTTGAACTTGCAGTGGTTAATTTTCTTTTCTTTTTTTTAATTAATTTTATTAAATTTTACAAAATAAAAAAAAGGTTCTTTAAATTGTAGTTTTACATGCATTATTTCTGATCTTCCACTCTGGTCTGGTCTTCACTTCTCGCAAATCACTCTACATGTTACATTAGAATCACAATACAATGATGGTCTCAACTGTTTGAACAAGCATTTCCCTCTACTACTCACTCAAAATACTGTCATTTCATCTTGTCAGTTCCCAGCTTTCACTTCATTCTGCTTCCTCAAATCGACATTTTCTCTGCTTATCTCTTATGAACTTCTACTATCCTCTCATACGTTTTCTACCAACTCTCCATGACTTAACTGAAGTCTTACTGTTATAAAAGAAAAAGTCTATCAATGTATATCTGGAAGTCTGAGCAATTATTACTGTAACAGTCTCTCACCTTCTTTCCCTGGATTCCATTATGTTTTGATATCTTGTTTCCCACTTCTACTCTAAGTCCTATTCAACCCCTTTCTGCCCTTCAACAATATCATAATGTTCATTTTCAAAAAAATGTCGATATATCAATCATTTGTAAGCTTAATTGACATTGCCAAAGTACAGTTCTAACACACATAATTCAAAACCCTGTAATTGACTCCACTTCCCATTCCCCTCTCTCATCAGGGACTTTGCAGCCCGGAAATACATTCTGAAAGCTCTCCGTATTCTCATGGTCGCTTATACTCCCAGCTGCTCTGTCCCAAAGAGTGAGGGTATTTAACTTGAATACTTTCCCTCACAAACCCCCTCCCCATCAAGTCTTTGCTGCCTGGATTTTCCTGAAGATTTACTGTATTCTTAAAGTCGCTTTAATTCCAGGCTGCTCCAACCAAAGGTGTGAGGGTATTTGCTTGAAGTACTTCCATTGTAAACTTGCCCATCTCAATGTCCCTTTCCTCCCATCCTGGACTTTGCTGCCCGAAATTATTTCCTGAAGGTTTTTTGTATTCTTATAGACGCTTGAATACCAAGCTGCTCAGTCCATGGGTAAAAGGGTATCTGCTTAAGTACCTTCCATCACAGACTTAGGAGTCTCATTACCCCTTTCAACTCTTTGACAATATCCCAATATTTAAATAAGTAAAAATATATCAATCACATACATATGCTTAATTGACATTGCTGAAATACATTCACTTGTCATATTTAAAACCCTGTGCCAACACCTTTTGTTCCCCCCTCCCTTCTTGGACTTCACTGCCCGGAGTTTGTTTCTGAAGATTCATTGTATTTTCGTAGTCGCTTAAATTCCAGGCTGCTTCATTCATGGGAATGAGGATGTTTTGTTAAAATGACCTTCCAGCACAGTCTCGGCAGTCTCAACAATCCCAATCCAAATAGAAGTCAGGAAACAAGAGTCCCAGAACAGAAGTTAAAAAATAAACATAAAAAAGAAATCGCCCAACTCCGTCATTTTTCCTCTCCAGGTATTCTTCTAAAGTCCAAAATCCATAGCAAAAGAACCAATAATCCACTCGTCTCAGTTCAACCAGAATATTAAAATAACGAATTATAAAAACTTCAGTGTCCAAATGAAGAGTATTAAATTTTAGAAACTCCAATTTTTTCCTTTAAGGCAATACCAGCTGCTCATTTATTTGACATTTTAGAGTGTAGGTCCATATTACAAACCAAAAGTCTCTTACAAGTATTAGCATCATTCATCGTAAGAAAGCAGATATATCTCTTAGCCCTTTCTTTAAATTCAGCCGCCCCTTTAAGATGAAAGCTCAGCACTTAGCACTCACATTCCTGGGTCCCTCCATTACTTCGCTCCTGCACAGCGTTGCAAGCCAGCTCTGTTGTGATAATCCCGAAGTGAAGACCAGAACAGGTTGTGTTATCTTATTCTTTTCAGCTTAAAACTTGATTTCTTAATTAAAAGTTGTCGGCGGCGCTTGTGCCGCTCAAGCGACGGTCCCGCTGGCTCCGTCCAGGTCCTTTGACCCCCTGACGCTTCCCGCTCCCCCAGCTGGGTAGAGCCACGCGCCAGTTGTGGGGTCCCCTTCGGACCCTTTCCGCACCCCTAGTACCGAAGGGGTGTTTTGCCGCTTCTGGATCTCAAAAGAAGTGGCTGGATTCCAGCGGGTGACTGCTCAGAGCTGCGCCATTGCACAGCTTCTTTCCGAGCAGCCGCTCGCGCCCGCCATGCGACCGGAAGGGCAGTGGTTAATTTTAATTTTCTTCCCCCAGACTGCAGTATGATGCATAATTAGCATCCCTATGTTGATAGCCCCTCTGTTTCACCTTTACAAATCCGCAGGAGTTAATAGACTACATATTTTTTGCTTTTTTGTTCTCCATTTCTATCCATGTTTGTCTTCTGTGATGCAATGAAAGCCTGAAAGGCAGGGGTGCCTTGTCCAGTTAAGGAGATGTATGGAGTGAGTTTTTAATTTGCTAGAGGAAACCATTGGACTAGGTACTTGCAATACCAAAAGGCTTGCATCTGGATCTTTAAAGTTTCTTAAAGAAATAGGTCAGGAATAGGAATGGAAAGAGTACTTAAAAATAGTCAGATCATGTTCAAAAATATGTTTGTCAAGTGTTGGGAACTCTGATGAGAAGAATCCTGGACCTATGAGAATCTCTCCAGGTTGAGACTTAACTTGTGCAAAATTTGCATGTGGTGGTTTTGTGCAGAAAACAGCATTTTCTGCAAAACAGCCATGTGCAAATTTTGCACAGAACAGGCTTTGAAAACTTGGTTTTTGAAGACTGTCTTGCAGCAAGAAGGAAATTGCTAAAATTACTAATTGCTTCTATAAAGAAGAAATTAAGTGAAGAATTACATCCCTACTCAGGATGACCAAAATTCACTTATGCTATTCATTTCTCTCCTCTTTGTTCAGTAATACTCTGCCTTGTGTTCCCATCTAATGTTTCCTTGAAAATTTCCTAAATTCCCAGTTTAGCATTGAAAGCATTTATAATTTACAGACATCACCTGGGTTATTCATCAGGATACAAAGCCAGCATTGTGTAGTGATTTGAGCACTGGATTTTGACTGTGGAAATGAGGGTTCAAATCCCCACTTAGCCATGGGAACTCATGGGGTGATCTTGGGTAAGTCACACTCTCTCAGCCCCAGATGAAGGCAAAGTCAAAACCCTCTGAACAAATCTTGCCAAGAAAACTGCATGATAAGGTTGCCTTAGGATAGCCATAAGTTGGAAATAGTTTGAAGGCACACAACAACATGGATCAGGATGGTTCTCTAACTGTTTACTGATTGAGAGACTAATTGTGCATTCTTTTTGTCAGGCCAGGTCAGAATAAATAGCTGTTTCAGTCCATGTGTCCTTTCAATAGTCCAAATGGTTGTTTTAAAATAGTTACATATTGAATCGAAATGCGTTTATTTTATCTTTAAATATAGGCAGGATAAAATATTATTGCTGGTAAATATATAGTAGATCTGGGGTGTAATTATGAATCTACAGCTACTAAGCCTGCATAGTAAAGCTGTGTTAGATGCGGAGGAATGTGTTCTTTTCTTTGTTAAAAAAGTTTTCCATCAGCAGCCAGTTGGTGGCAGTGTCTAATATTGCCCGTATCCCATAATTTGCCACAGTAACAACCGGGTGCTTGGTGTTCACATAACGAAAGAGAAAATCTAAGTGTTATCTTGTGTCAAATGAGCTAACCAAATAAAAAATGAATTGAATGAATTTAATCTGTCAGCATCAATGAATCTAAGAGGATTACCATTCCATTACTGCTAATAGATTTTTTCCAAAGATAACTTTGCTACTTGACTTGCCTATTCCTATAAAGGCTGTTAGAGATCTAATTTATATGTATCATTTAAATATTCCTGCTCCTTTCCGATTGAATCTTGGGCTTGTTAAAAGGGTACCTTTCTTGTTCTCGCCTCCTTCTTTTAGCTTTAAGAGGAATAGCTTTGGTTTAATGTTTTGAGTGCTACTTCTATTACTTCCTCTGGTAATTTGTGGAGAACTTTCAGTTTTGCCAAAGTCGGTTTAACAACTCAATTAGCTATAGAGTTGTACCTCCTTTTGTTGAAACCTTCCCCATAATTCTTTGCATGCTTGCTTTTAGGGAAAACATTAGAGAATGAGTATAATGGTACTTAAAAATACTATCACTGTGACCCAAGCTTTTCCTTTTCAATATATTTTAAAATTTTCAGATCTTTGTATCATTAAAAAAAATACTACTATAAAGGACTGTTGACCTCTTCCTGCATGGCAGGGGGTTGGACTGGATGGCCTCTGTGGTCTTCTCCAGCTCTATTATTCTGTGATTCTATGACCTCTTAGAGTACTTCTAGGCTTCAGAGTGAGTGTTGCTTTCTGTGTATGCAAGGCCAATCCAGTATCTTTTGCTGCCTGAAATAAAGAAAAAGGAACTGATCCCCATTCTCCCTATAGATGTTGATTGACTGGCTGTCACATTGTACTTGAAGAGTGTTAATGGGACTGCATTTTTCTCCTTGCCTGTGCTTGACAGGCTAGTTTTGGGACTGAGGAGAGCACAGTCTAGAGCTGTGAGATGTAGCTCTCTTCTCCAGTTGAAAGGAACAGCCATGTTGCTGCAACTCACTCTACAAAACTCTATTTCTCTTTCTTGAGGATACCACCTCATGCTGCCTAATGGTGGGGCCGGTCCTGCGTGTGACACTATAGAAGATTGTATCTGTGTGGTGCTGCAACCAGTCTGCCTAGATATGTGCATCCTACAATCATTGACATAGTCCAAAGCACATTTCTAGACACACCTGAGACCCATGTGCGTAAGCAGCCTTAATGACACATCATTTACCAATTTCATTTGCTTTGCTGGCAGCTGACTCAGTTCCTTGTTTGGATGCTTATCCAAATGCTCATTTGAATAAGCGTGTAGTCTGCTTGCACGGCATTGTAGGCTGTAGGGTAGAACTGGCAGATTCATTTCAAACTGCCTAGTTCCATACCATCTAGTTTGCCAGCCACCTTTAGCAGCCCTGACCTTTGTTCTGAGTAGGACAGTCCATGGATTTTTGCTCTTATAGTCAAATAGCCCTTCCAGCAAAAGCAAGAGACTGAAACAAAACACCAACTTATCAGATACCAGGGCCATTTCTGCACTAGACTGTTATAGTGCTATTAGCCCCTCCCTAAACTGCAAATCCCAGGATTCCATAGGATGTTGAAAGTAGAATAATAGCACTATAAGAGTCAGTGCAGAAATGGACCAGGGGAGTGAAAGCAATGCAAAGCACCAGGGCCCAGTAGCTCATAAGGGCTCAGTGAACAGCTGCTTGGAACTGTTTTCCCATTGGCTGTCTAACTCAGTCTCCCTCCACCCAAACCCAATGGGAGTAGATTTCCGAGATTCCAGGGAAGCTCTTTCTAAATCCCCTCCTAAGAAAGTGGAAAATTCTAATGGTAAGAAGTAGAGGTAACCATGTCCCTGAGTACGCCACTAACTGGCTGCCAACAAGAGTCCACATGCATCACTCATTCACAAAGCATCACATTGAGGAAATAAAGCCTTTCAGCTGTATAATGTTCTTCTATCTTTGAATTCTTCCCTTCATCACTGTTCCAGCCATCATGCTGTCTTTCACTTGTGACTTGATACTGAAAATGAGTCTTGTGCTAAACAGGCATAGATGGGAGGGGGAAAAAACCCTCTGATTTCTTCTTTACTCCCACTGAGGAAGAAGTACGGGTTTTTTGGTCATTTGTTATTCATTACTTTTATTTCCACATCACATCAGTGGGGATATTATTATTCATAAAAATACCAAATCCTTTCTAGGAGCTGGCCATAGGTACTCAGGGATGGGGAGCTTTCACACTGTGCCAGTGTAGTGCTCTGATCCCACTTTAACAGTCATGGTTCCATTGTATGGAAGCCTGGGTTTGTACAGTGAATCCTCCACTTTCGCAAGGGTTTGGGGTGCAGAATCCTTGCAAATGAAAAAAAAAAGTGAATCTCTCCTCCTGTGCTCCCCCTCCCATTCACTTCTCCATGCCCAGGCAAAAGGCAAAGGAATGGGAGGGGGAAGGCACATGTACGCTGTTCTTCTTCTCATGTGGTGCTCCCCATCCCTTGCCTTTGCCTCAGTGCGTTCTCCGTGCACACAAAAGGCAGAAAGTGTCATGCCCTGCTTCCAGAGTGTGGACTCTGACTCACAGTCTGAAACAGAGGGCACGCCAGAGGCTGAAACAGAAGGCATGCCAGGGCCTGCTGTACAGAGAGAGGTTACAGTGTGGAAACAGAACAGGGGATGGTGCCAACTCCAACAGAGAGTCCTGCCTCTTCAGATATAGAGGAACACTTACCTTGACCAAGCTTCACACAGCACAGGCAGCAAAAAGTGACTCAGTGTCGCTCTCTCAGGATTTATAACCGGTAACAAGCAATGAAGTCTCAGCTGCGCTAGGCTTGGGACCTATTTAGCTGGTGTCCTTTGCCTCCAGGAGTTGTCAGAGCTTATCTGACCTGCTCCCTTGGTGGATGCTTTGACAAATGCCTGGATTGACCTTGGACACTCCCTTGCTGTGAAACCCTGCTGGACTTTGTTTATGTTGGATTTTATTTATGACTCCTTGCTTACTGCCTGGAAGTAAGTAACAGAGCTGGGAGATATTCAGTTTGTTTTGTTTGATTTATCAGCTGTGTCAGGACCGAGATAGGGCAAAAGGCAAGGGAACAGGGAGGGAAAAAGCATGGGTGCACTGTCTTTCTTCACATACAATGCTGCCCCTCCCGTTCCTTTGCCTTTTGCCTCAGTATGCATTCTCCATGACCAGGCAAAAGGCAAGGAATGGAGGGGAAGGCACGCATACGCCTCCCTTCATGCATGTGCCTCCCGTCTCCATACTGTGCTCCCCCCTTATTCCATTGCCTTCTGCTCAGGCACAGAAAAGGAAGGCATGTGTGCCCAGTCAAAGCACAAGGGTATGGGAGTAGGAGAATGGGCGGGGGGGGGGTGCACGGGCAGCTCGCAATAATCAGGTTTGTGAAAGTTAAACTGGCAGATGTGGAGGGAGGACTGTAGTTTGATGCGTTACTAGAGCTTTCAGGCTGAGAATTCTAAATGCCCCTCCCTGCAAGTGTCAGCTTTCCATAGGATGGAAGCATGGCTGTTACCGTGGAATTATAGCACTATAGCTATGCACTGTGAAAGAACCTGGATATGTCCTTTCCTTTGTATTGTGGGCTTGGGAATACAAGAAGGTTCAGTGAGACTGAAATCTTCAAATAATCATGGATCAGACTGTGGTAAGAAAACCATCTGAGATACTATCAGTGTAACTGTTTTAAAGGATTACTCAGAAGTAAGATCCACTGTGTCTTGTTGGATCTCATTCACATTCAACTGTGCATAGGATTGTCTTAAAATATAATATGCGTCAAAGCAAGCAGTTTACAATGGGTCATTGTGTGTACGTGTGTGTGTGTGTGTGTGTGTGTGTGTGTGTGTGTGTTAAGGATGACAAATGAAGTCTGATTTCCATGGTGTTATAGAAAGTTCCTTTGAAAGCATGTGTGTTTGGAAAGCGGGAGGTGTTAACTGCAGCCATGTTAAGGATACAGGAAGAGGTGTGTGGGATGTTCTGCCATCTTTTTCAACATCTCCCTTTCTTTTTCTGGATGCTTTTAAGGCAGGTGCATCTGTCCCTTTTCTAGCAAGCATAGCATTTCATAGGGGTGAGAACTGGCTGTTTTTCCTATTTATACTTTCCTGGGGGGAAAAAAATGGCAACATAAAAGTCGGTTGATTGAAAGGGGAAACTCACACTTAGGTTTCTCCTTTTGTCTGATAAGTCTGTTAATATGGGTTCCCACTCTACTAGCTTTTTCTCTCTCCACCCTCTACATATTACCAAGAAAGCATATGTGTCTTAGATTGAACCCGGGCTCTTCCACCTGCGAAACATATGATCTACCACTGAGCTATTGTCCTTCCCTCATGAATTCAAAGGATTCAGAGAAGATGGAGAGAACTTTGGGACCCCCAAATGTTTTGAGATCTTTCCCTTGGCTCTTTACTATTGGCCATTCTGGATTGAAGTTGAAAACATCCGGAGAGTGGTCATGCTGAGCAGCATGTTGAGGTTTGCTTGGAAATCAGCTGGAAATTTCAGAAAGAGAGGCTGGAGGGAAGACTGCTATTCTACCAAAGGGGTCAGAACAGTGATAATGAGTAACATTTCTTGCTTCATTTTTTAAAAAATGTGTTTTTTTTCCTAAGCAAGTAACCTCTTCAGACACTAACTGAATTTCCTGTGTGTGCCGTATTTTGAAATGCAGGAGTGCTCTTTAGCTCTTTACCCTTTGAAAATATGAAAGAGTTGAAGAGCTTTCATACTTTCAAAGGCCAATAGCAACTTCAGCAAAAGAGGGGAGTGCAGCAAAACAGACAACTCTACCTTTTAACATTTTTTCTTCTTTTTTGTGTGTGAAAATATAAACCGTAAATATTCTGGGTCCATTTTCTGCATTGGGAAGGGGGTGCAGTTGCTGCAAGGAGAAGGGAGTGCTTTCTTCTGAAGGCCAAACTTAATTTCTTCTCTGGAAATATGGCATGAACTTTGCCTTACACTTTTCTTCTTTGCTTTCCAAAGGCTCACTTATATTTTTACAAATGAATGCACAAAGCTGGATTCAGAAGGCTGCCTCACTCCTCTTTGCTAGCAATTTGCCAACCTATAAACCTCAGGGATGAAATCACAGCTATCAGTAGCTCCACAGAGCTACTCCTGAGTGAATTTGTGCCTCCGGAGAGTTGCTTATCATTACAGTCTCCTCAGTTCTGCTCAGGGAAAAGGTGCACCTTGAGAGGTAGAAGGGAAACAGCAGCCTCATGCTGTGTTTTAGGGACATGTGAGAATTTTGTTTGGTTGTGTTTATAGTAAGAACTTTCTGGAATTCTTCAGTTCCTTCATAACTTTGATGGAAAGCTCTTGAGATTTTAAAAACTTCAGTTTGGATGAAAGTAACAGATCCACCCATCCAGCTATGCATGCTTATTTCTTAAAAGTCTGGTTTTGAATCCCTGTATGTTCAATTATATTTGCAATATTGAATGAAGATGGCTGCCACAATGAAGCTTACATTTGAGGCTCATGAGTTACAACTTGTAAATATGTATGTTTTTATTGCATAAAATAATTTTTGGCCACTTTTTTGGCTTGATAGCTTTGCAGTGCTTCCTAATGTAGTTTAATATCATTTTATGTGGAACAAGATGATTAACAGAGGGGAACACCACCACTGTCCTTGACATATTTGTCCAAATACCTACCTATTTTTCTAAATCATAGCCTGAGTGTATTATTGTTTATTGTGGATGGCATGTTTTTGGTCTACATATCCCAACAGCTCTACAAGCCAGTGATAAAAGTTTCTGGGACCTGTTCCCAAAAACAGGGAGATCTCCAAACATGGGGAGATCTTCTACTGTGGCCTGCAGATGGTAAAGCAACTCCTAGACCAGGGATGGGCAGTTGCAGATGTCATTTGGGTTATTTTGGGGCTCTATGTCCCAGGAGAACACACTCCTGAAAACTGACTGACAAGCAACCAAAAATGAAACAGAAGGTTGTTTCCTGCTTCTCATTTTAGCTTGCTTCTAATTTCTGTTTGAAGATGGTGGGGAGTTCAAGATATCTACCACTGCTGGAGCCCAGGTGTGGGTTTTGACCTATTTTGCTTCCCTATTTTGTGTTTGTGAGGGGAAGCTGGGGGTCTAGAGTGGCTTGTGGCCCTCGAAAAGCCTCAGGGGGCACGTCTAGACCTCTAGATGCTGTTGGATAGGATTGAAAAGAATATTTAATAAATATTCATTCCCAGGTTGGAAAATGAATCTTATGGGAGTCTGGAAACCCCACTAAAAAATAACAGGCCAGTGAGGATTTAGTGCCGCTTTGTCCTAGCATTTGAATGTCCCAAGGTGTTGCAAAGGAATTTTTTTAGGTATAGAAAAAGATATGGTTTCCTGTGCAAAGATACTATTTTCTTTATAGAGTACAGGATACACCTTTTTTCTGCAGACGAAACATGTTTTTATGCAAAAAGCCACATGTTTTTCTATGTAGAATAATTTCTCCATAACTCTCAGCACATTCAAATCTTGGGAAAAAATACTATTCAGAATTTTTTTTTTTCCACAGCAGAGAAAAAACTAACAAAATTATTAGTCCTTGTGTGTAAAGATGGAATTATCAAGGATTTGCTTACATGCTGTTGGATACAAAAGGAAACACTACATGAAGGAGACTCCAACAAGTTTTGAGTTCAGGTGGGTGAATGAATGGGAATTCAACTCATATGAGAAGAACTGAGCTCAGAACAGAAAGAGACAATGTATGCAACTCTTTGGAGACTTGGAACATCTGGCTGTAATAAAGCATAAGCTTCCAAATCTGGACTGTATTCCATTAAACAACAAATGCACACCAGCTGGACCTTTTATGGTGAAGTAGGGAGAAGATTTTGAGTGAAAAATTAGGGGTAACATTGCCTTCTTTATTTATAAGGGATTCAAAATGATCTGTATGTCTGACTGTTGGAAATAACTGTTTGAAGATGCTAATACAGTGCTGTTGAAAACCTACTGTAATCTTTTAAAAAGTAGGAAGTGTTCCCTCTGTCATGTTATGAAAGTGGACATGCATGTTGTAGATTTCCAGTAGTGCAAAAGCTTCCTTAGATATAATAATTGAAACCCTTACTTAAGTCCTTGTTGTAATATGCAACTTCATCTCTTAAAAAGGCCTTCAGTGCCAGAAGGGTTGTCTGGCAGATCTCATTTTGAACTACATTGGTTGTTGCTGGATTATTGTTAAAGAGATTATCAATGGAGGGCAGCAAGAAGAGTAAGCAGAAGTGCCTGGTAAAGACTTAGAACTCATGAAGGTGAAGCTAATCAGAGTGTCTTAGAGCTTGCAGTCCATATGTCATTGGTCCCAGTAACAGGGCACCCATGTAATCGTATTACATTCTCTGCTAGAGCTCATGGCAGAAAGGAATCACTCCAGTGGCATAGTCATATGTTTTTGAGTCCAGGACTCTCATCTTAGCCATGGCCCCCAAAATGCAGGCTGCTGTATTGATTCATATCAAAGAATTATTTGAAGGACTCTATTGTCCCCTGTGAACCAGCCCAGGTTTTGAGATCTACTGGAGAGACCCTTCTCTCTTCCCACCACCTTCACAGGTTCACCTTGTGGGAACACGGGAGAGGGCCTTTTCAGTGGGTGGTCCCAGGTTCTAGAACTCCTTTCCCACAGGTCAGACTTGCACCCTCCCTGCCTTCTTTCTGTAGGCATTTAAAGACACTTTTATTTTGGCAGGCATTCAATATGTGATGATTGCCTGGCTGAAGAAAATTGCTGGTTGTTTTTAACTGTGATTTGTCAGTTGCTTTTAATGTGTATTCTAACTTTGTTTTAATTTTGCTTGTTTAATTTGTGTTTTAACTTTTGCATGTTATGGTTTTTTAATTGTGCTTTCTTTTTTAGAAGTACTGTAAGCAGTTTTGAGTCCTCCTGAGGAAAAAAGTGGGATATAAATAAATAACAACAATTAATAAATAATTATTTAAGAATTGATTATTATTATTAATGATGATGATGAGATGATGATAGAAAATATGAACTAAGGATCAACTAGTTTTACCAGTGTTAATCTCCAAAAGAAAGTAGTGTTTTGTAAAGTTAGTGGGTCTTAACTGTCCAAAAAGCAATCCCCAAATAGATATCAATATAACAGTATAATTCACAATAATATATTGTTGCTGGGAAAATGCATTGAAACTGGGGCAAGAAGGTGGCATGAGAGGTAGAATGGAATGAGACAGGTTTGAGTCTATCAGCAAAGCAAGGCAAGAAGCTTGTCAAATAGCTTCTGACAGGAAGTGATCCCTCTCTTAATTTAGGGGGGGGGATCTAAAGGGCTTGGTTGAGACCCATTTTCAGTGACCAGTGCTCAGTAACTTGGATGATTAACAAGATCAGAGATGAAGATCCAGGAGTTCTGAGACACGGAGAAAGCTGAGGCCTGTAAAGCAACCACGACCTCACTGGAGATCAGCTTCCAGTGCTGCTGCTGCCTGTAAGAATGAGCTTTCGGAGAACAAGACTCCTAACTTTTTAACTATAATTGTAAAATCATCTCAATCTTAAATATAGAAAAGAAAAATAAGAGTCCCAGAAGAGTTTTAGCTTAACATCTGAGGAATGTATTGAGAAACCTGTGAAGGGGGCTGTTAAGATATAAGCTTATAAACAGACTGAGAAAAAGCTATAGCAATGTCTATAGTAAAGTGTAACCAGGAAAATGTACAAAAAAGAGAGAGAAGGTGCCAGAAGTGTTTAGAAACTGATTAATGAAAGGATCTTATCTTAAGAGAATATAGTGACTGAGTTAAGCTGTGATTAAGAGTAGACAGAGCGAGAGAGAACAGAGCAACATGGGATTTAATTAGAGATGAAGATGAACTGAGTGGAACAAAGCAGAAACCATTGGAATCATCCCCTTTGGAGAGACTTTTAACTATCTAAATAACTATTAATAATTGGGACATGGAGAATATAATAATTATAGAAGTGTTATATACCTTGTAGTCTGTCAGATTGAGCTGACACTGACTTGCATGTTTAAAGGGCAGATGAAGGGAAAGGGATGTGACCAGAAAATGGTGAAGCAGGGATGGAAAGGGAAAGACACAAAAAGGAAAGCAGAGCCTGGGCATGAGAGAGGAGACAACAGAGAACAAAAGAACAGAAGGGAATGTGAGAACAGAGTAGTTCAGGAATACTTAAGAATAAATTCAGAACATTAAGGACAGAAATAAGATCACACAAGAAAGAAGAGTGTGAAAAGGAAAAAGATTTAGATTTGAAAAGTCTTCCATGCAGATAAGGAAATGGGAAACCTGAATAGTGTAATATCATTAAGAATAAAAGATTGAAGTGTATATGCTAGGGAATGTTGTGGACTTAGCATATGCTGATTTTAGTAAGGCCTTTGAAAAAGTTCGGCATGACATTCTTGCAAAGAAGCTAGTAAAATGTGGGCTGGGCAGGGCCACTGTCAGGTGAATTGGTAATTGGTTGACCGACTGAACCCAAAGGGTGCTCACCAGTGGCTGCTTTTCATCCTGGAGAGAAGTGACTAGTGAGGTGCCACAGGGTTCTGTCCTGGGCCCAGTGCTGTTCAATATCTTCATCAATGACTTGGATGAAGGAGTGGAGGGGATGCTGATCAAATTTGCAGATGACACCAAATTGGGAGGGGTTGCTAATATACCAGAGGACAGGATCAAATTTCAAAATGACCTTGATAGATTGGAGAGCTGAGCCAAAGCTAACAAAATAAATTTCAACAGAGAGAAATGTAAGGTCCTACACTTAGGCAAAAAAATTGGAATGCACAAATACAGAATGGGGGACGCGTGGCTGGATAGCAGTACATGTGAGAGGGATCTAGGAGTCTTGGTAGACCACAAGCTGAACATGTCAACAGTGTGATGCAGCAGCCAAGAAAGCCAACGCGATTCTTGGTTGCATCAATAGGAGTATGGGTGTCTAGATCAAGGGAGGTAATGGTACCACTCTACTCTGCATTTGTTAGATCTCATTTGGAATACTGTGTCCAGTTCTGGGCACCTCAATTCAAGTAGGATAACGACAAGCTGGAACGTGTCCAGAGGAGGGTGACCAAAATGGTTAAGGTCTGGAAGCCATGCCCTATGACGAATGGCTTAGGGAGCTGGGTATGTTTAGTCTGCGGAAGAGAAGGTTGAGAGGGGACATGATAGCCATGTTTAAATATTTGAAGAGCTGTCATGTCGAGGAGGGAGCAGGCTTGTTTTCCACTGCTCCGGAGACCAGGACAAGGAGCAATGGATTCAAGCTGCAGGAAAGGAGATCCCACCTGAGCTTCAGGAAGAACTTTCTGATGGTCAGAGCTGTCCGGCAGTGGAACATACTGCCTCAGAGTGTGGTGGAGTCTCCTTCTTTGGAGGTTTTTAAGCAGAGGCTGGATGGCCATCTGTTGGGAATGCTTTGATGTGTGTTCCTGCATTGCAGGGGGTTGAACTGGATGACCACTGCGGGTTTCTTCCAACTCTGATTCTGTGTCATGTACTGGATAACTCACATTCCACAAAATTCACTCTGAGGTAGACAGAAGGTAGTTCTTTATAGATAGCGTTAGCAACACACCCCACTTCCACAGAAGTTGCCGAAACTGAAGGTTACACACAGCATACAACTTATACAGTTTATCAATAGATGTTTAAGTGTGCAAAACATTCATTGGTCAAAGCCATAAATCCCTTCATGTGTCTATCCCTCCTTTGCTTTCCCAGGCCTGTACTTGCCACAACCTCATATGTCCTTGGCCAGGGTGAACCTTCCTGGCATATTCCTCTCTTGTTATCTCCAAATGGTTCTGTTCTCAAAACATCCTTACTTTCAGTTTTGCCCAGTATCCCTTAATATAAAATACATCATAGTGACAAGTGGCCTTCGAATTACAGTGAAGCAGCACTTAGCATTACTTAAACCTGAATACAAAACAACCCGTTTTTCAATGGTAAATACAAAGTAGCCATTTGCAAAGAATACACATTCAACAGATTATTATATTCATGGCAGCGAGCTTAGCTTAGTGACCTGATGGTATATTACATTTACCCCATTATCCTTGTTGTCTTGATTAAATATAACTGTATCTATATAAAGATGAGTTTACAAATATGTATAATCATGTAGAATAAGATTGCAAGTAATTTGCATCTATTGAGATTAATATAAATAATATTTAATACTATAGAAAATTCATTAATTCAACTCTAAGGGATAATATAGACTGGTTAGTGGGAATATGTAACTATGAAGGACGAAGTACATCTGTGGTTTATTCATATATTTATGTCTATAAATATCTATAATTGCAGAAAATTAAGCTTGTAGTTAATAATTATATAAATGTCATTTAATCTTTGAGATGTTTATTAATTTAGACCTAAGGATTAATATAGTGGATTTAGCTAGTTAGAAGTAGAGAACAAATGTGACTGCTACCAGATAATACCAGCTGTGACAGACAAGGTCAATATAGGCAAAAGTTGATAGTTGGCTCAAGGACAAGAGAAGGAAAGTAAGAGAGAACATTATTTGCACTTGGTTAGGTGGATTCCTTGTTGATTTAAGATTTAACACATTTATTATATACATGTGCCATCTACTGTTGTTAGTTTAGATTGTGCAAACCTAGAACATTACTTAAATACTGCCAATCATAGAAAAACCCTTGATTAGTGATTTTTTTGGTTTCTTTTGCATTTCACTGTCTTATTGCTTTACTGTCTTATTGTTGATTCTATGTTATGTACACTGGCCAATTTAATTAATTTGATTTAAATATGGAGATTAAGGTAATTTATATAAGCTAAATAATGGAAGTTCAGAAATAATTTGAGATTGATAAGCACCCTATAAAGAATTAGAGCTACTTTTATTTCCTAAATTTATTACAAAGCCACTGCTATGACTGTTTAGAAATAAGAGTTAACATGACTACAGTATATAAAAAGTATTGATCCATATTATATAATAATATTTAGAAGATGAAGAGGAGTAGGAGTAGGAGATATTGGATCTGTAAAGAACCTTTACTCTTTCTGAAATAAAAATAAATAAAAATATGAATGGCTAGTAGTACTAGAAGAGCTACAGCACAAGCACAAATTCAAAGTCAAAGGAGCAGTGCTCTAGATTCACAGAAGGAAATAATAGACTCCAGTGTACAAATTTTGCAAGAAGTTAAGAGACTATGAATGGAATTGAGATCAGAAATGAAAGATTTAAGAATGAAAATAGAATTGGATTTGAAGAAGAAAATTAAAAATATTGTGAGAGATATGACACTTGTCAATGGTAAAATGGAAGTAGTATGGGCCAAAATAGTGAACATAGAGAAGCGTACAGCAGTGGTAGAAGAAACATCACAACAAGAGATGATGACAAAAATAATATCAGAAATAAGATACAGAAAAATATGCATCCAAATCAATGGTCTAGAGAAGCAATATGGGGAAGATTTATTTACAAGAGTAATATAAGCATTGGCAGAAGTTATTTGTTGGGTACCAGAACAACTAGATTTGGAAATAGGTATTCTTTTTAACCAACTCTATTATAGCCACAAAGAGAAAGATACCTGGAGACATTGCAATTTAGAGTTAGAGTGAAAGGGTTGATAATAACAGAAGAACTATAGAGACGAATTAATAATAGATGGAAAAGAAATAAAAAAATTTAGGGATATTCCCACTCAAATTCTACAAAAGAGGAAAGAATATATATTTTTAATGGAATTTTTTAAAGAAAAACAACAGTAAAAATAGATGGGAGAAAATTGAGGGATTGTGCTTTTGTTTACACTGTGGAAGATATTTGATAAATATAACGCAAAAAGCATAAGATTTTCTGAAAATGGGATGGAAGAGAATATGGATAATATGTCAAGTCCAGATCAGAAACAAAGGAAGATGAGATACAATAAAGAAAAACTCTAGTAGTTTATAAAAGAGAGATGGAGGAGGAAGAATTGCTGAATGCAGGCCTAGGACAAGAGGAAAAAGAAAGAGAAAGATGGTAATGAAGTAGAAGAAGTAGATGAAGAAAAGGAAGAAGAAAGAAGACAGGAGGAGGAGGAAGAAAAAGAAGAAGAAGAAGACTGTAGATGATAAAATCTGAGAGAGAACAATGGATGAACAGAAACTGTAATTTGAAGAAATGAACATAAAAATATGTTTCGATGGTTAAATTCCCCATCTAAGAGAAAACAAGTCTTTCACTATCTAGAAAAACAAAAACTAAACATTATTTGCATACAGGAAACTCACATGAGACAGAAAGATTGAAATGCTTACAAAACCACAAATTAGGAAATAATTTTGCCTTGCTTAATGATAAAAAGAAAAAAAAGGAGTTGTAATCTATGTTAGAAATAAATATCAAGCCAAAGAAATATTCAAAGATTCAAAAGGTCACTATATTGCAATTGAGCTACAAATACAGAATTCAAAAATATTATTAATTTGGATGTATACACCACATGAAAATATTTCATTAATAAATTGATGGAAAAATAGACAGACTAAATTATGAAAATATGATATGGATGGGAGATGGGAGTGGGACAGAAGTTGTTCCCTACAGTCAAGGAATAAGAATCAAGGTAAACTTTTTAAAGCTTTTTGAGATTTAATGGACAATTTACCCTAGCTGACATATGGAGATACAAATATGGAAACAACAGAGATCTTATATTTTATTTGAACAGATATCAAACCTGGTCTAGAATTCATATGTTCTTGGCTTTTAAAAAAAATCTTGAATAGAAGAGGGAGCATGAAGATCCTGAATAAAACATTATCAGACTATAATCTGATCTTGTTAATAATTTACAATAGGAAACAAGAATATACTTGGAAACTGAAAGATATATTGCTCAGAAATTCTGAAATAATAGCTAAAGCAAAACAGGAACTGAAGCACTGCTTTATAGAGAACGTGAATAAAGGCACAGTTACAGAAGTTATGGAGCATGAGCAAGGCAGTGATGCAGCTCTTCTTCACTTCACAAGACGTAATATTTAGGAAAAAGAGAAAAAAAGGTGATTATGGGAGAGATAAAAAGACAGCGGATGAGTTAAAGAGACGCCCAAAAATATGTCATTAGAAGGTGAGATAAAAGCCAAAAAAACACTTATCTATACAAATAACTGATGAAAGAGAAACAAAATTAAAATATATTAAGTAATGGTATTTTGAGCACACCAACAAACAAGGGAAATTGTTTGCGTACAAATTGAGGAAGAAAAAAGATGGCAATCTAATAACGAAAATAAAAATGAGCAAACAGTCTCTAAACAAAATGAAATTAAGAAAGCCTTTTATGAATATTATTCTAAATTATTCCATGAAATAAAGAAAAATGAAGATTATTATAAGAGGATGCAACAGTATATGGCGGGGGAGAGGGAGAAATACCAATAATTTCCAGAAACACAGAGAAAAGAACTGAATCAAAAAGTGTCAAAGTGTGGAGTGACAGAATCATTTTTTTTTAAAATGAAAACTGGGAAAGTCCTTGGTCCAAGATGCTTTCTCATCTCTTTGTTATATTTTAAGAAGAATTGGTGTTACCTCTACTCAACATGATCAACAAAATAAAGGAATCAAATACACCTAAAATATGCGGAATGGCGCATTGGAGGGTTTAGATTACATGTGTCAAACACAAGCCCCATGGGCCGAATCTGGCTCACCAGGCCATTTCATGTGGTCCTTGCACCTCTCCTGCAGCTGTGGCATTCCTTCCGCTTGGCAAGCTGGATCCCCACATTGCAGGCCCCCAGCTGCTGGTATTCTGAAGAGGGGCCCAGCAGCCAGCACTCACAGTGTACTTCTACTTCTGACTGCTTCTCTGTCCAAGTCTTGTCATCAGAGTATTGCCATGGATTACCATGGCACCCCTCCGTACACCTTGTGAGAGTTGGACAGAGGAGCAGTCACAAGTAGAAATAAGATCACGAGTGCTAGTTGCTGAGCCCCTCTTCAGAATATCGGCAGCTGGGGGACAGCAGTGTGGGGATTAGTGTCATGTCTGCGGCAAAGCAGGCAGTAAATTACAAGAGACACAGCTCTTACTTACGAGGTGAGAGTCAAAGAATGTCCAAACAGAAAGGAAGCCTAGAGCAAACAAATCCAAAGGGGCAAATCCAAACCGTAGTCCAAACAGGCAGAGTTCCAAGACCACCAGATCCAAGAGCACAGCACAGGGTTTCAGGGCCAAAGAAACTACTTGCTGACCTTGGGAGGAAAGGCCAGCTGGAGCCCTCTTTTATTTATGGATGCTGTCGCCACAGGTGTTCCCTCATTAGGATTTGCTTACTCCTTAAACGGACTGAGCGACATAAGCCCTCCCTTTCACGGCATCACTGCTGCAAGGCTGGTGTGTCAGCTATGTCTTCCTCTATTTGTTCCCCTGGCTCAGGCCCTTGTTGTTGTTCTGTATTAACTCCCTCTGGAGCAGCTTCTGGGGACACTTCAGCCTCTGGGGAAGTCTCTGCCTCAGAGTCAGAATGCTCCTCCTTGCTGTCACAGTCTCCAAGGTAGAGCATGATGATTGGGCTCACCAGGTACAGAGAGGGGCAGAGAGAGCCACTGGTGGGGATCAGAAAGAGGCACAAAGAGGGCCTGGGGGGCAGAAAGAGATACAATTACAAATACAGCTGGCCCTTTGAGGGCAACCATACTGCTGATGTGGCCCAAGATGTAATTGAGTTTGACACCCCTGGTTTAGATGTTAAGAATCAAAAGGAGCATAGAAGGATTCGGCAGTATATGATAATGGCAGCCAGATTGATCTGTGCTCAAAAAAGGTAGAATAATGTGATACCTTCAGAGGAAGAATGGATATTTAAGCCTTTTGATATGTACCAAATGGACAAATTAACTGTGTTATTAAATAGCAAAACCTTAACACAAGTGAAGGGAGACTGGAAAGAAGTTGCACAATTATGGGGAAAGAAATGGGAGAATTTAGCAAGAATTGATTTAGAGGATTAAGAGGACTAAAAATTATAATTAATAAGTTGTATGGGAAAATAAGGAATTCAAGTATAATCAATAGAGAATTATAACGTAGATATAGAGGTATTTATATAGATACATTAAGTATTTATATAGATATGCATGTGTGTGTGTGTGTGTGTGTGTGTGTGTGTGTGTGTGTGTGTGTAGTATGTAATATTAGTATTGACATCAGATTAATGGTATGAATGGAAGAGAAGCCGATATGGGATTAATGTGTAATGGAAGTAAAATGATATAGCATTAAAATTTACTTTAAAAAACCAAAAAAAAGAAAAGAAATACCTACCTGTACTCATGCGATGAGCATTGCTTCAGGGGAAGGCTTTTGATGGTCTCCATGGAGTGAGATGACAGTGTTATGTTTGATTGGCGCTAAGTGCCAAATTGAGACACATGACAGGGGCAAAGGAGAGGTGAAGCAGTTCTCCCCCTATACGTACCATTCAGTGCTTGACATTGACCCTGCCTTCCACCTTCAATCTCAGTGCAGTGTGAGTTAATCTAGTCACTTTGGGGCCAGATAGGAATCCCCCCCACCTTTTTCAGGCCCCCCCCCCTTCCCATACTATATTTGATGGAATTAGGAAACTTGTCTCTGGGTGGTATCATTACATAGGGTGTCCTTTGCAGATAATGGAGGATAATAAAACTACAGCGATCACCTATTGGCACCCCTTTGGTGTAAGGTAGAGCTCTGGAACCACCTCTTTAGGGCCCTGTGTCCCAGGGGGTCAGTGAAGGAGGCTACCCTTGAGGTTAACCTGGGGATAAGGCTTCCACTTTTAGAACCCTGCCTCTTGGGTGGGAGTTCCTTCCAAGATGCTGGACTGGGGAGCAACTAAAACAATTTGGACTGCCCCTGAGGCTGAAGTATTACCACCCATGGGTATGCTGACCAGGTTGTCACATTGTGACCTTGGCATCAGCTGGATGTTGCCTCCCCCTTGTATCTTTCTGGCTAATGCAATTTAAATGAAACAGGTCAAAATAAAGTGGCCTTTAGTTAACCCAACTTTGTGTCTGGTCTCTTTATTCCATGCTTGAGCATCAAATTGAACCTCTGTCATTGAACCTCTGCAGTTGATGTGAGGATTGAAGTTGGTGGAATGAATGAATTATTTCAGCTAATCGATAAGACTTAATGCTTCAATCCTGTGAGCACTGTCTCCACTGTGCCATTGGTGGTCTGCATAACAAGCTTTTCTTCTTGGTGCGGAGGACGGAGATATAATTCTTCACTAAATTTCTTCTCCAAGGAAGCAACAAATAAATTTAGCACTTTTCTTTCTGCTGTAAGGAGGACTTTGAAAACCACACAATTTTTGCAAATCGGTGCATCATTTTATATATAGAACAGTATTTTCTGCATGGGAAGTAGTCTTTTCTGCACAGAAAAAGCTGTTTCCTTTGCAGAAGGTGCTATTTTCAATGCAAATCAGCCACGTGTGAATTTTGTGTGGCATAAGTCCCAGACTGCAAAGATTCTCATTGATCCAGGGTTCTTCTTGTCAGGGCTTTTCAATACCTGAAAAACATGTTTTTGATATTTTTTTAAAATATTCTTTCCACCTCTAGTGGAGGATATTTATGTGGTTGGTGGGTGGGAGTGACCTTCAGGGCTGGAAGAGGGGTTTTCTTTAAACAGGAGTGGGAATAGTGTAGCCCAGTGGATGTTGCTGACCTACAGCTTCCAGCAGCTTTAGCCATCATAGCCAGTGAGAATGCTTAGGGTTGAATTTCAACAACATCTGGATGGCTACACAATTGCCACCTCAGTCTAAAGACTTTGACTCATACAGTATTCAGCAAGGGAATGGATATAATTCAATTTAGATCATGGATGACCAAATTTGAAAGAAGAATTGGCTTACTTGCTGCTTCTTTCCACACAATAGTTAGTCCCATAGCTGTGTATCATGGCAACCTGATTGCTAGTGCAGAGGAAGCCATTTTAAATAGCTTACAATGACTTCATAAGCTATCCATTCAAGCTTTTGGCACTGAGCTCATGGCAGTAATGGGGGAAGAAGAAAAGGCGAAAAGAGAATAAATAGCGAAATGGTTTGATGTGCTTTGCAGGTGCGTGGGGAACACGTGGTGTATACTGTTCAAGATGGCCTACTGCCAGCTCTTATTCTCAGAATAATTCACTTGGCCCAACTGTGTAAAAATAAACTTTTTTTTTCTATTGTGGAAGGCTAGCACTTGGCGTTTCCTCTGTGCATTACACAAAAGGCAGAGAGCTGAATTTTGATGTTACATTTTCTACAAAAATATCTACAAATGGCCAAAAGTCTTGTCCAGAACCTAGATTGACTTGTGACTCCAGGGATGAAGAGCAAGTGGCTCTCCAGATATTGATGGACTGCAGCTTCCATCAGCCCACAACATTGGCTATGATTACTGGTGTTGATGGGAATTGTATTCCAACAATATCTGGAGGGCTACAAGTTGCCTACCTCCCCCTTAAGTAATAATCCAGTGATAAGCCATTGATGCCCCTGTTCGTATTCATCTCACATCTTTCCACAAGGGACAACTACTTTCCACAAGGGACAGCTACTTCATTTCCTGACAGCTTGATAGACTACAGGTTCCCTACTCCTGTTCTGCACAAAATAGCTGGCCATTGTCTGGAGTGATATTACTGTTAAGTTCATAATTTACATGCAGTCTATCTTTTTTATTTCTAAAACAACAGTGGTTCTCATCTTCTTCTGGTCATGAACCCCTTTAGAAATATTGTGAAATCTCAGAAGAATTCGCTTGGCCTGAATGTGTATAAATATACTTTTTTTTTTTTCCTACTGTGGAAGGCTAGCACTTGAAATCCGTGGAATGCATACATGCATTCATGCATTGAATTGGAAATTATTTCCTCCATATGGAGAAAGGATAAAAACAATCTTTTCAAAAAGTTATGTCACTTGTTCTTATTTTTTCATATAGTAATAAATGGCATTAACAAAAGATATCTAAGTTGTGCAAATATAACAAAAAGTAAATGTGAATTCAGCTCAAACAGAAATTTCAGTGAGAAGGCTGCTGCTGGTTGGCTTAAATAAGAAGCTGAAATTGTGGAGTGTTCTTGGACGTGGGAACACATATGCCATCTCTGATATGGAATTTATTTTGAATTTTCCTGTTGATAGCCACAAGAAATGAAAACCTAACTCATAGGGAGGTATGTTGTAGTAAACAGAATCATGGACTGCAATGCCCAGTTCATGACCACCCTGAAGTCACCAATTAAGAAGCTCTCTTCTTGATTAAGGAGGATGGAGTAGAGACTATGCAGATAATTAGCTAACTAGCAACAATCCCCCTCTGCCCTGAAGCTCTGTGGATGACCATGGGCTGCTCCTTGCCTCCCAACCTAAATTGACTTAACATGGTTTTTAGGGGGACATAATGGTGGTGGTAAGGATGTTGTATATGCCATTCCCGGAGGAGGTATGGAGTGCCAGGTGGTGACAAAAAGGGACCTTCTCAGTTTTCTCCTATCTGTGACATCAGAGCCCCATGTGTCACTGACATCAGCTGACACCAAATTAAGATACATCTTTCGTCTCAGCATTTTCATAGAATGAGATTAGCCATTATTATTACTACAGTTCATTATACCTATTGTTTGTTCTTGAGGTGAAAGATTGCTTTATATTTTAGGTATACATAAACTTTTCTCTTTTGTAAGAAAAAGGAATCTAAAAAACTTTAGTGAATATGAAGGGAAAAATGAAAATAACATGCTTCATTTTTTGACTCTTTATGTTGTTAAATACAGCTGTGGTAATCATATACAAGTGTGCCATCTGTATATGCAAGGTTCTGTTCCAGGAATCCATGCGAATAGCAAAAGTTGTGAATACTTATTTCCTGTTGGATTTGATGGCAGCCACTGTGCAAGCAGGTGCTTCAGCACGTCTGAACACATACCACCAACATTTTAGATATAGGATGCAATGCAGTTGGGTATGTTCAAACTCACACATCGGGAGACTATGGATAAGAAGCACCCACTGTATTCTCATCCTTGTTAACCCTGGAATATCGGATACAAAAGGAGTGTTGACATAGAACAAATAGTCTGCTACTTAATGCGCATCTGCTCAACCTTTCTTCTCCCTTCAGTAAAAGAGACAGAGGTTACCTGTTGAGAGTGGTTACTATTTTTGGCCTTGGCGTATGGTACACAAATCTCATAAAGCTGTGAGGCACTTCTCACTATTTCTCGTGGCATTATATCACATTCATCTAATCAGGTCATAGATTCTCTAGCACTTTGCAATTGATGATTTTTGAAAATCACTGGCATGCTTGAGGAAAGACTGTGAATCTTTGGCCTGAAATAGATATGATATGGGAGACCTGTGATCAGATTCCTTTTTCTTTTTCTTCAGAGCACCTGGGGAGGCAAGTAGAACAAGGGGCTTTGAACTGGACTAGAGAAATAGCAGTAGGAAAAACCATAATTTGTTCAGTGGAATCTTTCTCCCATCCCAAAACTATTGTGTTTCTCTCCCACCCCCACGAGGCAGCTTTGTGGAACTTTTAGAGTGGGGGGAATGGAGTGGGAATAGAACATCTTGCTTTGATCCAGTTCAGAGAATCCCTGCCCAAGGATCATTTTAGGTTATAATGATGGTGGGTTCTCCCACTTTATGCATATATAGCTTGGTCATGCATATTGGCTGAATGATTGGTTTCATTAGAATTATTTCGGTATCGGACCCTTTTAATCCTAAAATGTCAGGGTAAGCAGCAACACTAACATTCCATAGAGTTGCCAGACCTGAGATCTTTGCTCTGAGTCTTATGGCCTGGAATCCCTTCTCTAGTTCTTGGGATAAGAGGAGGCAATCTCAGGAGAAGAGACTTGCTTTTGATTCCCTCTTCCTTTTTTTTTTAAAACTGTATGCTGCTGTCCGTTCTCTCTTTGCAAGCCACTTCAGAGTAGCCTACATAGATTCTCCAGGCAGTTTCCCAGCTACCTCCTCCTGCTTTTAAAGTTTCTCAGACTGCAACTGGCACCAGGAATCAAGAGTGTCAGCAAAGAGGAACCACTAAGTTGTCTCGTGAGTCACTGAATACAGTACTACAGAATTGCTGCTTTGAGGCTTTTCATATCTTCCTGTTAACTTTCCCAGTGCTGTTCCCACCTTCCTCACCCTACCCGTCTGGGTCTGACGTTCACATGGGTTTGCATCATTGTTAGTTTTTTTTAAAAAAGTGTGGCATGAATGTTTTTACTTTTTTTAGCTGTGCTTGATTCCTTTCTCTTTTAAATCTTAGGCCATTTCTGCACTAGGCTGTTATAGTGCCACGATTCCACTTGCAACATCCTATGGAATCCTGGGGTTTGCAGTTTCGGGAGGGGCCAGCCGAAGTACAAGTGGAATCGTAGCGCTACAACAGTATCGTGCAGAAGCGTCTTTAGTGTTTCTCTTTCTTGCTCCCTTTCTCCCCACTCATGCGTCTCCTGGCTAAATTCCCTTCTCTTTTCTGTCCTTTTCTTCTCCCTCTCTTCCACTGTTTCCTTACACTTACCTCTCTGGCAGTCTCCAGTCCCTTCTTTTCATTCTTCAGTCCTTCATTCTTTAGTTTTTTCTTTCCCTTCTTCCAATTCTTGTCTAATGTTTCCCCATTTCAGTCTCCCTGCCGCTTACAACTTTACCGCCTTTCCTACATCTCACTGCTTCTGCCATCTTTTCCTTATGTCTCCTCTCCCTTCTTCTTTTCCTTCTTCTCCTCTGCTACCGGTTCTAGCTTATACCTCCTGTGACGGAGTCTTGGGGAGTGTGGCTATCCTTTTTTTTAAAATAATTTTTATTATTTTCAAGGTACATAAAAGCATATATTGACACAAATATGTATATCATTATTATAATTCTTCTATCCCCCCCACTTCTGTATATCAAATATTTCCAGTTGAATCTGTCTTCCCTTTATCCTATCAAATACCAATATACTCAATCCACAGACATTTACAGATTTAGCCAAAGCATTACCCTTTTCCATTCTCTAGGAGGTGTGGCTATGCTGAATGCCAGAGTAACCCAGCAACAGTTTGCCAGGCAACCAGAATAGATGCTCAAGAGAGAAACCTAGCCCATTAGTGTGAGGGAAGGGCTGGGGGCTTGAGAGCAAAAAATATATATAAAAGGCATACATTGTGTCATTTTTGGTAGTCCTTCAGCCAGAGAGAGCTCTGGAATAAAGCACCTCAGTCAGACAAGGGGGATTATCTGAGTGGAAGCGTTTGCTTCTCATGGAAACCCTACAGAGGGAGAGACACAGAAGAGAAATCAAACCATTTTTGAATCTAGTCAGAAAATGTGCTTCTAATCGCATATGAGCTCCAGTTCTTTGTTCTGTTTGTTATTTTAAAAAAGATTATAATTTATTCTTATACATTTGGACTTAGCTAAGTAATATTCAGTATTTAACACCCAAATAGAAAACACGTTACCGTGAAACTCTAAAGAAGTTCTAAATAACAGTAGAAACACCTTGTTCTTTCCTCAGAAGAAGTGTTTAAAGGGGAAGTCAGAGGTGTGTGTGTATGTGTGTGAAGTGACAGGGCACTTTATCAGATTTGGGGAGCTGCCTTACCCATCTGAGAGAGAAAGAGCAGTCCCAGTCACGCTTCTCTTTTCCGTTCCTCCCATCCCCTTGTTTCTCACTGTCACCCATTTCTGCTAGCTACACTCGTTATTGTCCTCCTTCTTTTGTCCCTCAATAAAACCTTGAAACCACATCTAAGATATGTTGCAATCTCAGGCCATTTCTGCACGGGTTAAATAAAACGGTGCAGTATGTCCTCCACAGAGGACCTCTGCACCTTGGAGTGGACTTGGTCCAGACTACTTAGTGTAGATCCGCACCTCAGTCCGCTCCGGAGTGACCCCAAGTGATCCTCCAGTGTGTTTTTGAAAAACCTGATTTTTCAGGTTTTTCAAAAAGCCAGCGCGTGCCATTGCGTGCCTGCTCTCCCATGCAGATTCGCAGGCTCGCACCAGTGCGAGCCTGCTATCTGCAGAGGGCGGGCTTTAGGCTGGCGAGCTTCAGTGGTTGGTCGAGACCCATGACAAACTGGAAGCCGCCATTTTGGATGCCAGAGCAGTGCAGAGCGACGGCCGTGTACTGCTCCGGAGTAGCCTGGACCGAACCGGGGAGCCAGAAGTTCCGGTAAGTAGCGGCACGGGGCGATTCCCTCGCCCTGTGCGGAAATGTCCTCAGTGTTCTAAAATTGTAAGTCCCACTGAATTGAGTAAGGCTTGCATCTAAATAGATGTATGTAGATAGAGATTGTCCTGTTGGATTGTATATATCATCATTGTCAGTAATACTATCATTTCCCTCTGTCTCAAATATCTGGTGATTAGTTGCATTATTATGATTATTACGTTGGGTGTGTGCATGAAGGAATACCTACAATCTGATTGGAAAATAGAAGAACAGAAAAGGAGCTGGTGAAGTGAACTGGATTAATGAGTTTGGGGAAAGTTTCTTCATTTGAATTACAATTCTTGAATAGTTTGAAAAGCAGTGTTTGCAAAGGTGTAAAAAAAAAAAAAAGGGAATACTTATTTATTTTTGAGGTAGTGCAGATCATAGAAAATTTCACCAGAGAAATACTTCCTCATTTGTTAGGCTTTCTATTTTTATTGGAATTATGTGCTTTCAGCAGCTGTGATTGATACGTAACACGACATGCTTAATGACTTCACCAGGCTCACTCTTGTGACGTCACTGGGGTCCGTTCCTATTTCTAAGGTCTGGGGCCTGATATGTTAGGGCTTGAAGTGCTCCTGATCTGGCAGTCCCAACAATCCACACCCAATTTGTTTCCAGGTTCAGTTCCAAGTGTTGCCTTTGGTCTTTAAAGTTCTAAATGGCCCAAGATCATGAAATCCCCAGAATCATGGACGGTATCCCTTTATGCAACTCTTTATGCTTGGTGGGAACAAAGGAAATCACCTTTTTAGTGGTGAAATTTAAATCTCGTTGTTGTTGTTGTTGTCTTTACATCTTTACTTATAGTCCACCCTTTTCACAGTCTGGGGCTGAAGACAGCTTGTCGTTGTGCACCTTCTAGTCATTTCCGACTTATGACCACCCTAAGGTGATCCTATCATGGGATTTTCTGTGGCTAGGCAAAGAGTGTAGGACACACCCAAGGTCAGCCATGGCTGAGCAGAGAGTCAAACCCTCGTCTCCACCACTCTGGACATAAGTTAAAACAGATACAGCTAAAAGAATTACATTGTACAAATTTAAAAATGTAAGTAAATCATCAGTAATGTATTTCTTAAAAAAAACAGTTAAAAACAAGATTCCTAAAGGAGAACTGTCTGCCCATTTCTTTCATTTTTTTTTTTTTACTTTTAAAATTGATTCTCTTCATTATTTTCACCACAGCAAGCATTTTTAAATTAATGCTGTTAGGTGATATGCTTTTTATTTATTCTTCCTGTATGTTTTTAATTGTGCTGTTTCATTTCTGCCATAAATCTCTTTGTTGCCTTTGGCATTGTTTTTATCTTGATTTTGTTGTTTGTTCCACATACAACCGTGAGTATGTGATTAGCTAAGAACAATTGGATAGAAATACCCCAATAAATACACAACAGTGTC